>OX411543.1:25498025-26934597 GCA_948146395.1 Fragum whitleyi | reverse complement strand
TGTCTAATCGGGGAATCTCAATTCTTAAAACTCTTTTACGAACGCATCTTTGGATTTCACCTTTGAATATTTTCTAGTTAAGATTAACCAGTCCAAGCTTCTAAGAGTAAAATCTTTATCTACCTATGTATGACGCCACGCCATATATGAAACGGCGTCTTTGAGTACAGACGGTTACGTTAATGCAAGATGTAAAATATATGATATCTACACATACTATAGATTACCCTCTTCGTCATGACAGGTCCTAATAACTCGCAAAATTGACCCAGAGGCTTTATTGTCGATAAATATATAATACGTACCTAGTGTTTGTATGAAAAAAAATATCTAACGAGATTGGGAGAATTGAAAATTGTAGTGGCTCTGCCGAGACAATTATCAATTCTCGCAACCGAGTTAGATATTTTTTTCATACAAAACACTAAATACGTGTTATATTTATCTTATAACCTTTATTTGTCTCATTTTTCGTCGATGTTTCTAACTGAAATGCAAGTTTCTAAAAAATAACCACATTATATCTTTGTTCTAAAAAAAACTACGTGATATCATAAAAAATATCATACAGGATGTTCTCATACGGATATTTGTATAGTTATAAGAAAAAAGATAAAGAGGCGACACAACTTTTTATGGGATTTTATATTTATTTTTTTTTATCCTAATAAATAATTTGACCATGAAATTACCCATTATATATATATGGCAGTTTTAGTATTTCGGTCAGGGTGGACATGTAAGTGAACTTTAAGGTAACCGACCTATTTTTAAAGTGAAAAGAGCGAAACAATAAGATACCTTCATCAAAAGCAAATCATGTCTTAGGATTCGTTCGGGCCAACCAATCTTTCTTGCTCTACATTATATATGTATCGAGTAGTTTTTTCTCTAAATTCTTGTTAGATAGCGTTTACCAAAATATTAATTGTCATCATTATACAACCGAAGCACTTTTAGCTTTCATTACATTTACTTGATATTTTGATATTCTGATATGTATTAATTTAGTAAACTGCCTTAACTTGTTTTACTATTTGGCAATATCTATCCATGGTGAGATTAAACCTAGATCCAGATTCCAAAACAGAATTCAATTTTGTTTAACATATTTATCAAAGACTGTAGTTTTTGAATAATAGAAAAACTATGTTTCTGTTCAAACGTGAAATTTGAGGAAGTGTAAGCGCTAACAGATTATATAATTAGCAACAACCTTGAGCTTCTCCAACATTAAAGTTAAACTGTGTTTATGTTACGGTAGATTTCTCAATGGCATTCTTGGGATAACATGATAGTAGCATTAACATCTGAAAATCTCAGTAAACATTTAAAAGTCATTCGTAATTCAAACTTTTCCAAGAAATCTCATCTTGCAGGAGCCAACCAGATAATGCATTCCGAAAGTTCACATAAAGCCTGGTGGATTGCATTTACTGGATTGATAGCCTCGCTACTTGGCCTCTTTCGTGACACACGTCTCAAATAATATAAACGTTATTTATCTGCAAAATATTTAGTAACAAACATACAGTTAGTTAAATCGTGAAATTGACATTGATCTCAATCAAACCCATTCTTAATCACTCACTCAGAGCTCCATTCAATCATTACAAACACTCACTCAAACTACTCATTAACGCTCATTAATGACAAATAATGATAAAAACAACAGCTACATTCAAAATGAATATAACTAGAAAAAAAAGAACGCTATTTCACTGTTCACTGACATAATTGAAATTGTAGCGTCTGATTGGTTCTTGAAGAAATTGGAAGCTATTCATAGAACTTGTTTGAATATTTCATTATAGGTAAAAGATATCGCTAATTTTGTTCAAAATTTACAAAATTAGCGGTATCGGATTATCTCCATTTAATTTCACCCAAAACGTATCTCACTCATTCAATTGCATTTCAAAATCATTACAAAATCACCCACCTTGTTAAATTCACGATATTGTTAGCTGTAAATGCGAATTTCAAAAGTTTGTGCGTTTCCTTGTGCTACATTATTCAGAACGCATGGATGTTCAGCTTGCGCTTTCTGTGTTGTTTTATCAGAACCGTTTTTTTTTCGCTGTTGTCTAATTTGGTAAAATATAGCTCAAATAAATAGACGATATTCGTTTATTTCAGTGAAAGATTTTTTGTTCATTGGGTGAACAACAAAAGCTATGTTTTCACGAGGAAATTTATTTTTGTTGTTCGAGAAATTGAAATAATTATCGAACATTGATGAAAAAAGCAACTGATAATTTCATTTCTTTCATGCCAAAATTAGAGTAAAAGGGGAAATTTTAGGACAAAAATTACTTAAAATGCCCATATTGCTCGTAATTGACGTGCAGTGCTTTGACTTCACGGGTATGATGGGCCCTGCTCATGCAAAATTATGCAATTCTCTTTTAGAATTTTCACTGGTTTGGTGGTGAAGTGATAATATACGAATATTTCTTGAAAATCAAAAGAAAAGCAATGATGAATCATTTATGTAAATTAATAGTTAATTAACAAGTTCAATTGACTTCCTCGTTTATTGTTTCTCCTATTATGCATCGTATATTTTTTTCCAGTATTTCGTTCCATCAGTTCTTTATTGTCATTAGTTGACTGCGTTGCCAGACAATTATATTTCTGATATGAAGGGATGAAATCATGCCTTAAATTTCATTCGTTTTTGTTTTTGTCTTGAAAACCTTGATGACTGCGCAATCTCCTGTCATGAAACCTTAAAATGGCTTTAAAATATCATAAATGGTTGGTCTAAGGTCTCCTGTTGGATTATTGCATGCATAACGTCTGATTGAACGCTAACTTTTGCATATAATTTCCTTCTGAAAAGAATAAAGCATATTACCTTCTTTCTTAAGGTAATGGACCCATAATAGTTTCACAGCGTTTCCGAGGTCATAAACCTTAACAATCTTAACCTAGGTTTCCTAATGATTTCATCAGGAAACCTCGATAATCATTGTGAAAGATCAAGCGTTCCGAAAAGGTGCGGAACCATTACAGGTCCAGTACCATAAATGCACGTTCTTTACCGTTTTTTTAGATGTGATTGCCATTCACGATTATTCTGTGAATGCTGACAGGACTGTTATGATGTTTGGTACCCCCCCCCCCACACCCCCCCAGCACACAAACCCTTCGTAGATGTCTTGATAAGACGCTCAATAAACGGAAATTGCCGGTGTACAATGAGCATGTGCGTAAGATTTCGAAAAATCATATATGTACATTGCAAAGACTCTGACCAGCCTGTGCTTCCGCACAGTCTGACCAGAGTCTTCACTATGCGCTGCGTAGATGGATAATGTCTCAAAGTACTTGTACACCGTCAGGTAACTCTATATTAACACTAGGTGGCTGTCTATGCTGCTCAATGTTTGCTTTCCGCGAACAATTCAATTGTTGGAAATGTCACGCACAGGCTCAAATAATTTGTCCCTTGTTAATGTTGGTGGCTTACACGAAATATGATTTATACGAAATATATTGAGTTATTAGAGCAACGTACGTAGTCACAAAAAACAATGGTTTTGCACTTAACTTGTTAATATAATGTCCGGCACTGTTTTCTTAATAAATCATATTTTTTTAAAGATTATGCATTGTTAGTATTGCTGGACAATATCGGCGCTGTCTTCAAACCACAGCACTTGATAATTTTCAACAGCATTGGATCATAAAATACGTTAACTTAATCCTAATGGCGTTAACAAGCGGCATATTCCATATCATAGTGAATTTCTGCTCGAATTTGAAAAATATTTAGGTTTGATTAAAATGACAAAAAACGACATGAAATGACTAGATTTCGTTTAAGTTCCCACCAGTTAGCAATCAGGAAGATACACGGGCATCAACAGAAGTGACCGTATTTGTAAATGTTGTTCACAAGGTATGACCGAATCTGAATATCACTTCCTTTTGTGCTGTCCGGTTTACTCTGATCTCAGATCGAGATTTGGAATCAGAGTAAGCTGGCCGAGCGTAGCTAAGTTTATCTCACTAATGAAATCAAAAAGAGCACAAGATATTATACAACTATCTTCATTTATTACACAGGCTTTGAAATTAAGAGACGAAGTTCTAAACACAGTAGCTGCTTCTTCCCAGTAGTCTATTTTCAGAATTAATATATTGTTTTCCTTGATATTTAAAATATATTGTAACATTTATTTATGAATTCTGTCTTGACCATACTTCATGTAATTATATATTGTAAATGGTCAAAGGCAACTTGCCGATTTACCAATAAAGTTTAGTAGTTAGTAGATAATTTTCAACAGCATTGGATCATAAAATACGTTAACTTAATCCTAATGGCGTTAACAAGCGGCATATTCCATATCATAGTGAATTTCTGCTCGAAATCTTTTCTGCACTGAAAATTCATCAGGAAAACACTACAAATTGGTTGTAATATTTATTTTTTCTATCAGAAAAGTGGTGTTTATTTTAGCAGGTGATCTGCGTTTTTGCACTTTGCTTGTATGGACATGAAAAAGTAAAATTTTCTACCATTCTGTATAAATTAAAGAAAGCACATCATTTTCTTGCTACAGTAAATCTTGCCCAAGCGACCACGATTAAGCAACCATTTTTATTAATCGACCGTTTTCGAATTACCCTTCTTTAAATCGAAATATCTTAAAAAAAGGATATATCATTGGTTTAAAAATTATAATATATGAATCCTATGTTGTTAAAACTCACCAGAATCGTCTCAATGAGACGATTCAACTGTGTTTTCACAGCATAGGATTATTGAGAATTTCGCTTTTAATATTCATATTCAATCAATTCATTTTGTAAATAAAACGTGTATAAAGCGACCATTTTCTTTAACGACCGCTTTTGGGCGGTAATGTTCGTGATCGCTTATTAGAAGTTTTACTGTACTGTTAAGGAAGTGTGACATCTTCTCCAGACCTCGGGTGTCCAACAGGTTGCTATTTAACGACGTTAGTTTAATGCGTCGAAAAAACATTGTTCTGATACCGTTTCATTTAAAAAAAATCTTTGCCTAAGATTATCCAGATGGCTACCTTGTCCACTTATACACGATTCTAGGTTCATAAATTTTGCCCTTGCCTTCTAAGAGCAAGTTGAAATTACAAAACGAACATGCCTTTTCTTTCAACGTTTTATTCCTAAGCCGTAAGTAACCAAAATAGATTGAAAGGTTTAAACGTTACTTTAAAAATGATATCACATTCATTCGTCTTTGATATCCTATAAACCTTTGTCATGCTGAATAAATTTTAGCTAAAGCTTTTCATCAAAATCAAAGGGCAAAAAGCACAGAAAGTAACAACTGTAGGTCAATTTTTATTTGAAAAACTAAATCTATTGACAATTCTGATAAGAAAGTGAGAAATAGGTCGTGTAGACTAACATCAGGCTGCACATATGTGCAGGCTGATGTTTTTCTTTAGCTCCTGCCAAAGCAGGAATATTCCGGGTTCAGCATGACAAGGGTTAAAAAGATGTCGCCTCATTTGTACATTCACGAAACCGGACAGGACTTTTGTCCTTTAGTATGTTATGAATGGAAATTATTTGAGTTTGGAATAACACAATCCATATACTAATCGCCAGAACTTGGAAATAATACCAACGACGTTTGTTCCCAGCATTTTAAAGGACATTTCACCAATATTTTATTGTGACCCCAAAACCAATATGTTTTGGAAAGAGACTAGAAATTCCAAATCCCCAATCGAACGGAAAGACTTGTAAAAAATAATTAATTCAATTCTTGAGACGTTGAATCTCATTTTTCTCAATCAGCGGTCTGAAGAGGATTTCCAATTTAGGCCGTAAATCAGGATTTTTGTCTAATTCTACTGACTTTTTTAGGGATGACAATTAATCTTTTTGTATGAAGAGAAATTTTGTCTACAGTTAGGAGGGTCGTAAAATTGACAAGGTGAATGATTTTGGAACGATTTAGGAATGAAAGTGAATGAGTGTGTGGAGCGAGTTTTGAGTGAATTAAATGGAAGGTAATCCAATATCGCAAATTTTGTTCAGGATGAACGGTATTAAATACCTCCCTTTAATAAGAAATACATGCAAGTTCTATAGATAGCTTCCCATTTCTCCAAAAAGCAGTCAGGCGCTTACAATTCAAATCATGTCATTGAATCGCGATTTTTTCTATCTTTATTTAATTTTGGATGGGGTTGTTGATTCTATATTTTTAAGTGATTCTTGGGCGTTTTCGAATGGTTTTGGTGAGTGTTTGGAATGAATGTATGGAGTGCTAAGTGAGTGATTTGGAATGATTTTGATCGAGATGCATGCCAATTTCACGATGTTGTTAAGTGTATAACTTGCAAAGAGTAACTTCAGCACATCTCTGATCGTACTTTATCAATGCGATACTTATCATGGGTGTATCTCCCATTACGCAAGGGCGTAATAGAATTTAATTCTCTTTCGAAAAAAAGGCGTTGATGAATGGTCATAACATCGAAACTGCTTATTTAAGCTGTAGTTACGGTGTTTTGATTATTCACCTACGTCCAAATCATAAAAAAGAGGGGGGCGGACGGATAATATTCATCTTTTGTCACAGGCCAAATATCGCCTTTATCCTATATGTTATTTGGTGGTCGCCTTCCTGAGTGCGTATAAGTTTCAAAATCCTAGTTACGCTTATGCTTAAATATATTTACAAATAGAAATCTCCAATAGAAAGACAAACGAAAGAAAAAAAGGTATGGTCGGTTTGCAACGGGTCTGTATAACCTGATTTCTTGATGTTATTCAGAATTATGAGAGATTTCATTTTTATAAAATGCCATCGACATATTGAAGCAAGTGCAAAAACGGATAGTCTCGCTGAATTTTATATTTCCTTTTTAGAAATGTGAACCGTCGAAAGAAGCGAAAAGCATTGACTTCAGTCAGACAGCGCGGATCGCGTAGGCTAACCAGGGTCTTTTCATTTCCCTTTCCGTATATCTCATGAATATTGGAACATTCCTTTAGAAATAGTTTTCGAAATGCGATCTATAATTAACCTTTACTGTGTCCGATCTCTTTTGAATATTAATGCATATCTCCAAGTGTTCTTAATTTGCGTGATGCGTCACTAACAACATCGCGAAATTGACACAAAAATCATTCGCTCAAACCATTCAAAATCGCTCCAAACTCAATGAAAAAGATAGAATCAACTTCAATAAAAATAGACAACGCTAGAAAAAAATGCAATTCCATAGACGTAATTGAAATTTGAAACATCTGGCATGTTCTTGGAGAATTAAGAAGCCATTCATAGAACTTGTATGCATATTTTGTTGAAGGGAGGAAATTAATAATTAATAATTAATTAATATTAATAATATATTAATATTAGCGATATTGGATTACCTCCCTTTCAATTCATCCAAATCTCGCTCCACACACTCATTCAACTTCTTTCCAAAGTCATTCCAAAATCACTCACCTTGTCAATTTCACGATGTTGTTAGTTGTAGGGTTGTAGGAAGGTTCCGTGATGCATATAAAGAAATGTAAAATAAATATTAGATATCGCAACACCTAGATTTAGTTTTTCATATATCTTCTTAATTGAAAAAAAATCCTTGGTTACTAAAGAACACCGCCAAAAGCATTTACAAATGGAAAGTAAAAGGCCAAAACGCTTCGGCAGATTTAATCTTTCTTAATGTAGGTAACAGAAACGCGACTCTACAAATGTCTGTGCTGTGATATGGTAATGTCAAATGTATCTAGATTTAGAAAACCCTCGAAAATGCTAGCGTCAATTTTTATAAACTATAGGTTCTGCTTATGGCCTGTCTCTTGGATGAAGTTTTGGTATTTAAAAGCTTACCACTCACAATTTTATTTCAATGGGGGTTAACGCTGCTTCCAACAGTTTTTAAGTAATATCGCAGAACCTGGAGCACCTAACAATGGATTTCTGGTATTTCCTTCACCAGTTCTACGATAAAAACACTTCCTAGCCTCCTGCTGCTATCTTACTTAGGTGTTCCATTACCTCCCACATTGGTGGGAGACACAAGTCGGAAAAGATATGTGACTTTGTGACTTGAATCCATAACATCCCTTGAATGGAGATTGAGAGCCTGGGGCCCGTTTTACTAATCATCTTACGAAAAACAATTTATCGGAAGTCAAAATCACAAATCGTACCTGATGTTTTACCCCATCGTTAGATTCTGCCTTGCAATATCGTCCTTAGAAGACGTCCAATGAGATGATGCAGGATAGAATTCCATATTAAGTAAGTACTGTATAAGCAACCTTTATTTTTGACCTACGCAAAAAAATGATCGTTAGATGTTTAGATTTAGTAAAACAGGTCCCTTTTGCACTAACAAATGCGCTGTGACGTCGGCTGCCATACCGCTTACAAATAAATGTGAATTTGGATCTCTAGGTACAGGGTACCTTTTATGAGCTCGGAATCGAACCTTGAACTTTGGCCTTGAATCCAGTGACTTGTCATACAAGCTTCCAAAAAGGCTTCAAATGCTATTTCAAATGTTTGATCAAATCTATACGCAAAAATTTCGTCCCGTGAACTTCCTCTTTTCCCATATAACTCGAAGAGGATTTGCCTTTATCCCCCAATACCGAGGTTTCGATTGATTTATTCATGAGTGTTAATGATGGGAATTAACACGGGGACCTCAATACGGTATTCATTGTTCTAGGAACTTGGAAACAAATTTCTGTAGAAGAGACTACATTTGTGGCAGATTTTAATAAATGATTCGAATATATATATTGAACACATTGAACTATCAGAACAGCTTACTCTAGGCTTTTTGATAGTTCATATTTGAATCAGTCTAATACTGGTAGTCTGCTGTCCGATTTGACCTCTGATTGGGCAACGATACCCGTCGGGGCCAGAAATAACCCAAAGTACCCGCATCAAAATGGCTGAATGTCAAACACGCGTGTTTTCTGAACTTGGACATTGGGAGACAATGGGCGACAAAAGGAGAGAACCCAAATAACATTAAAGTATAAGGGGGATGCGAGTCTTAAATCATTATTTCTCAATACTATGTTTTTGGGACTCATTGGAATCGTCTAGACTAGACGTTTCCAAAGAGTACCGAAAACACGGCGTTGTGTAAGTATCTAATACCCCAAACACCCCCTCTATTTGTAGCGGTAAGGATGCTCTCTACTTTAGTTGAAGAAAAAAATGAAGATTTTAGGACACAGTTGCACTCGAAAAACTAGAAGCGCTTTTATCTTTTGTAATTGTACCGAATTCCATAAATGGATAAATATTGGTAACCTTTCACATAATGCTATTCTAGTCAGCGCTGAAAAACGAAGAAAGTTGATAAGACAATATAATCCTGATTTATACCTCGAAAATTAGATTCCAGCAGTGAACTTTAGTCTGGGGAGATAAGCTGTAACGTCTACATATAATATAGTCAATTATCCGACACTGATTTGTATTCAGTGGGGATATGTTGAAAATGTCTAGCTAGTTAAGCCCCCGTCTTAAGGTGATGGAAGTTCATTGTATATTTATTTTTGTAGACATTAGGGCTGAATCGCTGGAATACACTAGCCGATGAAACAACTTTCCATTTTATCGTGTTATTATATCGGACTAAAACTTTTATTTTAATTCTATTGAAATATCAAACTTCGTAAGCAACTTGGTTAAGCTGCCAGAAGCAGTTTGCACTCATTTAAACTTTGAGACTTCCTCAAAATTTTGTATGTTAACTAAAGCCAATAAAGCTGACACTTTGCTAGCTAAAAATGCAAAAAGGTCTGGCCACAAGTTCTCCAACGTAGATTTGGCCATTCCCTAATACATGTATGTATCTTCTCTTTTACTGTCTTCACGTTAACCAGCCCTATTTGCTCAGTTGGTAGAGCATTGGACTTCCAAACCATTGAAGTTCGATCGCGTTGGTTCGATTTCCCGGGCTGGTACACTAATAAAAACTAATTGTCTTTCGGAAAAGACTTAAACCGAGGCCCGTGAGACGGCGCTTTACACCGAGTACGTTGAAGAACCATGGCGGATCTCAGCAGTAGTTTTGTCATGTATCCTCGCACTATCCCCCGTAACAACTAACCGTCTTCTGGGGGCGTCGCTAATATGGGCATGTGCTACGGTAGCGACGATAAATAAACGGAAATACACAAACTATCTTCACTTTTTTTCTTTTTAAATAAACGTTAACAAGATGGTATTGGTCAAATAATTGAAGACAGTTCGGTCCCACTTATGGAGTTCAAACTTTGTAATGGCTATAAATTTTAAGAAGATGAGTGGAAAGGGAGAAATCAATCCTTTTTGCTAGCGAGACAATTACTCCAATAGCGGAACCTGTGCACAGAAGTCGATGTAAGGTTTTTTTTTGTTTTTTTTTTTTTAAATCGTATGTCACAGAATTTAAGATAACCTTTTTGGTATACTTTATATAACTTCGCACACAACTAAATATTTCAAAATTTTCCTCATGATCAAGATCGGATTATCCGTTCAGAAGTAAGTTCTTGTTTAATGGGAGGAAACGACGTAGTTGTCTAAATAGTATGAGTCATTGTGCAATAAAAAGTCAAGATTAGACTAAATAGTGTTCATCGTCCTCTCTAGGGGGAAATTCATATGGCAGCCCGGGTGTCGCGCGAGATGTTGTAATAATTTAAAATTAACTGTAATATGCATGCGCAGAAAGGACATTCATGAGAACGGAGTTACCCAATGATGGTAGTAAACAAACTAAAAATATACCGCTACAATAATCGATGAACTTGTGAAATATCGTTATCCAATTAACAAATGTAATAAACTCGTGCAAAAGGCTATATAAAATAAGAAAAGCAGTATTTGTTGCTTAAGTAAAATATACAAGTTCTTTTTCGAAATTGATATGTAGTTCACTATTTTGACGCCATTTTGGAACCCAAGTAACACCGGCCTGACCCAGGATCAGAAGCGTCGAGGCTGAAAGGTTAAAATGACATCACTATAGTCGAAACCGAGGTCGTTCTGATGAAAACCCGGTTATCTCGGGTCGAAACCGAGTCCGATATGAACTAAACCTAGGATACCAACAACTACAAGTAGCGTGAACCGATATATAATTTGAAAACAGGTCGAACTTTAAATCACAAATATAATTTTTTATCTTATAACTATACAAATATATATTATGTGATAACATCCCATATGATATTTTTTATGATATCACATAGTTATTTTTAGAACAATGATATAATGTGGTTGTTTTTAGAATCTTGCATTTCAATTAGAAACATCGACGAAAACAAGACAAAGAGAGGTTATAAGATAACTATAATACTGTACGTACTTAGTGTATTGTATGAAAAAATATCTAACTCGGTTGTTAGAATTATAACTGCTTACGTTTATATGAAACCTTAAGTAGAGGGAACACAATTCCGTTCTACAATGTGAATGGTTAAATTTACTGCATGCTAAAAGCATGTGTCACGAAACTATTAATTAGTTTATGTTTCCGCTGATTGATTCGAAACTGCGATCGAGCTGATAAAAAATATCAATTAATTTGACTCGTAAATATTCGAATTTGTCACATGATAGGACACGTGGTCTATTCAACCCAATCGCGTTATCGGATCATCAGCACACTCATTTACTGTAAAGAATGATCGAGTATTTGTCTCGATTTTTTCCATTAAAATTTGAACCAGTAAACAGATGGTAATGTTTATTCCAACAAAGACACCACGAAACAAACGAAATAAATTTAGAAAAATGGTTTGCCTATAATACAGTCAAGTCCATTGCCATTGATTTCGTTTATGCCTTTTGTACAACTCTTTTCATTATCTTTTACTCTTATAGAGTATATGTTTTAGTTCTTTGATGTGAACCTCTGACAGTCATGTTTTTGAAAAATAAAGCGCGACAACAATAGATATGAACACGAACTTTATTTCTGTAAAAAGCTTCGGTATGGAAATAGTCAATTTGAAAAATTCAATATGTTCTCCTTAAAACAATAGCATATTGGCAATGTTATAGAGTTAGTTTCAAGACCAGATACCTTTTTTGCTTCGTTGTTATTTGATTTTGCCTGAAATCATTGCATTGTGCTTAATACTTTAAAGCTAAACCGTTTTATAACTATCGACACGAGTCGATTTCCTGTTTGCGAAACCGGTGTCGATACATAGAAAATAATATGTTGGTGTCTTCAAATATCGGCGAGTCATGATCAGTTCTCGCAGACGAGACCAGATAACATTGATAGGTTTAAGACTCTAATATTTTATCCATTTATCATACAACCATTTTTCAGTTCTTAAATTGATCAAATTTTTAAATAAAAGAAACTAAGGTGAACGTGTTTTCTAGTTAAGATTAGTAATATCAAGATAGAAAACCTGATATCATTTTATATTATCAAGCTGGTGATATTATGTCAATACAGGTTTCATTGCACATGATGATTTAAAAAAAAAATGGCGATGTGTTTTGTTTGAATTATTAAAATCTTTCCGAAACCCAATGGGTGTATGAGAAGTACTTCGCCGTAGTGGGATAAACAGCTGGTGGCTTGGATTAAATATTGTTGTTAAACTGGTGTCAGAAACGAAAACCATGGAAAGGTGCATCAGTCGTCGCGATATAACTGCAGTATTAAGGAAAGTGGCGTTAACTTAATACAAACAAACAAATAAATATTTTCCCCGGATACAATGACGCAAAGAAATACTCATCATTTTACCCTACTTTTTGTAATGAATAACTCATAGATCATACAGAGGATAATCGTTTGTTTCAGTGTAGGATCGATGTATATTTCATTGAGTGAACATGAAAAGTTATATTTTCACGAGTAGCAGAGCCACGAGTGAAAATATAGCTTTAGTATGAGAAATGAAATATTAATCGATCTTACTCGAAAACAAACGATTATTCTATTTCTTTTATGCAAAAATGAGACAAAATGTGAAATTTCTAGGACATATTTTCGTAAAGCGCGTCATTTTGCACGTGATTGCTTTGTAACGTTCATTGTGACGTCACTTTTTAAACTTTTTCTGTGACGTTGTTGGCGACTCCAAGGCGCTACTACCGCGATCTTAATACGTCCTGCCACGTAGCCAATACATGGCAATGTGTTTTGTGTGCACCGCGCCAGGGGATCGACCTCTGTGCCGAACTCTGGCGAACTTGGCGATTGCACAACGTTCCCACTGCGATCTCACAGCTCTCCTACTGCAATTAGGGAGATGACACGGCGTACTTACTGTCCGTGGTGTCAAACTTACAAGCTATGCATAAGGAACGCTAATAATTATAAAAATAATCATTGATGCATAAAATGTGCGTTTTCGGGTCGTTATAGGCATACGTTAACGGACAAAACCCGTGCGTTAACGAGAGAAAACAAGTTAATTCACGTGTCGTTAACGCCCGGCTTTTTTTCAATTAAATATTCTCGATCTGGGCCTATGGACTTTATCATTTTCCTTGTCCAACGTTATTATAGAGCATACCTAAAGACGTTGCTCAAAATCCCGCGTTAAATTGTGAGACGTCATAAATTAACCAAGCAACGTAGGCATAAACAAGATGGACGGTGTAATGCATGACGGCATATCAGTAACTGGTTTTATATCCTTTCTATGAAATTAATTTACTCTTATATATCTTTTTATGCAATAATAGCGTCAATTCACGTATTTGAGGGCGTTAACATTTGCAGAGACCCCCATAATGCTTTAACGCCCTCGTGCTTTGCACTCGGCTGTAAACCTTTTTTCGGGTCTCTTCAAATATTAACGCCCCCGAAAACGTGAATTAACCCTTTATTATTATAAATTGTTCCAACACACAAAGTTTGTCTTATACCCTCCTTTTAATACATAGATATAGGACAGACCATGCTCAAGAAAGTGGAGGCTGTCAATATCGGTCGAACACTTCAACTGAAAGTATGGAAAATGCAGATTTTGTAATCCAGAAAAAAGCAATACAAAATTTTACTTGGCAGGTAACACTCATATGTGCTCGATCAGCTCACTTCAGTGCACCATTCCACAAAATTCCTAGAAGTTTTGCATTTTTTCGGGTTAGGGGATGACACCAGTGACGCCACTCTAGCTTCAAACCAAAATTCACATTTAACGTTTTTCCACTTATCTAATCTCACATTTTATAGGCAATCTTTAATCTAAATAATCTCCACTTAGTTAGTTAAAACATACTTAATTTGCATAAAACAAGCATGTACATAATAATTTACAATAATACACCTGAAAAAAGGAATAGAACGGAAGCGTTTGTTGTATAGTTTTTTTTCCTTTCAATATTTCAAGACGTGTACAATGTTTTCAATTTTCAAACCGTATTGTAAAAAAAGTAGCAAGGCATGTCAATCACCGGGAGAATGTTTCTATATTCAAAAGTGGATAAACAAGACTTAAAGTGTTGAATGATACACCGATCAAAAATCAATGTAAATTTTACTAGACAAGAAAATTATCCTTAACGTAACGTTGGACCTCTTAAAAATGTTAATGTTTAATTGAAATGTGAGGACGTTTTTTCATCTGAGGAGTGTATTGGTATTGACATTGTCTTTCCTCAAAAGAGTATTAAGCAGTCTACTTCTAATGACGTCATAATTAGCACTTTCAAAAAAGTAATTGTCTCAATTCCGCTACAAACACAATTCGGGGAGACAACAATGTTTTTCGTGAACAAGTGGTGGTTAAATGAGCTTCCATTGTTTCTGAATCGCGTATGGATGACCCGAAGCTTCCTTTCTCCAATAAAGTACAACTTATTTGGAATAGGCTTGAAAGTATCCAGATAATTCTTAAAGACAGATAGCGAGTCTTGATCCCTTTTTTCGATCTAAAGCTCATTACAGTCTTCTATGACTTAAGGTGGGAAAGATATTTTTAAAAAGCTTTGTTCTGCATCTTGAAATTCTTTGATTTCGTGACCTACGAAGTGTGTAAGAGAACTTGCTTCCAATGAACTCTGATATCAACGCTCCGCTTAGGTTATATCCCGTAAATTGTCAGAAATGAACTAAACTATTACTTAAACTGACTATACTATATCCTTTTACCATTTCGGAGTACAACAAAAATTTATGTGTTCTTCTATTATCTTCAAGAGATTCCCGTCCTGGTTCTAAGATAAGGTCTGAAATAGATACCAATTTAGGATAACCAGTTACTATTTTTAGTGAAAAAAGTTTACACGTTCATTTTGAATTTTATTTAACTGGTCATTCAGCTGATTTGTATAGTCATCCCATACTATCCAATCCCATTGCATATTTAATAACCTTATTTATTTTACCTTTATTCGATTGATGGTATACCGCTTATATTTTCGAGTCCATATATTAATTTCAAATTTGCCAGGATTCAATAACAAGTCGACGTTAACCTATTGGATTGGTTTAAATATACACTAAAATTTACCCTGGAGCCTCGGTGACCTGAAAAATAAATGAATAGCCCCGTATATTATCTATGCGTCAGCAGACATATGGAAGATTTAAAGGTCGGTGTCATGTTATCACAGCTTCCTTAAACTCTGGTGTCGAATTCAAAACGTTTGAAATTTATGAGTTGTCCTGTTATCATATTCTGTTCCACCCAAGAACATGAAAAGGGCATGCATTACATTAGATCGATATTTCATCGAGAAATTTCGTATGCTTTTAGAGGATACAGTTAATTACATCGTGAAATTGTCATTCACCCCAATCAAAACCATTCTAAATCGCTCACTAAGAGCTCCAATCATTCATTCAAAACACTCACTCAAACCATCCTAAAACGCTCAAAACCCATTGAAAAATATAGAATAAAAAAGTTATTCAAATTACATTTGGATAAAGAAAAATCGCGATTTCACTGGCATAATTCAAATTGTTAGCGCCTCATAGTTTTTTGAAGAAAAAGGAAGCTATATATAGAACTTGTATGCATTTTTTATTAAGGGGAGGTTATCAATATCGCTAATATTGTTCATCATCCTGAACAAAATTTGCGAGATAGGTTTCCCTCCCAATGAAATCACTCAAAACTCGCTCCTCACACTCATTCAATTTCATTCCTAAATCATTGAAAGTCATTGATCATTTTCTTGATGTTGTTTACTGCACGTTAACACTTTTATATAAATCCAATAGATGATAGATGAACCATAGCCAGCAATATGACTTAAAACTAGTATTCTGCGTAATTAATGAACTGGCAGAGCGGGGCTTAACCGTGACGTATTTTGGAGAGTTTACTTTTCAATAGTTTGGGTTCTTTCAAATTTGAGTCGTTACTCATCGTTTACGCGTGCAAATAACTGTATCCTAAAACCTAAAGGATTCACGTGCTTTGAGAGGGTGAACACATTTCATCTTTTGGTTATCAAGGCCTCGTAACTTCAGCTTGATTAAGCTGAAGTTACGAGGAGTTGGTTACCAATCTTCGATTTAAGGTCTCGAGTTATTTCTGTCGATTCCTTTTAGAAGTAGGTTGTTTTATATAAAAGCTGATTTCCCTTAACCTTAAGTGCAACGACCCGTTACTTAGGCTCCGCCCTGCCAGGGCATTAATTATGGATAATAACAAACCTTAAAAAAAACCACATATACATGTATATCCACCTGCTCATTGAGGTATAGACTTTCCTCATTGAGCAATACAATAAACGTCAAGTTTGCTTGTAAAAGATTAATCATTAATCTCCACAGTGCTACTAATAAATGAAATGAAAATTATTAAGTTGGTTCCATAAAAAGAAACAATTCTTACACTACCATGGTATGGGTTCTTTCTCGGATTTGGGTTTTGACGAAACGTCAAACGTCAGCGTGGCACATTATACCCTGTGTTTAAAGTAAAATATATCTGAACATATAAATTTTCTTTAGACTTAAACGTTTTCTTGAGCTGAAAGTACCATGACCTTAAGGCGAGACATTGTCATTCAATACAAAATATGTTATGAATAATCTTATGAATATGTATATCTTATTGAAAATAAATAGTTTTATGCAAAGACCAAAAGAGTTATGAAATTGGTCTTACACTTATATCTCGTCAAAGTTTATTATCGCTAAATTAACTACGCTGTTTGAATAGATCTATCCTTCTATTCATCGAACCATGAATAATTGCTGCATGATTGAACAGAAAAGCAGAAATAATCGGGGGAAAGTAAATAACGTAAACATTTCGATAAATTTGTCATTTCGTGGTCGTGTTATTTAAGGTTATGGATGACAATTTTTGTAAGTAGGTTTGATCGATCATTCGTGAAAATATTTGTAATTTGGATTTTTTTCTTAATCCTTAAACCAGAAACATAGTTTCACATTTCCGAATCTCTGTTTTATTTAGCACACTCTCGTACATTTGACACCATAAGGCCTTATTTCAGCGTGCCAGTTATGTGCATGCCATCATGTTGCCTTTAAAAGTTAGTTACATCGTGAAATTGACATAAATCTCAATTAAAACCATTCTTAATCCCTCATTCAGCGCTCCATTCATTCATTCATTCATTCATTCATTCATTCATTCATTCATTCATTCATTACCTCCCATTAAATTCACTCAAAATTCGCTCCACGCACTCATTCAATTTCATTCCAAAATCATGCCAAAATCATTTACCATGTCAATTTCACGATGTTCTTAACTATACCACTTGTAAAATAACGCGTTCTAAGAGAGTCGTCAAACTTTCGCATTTCATCTTACTCATTCATTTTAGGATATATATAATATTAGTTTATTTTTCAAGTAAGATTGAAAAAAAATTTATTTGGTGAACAAGTAAATATAGCTTTTTTTCACTCAGCGAAAGAAAAAAAAACTTACAGTGATAAAAACAATTACTTTGGACGAATTAAAAAAAGGAAACCTTACATCAATTAGTTTTTTATATAGATTTGGAAACAAAAGTTTAGGGTCTGTTTTTTCGTTTACAATATTTAAAATATAATAGTATCATTTTATTAAAATGTGTTTAATATTCCCTTTTTTATGTTTGACAATTTTATAATAATAATACCTTATTTTTTTTGTTTTGATAATTTGTGTATTGAATTGTTTAAATCATTACATTGAACTTGTACTTACAGTAAATAACATCATGAAATTGACAAACATTCCGATCTAAACCATTCAATTTCATTCACTCAGTGTTCAAATCATTCATTCCAATGACCCATTCACGCCATTCAAAACCGATCCAAATTCACCAAAATGATTACATCAACAACTACATTCGAAATAAAATGCAGTAGATAATCCACGATTTTACTGTCATAATTGAATTTTGTAAAGCGTACTATGAGTTTTTGAAGATGCAGAAAGCTATTTATCTAACCTGTGTGTATATTTTTAAAGGGAGGTAATAGATATCGTAAATTGTGTTAATCTTGAGAAATTAGCGATATTTGATCACCTCTTTTTAATTTCAATCAAAATGCGCTTCATACGCTCATTCAATTCCATTCCAAAATCCCTCCAAAATCACTCCGATTGTCAATTTTACGATGTTCTTAACTTTATTATGAAATACTATGAAACAAATTAATGAAAATCGTCAGTTTAAGCCAGTAAGCTGTAATTATTTCGAAAAAAAGTAACGAATCATGGATCATATTAATTCAAAACGTCGATTTAAGGTAATAATTGAAGCCATGCTAATATAAGAGTATTTGCTTTTCGTATTTACCTTATGTTTTATTGCTTTGTCTTTTTTTTTTTTGTTTTTTTTGCTTTGTTTTTTTTTGTATCACGTTATATAGCTCTCATTCAGCGCCCCGTGGTCTCATTCCAAACATTTTCTTCGCTCACTCAGAGATATCCAAGAGCGTTATTATTCCACGATTTTAACTTAAACTTTAGACTTAAACCGAGGCCCGTGAGACGGCGCTTTACACCGAGTACGTTGAAGAACCATGGCGGATCTCAGCAGTAGTTTTGTCATGTATCCTCGCACTATCCCCCGTAACAACTAACCGTCTTCTGGGGGCGTCGCTAATATGGGCATGTGCTACGGTAGCGACGATAAATAAACGGAAATACACAAACTATCTTCACTTTTTTCTTTTTAAATAAACGTTAACAAGATGGTATTGTTCAAATAATTGAAGACAGTTCGGTCCCACTTATGGAGTTCAAACTTTGTAATGGCTATAAATTTTAAGAAGATGAGTGGAAAGGGAGAAATCAATCCTTTTTGCTAGCGAGACAATTACTCCAATAGCGGAACCTGTGCACAGAAGTCGATGTAAGGTTTTTTTTTTTGTTTTTTTTTTAAATCGTATGTCACAGAATTTAAGATAACCTTTTTGGTATACTTTATATAACTTCGCACACAACTAAATATTTCAAAATTTTCCTCATGATCAAGATCGGATTATCCGTTCAGAAGTAAGTTCTTGTTTAATGGGAGGAAACGACGTAGTTGTCTAAATAGTATGAGTCATTGTGCAATAAAAAGTCAAGATTAGACTAAATAGTGTTCATCGTCCTCTCTAGGGGGAAATTCATATGGCAGCCCGGGTGTCGCGCGAGATGTTGTAATAATTTAAAATTAACTGTAATATGCATGCGCAGAAAGGACATTCATGAGAACGGAGTTACCCAATGATGGTAGTAAACAAACTTAAAATATACCGCTACAATAATCGATGAACTTGTGAAATATCGTTATCCAATTAACAAATGTAATAAACTCGTGCAAAAGGCTATATAAAATAAGAAAAGCAGTATTTGTTGCTTAAGTAAAATATACAAGTTCTTTTTCGAAATTGATATGTAGTTCACTATTTTGACGCCATTTTGGAACCCAAGTAACACCGGCCTGACCCAGGATCAGAAGCGTCGAGGCTGAAAGGTTAAAATGACATCACTATAGTCGAAACCGAGGTCGTTCTGATGAAAACCCGGTTATCTCGGGTCGAAACCGAGTCCGATATGAACTAAACCTAGGATACCAACAACTACAAGTAGCGTGAACCGATATATAATTTGAAAACAGGTCGAACTTTAAATCACAAATATAATTTTTTATCTTATAACTATACAAATATATATTATGTGATAACATCCCATATGATATTTTTTATGATATCACATAGTTATTTTTAGAACAATGATATAATGTGGTTGTTTTTAGAATCTTGCATTTCAATTAGAAACATCGACGAAAACAAGACAAAGAGAGGTTATAAGATAACTATAATACTGTACGTACTTAGTGTATTGTATGAAAAAATATCTAACTCGGTTGTTAGAATTATAACTGCTTACGTTTATATGAAACCTTAAGTAGAGGGAACACAATTCCGTTCTACAATGTGAATGGTTAAATTTACTGCATGCTAAAAGCATGTGTCACGAAACTATTAATTAGTTTATGTTTCCGCTGATTGATTCGAAACTGCGATCGAGCTGATAAAAAATATCAATTAATTTGACTCGTAAATATTCGAATTTGTCACATGATAGGACACGTGGTCTATTCAACCCAATCGCGTTATCGGATCATCAGCACACTCATTTACTGTAAAGAATGATCGAGTATTTGTCTCGATTTTTTCCATTAAAATTTGAACCAGTAAACAGATGGTAATGTTTATTCCAACAAAGACACCACGAAACAAACGAAATAAATTTAGAAAAATGGTTTGCCTATAATACAGTCAAGTCCATTGCCATTGATTTCGTTTATGCCTTTTGTACAACTCTTTTCATTATCTTTTACTCTTATAGAGTATATGTTTTAGTTCTTTGATGTGAACCTCTGACAGTCATGTTTTTGAAAAATAAAGCGCGACAACAATAGATATGAACACGAACTTTATTTCTGTAAAAAGCTTCGGTATGGAAATAGTCAATTTGAAAAATTCAATATGTTCTCCTTAAAACAATAGCATATTGGCAATGTTATAGAGTTAGTTTCAAGACCAGATACCTTTTTTGCTTCGTTGTTATTTGATTTTGCCTGAAATCATTGCATTGTGCTTAATACTTTAAAGCTAAACCGTTTTATAACTATCGACACGAGTCGATTTCCTGTTTGCGAAACCGGTGTCGATACATAGAAAATAATATGTTGGTGTCTTCAAATATCGGCTAGTCATGATCAGTTCTCGCAGACGAGACCAGATAACATTGATAGGTTTAAGACTCTAATATTTTATCCATTTATCATACAACCATTTTTCAGTTCTTAAATTGATCAAATTTTTAAATAAAAGAAACTAAGGTGAACGTGTTTTCTAGTTAAGATTAGTAATATCAAGATAGAAAACCTGATATCATTTTATATTATCAAGCTGGTGATATTATGTCAATACAGGTTTCATTGCACATGATGATTTAAAAAAAAAAATGGCGATGTGTTTTGTTTGAATTATTAAAATCTTTCCGAAACCCAATGGGTGTATGAGAAGTACTTCGCCGTAGTGGGATAAACAGCTGGTGGCTTGGATTAAATATTGTTGTTAAACTGGTGTCAGAAACGAAAACCATGGAAAGGTGCATCAGTCGTCGCGATATAACTGCAGTATTAAGGAAAGTGGCGTTAACTTAATACAAACAAACAAATAAATATTTTCCCCGGATACAATGACGCAAAGAAATACTCATCATTTTACCCTACTTTTTGTAATGAATAACTCATAGATCATACAGAGGATAATCGTTTGTTTCAGTGTAGGATCGATGTATATTTCATTGAGTGAACATGAAAAGTTATATTTTCACGAGTAGCAGAGCCACGAGTGAAAATATAGCTTTAGTATGAGAAATGAAATATTAATCGATCTTACTCGAAAACAAACGATTATTCTATTTCTTTTATGCAAAAATGAGACAAAATGTGAAATTTCTAGGACATATTTTCGTAAAGCGCGTCATTTTGCACGTGATTGCTTTGTAACGTTCATTGTGACGTCACTTTTTAAACTTTTTCTGTGACGTTGTTGGCGACTCCAAGGCGCTACTACCGCGATCTTAATACGTCCTGCCACGTAGCCAATACATGGCAATGTGTTTTGTGTGCACCGCGCCAGGGGATCGACCTCTGTGCCGAACTCTGGCGAACTTGGCGATTGCACAACGTTCCCACTGCGATCTCACAGCTCTCCTACTGCAATTAGGGAGATGACACGGCGTACTTACTGTCCGTGGTGTCAAACTTACAAGCTATGCATAAGGAACGCTAATAATTATAAAAATAATCATTGATGCATAAAATGTGCGTTTTCGGGTCGTTATAGGCATACGTTAACGGACAAAACCCGTGCGTTAACGAGAGAAAACAAGTTAATTCACGTGTCGTTAACGCCCGGCTTTTTTTCAATTAAATATTCTCGATCTGGGCCTATGGACTTTATCATTTTCCTTGTCCAACGTTATTATAGAGCATACCTAAAGACGTTGCTCAAAATCCCGCGTTAAATTGTGAGACGTCATAAATTAACCAAGCAACGTAGGCATAAACAAGATGGACGGTGTAATGCATGACGGCATATCAGTAACTGGTTTTATATCCTTTCTATGAAATTAATTTACTCTTATATATCTTTTTATGCAATAATAGCGTCAATTCACGTATTTGAGGGCGTTAACATTTGCAGAGACCCCCATAATGCTTTAACGCCCTCGTGCTTTGCACTCGGCTGTAAACCTTTTTTCGGGTCTCTTCAAATATTAACGCCCCCGAAAACGTGAATTAACCCTTTATTATTATAAATTGTTCCAACACACAAAGTTTGTCTTATACCCTCCTTTTAATACATAGATATAGGACAGACCATGCTCAAGAAAGTGGAGGCTGTCAATATCGGTCGAACACTTCAACTGAAAGTATGGAAAATGCAGATTTTGTAATCCAGAAAAAAGCAATACAAAATTTTACTTGGCAGGTAACACTCATATGTGCTCGATCAGCTCACTTCAGTGCACCATTCCACAAAATTCCTAGAAGTTTTGCATTTTTTCGGGTTAGGGGATGACACCAGTGACGCCACTCTAGCTTCAAACCAAAATTCACATTTAACGTTTTTCCACTTATCTAATCTCACATTTTATAAGCAATCTTTAATCTAAATAATCTCCACTTAGTTAGTTAAAACATACTTAATTTGCATAAAACAAGCATGTACATAATAATTTACAATAATACACCTGAAAAAAGGAATAGAACGGAAGCGTTTGTTGTATAGTTTTTTTTCCTTTCAATATTTCAAGACGTGTACAATGTTTTCAATTTTCAAACCGTATTGTAAAAAAAGTAGCAAGGCATGTCAATCACCGGGAGAATGTTTCTATATTCAAAAGTGGATAAACAAGACTTAAAGTGTTGAATGATACACCGATCAAAAATCAATGTAATTTTTACTAGACAAGAAAATTATCCTTAACGTAACGTTGGACCTCTTAAAAATGTTAATGTTTAATTGAAATGTGAGGACGTTTTTTCATCTGAGGAGTGTATTGGTATTGACATTGTCTTTCCTCAAAAGAGTATTAAGCAGTCTACTTCTAATGACGTCATAATTAGCACTTTCAAAAAAGTAATTGTCTCAATTCCGCTACAAACACAAAGTGGGGAGACAACAATGTTTTTCGTGAACAAGTGGTGGTTAAATGAGCTTCCATTGTTTCTGAATCGCGTATGGATGACCCGAAGCTTCCTTTCTCCAATAAAGTACAACTTATTTGGAATAGGCTTGTAAGTATCCAGATAATTCTTAAAGACAGATAGCGAGTCTTGATCCCTTTTTTCGATCTAAAGCTCATTACAGTCTTCTATGACTTAAGGTGGGAAAGATATTTTTAAAAAGCTTTGTTCTGCATCTTGAAATTCTTTGATTTCGTGACCTACGAAGTGTGTAAGAGAACTTGCTTCCAATGAACTCTGATATCAACGCTCCGCTTAGGTTATATCCCGTAAATTGTCAGAAATGAACTAAACTATTACTTAAACTGACTATACTATATCCTTTTACCATTTCGGAGTACAACAAAAATTTATGTGTTCTTCTATTATCTTCAAGAGATTCCCGTCCTGGTTCTAAGATAAGGTCTGAAATAGATACCAATTTAGGATAACCAGTTACTATTTTTAGTGAAAAAAGTTTACACGTTCATTTTGAATTTTATTTAACTGGTCATTCAGCTGATTTGTATAGTCATCCCATACTATCCAATCCCATTGCATATTTAATAACCTTATTTATTTTACCTTTATTCGATTGATGGTATACCGCTTATATTTTCGAGTCCATATATTAATTTCAAATTTGCCAGGATTCAATAACAAGTCGACGTTAACCTATTGGATTGGTTTAAATATACACTAAAATTTACCCTGGAGCCTCGGTGACCTGAAAAATAAATGAATAGCCCCGTATATTATCTATGCGTCAGCAGACATATGGAAGATTTAAAGGTCGGTGTCATGTTATCACAGCTTCCTTAAACTCTGGTGTCGAATTCAAAACGTTTGAAATTTATGAGTTGTCCTGTTATCATATTCTGTTCCACCCAAGAACATGAAAAGGGCATGCATTACATTAGATCGATATTTCATCGAGAAATTTCGTATGCTTTTAGAGGATACAGTTAATTACATCGTGAAATTGTCATTCACCCCAATCAAAACCATTCTAAATCGCTCACTAAGAGCTCCAATCATTCATTCAAAACACTCACTCAAACCATCCTAAAACGCTCAAAACCCATTGAAAAATATAGAATAAAAAAGTTATTCAAATTACATTTGGATAGAGAAAAATCGCGATTTCACTGGCATAATTCAAATTGTTAGCGCCTCATAGTTTTTTGAAGAAAAAGGAAGCTATATATAGAACTTGTATGCATTTTTTATTAAGGGGAGGTTATCAATATCGCTAATATTGTTCATCATCCTGAACAAAATTTGCGAGATAGGTTTCCCTCCCAATGAAATCACTCAAAACTCGCTCCTCACACTCATTCAATTTCATTCCTAAATCATTGAAAGTCATTGATCATTTTCTTGATGTTGTTTACTGCACGTTAACACTTTTATATAAATCCAATAGATGATAGATGAACCATAGCCAGTAATATGACTTAAAACTAGTATTCTGCGTAATTAATGAACTGGCAGAGCGGGGCTTAACCGTGACGTATTTTGGAGAGTTTACTTTTCAATAGTTTGGGTTCTTTCAAATTTGAGTCGTTACTCATCGTTTACGCGTGCAAATAACTGTATCCTAAAACCTAAAGGATTCACGTGCTTTGGGAGGGTGAACACATTTCATCTTTTGGTTACCAAGGCCTCGTAACTTCAGCTTGATTAAGCTGAAGTTACGAGGAGTTGGTTACCAATCTACGATTTAAGGTCTCGAGTTATTTCTGTCGATTCCTTTTAGAAGTAGGTTGTTTTATATAAAAGCTGATTTCCCTTAACCTTAAGTGCAACGACCCGTTACTTAGGCTCCGCCCTGCCAGGGCATTAATTATGGATAATAACAAACCTTAAAAAAAACCACATATACATGTATATCCACCTGCTCATTGAGGTATAGACTTTCCTCATTGAGCAATACAATAAACGTCAAGTTTGCTTGTAAAAGATTAATCATTAATCTCCACAGTGCTACTAATAAATGAAATGAAAATTATTAAGTTGGTTCCATAAAAAGAAACAATTCTTACACTACCATGGTATGGGTTCTTTCTCGGATTTGGGTTTTGACGAAACGTCAAACGTCAGCGTGGCACATTATACCCTGTGTTTAAAGTAAAATATATCTGAACATATAAATTTTCTTTAGCCTTAAACGTTTTCTTGAGCTGAAAGTACCATGACCTTAAGGCGAGACATTTTCATTCAATACAAAATATGTTATGAATAATCTTATGAATATGTATATCTTATTGAAAATAAATAGTTTTATGCAAAGACCAAAAGAGTTATGAAATTGGTCTTACACTTATATCTCGTCAAAGTTTATTATCGCTAAATTAACTACGCTGTTTGAATAGATCTATCCTTCTATTCATCGAACCATGAATAATTGCTGCATGATTGAACAGAAAAGCAGAAATAATCGGGGGAAAGTAAATAACGTAAACATTTCGATAAATTTGTCATTTCGTGGTCGTGTTATTTAAGGTTATGGATGACAATTTTTGTAAGTAGGTTTGATCGATCATTCGTGAAAATATTTGTAATTTGGATTTTTTTCTTAATCCTTAAACCAGAAACATAGTTTCACATTTCCGAATCTCTGTTTTATTTAGCACACTCTCGTACATTTGACACCATAAGGCCTTATTTCAGCGTGCCAGTTATGTGCATGCCATCATGTTGCCTTTAAAAGTTAGTTACATCGTGAAATTGACATAAATCTCAATTAAAACCATTCTTAATCCCTCATTCAGCGCTCCATTCATTCATTCATTCATTCATTCATTACCTCCCATTAAATTCACTCAAAATTCGCTCCACGCACTCATTCAATTTCATTCCAAAATCATGCCAAAATCATTTACCATGTCAATTTCACGATGTTCTTAACTATACCACTTGTAAAATAACGCGTTCTAAGAGAGTCGTCAAACTTTCGCATTTCATCTTACTCATTCATTTTAGGATATATATAATATTAGTTTATTTTTCAAGTAAGATTGAAAAAAAATTTATTTGGTGAACAAGTAAATATAGCTTTTTTTCACTCAGCGAAAGAAAAAAAAACTTACAGTGATAAAAACAATTACTTTGGACGAATTAAAAAAAGGAAACCTTACATCAATTAGTTTTTTATATAGATTTGGAAACAAAAGTTTAGGGTCTGTTTTTTCGTTTACAATATTTAAAATATAATAGTATCATTTTATTAAAATGTGTTTAATATTCCCTTTTTTATGTTTGACAATTTTATAATAATAATACCTTATTTTTTTTGTTTTGATAATTTGTGTATTGAATTGTTTAAATCATTACATTGAACTTGTACTTACAGTAAATAACATCATGAAATTGACAAACATTCCGATCTAAACCATTCAATTTCATTCACTCAGTGTTCAAATCATTCATTCCAATGACCCATTCACGCCATTCAAAACCGATCCAAATTCACCAAAATGATTACATCAACAACTACATTCGAAATAAAATGCAGTAGATAATCCACGATTTTACTGTCATAATTGAATTTTGTAAAGCGTACTATGAGTTTTTGAAGATGCAGAAAGCTATTTATCTAACCTGTGTGTATATTTTTAAAGGGAGGTAATAGATATCGTAAATTGTGTTAATCTTGAGAAATTAGCGATATTTGATCACCTCTTTTTAATTTCAATCAAAATGCGCTTCATACGCTCATTCAATTCCATTCCAAAATCCCTCCAAAATCACTCCGATTGTCAATTTTACGATGTTCTTAACTTTATTATGAAATACTATGAAACAAATTAATGAAAATCGTCAGTTTAAGCCAGTAAGCTGTAATTATTTCGAAAAAAAGTAACGAATCATGGATCATATTAATTCAAAACGTCGATTTAAGGTAATAATTGAAGCCATGCTAATATAAGAGTATTTGCTTTTCGTATTTACCTTATGTTTTATTGCTTTGTCTTTTTTTTTTTGTTTTGTTTTTTTTTGCTTTGTTTTTTTTTGTATCACGTTATATAGCTCTCATTCAGCGCCCCGTGGTCTCATTCCAAACATTTTCTTCGCTCACTCAGAGATATCCAAGAGCGTTATTATTCCACGATTTTATTAGCCGATGTCGGTTGTAAAGCGTCTGAAAGTTCCACAAAAAGGGCAATTACAGTGATTTTAGAGGGGGCTAATGATTTCTCGATACTTTCGTCCAGTTGGAAGAAAAGTTATGTTGTTTTACCCCCCTTTGATTCCATTCCAAATTCGCTCCTCCCACTCATTAAATTCTTATGCGAAATCATTTTAAAATCATTATTCTCCTCAATTCCCCGCTAAATCAATTGTTTTCCTGTAAGCTCCAAAATATTGTTATTCATATATAATGTTTGATTTAAGAATTTTCCAGAACTTTTATCCGCGACATGCATGTATATAAATAATCGTCTCGCATGGATTTAACCCTTTGCTGTTTAATCCCTGCTTTTTACGTGCCTGTGATTTTATGATCGAGAAAACATTGTGAAAAAAGAAGAAATTGCTTCTGAAAAGCAATTTCTTCTTTTTCCACACTATTTTCTACCCTACTTGATGGTTATTTTTCAATTAGATCCACTTTAAATTTTCGTCTGCAAAACCTTTGAATTTGGACAGGTCCAAAATTTTGTAAAACAGGAAAGTGTTAATCGAAGTATAAAAGGAACTGTCCAATATCTTGTATGTATAAAGCTGTTTTATTTCTAGAATCGCTAGGTAATATATCTAGGAAATAAACTGTCTAGACCCCACTCTCTTGCAGTAGGTGCGCTTGGTAAAATTTATCTTTTGTGCATACTGCAACGAAATAAACGCAATCACTGACAAATAGTAAACAAAATGTGACGATATTGAATGAAAAATTTTACAAATACGGGAAAAGTTTGAATTAATGAAATACATACATGTACAATCAATGACAAATAGTAAACAAAACGTGACGATATTGAATGAAAAATTTTACAAATACGGGAAAAGTTTGAATTAATGAAATACATACATGTACAATCAATGACAAATAAATAAATAAATAAATAAATAAATAAAACATTGATAGACCGAAAGGCGAACAGTATGTGTTTAGTCTTCAATAAATTTGTTCCCGGGAATATGCAATACTTGTTTTTATAATATGACATACGTCGCAGGAGTGAAATAACCTCGTTGAATATTTTTGATATTACACGGGTGTTATTACACTAGTGGAATAACTACGCAAATGAGCTAAGAACGAATAGCAACGCTATTTCGTAACCGCGAAAATGACGTCATAATGTGTATATTGTGACGTCAGTTTTAAACGGCGTTATATGTTTCGCGGAAAATTGAAATGTCGAATTTCAAGATTTTTGACGATTTTTCGCGAAAGTTCGGGTCATATTATAAATAGAATATCAAATTTTTGCTCATGAAATACAGAATTTATTCAACTCGTCATCTACCACAGATACCACTCGGTGCAGCCTCGTTTTTATCTGTTTATAGATGACTCGTTGAATAAATTCGGTATTCCATGACCACTCATTCAATATCCTCTATAACATTTACACGTTTACATATATTTTCTTATCATTTATCATTAGTTTTTACCTGTAGACCCGTACCTGGAACAATAATTTTACAAGGTTACAATATGAAACTAAGTAAACCTAAAAAGATACCGTTGAAATGATATTTTATAACAGTGAGTGAAAGTTTTTCAACATTCTTTCATGCTACTTATCGTTAAGAGCATCATGAAATTGACACTCTCTCCGATCAAAACCATTCTAGAACACTCACTCAGTGCCAAAGTCATTCATTCCAAACACTCACTCAAAACCATAATATACGCTCGAAAATTACAAAAAGATATGAACAACTAAATTCCAATCGCTAAAAAATTTCAATGGCCACATTCATTTGCTTGAATAGAGAAGCGTCTGATTGGTTCGTGGAGACACAGACATCTGTTCAGAGATTTTTTGTTTTGTATTATATTAAAGGGAGGTACAAATATTGCTTATATCGCTCGTGGCGAACTTAATATTCGATATTAAATTACCTCCCTTTATTTTATCAAAAACTCACTTATTCCTCGCATTCAATGTCACTCCAATTTCTTTCCAAAATCATTCACCCTGTCAATCTCACAATGTTCCTAACTTTACCAAGATTGTCATATTCCAATTGTTTTTTATTGCAGGATGGGCACCAGACAGTATCAATACACATTTTATGGAACCAAGGAACCGTCTGTATGAGACATTAGGCAACATCCGTTAGTTTGGAGACTTGGAGCTGGCTATCTTCAAATATCCTTAATTCTGTTGTTGGATCATGGTTTTTAAGTGTACGTGAATAGTTTTAGTCGCTAATGAATCGACGTTTCGATGGTGATTTAACGCTTCCATATTATTTTAAATAAGCTGTATCATCTATCTTTTGCCAATTATAGGTAATAAAATACAATTTGCGAGATTTAGCGTACACCGGCGATAAGCTACGAGACTTGTGGCCGCCATTTTAAAGGATGACTCGTGCGCTAAATGATGTCCTTAATGACCCACTATGACACTTACTAAAATATGTTAAAAAACGATTTCGAGAGGAAAATAAGTGGGTCCCTTTACCTTTTATGGTTATATTTTATACGATTTTTATTTTCGTGGTTCACATACTTTTTATCAATTGTTAAGTTATAAAATTCCCACAAATACAACTAAATGTTTAGAACTATTTGATACACCGTATACTTGCATGATTATTTTTCGATTGAATACACTTTACAGCTTTTTATTTTGAACAACAAATTGATTCCTATCAAACAAAATGTAATGTAGTCGAGCGAAAAGAAAAGCTTTCCTCGCATTAAAATGACTACATGATCGAAATGTATTAAAATACCTTGTTGTCGTAATAACGATGGCGGCAAATGTTGTCGAAATAAATGATTTTTCCCCATTTATATGATCGGAAAACATGTGCTACCATGTAATAGATAGATGAACAACAAACCGCAGTTTTACTTTAGTGACTAAACATTCTGAAATAAATTTTGAAGATATCTAAAATTTGTGTGGTCATGTTTGTTTTTCGAGTTGTGACGCATTTGTGATGTCAGTGTTTTTATTCATCTTGTCTTGGAGTTAAAAATGTGATAGAAACCATGGAATTAAGGTTAGATTTATTCTTTGTTCACTTTATGATGGTGGCCTATGGACAAACCGCCGGATACCTTGAGGGCAAATTTTGTAAGTACCCTTTTTTACATAGAAATAGAAATATAGACATATTCTTTATTAACACAAACATACATTCAATTTCTTGTCAAATAACAACAACAAAAAAATCTCAAATATGTGAATGTTCAGCAACAATATGGTTAACTTCACAAATAAATAGCAAAATTATCGTGGCCTTTAACCTAGGAGGACTTTCACTTTTCGGAATTTAAATGTGCATCAATAGCGAGAATGAGAATAATGACAACAACAACCCGTCACGCTAAAATCAATCCCCTTGGAAGTATGAACATTTTCAATTCCTGTTAGACTGTGCAAGTTGCTTGCGCTTTCTTACACGAATTCAAAATTTTCCTAGCGATAAGTCAGAATTTTTCTATTATGAAGGGGTGATGCTTGATAACACTCAATTAAAATCATGATTTACGTTCCGATTCAACGCCGCTTTCAATTTTTTAGTTATATCGCGGCTGAAGCACCTACCAATGATTTCCTGGTATTTCTCTCACCAGTAAAACCAACCCATCCTTTCCTAGCCTCCAGCCTATCACTTAGGTCTACGATTATCAGCCCGTTGGTGAGAGACAAATAGTCGGAAAGAAACAGTGCCACCGTCGGGGATCGAACCCGGGACCTCTAAATTAAGAGTCCGGCGCGCTGCCAACTACTCTATGACGGCGACATGTCTCGATTCGGATCTCAAGGTTACTATCAAAGCTGGAGAATAAAAGTAACTGATGTTTAATTCAAATACCTGCGCGAATACCACCACATTCGTTCACCATCAGTACTTTCAGTACTTGGATTCTATTATAAAGAAGTGGTGCTTGCTGATACACAATTAAAATGATGATTAACGTCCCGATTTGGACCTATAAGTTTCTTTTATAGCTGGTTAAGAGAAGTTACTGATGTTAAATTCAAATACCTGTGCGTATCAATAATTTCTTCTCAAGAGGAAAGGGCTGCCCATTTGAAAATGAGCCTGTGCATGTGATTTCCAACGATTCCAAATATGCGCAAAGCAAAGACTCTGACCAGCCTGTGCATCCGCACAGTCTGACCGGATTCTTTACTTTGCGTTCATTAGATATATAACGTCTCAAAGTATCTGTAGGCCAACAGGTAACTTGATATTTAAAGTATGTGGCTGTCAAGGCTACTCAATATTTGCACGACACGCACATTTTAATCTTTTAGAAATGTCACGCACAGGCTCAAATGCGATTTTCTTTAAATGCTCCTAAGTGGGTAAGAAAAATGTCGTAACTACAGCTTCGTGAAAACTGTGGATACGATATATTCTTGGGACAAGACCTTTCTGTAAGTTCCAAGTTCAAGGTCATCAGTGAAGGTCTAGGTCATTTTTCAAGGTCAAATTTCTTTAAAATTTTTTGAATGGCAAGACAACGACCGACATATTTCACATGATCATTGCTTGGGACAAGACTTTCTGTAGGTACCAAGTTTATATAATTGCATTTGCCAAAGAAATAATAAACAGCCGAGCGTTGGCACCCGCTTATGGTGCCCTTGTTTAAATATCTAATGTAAACAATTCGACCTACCTTTTTCCGATAACCTATATACAGTTTCTCAAAAAGTATATAGAATATTTTCCAAAACCACACAGTTTTCTTAAAATAAGCCAATGAAATAGCCAAAATCCGCAGAAATGCATAATTTCTCCCCCAAATAGTGGTTAAGTAGCGAAATATTGTTGTGCTGCAATTTGGGCTTCAAATTTTTTTAGCTGCTTAAATATCAATTTGTTGAAAAATGGACAATTTTGCGGTTTTGGGGCTACTTTTAAGTCATTTATTCAAGAAATGGCGAAGTTATAAACAATATACATGTATTATGTTCAATTTGAGAACAGGTAATGGATGTAACCATGAAAACATGGTTTCATGGAGATTATTTGCAATCAGAAAAAGTCGATTTACAGGGTCAATACAGTTTGTGAACCATGTCCTCTAAATGTAAAATTGGCAAACATTTTGTATCTTGTTTTATAATATGACCTACGTTGCCGGAGTGAAATAACCCCGTTCAATATTTTTGATATTACACGGGTGTTATTACACTAGTGGAATAACTATGCAAATGAGCTCAGAGCGAATAGCAACGCTATTTTGTAACCGTGAAAATGACGTCATAATCTATGTTTTGTGACGTCATTTCTAAACGGCGTTATAAGTTTCGCGGGAAATTGAAACGTTGAATTTCAAGAATATTTCGCTAAAAATCGGGTCATATTATAAATAGAATATAAAATTTGTACTCATAAAATACAGAATTACTAAACTCGTCATCTAAAGCAGTTAAAAACTCGGCGCAGCCTCGTTTTTATCTGTTTATAGATGACTCGTTAAATAAATTCAGTATTCAATGACCACTCATTCAATATCCCCTGTGTCATCCTGGACGCATGACAGATGTTCACCGTAATGTTTGGTCGTATACAACGCTAAGTTAAGTCTTGCTTTAGTTTTTGTTAAACGGATGCAAAAACATTCGAACCGTTCTATTTTATGATGCACCCCACTATGCATATCATTAAAATACTGCATTTTTTATTAAAGCGCAGATTTTGATGTATCTATCAACATCTTTCATTGCCTTTTAATTCTCACAACATGGTTCGTTTATATGCAGTATATCATTTTGTAAAATCAACCGATTTTCGTTTGTTAAATATGAACCGTTAAAACGAAAAGGCAAAATCTTGGAAATCCAGCAGTGTTACGGGCGTATCTTGTGACAATTCATAGATGTAACTAGCCCAGTGTTCAGGATGTAAATATGTTTCGAGAGCGCTTTGAGGTGACACACCGCTTTGCACGTGCACATACGTGCAAAGCGGGGTATCATTTCGAAAGCGCTTCGCTTAACGTTTTCATCCTGAAGTCTAAGTTTTCTGAAATTTATACGCACTCAGAATGCGTATATTCAGGATAAAGGCAATATGTGGACTGTGACAAAAGATCAAAATCCTCCGCCTGCTCCCTTTTTTAAGATTTGACCGTTAGTGAATTATCAAAACATCGTAACAACGGCTTAAATAAGTTTTAGTTACGAAGTTTTGATCATTCATCAACGATATTTCGGAAAGAGGATTAATTTTATTACGCACTTGCGTAATATGTGTAATGGTAGTTACGCCCTTGCAATTGACCACAATGCTCGAAATTGAAATAACAACACCGATTGACCTATTCTGACACTCTATTCATTTTTCGCCAAATTTTCTTTCTCAAAACATCTTAAAACGTAGCTGCGTGAAATAAATAGAGAAAACAGAGATTGAGCTCGGCAAAGGTCAATCGGGGCTATCACAGCGAATGGTCGTTCATAGCCAAGCAGCACGCTCTTTTAAAACCTATTTGAGCCGGTGCGTGTCGTCTCAACAATTTGATTAGTGCTGAGACAAACGAGAAAATTGTTGTCCTTCACAAAGTCGTTTAAGAATATCCACTTTAACCGAGAATTTCCTTGTGGGTAAATACTATCTATAATGGTCGCATGATAAAAGCGATCGCTCTATAGATGTTGTCGTTCGAGCAATACCGTCTGTAAATTATTCAAAAAGTTAAAATATGATAAATGTGCATGGCGAAGCATATCTAAACGCGCTCTTTGCAGTTTATGATTTAAATGACATAATAAAAGACGATTTTCAAAATATGCATGCATAAAATGCAGTGTTTGCATGTCAATTATCTTTGATTTTAATCTCGGGAATACTTCAAAGAACCATTTTAATTGCAAGCATGTCAATCAAAATCACCCTTAAATGGTAGGATATGCTATAGGACATGTAGTTCATAATTGAAATGAGTCCGAACACCACTCCTTGAGTTCCTCTTTTCAAATGTTTATATCAATGTTTTTTTTTTCGATAAGTTTGTCTTTGTCTTTTGCAACATAGACAAAGACAAACTTAACGAAATAATCATTGATATAGCCATTTGAGAAGAGGTTTGATCCCCGACTGCGGCATTCATTATTTTCTACTATTTGTCTCTCATCAAATTTATCGATAATCGTAGACTGTGGGATAACATTTTGCGACTAGGAAAGGATGTAATGCTAGTGCTGGTGAGAGAAATACCAGGAATCCATTATTAGGTGCTCTATATAAATGAAATATTCTTTAAATCGTCGTTAAACCCTATTTAAACAAAAATATCTTTTGCAATAAATATCTTTGGCAATGTAGGTACAGTTAACAACATCGCAAAATTGACAAAGTGGATGATTTTGAAATGATTTTGGAATGAAATTTAATGAGCGTGAGGAGCGAGTTTTGAAAATCAAGATGTATAATACATTGACGATCATTTCGTCCAAACTGGATGATATTAGCGATAATTTATTACCCCCCTTTAAAAAAACCCACGTTATTTCTATTTTGTAGCTGGGTGGGTTCATGACCCAATCTGACGCTCTTAAACCTGCACAAGACAATAAAATCGTGGAATGATATGATCTATGATCGATTTGAATAAAATGCCCAATGTTTTGACCGATTTCGTAGCGTTTAAGAACGACAATGGAGCGTTTTTTGAAAGGTTTGAGTGAGAGTTTGGAATAAATGATTGGAGCGCTGAGCGAAAGGTTTTGAATGGTTTTGATCTAGATAAATGAGCATGTGCGTGACATTTTCAACGATTTCAACGTGCGCAAAGACTCTTGCCAGTCTGTGCATCCGCACTGTCTGACTAAGGTCTTCATTATTGGATTTGTAGATAAAAAACGTCTCAAAATATCTGTGAACAACCAAGCAGTCTTCTAATTACTCAATGTGACTACTTATGCTGCTAAATGTTTGCAACTCACGCAGATGGAAATTGTTGGAAATGTCAGGCTCAAATGTCAATTTCACGATGTTCTTAACTGTAGTATGCGTAAGTAGAAGCACACACACTAATACACGAATTCTAGACAGTTCAGAGATGAAGAAAAATATGTTGATTTCATTGAGGTATGACGCTAAAAACCTTATCACACTCAAACATGAGTGTGATAAGGTTTTTAGTTTCATACCTCAATGAAATCAATAAAAAAATTCTTCATATCTTTAAATTTGATATTAGGAAGCAAAAATGTAAAGACTTGTCAAAAAAGAAAACGATTTCGTATGTGACTACTTTGTGTGGAAGCTTACAAAATAACTGCTTTCTGAAAATGGTTTCATTGATAAATAAAACAAATTTTTCATCCAATCAGATTTCAAAAAATCAAATGGACCCCCAAAAGATTATATTATACACAGGTCTTCGTTAAATGAGGGATAACCAATCTAAAATCATTATTTGTGACCCCGTAACAAGCCTTAAGGTTGTGGACCCGTAATAGATCCGCAACATTTTGGAAGTAATGAATTTCAACAGTGTAAACTGAAGTTTTCGAATGATTTTCAATAGGAAACCTCGGTCAACATTATGAAAGATCATGATTTCCGAAATGATACGGAAATTCGTTAAGTGTCCATCTTTGTCAGACTGCGCAAACTACGCATGCTTAATTGGTTGAAACTTTTTGCAATTGGCTTTTTTTCTACATCCAGAATGGTCATTCTACCTTCCTGTTTATAAGTTTTCGAAATTCGACCGGTGGTTGACCTCTTCTGAAACCGACCTCTATTTCAAAATTTGACAGCGTCCCAGATATCCCTTTTTTGCGTGACGGGTTATTTATATTACGTGAATATTAAATGTTTAAATATTGGGTGAATGCTCGCCTGTCAAATCTGAATTGGTTCACTGGGCCATTTCAATTTGGCATTTTATGAATAATTCGAGCGTAAGGGAGCACGCATGCGGATTATTCAATTTGTCCGGTTGAGCTCGTTTTTGTAATAGTCCAAATTCCAGTCAGATTGAAATTCCTATCCCCATTGACAATGATACCTTTTGTGAAACTTTCGCTTTCATTGTCCCTGTCAGAAGTCCACAGGATCATTTGTTTAAATGGGTTTGAATGAAAACATGAATTGTACAGTTTATTTAAATCGTGAAATTGACACTCATCTCGATTAAAACCCTTCAAAATCACTCGCTCAGCGTTGAACGTTCCAGTCACTCATTCCAAACACTCACACAAACCACTCAAAAAACGCTCAGAATTCGTACTTAAACGCTTTGAGTCGTCAAAAATGATCAATATTTAAATCAAGTAGATCGAATAATTGCATGGTATTATTAGTTGGAGTTGATTTTTAAGTGTCTGATTTTTTTTGTGAACAAACAAAATCATAAAAGTACATACAATTTCTTAAAGGGAGGTAATAAATTATCGATAATTTCGTCCGATTGAACGAAATTTTCGATCATAATTTACCTTCCTTGAAATTCATTCAAAACTTGCTCCACACGATCATTCAAAATCATTCGTAAATAATTCCAAAATCATTCACTGTGTCAGTTTCATGATGTAGTTAACTGTAACCTTTATCATGTTGAATTTAGATTTTGTTTTTAACTAATTGCTAATTTTGGGAACACTTCAACCAATCTTGCAGAAGTTCAAACAAACACAAAAAAATAATAATGAGAAAGCAGGGGTTATACATGTAGACTAAGAGCACACTGCTCGTCTGTACAGGCTTATCGAAGTCTTTTCTAACTGCCAAAGCTATCTGAAAAGTAGTTATATGTGGTGAGGAGTATAGGATGAGTTAAATGATAGTGAAGTAAAATTTCTAACAAATGAAATGCTATGAGTGCTCGTTTACAATTAATAGAAAAAAATCTTAATTCCCTAAAATATTGTTAAAAGCGCCGTAAAAACCCATTCAAACAAACAAATTAGCCTTCGCCATTTTTTGCAGGCTAGCCAGTTGAAGTGGTGAATATTGGACTGCATTCGGAACACCACTCGGCCAATCTCACGATCAACCTCGGATGTACGTAGACGGACTATTTTCAAAAATTACGGGAAAACCTTGGAAAAACTTGATGACGTCAATTAAAATGGCGTTAGCCCTCGAAACTTTGAGTGAAAACGTTCGACGTCGCCAACGCTACTCGTTTGAAGTCACTGACGTGAACCCATCGTATCCTTATATAAATGACATTAGATTCTTAAATAACGGCTAAAAATCTTTATTTTTGAGAATGATTCGTCATTCTCAAAAATTAAGATATTTCAGCCGTTATTTACTGTAAAAGATAAAAATGTACGGTGCTATTTTTTCTTACACTGTTTCCGCCTAACAAAATGCACGATTTTGTTACATACCCATCCGCCTTACATACATCCGAGGTATGTTGCAGTTTACGGAAATGGCCGAGTGATGTTCCGAATGTATTGGACTGGTGATATGTCCTCATTCATTCAAATTTTAGTCCATGTGACAGTCACGCGCAAGAAGAACAATTTGGTAACCCTAAGAACTCTTTAATAAATGAGCCTGTGCATGACATTCCAACAATTTGAAACACGCGTGAGGTGCAAAAGGAAGATTTACTATGTTAGAAGACACCTCTAGACCTGAACTATTTACTAAGTGCAAAGCGAAGACTCTGGTTAGAGGTAAGGTTGGCCAGAGTCTTTGCTTGGCACAGACTTCGAATTCTTGGAAATGTCAAATTCAGGTTCAAATGGGAGAAAATGAGATTTTGCTAGCAGAGGTCAACCAGAGGGAGCAAACGAAATTGGAAGGTAGATATATCATTATAGATTCAGAAATTCGAATGAATGCGAAAACAATCTATCCTAGTTCTGCCTGCGCAGCCGAACGGGTTGCATATACTTATTTCAAAACTGCTTTCTCTAAATGACCTCTGATTCACCTTTTTTGTTCTGCATACCCCTCTTTTGTGACACTTTTGTAAGGCATGGCTCATTTTTGTCCAGCCCGAGTGCGGTGTGCGAGATATAGTTGTCAAAAGACGTCTCAGTTTATTCGAGTTAGTGCATCCGTTTATCCGTCCGTCCGTTACGCCGTCCGTCCGTCAGTCAGTTCATCGGATTTTGTCCGGACAATTACTCTTACATTTTTGGATGGATTTCAAAATAAGTCAGCACAATTCTCCACCTACATGAATAGATGTTCTATTTGAAAGATATTTTTATATCGCTTCTTGGACAAGGTCACAGCTAAAAGTCAAACAATTAAATGAATCCTCGACAGCTTTTGTCCTGTGCCATCCACCTAGTTTATACGTAGAGACCTACTTGGATATCTTTCAGAAGAACCTTCATGTATAGTATGTTTGTAAAAAGATACAAAGTATAGGTAAAACAAGTCTCATTTTAAAAAATCGCCATTTTGCTTATAGGTCTGCTAAAAAGCGTTCTGTGTCACAGAATACTAGAGAAAACTTCCTGAAAAATGACATTTGATATGACTCATCTTGTTTTTATAATCTCGATTTCCCCGTCTCGCAGATTTGTATCATATGTCTTAGCTAACATGTTCTTTTCATTTCTTTTTGTCACGAAAATTGTAAGATTCAGTTAACAGCATCGTGAAATTGACATTCAACTCGATCAAAACCATTACTATTCACTCACTCATCATCTTGAACAAAATTAGCGATATTGAATTATGTCCCTTGAATTTCACTTAAAACTCGCTCGACAAGCTATTTCAATTTCATCCCAAAGTCACTCCAAGATCATTCATCATGTCAATTTTAGGATGTTCTTTACTGTAGATACATTTTGGCATGACAATGTGAACTCATCTTCACGAATCAAGGGGTATCGAATCGATAGCTTCTTCTCGAATAAGATAAGTAAAACGTTCGTAACCCTTGGTTCGTCAAGATGACGTGAACTAAGACGTCATAATGGATAGCTTAGCGCGAAACAGTTGTAGCTGCTTAGATGTTTGTTTATAGTCAGTTATAACTGTTTCAGGCTGAGTCATCTATAATATCCAAATAAATCGATACGATGAAGTAATCGTAGTCATTTTAACGACTTTCTGTTAAATGTAGGACTGAAAAATGCAAAATTTCAATTGGTGTCAACCACGCCCTACTGAAATTGTTTCGTCCCCAAAATGCAAATCAGCGAGTGATGTATTAGATTAACTTTAAGTTGATTTTCTCTTGTATTTAAAACAATATTGATTTGGAAGAAATGTGAAATTTGGACCTACTTATTAATGTTTGTTTTCATACATCAATGGAATCAAGAAATATTTTCTTCATCTCATATATATATTTAGATCCTTCGTAAATTGGCCATTCACTTCTTTGTTAGCAAAAAAAAAAAAGGCAACAATTTTGTCGTTTCAGCCGTGGCGTCATCGATATCATATAATGTTCTCTTCCTCATAGAAAAGACAAAACCAAAACTTCGTCTTTTTGACCAGAAATGACGTCATTTATATGCTTTTCATACCTTTCGTAGAACCACAAACGTTGTTCATGTAAATGCGGTTTTGACAAACAAAGCCTGTTCACGCTTTTGACGCCCCAGCAGACATGCCGTTTAGAACTTATATGAGCGTGTATACGGCATGACACTTACGTCATTTTAACACGTAAAGTCTTCTGAAATTCCTTATCGGCAAGGTCCTACCTTACAGATGTTCAAATATTGGTGGAAAGAAATCAATATTTTTTTAAGTCTAATCGAGGTTAACGACGTTCCGATTCTAAGAAGTAATTACCCTTTTGATTCAGAGTATAGTTTTTGCAAAGTGAGAGAGTTGATTTCATTTTTAACGGTTTTTTGTGCAATGTCAAAGAAAGAGTGAACAGTAGATTGCTATGACGGAACTAGCCAAAGCGGAAAATCATATAAAGGTTAAGTCGATTCAACAGAGAGTCTTCTTTGTATGATTTTAGCTAGGTTTAGTTAAAAACAAAATATACTTTTCCGTGCTCAAATTTCAAATTTACTTTGTTCCGTTTTTTTAAAGTCGCTTAGTATATGTCCGGGCATTCATATGTAAACTCAGACGTCATAATGTATGGCTTAATGCGAAACAGTTGAAACTGCCTATATGTTTGTTTGTAGTCAGTTACAACTGTTTCACGCTAGGCTAACATAATACAACTCAATGTCATGCCTCCACTAGGGTTTTAGTCGACATTTCAAATTCCCAATTTGCCATTTTGTCCGTTTTCGAACTCGAATTTCGTGTAATGGCGTTAATATTTTGATACAAAATAAGAGGAGAAACTGTTCTGACAAAACTAAGGCCTACTTGACCTAAGACATTTAGAACCGATTCCTTCTTGGATTCGTCATTATTTGCGGAATGGATTTCCAAGAGTTTCTTTATTTGGTCCATTAAGTCAAACGAATCCACCCATAGGACTACTGTATAAAAATATAAATGTAATAACTCTCATTTTGTTCAAAGGAAACGTAATGGCAAATATCCTCTTACTTTCCCTTTATTTTTAAAAAACTCATTTATCACAGCCATTTAATTTCAGTCCAATAAAGTTCCAAAAACTTTCAACTTGCCACGATGTTTTAAGCTGTTATAGGGCCTACTTATTTCTCGCCCGCTTTCGGGTCGGGTGAAGACTGGTCTCACTGTCGAATATCAGAATAGCCTATTCTAGGCTATTCTGATAGTCGATATGTGGACCAGTCTAGAGCTGGTATCCCGCTTTCTGAGAGATACTCTGATGTTGCGGGCAACAGTACCCGCCCAGGGTCAGAAATAAGTTGGCCCATTGGCTTCACCAATTATAATTTAATTGTAGGGGTGTCCATCAAAATTCCCGAATGAAAAGTTGATTTAACTATTCAATGAAAATGAATTTGAGTACATATGTATTTTGTAAACTTTCGCATAAAGTAATCCCGAAAGAAATCTGTTTCAATTTTGCCTAATCTATACGTATGTGCTCCATGGATTTTAATTATAAGATTTGAAAGGGTGTTGTTTGATTTCATGGCGGTACGAAACTAAACACCATATCACACTCATGTATGAATAGTGTGATTATTCTTTAAGTTTCATACCTCCATGATATCAACTAAAAACATGCTAATAGTGTCTACATAGCTCACAGAAATCCTCTGATTTTATTGACATGCATGTCAATGTGTTGTCTAATAAATGATGGCATTTGTGCTGAATACATAAACATTTGTTTATACAGGATTGAATATCAAGTGTCATTACTTGAAATCGATAAGTAATTGGGCAGAAAAAACAACAAAATCAATCTGAAATTGGGTAATATGGAAATGATATTGACACGGATATTACGATGAACGGTATAAGCTAATGTTAATGTGCATGACATTTTATCGCATTCTCTTGTTTCATAATCCGATCTCTGTCCTATTTTAATCAAGAAACAATAGTCTGTGCATTATAAGTACAGTTTACAACATCGTGAATTTTACAAGTGAATGATAATGGAATGATTTCCGAAAGATTATGAATGAGTGAGTTTTGAGTGAAATCAAAGGAAGGTAATCCAATACCGCAATTTTTGTTCAGGATGAACAACCAAATCAGACGATTACAATGTCGATTATGTTAGTGAAATCGCGATTTTATTCTAGTTATATTCATTTTGAATGTAGCTGTTGATTTTATATTAGTTATTTTGGGGCGTTTTAGAGTGGTTTGAGTGAGTATTTGGAATGATTGAATAGGGCGCTGAGTGAGCTTTCATTAATGGTTTAAATTGAGGATTCTGTCAATTTCACGATGTAACTAACTCTAACAGTCAGAATTTCAAAGAAATACTCTAATATACTCATCAAAAAAGATTTTGACATTTAACCCATATGCAGACTTTCAACTTCGATCATAATATCTATTTATGTATGTAAATTCTATCAAAGAATGTAAAGGTAATGCATCTTTACACTGCATTAAAACAGAAATACTTTTTTGACCAAATAGTTGTAACAGAGATGTGAATAAAGACGTTATGTCACACGTGTTCTATAGTAGTAAACTCGACCTCTCGTATCTATGGCGCGCGAACGGGGTCAAAAGTCAAGATAGCGCTATACCCACAAAATAATGGAGGTATACCTCTAATATTATATCGGTATACCGATAAAAAATGTGGGTAAACCTATAAAATAAGGGTAAACCTGTAAAAAATGGGAGTATACCGATAAAAAATGGAGGTTTACCGTTATTTTACAGGTATACCCTCATTATTTTTGACCCCTTTCATGGAAATCTCATTATCCAATCAGAATGCGCGTTACATCCAGGCCTTTCGGTACTTTCCGTACTTTTCTGCGGCGCTGTTTTGTTTATACTGGAGACCGACGACCGGTTTTTAACCCCGAAAAATCAGTTTAAATGGCATTTAAACAACGATTTCAGTAATTTACGGTAAGATTAAAAACTATTTCGCGATAACAGTTGTTAAACGTTGCAAAAAAAAATATATAAATGAAAAACTGAATTCGTCCCATCGAATTTCGTTCCAATCCCATGAATCCTGACAGCGACATAGAACAACACTCCTACTATAGTACAGTTTTTATACACATTTGTTAAATGATAGAATTATAGAAACTAGGTGAATAGTGCTGCTCCTGTCAACGAATACGCAGAACCTGGTAAGCTCAGCCAGTAACACATTTGGCTGACTTTCAACAGCATGGGGCTGTGAGTTTGAACCAAGTGTAGTGATCGACAGTGGGTAGACTCATGACCAGGTACCCAGCCAGCTCAGTTGTTAGAGGGCTGTGCTAGTGTTCTGCGGGTCATGGGTTTGAGTCCCATGTAGAGCACAACTTTTCTTCCTTAATTTACTTTCAAGGCTCAGCTAACTTTCATGTGACATTTGACTTGATAAGTGGATGACACAAGTCATATGTCTCCCAACAATTAGTATCCAAGATTACTCAGTTCTCAATAGGGGAAAACCCGGTATGAATATCTCTGTTGTTTTTCAGCAACATGATGGAGCACATGCATTGTAATTCCAATTAAGTCATTGGGTAATCCTGTGTTTGGTCTATAGCTGCACAGCTATATGACACCACAAAACACAAGAAACTTACCATTAAACCTGAAAACAAATGACCTATTTTTTTTCATGTTCAGCATGTTCATGCTCAGTTAAGTTTAAACACTAATTTATGTTTGCATGTGAATTATACAGAAAAAAGATTCCTGACCTTTATCAATGCTTTTCTTTTATGGGTATTAAAGTTAGGTTCTTTTTTGAACTGCACATGTCTAGCCGACAAAAAGTGTGTTGATAAAACCTATGATCATCACCTGATTCTGTGAATTAAGGGACAGTTTTTTCAAAATAAAATGTCATGTACATTGCCAAAATAGTTAATAATTTCAGTCGTGCATTGCCCTTTTGTGTATACGAGATATATGTACATGATTGATGTACTTGTTTTTCTTATGTGTCCAATGTTAACCAATAGGACTGTATATGATTGTTGGAAATTTGAGCAAATAACACATACTCCCTTTGATGTCCTTGATTAATTATTTTTCAGCCAGATTGTATTGAATTCATTTCAATAAAAGGTACCGTATAAGTCATTATAAATGTCCCCGGCAGTGCAGAACCAAAGTAATGTGTTGTTGCACTTAAGGTTAAGGTAGATCATCTTTTATTTATAGATAGTGGACATGAATAACTTGGGACCTTTTATCAGCTTGTCCAAGCCGAAGTTAGGAGCCTTTGTTAACCCAACGATGAAATGTGTTCACTTACTATTATCATGTGAATCGTTTTGGTTTTAGGTTACAGTTAATTGCAATTGTAAACAATAATTGCCGACTAACTTTTGAACGAACCCAGAATATTAAAAAGTAAACTTGCCAAATAAAGTCAATGCTAAGCCATGCCCTGTCAGGTCATTTACACCGCAGAATACCTTATCCAATATTGCCATCTATTTAAAGACTTGAGTGTAAGATGATTTAATAAGAATAGAAAAAGATAGCTGAGGTATAGACATAAAAGTAATATTGAAAATCTTATTGTACATGGATAATGAAGGGTTTTAAGCTCTACTTACCAAACCCAGCAAGTTAAATTGTCATTGCATTGTGTCCATCTTGTGTCTGTCGGTGCATGCATTAACTTCCTTTTGTAATGAAACGAGCAGATAGACAGACGTGATCCATTCAGAGAAAAGGATCCTCAACCCTAAATGGGTGGACTCTGTCTATATAGCCTTCAAATAGCCATTTAACTAAGGGCAGGTCTCTCTCATTTGCATATCCAATGCAAGTTACCTACCTTTAAACCGTTACATTACTCTCCTCTACGAAAAGACTGGTCCCGAGTCTTAGCCTGGGAGACCCGTAGGTAAGGCAACTTTTTTGGCAGTTGTCATTATCCAACCTCTGCCACCAATTGTAATGAAACGAGAAGATAGACAGACGTGATCAATTCAGAGAAAAGGATCCTCAACCCTAAATGGGTCGACTCTGTCCATATAGGCATCAATTAGCCATTTAACTAAGGGCAGGTCTCTCTCATTTGCATATCCAATGCAAGTTACCACACTTTAAACCGTTACACTTTAAACATCAATGATCGTTTCCTCCTAAAGCAATTGGTGGATTTTAAAGTTATTTGACAGAAATGTTCCTGGGGTGAGCCTTTTCTTAAGTTGTTAAAAAAATTATTGCCCTCCCCCCTCCTCAGACTTGTGCCTGAATGTTCCTTGTGTGACCCTTTACTGAAATTGTTCAAGAATTTAAGTTTCGTCTTTAATATCGGTTTGGCATGGATAGCATTTTTTCACTTTGAATTTTTATGCCCCCACATCAAATGATCGAGGGCATATCATTTTACCATTGTCCATCTTTCTGTCTGCAAAACGTAAACAAAATACTTAACATTGCCAATTACTTCAAGGCTATTCATGGTACAAGATACTTGTATTTGGTATAGTGATCTGTTTCAATGATACACATCTACTGGTACCAAGGTCAAGGTCATGTGACAAGGTCGAGATAATCTGTCAAGGTCAATTTTTTCAAAAAATTGCTGTTTCATTCATATTCATGTTTCACAATCACGTCTTGTTTAAAAATCTTCTCCTACCAACTCATGGTTGTCAATTCCAATGAAACTTTAATGGCATGGATGTTCCCTGAATGACCTTTTACTCGAATTGTTCAAGAACCTTTGAATGCCTGTCATCCGTGTGTCATCCGTTGTCTGTCATCCAGCGTCAACAATCTAAGTGTTTACACTCTATAGGCAACAAATATGGTTCAATCTTCATGAAACTTGGTCAGAATGTTTGCCATGTCACTTGAAACTTATTTAGAAAAGGCTAAAAACTTATGCAGGGATCATAGGAATACAATAATGTCTTTCTCTGAAGAATTTAATGATCATTTAATGATCTTTAAAGAAGTTAGTTTTCCAAAGAGAGGAATCAAAGAGACGAAGGTGATCGATATAGGACCATTATTGTCCGCTTGTTCATTGATAGATCGGGGCATATTGTTTTACCCATGTCCGCTGTCTGTCCATCTATCTGTCTGTCTGCAAAATTTAACTAAAAAATTGAAAAACTATTCAAGATACAAGGCTCATATTTGGCATGATGTTAGATTGCAATGATACTCATCTGCTGATACTAAAATCAAGTTCATGTGACAAGGTCAAGTTCATCTGTTAAGGTCAAATAAGTCAAAAACTTAACCCAAAAACTTAACACAACCAATATTAGTTCAGTTTTCTTTTCTGGACCCTAACTAAAAAACCAAGTGACCTACAATCATGAAACTTTATGCCAATGTTGCTTATGACCCAAGAAAGTACCCTATTGTTTTTGGGTTACATAAGTCAAAGGTCAAGGTCACAGTCAATTTTTGTTCCATTTTTGTTTCCTGACTCTAACTCAAGAACCAAGCAACCTAGAATCATGAAACTTCATGCAAATGCTGCATATGACCTCAATATTTGTTACAAACACATCCTGCACTAATAACACTTACATTTGGACAAAGTGCTTGTGGGGATTTAAGTCCACTCTGCGACAGTTCTAGTTGTTAATATTTCTTTTTCAAATCTGGCAATGTTATAAAACCCTTGGGATGCTGAACCAGTAATTTTCCTGCTTTTGCAGGAGGTAAAGACCATGATCAGCCTGCACAAATGTGCAGTCTGATCTTAGTCTATACTACCTGATTTCCATTGTGAACTGGAAAAGAAACACAGAAGAATGAATTTTCAGACTATAAACTCTTTGCAATTAGTGCATCCAGTAACTATTTGTTTATTCAGTATGACAAGGGTTAAAGCTGGCAGAGAGCAACCATCAAAGCGCTGTGGTAGCACATTGGAATATTATTAACCCTTGTCATGCTGAATAAATTTTGGCTAAAAATTTTCACCAAAATCAAAGGGCAAAAAGCACTGAAAGTACCAACTATAGGTCAATTTTTATTTGAAAAACTCAATCTATTTACAATTCTGGTTTGAAATTGAGAAACAGTCGGTGAAGACTAACATCAGACTGCACATATGTGTAGGCTGATGTTTGTATAAAGCTCCTGCCAAAGCAGGAATATTCCGGGTTCAGCATGACAAGGGTTAAAAAGGTTTGATTCCCAATGTCAGCACTCATCCGTTCCAACTACATTGAATTTGTCTCTCACCAATGGATTTATAATCATAGACCTGTAGGATAGCAGCTTGAGGCTAGGAAAGAGTGTAATGGTAGTACTAGTGTGAGAAAATCCAGGAATTGATTGTTTATTGCTTCAGCCACCAAGATATAAATGAAAGAGTGTTGAAATCAACATAAAGTCCTCTGAGAATATTTCTTCTAAAATTGCATTTACCCCTGATATGTCAATTTTACAATCTTAACAAGATTCTCTCATGATAGTATTCCTGTCTACAATTACAGAGCTGTAGCTATCAGCCTACAAACTGCCTTTGAAATCTCTTTTCTTTGTGTTTATAAAATATTTTCAAAGATTTTCAGTAGTCAAGCAAAATACACAAGTGAAGATTTTTTCCCCATAGAAGTTCATTCAACACATTTCCCTGAAATTAGGGGCCCTACTCCCTTCGCCTATGCATAAAAAGAATCACTGATATTAGTTTTTATAAAATGCACGTTATAATCATTCATTCATTGCAATTATTAGTAAAAAAAAATACTGATTGGGTCTGGAGTAATTGAGTGTTGACCATAGTCATTACCATTGTAGATGATGCTGTATGGAACGGACTACAGAAATGATGGGAAACTATGGGTAGGTCCATGTGCTGCAGCAATATAACTACAATAATATTGAAAGTGGTGTTAAACCCTTGAAAATTAATCAAACCAACAGATAAGTTTATACATTATACACATGTACATGTATAGAAAATAGCACCAGTTATAGCATACTAAAACTTGTTCACTAGGTAAAAGTCTTGGTCACTCAATCCTGGGAGTTAAAAAAAAAGAAGGGAGAATTGATACAAGTATCATTATCCTTGCTTCAAGAGATCGGGCGCATATTTATTTACTGGTGTCTGTCTGTCTTTCTGTCTTAGAAAACCTTAACTGAGAACTAAACATGTTGCTGTATCTTCAACACTATTTGACAGACAATGTTCTCATCAATACACTTCAGTCAATGTCAAGCTCATAGGTCAAGGTCATGGGGTTTGACATTAGTCTAGGAGTTTAGAGGTTCAAGACCCCTTGTTTACCAGTTGGGACTCCCTTCATTTTGCAAGCAAGGACTCAGATGCACTTCCAGGATCATAATTAGAGTGTTTTGAGAAACAAAAGATCTTAAAAATTACCTCAAATATCGTTGAAGATGACATTTTGCTTGGAACTAGTTGTGTATTTAAAGAAAAACAACTTTTTTGGGGAAGAAACTTGTGGCAAGGAAGAGGCAAAGAAGAAATTTTTTCATTATGTTCACCAAATATTAAAATTCAGACTCCTTACTTTGAGATTGGACTACTTAATTAAAATAAGTTGGGAGTCTGATTGACTCCTGACTCACAGAAGTTAGTGATGATCCCTCAGGGTTGTGGGTCAAAGTCAAAGTAACAAACATAAAATGTTGTTTCAGTCTCATTCAGGCATTAGTGTTTGATATGAACACACCCTGTACTTATTTGGGTCTTATTTTCTTCTTCATTTCTGTAAGGTGGTAGCCTATTACACTTGTTTCAGATTGTCCTGTGTGCTGTCTGTATAAGGGCATCTTATTTAATATTGTGGAACTGAAGAGCTAATCCACACAGAAATTAATGATAGAGCTTTATAAACTTGCATGATTTTGAACATGTATTCACTCAAATTAAGGAAAAATTCAACTACTTTTTTAAATGACATCCTCAATCACAAATCTGCATTATAATTTCAGTCTTCTTCAATGTAAGGTGCTTAGTTTAACCCTTAGTTAGAAATTTATAATGTACATTTGTCTTGCATACTAGTTTTTGATCAAGTGAAAGATTTTAGGGCCTTGTTTATGGGCATTATTTAGGCTTGTTCTGAATGAAAGCCTTACCAAAGTTACCTTTGACAATTCCTTTTAGATTTGACAAACCATATGAAAAGGAACTATCAGGGGACTACAGTACTTAAAAACATTTGAAAAAGAGGTTATATATAGCAGAGGTCAACCAGATATACATAAAAGAAAATTATCTCATTGGAAGGTAGAATGCCCATTCTAGAATCAGGAATATTTTTGCATCCCATATCATTAAAATCTCTGGCTTATTGTTTTATCAGTTTCTGATTATTCCTCTGTAAATTAAACCAAAATTGAAAGTAACTTTAAAATATCAAGATCAATCTTTTAATAGTTGGCAGTTCATTATGTTGTAAAATGTTTAACAACTACGTTTTTCAGGCTCACATGAGCACATTGTGCTCGAGGCGAGCTGTTGTGATCATTTAATGTCCCTCCTTGTCTATTGTGCTTTGTGTGTTGTCTGTCCTTTGTTGTCCATGGTCGGCTTCAACAATTTAAGTGGTTAAACTCTAGAGGACACAAACATGGCCCAATCTTCATAAAACTTGATCATAATATTGGCCAGGTCACAAGGATAAAGCCCTTTGAGAATGGGAAGGATCCATGCCATATCACAGGAAAGGGGGCCTTAATGATAATGATCTTCTTTACACTCTAGAGGCCACAAACATTGCCTAATCTTCATGAAACTTGGTCAGAGTATTGGTCAGGTCACAAGGGTCAATCCTTTTGAAAGTGGGAAGGATCCATACCATGTTATGATAAAAGGGGCCTTGCTGATTGTTTTCTTGTTTACACTCAAGAGGCCACAAATATGGCCCAATCTTTATGAAACTTGTTCAGAATATTTGTCAGGCCACACGTATAAAGCCTATAGAAAATTGGAAGGATCCATTTGATGTCACAGGAAAAGAGACCATGAGGAAGGTTTTCTTGTTTACACTCTAGATGCTACAAACTATTTGTGAAACTAGTCTATGTCTAATTGTTTTGAGTCACAAGGATAAACCCTTTTGGAATTGGGAAGGATCCATTTGATATCACAGGAAAATGGGGACTTAATGACAAGTTTCTTGCTTACACTGTAGGAGCCACAATTCTGGTGAGGATTCTAGCCAAAAGGATAATTTCTATTGAAAAATGTAGTGTCCTGTGAGAGAATACAGGAAAAAGAACCTTATTCTCTTTTTTCACTCTAATTTTCTCAGTATTTCAGTATGTTCGTCTTATCAAAGGAAGAATCCCTTCATGAAACTTGCTTAGAAAATGCTAGAAACTTATGCATGGATCACAGGAATAGAATAATGTATCTTTGAAAAATTTAGTGATCATTAAATGATCTCCAAAGCGGAGATGAAGGTGTGTGATATAGGACTTTTATGGTCCTCTTGTTTTCTCTTTTCAGGAAACAGACACCGTAGTGCAAGATAGTGCAAGCAGTAGAAATTCCACTCAAAAAGTATTCTTGTATGAAGATAATGCTAATCATAAAGACAATCCCTAACAAAGTTAAATGTCACAGTGAAGTGTGTCACAGACTCATTGACCACAGAAACAGATGGACCAATTCCAAAAAGCCACAAGTGTGAATGTTATTCCATTTTCCAAAAGAGAAAATTGCAAGAAAGTTGCAGAGTACTGTGATAAGGTGGTTTCAGTTGACATATTAGAGACCCTTAACATGTGATAAACCAAATTATCAAAACATGTGATAAATCAAATTATTAAACCATTCTTGTTTTGTCTAGATTCATACCAGATTCATTTTGACAATTTTGGTTTAATTGTTTTAAGCTCACCTGAGCAGAAAGTGCTCAAGGTGAGCTTTTGTGGTTGTGTGATGTCTGTCCTGTGTTGTCTGTTGTGTGTTGTCAACATTAACCTCTTAAGATACTCTAAAACCATTTCTTTTTTTGCTCAATCAACCTGAGAATTTGTCAGATTGATTGTCTTGAAGGAATCACTGCCAAGTTTAAAATTGGGTCAAGTGATGTCAAAAACTATGTCACAAGGCCAAATCTTGAAAAAAAACCTGGAAATTGGTCAAATTGATTATCTACATGAATTTATGGTCAATTTTGAAATTTGGCCAAGTAGTGTCAAATACTAGCTACAAGGCCTAATCTGATGAAAAATTTTAAACACTGTAAAGGCCATATTTTTAGCTCAATCAATCTGACAATTGGTCAGATTGATAGTCTTGATGAAATCTAATTTGCTTTGAAATTGGTCAAGTGGAGTAAAAATATGGTTACTAGGTGAAATCTTATATATAAAAAAACTTGTAGACACTCATGCCAAATTATTTGCTAAATGAACCTTAAAATCAGCGAGATTCATTGTTTTCCTAACATTCTGGAATGTTTGTGGACTGTTGTCTATTTTTAGCTCACCTGAGCACAGAGTGCTCAAGGTGAGCTATTGTGATCGTCCGATGTCCATCATCTGTCATCTGTCATCCACAATTTCTTTAAATATTTTCTCCTCCTAAACCGGTAGGCCAATCTTGATGAAACTGGGCAGGGATGTTCCTTGGGTCAAGTTCTACCAAAGTTCTTCGAAATAAATGAAATCCACCCTTAATATCCCTTAACCCTTAACAAAAGGGTAAAAAAAGAAAATCTTCTAAAATCTTCTTCTCTGAAACCAGATGGCAGACAGATTTCATATTTGGTAACTAGCATCATCTAGTGGACCTCTACCAAGTTTGTTCATATCATCACCCTGCGGTCGTATTTTGGCTCCACCCAGGCGCAACCCTTTTTACATAGAATCAAAGGGCGAAAATCTTTAAAAAACTTCTTTTCTAAAACCAGACGGCAGACAGCTTTCTTAATTGGTATGTAGCATCATCTGAGGGACCCTACCAAGTTTGATCATATCTAGACCCTGGGGTCATATTTTGGCTTTGCCCGGGTGTATCCCTTTTAGCTCTTCTGAGCACGAAGGGGTAAAAAGGAAAATCTTCAAAAATCTTCTCTGAAACAAGATGGCAGACAGCTTTCATATTTAGTATGTAGCACCATCTAGTGGACCTCTACCAAGTTTGTTATTATCAAGACCCTGTGATCATATATGTGCTCCACCCGGGCGCAACCCTTTTTACACATAATCAAAGAGCAAATATCTTTAAAAATACTTCTTTTCTGAAACCAGAGTGCACACAGCTTTCATATTTGGTATGTAGCATCATCTAGTGGGCCCATACCAAGTTTGTTCATATCAAGAGCACTGGGGCCTAGTGGTAAATGCACTCGACCTTTGATCTGGAGGTCCATGGTTTGAGCCTCACTGTCCCTGAGGTGTGTTTATGGGCAAAATATTTAATAGCCAGCCCAAGATCACCCAGGTGTTAAACTGGGTAGCACTGCCTCTCTCTCAGGGTTGTAAAACCATCAGGATTCAGTGTTCGAGAGCGATTCTATAAGCTTAAGCTTGTGCAATCGAACTGAAATAAATTAGTATAAACTAAGATCCTGGGGTCATATTTGGGCTCCACCCGGGCGCATCCCTTTAAGCTCATCTGAGCATGAGGGGTGAAAAGAGGAAAATCTTCAAAAATCTTCTTCTCTGAAACCAAAAGGCAGACAACTTTCTGATTTTAGATGTTGCATCATCTAGTTGATCTCTACCAAGTTTGTGCATATCAAAAACCCTGGAGTCAAATTTTGGCTTTGCCCAGGTGCATCCCCTTTTACATAGAATCAAAGAGCAAAAAGACAGCATGTCTTATTTTCACTTGAAAAGCTTTAAAACCTCCTCCCAAAACATTGGGCTGATTTCAATGAAACTTGGCATGAGTGTTCCCCGGATGACCCTTGACAATAATTGAACAAGAAATTTTGATTGCACTTTAAATATGGGCGTGGCAGTTGGAGGCTTTTTTCACATTTAAATATCTAAAATTCTTCTACGCTCTTTTAGGGTCAATTTTAAGTAAACTAGGCATAAACATTCTTGAGGTGCTCTTTGACTTAAATTGGTATAGAAATTTTGATGGGCCCAATAATGTGCATATGACAGGATGGGGATAATTTAAATTAAAATCTCGAAAATTCTTCCCCCAATCAAATGGAATAATTTCAATGAATCTTGGTATACATGAATGACTCTTAACTTATATTGTTCTACTAATGAATGGTCTACTAATTGCAATCACCTTAATGTTTGTAATAAGATGGGTAAAGGGTATGCAGGTTACTGGTTAACGATGATTGAGTATTTTGGTGCAATGTTGGCAAGACCCAGTAAATCATTTTAAGATAGTTCTTTAGAGATTTCGAAGTGTTTTTTACGGTCAAAGTAAGCTTTGTTTAATGAAAGTCTAGAGATTTTAAAGCCAGTGGAGCGATACAGGCCCTCTTGGGCCTCTTGTGTAGATATTATCTCCTTGTTGACATCTGCCTATTTAATTAATGTTATGTCCCAGGGGTCAAAAAGACTCAGGTGAGCGATCGAGGACCATCTTCGTCCTCTTGTTGTCAAGTCTGCAAGTGGTGACATAGTTGTCACAAGGGTTTGGTGTGTGTGCTTAGGTACGTCGGTTAGTCGTCCTTCCACTTGTTTGTCAGTCTGAGCGATTTTGTCTGAACAATTACTCACAACAGATGAAATTTGAATAACTTAGTACAAATATTCTCCACCCACCATAAGAGTTGATGTGCCATTTTTTGAGAGCCTGATTTCATTGAAACTTGGAAGAAATGTTCCTTGGGCGACCCTCTTGCAAAGTTGTTTAAAAGAAATTTTGATTGACCCCCCAAATATGGGCGTAGCAGGTTCGGGCGTATTTTTATTTTAAATCTTTAAAAAAAAATCTTTAAAAAAATCTTCTACTCCAAAACTACTGTGCCGATTTCAACAAAACTTGGAATGAATTTTTTCTCATAGGACCATGTACCTTAGTCGTTCAAGAAATTTTAGATGACTCAAATATGGGTGTGGCAGGGCGGGGCTTATTTTCACTTTTAAATCTCCTCCCAAACCATAGGCCCATTTTCAATAAAACTTGGCATGAATGCTCTGTAAAGCCTAGTTAACATTTGGCATACGGAGCCCGTACGGCGCCCGTAACTCGCCGAAACCACAAAATCATGCGGTGCCCGTGTGGAGGCATACGATGCCCGTGCGATGATCGCACGGTTTTACAGGCGCCGTAGACCCTTGCGATTTGGTATAAAAATAGTTATACAAATTTAAAAAATAGCAAGACCGCAAGGAAACCGTAGACACGTCGTAGACGCACTGCAAGATCGCCTCAGGGACATCGCACGGCCACCGTGCAATGTTCAGCCTATATGTCTTAAACGAAACATCCTACGGTCCTCGTGCGGGCTCCGTGCAATGATCGTGCGGCGGCTGCACGGTTTACGGTGTTTATAGTTGACAAATCGCACGGTCTCCGTGCAGGGATCGCAAGATTACCTTGCGATCGCTGCACGGGCACCTCAATGATTCTTGTGACGGCTTTATGCGGTCACCGCATGATTTTGTGAACACAGACGCCTTAGAAAATAAAATTGTACGATGTCAAAAATATACAAGTAATCGCAGGCTGCGATATCGTACCGCCACCGTGGCAAATGTAAACTACGCTTTTGTGACCATGTTCCGAAAACGTTTTATATATGTAATATCTCTTTTTATACGTCGCCGGAGGCGGACGTAATATTGGCGTCATCTTCTCCGTCTGTCTGTCCGTCCGTCCGTACGTCCGTCCACTTTTCTTGTCAACGCAACTCCTCCTAAGTTTCTGGCTGGATCTTCTTGAAACTTGGTCAATGTGATCATCTCAATTGGTAGATGTGCATGAAGGAAGGATTTTACGGTTCGCTGATTTTTGCCTGAGTTATGCCCCTTAAAAACTTAGTCTCTGGGTCCACTTTTCTTGTCAACGCAACTCCTCCTAAGTTTCTGGCTGGATCTTCTTGAAACTTGGTCAATGTGATCATCTCAATTGGTAGATGTGCATGAAGGAAGGATTTTACGGTTCGCTGATTTTTTGCCTGAGTTATGCCCCTTGATAACTTAGTCTCTGGGTCCACTTTTCTTGTCACCGCAAGTTCTCCTATGTTTCTGGCTGGATCTTCTTGAAACTTGGTCAATGTTATCACCTCAATTGGTAGATGTGCATGAAGGAAGGATTTTACGGTTCGCTGATTTTTTGCCTGAGTTATGCCCCTTGATAACTTAGTCTCTGGGTCCACTTTTCTTGTCAACGCAACTCCTCCTAAGTTTCTGGCTGGATCTTCTTGAAACTTGGTCAATGTTATCACCTCAACTGGTAGATGTGCATGAAGGAAGGATTTTACGGATCGCTGATTTTTTGCCTGAGTTATGACCCTTGATAACTTAGTATCTGGGTCCACTTTTCTTGTCAATGCAACTCCTCCTAAGTTTCTGGCTGGATCTTCTTGAAACTTGGTCAATGTTATCACCTCAACTGGTAGATGTGCATGAAGGAATGATTTTATGGTTCGTTGATTTTTGACTGAGTTATGCCCCTTAAAAACTTAGTCTCTGGGTCCACTTTTCTTGTCAACGCATCTCCTCCTAAGTTTCGGGCTGGATCTTCTTGAAACTTGGTCAATGTTATCACCTCAATTGGTAGATGTGCATGAAGGAAGGGTTTTATGGTAAGTTGAATTATGCCCGAGTTATGCCCCTTAATAACTTAGTCTCTGGGGCTTATTGCCTCAGTTATGCCCCCTTAAAATTTATTCTCTGGGGCTTATTGAAATTGCAGCCTTGTGAATGCAACTCTTCCTAAGTTTCTGGCTGGACCTAAATGAAACTTAGTGGATGTTATAACCGAAATAGGTAAATGAGCAAAAGTAAGGATATTATGGTTCATTAATTTTACCCTAAATTATACCCCCTTAAAACTTAGTATCTAGGGCTTATTGAAATTGCAGCCTTTTGAATGCAACTCCTCCTTACTTTTTGTCTAATTATTTAAATGAAACATGGTCAGCACCATAATTTGTAGATGTAGTCATGGATCAAGGATTTTATGGCTCATTTATTTCCCTGAATTGTGCCCCCTCAAAACTTAGTGTCTGGGGCTTATTGAAATTGCAGCCTTGTGAAGGCGAATCCTCCTTACTTTTTGTCTTGATTTAAATGAAACTTGGTCATTTTGAATTTGGTTCTGTCAAAATAAGTAGTGTCTACAATTATTTTCGTGAAACAGCAGCAAAGTGGCGGCGTATTTTGTGCCGATGGCACTCTTGTTCAAATCTAGTAATGTAACAGCCAGTGGAACGATACAGCTCGACTATTCGTTGAATAGGGGGTGGAGTGGGGGGGGGGGGGGGCTATCCCTGTCACCCGGGTGTCGGTGTTGGCGTAAGGCTTTGCACAAGGCTTAAGGTGCAACTGTGCCAAATCTCTATTTCTACTCAAGCTATTGATTTGAAACTTTACACATGCTTCTCTGACCATAATATCAACCTCTAGACAAAGATTCATTACTCTGATATTGAACTATGTTCCAAGTTTTGACCATTAGCGGCTAAGAAATTCTTGGTAAAGTTTTTACGTGCAACTGTTATATTTCTATTATATATCTATTTTTCACTCATCGGCCGATGAAAAATTGCGCCGTCGTGTCGCTATCGCCGATTTTTATGTGACTTTAACATTACCGATTGAGTTAGACGGGCTCGTCAGTTCTGTTCTGAAATTTTGATGTAAATTGTCAGCTTAGACGAGCCAATTGTCGACGTGATTTACAGACATACAAGCCCTTAGCGTCGGAAATCTTATTACTGTCCATTTAGCTCAACTGAGCACGAAGTGCTCACGGTGAGCTATTGTGGTTAGGGTGTTGTCCGTCGTGCGACAGGTGTCGTCAACATTTACCTTGTATTAAAAATTTCTGTCCGATAAACTGAATGTGATCATTATGAGTGTAATGATGTTATCTCGGACCAGTTCGAACGTGGTTCAACGAGGGTCGAAAACTGGGTCGAATCCTGATGTGTATGAAAGATTTTTTTTCATATTCACCAAGATACTTGAATAGGTCGAGCCTCATAAGACGTTAAAGAATAGTCTTCTGGAATTGAAATTATGACCTTGCCAAATTGATTTCCGGTCTTATCTCCACTGACCAAATGTCAGAACAGAAGAGCTATTGCGATACTGGTTTTCCGTCCATCAGGCTGTCCATCTGTTAACTTTAGCTTGTTAACGCTCTAGAGACCATTGTCTGATTGTCTTGGTCAGAATGATTGGATAATCACAAGGATTGTTCTTTTCGAAAATGGGTCAGATCTGTCTAACATCGTGGGGGAAAAAGGAGCCTTATGAAAATTTATTTAACGCACTAAAGTTCGATTTTCTTCAAAGATGCTCAGAATGATTATGCCATAACAAGGACCGTTCCTTTCGAAAATGGGCCCGATCCGTCAAGTCTCACGGGAAAAGGGACCTAATGAAAATTTAGTTAAAAAAAATCCTCGTAAACGTTCTAATGTCCACAGTTTTCATCCGATTGTCTTCAAACTTGCTCAGAAAGAATGTACTAGAGCAAGACTGGTTAATTGCGAAGATAGGCCAGGTCCGTCAAGCGTCACGGAAAAATGGGCACAATGAAAATTAAACTAGAAATTCTTCGTTAACACTCCAGTCCACAGTTTTCAACCAATTGACTTCAAACATACTCAGAACGATTGTACCAATACAATGATGGTTCCTTTCCAAAATGGGCCCGATCTCTCAAGCGTCGGAGGAAAAGGGGCCAATTGAAAATTTAATTATACAATTCTTGTTTATGCTTAAAGTAAACGTTAAAGTCCGCAGTTTTCACCCGATTGCTTCAAACTTGATCAGAATGATTGTACCATAACAAGGATGGTTCCTTTCGAAAGAGAGTCCAATCTGTGAAGCATCATTTGGTCTTGAACAATTTAATAAGAAAATCCTCTATAGCAGTCTAGAGCCTGCAGTTTTTATCTGATTGCCTTCAAACTTCCACAGAATGATTGTATAATCACAGTGATTGCTGCCTTTTAAAATATTTCTGATAGAAAGAGCAACACGAGAAAAGATGCCTATTATTTAAAGTTAAATTTCAGAATTCTTGTTTATATAGAGGAAATGTGAAATTTGAAGGCATGCACTCCAAATTTTCAATCTTTTTAGCAAGGCTTCTTAAGTCGAGGGAAACCAAGGGTTCATTAACCTATAGGGATGTAATGCTACATTCCGAAATCACTTCAAATGAAAAATGTCGAACGGAATGCTCACTAAAAAGGGCTGAGTCTGCCAAAAACAACTAATTTCCAAGGCATAGATTACTACGACCGATACAACAGCGAAGTGATATGCAAGCACTGCATTGAACACACAAAGCACTTCATGTCGCACAAAAATCGATGACGTATTCTAGACCTATTTTTTGCGTGCGCGTGAGCACAAGACTTACGTAGTACACACGTTGTTTGGTTTTTGACTCGATAATCTTTCTCCAATTTCCAGGACTCTGGATTGTTTCCTATGGCCTGCTTAACCAGGCAAAGAAAACCTCTTTTATAAATGGATTCATTCACGAGAAACGTTCGCAGAATGTTTCATTTTCAGCGACCATGTGCATTTGTGGCTGATTAGTTATATGCCGTGCTAGGATAAATGGAGCCTTTACATATATTTACGTATATTCATTGTTAACACTGCTCCTTCCTGTATACATGGAAGTTAATGAAAAGTTCACTTAGTGTTCTGAATCATGAGACCATGTACATATTGGTGTGGTCTGGGGATTTTACTGCATAATAGAAAATGGGGCCTCTTCATTTATTAATGGTTACGTTTCCTTGTCAACACAACCTCTCCTCTATTAATGGATCTGATTTAAAGGTATTTTTTTTTTCTATTCTTATCAAGACATAAGCTTTTCAAAAAGTCAGTAGATCGGTATCAGGCCATTATTGGCTAAATGCAGAATGTTTAAAGACGAGTTAATAATAATTAATCGCATTTGACATTCTTACTAACGCGCCTAGATTTGTCTCTGCACAACCACTCTTGTAAGTACTCTTATAACAAACTGTCTGCAACTTAAGCATAGCTGAAAATAACCGACGTGAGCCGGTGTCGAACCCACGCGGATAAGTAATATTGAAGTAAATGGATTGCAAGTCCAATGCGCTAACCACTGAGCCAAAGAAGATCTTCCTTGACCCAGGTGTCAGACATTGTATTTAAACAAAGGAAGCTATGCTGAACAGTGGTGAGAGTGGTCTCCAATAACACACTACCCCCTTAGAGTCCTCATATATTGATGACCATAAGCATATCAGGAGAGTAATGTTCTTCATGTACTAACATGTCGGTTCAATGCCGACATAAATGGCTCAATGGCCTAATCCCGGCGAGCCCCTATCGTATAAAAAACAGAAAAGATGAGTACCACAGTCGTGGATGGAACCAGGGACCTCTAGATTGACAGTCCGGCGCGCTACCAAATGCGCTGTGACGGCGGCCAATTAAGAGCAATCAAAACTTGCTATGACGCGGATATCTGAACATCAGGTACCACTGCTGCCGATATTGTCCGTGCCTTTAATTGCAACAGAATCACTATCAATAAACTGTATGCAAGGTTCCGGCAAACAGGCACAGTTGCAGATCGGCCTCGAAATGGCAGGCCTGGGTTACTGAAACCAGATAAGACCGTCATTTTGAATTGACGCACGCTAGATACCAGTTCCAGACGGCTTCTGCTACAGCTAAATTACGGTGTAAGCAGGGACATCGTTCTAAGACGACTTTGTCATGTCCGTAGGTCAATGAGACGTCGCAGCGAACTGAGGCTATATAGCGTAACGTAATTAGACGTTATTTTTGCAGCGTAAAATTAGAGAAAAAACAAACGCGTTTCATTTGAAACAACTATATGCCATATTTTGAATTATATCAAAAGAGGTGATTAAAAATGTGAATAACTATCATGTTTAATGGCGTATCAAAGATTTTCTGGGTGAAGAATCTATGTAGTAACGAAACAAAACAAATTTTATATAAACAAAAGCTTTTAATTTTTGACAAACTAAAAAGGTATTTGAAAATAGGTAAAATACTTGGTATTGTTGGTCTTGCTATACTATTAACTCATCAAAACCGAGGAGAATTTTTTATTCAATTTATTCCGGTTTGTATTTAATTTTTTGGCCAGTATTTTCGAAAAAATCGATAAAACGTGAAACACGCAACGTAAAACGTCATTAAAATGAGAAAGCGTGACATTATTTCAGACTTATTAACGCGATAATATTGTATTTAATCAAGACACAAAAATAAAACAAATTCAGACTGAAGAAATGAAAATCTGACCAATTTTTTAAAATGTGTTTAGATTTGACAGTTTACTTTATTTTGTATGATTATCTTTACGTTGAAATTTTTCAGTCGTTATTTTTGCTTCAATTTTAGCAGCTTTACACTTTCCGCTATTTTATTTACTTGAAGAGATTTTCTCAAAATTTTATCTGAGACTTTCAAATAGACACTGCATTAGGACCAGTTTTCTATGTATTTGTGCGTAAAGTTTTATTATGATAAGAGTGTATCCGCTATTTTATGTCATTTTGAACATGTATTGAAAGAGAAGCATGTTACGCGTTACATGCGCTTTTTGGCGATTTTTTTATATAATAAACTCGATTTTTTTTTCATTCACAGCCATGGGTATCAGAATTTAGTGTCTATAGGATAGATCTATTCAAACGCTTTAAAATGGTGTACAATAATGTGCTGTTTTAGCCTATTCAGCGATTTTATTTTAAAATTAAACAAAAATATGACTGATATTCAAAAAAAGCCCGACGTTACTGCGACGTTTCAATGCGAGCCAGACGACCTTACGTTTGAAGTATAGTGACGCAACGTCATCGCGCTGCTCGTCTGCACTGGGCATAAATGTTAACATTTTTGCAGGAGTTTTGGGCTTTGCGGGTCGAATGGAACCGCATTGCTCCGTTGGTCGTATAACGCTGCGTCAACCCAATGAGACGTCGTATTGTACTGGTAATACGCAACATTTAGGACATACCCGGTATTAATGAAATTGTTTCATATCCATCCTTTGCAGGGTCTGAAACCTCATTTCAGTTCGTTCGAACCCAGATTGTATTTTTTTATTTTGACCCCTTCGCAGTTTAATAGATATCACATATCGATACAATCTTTAATTTCCAAACGAACCATCCCATATTGTAAATTATTAAATTATCCAAACTTTGGTACCAAATTTGTTTAGGTTTAGGTCATATATACTCTTCAAAAAGTTCTTTGGCATTGAATACATATTTTAATTAAGACAAAAAATATGTTCATATTTTTTAAGTAAGTCAAAGAATGTGAAGCTCCGCCTTCTTTCCACTAAATGAAATCAGAATAAACGTTTACTGATCAAAGATTTGAAATGGTGACGTCGATTAACACCGTTAGGTCGAAAGTGTCGTGGCCTCTTGAATCTAGCTCTACAATTTTTAATCCGGAGCTTTTACGCCGTCAAGAGACTAAGAAGTTCTTTGAGGTTACGGTACCAGTGAAAAAACCGTCGTTGCGATATTTGACGTGCTGGACGAACGTTGTTTTAACGCGTCAGACTTACCTAGCTCATAAAGCAGTGAGTTATGGCGCGCGAACGGGGTCAAAAGTCAAGATAGCGCTATACCCACAAAATAATGGAGGTATACCTCTAATATTATATCGGTATACCGATAAAAAATGTGGGTAAACCTATAAAATAAGGGTAAACCTGTAAAAAATGGGAGTATACCGATAAAAAATGGAGGTTTACCGTTATTTTACAGGTATACCCTCATTATTTTTGACCCCTTTCATGGAAATCTCATTATCCAATCAGAATGCGCGTTACATCCAGGCCTTTCGGTACTTTCCGTACTTTTCTGCGGCGCTGTTTTGTTTATACTGGAGACCGACGACCGGTTTTTAACCCCGAAAAATCAGTTTAAATGGCATTTAAACAACGATTTCAGTAATTTACGGTAAGATTAAAAACTATTTCGCGATAACAGTTGTTAAACGTTGCAAAAAAAAATATATAAATGAAAAACTGAATTCGTCCCATCGAATTTCGTTCCAATCCCATGAATCCTGACAGCGACATAGAACAACACTCCTACTATAGTACAGTTTTTATACACATTTGTTAAATGATAGAATTATAGAAACTAGGTGAATAGTGCTGCTCCTGTCAACGAATACGCAGAACCTGGTAAGCTCAGCCAGTAACACATTTGGCTGACTTTCAACAGCATGGGGCTGTGAGTTTGAACCAAGTGTAGTGATCGACAGTGGGTAGACTCATGACCAGGTACCCAGCCAGCTCAGTTGTTAGAGGGCTGTGCTAGTGTTCTGCGGGTCATGGGTTTGAGTCCCATGTAGAGCACAACTTTTCTTCCTTAATTTACTTTCAAGGCTCAGCTAACTTTCATGTGACATTTGACTTGATAAGTGGATGACACAAGTCATATGTCTCCCAACAATTAGTATCCAAGATTACTCAGTTCTCAATAGGGGAAAACCCGGTATGAATATCTCTGTTGTTTTTCAGCAACATGATGGAGCACATGCATTGTAATTCCAATTAAGTCATTGGGTAATCCTGTGTTTGGTCTATAGCTGCACAGCTATATGACACCACAAAACACAAGAAACTTACCATTAAACCTGAAAACAAATGACCTATTTTTTTTCATGTTCAGCATGTTCATGCTCAGTTAAGTTTAAACACTAATTTATGTTTGCATGTGAATTATACAGAAAAAAGATTCCTGACCTTTATCAATGCTTTTCTTTTATGGGTATTAAAGTTAGGTTCTTTTTTGAACTGCACATGTCTAGCCGACAAAAAGTGTGTTGATAAAACCTATGATCATCACCTGATTCTGTGAATTAAGGGACAGTTTTTTCAAAATAAAATGTCATGTACATTGCCAAAATAGTTAATAATTTCAGTCGTGCATTGCCCTTTTGTGTATACGAGATATATGTACATGATTGATGTACTTGTTTTTCTTATGTGTCCAATGTTAACCAATAGGACTGTATATGATTGTTGGAAATTTGAGCAAATAACACATACTCCCTTTGATGTCCTTGATTAATTATTTTTCAGCCAGATTGTATTGAATTCATTTCAATAAAAGGTACCGTATAAGTCATTATAAATGTCCCCGGCAGTGCAGAACCAAAGTAATGTGTTGTTGCACTTAAGGTTAAGGTAGATCATCTTTTATTTATAGATAGTGGACATGAATAACTTGGGACCTTTTATCAGCTTGTCCAAGCCGAAGTTAGGAGCCTTTGTTAACCCAACGATGAAATGTGTTCACTTACTATTATCATGTGAATCGTTTTGGTTTTAGGTTACAGTTAATTGCAATTGTAAACAATAATTGCCGACTAACTTTTGAACGAACCCAGAATATTAAAAAGTAAACTTGCCAAATAAAGTCAATGCTAAGCCATGCCCTGTCAGGTCATTTACACCGCAGAATACCTTATCCAATATTGCCATCTATTTAAAGACTTGAGTGTAAGATGATTTAATAAGAATAGAAAAAGATAGCTGAGGTATAGACATAAAAGTAATATTGAAAATCTTATTGTACATGGATAATGAAGGGTTTTAAGCTCTACTTACCAAACCCAGCAAGTTAAATTGTCATTGCATTGTGTCCATCTTGTGTCTGTCGGTGCATGCATTAACTTCCTTTTGTAATGAAACGAGCAGATAGACAGACGTGATCCATTCAGAGAAAAGGATCCTCAACCCTAAATGGGTGGACTCTGTCTATATAGCCTTCAAATAGCCATTTAACTAAGGGCAGGTCTCTCTCATTTGCATATCCAATGCAAGTTACCTACCTTTAAACCGTTACATTACTCTCCTCTACGAAAAGACTGGTCCCGAGTCTTAGCCTGGGAGACCCGTAGGTAAGGCAACTTTTTTGGCAGTTGTCATTATCCAACCTCTGCCACCAATTGTAATGAAACGAGAAGATAGACAGACGTGATCAATTCAGAGAAAAGGATCCTCAACCCTAAATGGGTCGACTCTGTCCATATAGGCATCAATTAGCCATTTAACTAAGGGCAGGTCTCTCTCATTTGCATATCCAATGCAAGTTACCACACTTTAAACCGTTACACTTTAAACATCAATGATCGTTTCCTCCTAAAGCAATTGGTGGATTTTAAAGTTATTTGACAGAAATGTTCCTGGGGTGAGCCTTTTCTTAAGTTGTTAAAAAAATTATTGCCCTCCCCCCTCCTCAGACTTGTGCCTGAATGTTCCTTGTGTGACCCTTTACTGAAATTGTTCAAGAATTTAAGTTTCGTCTTTAATATCGGTTTGGCATGGATAGCATTTTTTCACTTTGAATTTTTATGCCCCCACATCAAATGATCGAGGGCATATCATTTTACCATTGTCCATCTTTCTGTCTGCAAAACGTAAACAAAATACTTAACATTGCCAATTACTTCAAGGCTATTCATGGTACAAGATACTTGTATTTGGTATAGTGATCTGTTTCAATGATACACATCTACTGGTACCAAGGTCAAGGTCATGTGACAAGGTCGAGATAATCTGTCAAGGTCAATTTTTTCAAAAAATTGCTGTTTCATTCATATTCATGTTTCACAATCACGTCTTGTTTAAAAATCTTCTCCTACCAACTCATGGTTGTCAATTCCAATGAAACTTTAATGGCATGGATGTTCCCTGAATGACCTTTTACTCGAATTGTTCAAGAACCTTTGAATGCCTGTCATCCGTGTGTCATCCGTTGTCTGTCATCCAGCGTCAACAATCTAAGTGTTTACACTCTATAGGCAACAAATATGGTTCAATCTTCATGAAACTTGGTCAGAATGTTTGCCATGTCACTTGAAACTTATTTAGAAAAGGCTAAAAACTTATGCAGGGATCATAGGAATACAATAATGTCTTTCTCTGAAGAATTTAATGATCATTTAATGATCTTTAAAGAAGTTAGTTTTCCAAAGAGAGGAATCAAAGAGACGAAGGTGATCGATATAGGACCATTATTGTCCGCTTGTTCATTGATAGATCGGGGCATATTGTTTTACCCATGTCCGCTGTCTGTCCATCTATCTGTCTGTCTGCAAAATTTAACTAAAAAATTGAAAAACTATTCAAGATACAAGGCTCATATTTGGCATGATGTTAGATTGCAATGATACTCATCTGCTGATACTAAAATCAAGTTCATGTGACAAGGTCAAGTTCATCTGTTAAGGTCAAATAAGTCAAAAACTTAACCCAAAAACTTAACACAACCAATATTAGTTCAGTTTTCTTTTCTGGACCCTAACTAAAAAACCAAGTGACCTACAATCATGAAACTTTATGCCAATGTTGCTTATGACCCAAGAAAGTACCCTATTGTTTTTGGGTTACATAAGTCAAAGGTCAAGGTCACAGTCAATTTTTGTTCCATTTTTGTTTCCTGACTCTAACTCAAGAACCAAGCAACCTAGAATCATGAAACTTCATGCAAATGCTGCATATGACCTCAATATTTGTTACAAACACATCCTGCACTAATAACACTTACATTTGGACAAAGTGCTTGTGGGGATTTAAGTCCACTCTGCGACAGTTCTAGTTGTTAATATTTCTTTTTCAAATCTGGCAATGTTATAAAACCCTTGGGATGCTGAACCAGTAATTTTCCTGCTTTTGCAGGAGGTAAAGACCATGATCAGCCTGCACAAATGTGCAGTCTGATCTTAGTCTATACTACCTGATTTCCATTGTGAACTGGAAAAGAAACACAGAAGAATGAATTTTCAGACTATAAACTCTTTGCAATTAGTGCATCCAGTAACTATTTGTTTATTCAGTATGACAAGGGTTAAAGCTGGCAGAGAGCAACCATCAAAGCGCTGTGGTAGCACATTGGAATATTATTAACCCTTGTCATGCTGAATAAATTTTGGCTAAAAATTTTCACCAAAATCAAAGGGCAAAAAGCACTGAAAGTACCAACTATAGGTCAATTTTTATTTGAAAAACTCAATCTATTTACAATTCTGGTTTGAAATTGAGAAACAGTCGGTGAAGACTAACATCAGACTGCACATATGTGTAGGCTGATGTTTGTATAAAGCTCCTGCCAAAGCAGGAATATTCCGGGTTCAGCATGACAAGGGTTAAAAAGGTTTGATTCCCAATGTCAGCACTCATCCGTTCCAACTACATTGAATTTGTCTCTCACCAATGGATTTATAATCATAGACCTGTAGGATAGCAGCTTGAGGCTAGGAAAGAGTGTAATGGTAGTACTAGTGTGAGAAAATCCAGGAATTGATTGTTTATTGCTTCAGCCACCAAGATATAAATGAAAGAGTGTTGAAATCAACATAAAGTCCTCTGAGAATATTTCTTCTAAAATTGCATTTACCCCTGATATGTCAATTTTACAATCTTAACAAGATTCTCTCATGATAGTATTCCTGTCTACAATTACAGAGCTGTAGCTATCAGCCTACAAACTGCCTTTGAAATCTCTTTTCTTTGTGTTTATAAAATATTTTCAAAGATTTTCAGTAGTCAAGCAAAATACACAAGTGAAGATTTTTTCCCCATAGAAGTTCATTCAACACATTTCCCTGAAATTAGGGGCCCTACTCCCTTCGCCTATGCATAAAAAGAATCACTGATATTAGTTTTTATAAAATGCACGTTATAATCATTCATTCATTGCAATTATTAGTAAAAAAAAATACTGATTGGGTCTGGAGTAATTGAGTGTTGACCATAGTCATTACCATTGTAGATGATGCTGTATGGAACGGACTACAGAAATGATGGGAAACTATGGGTAGGTCCATGTGCTGCAGCAATATAACTACAATAATATTGAAAGTGGTGTTAAACCCTTGAAAATTAATCAAACCAACAGATAAGTTTATACATTATACACATGTACATGTATAGAAAATAGCACCAGTTATAGCATACTAAAACTTGTTCACTAGGTAAAAGTCTTGGTCACTCAATCCTGGGAGTTAAAAAAAAAGAAGGGAGAATTGATACAAGTATCATTATCCTTGCTTCAAGAGATCGGGCGCATATTTATTTACTGGTGTCTGTCTGTCTTTCTGTCTTAGAAAACCTTAACTGAGAACTAAACATGTTGCTGTATCTTCAACACTATTTGACAGACAATGTTCTCATCAATACACTTCAGTCAATGTCAAGCTCATAGGTCAAGGTCATGGGGTTTGACATTAGTCTAGGAGTTTAGAGGTTCAAGACCCCTTGTTTACCAGTTGGGACTCCCTTCATTTTGCAAGCAAGGACTCAGATGCACTTCCAGGATCATAATTAGAGTGTTTTGAGAAACAAAAGATCTTAAAAATTACCTCAAATATCGTTGAAGATGACATTTTGCTTGGAACTAGTTGTGTATTTAAAGAAAAACAACTTTTTTGGGGAAGAAACTTGTGGCAAGGAAGAGGCAAAGAAGAAATTTTTTCATTATGTTCACCAAATATTAAAATTCAGACTCCTTACTTTGAGATTGGACTACTTAATTAAAATAAGTTGGGAGTCTGATTGACTCCTGACTCACAGAAGTTAGTGATGATCCCTCAGGGTTGTGGGTCAAAGTCAAAGTAACAAACATAAAATGTTGTTTCAGTCTCATTCAGGCATTAGTGTTTGATATGAACACACCCTGTACTTATTTGGGTCTTATTTTCTTCTTCATTTCTGTAAGGTGGTAGCCTATTACACTTGTTTCAGATTGTCCTGTGTGCTGTCTGTATAAGGGCATCTTATTTAATATTGTGGAACTGAAGAGCTAATCCACACAGAAATTAATGATAGAGCTTTATAAACTTGCATGATTTTGAACATGTATTCACTCAAATTAAGGAAAAATTCAACTACTTTTTTAAATGACATCCTCAATCACAAATCTGCATTATAATTTCAGTCTTCTTCAATGTAAGGTGCTTAGTTTAACCCTTAGTTAGAAATTTATAATGTACATTTGTCTTGCATACTAGTTTTTGATCAAGTGAAAGATTTTAGGGCCTTGTTTATGGGCATTATTTAGGCTTGTTCTGAATGAAAGCCTTACCAAAGTTACCTTTGACAATTCCTTTTAGATTTGACAAACCATATGAAAAGGAACTATCAGGGGACTACAGTACTTAAAAACATTTGAAAAAGAGGTTATATATAGCAGAGGTCAACCAGATATACATAAAAGAAAATTATCTCATTGGAAGGTAGAATGCCCATTCTAGAATCAGGAATATTTTTGCATCCCATATCATTAAAATCTCTGGCTTATTGTTTTATCAGTTTCTGATTATTCCTCTGTAAATTAAACCAAAATTGAAAGTAACTTTAAAATATCAAGATCAATCTTTTAATAGTTGGCAGTTCATTATGTTGTAAAATGTTTAACAACTACGTTTTTCAGGCTCACATGAGCACATTGTGCTCGAGGCGAGCTGTTGTGATCATTTAATGTCCCTCCTTGTCTATTGTGCTTTGTGTGTTGTCTGTCCTTTGTTGTCCATGGTCGGCTTCAACAATTTAAGTGGTTAAACTCTAGAGGACACAAACATGGCCCAATCTTCATAAAACTTGATCATAATATTGGCCAGGTCACAAGGATAAAGCCCTTTGAGAATGGGAAGGATCCATGCCATATCACAGGAAAGGGGGCCTTAATGATAATGATCTTCTTTACACTCTAGAGGCCACAAACATTGCCTAATCTTCATGAAACTTGGTCAGAGTATTGGTCAGGTCACAAGGGTCAATCCTTTTGAAAGTGGGAAGGATCCATACCATGTTATGATAAAAGGGGCCTTGCTGATTGTTTTCTTGTTTACACTCAAGAGGCCACAAATATGGCCCAATCTTTATGAAACTTGTTCAGAATATTTGTCAGGCCACACGTATAAAGCCTATAGAAAATTGGAAGGATCCATTTGATGTCACAGGAAAAGAGACCATGAGGAAGGTTTTCTTGTTTACACTCTAGATGCTACAAACTATTTGTGAAACTAGTCTATGTCTAATTGTTTTGAGTCACAAGGATAAACCCTTTTGGAATTGGGAAGGATCCATTTGATATCACAGGAAAATGGGGACTTAATGACAAGTTTCTTGCTTACACTGTAGGAGCCACAATTCTGGTGAGGATTCTAGCCAAAAGGATAATTTCTATTGAAAAATGTAGTGTCCTGTGAGAGAATACAGGAAAAAGAACCTTATTCTCTTTTTTCACTCTAATTTTCTCAGTATTTCAGTATGTTCGTCTTATCAAAGGAAGAATCCCTTCATGAAACTTGCTTAGAAAATGCTAGAAACTTATGCATGGATCACAGGAATAGAATAATGTATCTTTGAAAAATTTAGTGATCATTAAATGATCTCCAAAGCGGAGATGAAGGTGTGTGATATAGGACTTTTATGGTCCTCTTGTTTTCTCTTTTCAGGAAACAGACACCGTAGTGCAAGATAGTGCAAGCAGTAGAAATTCCACTCAAAAAGTATTCTTGTATGAAGATAATGCTAATCATAAAGACAATCCCTAACAAAGTTAAATGTCACAGTGAAGTGTGTCACAGACTCATTGACCACAGAAACAGATGGACCAATTCCAAAAAGCCACAAGTGTGAATGTTATTCCATTTTCCAAAAGAGAAAATTGCAAGAAAGTTGCAGAGTACTGTGATAAGGTGGTTTCAGTTGACATATTAGAGACCCTTAACATGTGATAAACCAAATTATCAAAACATGTGATAAATCAAATTATTAAACCATTCTTGTTTTGTCTAGATTCATACCAGATTCATTTTGACAATTTTGGTTTAATTGTTTTAAGCTCACCTGAGCAGAAAGTGCTCAAGGTGAGCTTTTGTGGTTGTGTGATGTCTGTCCTGTGTTGTCTGTTGTGTGTTGTCAACATTAACCTCTTAAGATACTCTAAAACCATTTCTTTTTTTGCTCAATCAACCTGAGAATTTGTCAGATTGATTGTCTTGAAGGAATCACTGCCAAGTTTAAAATTGGGTCAAGTGATGTCAAAAACTATGTCACAAGGCCAAATCTTGAAAAAAAACCTGGAAATTGGTCAAATTGATTATCTACATGAATTTATGGTCAATTTTGAAATTTGGCCAAGTAGTGTCAAATACTAGCTACAAGGCCTAATCTGATGAAAAATTTTAAACACTGTAAAGGCCATATTTTTAGCTCAATCAATCTGACAATTGGTCAGATTGATAGTCTTGATGAAATCTAATTTGCTTTGAAATTGGTCAAGTGGAGTAAAAATATGGTTACTAGGTGAAATCTTATATATAAAAAAACTTGTAGACACTCATGCCAAATTATTTGCTAAATGAACCTTAAAATCAGCGAGATTCATTGTTTTCCTAACATTCTGGAATGTTTGTGGACTGTTGTCTATTTTTAGCTCACCTGAGCACAGAGTGCTCAAGGTGAGCTATTGTGATCGTCCGATGTCCATCATCTGTCATCTGTCATCCACAATTTCTTTAAATATTTTCTCCTCCTAAACCGGTAGGCCAATCTTGATGAAACTGGGCAGGGATGTTCCTTGGGTCAAGTTCTACCAAAGTTCTTCGAAATAAATGAAATCCACCCTTAATATCCCTTAACCCTTAACAAAAGGGTAAAAAAAGAAAATCTTCTAAAATCTTCTTCTCTGAAACCAGATGGCAGACAGATTTCATATTTGGTAACTAGCATCATCTAGTGGACCTCTACCAAGTTTGTTCATATCATCACCCTGCGGTCGTATTTTGGCTCCACCCAGGCGCAACCCTTTTTACATAGAATCAAAGGGCGAAAATCTTTAAAAAACTTCTTTTCTAAAACCAGACGGCAGACAGCTTTCTTAATTGGTATGTAGCATCATCTGAGGGACCCTACCAAGTTTGATCATATCTAGACCCTGGGGTCATATTTTGGCTTTGCCCGGGTGTATCCCTTTTAGCTCTTCTGAGCACGAAGGGGTAAAAAGGAAAATCTTCAAAAATCTTCTCTGAAACAAGATGGCAGACAGCTTTCATATTTAGTATGTAGCACCATCTAGTGGACCTCTACCAAGTTTGTTATTATCAAGACCCTGTGATCATATATGTGCTCCACCCGGGCGCAACCCTTTTTACACATAATCAAAGAGCAAATATCTTTAAAAATACTTCTTTTCTGAAACCAGAGTGCACACAGCTTTCATATTTGGTATGTAGCATCATCTAGTGGGCCCATACCAAGTTTGTTCATATCAAGAGCACTGGGGCCTAGTGGTAAATGCACTCGACCTTTGATCTGGAGGTCCATGGTTTGAGCCTCACTGTCCCTGAGGTGTGTTTATGGGCAAAATATTTAATAGCCAGCCCAAGATCACCCAGGTGTTAAACTGGGTAGCACTGCCTCTCTCTCAGGGTTGTAAAACCATCAGGATTCAGTGTTCGAGAGCGATTCTATAAGCTTAAGCTTGTGCAATCGAACTGAAATAAATTAGTATAAACTAAGATCCTGGGGTCATATTTGGGCTCCACCCGGGCGCATCCCTTTAAGCTCATCTGAGCATGAGGGGTGAAAAGAGGAAAATCTTCAAAAATCTTCTTCTCTGAAACCAAAAGGCAGACAACTTTCTGATTTTAGATGTTGCATCATCTAGTTGATCTCTACCAAGTTTGTGCATATCAAAAACCCTGGAGTCAAATTTTGGCTTTGCCCAGGTGCATCCCCTTTTACATAGAATCAAAGAGCAAAAAGACAGCATGTCTTATTTTCACTTGAAAAGCTTTAAAACCTCCTCCCAAAACATTGGGCTGATTTCAATGAAACTTGGCATGAGTGTTCCCCGGATGACCCTTGACAATAATTGAACAAGAAATTTTGATTGCACTTTAAATATGGGCGTGGCAGTTGGAGGCTTTTTTCACATTTAAATATCTAAAATTCTTCTACGCTCTTTTAGGGTCAATTTTAAGTAAACTAGGCATAAACATTCTTGAGGTGCTCTTTGACTTAAATTGGTATAGAAATTTTGATGGGCCCAATAATGTGCATATGACAGGATGGGGATAATTTAAATTAAAATCTCGAAAATTCTTCCCCCAATCAAATGGAATAATTTCAATGAATCTTGGTATACATGAATGACTCTTAACTTATATTGTTCTACTAATGAATGGTCTACTAATTGCAATCACCTTAATGTTTGTAATAAGATGGGTAAAGGGTATGCAGGTTACTGGTTAACGATGATTGAGTATTTTGGTGCAATGTTGGCAAGACCCAGTAAATCATTTTAAGATAGTTCTTTAGAGATTTCGAAGTGTTTTTTACGGTCAAAGTAAGCTTTGTTTAATGAAAGTCTAGAGATTTTAAAGCCAGTGGAGCGATACAGGCCCTCTTGGGCCTCTTGTGTAGATATTATCTCCTTGTTGACATCTGCCTATTTAATTAATGTTATGTCCCAGGGGTCAAAAAGACTCAGGTGAGCGATCGAGGACCATCTTCGTCCTCTTGTTGTCAAGTCTGCAAGTGGTGACATAGTTGTCACAAGGGTTTGGTGTGTGTGCTTAGGTACGTCGGTTAGTCGTCCTTCCACTTGTTTGTCAGTCTGAGCGATTTTGTCTGAACAATTACTCACAACAGATGAAATTTGAATAACTTAGTACAAATATTCTCCACCCACCATAAGAGTTGATGTGCCATTTTTTGAGAGCCTGATTTCATTGAAACTTGGAAGAAATGTTCCTTGGGCGACCCTCTTGCAAAGTTGTTTAAAAGAAATTTTGATTGACCCCCCAAATATGGGCGTAGCAGGTTCGGGCGTATTTTTATTTTAAATCTTTAAAAAAAAATCTTTAAAAAAATCTTCTACTCCAAAACTACTGTGCCGATTTCAACAAAACTTGGAATGAATTTTTTCTCATAGGACCATGTACCTTAGTCGTTCAAGAAATTTTAGATGACTCAAATATGGGTGTGGCAGGGCGGGGCTTATTTTCACTTTTAAATCTCCTCCCAAACCATAGGCCCATTTTCAATAAAACTTGGCATGAATGCTCTGTAAAGCCTAGTTAACATTTGGCATACGGAGCCCGTACGGCGCCCGTAACTCGCCGAAACCACAAAATCATGCGGTGCCCGTGTGGAGGCATACGATGCCCGTGCGATGATCGCACGGTTTTACAGGCGCCGTAGACCCTTGCGATTTGGTATAAAAATAGTTATACAAATTTAAAAAATAGCAAGACCGCAAGGAAACCGTAGACACGTCGTAGACGCACTGCAAGATCGCCTCAGGGACATCGCACGGCCACCGTGCAATGTTCAGCCTATATGTCTTAAACGAAACATCCTACGGTCCTCGTGCGGGCTCCGTGCAATGATCGTGCGGCGGCTGCACGGTTTACGGTGTTTATAGTTGACAAATCGCACGGTCTCCGTGCAGGGATCGCAAGATTACCTTGCGATCGCTGCACGGGCACCTCAATGATTCTTGTGACGGCTTTATGCGGTCACCGCATGATTTTGTGAACACAGACGCCTTAGAAAATAAAATTGTACGATGTCAAAAATATACAAGTAATCGCAGGCTGCGATATCGTACCGCCACCGTGGCAAATGTAAACTACGCTTTTGTGACCATGTTCCGAAAACGTTTTATATATGTAATATCTCTTTTTATACGTCGCCGGAGGCGGACGTAATATTGGCGTCATCTTCTCCGTCTGTCTGTCCGTCCGTCCGTACGTCCGTCCACTTTTCTTGTCAACGCAACTCCTCCTAAGTTTCTGGCTGGATCTTCTTGAAACTTGGTCAATGTGATCATCTCAATTGGTAGATGTGCATGAAGGAAGGATTTTACGGTTCGCTGATTTTTGCCTGAGTTATGCCCCTTAAAAACTTAGTCTCTGGGTCCACTTTTCTTGTCAACGCAACTCCTCCTAAGTTTCTGGCTGGATCTTCTTGAAACTTGGTCAATGTGATCATCTCAATTGGTAGATGTGCATGAAGGAAGGATTTTACGGTTCGCTGATTTTTTGCCTGAGTTATGCCCCTTGATAACTTAGTCTCTGGGTCCACTTTTCTTGTCACCGCAAGTTCTCCTATGTTTCTGGCTGGATCTTCTTGAAACTTGGTCAATGTTATCACCTCAATTGGTAGATGTGCATGAAGGAAGGATTTTACGGTTCGCTGATTTTTTGCCTGAGTTATGCCCCTTGATAACTTAGTCTCTGGGTCCACTTTTCTTGTCAACGCAACTCCTCCTAAGTTTCTGGCTGGATCTTCTTGAAACTTGGTCAATGTTATCACCTCAACTGGTAGATGTGCATGAAGGAAGGATTTTACGGATCGCTGATTTTTTGCCTGAGTTATGACCCTTGATAACTTAGTATCTGGGTCCACTTTTCTTGTCAATGCAACTCCTCCTAAGTTTCTGGCTGGATCTTCTTGAAACTTGGTCAATGTTATCACCTCAACTGGTAGATGTGCATGAAGGAATGATTTTATGGTTCGTTGATTTTTGACTGAGTTATGCCCCTTAAAAACTTAGTCTCTGGGTCCACTTTTCTTGTCAACGCATCTCCTCCTAAGTTTCGGGCTGGATCTTCTTGAAACTTGGTCAATGTTATCACCTCAATTGGTAGATGTGCATGAAGGAAGGGTTTTATGGTAAGTTGAATTATGCCCGAGTTATGCCCCTTAATAACTTAGTCTCTGGGGCTTATTGCCTCAGTTATGCCCCCTTAAAATTTATTCTCTGGGGCTTATTGAAATTGCAGCCTTGTGAATGCAACTCTTCCTAAGTTTCTGGCTGGACCTAAATGAAACTTAGTGGATGTTATAACCGAAATAGGTAAATGAGCAAAAGTAAGGATATTATGGTTCATTAATTTTACCCTAAATTATACCCCCTTAAAACTTAGTATCTAGGGCTTATTGAAATTGCAGCCTTTTGAATGCAACTCCTCCTTACTTTTTGTCTAATTATTTAAATGAAACATGGTCAGCACCATAATTTGTAGATGTAGTCATGGATCAAGGATTTTATGGCTCATTTATTTCCCTGAATTGTGCCCCCTCAAAACTTAGTGTCTGGGGCTTATTGAAATTGCAGCCTTGTGAAGGCGAATCCTCCTTACTTTTTGTCTTGATTTAAATGAAACTTGGTCATTTTGAATTTGGTTCTGTCAAAATAAGTAGTGTCTACAATTATTTTCGTGAAACAGCAGCAAAGTGGCGGCGTATTTTGTGCCGATGGCACTCTTGTTCAAATCTAGTAATGTAACAGCCAGTGGAACGATACAGCTCGACTATTCGTTGAATAGGGGGTGGAGTGGGGGGGGGGGGGGGCTATCCCTGTCACCCGGGTGTCGGTGTTGGCGTAAGGCTTTGCACAAGGCTTAAGGTGCAACTGTGCCAAATCTCTATTTCTACTCAAGCTATTGATTTGAAACTTTACACATGCTTCTCTGACCATAATATCAACCTCTAGACAAAGATTCATTACTCTGATATTGAACTATGTTCCAAGTTTTGACCATTAGCGGCTAAGAAATTCTTGGTAAAGTTTTTACGTGCAACTGTTATATTTCTATTATATATCTATTTTTCACTCATCGGCCGATGAAAAATTGCGCCGTCGTGTCGCTATCGCCGATTTTTATGTGACTTTAACATTACCGATTGAGTTAGACGGGCTCGTCAGTTCTGTTCTGAAATTTTGATGTAAATTGTCAGCTTAGACGAGCCAATTGTCGACGTGATTTACAGACATACAAGCCCTTAGCGTCGGAAATCTTATTACTGTCCATTTAGCTCAACTGAGCACGAAGTGCTCACGGTGAGCTATTGTGGTTAGGGTGTTGTCCGTCGTGCGACAGGTGTCGTCAACATTTACCTTGTATTAAAAATTTCTGTCCGATAAACTGAATGTGATCATTATGAGTGTAATGATGTTATCTCGGACCAGTTCGAACGTGGTTCAACGAGGGTCGAAAACTGGGTCGAATCCTGATGTGTATGAAAGATTTTTTTTCATATTCACCAAGATACTTGAATAGGTCGAGCCTCATAAGACGTTAAAGAATAGTCTTCTGGAATTGAAATTATGACCTTGCCAAATTGATTTCCGGTCTTATCTCCACTGACCAAATGTCAGAACAGAAGAGCTATTGCGATACTGGTTTTCCGTCCATCAGGCTGTCCATCTGTTAACTTTAGCTTGTTAACGCTCTAGAGACCATTGTCTGATTGTCTTGGTCAGAATGATTGGATAATCACAAGGATTGTTCTTTTCGAAAATGGGTCAGATCTGTCTAACATCGTGGGGGAAAAAGGAGCCTTATGAAAATTTATTTAACGCACTAAAGTTCGATTTTCTTCAAAGATGCTCAGAATGATTATGCCATAACAAGGACCGTTCCTTTCGAAAATGGGCCCGATCCGTCAAGTCTCACGGGAAAAGGGACCTAATGAAAATTTAGTTAAAAAAAATCCTCGTAAACGTTCTAATGTCCACAGTTTTCATCCGATTGTCTTCAAACTTGCTCAGAAAGAATGTACTAGAGCAAGACTGGTTAATTGCGAAGATAGGCCAGGTCCGTCAAGCGTCACGGAAAAATGGGCACAATGAAAATTAAACTAGAAATTCTTCGTTAACACTCCAGTCCACAGTTTTCAACCAATTGACTTCAAACATACTCAGAACGATTGTACCAATACAATGATGGTTCCTTTCCAAAATGGGCCCGATCTCTCAAGCGTCGGAGGAAAAGGGGCCAATTGAAAATTTAATTATACAATTCTTGTTTATGCTTAAAGTAAACGTTAAAGTCCGCAGTTTTCACCCGATTGCTTCAAACTTGATCAGAATGATTGTACCATAACAAGGATGGTTCCTTTCGAAAGAGAGTCCAATCTGTGAAGCATCATTTGGTCTTGAACAATTTAATAAGAAAATCCTCTATAGCAGTCTAGAGCCTGCAGTTTTTATCTGATTGCCTTCAAACTTCCACAGAATGATTGTATAATCACAGTGATTGCTGCCTTTTAAAATATTTCTGATAGAAAGAGCAACACGAGAAAAGATGCCTATTATTTAAAGTTAAATTTCAGAATTCTTGTTTATATAGAGGAAATGTGAAATTTGAAGGCATGCACTCCAAATTTTCAATCTTTTTAGCAAGGCTTCTTAAGTCGAGGGAAACCAAGGGTTCATTAACCTATAGGGATGTAATGCTACATTCCGAAATCACTTCAAATGAAAAATGTCGAACGGAATGCTCACTAAAAAGGGCTGAGTCTGCCAAAAACAACTAATTTCCAAGGCATAGATTACTACGACCGATACAACAGCGAAGTGATATGCAAGCACTGCATTGAACACACAAAGCACTTCATGTCGCACAAAAATCGATGACGTATTCTAGACCTATTTTTTGCGTGCGCGTGAGCACAAGACTTACGTAGTACACACGTTGTTTGGTTTTTGACTCGATAATCTTTCTCCAATTTCCAGGACTCTGGATTGTTTCCTATGGCCTGCTTAACCAGGCAAAGAAAACCTCTTTTATAAATGGATTCATTCACGAGAAACGTTCGCAGAATGTTTCATTTTCAGCGACCATGTGCATTTGTGGCTGATTAGTTATATGCCGTGCTAGGATAAATGGAGCCTTTACATATATTTACGTATATTCATTGTTAACACTGCTCCTTCCTGTATACATGGAAGTTAATGAAAAGTTCACTTAGTGTTCTGAATCATGAGACCATGTACATATTGGTGTGGTCTGGGGATTTTACTGCATAATAGAAAATGGGGCCTCTTCATTTATTAATGGTTACGTTTCCTTGTCAACACAACCTCTCCTCTATTAATGGATCTGATTTAAAGGTATTTTTTTTTTCTATTCTTATCAAGACATAAGCTTTTCAAAAAGTCAGTAGATCGGTATCAGGCCATTATTGGCTAAATGCAGAATGTTTAAAGACGAGTTAATAATAATTAATCGCATTTGACATTCTTACTAACGCGCCTAGATTTGTCTCTGCACAACCACTCTTGTAAGTACTCTTATAACAAACTGTCTGCAACTTAAGCATAGCTGAAAATAACCGACGTGAGCCGGTGTCGAACCCACGCGGATAAGTAATATTGAAGTAAATGGATTGCAAGTCCAATGCGCTAACCACTGAGCCAAAGAAGATCTTCCTTGACCCAGGTGTCAGACATTGTATTTAAACAAAGGAAGCTATGCTGAACAGTGGTGAGAGTGGTCTCCAATAACACACTACCCCCTTAGAGTCCTCATATATTGATGACCATAAGCATATCAGGAGAGTAATGTTCTTCATGTACTAACATGTCGGTTCAATGCCGACATAAATGGCTCAATGGCCTAATCCCGGCGAGCCCCTATCGTATAAAAAACAGAAAAGATGAGTACCACAGTCGTGGATGGAACCAGGGACCTCTAGATTGACAGTCCGGCGCGCTACCAAATGCGCTGTGACGGCGGCCAATTAAGAGCAATCAAAACTTGCTATGACGCGGATATCTGAACATCAGGTACCACTGCTGCCGATATTGTCCGTGCCTTTAATTGCAACAGAATCACTATCAATAAACTGTATGCAAGGTTCCGGCAAACAGGCACAGTTGCAGATCGGCCTCGAAATGGCAGGCCTGGGTTACTGAAACCAGATAAGACCGTCATTTTGAATTGACGCACGCTAGATACCAGTTCCAGACGGCTTCTGCTACAGCTAAATTACGGTGTAAGCAGGGACATCGTTCTAAGACGACTTTGTCATGTCCGTAGGTCAATGAGACGTCGCAGCGAACTGAGGCTATATAGCGTAACGTAATTAGACGTTATTTTTGCAGCGTAAAATTAGAGAAAAAACAAACGCGTTTCATTTGAAACAACTATATGCCATATTTTGAATTATATCAAAAGAGGTGATTAAAAATGTGAATAACTATCATGTTTAATGGCGTATCAAAGATTTTCTGGGTGAAGAATCTATGTAGTAACGAAACAAAACAAATTTTATATAAACAAAAGCTTTTAATTTTTGACAAACTAAAAAGGTATTTGAAAATAGGTAAAATACTTGGTATTGTTGGTCTTGCTATACTATTAACTCATCAAAACCGAGGAGAATTTTTTATTCAATTTATTCCGGTTTGTATTTAATTTTTTGGCCAGTATTTTCGAAAAAATCGATAAAACGTGAAACACGCAACGTAAAACGTCATTAAAATGAGAAAGCGTGACATTATTTCAGACTTATTAACGCGATAATATTGTATTTAATCAAGACACAAAAATAAAACAAATTCAGACTGAAGAAATGAAAATCTGACCAATTTTTTAAAATGTGTTTAGATTTGACAGTTTACTTTATTTTGTATGATTATCTTTACGTTGAAATTTTTCAGTCGTTATTTTTGCTTCAATTTTAGCAGCTTTACACTTTCCGCTATTTTATTTACTTGAAGAGATTTTCTCAAAATTTTATCTGAGACTTTCAAATAGACACTGCATTAGGACCAGTTTTCTATGTATTTGTGCGTAAAGTTTTATTATGATAAGAGTGTATCCGCTATTTTATGTCATTTTGAACATGTATTGAAAGAGAAGCATGTTACGCGTTACATGCGCTTTTTGGCGATTTTTTTATATAATAAACTCGATTTTTTTTTCATTCACAGCCATGGGTATCAGAATTTAGTGTCTATAGGATAGATCTATTCAAACGCTTTAAAATGGTGTACAATAATGTGCTGTTTTAGCCTATTCAGCGATTTTATTTTAAAATTAAACAAAAATATGACTGATATTCAAAAAAAGCCCGACGTTACTGCGACGTTTCAATGCGAGCCAGACGACCTTACGTTTGAAGTATAGTGACGCAACGTCATCGCGCTGCTCGTCTGCACTGGGCATAAATGTTAACATTTTTGCAGGAGTTTTGGGCTTTGCGGGTCGAATGGAACCGCATTGCTCCGTTGGTCGTATAACGCTGCGTCAACCCAATGAGACGTCGTATTGTACTGGTAATACGCAACATTTAGGACATACCCGGTATTAATGAAATTGTTTCATATCCATCCTTTGCAGGGTCTGAAACCTCATTTCAGTTCGTTCGAACCCAGATTGTATTTTTTTATTTTGACCCCTTCGCAGTTTAATAGATATCACATATCGATACAATCTTTAATTTCCAAACGAACCATCCCATATTGTAAATTATTAAATTATCCAAACTTTGGTACCAAATTTGTTTAGGTTTAGGTCATATATACTCTTCAAAAAGTTCTTTGGCATTGAATACATATTTTAATTAAGACAAAAAATATGTTCATATTTTTTAAGTAAGTCAAAGAATGTGAAGCTCCGCCTTCTTTCCACTAAATGAAATCAGAATAAACGTTTACTGATCAAAGATTTGAAATGGTGACGTCGATTAACACCGTTAGGTCGAAAGTGTCGTGGCCTCTTGAATCTAGCTCTACAATTTTTAATCCGGAGCTTTTACGCCGTCAAGAGACTAAGAAGTTCTTTGAGGTTACGGTACCAGTGAAAAAACCGTCGTTGCGATATTTGACGTGCTGGACGAACGTTGTTTTAACGCGTCAGACTTACCTAGCTCATAAAGCAGTGAGTCGCTTTAAAGTGATGTTATAGGTGGGAGAAAGTGTGTCCCGAAACAGTAAAGTCATTTACAACGGCTTTTGTCTAGTGAATCCTGCCTTAATGCGACCTTTAGCATCATGTCGTTGTTCCTTCGTACATTTAATCATATTTCATTTCAAATCTGTGCAAAGACGTTTGATTCTAAAGACAATTTAGGAGTGGCATTTCATTCACAGCACAATGGAGAACTTTCAGCACTATCCATTGAATCTGAAATTTCATGTGCTATGTGAGAAGAAAAGATTTTGTTTAATTAGACGTTGACGTCGTTATGCAGAAACGCGATCGAGTATTCATCACAATATGCGTGAATTTCTTGAAATACAATCACTGTTTACAAAACAATCAACTTCCATCGAAGAATATATTTTTTATATGAAAAAATCGATTTTTAATCGATGTCAAAGAACTTTTTTTTTTTGAAGAGTATATTATTGATCTACAATGACCCGGCACTCGTTAGATATTCCTTTTGATCCCTATTATTAGTTGACATATGCGTTTTAAACTCGCGAAGTTCAGATTTACGAAAATGTATTAATAAACATCATGCATGCGGCAGTTTAGTGCAGGTGGTATTGATGTTGTTACTAAACTGGGAGGTCATAATTTCAGGCCGGATCTTGACCAGTTATACTTCTATTTCTTTTTAAGGGCAACGCTGTACCATTCAGTACCATTTATTTTTTATACAACAGTGTTGCATTAGGCTATCGGTATTTGCACAGAAATCTATCAGATATTTATTTGATTCAAAATTTGATCCTTGCAAAGTACTGTCCATTCATCACTGTAAATTAGATTTGTGCCTTGAGAGGTCGTACTGGATACGCAATCAATTGTGTAGTTCTTTTTTGTAGTTCAAAATACATCGCAAGCGAAACTGAATAGCTGAAAATTTGACATGTTGACAAACACAATGCCTAGTTATTTTTGCGTTTGAGTAAATAAAGAGAGGAAAGGGACTTTATTAAAAATTTAACATATCACAAAATGCGGGAACATTTTTACGGCATATAAATGAAGTGATTGTTACTACGGTGTGTACATATACAGACAGACAGTCAGTTAGTGTACCCCGCCTACTCCTTTACTATAGAGTATAGCAACAATAAAAAAAGTATTAGTTAGGCATTTTAGATGTTAGTTAATTACAGTTAATAACATCGTGAAATTTACTCTCAATCCTCATTCAGTGGCGATCCAAACATTCCAAAGACGCTTTCCGATCACTCGAAAACGCTCCGAAATCATTCAAACAAACTTCGAATCATTCAAAACGATCAACATTTTATTCAAATCGATCAAATCATTCCACTTTTATACGAGATGGTGTTAATTTTAAAGATGAATGATCAATGAAGTTTTTTCCTACAGGGAGGAAATAAAAAACTAACTTCGTAAAGGTTGCCGAAATTGGCGATTTGTATTAACCCCCCCCCCCCCCCTCCCACTGTAATTACATTCAAAACTCGACCCTTCCAGTCCTTCAATTCAATACTAGGTGGGCAATATATTTCTAACTACAGCTTTGTTTCAGCTGTTGTGGCGTCATTTTGCTGGCCTTTTGGTAAATACTGTATATAACTTCATTTTCAAATTGACATCTGAAAGAAATATGGATCTGCACATGCAGTATACCAGATTTAACCAGTCCTGCTTCAAGGATATTGAAACGATAGCTCCTGCGTTAAGGATATTGTAGGCTCTCGCTTTCCGAAAATGATAAGTAGCTAGTCAGCAAGAATGTCTGGACCAAGAGCTTATTTTCAAGATGATTTGTAAAGTGAAAATAGCCTATATTTTTCTCATAATCGACAGGATTTAATTCATCCCAACAAACTTAGTTTGCCATGAGTGTCACCTCGCAGAATAACACGAGCGCCCCGGATCGAGCAACTTGTGAAAACGTAAATTGTTTGGTTAAGTTAGCCAGCGCTTTCGTATCCCACGCTCATTGCTAATTTCGGCATTAAAGTTTATATAAATTAAAGTTCGAATGTTAGTCCTAAATGAACCACGGACTTGCTCAGTAAATGTCTGATGTATCAATTTGTCTAACACGCAAGATCTTAATGGTCTTGTGTGCATACATATTGTTGATAGGTCATGATCTCTTCTTAGTTGGCAAGGTAAAGAACGAGGATTCGAGTCCGAAAATCCACGAATATTATTTTTTTAATAAGAATGTGTGTCAGAATGCTTCTTTGTGTAACATACAGAACTATGTACTTCTAACCATTGTAGAGACGGGAATTAAACCTAGTTACATTAAGCTTACGGGGCCCGAACGGCGCCCGTATCCTCGCCGGTGCCCGTGCGGCGGCTTACGGTGTCCGTGCGATCATCGCACGGTTTAACAGGTGCCATGGACACTTGCGATTTTGTATGAAAAAAAAGTAATACAAGTTTTTTTTAACAAAATCGCAAGACCGCGCGGAGACCGTGCCCTGTGTACATGTCGTAGAGGCATCACACGATCGCCGCACGGCGACCGTGCGATGTTTTGCCTATAAGTCTTTGACGGATCATTGTACGATCCCCCCGTGGGTACCGTACGATGATCGTACGTCGGCTGCAAGGTTAACAGTGCAAATAATTGATAAATCGCACGGACTTCGTGCGATGATCGCACGATTAACTTGAGATCGCCGTACGGGCACCCCAATGATTCTTGTAACAGTTTTATGAAAATCCGTGCGGACCCACGCACGATTTTGTGAACACATACGCCGTAGAAAATAAAATCGTACGATGTCAAACATATCATACAAAAAATGGTAGACTGCGATATCGTACGGCGACCGTGGCAAATGTAACCTAGGCTTTAGGTTTTGTGGGGGAATAGTGGTGTTAACAACTGCGTGACATTCAGTGAGATTTCTTACTTAATTTTCGGTCTTTTGGTCCATCTTTTTATCCGTCCGTATGTCCGTATTTTTGATTGACTTTTTTTACACTCTGGCTTTTCACCTAATTATACACCCATATAGAAAATTAGTTTGTATATTCATTAATTTCACACTTGGAAATTTAATCGGGTTCGGATGGAGATAAAAAGTTAATTATATGTACATGTATATAACGCTGGAATTACATGTTGTTCTATCTTCAACGCAATATTTGAGAATTCAAATATGTTGCAGACAAATGTAGGACAAAACCCCGCCAGGACAAACCCCACCGGTACAAAACCTCACCAGACAAAACCCCACCAATACATATTTAGTGTAAGAGTTGAAAGTGTAAGTGCTATTTAAAAGTATGTTTTTTTTGTTCATTTAATTCTGTTATTCCTTTACCACACAATTCCATTTTTAAGAGTATTGCAAAGGACAATTAGAATGTACCTTATAAATATAAAGTTTAAAATGAAGCAAAAAAACCTTTAAGTGATTTGTTTCTTTGTTTGAATGAGATTTTTACACCGGTTTTATATGACTGGAGCACCTAATAATGAATTGATGATATTACTCACACCAGAACTACCATTACGTCCTTTTCAATCCTCCAGCTGCTTTCCCGCATGATAACGATCATCATCCCATTGGTGGGGGGCAAAAAGTCGGAAATGATGATTCCTTCATTTTGAATTGAACCTGGTACCTTTAGATTTACAGTCTGCGCGTAACGCTTATCTTTGTCAGATATTAAACCAACTATAAAACAAGATGTTTACTGTTTTATAGTTTAAAGGAAATAACTATTAAATAAGTAAATGGAATTTTTCACAATCACTGTTTTAACAAAGTAAAGAAGGAGTCAAAATCTGAAGAAAACAAACTATTTAAATGAGTTTGATGAAATTATTAAAAACATTAATTGTATGAAAATATAATTGAATCACTATAGATTCCACTCAATATATTCATATGAAAAAATGGTGGAGTTTTGTCCTACTTGCCAAATATAATGATGGGTTTTTGTCCTGGTGGAGTTTTGTCCGATGGGGTTTTGTCCTGGTGGGGTTTTGTCCGTACCCCGTTGCAGACAGCTAGTTTAACTCGTGCTTTATATTAAATGAATGAATAAACAAACCTTTTCTTAATATTTATCAATGCACCTATTTATTTTCAACATTGTTTTCATTTGTATACATAATGAATCCGACATAATACAATGAATGGAAGTTTTGATACATTTTCGAAATATTTCAAACCAAAAATTCTCCGCAGTTTCATTTTATAATGAGTGTTGCTGGATTTGCATGCGTTTCTTAGAAGCCAAAATAATAAGATACTGGTACATATCATATAAGACAATTTATTTCATTGTTCAATGAATGTACCTGCGTTTTGCCCATGGACGTTTTTGCTAGGGTCTTTTGGCTAGGGCGTTTTGGTCATGACGGTTTGGCCACGAAGGATATGGCCACTATATTTTCAAAGTAGGATCTTTTTGACAAAACATCTATTATGAGAGGAAATAAAGTTATATGTGACCATTTACTTTCGTAATTATTTTTTTTCTTAATTAACTCATTGTCCACACGAGAAGTTTACTTTCGAGATTCAGTTATTTTGACATTTACAAAAGTTTGTGAGGAAAGGAGACAGTTTCTATAAGTATTTATACACTTAACCTTTAGCCAAATATTTTTGTGTATTCCAATACGGATTGCTTTTGAATTTCCCCTTTTACTGAGACGTCGCGCACGGTAATGATTAACATTTGAAATCGTACGTCTCCAATCAAGTTCAATCTGCTTTTTCTTCCAAACCTGTGAGTCGATTTTTATGTTCTTTATACCAAATGAACAACAAGAAGGCATACTTTTAAAGAATATTCGTTACGTGAACTTAAGGAAATCAAATTCTCGTTAAATTAAGCTTCTTTGCCACGCAAACTCTAAAATTACGTCTGTAAAACGTAACAAATTATGTGTAAGTGGATTTCCTTTAGACCCTTAAAATTCGTAAAATAGTTCGTGAAAAATGTTGAGAATATATATGTTTGCGCGACAAGGTTCGTTAACTTAAAATATGAACTAAGACGTTTGTCAGAGAAATAAGAATCAATTGATAGAGATTTATTTAACAATTCAAAAGTTGTAAAACGTCAAATTTTAGCGAAAAATCGGCGTGAAATTTCAGAAAGTTTTCTCAATATCTTTACCAGTAATTGATTAAATTTTGTGAAATTTCAAAATAAAGATATATTTTTTTTCTAGTTTTCGATAATGTGGTCCAAAATAATAATACGCAATATACAACAAAATAAACAGTGAAAATCTGTGTGGACATAATTTCTACATTACGCGAATTTTATAGCCAGTTTTCAAAATGTTTCGCTGCAGCGTTTAATTATCAAAATTATTATCATAAATCGTTTCACATTTTACATAAAATATTATTTTTTCGTACAATCACATGGAAAAACTTCGTTTAGATACATCTGGAAATGTCAAAAATATTGTGCGCTAAATGATTCATCCTTTTTGTGATATTTTTTTATTTATTCATTTTTTCTTATTGGGGTATTGAAATTAGACTTATTCAATTTCCTTTTAAATCATCATAGTGAATATTTTTCTTTTCGTAATCATTATCGAACTAGACAACCTTACAGGGACATGTATTTAACTTAAAAAATCATATAAATTGTTTTTAAAATTTATTGGGATATGAAATATTTGGGTAGGAAACTAAAAACAAAATCATTTTGTATGAAATCTCGAAGCTGATTCATACGTAAAGTGATAGTAGTTTTGGTGCCATGCCTCAATAAATTAAAAAAAAAATCTCTCAATACCTCCATGAATTCAAAGAAATATTCTCTTCATATCTTATTACATAATGATATTAAATGATCAAATAAAATATTTTCTGCAGTTATGCAGTTCCATGGAGTAATGGCTTTACGGGCGCATAGACAATTACTGCGTACTAAAAGTTGTTCTCATCGGGGAATGAAACCAGTGTCCAAGCAACTAAAAATGCAAGGGATACAAATTACATAAATGTCATTTTGATTACCAATCTAGTGAAACATATATCTGATATTTTTACCTTTGGCACATTTCTTTCTGGCATTTTTTACTACATTGAATTTCGCACTAATCGAAAAAAAATAATAATGATAATAATAATAAATAAATAAAAAATGTTGTAGTAATCTCAATGTCTTCGAATTGTCTTCAAATATCGATTAATAAAAAGAATTATCTATCGATCAATCATTCCGATTGATTTTATGATCTTTTTATTTATGTGTAAATATATAACGTCTTTTTTTATTTTTATTTTTTTAATAGATTAAGATATCTAACAGCCCTGTTGATATTAAATCATTTATTCATTTCTACAGTAATGTTTAAGGTAAGCTATTGAAATATCGAGTGTCATAAAACTCGATGACAGGTATACACAGGAAATTGGTCAGACTTTAATTGTCCAATCAATGCTATTATATTTTTGTTTCACACATATTTGCTCCTATTGGATAAAATTCCCATGGTCAGTTAATTTAGAAGTGATCGTTGATTTAAAAAGATGTGAAATAAGTGGATAAATGGCTCATTTAAAAAAATCGGATACTTGATGTTATTCATAGCAATTATATACATAATGGATCTTTTGTTTTGTTTGTTTATTTTTACATATTGTTTGTTTTCAAACAGGAATCTTTCAAATATATCCCTTTTTTGACACTAGAATTATCACGAAAAAATCGCCTATTTATATCTTTATTTTATAAAGTTAAACTTGAATCGGATAACATAACAAGTGCGTGTGACGTCACGGGAACACTAATGAATTATAAAAAAAAATGTGTAAAAGGTAGGAAAACACAATAAATACTCAATCATTATTTTATGATATTCTACTAACTCAATTATAAAACATTTACATTATTCTTTGGTAAATTTGAGTTTTTTCATTCCGAAATACTTCCGAAAAACGCCCGTGACTGTGATAGAAAATGCTGCATAAAACGCCTTCTCTGATTGGTTGTCGGAAAAATTATAGGTATACCCTCATTATTATAGGTACACCCATAATAATACCGGTGTACCGCTTAATATTGTAGGTATACCGGTAATAATTATGGCGGTTTACCCCCAATTTGTAGGTGTAGCTCCATTTTTATCGGTATACCGATAAAAATATGTAGGTATACCCTCATTTTTATGGGTATACCTCCATTATTTTGTGGGTATAGCGGTAGTTTGACTTTTGACCCCGTTCGCGCGCCATACGTATCTGGTTCAACACTTTCTCACCGAAGATCCTTTTTTGACTGGAGACCTGAGTCGTCGTTGAAATGACAGTTAGAGTAAAATATCCTAAATATCGTTGCGGTATTCGACGTCCCGAATGATATTGTTATCCAGGGTCAGACTGGTCTAACTCTATACATAACGCTATGAGACACCGTAAAGTGGTACCAGAGGTAAGAGAAAATCTGTCCGGAAACAACATAGTCAATTGCAACGGCTTGTATTATAGAGCCTGCCTTGGAGCGACCCATAACTTTATGACGTTGTTCCTCCGTTTGCTTCACATGTTTTCATTACAGTCGTGTGACTAGATGTTCAATTTCAAAATCAATCAAGTTGTGGCATTTCATCCACAACTTAATGGAGAGCTACCAGGACTCTCGAATGAATCTGAAATTGCACGTGCTGAATAAGAAAGTCGGATTTTGGGTAATTTGATGTTGACGTCTCTATCCAGAAACGCTATCGAGTATTTCATGACAATGCATGTGATATTCATTAATTACAATTACTGTTCACAAATTAATAAAAAATATCGAAGTTTTTACATGAATTCAGAAAAATCGTATGTTTAATCAGTGTCAAAGAACTTTTTTGAAGAGTATATTTAAAATCGACAAACCAACTGGGTCAAACTCTTTAGTTTGAGTTCTATATATCGAAAAGGGACAAGTTTCGATTTTCAAATATGGACAGCCTGCGTGGACTGAGCAGAGTGCCAAGGGGTCGAAACTTTTTAGCTGGCAAAAGACTCTTCTGAATTTAGTAAGATTTCTAATGTGTTGCCCTTTTATAAAACAACCAAATCTGATTGGCCTGTTTTAGTTTATATCTTTATTTAAGATATGAGCTTTGAGGATATTCTAGATAGCTATACAGTGATGCAGATAAGAGGGGGTGAACCCAGTCTAAAATCTTTATTTCTCAATGAAACCCTATATTGTGGGTACTCGTTTGAATCGTCTCCACGAGACGATTCAAATGAGTACCAACAACATAGAGTTTGTGCTATAATTATAAAAACAATTTGATCTTTAATTCAAAATACCCCCTCTGTCGCTGGTCACCATTCGTGTGATGGGACAGACTATCTCGGCTACAATAATCGCTGTTCTTTAACAGTCAATCACATCGTAAAATTGACACTCCCCTCGACCAAAACCAGTAAAAGTCACTCTTTTAGCGCTCCATTCGTTCATTCCAAAAACTCGCTCAAATCATTAACACTCAAAAATTGTCGAAAACCTCCAAGTTTGATCAGATTGATCAACAACTTCATTCATATTCGATCAATATATTAAATGGTTTTGTGTCGTGTCTTAAGCGTCTGATAAGTCCGTGAAAACCAACAAACAGATAAGTAAGTACATATTGTATAAGGGAGGTAATAAAGTACCGCTAATTTTGACCAATTGATAATAAATTATCTCCCTTTGACTTGAACCAAAATTCGTTCGTCAAACTCAATCAATTTCTTTTCGAAATCATTTAAAAGTCATTCACATTGTTAATTTAGCGTTGTGCTAACTTGTTCTTTTATTCAAGGTTACATCTTCTTTTGAGACGGAGAAAGTGTTTTTATTTTTTTGCACAAATAGAATTTTCACTTGTTATCCTAAAATGCAACGACAAATATAACCAATTTGGACAAACAATTGATCATAGCTCACATTCCGGAAAACAATCATCCAACATAAGTAGCATAAATAAAAATTCCCCTTTATTAGGAGTCTTAGAGAATGTACTGTTGATAAGGTATTTTTTTTAGATTTCATCAAGGAATTTTGATTGGACGCAATACTCGTATATCAAAGGCGTGGCTTGTCATCATCTTATGAAATATTAATATATTTTTTTTGGAAAAAATGTTTCTTTTTCCTGTGAATAATTACAAGTAATGCACATTTTTGTTAGGAATTTTCTAGGAAAAGACCTTTTGGGATACATCACGACGTCATTGTACCGAGATGGATACAAAGATTGAATGAGTGATAAATGAGTACAGGAATAGAGAAAAATAACATTTGATCAATAACTCAAACTCGTATATCTATAAATGTCTAGTTTACAAGCATCTCTGAAAAAAAAACGGAGTATAAACAGAAACTACAATGTGTTGGCCAATAACAATCTACTGTGGAAAAGAAGTGGGCTAATGGTCAATATGTTGTCACAAATATTCAATGTTTGGACAAAAGACAGGCCACTACTGCGTACGTATACAGACACAATTGAAACATAACGAACATCTTGTTATGTATTCTGGAAGTTATGTCTTTAGGAAGATACTTGTAAAAGATGTATATGAGTATTTGAGCCCGTGCATAGTATTTTCGACAATTTCAAATGTGCACACAGCAAAGATTCATGTCAGCCTGTGCACGTGCACAGTCTGACAAGAGTCTTTAGTGTGTACTCTGTATATAGACTGGGGCTCCTAGTCTCATTAGACAGTCACCAAATCTTCACGCGATTGCCATGTGTAGCTGCCTACGCTGTTACAGTTATCAAAAGCAATGAATGAGAAATAGCCCCGTTTCAACATGACATGAGAAAAGGGCATTTTTCAAATTCATACTTTGTTGCACATCTGCAAAATAGAAAAAAAACATAGTTATCTATTGATGATATTCACATGCAAATAAAATTGTAAATTTTACATTTAGGAATAAGATGTCTTGAAAATTCAAATTCATTTTAACACATCGTTTTCTGATTCACGATCACGCACTTTTCCCATAAACAAGCTGGTTTACTTACAGGAATTTAGATTAGAAGATACGCAGATACTCTCTTGAATAGCTCTTGGTTCTTCATTTATTGATACATGAAATGATATCTAAAAGTATCCAAAATTCTTAATTCTGAAATATCGAAGAAATTGGGTTAAAATTCAATACCTATAGCCCTGTTAATACATCTTGACTTATTAGCAACAGCTTAATTATTACCTGTTTGCGAAAAACTCGCTTCTTTGAAAGGGTTTTCTTCTGTTTTTACAGTTAGTAATATCGTGAAATTGACATTCAATCCGATCAAAACCATTCTAAACAAACGAAACAATGACAACAAAAAAATAAATAACAAAAAAATGACTAGAATTAAATAAATAATATATAAAACACATACATGTACTTAGTTTTTTGTATGAGAAAAATATCTAATGAGGTTGGGAGAATTGATCTGCCGAGACAATTATCAATTCTCACAACCGAGTTAGATATTTTTTCATACAATACATTAAGTGTCTATTATATTTAAATTATAACCTCTATTTGTCTTGATTTCGCCGATGTATCTTACTGAAACGCAAGTTTCTAAAAATAACCGCATTATGTCATTGTTATAAAAATAACTATGTGATATCATAAAAAATATCATACAGGATGCTATCACACAGATATTTGTATAGTTATAAGATAAATAAATTTACAAACAAACACGGAGCTTCCAGATGCCCCTCTCTCACCTGATAGGATCACAATTCAGTTAGAACAAACAAAATATAAAACTTTAGTTGAAACAAAACTATACCTGTGTTAGCTAACGAGGAATTCATATTCAAGTTATCTTGTTGAAGAATGTCTAAATGATTTAACAGGGTTTTTGACTTCCTCTACATATCTTGGCTCGTAAATCTCTCTCAAGCTCATTAGTCAACACTTCGACATGTTTTATTGATAAAGACAACAACAAAAAACAAACATGTCTATTTGTGTCTGAAGCTATGAATAAGAAAACAGATATAACAGACATTGAAAATACTATTCTCTTTTGTGTTCAGCATTGAACAAAACATTAACAGATGTCTATTCTCAATCTAAAATCGTTCATTCTCAATGAAACCCTTTGTTGTGGGTACTCGTTGGGAGTATCCATGAGTATATATAGTATATTCTTTAATGCTTTTCGATGGTTTATCGAGAAATAACGGTAGATTATCACTTGATAATCTCACCGCAAAAGCAGTGAAATTATCACAAACTTAAACCCTGCTTTTCTGCATTTCATCCTATCTGACGTCATATATGCGGGGCGAAATAAGTGACGTCACAATGAACGTTGCATAGCAATCACACGCAAAATAACGCGCTTTATGAAAATATGTCATTGAAATTTCACATTTTGTCTCATTTTTGCATTAAAGAAATAGAATAATCGTTTATTTTTCGTGTAAGATCGATTTATATTTCATTCGTGAACAACAGACGCTATATTTTCACTCGTGGCTCCGCCACACGTGAAAATATGGCTCTTGTTGTTCACTCAATGAAATATAAATCGATCTGACACTGAAACAAACGATTATCCTCTATGTAGTTGTTGCAGCATTATAACATATTTTAATCTGAGATCCATTTACCTCTTTCCGATATTCGACTATAGGTTTGGAAAGGTTGCTGATGTTTTCCATCGGTTAGTTCATATTTAAAGTCTCGACAAATATTGAAGCCGACGCTATATCACACTTGGAAGCGCATCGGGCCACATTCAAAAGGCCTAGCGTTCGATCCGCGGCGTCAGAACATGTCATTTCAGCCGCCGTCATAGCGCAGTGGTTGCGCGTCGGACTTTCATTCAAAGGGTCCCGGGTTCAATTCCTGACAGCGACAGTCATCCTTTCCAACTCTGTCTCCCGGCAATCGGTTTATAATCATAGACTAATGTTTGAGGCTAGGAAAGGATGTGATGGTAGTATTAGTGTGAGAAATACCAGGAATCCTTTGTTAAGTTCTCCAGCCGCCGCGATATAACTGAAATTTTTTGAAAGTCGTGTTTAACCCCATTCCAACAAACTCGGGGATCTCAGTAAAATTTCAAATATATTATTATCTGTTCTGGCACCGGAGAATCACAACTATGCACTTAATTAATTGGCGCCAAACAATAATTAGATTTTAAAGGAAAGCTCAACACTCTAATTGTATTTGGATAACCGTAACGATTTGAAGCGAGTTTTGATAAAAAGACTATCACTACAGAAATTTGGAATTGGCGATCTTAAGGCCCTCGTCCAAGCTTTTTTGGCGATATTTTTAACCATAAAAAAGTGAGAAGAGCCAAAATATTAACTCAAACATTAAACCTTTTGTTTACTTCCAAAAAATTATTTTAGCCATTTTTCAATTATGCATTTTTCCGTATTGCAATGAAATATTCACGAGGCTGCAAAAATGGAACAATTCACTACTTATTTTATATAGCGGTTTTGAAAAAGAAAACAAGTTGTTATCAGTTTATGATTTAATTTTAAATGTGTCCATCAATATTAATTTTGTGCATTCTGATTGGCTGAAAATAAGGTTTTATTTCCAAGAGAAAAAACTTAGAGTATGAAGCTGTTTTGTGAGCTTCCGCCAAAAGTAGTCCCGTAAGACATCTGTTTCTTTACTGACAAATCTTTAATTTTTAAATCGAACTGCGAAGCAGTAGATTTATATCTACCGTTTTCCAGAAATCCAGTCTGTTTGACCCACTACATTTTTACCATTATCTTCTGAGCAATGTGTTCAAACCAAATTATGTGTTTTCAAACACCGAAGAAACGGCCTTTTCAGTCACAATCTACAATCTTTGTTTATACCCTATTTACTTTTCGACAAATAGAGAAGAGGCTAATACAAAACTTGATGTAATTTTCGCTTTTAGTAATTACCAGTTAGTATTTTCAGTGTTTATAACAAGATTTTCGGTTGAGTAAAGGAGTTGAAACGTACAATAGGTTAACTGTATAATTAATTTGTAGCACTTACAATATTACTGCTCTGAACTTTCTCGAACGGTCATTTACCAGTTGTAGGGCTGACAACCAATCAAATTCTGTTATGATTATCACTCGGTCAAAACCCACGCGTAAATACAGACCACGTGGAAGATCGTCTGCTCGAAATGTGTCAATTAACTTGTTTGTCATTAGTCAATAGTCGTCTGCACTCAAACAGGGAGCGTGGGAAGTTTACTTTTTTTTCGCATGTGTTAACAAATAGAAATAATTTTGTAATTTTGAAATATTTGATTTCAATGAGCACTCTGATCACGCTCCAATCCTATTTTCATTAAATTCAAATTTGAGTATGAAGAAAAATTATTCAACAACAAATAAACCGACAAAAACATACGATAAACTGATATAGGATAGCAGTAAGAGCGATCTATTTTTAGAACAACTCATGAATAATCATAGGAATTATGGACGTTTCGTACCATAACCATTTCGTACCAGACGTTTCGTACCATAGGCGAAGACGTTTCGTACCATAGGGAAAGACGTTTCGTACCATAGGCGAAGACGTTTCGTACCATAGGTGAAGATGTTTCGTACCATATGTGAAGATGTTTCGTATCTTAGGAAAAGTCGTTTTATACCATAAAATTACCATTTCGTACCGCAGGATAATCAATTTCTTTTCATTTTGATACAGATTTCGTAACATATGTGTGGTTTTAAGATGACTGAAAAGAAGTCAATATTTATGTAATTATATTCCGTTGATACCTTATCATTTTGTAAAAATATACATGATACATATTACTTTAATAGAATATACAAAACGAATATTCACAAAAAAAGTGGATGGGTGATGATATTTTTTATTATTAATTCTTTTCATTGTTGAAGATTTGTTGATAATTTTAAAAAGGCGTCTGAATTTCGTAAAATTGTTAGCATCTATACATGAAAAATCGTAATTTACGAACCAAGAATCAACTGGACAAAACGTTGTAACTGGAAATAAATCATACTAGTTATATTTTGTTAAATTGCCTAAATTTCTTTGAAAATATATATTCTTAATATATAGATAGTACTAATTAAACAAGTTCATATTCATTTCTTGAATTAATTATAATAAAAAATCCATCATTCTCTTGTAGTCTCAAAAAACTAATCACCAATATACACTCAAAAGCATGTTGTTATTTAATCAATTAACAAACAAGGCTTATTGATAATCAGTTGTCAATTATTTATTTTTTAAAGGCAACAACAAACAATTAATTGTCAACTTGTTATTACCAATCTTGTAGCAAACAAGAATCAAACAACATACCAGCCAATCAGCCTATTCATTATTTAGCCTATACTCCTTTAATTTGTTAAAGGCTATAAACTTTATAGGCTCGCAGTACAAGGATATACAATATTTTCGTGTGATTTTACATTGAAAAATTAAGTTATTTAAGATATTAACAATTTGAAAATCGTAAAGTATCTATTTCCATTTTGGTACGAAATGGTTAACATATGGTACGAAACGTCTTCGCCTATGGTACGAAATGGTCATCGTATGGTACGAAATGGTAATTGATTTTATGGTACGAAATGGTTATGGTACGAACCGTCTGTATACCAATCATAGAGTGCTGCTAGATTTAATCGATTGGTCAGAAACGAAAGATATAAATAGCATAGTTGGCGATTTCACGTGTTTCTCGAGGGAAAATGCATTTACAGTATTTGGGAAAACCCAATGCTTGAAATACAAACATGTTGGTAATCAAAATTGTAAATAGTTTAATGAAAAATGTTTGTTGCTAAACAGGCTTTTAAACTCTATAGAGAGAGGAATAATATTAACAGACAAGCTTTTAGCTTGGCGCGTGCTCATTATAACAACGTAAAAATCTGCTAAGAAATAATTTAGACGAGCAGAGGGCTATCGAATCAGCAAACTTTCGAAATCGGATCCACGAGGTTGGATGAGCTGGCGATGTCCTCGAAAAGATGGAGTGTTAAGACAAAAAACTCACAAATTTAAAGATTTTACCAACTTTTATTGTCCAAATTTGAGCCCTTTTGATTGGCGAACTATTGCACTATCCCAGCCTCTCAATGATGTACGATTTACAGTGCTGACAGCACTTTGATTTATTCGTGGTATCAAGTTAAAAGACATGGAAAAATAGTTGATTTTATTGGAGTATGAAACCAAAGACCTAATCAAACTCGTGTATAAATCCGCTTCGCATATTCATTCATTGAGTTTAGGTTCTAGTTTCATGCCTTAATCAACAATTACTCCCTTCATATTTTAATTCAAATAAAGTGTTGTATACTTGCTGGAAAGGAAAAATAAAGGAGCGATAGGTTTGGTAAATATCCAACTTTCTGAATAAAAGACCTAATACACCCATTGTATTGTATAGCTAGACATCTAACAATGGATTTTCTATTCATTTCATGTGCGTCTTTTAATCTTGAAAAGACATTGCGATTAATTTCTTTCTTTCTAACGCAACAATGGCTGATCGAGGAAATTTCCAATTACATCTTTCATGTCTGACCTCTTGGTTCTTGTCACTTCTGACATTAAAGCGTTTTCTTTTCGATCAATCTTGTTATTTCATTGATTTCTCGTTGTTCTAAATGCAGGCTCCTTTTTTAAAAACGCTATTCTTTATCTTAAAAGTGACTGCATTAACTCTTTGAGCGAAACCCCAGAGGACGGTTAGTTGTTATGGGGGACGGTGCAAGGATACATGATGAAACTACTGCTGAGATCCGCCATGGTCTCACTGGACCTCGGTTTAACGTCTCATCCGAAAGACAATTAGCTTGTTATTGTTCTTGCAGTATTTTTTCGACCACCTTAAGGTTATTCGGCTTCTGGTGGTAAATCATAAAAAAAGACAATGTAAATGACTTTTGAATAATGCGGAATAATTCATTTTAAGTTGATTCCATCAGATTTCGCGTATTCTGATTGGCTGAAAATGGTTTTTATTTCTCAGTGAAATTAATTTTGATAACGCAGCTATTTTGTAAGCTTCCGCAAAAAGTAGTCCCATAAGAAAACTGCTTCATTGTTGACAAATCTTTACATTATTGCTTCAAAGTATTAAATCATAAGATATGAAGACTTGATTTGTTGATTTCATTGAGATATGAAACTAAAAACATAATCTCACTAATGTATGAATCCGCTTTGCGTATCCATACAATGTGATTAGATTTTTAGTTTCATTCCTCATTGAAATCAACAAATAATCTCTACATCTCTTGAATTAAATTGAATGAGAGGGAGGAACGGTTTGTTGGCAAAGTTAAGGTAGTGGACCCGTTATAGTTTTGCATCATCTCATAAGTATTGAACTTTAACAGTGTTAACCGAGGTTTCCAAATGATCTTCATTTGGAAACCTCGGTTAACATTGTGAAAGAATATGTGGTCCGAAATGTTGTGGAACTATAACGGGTCCACTACCTTAAGGGGAAGTAACATAATATAGATAAGTTCGTCCCATTCCCGGATACCCACCAATATGTATATATAAATTTCGGTCCTTGTCTAATTGGTTTTATTTTGCCGTATTTGAAAAACTCTCTTTTGATAAAATCCACTTATTTTTCAGTTTTTGTGTCTTCTGGAACAAATCAGTCCCTTCTACATCCAACCGGTCAATAAATCGTTGAACAACTGTCTGTAATAATAAAACGGCCCTTCTCAGGGCCACAAATCTTGTTTTCTGACAACGAATTTTTTTTTCGAAAATTGTCAAGAACAAGAATAATGCTCGAAAGCATTTTAACAAAATGGCCCTTCTAAGGGCCTTTAAATGGCTTGTTCTGCAAAATGATTTTTTGAAAGTCAATTTCTCTCAAAATATCATAACAAGCCAAAAAAAAACACAAGAGAAATGTAATGCATGTTATGAAATGTTTATTTATCACGTTTTTATTATTATAAATACATTTTTTTCCATTTCATAAATATGTACAGTACATTGCAAAAAACGTAATGTTCTTCTTTCTGCATTCTCGGCCTTCACCAAATCACACGTATTAGTACTTCTAACGACGCACCACAAACCTGAAACAACAACAACATAGTGTCAAAATGGCATACGAAACTTGGTTTGGATTGCAATAAAAAATTGTTTATCCGGAAAAATGGTTACTCCGGACACACTCGTAGGAAACCAAAGTGTCCGGATTAGCGCGTCACGACTGTATTTTGATATATTTGATAAACATGATTAAACAAATCTGTATTATGATTCAATGTTTCATAATATTGAACGATGTTTTCCTGGTAGTATGGTGGCCTTGTTTATTTGATATTTATAAAGATCATGTTTCCATTAGCCAGACAAATGTCTCATTTTATGACTCGACTAGTATCATCGAACACTCCATCATAGTAAATTGACATAGAAACGCCTGGTGCTAGACAAAACTTCTATTAAACACGTTAACACGCCTCTTATACAACGAATACCACATAACAAACATGACCCAAGATAATTATTTCAGAAATAAGCATCAATTAAGGAAGACGTGTATCTCTCTAACCATTTACAGTTACAATGTATTTGTGAGCAGTCATTCAAAAAAGGTCATCTTTTGTTTCAGGGGTAGTCAACAGGTGGTCGCATTTTAGAACATTTTTCACATGAGGGCATATAATGATCATTATAGTTTAACACAATCAAACACAAGCAAACATGTACTGATGTCATAGGTACGTCACACTACAGTTCTTGGCTTTCGCTCCTGCATGTCAGGCGTTCAAGATGACAAAACGTTGCAAATTGTTTTCAAACTAAACCCCGCTTTGCAAGTACACTTGCGTGCCAAGCCGGGTATAATTTGCTAACAATTTTAATCGTTTTGTTATCCTGAACGCCTTGCATGCAGGAGCGAAAGCCAAGAACTGTAGTGTGACGTACCTATGACATCACTACATGTTTGCTTTTAAATTTGGGCTCATTGAGGGAAATATAGATAGTTTACAAGAATTCGGTGTATTACAAGACCTTAAATAGGCAAAAGATAGATATTTGGTGTTAAACTCTTAAAATGCGTAATGCGTAATGCGTTTTTTTTGCCTGGGTATATGATATTTACTTTTGGCAGTAAAAATGATGTCAATCACCTTTTCCAACAGGGAATGAATCGTCATATAGTTAATAACATCGTGAGATTGACAAGGTGAACGATTTTGGAATGATTTCGGATGATCTTGAATGGGTGACAGGAACGAGTTTTGAGTGAAATTTAAGGGAGGTAATCTAATATCGCTAATTTTGTTCAGCATGAACCAAATAAGTGATATGAATTACCTGCCTTTAATAAAATATGCATAAAAGATCAATAAATAGTTTTCTTTTTCTTTAAAAACCAATCAGACGATGATTATTATGTTATTATGTAAGTGAAATCCCGATTTTGCTCTTGCTTATTGTTCATTTTGAAGGTAGTTGTTGATCTTTTATCTTTTAGTAATTTTGAGCGTTTTTGAATGTTTAGAGTGGGTGTTTGGAATGAATGAATGGAGCGCTAATTGAGCGTTTGAGAATGGTTTTGATTGAGATGAATGTCAATGACATGAACTGTATACCACAGCAAGAAACCGTATTACTAGTAATGGGTTTTTGCCTTCATAGTGAATTGTCTAAGAAGGTGCAAGATAAACGAAATTTAAGTATAAGTGCTTGAATAATGGGTTATTGTTTCTTGATCGTTAGGAAATTAATTTGCACCAAATGCACGAATGAATACAATAAACAAAGGAATTGTAATAAAACCAGATATTATGTTTCGAGATTTGATGAAGACAGCAATAGATGCTCGATTTAGTATGTGTGTTTTGAGATATTGCTTGTAATAACGTAAGTTTTGCAGTTTTACAGAGAAGAATTGTGACCCGTCACGCGAAAAGGGACCATCACGGAATTCTGTGAAATGAATTATTGAAAAAGAGATAGATCAACCATCAGTCGCATTTCAAAAATTCTTTCACTGGAGGGTAGATTGATTAATCTAGATTCAGAAATTAAGCACGGTGCAAAATGTTTCGACTCTAGTCAGTCTGCGCAGTCTGACTAGGGTCGACATTTTACGCACTACCCAGAAGGTCCATTTTCAAGTGACGGATCACAATTATTTGTTTCAATGTAAGATAGATTTATCTTTCAATGATTTGTTGTTTGCAAAAAGGTAGTTCTTTCTTCCCCGAAGAATAAACGATTATTCTGTCTTAGTTAATGCAAAAATGACACGAAATATAAAGGCTTTAGTTCAAACTCAAGTAAAGTGCATATATTTGAACGCTAAATTATATGACAGCGAGATGACGTCATTGTTGGGCCCTGTTTATATGACGTCAAATACGTATAATAATATATTACTTATCCCATTAACTATCGTTAGTATTTCTTAATTCGCCATAATCTACTGGATAACTAATCTATCACATCTATCAACATTTGTGATAAAGTGGTCATTCTCAAACAAATATTGTAAATTATTGAAACGAATGTTGTAAGAACTAAATAATTAAAATCTATCAATTAGAATTCTAATGAGTTAGAACATAAGAGATTCGGTTAGAGTCATGCGACAATCTACATCTATATATATACACAAAGAAAAAAAGTATTGCAACGTCCGATTTTCATTTGAGTAGTTCTAGGCATAGGTAAACTTTGGTAACTTTGCGCATTAAAGACACAAGAAAATATTGTCAGGAAACCGTAAAATCTTTAATGAAACGGAAAAAGACATTATTAACAAAGTCAGCATTTTCATGCAAATTTGGGCTTTGTAACAAGAATTTGCTTTTTTACAATGCATCGACTAAGCTGGGTGAGATTTCATACTGGTCATCATCTCTAATCGAAGGGTAATCATCGCGATAACTGTACAGTCAATATCGTAAATATTTACAAGCACTGACATTCATGGCACTCACTCTTCTTACCCTAGATCAGACGGTGCGTATCAATGTCGCCATTACTCTTGCAGCATCTGTCAAAATAATGCTTGATTTTGAATTTGAAATACTAGTTCACATATTAGGCACCACCATAATTATGACCCACACATGCTTTACGAGGTTCACATCTGGCTTTATAGAAAGTACTTTTATATCTACATAATTTAGATGTTGCAAACTTTTTTTTTCTTTGTGTATACTATCTAAATGACTTGCCAAATTATGATTCAATTTTCATTCAGCGACCATTTTTATATGCGACCGCTTTTTTGGTGGTCCCCTTAAAAGTCGTCAAACACAAGTTTCACTGTAAATTTAGTGGGTCAGTCAAGCGAAAATATTCACAATGATCAGTTCTGGCATTGTTTTCAACAAAAAACATTAAGTGATATTTTGTTATGATAAAGGAAAGTCCTTTCTTTAATGCTTTTTGGTGGTTAATCGAGAAATAACGGATGATTATCACTGATAATCTCACCGCAAAAGCAGTGAAATTATCAAAAACGTATGCCCTGCTTTTGTGCATTTCATCCTATCTGACGTCATCTATGCGGGGCGAAATAAGTGACGTCACAATGAACGTTTCATAGCAATGGCGCGCAAAATGACGCACTTTACGAAAATATGTCCTAGAAATTTCATATTTTGTCTCATTTTTGCATTAAAGAAATAGAATAATCGTTTATTTTTCGTGTAAGATCGATTAATATTTCATTTCGTGAACAACAAAAGCTATATTTTCATCGTGGAAAATATAGCTTTTGTTGTTCACTCAATGAAATATAAATCGATCTTACTCTGAAACAAACGATTATTCTCTATTTATTTTTTAGCATTTCATTAAAAAATCGACTTTTTTCAGAGATGCAGAAAGTAATAGTTGATTTCACGAATGTATGAAACTAAAAAAATAATAACACTGAATGAATGCGTCAAGATACATGAAATCAGTAAATACTCTCTTCATATCTAAATCATCACATCGATAGGTTGATTGAAGCTGTAGTTAGGATTTTTTAGAATGAAATCATCGATTTATCTTAACTTGGTCTCAGCCGTCTACTCTAGGACCTCATAAACAATAGACAAAAGTTAACAAATTGCAAACATTCTCGTTTTCTGCGTTTTAATCTAATTCTAGGTCTCGAGTGTATTTCTTATCTTGACAACTACAAATATATGGAACGGAGAAAATATTCCACTGGTCATAAATTACTTATCAATTTTCTGTGAAAATTCTTTTAAAACAAAGTTTGGTATGTTTTGAAATTCTTATTTGGGACTTGATAGAGAAAAACGACAATAACAATAACAAGTCAAATTTGAATAAAAAACAACATAAGCAGTTGACAACATCGTGAAATGGACACGGTGAATAATTTTGGAATGAAATTGAAGGAGTGCGATGAGTGAGTTTTTGGTGAAATTAAGGGAGATAAACCAATGTCGCTAATTTTGTTCGGTATGAACAAAAAGTAGCGGTATAGATTACCTCCCTTTAAAAAATATGTGTACAAGTTCTATCAATAGCCTCTCTACTTTTTTCCAGCTTTTTTTTTAAAGTAGTATAACAACCAATTTTCTAACTATTGCCTATCCCCACAAAAACCCTCCTAAATTTGACATTTTCTTGCTGCTTTTATTACCTACTGAGGATTCTACCACATCCATTAATACCCTGGTGTTTATTCTAGCTTATTAAAGAAAACATCGATACGCATCTATTGATAATAAGGCGATTGTCATCTGATAAGGCCACTCTCAAAAACGTAACATGGTTAAATGGAGTATTATATATTTACAATTCTCGTATTTAGCCTGATGATAGATGACAATGATTCACACGTGCTAATACTATGGGCAATGCAATCTATCAAAGTAAAATTTCTCGAAAAATGTCTTGTTGGTGAACATAGGTGATTAAAAAAACATCTTGTTGAATTTTGGAAAGGGCTTTATGCGGAAGAAACATTGTAGAGCAAGACTCGTGGAATGCTCGTAATAAATAATGTTTCGTTGTTTCGTATAGTTTTATTGTAATTTTACAGTGGTATAAAGTGGTTTTATTGATGCAATTTAGTGCATTGTTATTATGAATCTTCCGTTATTCATCTTTTCAATTATCCCTTATCCTTGTATTATTTAACATTAGCGTTAGTATTATGAATCTTTCCTTATTCATTTCTCTTCATTTATCCCTTATTCTTGTGTCCTTTATCCTTTGTGCATTGCAATTTTGAGTTTTTCGTCATATATCTCTTCAATAATACAGTAAGTTACATTGTGAAATTGACATTCGCCTCAATCAAAACTATTCTAAATTGCTCCCTCAGTGCTCCATTCGTTCATTCCAAACATTCACTCATATTCAAAAACGCTCACACCCATTGAAAAACAACGTCATTCAAAATATATTTTGATAAAGAAAAATCGCGATTTCACTGACATAATTCAAATTGTAAGCGTCTAATAGGTTCTTGAAGAAATAGGAAGCTATCTTTAGAACCTGTATGCATATTTCATTTAAGGGAGGTAATCAATATCGCTAATTTTGTTCATCCTGAACAAAAATTGCGATATTGGATTACTTCCCATTAAATTCACTCAAACTTCGCTCCACAAACTCAACCAATTTTATTCCTAAATCATTCCAAAATTATTCAACTTGTCAATTTCACGACGTTGTTAACTGTACCACATTTTTACTCCATACTCCTAGCGCATTATTAAATTTAATACTTATTTTATCGCTTACATCAAGCTATTGTGACATATATAATACGTACTTAGTGTTTTGAATGAAAAAAAAATCTAACGAGGTTGGGGGAATTGATAATTGTCAAGGCTCTACCGAGACAATTATCAATTCCCAAAACCGAGTTAGATATTTTTTCATACAATACAATATGTACGTTTTATTTTTATCTTATTACATCTTTTTGCGTTGTTTTCGTCGAAGTTTCTAATAGAAATGCAAGTTTCTAAATATAACCGCATTATGTCATTGTTCTGAAAAATATCCATGTGATATCATAAAAAATATGATATGGGATGTTATCACACGGATATTTGTATAGTTATAAGATAAAACTTGTAACACTAAAGTTCATTATTTGAATAATATGAGGAATAAGCACTATTTCTTAAAGTTTTATTTTTTTAAAACAATCAAGTAATGCTCGTACAAGCTGTGAAATATAAGGCTAGTATGAGATTGTAGAGTCAGTTTCTTGAAAGCTAAATGTTTTCTGAGTGTTTTCTCCACTTAAATAAATGCACTCCTTTATATTTTGAGGTATATTTACATGACATAACAAATAGACGAATGATCGTCAGTGGTACAACACGCTATTGAATAATGTGTCTATTTGCAAATTTGGAGGAGCAGACGAGAAAATTGGTTATTTTTCCAAACGCAATGACGTGTTGATTGGCACATTTAGTAGACATGATAGGTTAATGTTTTTGTTGCTAGAATAATATTTAAACAGTTGTCTGGAGTTTGACAATATGCTTGCATGTAATCTAAATTCATCATCTTTTTGTGACCAGTTATGTGAAAAGGGACGAACTTGGATCTCGTTCAGATTTGAGAAGAAAGGAGGTAAAAGGAATGTAAAATAGTCATTTTAATTAAAGAAAATTACTATAAAGCTTAGGGTGTCGCAACTGGACAGATTGTGTTGTGTAGTGCGCGCAGCGCTTTATGTTTCATACATACTCTTTAAAAAAGATCTTTTACATTGAAATCATAATATTACTACGACAAAAATAATTCAACATAAGTAGAGTTATTGGATTTAAACTGAGGAAAGTGAAGTTTAGACATCTTTTCACTGAATCGAAAGAAAATTTTCGGTCAAATGTTTGCAATGGTGACGTTAAATAAGATCGTAACGTCGAAACTGTCCTTCTGTAGCTAGTCTGGCCTCTCATATCTTGTTTCATACTTTCTAATCGGAGATTTTACGCTATCTAGAGACTAAAATTGTCTTTGATGTAACAGTGAAAGTGAAATGACAAAAATATCATTATGGTACTCGCCTTGTTGAGCGCTCGTTGCTTTTCCGTGTCAGACTTATCTGGCTCTATACATAAAGTAGTGAGTCGCATTTAAGGCATGTCAGATGACGGAGGTGATCTATCCCGAAACAACAAAGTTATTTACAACGGCTTGTCGTATGAAGCCAACCTTTTGGCGGCCTATAGCATTATAACGTCGTCCCTCCGTGCATTACCAATCTTCATTCTAAATCTCCGTAAAGACGGTATAATCCAAATATAAGTGAGAAATGACATCTCATTCACAACATAAGAAGAACTTTCGGGATATCAAATGAATTCGAAAGCGTTAGTGCTGGTTGAGAGAAATAGATTTTTGCGTAATTTGACGTTGACGTAGATATGCAGAAACGCTTTCAAGTAATCTACGACAACGCATTTTTTAGTTAATATAACTGTTTATAAAGCAACCAAAAGTCATCGAATTCTTGTAATAGTAAAGAAAACTATAATTTTGATAGGTGTCAGATAACTTTTTTGAAGAGAGTATATGAAGCTAGCCATGGTGGAAATTTTCCTTTGGGTAGACTACAAAGCGGTTTCCACTAAAATGAATACAGTTTAAAACATCGTGAAATTGACAAGGTGAATGATTTTTGAATGATTTTGGAATGAAATTGAATGATTGTGTGGAGCAAGTTTTGAGTGAATTTAATGGGAGGTAATCCTATATTGCAAATTTTGTTCAACATGAACAAAATTAGCGATATTGATTACCTCCCTTTAATAAAAATGTCATAAAAGTTCTTTACATAACTTCATATTTCTTCAAGAACTTATGAGACGCTAACAATTTGAATCATGTCAGTGAAATCTCAATTTTTACCCATCAAAATTTATTTAGAAAAGTGCTGTTTTTTCTATATTTTTAAATTGGTATGAGCGTTTTGAATGGTTTGAGTGAGTGTTTGGAATGTATGAATGGAGCGCTGAATGAGGAATTAAGAATGGTTTTGATTGAGATTAATGTCAATTTCACGATGTAACTATCTATACAAACAAAAGTGTCTTAAGGAATATGTACTCACAAATTGTATTACGTACTCTATGAATTCGATAAACAAGTCTCGAAATGCTTTTAATAGGAAGACTACTGTTTAAGCAGGGTTTAGCTGGAAAGAACTGTAAAAATAGATTAACCGATATTAGTTTCAATCTATTGCAATCTTTATATTTAACTGAGAAAATTCTTCGTAATGGAATTAAATCGATTCTCACGGGGGTTATATCAATGTCTATGTCTATGAGAGAAGCACACATCGGATATTAAGTTTTCCTTGAAAGTATATGATCGAAAAATATCTTTTATCTACACAGTGTCTTAAATTCTTAGAATAATTACCTCTCTATTGTCTCGTTAAATGCATGTGAAAAACATTGGTGCAGCATGGAATTGTATTGAAGCGTACGGAAGCCTGTATGTACCCCCCTAGTGAAGACATAAACTTGTCTCCAAAGACGTAATGAACTCTACAAGTTGTCCAAATTACGATGACAGTCAATAAATATATAGACAAGTCCATCCATATACATATATACCTCGACATGTTTACCAGATATATGTATTCTTGACGGCAAAAGAATGTTAAACTTGCCTAAATGCACATGCTCATCCATTTCCAAAAACATGGATGTCGACATTTTTTTGACATCTTGTCACTTGTCTTTAAATTCAGACAATTTTTATTCTTTCTGTGTACAATACGACATACAAATGTCAACATCCATGTTATTCGTAAAAGGTACATACGTTCATTTGGGGAATAGCAGAAAGACCCAAGTTTAGTCAATATGTCAATATGGTGAGATATATATCGACTTGTTATCGTAATTTTGACATCTTGTAGAATTAAATACGTCTTTTGAACTAGTATACGTATGTCTTCAATGTGTTCATACAGACTCACATAGATCACGGGCCATTGTTTCATAGTCTAATTTTGGTCTAATTGAATATCATATATTCGCCTGGATCTGGCGTAAATTATGGATTTAGTCACACCTGTATAAGACAGCCATCACAAGGACTAAAAAAAGGGCTTTAACACACAGGTAAAAATGTCTGTTACATGATGTTTGATAGAATATATCATAACATATTAAACTCGACTTAAAATGTCACATTGTAGGACTTTTAATGTTATTCATATTATAATATTGTTGTCTAAACTTTCCTGATGAGTCACTTTTAGAGAAATTCTGAAACAATGGCCTGTGATCTATGTGAGCTATTTTAATGCACATAAAGTAATACTTTGTAACAGTTAACAACATAGGAAAAACATATGCAAGGTTGCGTTAAAGGTGCAGAACGTCAATATAACCTAGACCCAGATGCGTCAAGCATTTCATCTATTTTACATTTATCTGAGATAAAGCGTATCCCTTGGGTGGAAAATCCATTCATTGAAAGGTTTAGCGGGCTTCTGTAATGGACTTTTTTATTTGAAGAGACCTGGTAGCGTCAAAACATTTAAGTTCCACTCTAGGTCGAAAATATCATAAAACCCTCAGGGAGGCGCTTATTTTGTGGTCTTGCATTTTGCACTTTTGTGCGCATTCAAAAATGATTGTTTAACGAAAAGACAAATACTTTAATTCTAGACGATTTCATCATATTTCGCGATTGGCTGAAATTTTGTTATTTCCCAATGAAAGAAATTTTGATTTTGCATGTATGTTTTAAGCCTCCTCAAACAGTAGTCCCATAAGAAAACTGCTTCATTGTTGACAAATCTTTACATTTTTTGCTACATGATAACAAATTATAATATATGAAGACAATATTTGTTGATTTCAAAGAGTTTTGAAACTAAAAATCTAATCACACTGTATGAATCCTTTTTGCGAATTCATACATTCTGATTCGGGTTTTTGTTTCATACCTAAAAAAAAGTAAAAAGAATAAACAAATACTCTTTTCATCTCTTAAATTAAAGAAAATCTCATCGTCTTGGAAAATAAATTCGTTATCCGTTAAGGGAATAGGTGCCATATGGGAAGTGCGTAAAGTGTAGATCCTGGTCTGACTGTGAGATCGGCGCAGGCTGATCGGGATTGAAACTTTTCGAAAACAGCATATTTTCTGAATCTTAAACAACCATTCTATCTTATTGTGTAATTATTTCCAGCATCCGCATTCTGGTTGATCTATCATGGGTTTAGTCCATTGCCCAAATATTCATTTAATGAAGTTCCTAGATGGTCCCTTTTCGTGTGACGGGTCACATTTACATGTATTTGATATTTCTATCTTTTGTATTTAATATCAAGTATTCGGCGATATAACTATCTTCTTCGGTTGAATCATTTGACTTTCTCGAGATTTCACTGAAGAAAAAATAGACATAAATTCTGTGTTCAGTGGGCTCATCATTCGTAACTTAGTTTTTTTTTGTATAAAAAATAGAATGTTAACTGAAAAAAAGTAATGCAGATTTGTCTTGAATGCCTTTTCCTTGAATTTTCGAAAAATAACGATAGATTATCGATTGATAATCTCGCGACAAAGAAGTGTAAATATAAAAAAAAAATACACCGCTTTCGTTCATTTACTCTACTTGACGTTATATGGGTGGTGTCCGGTAAAGTAGTATTGATGACGTCATGACAACGTTGCATAGAGTATTTATGTGCAAAATGATGCGCTATAAGAAAATTTGTTAAAATTATCACCTTTAGTCCCTCTTTTTGCAATGTAGAATTAGTATAAGTGTTTGTTTTACGTATGGAATCTATACATCTTTCATTCAAATACAAATAAAAGCTATTTTTCACTGGTGGCAGAGCATTGAACCCGATAATCTCCTTTTGACCCGACCTTATCCAAATTGAAACTAGGCCTAGATATCGCCAAATGCAATTTTAGCAGGTTCCACTTGTAGAACGAGATGATTTAAACTCAATCTTGGAACCCATTCTTTGACCCAAATTGACACACATATATATACGTGATATAGATATCATAGGATATTCTAAGCAAGATTCAAAATAACTGAACGTAAACAATGGCTTATAAAGTGAAAACAATATTTTCCTTAACCCATATTTTAATATCATTACAAAAACTAGATCCTAGACGTCATCAAAATAACATTCGGAGCAAGATTCAAAATGATCCCAATACCCCGCTGTCTGATGAAACTTTATTGATTGCAGCCTAAAGACTAATTTTGTTTTAGTTACAGAGAGGTGTAGATAAATGTGTGTGTGTGTGTTTTTTTTTTTTTTTTTATTGATAAAAATATTGCAAAATAATTGCTCAAACCGTATGTTGACGTACTCGTTTGAATCGTTTCATGAAGACGATTCAAATGAGTACCAACAATATAGGATTTCATTGAAAAATAAAGATTTTGAGTATCTTTACCGTCTCTTATCAATAAATATGCTTATATCTATCATAGATAACCTTGTAAGCTTGTAAGGTAAATGCTTAATGTTATAAAACGTCATTTCTATTGAAAGGCACTGTTAGCCTGGCATACCAAGAATTTAGTAATTTTGTTTGTAAATAATGTACATAACTAAATCATACCACAGTAATGTAATTTGGTTCCTTGCTCTTTTTTTAGGCCGAAAGGCTTTATTATTATAATTTTTTCACGAGTTGCCTCTATTAAGAGGTCAGTCTATGAGCCAGTGAGTTTAGACTCCTGGGGCATTTGGTCCTTGAATAACCGGTAGGCTACCCCCGAATCCCTTCTGTTTGTTGTCGGTTACCTTGCTGAGATAGACTAATGGTACAAATTGCGGCGATGTACCAGTCATTCAGATTAATACCAATGTTATCACCGGCTGATATGGGCTTAAGCTCAAATTCACCACATATTTTCCGATATTTGGCTATTTTTGCTTATCAGCTACTCCTAACAAGTAATCCTTTTCACTACATTTTCAACAATGAATATATATTTTTTCATTTACATGCACTTTAAAAGCATTGTATTATGCAAATAGCCTCTATTAAATCTTAACAAAATTGCAATTGTGTGGTCTGTTGAAAACGTTATATCAAAACAGCAATAGTAACAGAAGTTTGGGACTAAATTCCATGATATTTCCCCTGGCAGGGCGGAGCCCTTACTAGCGGGCCGTTGTACTTAAGGTTAAGGTAATTCAGCTTTTATTTATAATTACTTACTTCGACAAAAGCAACTTTAAACACTTAACCATAAGTTGTTTACCAAACCCTCGTAACTTCAGCTTGTCCAAGCTGAAGTTATATGGCTTTGGTAACCAAACGATGAAATGTGCTCATTTTCTCTAAGCACATGAATCGTTTTGGTTTTGAATACAGTTATTTGCACGTGTTTACGATCATTGACGACTAGATTTTGAAAGAATACAGAATAATGAAAAGTAAACTCGCCAAATTACGTCACGGCTAAGCAACACCCAGCCAAATTAATAATAACGCAGAATACAGCGCGTCCTCTCGGTTTTCAAGAATCAACATTCGAAAACGCCATGTACACTATTAACCTTAAAACCGTTTAATCTAAAAAGGGTCCAATTCCCATAGAATATAAGGTTGATAGATTGAAATTAGTTTCAATCTATTTTAATCTATATATTTATCTAGAAATTTCTTTGTAATGGAATTAAAACGATTCCCGGGAGGGATATATGGACGTCTTGATATATTCAGGGGAAGCACGTACAAATATACACGGAAACTGCTCTACGTTTATGATGAAAACGCGAAATATTTTAAAAAAAAATCTACTCCGCTTTGCACGTGAATTCACGTGCAAAGCGGGGTACTTTTTTTTTTCAAAAAAAGTTTGCAATGTTTATACGTCATGAATGTATGACAGATACCTCTTTGCCAAGAAATGTTCATGCGGATTCTATTCCAGTTTGTCTTACAATAAGTTTTCTTCTTGTAGTTTAGAAGATACGAATTTCCTGGAAGTCATTGATAAATACAGTAAACAAGCGGAACCGAATTTCCTAGCCGTCTGGGTTAGCAGACGATTTTGTGAGGTAATTAATCTTATCTGGTCAATTAGCGAATCATCGTGTTATCTCATATAGTAAATATTATAGAAACACCACCAATTATCTTTTGTCTGGCTTTGAAATGGTCTTCTAGGTTGTCATGTTTATTGTAGAGGTCTAAACTATAGGTCATTCCTGGAAGACACGTCCTTTGGGCTAAAATACAGCCACGCTAGTCAAGTCAAGTTTTTCCAAGCATCTCTTTTTTTCCGATACGATTTTTTAACAACCATATAGGTTTGAAATATCAAGTATTTTTCATATCCATTTGTTCGACTGATTTTCGGTTCTTGAAGAAAAGGAACATCAACAGCAACAACAACAGAAGGAAAGAAAAAAAGAAGAAACAAATACTGAATAGAATAGAGGATTCGTCAATTCCGTCTGTGTTTTAATGTTTTACCATTTTTAAATAGACAAGAAAGAGGCTAAATTTCAATATCATTAATTAAATGAACCTGTGTGTAACATTTGCAACGATTACACATGGGCTCAAAGTTTAGACTCACACCAGTCTGTGTATACCAACAGTGTCACCAGAGTCTTCACTAAGCGCCTAACACATAGCTACGGACCTGTTTTATCATGTGGATGTACCTGACGAGGGCAAGCTGAAAGCTTTAGGCAAATATTGATAATAATTTCTAGCAAAAGAATTAAGAATTTTGATTGGTTTAAATCGCATCACGTCGATAAATCCATTGCACTTTACTTCTATATAAAAAGCAATAGGTCTTTTGTGAAACCTACGACCTTCGATCTGCAAGTCAAGTGTTGTAGGAACTGGAATAACCCTCGTCCCCCTTCCACGACATAACGTTGCTATTTAATCTTTAAGAAATAAAGATGTTTTCGAAAGAATTTTGATTACAAGCATGCAGTTCTGGATATTAGTCGATGTTTACAGTCAGTCGACAAAAACCATCAAGCAACCCTCTAAACGAAGTCCGATCACGTCGGTTTTGTTTTAAAATGCAAACTTACTGAACAGAAATAATTTGTTGGTCACAAGTATCTCTACGAATGTCGATATTGTTGTTTATTTGTGTACTATTTATAAATTTTTATTCTATTATAGTTCAACCGCGGAATTCGAAAACGCGGGAAAATGTAGAATAGCCAGGAGTAGGGGTGGACTGAACTGAAATTTAACAAGCGTGAGATAACGGTACTTAATCACAACTGTAATCACCTATATACTGACAGAGTAAAGAAACTCGCCAAGAAAAACACTTTTTTCTCCCAATCGATATTCAACGATTTTTGATGTTTCAATTTTACTTTCTTCGAGATGAAGTCGGTTTCGAAAGCATGTTACTTTTACCGTATGACACATGACGTTTACAGGTGTAATTCAAAGGATGGTTAAAATGCTGGTAGTTTTGTGTTTCTTTGATCCCTCAGTATAGGAAAAGGACCGTTACAGCAAAAAATTCGTTGGTCCCAATTTTTCTATATTAAACTCGCCGAAAGTCTGTTTATAAACATTCGGTTAGCATGGTTTACCTATAAACTGCGATAGAGTTACAAAAATACGGGATCTAAAAATAGATTGTGAAATCTATATACGCGCAGAAAGTAGACTTGAAACTTTATTGATTAGTCGAGTATTTAAAATAGCTTCTTAGATCTAAATAATTGCAATTATATGGACCGAGTGTATTTTTCACTGCATTTATTGGAGTATACTTAGAGTGCAATTGCCTTAGCACATACAGGCGTCATACGCTATGTGCTAAGACGATTACCCTTTATACTCCAATAAACGCAGTGAAAAATATATCAGGCGTTATTTGCCATGTGCTATGGCAATTGCACTTAACGTTCCTAGAAATGCTGTGGAAAATACTCCCATTCCTGCAATATTGACATATGCTTTAATAACACAAAATATCAATCTTTTCGAAGGCATCATTTAAATAGAAAGCAGTATCATCTTCTATATTTTAATTATGTGTAAAAAGAAGTTTATAGACTATTGCACGACCCCAATAATAAAGCGTTACTTAATTAAATATCAGAGTAAAACTGTATATAAGTATTTTCAAAGATATCTAATTGTGGGCAGCCTATAATCTAATGACAATATCATCTTCTATTACCATATGCAGTATTTTTTCTCTCTGTTCCTGAATGCCAGACGGTATTATGAAGATAGGAGATGAAGAACTAAATCGATGAACAACAGTTACTCCAGACAAGCGTTAAATTTCAACCAAGTAGGCCTGCAACATTTATCGTCTGGTAAATAACGTGTATAAATACGACAGAAGAGTTAGTAAACATGGCATGGAGATCGGTATATTTGTCGTCTGGACGGACGGAGACAGACGTTTAATCAAGCACAAAATATTAGAATCAAAATGCCTATTTCTGTTTAGTGTGCACAAAACTCAAGTGTTTTACACAAAACACTTGAGTTTTGTGCGTGAGCACGTTGGGTTAGAAAGTTGTTACGTTCTTTCTTCAATGCTTTCCGGGAGATTATCGATATTCTTGGTAGCGTTCAGTTCAACATGACTTCATCCGAACTGGATGGCAATGACGTCATAGCGTTGTAAGGCAATTACCTGCACATGACGCTCTATAAGTGATGCCTCTAAACAAGGTCACACTTTGTCGCAGATTAAAAGTCATTAGCCAGTCAGTCAAATAAAAATATAGATTAATAATAATAAAAATATATAATAAACAAAAACACGTTTTAACGAACTTTTTATTGATATCTTTCCTAGCGTTTTTTATACATCTGAATTGGTACTCAGAATTACGGACAGATTCCGTGGCTATAAATTGTAAATTATGCAGAGTACCTTGAATTCAAAGTTACACATCTCGGTATCATATGCGTCATCGATTAACACGTACAGCAGCTTGACATTTGCGCCTCATACTGCGCATAGAACGCTGGATTTTGTACTGAGGGAAAACCTCCCACTCTCTTATTGCCGACAATTATGCATGCGTTGTCTGCCGACAAACACTTGACGACCTAGCTGGTCCCACAAATGTTCTTTCGTGAAATCGCGAGGTCTGGCGTGCCATATCCACGATGTATCAAGAAAAGCAACATCACGGGTTGCAACACCTCCTCCATATAACGTCTGTAAATATGTCATGTAACGCTAAGAAATACCGCTCCACACCATTACCCTTTCTCCGGCCCAACGTGAAGCCTCCAGTACGAAGCATTTGGATAGCACGGATTCCCACACTCTGGTACGACTGTCATCCATGTCGATACAGAATCTGGACACATCTGTTCACATGCACCGTCTTGCCATTTATGTTGTGTTAATAGCAGAATCTGTAGGCACCAGTTTGGTCGAATTTGACGTCGAACTGTCGTCAAAGTATTACCACTTTATGCCTAGTGGAATTTTCATTGCCCCCCCCCCCCCCCCCCCCCTCGCGCAGGCGACGTCTAATCGTGAAGTGGATTCACTGATGCGACCATTGTTCAGTTCCATGGTTTTCCGAGCAATGTAATTTAAGATATTGTATTTAAATGATTTAATAGCTTTGTTAGGTTATGAATGAGAAACTAGGGTTTTCGAGTCCCTTTCAGACCCAAAGTCGGGGTATTTGTATTTTATACAGAAATAAAAAGGCAATTGATTTATTATTTTTTTCTATTGGATTGTAATTAATGAAAGATAAATCCATATAACACTGAAACAAACTATTTTTTTAGTGCATTGTACTTTTTCAAAATCACATCTACATTGGTAGACCAACAATTAACAGTAATAATACGTGTGTTTCTTTTATTCTGTGTTGCATCACAACGAAGCGTGACGGCAATGTCTGCTAATTATATATTTCAGATCATTAAAGCTGCTCTTTCATTGTTTTTCATAGACAAAAATACAAAACTTATTCTTAGATTTGTAAATGTGTGTATTTTAGACGATTCAGAATAGTCCAAGGGCATTGAAACTAAAACCAACATATTTCAATAATTTTGTAACTTATTTCTTCGAATCGGCAAGATAAGTAAGGAATCCAGTCTATAAATTTCCAGTCTATAAATTTCAAAATCATTTTTTTTCCGCGAATAATCTTTCAAATTTACTTGCAATGATATGAAGTTTAAATCTGTCAAATACTTTGTCCTTTATCTTCGATTGAATTAGACAAACATGTGGAATTCCCATGCGTAAATAGTTTGCTCGAAATTGAAAATTATTTTTTAAGGCGTCAGGAGTTGCTCTATTTTTCAGAATGATTTTCGCAAAATTCAAGAATATCATTCTTTCTTTCTATGCATTACCAGATTGAATCTTATTATTTCAAAGCCTTCAACATAATGAGGTCGTTACTTCCAATTGATTTTACGAAAATTTTCAATAAGCACATTTTCCCGACCTGTGAAAAAGCAGTTTTAAGGACGAAAAAGAAAAATAGACAATACCAAACAAATCCAATATGGCACATAACATTATAGTATACAAAGATTTTGACCTAATTTGGAACGACAGATAGAATGGTGTGTTCCGATGAAATCGTAATTGAACGTAACGCCACAAGATCTCTTGAGTATATGTGACTCTTCACGCGAAAAGGGACCATCCGGAAACTTCGTTAAATAAATATTTGAAAAAGAGATTGGTTACAGAACAGGCCAAGCAGAGTTCGCAATTCAAAAATTCTTTTATGGAAAGTTAGATTGATAATTCTAGATTCGGAAATTTAGTAAACTGTTAAAAGTTTCGACCCGTGTCAGTCTGCGCAATCCGCGCAGTCTGACAAGGATCGAAACTTTACGCACTTCCCAGAAGGTCCCCTTTCGTGTGACAGGTCACATATTTTTAGAAATTCCCTTTGGCTAACAGGTTAGTTATGATAGATCATTTACTTTTATTTACGCCATTCACTTTTATTTTACCGGTCGAAAACAAAAACATGTTAATACATCGTAAAACTTGAAAGAGACTGTAAACAAATCATAGAGTCTCTAAATTGAAGAAGAAGTATAAACCTATCGGAGTAATGCCGCAAGTCATTCGAGTCATACTTTATCTTTCTTTTCTCAAAGAGTTTTCAAGATATATTTTTTGACAATTATATAAAGTAATTACTAATGAGGAAATACATACATGAAACCATAGTCTCAAATTTAATTTCGTTTGAAAGATCATATTGATACAAATAGGAAATAAGATAATTACACGAAAGACTGAAAAAAATATTACCACTTTTTTATCATTGAATCGATTAAAGTAAAATGTTCATAAATAATTACTGAATCACTTAAGGCTTATCCCTTGAGTCGAGGAATTTACTCATCAAAATGCTTGGTTATGTACGGGGACAGGTTTAGAGTGTTTTGTCGCGCCGATGAAGCGATAAATAGCTTTTAAAATACCGGTATGTCACAAATAACATTCTCCTCGCTTCTGCGTATATGTCAAGGTCTTCAAATTTGAAATGCATTTATTTTCATTTTTGTATTTATTTCTAGCTCGGCTGTTTTCGGAAAGAACCCGAGGTATTGTTATAGCATTTGTGTCAGCGTCGTCGTTGTCGTCGTGCGAAAACATTGACATTTTGTGGTATATCTTGTTCTACTGAAGGCATTCACTTGAAACTTGGCACACATGTTCACTATCAAAAGAGCAATCTTTTCTATAAAGTGGGATACGTTTAGATGCATTCTGTGTGAATTATGCCCCTATATTCGACTGAGATCTTTTATCCACTACCATGCACCCAACAGCCGAGCGTAGGCACCCGTAGACACCCGTAGGCGGTGCTATTGTTAGCTCAACTGGCCAAAAGGCCAGCGGGCTATTGTCATGGCGGGGTGTCCGTCGTCCGTGCGTCCGTAAACTTTTACTTTAAAAATCTTCTCTTCATAAAGTACTGGATGGATTTCAATCAAAATTCACAGGAATGTTCCTTTGGTGACCCTGTAACAAATTCCTTCAAAGAATTCCAATCGGTTGAAAATCATGGCTTAAGTAGGCGTGGCTAATTTCCATATATGGTAATAGGTGGCTTTTCTCAGAAAGTAATGGATGGATATAAACCAAACTTCACATGAATTATCCTTGAGTGACCCTCTATCAGTATACAAAAAATTATTGTGATCAGATGCAAAATGTGTATTTTACGGGCGGAGGTCATTTCTCTATATGTTATATAGTGGAAACTTTGAAAATCATTTTCTCAGAACCTAACCAATGGATAACAACTAAATTTCATTAGAATGATTCTTTAGTGATCCTTTACAAGTCTGTAAAGATATATTGCGATCAGATGAAAAATAAGTGTTTTATGGGCGGAGGTCATTTCTCTTTATGTTGTTTAGTGAAAACTTTGAAAAACATTTTCTCAGAATCTATCTGATGGACATTAACCAAATTTCACTGGAATGATTCTTTAGTGATCCTTTATCAGTCTGCAAACAAATATTGTGATCAGATGCAAAATATTTATTTTATTGTCAGAGGTTTCTTTTGATATATTATACGGTGTAATATCCAATATAGGGTAAAACAAACTTTTTTCAAAGTTTAAACAGATGGATTTCAACCAAATATTATGGTATTTTAAAATCTGTGAAGTTGTATCAGGCTGCAAAAAATGTTTTATTAGGTGAACAGCATGCTTTTTATTGGCAGAGGACATTTCAACATATAAAGTGAATATTTGATCACTTTTGGTATCACCTAAATGATATTTTTTAGACTCATTGAATTTAATAAGTGTAAAGATTGTAGGTTAGAAGGAACATAAGCTTTGTTGGAACCCAAATCCGAAGAAACATTGGATGAAATAGGGAGCCTAAGATACCCCCTGAGAATTGGTCAGTTTAGTAGAACAAAGGCTGACTACACAAAGAGGACAATTAAGTGGTGTAAACTGACCTTATTGAGGTTCAGAGTGGCGAAAAAAGAGCTGAGTTGACTGCACTCTAAGGCATTGGGCAGAAAAAATATGTTGGATTTAATATTTTACTTCGTATTATCATTAGTTAGAATTTTGTTTTGATGACAAACAATTATTGTGAAGTAACATCCTAGATGTGTTTAATGAAAAGTGGAAAGATCTACAAACAAAAATTTGTAGATAAATGACCTGTATATTGTGCAGTAACATTCTGTTAGTGTTGAAATTTTTACTTTTGGATTTCAAACAAATTACACTGGAATGATACTTGTTTTATACAGTCTTATTATCCTATAATCATCATCAGGATATGCAGGCCTGTGGAGCGAATCAGGCGCTCAAACGCCTCTAGTTTTGTAAGATGCTTCAAGAAAAACGTTAACTATCCAATGAGCAAGTTTTATGCATGTATTTTGAAAAGGGCAATTACTCGAAAATGTTGAGAGTAGAGTTATGATCTGTGCGAACTCTTCATCAATGAGAACTAAGAAAATGTCAACGGACAGAGCGACCGACCGCCAGACCTACCAACGAGTGCAAGTAGAAAAACTCTTCTTCGAAAGGAGGGTCACAAAAAGAAGTCATATGACACAAGTAATAGAAAATCTAGTGCCGCTAGTAGAAAACGATTATTTTTTCAGATATTTTTCAATTGGTTAGTGTAAAAAAAAGAAAACATTTCGATTTTTTACATTTTCTTTCTGTGCCGCTGACTCAGATTTGGAACAAAAAATGAATGTAAAAAATGTGATTTTTGAGTATTTCAATGTACATTATATCGAGGGGTTAGCGCAACACTATTGTAAGTGCCTATATATTCACAGGCACTTGCAATAGTGTTGCACTTTTCCCTCGGTATCTGATCTGTTTAAGTAACATATATAATACAGTAATAAAGCAAGTGGTCATAACATCGTTTACTCTGTCGGAAGTAATTAGAGCTAATGAGACATTGCGCTGGGTCTGTGGTGAATACCACACAGACAGAATAATAGACAATCTTCGTTACTCAAGTCACATAGATATAGGAAAATTATAATGAGTAGAATATGTTAATATATACATGTATGTACAAGCAAAAGGAAGCGAGGCTTATTTTAAAAAGTAATGTCTTTTAAAGATGGAACGTTAAAATGAAGTATTAAATGTCTACTTTGTCTGTACATGTATAGAAAGAGTTCAGGGGTGCAACCTATGTCATTTATCAGGGATGCTAGATACATGTACTGCATATTTTTTCTGTTTGGCCGATCGCTTCGAAACTTGTGTCGGTGTGATTGACAACTCCATGGAACTATTACTCTCCAGAGTGGCTACCTTTTTCGAATAGAGCTAACACGATATTTGATTACGAGCTGAAAAACGTGGAATTCCAAATGAAAGTAGGCTGTTGAAACCATGTGACCGATTACGTAGGCTATGACCTCTGTCACCCTGAGACATTCGGTTTCTTATTATAAATTGTGCATCTATTGATGACAAGTTAAATTACTTCGAAATAAGATGGGTGTGGTTCTCTATACAAAAACGGTAATTGCCTTATATTTTGAAACTATCTATAGAATTGTGATATCTATTGGTTAATGGTATTCAGCGGAAAATATAATGTCATTTTAAAGGTAACAGAAAGGCGTTACAATATGCTCTTGGTCAATTCGTACGTGCTTCTTAACGACCATAAGCGAGTGACAGGCTTATTTCCATCATTTTGAACCTTAAGATTTGTTTCATGTATTTTATTATAAATCAAAGTGATGTGTTAAGTACATGTATATATAAACTGAGAAGAATACTATTCAAAAGCATCGTAGTTGAAAACTTTATCTTTTTAATTTTTTATTTGCAAGATCTGCATTTTTTCTTTGCTTTTTCTCAGACAAGAAAAATTAAATGGACCAGACAATTAAAGTAACAAAATATCAAAGACCTCGACCAGTTCATAAAATACCATGCGGATCGCGTCTCTTTTCTGATTTTTCTTACGAGGAAGAAAAAATGAAAAATGAATAAACTTACGTGCATTTAATACAATACGGATACTATTGAGACTGCTGCTTGATGTAAATTTTGATATACGAGCCAGTGCGGGACATTTCAAACAATTTGACATGTGAATGGGGTCCAAACATTTAGCAGCCTAAAGAGTTCCATAGTAGAATTGGAATATTGCCAGACTGTCTGCAGATACATTGAAACCTTATTCATCTATAGAGTGCAAAGTGAAGACCCTGGACAGACTGTGCAGATGCACAGTCTGGCCAGAGTCTTTGCCATCGACAGATTTGAAATTGTTGGAAATGTCATGCACAGGCGCATACTTTAGTAATTTCCGTAAGAAGATAATCATATACGAAAGGGTTAAACTGTATCATGTTCCCCTTAATTTTTCTGTTTTAACAATTGATTCAAAGAATATTTTGATTAATTGTACATAAGGTATAAAATGCTGATCACAATTTGAAGATTGCATTATAAAATGAGCCTTTGTGTACCTCCTTATTTCAGCCTTGTGCGGTTGCAAGTCCAGCAATGTATGAGCACAATTTTCTATACAAGTGTCTTTTTCTAGGCAAGAGAAAGTTTTAGGCAGTGTTGCCTGTCTATACAGTTAATAACATCGTGAAATTCACATACATCTCAATCAAAACCATTTAATTCGCTCACTCAGCGCCCCACTCATTCATTCCAAACACTCACTCATACCATTCAAAAACGCTCAAACCCATTGAAAAGCGTAGAATCAGCAACGTCATTTAAATTAAAATTGAACAAAGAAAAATCGCGATTTCTCTGACATAATTCAAATTGTAAGCGTCTAATAGGTTCTTGAAGAAATAGGAAGTCATCTATAGAATTGTTTGCATCTTTTACTACAGGGAGGTACTCAATATCGCTAATTTTGGTCATCCTGAACAAAATTTGCGATATTGGATTACCTCCCATTAAATTCACCCGAAACTCGCTCCACACACTCAATCAATTTCATTCCTAAATCATTCCAAAATCATTCACCATGTCAATTTCACAATGTTGTTCACTGTATCATGTTCCACTTAATTATTCTGTTTTAACAATTGATTCAAAGAATATTTTGATTAATTGTACGTAACTTCTAAAGGTATAAAATGGTGATCATAATTAGAAGCTTTCATTATAAAATGAGTCTTTGTTTACCACTTTATTTCAACCTTGTGCGGTTGTAAGTCCAGCAATTTATGAGCACATTTTTCTATACAAGTGTATTTTTCTAGGCAAGAGAAAGTTTTAAGCAGTTCTGCCTGACGATGTTTGAACTTTTTGAACAATTATATCAAAGACCAATCAACAACATTAAAACCCCAAACTTCGAGCACTTCTTCCTATAACACCATCGATTGATTTTATTTTCTGTTTAGAAATGCTTGACAAAAGTGCACGGCACCTACCTCTTTGGACGATGCTCTGCTCTATACAAATACACCGGAAGTAACGTAACAACAAACTACCGTTGACTCTTTTTGGCGCTAGTTCCCTTCAGTCGTGTTTGATATTGGTACAGAATAAAGGTGAAATTGTTCTTAAGGTGTTCCATTTAAACGAAATATGTTCACATCGACATTATTCCTGCTTTCTCTGATGATGGCCTTTTAATCGCGAGCGAAAGAAAATGACGCGCTAATTCCGTAAATGATTTATCTAGGTCATTGCAATACTAAAATGACGCTGTATCAGGGGTTGAAAAATCTTAAAAACCCAACTAGTCCTGTAGGACTAGTAACCATAAATTTCAACTTGCCCTTAAACCAAATAAGCTCGCCCTTCAAATTAATAAAATGTAAGTTAGTCTTATAATAAAAACAAAAGTCATCGAATTGGTTGAAATTTTCATTCCAGTACAAATCTAACTCATTGTGACAGTACTTTAATGAAATAAGAACTTATGTTCATATGACATGGTTTGCTATTTTGTATTCAATATTAAAGAGATGGTAATCTATGTGGTCTCAACATGCACAAAAGAATATCTTAATGAGCAACACAGATAATAAGGAATTTGGGATATAAGCAACCTGGACCACAAAAACATTTCTTCTTTAGCCTTTGAAAAATCCGATGGATAATCGGCACTCTTATCATTGAATCTCACGAATAATAGAAACAATTTTTTTGAACCAGTACCATATTTAATTGAATATTAGAAACAATCGGGAGATTAAATGCGGACAAAAAATTATTAAAATACAAATAAACAAGTTTTTAACTAGGATAACTTCTTTGCTATAGATATATTTTTCTTTCGTTGTCGGAGTGTTAGCTGCGCTTTTCAAAAACCAATGTCATCCCGCTCGGCTTTTTGAAATTATAATTGGTGATCGTTGAAATGCGACCCCCTCCCCTTTTTTGTGTGTGTTTTTTTATTTTGTTTTTTGTTGTTTTATAATTTTTTGTTAAAAGAAAATCTATAAAACCATTCCTAACTTCTTTCTCAAAGAATTTGAAGGCTTTTGAAAGGGTGCAGATATTATTGAACGCAGCAAGTGTACATGACCGAAATTAAAGTAATTATGCGTGCATAAAAATCGCTGTTTCGCAAAAAATTACTGTCGAAAATTACTTACTTCAAATAAAAAATATAATCCTTATCAAAATATCCGAGTGGTAAAGATGTGAGAATATCATAAGATTTATTTTGAAACCAATCTTTAATATGACGTCACTGTATAAATACTCGGAGAATGGCCCGACTTCAATGGGACCGCCGAACACCTGTACTGGGCGAGGTCATCTGAGTTTTCACAGCAACACAATTTTCTCTCGTGTTTACACGATAGTCTCATTAAATAGTCGCATAAATAGTGGATATAAAAATATAACGGATAGTATTTAGAAGGGTAACTGAATTTATTTCGGTTCATCCAGTTTACGACTCTCATCGTCGGAACATTTATTTTTTTATAGACAATCTTCAATTTTGAAGCCGTTGGAAATCGGTAAATATTAACTGCGACTACGATGCTACATTGCAATGGTCATTTGTTTGAAGATGAGCTTTTCCTTGCATGATTGGAAGCCTAGATTTGTACTCGCCCTGTCGGACTAGCTCATCCCAAATTCTACTCGCCCTCCGGCAATTTCTACTCGCAAATGCGAGCGGGCGAGTGGAATTTTCAACCCCTGTGTATAGGCACTTACGGTATTTCGGTACTGCTAAGACAGCGAAGTAAAACCAGGAAGTGTTTGTTTGAACCGAAATATAACAATGTCTATCCCACCTCTGCCACAGTTTTTTTTAGCCGCGGCAATAGCGCAGTTGGTTGCGCGCCGGACTTCTAATCCAGGGGTCTATATTCGCACGGGTTCGATCCCCGGCCGCGGCACTCATCCTTTCCGACATTTGTCTTCCACCACTTGGTAGATAATCGTAAACCTATGTGGAATAGCAACTGGAGGCTAGGAAAGGGATGTGATGGTAGTACTGGTGTGAGATAACCAGGAATCCATCGTTAGGTGCTCTTGTCGTCGCGATATAACTGAGAGGTTGTTGAAAGTGACGTAAAACACCAATTCAAATCAAATTCAAATCAAATCCGACACTGGGCGGATCATTCGGAACATCTCTCGGCCATTTCCGTAAACTACAACATACCTCGGATGTATGTAAGGCGGATGGGTATGTAACGAAATTGTACATTTTGTAAGGCGGAAACAGTGTAAGAAAAATTAGCGAACCGGCGCTAACTTCAGATTGATTATTTTTTACAGTAAATAACGGCTGAAAATCTTAATTTTTGAGAATGACAATCATTCTCAAAAATTAAGATTTTTAGCCGTTATTTAAAAATCTAAAGTTATTTATATAAGGATACGATGGTTTCACGTCAGTGAATTCAAACGAGTAGCGTTGGCGACGTCGAACGTTTTCACTCAAAGTTTCGAGGGCTAACATTTTAACTGACGTCATCAAGTTTTTCCAAGGTTTTCCCTTAATTTTTAAGAAAAGTCCGTACATGTACATCCGAGGTTGATCGTGAGATTGGCCGAGTGGAGTTGCGAATGTTGGCCGATTTCATTTTTTTCATTGGGGGAGAACTGCCTTTAAATGGTTTATAACCCCCTTTTACATGCACAGGGTAGAATCAACAAAGGTCAATAAAACAGCATGACGATTCAAAGGGAACTGTGTGAATGAACTTAAAAACATATCATTGGATTTAATTGCACTATTTGTCAGCTCGGATACACAGAACAGTGCTTAGTCAATTATTAAATAGCAAGCAACCGGGGCACGAAAGATTAATTTCTCAGCAATTTCTTATCAAGTACTTGTATATTGAAATGGGTATGCCCCCCTTTTTGAAACAACAACAACAACAACAAAAAAAAAAAAAAAAAACAAACAAACAAACAAACAAACAAACAAACAACAACATACACACCACATAAACACAAAAGATTAACAATTAAAAGATTCAAGGTCCGAGATTATAAAACTTTTGTCATGCTCAAATAAGCAATTTCTCAAATCTTAACTTGAGTATCATTTTAGAGCTATGATTCTGTTGTAAAACTGTAAAAATGTATTAATATAAAAGATTATATTAAAAATGTTTTTATAAAGAACAACATCAATATAATCTTATTTGTTCACACATATATCATAGTTATTAATTTAAGAAAATTCTCAGTTTGATAATCTCAGAAATATAATAGAAATAATGTATAACATAACTTAATATCAAAGGAGAATCGGTCTCAATTGAAAGAAAAATATGATGAAAGTGAGTTTAAATGCTCTATAGCTTCACAGAAAAAGATTTTTTTAACAGAGAAAAGTACGAAGGTACGTTAAACAGTAAAAAATCTGTCACGATACCCGACTTGCTGCTTTCAAGCTAACAGCTAAAAGCACCGACAACGCTTGAATCTAAAGCGTTATGTACATTTTTTTCAAATTTTATATTCATCAATAACTAGAAGCAATCATGCCAAACCCTCAATTTGTTTATACATTTTGATTTACGAATAATAGTTCGCATTGAACAACGCTGCATGCTTATATCTAATGAGATTCTCAATAAACATAGAAATGATATTGTGGAGCAAAATAGGTATAATCGAAACCAAGCATTGCTACAGATTTTCTCAATTTGAAGTTTTAGTCACCTTTTGTCATGATTCAAACCAATTAAAAAGCAAACTATGAAGCGTGAATGAGTATTTGAGAGGGAGGAAAAATAAACTTTTCTTGTCATTAGCGTTAACTGGAGTCCCGTATTTTCTAGACACGTACAAGCTAACCCAATGTATGGAAATTAGTCGCAGGAACTTTATAGGACGGAACGGAATTCTAGTTTTACCCTCACTTGTCAGTGGAGGCACGTAATCATTAGTGATTTTTGTGACTTGTTTCGGATTATTTTGATTCTTTTGTAGGGGCCTATGTGAATTCAACCATTATTGCCCAATTTTCTAGTGCTTAAATTGGATTTAAAGTCGTGGAAATTTTCGTGGAAGGTGGGTACATTCTCTGGTTACAAAATGGTATGGTGGTTTTTCGACGAAACTTCACCAAATTTCTTTTCTAGAACAAAACTTTCAAACCACATTGAAAAAGCCTCGCTCTTTGCTTCTCGCTGATCTTTCCGTGACAAACATATTTACCAGGCGTTTTGGTAAAATATAGCAACTAATCTAGATTTTGTTCGACGCGTGATACTTATTTCTACGGCGTACCCATAAAAAAAACACATTATAATATGACCTACGTCACGGGAGTGAAATAACCCCGTTGATTTTTTTTTATTATTCGCATGTTTTTTTACTAGAAGAATAACTATGCAAACGAGACAAGAATTGCCACCAACGTTATATTTTCGTTGTAAAAATGACGTCATAATGGACTTGCTGACGTCACTTCGCAAACGGCATTATATGATTAAATATATTTCGCGGAATAACTTGAATCGATACATGTCTTTGTTTCCTCGCTTTATCACAAATATTAGGGTCATATTATAAATAGAATATCAAATTTGTGGTCAATAAATACCGAATTTATTAAACTCGTCATCTAAAACAGATAAAAACTCGGTGCAGTCTCGTTTTTATCTGTTTACAGATGACTCGTTTTATAAATTCGGTATTCAATGACCACTCATTTGATATCCTCTATATGCACAACTCAAGATACTTGAATATATAGGAGTCAAATTTCCTTCTTGAGTGTGCAAATTGAAGCGTAAGTTTTTTTTTTCTGCAAAATGTGAAATTTTGTTCATCTGAAAATATGCCTGGTTGAAAGTTTACTGATTGTTTCTCGTATGTTCCCTTAAAAACTTGAAAGTAGTTAATCCATCATGTAAATCCATTTTTTTTCAAGTGATTAAGAAAGGTGACATCGGGGTTTTTTTAAGTTTAAAGCCCCCCGTCTGCGTAAGAGTAAGAAAATCGCTATTTCATGAACGTTCTTTGAATTATGATTCTTGATTTAGTTAAATGAAAGACGAATTACATAAAAATATCAGTCAACAAACGGCGGCTTTTTCGGGAAACGCATAATCTGCCGTATAAAGTAATACAATGTATGTGTAAATGAGATTTTGGTCACGTGAAATACGCCCACGCACAGGAGCGGTAATTCGCTCTATTCAAATTGGAGTCCGAAATGTTGCGGGTCATAAATATTCATCAAGTTAGGCCTATATTTAGATAGTCGCTTCATAATCATTTGCATTACCGAACATTGGAATGACACATTTAAGCTTATGCTTGAGAATAAAAGTCTATTTTATGTGTACATAGTCGTTTAAGATCATTGTCTTGCGTTTCGAAAATGTTCACGAACACAGACGGGGACTTTAAGGTTCCGTTTCATATTATTTTGAAAGCGTCAGTGGTCCCTTTTCTATTTATCGTTATACACATCCTTAACTTCATAATATAGGTTTATTTCAAATAGATATATTACTATTTTTGGTAACAACTGTATTACTATCGCAAACGAAATGCAAATCAAAACACATTCTAGCCAAAAACATTTGTTTTTCTCTAACAAGTCAGACGCTAAAAAATACAATTCCTACCAATTATATCATGCAATTATTCGATCTATTTGATTTAAATGTTGATCATTTTGGACTATTCCGAAGCGTTTCAGCGCGATTTAGGAGCGTTTTTGAGTGAGTGTTTGGAATGAATGATTGGGGCGCTGAGTGAGTGATTTTTAATGATTTCGATCAAGATTAGTGTCAATTTCACTATGTAATAAACTGTATATGTATAAGCCGTCGCGATGTGACTGCAGCAATGTTAAAAGTGACGTCACCCCCAAAGTAAAACATATATAATACGTACTTAGTGTACTATATGAAAAAATATCTAACGAGGAAGGGAGAATTGATAATTGCCGAGGCTCTGCCGAGACAATTACCAATTCTCACAACCGAGTTAGATATTTTTCTTCATAAGATACACTAAGTACGTATTATATTTATCTTATAACCTTTTTGCCTTCTTTTCGTCGATGTTTCTAGCAGAAATGCAAATTTCTAAAAATAACCGCATTATTTCATTGTTCCAAATTAACTATGTGATATCATAAAAAATATCATACAGGATGTTATCACACAGATATTTGTAGAGTTATAGGATAAAAATTGATATGTTCAAATTGTCCTTTTACAAAAACATCGTCTATGCATCGTTAGCGTCATGTTAAATCTGGTCACAATCTAGCGGAAAATTTGATTGTTCAGTCACTTTTTTTCTCTGGAAATTCAAAGGACTAAAATGCTATTTCGCTAGTCTTCGAAAAATTAATTTCAATCTAGACATTCAACATTCTTCACTTTTTGTAATGACATATTTCCCATACGCCCTGTGTCTGTTGTGGTATTCATCTATCCCAAGATGAGTTTACCAGTCAAGGGTATTTGGATTGTATACAACTCATTATACAAACTTTATGTAATACTGATGTATTTATAGCAAAGAAATCTTATTCGGTGATTTATGGCCGCAGAATCTCGACGTCTAGGTCACTTCATGTCATTTTCATCCAACGTATTCTTATGTAATGTAAATGTCTGAAATAATCTAAATTGAAAATTGTTCTAGAGCTCTTGATAAAATTTCAATTTGCTTCAACGTTCGCATTAGGGTTTCTGAAAAATGGACACCTGATGTTTAACCTGGCATTCATTTTTCTTTTGTTAAAAGTCAGTAAGATCCTCAACTAATGTTTTCCAATAACAGCCTTTCCTTTCACCTCTCATATCCAAAGAATCTGACCACAGATTAACCAATCAAAGGAATATAAGCAGATAAGAAAATATACTTTCCCTAGTTGAATTGCTTATTTTGAAATACTTCAGATCAATGGGAAGGGAGTCAGTCTAACCTGATACTATTTACACGTAATTTACAATAAACGAAACTTTTATTTCCAGCCTCGGGACCGTGGCCTTGCGAAGGTCATCGTTGTGTTCATTTTTCTCGATATTTAGTAATTTACAGTATTGTGCACCGATTTGAATGTTAAACATAAAAGATGCTGTTTGGACAAAGAGGCAGGCATCCCATTACGCCACGTAAATTACCTGTCCTCCAATATTCAATTCATTTATATTAAAGAACGTTAACTTTCCTTTTATCCCAATGGTAACTTTTTGACAACAAAGTTTAAGATACTCCTTTTCTTAATGGTCAAAACCGTCTATACATTGTATACAGTTTGGATAAGATGTTATTTATTTGTTTTATTTCAACCGTTTAAATTCTGTATGATTTAATAAAACGTGGGTGCAAGTGAACTGCAGCGACAAACAATAAAACAGCTCCAACAAATTTATTACCTGTATAACACTAAATTTCTGAGAAGACTAAAGAACATTCAGAACCCTTCTCGTGTAGGCATTTTCAGGATGAAGCCATTTGACGATGAATACGATGTTTGCCCTTCTTTCAATGCAACTGTTCTTATTACAACAGACATACATGTATGTAATGTACTTATTGAAGTTTATGTGCATTCTGTTACCAGAAGTATCAAAACATAAACCAAACAGAATTTTCCGTGTAACATTTTCGCTTATATTGAATGTGAGATGAGCATTACATATGTCGGAGTGGGGGGAGGGGGATAACTAAGGGCTTGGGGACTAAAGAACCTGATTTTCATCCTGGATGCTGTTAGTTTGCTTCAAGTTAAAGTTCTAAACAAAGTTATTTTTGTGTTCACCAGCGAACCAATTTAATTTGAAACATATAAAGGTTATTACACCTAAACATATTTAGAAGGACGAAGTTTACGACCACGACTTCTCACTGAATGCAGACGTAGAAAAAACACATCGAAACAAGTGCAGATACACCTAATGGAAACTTAAATCTCTTTTGAAATAGTTTGTTTCCATAATATGCATTTTTTTCAGATTTTCTGTCATGCAAGAATACAACTTTTTTAAAACTCACTTGATCATCTTAATCCCTTTACTTTTGTATTAGAATGCGTGGTTCTTATATCAAAGGACACGAAAGTCTGTATAAATTTGTTAAGGCACTAAGAATTAAAAGAAATCTGCCTGTAAAGCTGACTCGTAAATTATAAATAACAGTAGCAATATCCACTAACTATAAAACCTTTTATTATCCCTTTGACTTCTAATAGATTTAGAAAAACACCGACATACAGTTATGCCATTTTACATGTATATAAGTGTTGTGTATTCTGCAATTCTATGTTGCCAGATCTTTTGGTCCGACCCCACTACTGTAATGTATACGAAATGAAATATGTTGATATCGCTCTTTAGAACAACTTAAATAATTTGAACAAACACGAGCGTAATTGTGCATCTAGCATTGTCCTTTATCCGAATTATTGATAAAGATTACATGTGTACATACAATGTAATAATTTTGAAGCGGAAATGAAACGCATGACATACAGCTAAATTACGTATGCTAGCAGGAACAGTTAGTTACATCGCGAAATTGACCTTTATCTAAATGTAGCCTCTTGCATAAGAAATAATTTGCGAGAAAGCGTTTTGCTTGTGCTGATTCTTCTCATATTTTCCATGACGATTGGTTAAATATGTTATAAATGCTCAATGAGAAAACAAAACACTCGAAAAATAAAAAAACCTTTCCTTATTGTGTTAAAATAAATCTTATTTTTCGGGATTTTTCGTCTTCTCTAAAGAACATACCTCTGGGTATAAATCTATAGACGGTGAAAGAACTAACGGTATATAGTACCAAACAAATGTCCCTCTCAGACAGTGGGCTTCACGTTGCGCTACTTTGTTTTTGTCCCCCTTACACCACTGGAAACCCCAATAGGCATACACCGCCTTGCCGTTTAATACATTCTTGCACGAAAATTTAAAACGCGCCGTTTAGGACTGGCAGCTGATTTCGCATTTAAAAGGAGTATTTGAATAATCTACAAATTGTGTAGAGCTTTTGTATAATGCCATTTTCAAATTGCACAGTTGACTGTCAGAAACAAGTCTCGAAGGAAAGAAAATTGAACCAAAGTTGAAACTATTTTTTTTTTTTTTTTTTGAAAAGCTATTAACATCTGACCGGATTTTTCTCCCGCACTAACACTGGTAGATGTAAAAACGTCCACCAAAAATTTATCTTCAGGGAAAGAATCATGTACAAAAACACCTTATACAATAAATAAGTTGTCTCGCAGCGCCGTCGATGTTCTTTCTTATGTAATTACACTGTTGGTTGATATGTGAGGGCACATGTCATCCCTAAGAATGTTTTCCTCCACATGTAACGTGTGGAAAGTAAATCTATTTGAGCTCAATTTCTCAAATATTCAGTTCGATGACATGCAGAATTACAGAAATTAGCAATATCTATTACACTCCTTTCATAAAATGTGCAAACAAGTTCGCTAAATAGCTAGTTTTTCTTCAAGAACTAATTAGACGCTTACAATTGTAATTATGTCAGTGAAATCGCGATCTTTTGCTGGTTATATTCATTTCAAACTTTACTGATGATTTTATCTTTTTTAGTCATTTTGGAGCGTTTTTGTGTGGTTTGAGTGAGTGTTTTGAATGATTGAATAGAGCGCTAAGTGAGCGATTAAGACTATTTTTATTGAGATGAATGTCAAATTTCGCGATGTAAATAACTGTTTTCGGTTAGATACTTTGTACTGACTCGTTGCTTTAAACTATTCATTTCTTTCATTATATATAAACGTAAACTTACAGTTGTTTTTTTTTTAATTTACACATTTACTGCTACATTTTAGATGTATCTCAGTTTGACGCTGAAAAGTTTCAAAGAAAACTTTCTGTCGTTATTTATTCCTGCCTGATACAGACGAATATCTCTTATAATACCTCTTCTAAGCTTTTACAGAAAAGTTCCAATATCTTGAAAATTTGAAAGATTATTTCTTTGCAAAGGAACAGATAAAAAAGGGTTACACGTTTAATCTAAACTCTTTATTTCGCAACGAAACATTATGTTGTGTGTACTCATTTGTATCGTCTCGGCTAGACGATTCAAATGAGTACCCGCAACGTAGGAATTAATAAATTTATTATCGAAATATTAAACTCACAAATCCAAAAATATCCCTTGTATCTGTAGCTAATTTTAGGTGTAAAGGTGTAAATATGATACATTGCGAATTTCACCTCGGTGTTTATATTCAATTAATTTAACACTATTTCGATGGTTTTGTGAATGAATTCTTCGTGACATTTACTACAGATGGTCATAGCGTAACGTGGGAAAACTATTATCATTACAAGTTATGGCGCCTAAGTGTAAGGGGTTAAATATAATTAAGAAAAGCACTCTACTGAAACGATAAAAGATACATTAAACAAAAAAAGGGTACGACCCTTAGCACAAAAATGGTGAACATTATAATGCAAAAATAAGAGACTTCTTAAACGTCTATGGTAATGTAAAAAAACAACAACAACAACATTTCAAAAAGCAAAAAAACAACAACGTTCACACCACCACCAACAACAACAAAGTAAAAAAATAATAAAAAAATAACACACACACAAAAAAAAATCTACGGTCAAAAAAGATTATGTAATTTTAAAGGTTTATTCCCACTTCGTCTAATCCCATTTCGTCTACACTATAAAATTATTGGTTTAGACCAAAAATTCCCATTTGGTCTAAAACCTTTTGACACCTTATTGTATCAATTTCCCATTTCGTCTACAAAATGGCTTTTGACATGTTATGAATGTCATAGAGGTGTTAATGTCACAAAGGTGTCATATACGGCCTCCCCCCTCCCCCCCACACATACAAAGTAATTTTCTGATAAATAGATAAAATCAATTTGAAATTTCGAATAATACCCTCTTTAGGATTTAAAGTATATGTTACTTTCAACAAATATTTTACATGTTCTGATAAAAGTTTATCACGAAATAAGTTAAAAGTAATATTCAAAACCTTTTTGCTATGCATTAAAACATGAAGGTCAACTAATTTATTATTATTTTATAAGAAAATATAAAATAAACAGTAGATAAAGCATATTTTTTTAATACAAATGAGTCAATGAACTTTTAGACCAAATGGGAATTTATTAAAATAAAGGTTTTAGACGAAATGGGAATTTTACTTTTAGACCAAATGGGATTAGACGAAGTGGGAACAACCCATTTTAAAGTCAAGAAGGCACTGCGTTGTAGATATATACTTATAATTAAAATGATAATAATGTGAATAAGAAAAAATAAATGATTGAATAATAATACTGATGATAAACAATAATAATTGTAAAAAATAATTGGATTTGTAATTCTTTTTCGACGACTTTAGACACCCAAAGTAATCGGAAATGTACGTCGCCCTCTAAAGTTGAAAAGGGATGGGTTTTAGATTCAACCGCATGAGCGACTATTTTTCATTCATAATGGTAACCATGTGATATGTATGCATATCATGTATTAACATTTGGATTATTTAAATGACATTACACATGTTGTAATATATTATAAACGTAAGTTATTGGTGTATAGAAATTGAGAACATTTTACAAGGTAAACATTTTACAACATTTAACCTTTGTATGTTAACGTTTGGTCCTTTGTCAACCTGCGCTAAGGTGAATTAGTTGGGGTCTAATTTGAAAACATTGATATATTTTGAACAAAACCCTTCCAACTTGCGTCTGAAAGTATCTGATTGGTTCGTGGAGACATAGAAATGTTTTTTTTACAAATTATATGTATAATTCATGAAAGGGGGTTATAAAAAATCGCTAATTGCATTAATCTTAAACGAAATTAGCGCTATCATATTACCTGCATTTAATTTCATTCAACAATTACTCATCCTAAACATTCAATCTCAATCCAAATTCACTCCAAAATCATACATTTTGTCAATTTCATAATAATCTTAACTGTAGATTACGTCCAGTCATACTTAAAAAGACCTTTTTAAACTATAGATGCAAAAAGCGTAGACTCTAGTCAGCCTGCACAGCCTGTGCAGTCTGACTAGGGATGACACTTTTTCACTTTCCAGATGGTCTCTTTTCGTCCGACTGGTCTCATTTACATAAATGAATGGAAATGACCTTATTTTATCAATAGATCGATATGTTCACCGAGCGACCCAACTGTCCTTCAATTCCATAATAAGGATGCATATATCATCCACTAATCGGATTAACGGGGATGGATTTACTATAGCGTCTGATAACAAAGAGGGATGGCAACTCAGCTATATTTTCAATCTCCCGATTCTATATTTTGACAAATAATGAATTTCTTCTAAAACTATTTTTCTAATTTATCCCTCATCATAAGGTAAGGTAGAAAACTATCATTCCATTTGCATGTATTTAATAGAATGGTACAAACTGGAGCATTTGATTATGGGAAGAGGATATTGCTACGCTTTCTGCATTAACATATGTATTATAGAGTAGAAATCCTGATCATAATTATGATCGATTAGGTTCCTTTCCATGGTTTGGTTAGGCATAGGACTTCCAATCTGGAAGTCGTGGGTTCGATCCCCGGTGGCGGCAAATATCCTTTCCGACGTTTGTCTTTCACCAATGGGTAGATAATCGTAAACCTATGTGAGATAGCAGTCGGAGGCTAGGAAAGGGTGTAATGGTAGTACAGGTGAAAGAAGTGCCAGGGATCCATTTCTAGGTGCTCCGGCCACCGCGATATAAGTGTGAAATTGTTGAAAGCGACGTAAAACCCATTCAAACAAACAAACAAAAGTTCTTCTGGTTACTCAATTTCTTGTTATGTTATCTTATTTTCTTGGATAAGCCACGGACCCTAAATTTGCAGTGGCTGGTTAAGCATAAAGTTTTCGAAGTTTCATTTGAGCATGTGATTGCTTTTTTTTATTTTATTCGATACGGAGGGGAAGAAAGATAGTAGAACAGATGTTAAAAGACCACCAAAAAAGCGGTCGCTTATGTGAATGTACGCTTAATAAAACATTTAATGATAATTATGACATGTCATTTTGATAACTAATATAGATTGTTGCATTATTCCTACTGAATCCTATAATGTTTGAACCCCTTCCGACAACATAAGATTCAATTGTATCTTATTACTATACATATCCGTGTGATAACATTCCGTATGATATTTTTTATGATATCACATAGTTATTTTTAGAACAATGATATAATGCGGTTATTTTTAGAAACTTGCATTTTAGTTAGAAACATCGATGAAAACAAGGCAAATAGAAGTTATAAGATAAATATAATACATACTTAGTGTATTGTATGATAAAATATCTAACTCGGTTGTAGGAATTGATAATTGTCTCGGCAGAGCCTCGACAATGATCAATTCTCCCAACCTCGTTAGATATCTTATTTCATACAAAACACTAAGTACGTATTACATATATAAACATTTTTTCGTAAAAGAATGTCCACGTCTCAGAGATAATGCGTACGGTAAAATGACCAATAAAACTGGTATTTTAATTAAATTTGAGCAATATCGACCGAATTGGCGATTTTTTGAAGGGGTTGTGTCATATTGGAATCTGGGTTGAATACATGTTGTATTCGAACATTGCGAACCCTCAATATACTGAGCTACTTTAAAAATGCAACACCTTAACATATCCCGTAAAGTATTAAATAAGTACCCAGACTTAAAATAAGAAAAAAAAGATAAAATAAAAAAGACCCTTCTATGAGAATGAATAAAAAAATGAAGAAAAACTGTAACCTGCTTTTTTCGAATGCTGTTTTAAGCTTTTAAGCTTTGAGCTCTCTATTTGTAATAAAGCTCAGTTTTTTTCGATATGTGACAGACTAAAAAACAAAGAGAAAAAATGCAATTTTCAGTCTAAAACTTGTCTTAACTGATAAAAAAAACTTTGAGAGGTCGATCGAAAGCTTGATAGTTAAGTCACAATTTACCCTGATTGAGTCTGGAATATCCCTGCTTTCACCACAGGGAGCCGACACATGATAGAACGGACTATAAAACGGAATGTAGCTTTTAAACATGTCTTTTTCTACTATCATTTTTATGACTGAATCACCATGTGCCGGCTCCTATAAGTTTTGGCGTGCATCATAGATAAAGATCAGTGGATATGATTGCAGTGTGATATGTTTTTTGAGCTTGGCGTCGGCCAATGCATTGCACAGTAAGAAAAGAGTTTAAAATTATCAGCGTAACGTCCGATATATCGTATGTTCTAGCATGAGAGCTTGTTAGACACGGATTAATGGACCTAATAATGGTAATGAGTTATGATAAAGTGTAAACAGTTTGAACAGCTGGCTAGAGTAGAATACGCAAACTTGTAGTAAAACGTCCGAAAAGTTTATTCATGTTAAGAAGTGCATGTTTGATACAGTTACTTACATTGTAAAATTTACATTCATCTCAATCAAAACCATTCTTAACCGCTCACTAGGCGCTCCATTCATTCATTCCAAACATTCACTTAAGACCACCCAAAAACGTCCCAAAATGACTCAAAAGATAACCATCAACATCTGAATTCAAAATGCATATGAAAAGGGAAAAAATTCGATTTCACTGACATAATGGAAATTTTAAGCGTCTTTTTGGTTCTTGAAGAAATGGGACGCTACAAATAGAACTTATTTGCCTCTTTACATCAAAGTAGCGCGGAGGGATATCGCTAATTTTGTTCATCCTGAACAAACTCAACGATTTTGGATTAATACCCTTTAATTTCAGTCAAAACTCACTTATCATACCCATTTAATTTCATTTTAAAATCATTTACCATGTCAATTGCAAGATGTTGTTAACTGTAACTAGAGGCAATCACATCTTAAAAAAGACATTATGACAGCTTAAACTCCAGATATTCGGAAAATTATTCCATTTTCACCAGACGTCGGCGAATGACCGTTTGTACGCTAATGTGTGACGGCGGTTTAAAAGCAGTCATCCTTCAGCCACTTTATGTCTTCATTAGGGGGGGGGGGGGGGGGGGTTACATTCAGGCTTACGTATCTATGAGCTCAAATCGTGAACCGTATCCTGGAATATTCAAGTAAAAAAAGCTGTCGTATTAAAAAAGTGTTGTCGTAATTAAGGCGACCTGATGCGGTGCATGAGTCGGCGAAGACTACAGTCGATATTGCTCGAGCGACCACGTCTATTAAGCGACCAATTTTATTAAGCGACCACCAAAAAAAGGCCCCTCCCAGTAAGCAAATTCTTCGAAAAAGAGGACATTTATTAACGAAAAATTGGTTATTGTTGAATCTTATGTTGTTGGAACCCATTAGAATCGTCTCAATAAGACGATTCTAATGGGTTCGAACATCATAAGATTCAATACGACTTTACCGACAATCTTTATATACTATAAAAATAAACTATCACATTTATCATGGTATTTCGTATTGAGCGACCATTCCAATAAACGACCGCTTTTTGGTGGTCCCTTAAGTGGTCGCTTTTCATAAGTTTTACTGTACTTTATATCATCATTTTGGGGTTACATACAAGCTTTCGTAGTATGTAATGTAACCAAATTAACACGGAACCTTCAATAACGTGTGGTATTAAATTCTTGTTTACTACCAAAAAGGTCATTTCTACATCAATTGACAAACTCTTTGTAACCTTATAACATTTATTGAAATCGGACGCTGTTTTATTCACACATATAACAAAAGGTAATGTGGAAAATATTGACCAGTGAGGTGCTTTTACGATTGACTATAAATGAGTAGGTTTAGATCTTTAGTCCAATATTGAAGGATCCGCCGTGGAAAATATTGTACGAGTGAGTATTTGAGAGGAATAACAGTAGGGAGTTTGTTTTATTCTATTCTTTTCTAATTCAAGGGGTCAGTGCAACACTATTATAAGTGCCTATAAATTCATAGGCACTTACAGTAGTGTTGCACTGTCCCCTCGAATTATAGCAAAGAGGAAACAATTTCATAAAAAGTGCCACTGACTATTTTACTGGCTTTAATTGATTGTACAAAGTACTTGAAAAACGTGTGACCGATCGCGCGCGCGAAAAAAAATCAGGCTAGGAACTCAGTAGCATAAATCAACCGTCACTCGCAGCTGAATATATGCTTACTCAAGGTGACATATAGGCCCATGAGGTCGGGTGTTTTATTTATCTAATTGTTTGATTTTTTCTGTACTGTTAAATGTCATGCATATAACACATGTCACTATAATAATTAAAATTTACTTACTTTACTTACTTACTTATATGATCTGTTATCTAGGTAAACCTGTCTTAATACCACCTGGCTAAGATCGCACCACCCGGAATGTTTTTTTGTCAGACGGGTCACATAGCTATTCAGTCTGATGCAGTTCGACAACTTTCGAATGCGCGTATCGGATTTCGCATTAGTAAAAAAATCGGAATAAAACAAAGTGAAAATGGGGCTATATACCACTTTGTAGCAGTTGATGATTTGAACACACGCTATCTGGCTATAATTTAGGAACAAATTAGACAACGAGTCTTCGGACACGTGTCATAAAGGAAACGCGACTTCTACCCTCTGGCAAGTATAATATAGCGATATGGCGATGATACTTGTATGCAAGTCTTTCGGAAATGCCCCCAGAATCCACAAGGAAGTCATTTGCAGGAAAAGTATGGGCTCTAACGCGATATCTGTCTCCCCATTCCTCTTTAAAGTTAACACTTTCCTGTTTTACAAAATTTTGGACCTGTCCAAATTCAACGGTTTTGCAGACGAAAATTTAAAGTGGATTTAATTTGAAAAATAACTATTCAGTAGGGTAGAAAATAGTGCGGAAAAAGAAGAAGTTGCTTGTCAGAAGCAATTTCTTCTTTTTTCACAATGTTTTCTCAATCATAAAATCACAGGCACGTAAAAAGCATGGATTAAACAGCAAAGGGTTAAAGTTGCCCCGTTTGACACTTACTTTTAAATCATATGGTGCATAATATACAGGCAAAAAAGTTATTGAAATTATTACTCAATCTATTTCTAACTGTAATTAAAGCCCTTATACTGTATTTGTGAAAGAATAATTAAAATAGTATTTTTCATTTAACACTGCAAGGCTGTGTGATCTATTATGATTATAAGTGCACCGTGAAATAAGGTCATCATTAAGCTGGAAGCGGAATTCAATACAAAAGTTCTTAAATATTAGATATAGTGGTACATGTATTGAATGAGCGTTTATTAGTTTATTTCCACTTATTTATCGTCGCTACCGTAGCATATGCTCATATGAGCGACACCCCTAGTTGTTACGGGGGATAGTGCAAGGAAACATGACAAACCTACTGCTAAGACTTTAACGTGGTCGATGTAAAGCACCGTCTCACAGGACCTAACGTCTCATCCAAAAGACGAAAAGTTAGTTAGTGTGCCAGCCCGGGCAACGAACCCATGCGATCGCCCTTCAATTATTTTGAAGCCCGGTGCTCTGACTTGAATGAGTGTGATGAGTAAGTCTTGGATGAATTAAAGGGGGTAGTACAATGCCGCTTATTTTGTCCAGGATTAACAAAATCAGCGATTTTCATTTCCTCCCTTTAATAGAATTAGTGTACATGTTCTACAAAAAGCCTCTCGTTTCTTCAAGAACCAACCAGACGCTTACAGTTTTAATTGTGTCAGGGAATTCGCGATATGTTTCTATTTATATTTATTTTAATGTATCTGTTGATTTATTTTGTTTTAGTCATTGTGAGCGCTTTTGAGCTGTTTGAGTAAGTAATTTGAAACAATGAATGGAGCGCTCAGTGAGCGATTTAGAACGGTTTTGATTGAGATGAATGTCAATTTTACGTTGAAACTTGCTGTAAGTGTTTCACGAGATGCCGAGTTTTGGCGGATCGGCCGTTTTTTGGATATTTTGGATATTTAGAATCTAGATATATGTTTTGGGTTTTTTACCAAAGCAAAATGTAAATTTTAGATGTTTTAAATTGTACTTTTCAAACATAAAACTCTACTTTCACCGTAGTTTATTGAATCGCCTCGTCATTCTCTCTGCGACCTATGACACGCGAAACGCTTTCACTATATTTCAGTTCGTTCGTCTATACTTTCTTTATTATTTCCCATTCTTATTCTCAAATTTTGTAATCTTTATAATTCAATGTATGTTTCTCACCTACCATATCTAAAATACACCATCTGGTATTTGCAGGAACCCATTCGAGGTTATTGGGGAAATATTGGAAAAAGGCCCGGCAGTTAGCTGTACACATTATATTACTATCATTTCATCGTAATATGACCAATAGTTATTCTACGAGATTAGTGCTCGTTAGCGTTTATTAACAAAGTATGCAGCATGGCTGGAGTTTTCGATGAACATAATGTGAATTGTGATTGTGCTAAAATCGGATATTACTAAAGCATAAACATCGTTTTCAGGGAGAATTTTCTGAAATTGTTGCCAAAGAATTTACTGGTAAATATCTTAATTTTTTTACAAGGAATTATCTTATAACATGTTTTAAACTGATATTCAAATAGTTGTTTTGAAACAAAAACGCGTTCGTTTCATAAGTTCATAAAGGGAGCTAATCCTGAAATTCCTAACAGAAAAGTGAGACATATATTTAGGATAATGGTTTAGTTTATCCGTTAGAGATGGTTCAAACTCTTAAAATGAATTCTTTAGGTGATAAATAGATTTGGATGACTTTAAAAATTCCCCGAGCTAGAAATAATGAGAAAAGATCAGAAGAATAACAAAGTTACCTCGCTTTGATTGACAAGGGCGATAAGCGAGGATAAATTATGTGTGATAATTCAATCAGTTGGGAGTAATGAAGTTTGAAAACAATGTTCAAAATGCGGATTTTTAAACGGAGTGTTACCTTCATGGATTTATTACGACTTGTGATATTTTTCTCTCTCTACTTTGGAGCCGTCGGTAAGTCAATCATCTATTTCTTATTTTGAAAGTAAACCCTTCTTATTTGAGCCTTCGTTTTGTATATGTTGCCCTTCAGGATAAAAAGAGCCATCGAGGAACCCCGTTGCAATGATGATTAAAAAAAAAAGAAGAAGAAAAAATATGCAAGCTAGATCATACAAAGATCATAAGCAAAAATATTTATATAGAAACGTAGAATGGGCATTCTAGAATCGGAAATTTTATCGAATGCAAGAAGTTTCGATCCTAGACGGCCTGTGCAATCCGCGCAGGTTGACTAGGATCGACACTTTTTGCACTTCTTAGATAGTCCTTTTTCGCGTGATGGGTCACAAATTCAAAAGTTTCAATTATACTTAAAGTCCAGATTTAGCGGCCTTGTCTGTCATATAATTTATTTTGATGCTGTCTTCTCCTGAAGAATGACAAAAAAGATAATTTGAAAGCGAACATAAATGCGCGTTAAGGGTGGACACGTTCAGCTATCGACAACTTGTTCATTGCGTTTTTCTTGAATTTATTAGTCTTTCTTTAAATTTCCATACAGGAAATAACTAGTTCTTTTCAGTGATGTTCATGACTAATTCTAAGGACAAGAAATATTGCAAAGTATATCGGTATGGCATTTTTTCTATTAGATTTGAAGTAGTAGAGTTTAATCATGCAAACTACCAAGTTTTATATTACTGCACATTCTTTAAGAAAATGCTAATTTAAGAAGCGCAGAGGCTTTTGTCCAAATCAACAACAAAAACGTTAACAAAAGCAAAATAAAGTTGACCGTGCTGTTACAACAGAAAAGGTTTAAACGTTTTATAAAAATGAAAAAAAAAATGATAATAAAAAAAACAGTCTATTTATAAGAAAACATGCTAAGCTCCAGTTATCTTTGAAGTAATATCGAATGTTGAAATCTTTATGGACTTATTAAGGAATTTACACATCATCTGAATCTAAGTAATCAGAAATTTATGAAGTATGAAGAATTTCACGGTTAACAATTTTTAAGGGCCAGATCACCCTTTTGTATAACAACGACATAAACATGTAAATATATGTATTACACTTATTTACTGAAACTTACTGTGTGTAGGTCACATGTACATGTAAGCTTACAGATACAGTTAACAACATCGTGAAATAGACAAGGTGAATGATTTTGGAATGATATAGGAATGAAATTGATTGAATGTGTGAAGCGAGTTTCGAGTGAATTTAATGGGAAATAATCCAATATCGCAAGATGAACAAAATTAGCGATATTTGATACACCCCTTTTTATAAAATATGCATACAAGTTCTAAAGAAAGCTCACTGTTTCTTCAAGAACCTTTTAGACGCTAAAAATTTGAATTATATCAGTGGAATCGCGATTTTTCTCTATCCAAATTTATTTTGAATTATTTTGTTGATTCTATATTTTTCAATGGGTTTGAGCGTTTAGAGCGGTTTGACTGAGTGTTTGAAATGAATAAATGGAGCGCTGAAAGAGCGATTTTTGATTAAGATGAATGTCAATTTCACGATGTAACTTTTTGTACTTTGGACCCATCGCATGTGTTACTCTTTGTTCGCACGTGATTCTAAAGGGTCGGCGCAAAAACAACAACAAAACTATTCTAAGTGTTGACCGCTCTGATTGTGTTTATCATCATGCCCATGAAGTGATTTTTTGCGCAAATTTCCATTTTCGTCTGATGGGCCGTTTTTTAACTTCTTTAAGAATGGGGATCCAACCTGACCTATGAATATACATTTACTAATTGAATTTAACTCGTGCCGTTCCATTGAATACCCTATTCAAGAGTGGGTTAAAAACAAAGGGCTTAAGACAAGGTCAGTTCCATATGGGTAAAGTTTCCGTCGAAAGGCTTGAAAGAGAAGAAACAGAGCTGTTGAGACATGGATCAAGATGCACATACTGTGTTAATATTACTTTACACTTTGCCCGCCATATCCAGGGCTCGCTGAAACATTGTTAATTTTGACAAAGTTTCTATAAATACTTAAAAATTTGAATGAATGAATGAATGAATGAATGAATGAATGAAATAGGAAAGGAGGACGAACGGACGGACGGACAGAAGGAAGGAATGAATGGAGGGAGGAAGGAAGGGAGGAAGTGAGGAAGGAAAGGAAAGGAAGGAAGGAAGGAAGGAAGGAAAGGAAAGGAAGGAAGGAAGGAAGGAAGGATGGAAGGAAGGAAGGAAGGAAGGAAGGAAGAAAGAAAGGTAGGAAGGAGGAAGGAAGGAAGGAAAGGAAAGGAAAGGAAAGGAAGGAAGCATGGAAGGATGGAAGGAAGGAAGGAAGAAAGAAAGGAAGGAAGGAGGAAGAAAGGAAGGAAGGAATGAAAGAAGGAAGGAAGGAAGGAAGAGAGGAAGGAAGGAAGGATTACTAGAACTAACGAACAAACGTGTGAATTAACGTTTGAAATGATTTTTTTTCTGATTTGATATAAGGTAGACCTTAACCACAACTATACAGAACAATACTGCCGTTTTATTTGTCTTTATTTTGTTTATCACTTGTTAGTTCTGTGTTATGTCAATTTCAGCGTTACGTCACGAAAATACCGATTCTTGAACAGATAATTTAGAAATGTAGATTTCTCTTGTCATGATTTTCTAGCCATTTTAGAGACAAGGGGAATATTTTAAGGAAATCATTTTGGTACAGATTACATGTACAACAACGTGCAGTTGACAATCATTCCGTTTCAAGACAATTCTTATTCACGAGCTCAGTGCTCCATTCAACACATTCAAAACACTCACACGAATCATTCAAAACGCTCCAAAATCGAAAAAATCAAAACATAACTAATAGTAATAATAATAATAATAATAATAATAGTAATAATAATAATAATAATAATGTTCTAAACGTGTGAAACTTTTCAGTTTATTTATAGAATCATTCCACGACTATAATTGCTGGTTGATTTTTAAGCGTCTGATTGATCCATTAATACGCATACATGTAGATGGGAAATTATGGGGGACCTTTCTTAACGGGAGGTAATAAAATATCGCCAATTGAGTCCAATCTGGACAAAATTTGCGATATTGAATTTATCTTCCTTAAATTTATTCAAAACTCGCTCAACACTTTCTTCAAAATCTTTCCAAAGTCATTCCAAAATTTAATATTACATGTATTTACATCGCCGTATTAAAATATACGGTAATTTAGCATGACTGTTTTTGGAGATGGTCCGATGTATTGCTATATAGCTTGAAGTCGTAGTCGTCGTCGTAATCATAGTCATAGTGCGTAAACTTTGCTTTCTTGTGATATCTGAGGTATCACTGATGGCTTCCACTTGAAATTTATCGCACATGATCATTCTCAAAAGATCAACGTTGACTATCAAGGGGGATAACTCTAATTGCATTTTGTGTAAATTACGCCCCTTTTTCGTCTTAGATTTTTTTATTCACTAACCAGCGACCAACAGCCGTGTTTAGGCACCCGTAGGCGTTGCTTTCATTTTAACGTTGCGATGAAACTAAATGAGCCTGTGTGTGACATTTCCAACAATTTGAATATCCATGAGGTGCAAATGTTGAGCAGCGTAGACAGCCACATAATGTAAATATAAAATTACCTGATGGTCTACAGATACTTTGAGACCTTATCTATCTACTAAATGCATAGTGAAGACTCTGGTCAGACTGTGCGGATGAACAGGCTGGTCAGAGTCTTTGCTTTGCACATATTTGAAATTGTTGGAAATCTCACGCACAGGCTCAAATAAAAGTTTACTCTTTGACGAGATACGCTGTCTCGGATAGACCGATGAAATGCAATGCCGAGTGGAAAGATGTTACCTCTTTATTGCAAATTAAAAAGATGACGGTTTCGATTATAAAAGTGGCTTCACTTAAACTGTTCTTAATGCTCATGGGAACGTAATGCATTTTCTGTATCTAAATAATTAATCGGTGATATAAGTTTTCTTGATGCATCTGTGATATTTAAATAGACGGCATTAATATTGAAAAGATCAAAAGAGCAATTGCTTGAAGTAAGAATGAAGGATGGAATTCTGACCCGCCCACATTTATGGTTGAAATGCGGGGAATTCATATTGCTCTCTAGAAACTTACAAGTTTAATAAATGCAATAGATTACCATTGGTACCTTGTGATTGCAATTTTTAGTGAACAAAAAATAAAATTTTGCAAAACAAACAAAAACACCCCAACTATTTCTGGATATCAGAATGAATTCGAATTAGTAACAATGTTTTTTTTAAAAAAAAAAAAAAAAAAAAAAAAAAAAAACTATGTTTCCACGATCCCAAACTCATCCATAAAACTTTATTATACTGCAAAGAAAATTCAAGCATTTTCATTGGTTAATGCTGACCTGACAAACACTGATATCAACATTACTCATAATTTTAAGGCGCCTCTCCGGCGACATAGACTAAAAGCGAACCTGTAATGGGCTCATGTCAGTTAATAACATACAAATTCACGTTGATATAAAAGCTGACAAATACCTTTCGAATTAAATTATCTATTTTTCAAAGGGCCAACTCTCTTGCATAATCAGCACAGAATCGCCTTTTTTATCACAACATCGCAGAATGAAGTGGCCTGACGTCAGAATTGCCTGTGATATCACTACATATTTACTTTACATTTGGAGTGCAATGGGGGATATTGGTAGTTCAAAGAATTCGGTGTATTCCACGGTCTTTAAAAGACAAAAGCCAGTTGTTTAGTCGAAAACTTCGAAGTATAATGAATTTGTAATACAGTTTCTTGCAGGGATATATGGCAATTTATTCCCGGCTCCGAAAAATGATGTCAACCTTTGCCTGAGGCTGGGGTGACAATATTTTTTTCCAGCCGGGTATTAATCGTCATTTACCCCGGCAAGAAACCGTATGACAAATAAGGACTTGTCTTGGAAGGGATAATTCCCTGCTAGACAACATAAACTTGTGGATTGGTATATTTTTTAAAAAAAGTTGCAGACGAAATCGTAAATAACAACAACAACAACAAAAAGCAATACTACTTCTAATATTAGAAGAAATGTGTAATCATCAATTCCCTTTTAAATCCACATTTTGATTCCCCGAAAAATCAGCTTTGCAAAACATTGTGGAATAAACAATTTTTTCTTAGTAATTCCAAAAATTTGCTGCCTGCAGCTTCTAGAAAATTTTAGAATTTTGTTGTTGTCTAAAAATGTGTTAAGGATATTTTTGGAACATGAAATTAAGAAGGTCGCCTGAAAAGCTATACACTTTTCATTTATCTGTGATTTTACGTGTATTTCACAAAAAAATGTGCGAATAAAGAAAACAATTACATGTCACACGTTGTTCTGAATAAATTATCATCACTTTTGTTCCAGTTCCTTTTTGTCAAATTATTATATTATTTATTGGTTAATCGAAGCTTATCGACGAAAGTTGCTGATTCGTTGCAAGATGTGTTGCTGAATAATTCCAACTCATACGTTATTATGCACTTCTAAATTTGATCGTTTTTGTCGGCTGATTGTTCACCGATAATGTTCTTAGTGTGAATTACCCCAAACTATTTTAGGAATGATAAACAAAGGATTATATATTCATCAAATCAAATGGCACGATTTGCCATTAATGACGTTGGTTATTAACTGCTAATCTTGTTTTATTCCATGAGAATAGAGCGGCAGACACAATATTTGCTAGACTTACTGTTGAAGAATCTTGGTTTAAGTATCTGATCCAGGTCGAAGTTATTCGTCATTTAATATTTTCAATTAAGACTGTACTTGACAGGATATGTAAAAGGTATAAATTGAAACTATCGACCCATTTTTATTGGGGTGGGGGTGTACTGTTGCGACAACAGACACTTTTGCGTCTTTGATACATAAAGTAGGAGCAAGTCAATGTGGACGGACCTTGGAGGAAAAAGGAATATGAAGTATATCAGAGTAATGAATATACACCAGTAGCATGTATGGGAGAAACGGATTAAAATTTCATTAAATCTGTTTCAGACTTACAAATCTTGCTAAGAGACTTATATTATAACCACAAAGATATGTCCTAAGTTTCAGAGCAATGCTATTTGTTAAAATAGTGATATGATAGTTGCATGCAAAGTTTAGCCAAAGAAATACGCCGACGAAAATTAGGATGCCTTGAAGACCGGTCCTGCGTTCAGGATGAGAAAACGGTGCTAACTGTTTGCAAATTATACCCCGCTTTACACGCGCATTTGCGTGTAAAGCGGGGTATATTGCAAACAGTTTTCACCGTTTTCTCATCCTGAACGCAGTAGGATTAGTCCCCCCTCGTCCCCTCGTAAGAAGATGTGTCTGCGTTTCTTCAGCACATGCATTTGACTGTTCTTGTTTTACGTAATTTGCATGCGTCGCTCGCGTGTCGGGTCACAATTGTAAAGTCTTCTCCAAAGAAAGAAATTATCATTACGTTGTTTCTCCAATATGACTGACACATTGCGGATAATTGTGCATTCAACTTGAAAATGTAACTGCATGTCCGATATTGTATTTGCATAGCGTATTAGAAAACTATTACATTTAACTGTTTTTGTTTTTGCTTCTCTGGTTATAATGCTGAAAAAGATTCGTAACTCCATGAACATTTTTGGGTCGCAACGATTTATTGAAAATACAGAAAAAAGCTTCTTTTCGCTAAATTTCATGAAACTTGAAGATATTTTTTTTCTCGAGGATAACACGATAAAGGGTCTAATGACTCTTATTTCCATCGTGGTCCTAACTCATTCCAGTTCTTATCCTACACATTGAAAGAGAGGCAATGGGTTCTAACCACTGCTACCCACTTTTACAGCTGGGTGGACTGGGGCCCTGTCTGTAAAGTGTCCTGCCCAAATACACTACCCGCCTCCGGTGGGGCTCGAACCCGCAACCACCAGGTCACGAGTCGAGCGCGCTAACCACTCGGCCAACGAGCCAGACATCAGAAGATATCAAAGAATATTTTTTAATTCATAGACTTATGAAAGTTAAAACATAATCACACTAATGTTTAAATCCGCTTGGCGTACAATGTATTTAATAAGTGTGATTGTGCGGTTTTGCATTTCATTACTCCAAAGAAATTAAAAAAAAATCTCTAATTCATGGAGGTATTCAGCTAATTCAAAATCTCTTTACTTCTTAAACAAAATGTAGTGTATGATACATCAAAATACAGCAACACTTTTGGTAAATACAACAATAAATGGTTCACCATAAAGCGATCTTCAAGAAAATAGTATCTCAACAAAAAAGGATATTTTTTATCAATCGTTCTTATATAATCGAGCGCTATTTAAATTTATGATCATAGACTTTTGAGATATCAATATAACGAGGCCATTGGATAATTCTTATTTAACCCAACGCTTTGTTAATACGTGAAACACAAACTATTTGAGACATTATTGATATGATTCTAAAGATACGGTTCTGATGAGTTTGAATAACCCAAGACGAGACTACAAATAATGGGCGGAGTAGGGTCCGGTGAAAAGGGACCATTATATGTGAAAAGTTTCGACTCTAGTAAGCTTTCGCAATCCGGGCAGTCTCACTGGGTCTTATCTTTTAACACCATGCTGTTTTTCCGTATCAAGATTGATCAATTTACCGTCTAATAAATCGAAAGACGTCATCTACTTGGCATTTCTTGAGTTAAAAGTAGTGGACCCGTAATAGTTCCGAAACATTTTTGAACTCATGATCGTTGACAATGTTGACCGAAGTTTCCTAATGAAAATCATTAGGAAACTTCGGTCGACATAGTTAAAGTTCATTACCTCCTGAACGTTGCAGAAATATTACGGGTCCACTACCTTAATCCAATCTTACTTTTCTTTTTTTTTCGATATGGCCCCTTTTGCGTGACGGACTACAACTGTTCATTCCTTCCAAACAATCCATTTAATGAATATGAGCTGTCACGCGAAAATGACCATCCGGGAATCCCGTAAAACAAATAGTTGAAAAAGATTTTGGTTCCAGTAGGGGTCAATCGGAAATCGTATTTAGAAAATTTATATAATGGAAGGTAGAACAATTATTCTAGATTCGCGAAATTAGCATAGACTGTCTACCCAGTCCCCAAGCGCAACCAGCGCAATTTGACTAGGTCCAACATTTTACGCTGTATCGGGATGCCCCTTTTCGTGTGACGGGACAAAAATATTACCCTTGTGAACCCCAAAACAAAGATTTTGTGTCTCTTGTAAGGGGTTAATTTTATCAAAGGAGCCTTTAGCTAATAACCCTCCAATAAAGGCAAAGTAAGCCGTTTGCAAATTCTAATTTGTTAGAATTAGACAGAAATGCAGCCGTTTCCCCGCTGAAATACGAGGTTTTATCTTTAAATTGATGGCTGATATAATCAATTGAAATAAATCTTCACTTGATACTCGGAAAATGGCGCTAGATTGATGTGTTTGCTGTTAGAAATTGACTTGAATCAATTTGAATTAACAAGAAAACTTCTCAACGTAGCATGATTTCATGTAATACATAGGATGGACTGAAATGTTTGCATGATTGTTAAATCAAGGTGCGTTTGTGAAACTCAAATATTTCCGAGAAAGCAATTTCTTTCGAAGTCTTACAGGTCATCTTAACCTTGTCAAACGACCTTGACCTATGATAAAGAAAATGCGTTTTGAAGAGAGCTGTAAATGTGCAAAGTATGGGCAAGACATATCTTGTATAGAGTTGAAGTAAATAGATTATGTCAAGCTATCTCGTTAATTTTTGTACCTGTCCACATATACATTGCACGTGTAAGTGAGTGATCAAAGGTCAATTTTCTCTATACAGGTATAGAGAAAATTGACCTTTAATCGCTCACTTAAACTTGTACATTTACTAAGACATAGGGTTTTACGTAAGCAGGGATTCTCAATATACATGTATATTTAGGGTCCATGCCGTAACATCTTTATTTATTTGCTGAAATGCTTTTTTTCAAAGCACTTGCCTATTCTTCAATCATATAAAAGATAATTGTTTATTTCAGTGTAATTCCGTAAACAACAAAAGCTATACATTTTCACATGAGCTCCAGTCCGAGTTTGGTAAATTCTCAGAAATTTCATTGACTTGCGGTGAAATAACCTATTGATAATCTACCTATATTTTCTGATCATATACCGGAAAACATTAAAGAAGATAAAACAAAATTCATTCGGAAATGTGTTTTTGCATGAAGAACATGTTCACCGGCTGAGTATTCGGAAAAAAACTGACGTGGGGTAAAATTAGCAGCGATCTTTAACGCATTTCTGATTTTATCTTCATAGCAAACATATTACCGAGTCGCTCTACAGGATTGTGAATAAATATCTTATTGATATGGCACTCACTCTAGGAAAGTGGATATTCTCAGAATTTTCATAACTTCATAAGCAATAGAAGTGATACGAAATAAATTCTTAATCATGCTGTTGTTCAACATCGAAGTCGCACATTCTCAAAAATGTTTCAAAAAATGTCGGTCACAATTAGCAGACATCTCATTATAGTTAAATGCTTCGATTGGACATTCGATTTTTTGATTGACAGTTTGAAGCCATAGATCTGCAAATTGTCAGACACATGCATAAGAATGATTTCCGCATATTCGCGCGCAACCCAAACATGGTATCGTGTCAGGCGATACTTTAAGGGCTTGTGTTTTATTTTAGTTTTTTTAACCCTTTGCTGTTTAATCCCTGTTTTTTACGTGCCTGTGATTTTATGATTGAGGAAACATTGTGAAAAAAGAAGAAATTGCTTCTGACAAGCAATTTCTTCTTATTCCACACTATTTTCTACCCTACTAAATGGTTATTTTTCAAATTAAATCCACTTTAAATTTTCGTCTGCAAAACCTTTGAATTTGGACAGGTCCAAATTTTTTTAAAACAGGAAAGGGTTAAGAGCCTGTAGACACGCTTGAGTCTAATCAAGGTCATTGTGTGGTTAATTGGAACCTTAAAGTTCTTAAAAAAAAGTCTGCAAGTAATTTATCCGTGTCTGTTTATTTGTGTCTATTTCTGACGTAGAATCACAACTTTTTTTTTATTTGTGATTGGTTCGGGTTATTGTAAAATTTTGATTGCCTAATTTCCAAGAACGATTTTTTATACCTGACAGGACGACAAAAACCAAAAGTTCAAAGTAAACAGAGAGAGTCAGCCCTGTGCTCAGGATGACACAATGGTGAAAAATGTTGGCGAATCACATCCCGCCCTGCGTTCAGGATGACAAAGAGTCAGCCAATTATACCCCGCTTTGCAAGCACGTGCAACGCATGGTATAATTTTCTAACTGTTTGCGCCGTTTTGTCATCCTGAACGCAGGCATGCTTTGCACTCAACAGCACGTGCAAAGCGGGGGTATAATTGGTAAAAGTTTACAGCGTTTTGTCATCCTAAACGCAGGATAGGAAAAGGCAAATTATAGCTAAGAAGTTCAAAATTCTACGCCATTTTTTATTAAAGTTTTGTGCTCCCGAGCGCCTCAGTAATGGAACCACTCGTCGACAAAAACTCCTCGAAATCATTTTTCAAACGCTTAAGCGTTTTTTTCTAAACCTGAAGTCGGGCTTTTTTTCTACATATTAGGTTTGAGAAAACTAAAATTACTTATCACAAGCTTAATATCTTTATTTTCGAAAACTGTTTTATACCAAATTTGTTGCCAGCTATGCGTTCGGGACGACGAAAACGGTACACACTGTTTGCACATTATACCCTGCTTTTCACATGCTCTTGCGTGCACAACGGGGTATATTTTGCAAACATTTTGCACAGTTTTACGATCCTGAACGCAGGGCTTGTCTTTTAGCCAGCCACTTCTTTTTTCAATTAGGACCATCACATTTTGTGACGTTTACAGTAATGTTTTCAGAAGCGATAATAAATTCTATTACATTTCTAGCTGGTTGTTCAACCTTCTCTTATCACTGTATGATCTGTTTTCCGTCGATATTCTATCCCCACGTAATTACAGGTGGGGTAATTAGTAAGTTTACGGTGACATTTAAATGCGTTTTGCAGGATTCATGCACGTGGAATTCGCAGATAAGACTTGTTTTATCGCGATAATGCATTCGGTTCGAGGAATTAGGTCGCCGAACTATAGTGCAAACTTTGAAAAGATGCAAAAAAGATTATTCGATTTGATTTACTTTTCATTGAAAACAATTTTTAGTATGCAACACCATGTATTTTGAAAACTGCAGCAAAAAAGTAGTCTTGTGAGAAGTCTTTTTCATTTTTGGCAAAGCTTTACATTTTTACCTCTTGATATTAAGTCATAAGATATGGGGAGGACATTTGTTGATTTAATGGGGGTGTGCAACTTAAAAGTCAATCACACTCATGAACGAATCGCCTTCGTGTAACAGTGCTAAATGATCAAAAGTGCCTATAAAAGCACGTTCGACATTTTTATTACATGGGACATTATTTTTAATCACGGACCCTCAATATGGACTTGTTCTTATAATATGACATACGTCGCGGGAGTGAAATAACGCCGTTGAATATTTTTGATAATACACGGGTGTTATTACACTAGTGGAATAACAATTCAAATGAGCTTAGAGCAAAAAGCAATGCTATTTTGCATCTGCGAAAATGACAGAATAATGAAGTAGGGGCTATCATAAAGTTTTGAGACTTTTGTCATATTTTCTATCGTAGGTGTCCGACGACTGAGAAAATTGCATGAGTTGAATTGTATGCTTTCTGACTTCGAAATTTACGATAATTTGTGACGTAAGTTTTAAACGGCAAAGTTACGCGGCAAATTTAAAGGTTGAATTTAAGAATTTTGACGATTTTTTGCAAAAGATTGGGTCGTATTATAGATAGAATATCAAATTTGTGTTAATAAAATATAGAGTTTTTTTAACTCGCCATCTAAAACAGATAAAAACTCGGCACAGCCTCATTTTTATCTGTTTATAGATGACTCGTTTAATACATTCCGTATTTCATGACCTTTCCTTCAATATCCCTTATTTACTTAACCGTATCATCGATTTCAAATGTCATATAAAATTGTTTCATATCGTACATACATGCTCGGTCTTGATATCCCCAAGTAATTAAGTGTGCAATTATCAGTGCAGTGCTTTGTGACAGCAATGCGTTTTACAGTAGGCAGGCACATGGTATTCTTAGATAAGATTTTTTTCTTGATATAAACAGTCAGAATATATAGGTTACTCTACGTTCGTTTTGCACATGTATCATGACATGAACATATGGATGAATTTAATTCCTTTTTGTTGAGAGAAATTAATCTTCAATTAAATTGTGTGAAAAAATATTTTGCTTTGAAAAATGAATATCTATGTGTCATCTTCGTTTGATATACGAACAGGTTACTGATTGCATGTAGAACGAAATACTTATGTATTATCTTTCTTGGCAATTCATATTCCGTCAGCCTTGGTTGACTTAGATCTTGTAACATTAGCTTGAATAAATGACTATAACTTTTCAATGGTAAGTGATAGAGCCTTCATAATTTACGTGTTTATTTATAAAGACAATGTCTTTCACCCAAGGTCATTTTGCAAGATCAAATCTATGTAAAATCAAAGTGCTGTCAGCACTGTAAATCGTACATCTTTGAGAGGCTGGGATAGTGCAATAGTTCGCCAATCAAAAGGGCTCAAATTTGGACAATAAAAGTTGGTAAAATCTTTGCCCAATTTGTGAGTTTTTTGTCTTAACACTCCATCTTTTCGAGGACATCGCCAGCTCATACAACCTCGTGGGTCCGATTTTAAAAGGTTGCTAATTCGATAGCCCTCTGCTAGTCTAAATTATTTCTTAGCAGATTTTTTACGTTGTTATAATGAGCATGCGCCAAGCTAAAAGCTTGTCTGTTAATATTATTCCTCTCTCTATAGAGTTTAAAAGTCTGTTTAGCAACATACATTTTTCATTAAACTATTTACAATTTTGATTACCAACACGTTTGTATTGTTTATCTAAAATGACCTGGCACTCATTAACGTCCGTTAACGCTCGAGTAATCCCGCATCGTTACCCAATTTCATTCCCGTTTTAGTTATTATTACACATCCTTTTCAAAAAGTCGCGGTAGCACAGTGGTTACAGACGCCTTCCCGTACACCGATAAGTTGTTGGGTCGAGTTCAATTCCTGACAGAGACACATGTTATAATCATTGTGATTATCGTTAACATATTGATTTTTTTCGTTTTTTTTATTTTTTAATTACATTTCTTATTATTTTGTACCTTGTTTGGTTTTTTTGTCAGTTACGATCAATATATTTTATTCTGACATCATTCAATTTTGTGTGTTTGCACCAACCAAGATTATTGCATTCTGATCGAGAGTAAGATTTTTTCATACCTAAATGAAAAAAAATATAAGTTGTTAGTAAGCTTGTACTAAAAAGTAGTTACGATAAAGATCTCATTTGCTCCATGGTATTGAATTAAAAGATAGAGATTAACGTGTTCAAACCCTCTATGTGTTTTTAATTTCATACAATCATTTTTTGGAAAAAAAAGTGCCCCTTCATCTCTTAAAGAAAGATCTAGATACTTTTCAAAATTTATATTTTTTCAGTTATTACCAATGATTAATGGACAGGACTTTACAATACTTAGTAGTCAAATTGAGGCTGACGGAAAGGCTGTGCCGAATACAAATGGTCTTAGGCAACACTGTTCAAAATATCAAAAGTATCAAAATCGGTACTCAATTAAGTGTTCCTCAAAAAAGAAATAGAAATATTTATGGTCATAGTCCGGCTTGAACTCGTAGCCTCCCGATTATGGGAACGCAGCCTAACCACCACCGCTAAATTTCCGTGTGTACTTCGAACTGTGATACATATTTTTCCATCTTAACTTCGCGAGTATAAGTCTATATTAAGAAACAATTTACCGACTATCAATAGGGGTCAAAAGGAATATTTAATGAGTGCCAGGTCATTGTAGATAAATAATATCCTATATCAGTTTATCGTATGTTTTTGTCGGGTTATTTGTTGTTGAATAATTTTTCTTCATACTCAAATTTGAATTTATTGAAAATAGGATTGGAGCGTGATCAGAGTGCTCATTGAAATCAAATATTTCAAAATTACAAAATTATTTCTATTTGTTAACACATAGTCAACAGTACTCATTCCACAGTTAACTTCCCACGCTCCCTGTTTGAGTGCAGACGACTATTGACCAATGACAAACAACTTAATTGACACATTTCGAGCAGACGATGTCCATTTGCATCTATGACGTGGTCTGTATTTACGCGCGGGTTAAAACGCGTGATAATCATAAAAGAATTTGATTGGTTGTCAGCCCTACAACTGGTAAATGACCGTTCGAGAAAAACATCAGAGCAGTAATATTGTAAGTGCTACAAATTTATTATACAGTTAACCTATTGTACGTTTCAACTCCTTTACTCAACCGAAAATCTTGTTATAAACACTGAAAATACTAACTGGTAATTACTAAAAGCGAAAATTACATCAAATTTTGTATTAGCCTCTTCTGTAATTGTCGAAAAGTAAATAAGATAAAAACAAAGTTTGTAGATTGTGACTGAAAAGGCCGTTTCTTCGGCGTTTGAAAACACATAATTTGGTTTGAACACATTGCTCAGAAGATAATGGTAAAAATGTAGTGGGTCAAACAGACTGGATTTCTGAAAAACGGTAATTATAAATCTACTGCTTCGCAGTACGATTTAAAAAATCTAACTTTAACATTGGCCATAAATTAGGTTTGATAGGTGATAGAGTCTTCATATTCCACACGTGTATTGCTTTAGATAAGAGCTTTACATGGATAACAAAGTCGAGACCAATGGTAATGTCCAAGGTAGTTTTCCAAGTCAATTTACTTCAATATATAACTGTAACACTGGTCAAAACTTGCTTGGTTGATGATAGAGTTTCCATGCTTCACATGTGTATAATCTGGTACAGCTGACATCATAAAATTGACAAGGTGAATTATTTTGGAATTATTAAGGAATGAAATTGAATGAGTGTGTGAAGCGAGTTTTGAGTTAAATTCAAGGGAGGTAATCCAATATCGCAAATTTTGTTCAGGATGAACAAAATTAGCAATATTGATTGCCCCCCTTTAATAAAATGTGCATACAAGTTCTATAGATAGTTTTCTATTTCTTCAAGAACCTATTAGACACTTACAATTTGAACTATGTCAGTGAAATCGCGATTTTTCTCTATCCAAATTCATTTTGAATGACGTTGTTGATTCTATATTTTTCAATGAGTATGAACGTTTTTGAATAGTTTGAGTGGGTGTTTGGAATGAATGAATGGAACGCCGAATGAGCTACCTTTAATGGTTTTAATTGAGACGAATGTCAATTTAACGATGTATCTAGCTGTAAAAGACCTTTCTGTAAGTATTCATCTCAATGCCAACAGTCAAGTTGAAGATTATTTTGCAAGGTCAAATTGGTGTAACATATTTCTGTATTTAAGATACCCGTTTCGAATTAATTGCAATTGCTGGGACACTCGTGTTTAACAAAAACATATTGTTAAAAAAATCAATGAAAGATGTATTTTTACGGAATTGCACGTATTTAGACCATAAAATGTTAATGCAATTCGAGACGGATCCACTTTGAGTTTATTTTGATTGCAACAGACTTAAATCGATGTTGTTATCCGGATAATGATGATATTTTAGCATGTCAAGCAAGGCTTACATAATTTTTTACTTCAATATTAATTACAATCTTCGGCTATATCACCTGCTATACGTCTATCAAAAGTATACAAACAGTGTCTTCATCACAATTGTTTTATATAGCTGGTATAGAAGAAAAGGGGAAGCTTCCATGAAGATGTATCTAAATATAAATGGTCAGAGTGCGTTAACTTGAATTCTTGTGATATTTTACTTTTTGTCTAGTTTACACCTTGAAAGTAAATATCTCCTTTTTACAAAGCTCTTTGACCGATGTCGTGTTAATCCTGGATTATTGCTGCTTTTGCAGGAGGCATAGACAAAGATTGGACTGCACGAATGAGCAGTCTCATCTTAATTTATGTCACCTGTTTTTCCTTATACAAAAAAGATTTAACAGTATTTTCAAATAAAACAAACAAACAAAACTGACTAATAGCAAGTGTATCCAGTGTTTTTAGCACTTTGATTTAAAAGCGAATTTGATAAGGGTTTTATTTAGCATGACAAAGGTTGAGAAGCTTAAGAAAGGTTAAAAGGTTAATATTTGGAATTCAACTTTTTGTATATTTTTGTCTGTCACGGAAGGCACCCGACAGCCCTTTTCAAAACGTTGAGGTACAGTTAACATTTTCGTGAAATCGATAAGGTGAATGATTTTGGAATGATTTAGGAATGAAATTGATTGAGTGTGTGGAGCGAGTTTTGAGTGATTTTGATGGGAGGTAATCCAATATCGCAAATTTTGTTCAGGATGAACAAAATTAGCGATATTGATTACCTCCCTTTAATAAACGATGCATACAATTTCTATAGATAGCTTCCTATTTCTTCAAGAACCTATTGGACGCTTACAATTTGAATTATGTAAGAGAAATCGCGATTTTGCTCTATCCAAATTTATTTTAAATGACGTTGTTGATTCCATGTTTTTCAATGGGTTTTAGCGTTTTTGACTGGTTTTAGTGAGTGTTTGGAATGAGTGAATGGAGCGCTGAGTGAGCGATTTAGAATGCTTTTGATTGAGGTGAATGTCAATTTCACCATGTAACTAACTGTACCCCTCCTCATCATAGTTTAGATATGCCCATATTTATTTTTAGTTTTTCAAATTTTGAGATAACTCAATTGAGCTATTTTGCATGTGCAAAACTGGGTCTTATTTGCAGAGTTTACACTGTTTTGTCATCCTGAACGCAGGAACGGTTTGAAAAAAATTGGTATGTAAAGGCCAATGTAATAAATGACTTGATTTTTTTCATTCAATGAAGTTTTGTTAAATATACATTACAAACATCAATCAAATAACGATATATTTTACGCTTGAAAGCTGTAGCCATTAAACCTCAAATTTGTTATCCCATTAATGTATTCACCCACACGCCAAATTTTGAAATCAAGGGAAATATTGGGATGATATTATATCTAATTTATTCGTCATTTAGAAAAAAATGGTATGAGCTGAAATGCTAAAGGTTAGAAACAATAACCAATGCTCACTAAAGTTTTATGTAGTTGAACTATTTGAATACATGTATTATTACATATGCGAGGCATTTCCATGAGCAAAAAGTAATTGCTGATACAGTTAGTAACATCGGGAAATTGACTTTCATCTCAATCAATACCATTCTGAATCGCCCGCTCAGCGCTCCATTTATTCATTCAACACACTCCCTCAAACCATTCAAAAACGCCCCGTAATTATTTAAAAAGATAAGATCAATAACTATACTGAGTTCCATAAAAAAGTGTGCACTTTTAATTTTTGCATTTCTCTTGATTTTTACATAGTTAGAGGAAAATTATGGATTAAATTTGATTCCAAACTTAAGGCAAGACCTTTTGAAATTAAAAGTCAAATCAGATTATCGCATGATGTATACTCGATGGCAGAACTTAATTTTTTGAGATTTGACCTACTTACAACTTTTTCTTTAGTAAGAGCTATGTGTTGATGTTGCATTATAGAGCTTTAGAAACTATTCCAAGCCATTTCCAAACAAATGTTTTAATTTTTATGCAGACGTTACGTGTACGTCAACGTTAGACATTGCTACGTTGTAAGGCCAGTAACACTCGTCGTTAAATGGTGCAATGGCGTTCAATGACATCTCGATTTGCTTATTAAAGGCCTTACAAAATTATGACATCGAATTCTATTGGAACATGACTGCCCAATCAATTTTAGTGACGTTCCAAATCTGACGAGATTCGATTTTTTTCAACGACGTTAATTGGTAGTCAAACCACGCTGTAGCATCATGTACACTTTTATTGAAAATCTGGTTTTATGCTTAGGAAAGCCACAAAGATTCAGCTGAATGCATTTTCAGACCAATCAGACGTCTAACGCGCGATGCGACTGCAAATCATGCAAAATCAAATGTCTCTATTTAGCTTAAAATGTTTGCCCATCGCGCGATTTTTCTTTTCAAATATCGTTTGCACATACTCTTTGGGATAGCCATACGACGTTTCATGGCGATAGATTGTGTTATTTCAGAGATATTCAAAATTCAAAAGTGCACACTTTCTTTTGGGACTAAATATACATTCAAATTTAACATAGCTAGAAAATAAATGCAATTTCACTGACAAAATTGAAATTATCAGCGCCTGGTTGGTTCTTGAAGATTATAGAACCTGTATGCATATTCTATTAAAGGGGGTGGGTAATAAATATCGCTTATTTTGTTAATCCTGAACAAAATTAGCGGTTTTTGATTAAGTCCCTTTAATTTCACTCAGAACTTAGTCATTCCATCCATTTATTTTCGTTCCAAAATCATTCATCTAGTCAATTTCACGATATTGTTTACTGTATTAGCCTGTGCATCTGCGCCGTCTCATCACGGTCTTCAGTACACGCTTTGATATAGCTGCCAAATGAAAAAACGAAAATAATGGTTCTTTTTTTCACATTTTGGACTCCAAAGTAATTCACTGTCCACACTTTGTTGGAGGCCGACCTAAATATCCTTTATTTTTCACGCTGCATTTGGATCATCGTTCGTGCATTTCTGTAAATTTGAATGTTCCTCGTATGTAAGTGTAGTAACACATGGTCATTGTTTGCTCAACTGTTGGAGAAAACCCGAGGTATTGTGATCACCTTGGTGTCATTGTTGGCGTTAGCGATGGTGTAGGCGTAGGCGTTGGCTAAACAAGCTTTAACCCTGATCATGTCTTTGTTTTTATTGAAGATATCTTCATTAAACGAAACTTGGTATGTGTGTGTTCACCATCACAAAAGATATCCAGACTATTAATAAGGGTAACACTGAAAGCATTTTTGTAAGAATTATGCTACTTTTTCGACTGTATCTTATCTGAACCTTGACATTGGTCACAACGTCGACACTCGCTATCTGATAAATAGAAGTGGCAAAGGCGTTGGTGTTTTGCTTATTTCTTTATCGTCAAATAAACGTACTAGCAAAAAGTAAACAGTATTTTGCTATATCTAAGGTGTATCGCCTTTTCCTATTGCTTTAGAACACATTGACAATCTACTGAATCAAAAAGTACTACAAAATTACTATATTTAACGACAACTTCAATTAAGCTATGGTTCCGAGTTTTTGTGCACCCAAGGTCGACATGAAGTTGAAATAGTAGAGGTACAATTTAGTTTTACTTTACTCATAAAATGGAAAGGCTAATACGTCGTTCTAAGTACTGAATTATCTATAGAAATAGACTAGAAAATATATTCCACAATTCCCAACGGGATAACGTAAATAGAAAGTGAAGAGATTTCTTAATGTGAATTGCAAAACCATACCCTTATCTTATCTAATGCCTCAAAAATACGCCTCAAAATGTTTGGTTTTTGAATGTTGATTAAAGCTGCTTTGGTTTATTTCAACGGGTCAAAAGCTGATCCTGCGTTCAGGAAACTGGAAGGTTTGCGAACGTTTAATTTTAACCTTGCTTTGAACGCGAAAAAGCATATTCGTCATATTCTTCTAAACTATCGTAACTACAGCTTGTTTAAAGCTGTAGGTACGAGGTTTTGGAAGAAAAATCGCAATTCTATTCCCCTTTTAATTTTCTCTTCCGATAAAACAACTTTGCATATACATTTGTAATTCAACCCTGTTACAGACCTCTAAATCATGTCAAGTGTCATGGCTTGCAATTATAAAACGTGCCCCTTTATAGATTTTAATTGAAAATTAATTGACTTTATCAAAAAATAATTTCACATTAATTCCACGATTATAATGGCCGTATATTTTAATATTCAACTTAAAGCAGGTGCTTTCCCATTGAAATTGATTGATTGTATTCAGTGCATAGGCGTTGATAATTCACTCCGTCTTTAACATAAAAAATATTCATTTGATAAAGAATATAAAAAAAGCAGGATAAAAGCAATGATTTCTCAAAGAAAACATTATCAACGAACATAAATAATGCACTTTTTACAATGAAAGAAAAGTACCGACAACAAAGAAAGATTCAGTGGGGAGCATGTATTACGAATATTGTTTTGAATTTATTTTTTTTGCGGTTACTTTACAATATTGGTATTTTCTTTAATGTGTAAAAAGCACGTGTACTTAAATAACACTAATATACCATGTCCAATTGAAATTAATTTTTAGTGATATACAGTTAACAACATCGTGAAATTGACCAGGTGAATGACTTTGGAATGATTAAGGAATGAAAGTGAATGAGTGTGTGGAGCGAGTTTTGAGTGAATTTTTAATGGGAGGTAATCCTGTAACGCAAATTTTGTTCAGGATTAAGAAAATCAGCGATATTGAACCCCCCCCCCCCCCCCACACACACACTTTTAATAAAACATGCCTACAAGTTTTATACATAGCTTCCTATTTCTTCAAGAACCTATGAGATGCTATGAATCATGCCTGTGATATCGTGATTTTTCTCTATCAAAATTTAATTTAAATGAAGTTGTTGATTCTATACTTTTCAATGGATTTGGTCGTTTTTGAATGGTTTGATTGAGCGTTTGGAATGAATGAATTGAGCGCTTGATTGAATGTCAATTTCACGATGTTACTAACTGTATAAATAAATCGGCAGTGCTGCACTATCATAAATCCCAATTCGTTAGGCCTAAAAAAAGAGGACAACGTTGCTGCAGCTTGTAGCGGCCCTTAGCGGCCCCTTACTCGACCGATTTCTGACAATAGTTTTGAGAACAATATTGAATCAATCTTCAATATCGAACAAATTTAATCAAAATCTTATCAATCCATTGGATTGATAATATTATTGCTCGTATTTAGATAATTATCCAGACTAAAAGTGTAATGATTCAATATTACGTGTCTAAGCGATAATACTGCTCGTGAATTTGTAACTAACAGCCTGTCAGCCTTGCGACAAGTATAAGCAAATACAATGTAATGTTCACCTTACTGGTGTGTTTTTTGTGAAAAGAGCGACTTTGAAGAAAGAATAATCTATTCTGTATCAAATTCCGAACCCAGTCTTGCTTTCATAGGGACGAAATTGTACGAGCAGCTCGCTCAGGTTTTCTGTTCATTTAGCAAGGATAGTTTGGAGTGCAGACTCTCACTGGAGTATCCGAAATGTCAATACCACATCGAACATTATCCGTGAAATGACATGGTGTAAGTCGAAACGTGCCCTATCTGTTTAGTGTCCGTATTAAACATTACTCTCGTAATATTGCTAATTAAATGTCACTATTGGTTTAGGGTTTCATTGAACATTGTTGATTAACCTCTGCCTTGTTCATTCTTAATATACATAGCATAATATAAAATACGAAAGGTGATTGTGAAGTTAGTACAATTAGCTCATTACTTTTATTTTTAAAAGAAGTAGCGTTTCTAGAATAAGTAACGCATAGAAAAAATAACTACTGTATACATATAAACCGGAAGTTATATCCAACCAATCATATTCGTCGTTTCAATCGTACCAATTAAAATGATAATTTCGATTGGCTAAAATTAACTTTCGTTTAACAATTAACAAACTTTTATATTCCGGGCCTCGATACAATTTTTCCGTCTCTTTGCTGGTGAAATAAAGCGACGGAGGTGATACATCGTTTGTCATGATACGACGAAGAATGTAAAATCGCATATGGCTCGCAAGAAATGAGACACATAAATGAAAATTGCGCGGGTGTGGCCAGTATCCGTATGTCAGACATGGGCAATGGTTCCATAATCAATTTTTGCCATAAGAACCATTACATATTGTTAGCAATATGATAAAAATTGGATTATGAAACAATTGACTGCTGTAACAGAATGAGTGAATAGGCATGATCATATGCATTCAATTTGACGTTTAACTCTTGTCATGCCCAATTAAAACACTGACAAAATTGTTCTAGAATCAAAGTGCTGTTAGAGCTGAAAGCACTGATCATAAGTCAATTTTCAATTTTGAAAATAATAATAATAATAATAATAATAATAATAATAATAATAATAATAATAATAATAATAATAATAATAATAATAATAATAAAAAATAATAATAATAATAATAATAATGATAATAATGATAATTGATAATAGTAATTGTTCGTTTCAAAAGAAAAATCAGGTGCTAGAGGCTCCTTCCTAAACACGATTACTCCAGGTTCAGTATGACATGGGTTAAAATAAAGGAGCGAAAGTCACCACCAGACATCTCCGTACAATTTAGGCAGTGGCACTGAGGAAATCAGAAAACTTAATTGTGTTTGAACATTCGACCATTTTCTAATCTTGTTAACCCTTGATTTTTCGAGGAAAATGTTTGAACCATTGCTTTGACATTGTTTAGACTTTGCTACGAAAAAGAAGAGCATCGTAGGTGCACATTTATCTGAATTGTCACTTATTCTGCACTGCTTCTTCGATTTAACGTTTGGTCCGGCCTTCGTTTTGCGTGGTTTCTCGTAAGGAAGGGTGGATAACGGATCGGGATAATACAAAAACCAACTGTCTTCTTCGTGGATGGAAAAGGTCGAAGATTCTTATCTAGCTGAAATAGCACAAAACTTGTTCCTAAGTTATAAGGCGCCGTAGCTCTAGAAAACTGTGCAATGTTAAATAAATCAAAGAAGGTCAAAATCCGGTGGTGGTGGTGGTGGTGGTGGTGGGAGGGGGGGGGGGGGGGGTCTGACCAATCATGAAAATTGGTCATTATTAAATGCCTCGCGGTTCATTTAACGTCTCTTCTATATTTTGTAGTCCGAAAATTCGGTTGTTTAAAAGGTAAAAACTGTACAAGTATAAAACCTATGGACTTAGATTGACCTTTGTCAAAGCTAATTTGATCCAAACAACATGTGTTTATCCCACATTTATCTATATGATATCCAGCACAAACAGTGGTAAATAAGCCATTTTGGTCTGATACGACAGATTTGCTTATTGATTTTGAAAAATGATCTTAAGGCCTTCGATCGATAGGTCAAAAGTTGGATCAACACAACACCCTTGAAATACGTGATCAGAGTGAATAAATAACTGAAATCTTTCATGAAATCACGGACAATCCAGCAACTTGTTTTTGTCACTAATTTATAAATGAGCCTGTCATTGACTTTTCCAACAGCATTTCCGCTGAGCATAGTAAAGACTCGCTTCAGAATAAATACATTATCCCAAACTATCATGAAATAACCAACAGTTCAGCAACTTGTTATCGTCAAAAATTATTAAAATGGACCTGTGCGTGACATTTCCAACAATTTCCCCTCTGACTAAGGTAAAGACTTGGATCAGAGTGAACAATTAACTGAACTCTATCATAAAATCTCGGACAATCCAGCAAATATTCTTTGTTTCGAATTATTTGTATTAGCATTTGCTTGACATTTCCAACAATTTCTTCTCTGAGCAAAGTAAAGGCTCAGATCAGATCGAATAACTCACTGAAATTTATCATGCACTCACAAACAATCTAAGTAACATTTTTTTCGTCTCGAATTATTTAAATGAGCATGTGCGTGGCATTTCCAACAATTTCCGCCCCTGAGCAATGTAAGTGCACAGATAAGAGTGAATACATTACTGAAAGTAATCATGAACTCACGGACAATCAAGCAACTTCTGCCAGTAATACTCGAAAGCAGTATATATAGATAGATAGATAACTTCTTTTTTCGTCACAAATAGTAAAAATGAGATTTTGTTTGACATTTTTATGGTTTCTACTCTTCGCAATGTAAAGACTCGGATCAGCCTGTGCAACTGCACAGGCTGAACAGAGTCTTCACTTTGTGCTCTGTGGATAGATGCAGTCTCAAATTTTCTCTAATGAAACGGCCAATTTCAGCAACTTGTTATCGTCACATATCGCACATATGAATTTGTTAGAAATTTCACGTACAGGCTCAACTATTTTAGGGTATGATAATTTAATTAATATTCTATGTTTCGAAGTAATGAGTGAACTGAACGCTATAAGAAATCACGTTTGTCCTGAGGTAGAATACATGATGTGAAAGCGTCTAAACATTTTCGTAGGCCTGTAAAATGTCCTTTCCACAGCTTTTTTCAAGGCCACCGACGACATAAAGACATGCATCACGCATTTGCATCTAATTAAGTTGTTAAGCTGTAATGCTTATTAATGACTCCCTAGGATTAATGAATTAAGCACCGTGAGAACTCGTTGCGAGGACCCCGGGGGCCTTACAAGCACAGGCGTTGTTTGATTTTCTTATCTTGTAGATTCTAATAGTTCCCGGAATATCTGCACGCCAATAACAAGGCTTTTATTGGGGTGAAATTAGGGTTTATTTTCACACAAAAACTTTTTCTGGTGGTACTGGCTGAGAAGTTTCTTATGTAAAATTACAATTATAAATGACGAGATGCGGAAACTGTCATTTTCGTTTATTTTCATCACTAGTTTAACAAAACGTACAGTCAACTCTCGTTACAACGACCACATTCGTTCTCAGCAAACTGTAATAACGAAAATGTCAGTGTATTTAAAATCAACCAGATATACATATGGATTGTGCGGTGACCAGTGAAATCTACTTTTAATTGTTAAATCCCAGTGCCAATTTATCCGAAAAAATAAAACGGGTTAAAACTACACGTTTGTAAGTTACTTTTTATGAGTTGAAACGCAAGTTATTGCTTGTCTTAAATCGTAAAGTTTACTCATACATGTACTTTCATAATTCAAGTAAAGTGATTGGGTTCAATTTCTATTATACGCTTTTTGACTATACCCGATATACCTATGATAATAGACACGGCTCCTACGTCAGAGCTCACCTTTGAAAAAGTACCTCTAATTTAAAACACGATGTCCCTTACAAACAGAATCCACTAAGGAATACAACATATAACATATAAATTTGATTCATTTCAAAAATAATTCGGTCACTTACATGCGTAATATTTGAATGTGCTTATTCGTTGTCTGATTTTAATCAAATTCGTATTGGATTCGCCGTCTCTCCGCTGGTGCACTGGCAGTGTCATATTTTAGATTGTATAAATTTTACATTTGTGACCCGTAAAACGAAGAAGGGCCATTTGGGAACTCCGTAAAATAAGTTTTGGAGAAAAATATTGGCTCCCGCACGTGTCAACTGGAGGGCGCATTTCAAATATTTTTTCTCGATAAATGTAGATAGGTCATTTTAGATTCCGAAACTTTTGCCTAATGGTAAATGTTTTGACCCTAGTCAGACTGCGCTGCCCGTGCAGTCTGACAAGGGTGGACACTTTACGCATTACCCGGATGGTCCCTATTTCGCCTGACAAATGCTAGGGGGGGGGGGGGCGCTATTTAAGATTATATAGAAATATATACAAAGAAGTAAAACGTAACTTTCTTATTGTTATTTGATAATGTTAAATTCATATGAACCAGTGCCTGACATTTACAACTACTTTAAATGTGCGTGATGGACAAACATTGACCATGCAGCCTGGTCAGCCACACAGCGCATTAAGACTATTTTTTCTTTGGTGTGAACAGAAAATGTATGTCCATATTTATGTATAAAATGAGTAGCGAAAACTTTGACCAGTCTGTGTGGATACAAAGGCTGATCTGAGTCTTCACGCTGTGAACTTGTTGGAAATGTCATACACGTTTTCATTTAAATTTGCAAATACATGTACCGCGAAATGAATAAGGTTATTGTAAGGTAAAATAGCTTGAAAAAATCATAAACAAAGTACAGGCATTAGTTGAAAACCGCATTAAAAGATTTGAGCCTGTGCGTGACATTTCCAACAATCCTAAATGGGCGTGGGGCGCAATCCTTGTGTATCTTAAGCATCTGCACAAAGCAATTAGAAGATTCGCTGACTGCCCGATGAGGGGTTAATATATTGTCTATCCATAGTTAAGACTATGGTCAGACTATGTGAATGCACAGGCTGGCAAGACTCTTTGTTTTGCGCTCACACGAAATTTGTATTTGAAAGAGGTATGTAAAGTAATGAGTAGTTCCATAATTTACGACTTAACAAAGAAACGCGGCTGTTCTGAGAAAAAACGCTGTTTTAAAACCATCCATCGACCAATTTATGTCCAAACGTGATAAAAGAAGGTCAAATTAGCAGCAATGGTGCTTTCGTCATGTGTTTTACATACACGATGGGAAAACGTGTTGCAGCTAGGCATTTTAAACACTTCTCTAAGGGATATCGCTCTGTTATGACTCCAAACATAATCGAAGTATAACAACAAAAAAAAATTAATATATACTTGCTTTTCTATTATTATACGTCGAAAACAGCCATTTTTATATCTTTCTTCAAGTCTTGACTAAGCAGTCGAAACATAGTTAAATGGCATCCATTTAAAGCAGAGAACTTTTAAATGACAACTTTGCTTTCAGTTGTAAATTAGTAAAATTTAGTAATGAAAAGTTTCCAACTTGTAAAAAGGAAAAAAAATGTCTCCTTTTACCATGCAAAGGCCCGATTATATAAAGGATCCAATCAGTTTTCGCACTTCTCTCAAATGCAATGAACTTGATTCCACAAGACGGGATCAAAGTATCTCAGGTAATGAAGTAGAATGAGAACACGTATTTCAACACTGTAAATCAGTCTGGAAAGTCTTTCGAGTTTTTTCTGTCTTTTTCAACAGAGCTTCTGATAAATGGGGGAAATTTGGGTCTAAGATTAAAACTTTTCAATGATATATCGCATAAAACCAGTGTTATTGGTATTCATTAGAATCGTCTCGACAAGACGCTTCTAATGAGTACAAACAACATTGGGTTTGTTTCAGTATTCATTCAGAAATGAATATTTTAGACTGAAATTCTTAATCACCCGCCTCAACCCCTGCTTTGAGATTTTTTTTAGCTTCTTGTTTGCTTCATATACTGATATTATTTAGAAAGCAGGTCAAAGTTTTGTCTTAACCCTTTGCTGTTTTATCTCTGCATTTTTAGTGCCTGTGATTTTATGATCGAGAAAACATTGTGAAAAAAGAAGAAATTGCTTCTGACAAGCAATTTCTTCTTTTTCCACACTATTTTCTACCCTACTGAATGGTTATTTTTTCAAAATTAAATCCACTTTAAATGTTCGTCTGCATAACCTTTGAATTTTGGCAGGTCCAAAATTTTGAAAACAGGAAAGGGTTAAAGCCAGTAGTTTGCACATGTACATCTTGAGACATCTTTATCAATTGATGATAAAGGAATAAAATGTGTATATGTACGTTAATGAATGTTTGAAAAAAGTGCAAAATGGTGCCTCCTTATACTAAAGAATCTTTCAGACTTAGGCCTGTGTATAGAATAAATATTTTCTAATTTGTCTGTTTTGTTTTGATTGTATGCCCCCTTTTCCTTAAAACGAGGTCTTAATATTTTTAAGACACATGTTCCGTTAATAAGGCGTCCCCTAATTTTTTGAGAACTTATTATTCTTCGTCGAAAAGCAGAATCACTATTTTGTCAACGCTAATAAAACTATTGTAAATGTTTATTCCGAAGTTGCGCAATAAGTATTTTCAGTAAATAAAAAATATTACTTTTTGAAATTAACTCATTTTTCTCAGGCGTAACTAGTGTGTTTCAGTATATTTTGTAATGAGTACAAGGTTTCTTAGCAAATTTGTCTATAAGTGATGTCTGTATTTTCGATTAACCCTTTTCTTATTGGATACTTAGATGTTTCGATGGTTCGACCAAATGCTTTGCAGGCATTATACAATGATTGAAAACAAATACGACCGCATTACTTATGATATCATTTTCCTTTTAGATTTCGCTAGGTTAACCCATATTATCAAAATATCATCACACTAATTGTGCGTATATTGTTCTTTGCATAGGGGAAGCGTTAATCTTCTATTCGCATAGTTAACATGGAAATTCATTTATTAAGATAAGCACTGTCTGCGATATAGTAGCCTCACCCAAGTTCAAAATTGCCAATTTATTTGTAAAACTGACATGATCGATTTGAAAAAAAGTAGAAAACAAATAAAAAATGGAAATTAGTGATATAAAAACTTCTATCGAATCGTAAACGGAATAACCAGCTGCTATGGTTATTTTTGGAACTAGCATCGGAAAAAATCGGGACAAAAGAGTTGTAAAAGATACATGTTCGCCAAGTTTCAAGTGAATGCCTTAAGTAGAACCAGAGATATTACAAATCGTCCAAAAATTTCGCGCAACGACGACGACGCCAAGGCTAAATCAATTCCTCGGGTTTTTCTTCGTAAACAGCCGAGCTGAAAACACATTCGTAAGTATAAATGAAAGAACGTAATCGATAAAGTGTCAATTGACACTTTATTGGTTATATTAATTCATTTATATAGATCTTTGTAAAGATGTTAAGATGTTACGGTAGTGGAACCGTAATAGTTCCGCAACATTTCGGCATTCATGAACTTTCACAATGTTACCCGAGGTTTCCCAATGAAAATAATTAGGAAACCTCGGCTAACACTGTTAGAGTTCATTACTTCTGAAACATTGCAGAACTTTTACGGATCCACTACCTTAAGAAAACAATTCATTGTAATGAGTTTTGACGATGGATATGACACATCTTTGTCATAAGATCGTAAGGGCCTAAATCCGGTATATACAAATTTTAGGGGTAAAAAACCAAGTAAAAATGGAGCCCTTATAAATCACGTCCGTCGATGATAAGGTAAATAACGACACATCACTCCGTTTTGGACATACGTATTGTACAATCAGATCACCATTTAATCAGTTTAAACTAAGGTGGGCTATCGATGATTGTCAGTCGTCAGCTAGTCCGTATATTTCCGCCTGCCTGCTCACAAATTTTGATTACTGCAAACGAGTTGGTAGACCAAACTGAATCGTGACCGGAATACTGTGAAGAACATTTCTTGGCCCCAGTCTGCATAGGCGTAACTAGGAATTTTAAATTTATACTCACTCAGAAGGCAACCACCAAAGAATATATATGATTAAGGCGATATTTGGACAGTGACAAAAGATTAATGTCATCCGTCCGATCTCCTTTTTATGATTTGATTAATTTAATTTAAATAAGCTGTAGTTTCGATGTTATGATCATTTATCGATGACTTTTTTCGAAAGAGGAATTATTTATCTTACGCACTTGTGTAATATGCATAATGGGAGCAAGCCCTTGGTCTGTGTTCGTAAACATTTCCGAAACGCAAGACAATTATCTTAGACGACTAGGTACACAAAAACTTGACTTTTATTCCCAAAGATAAGCCTAAATTGTCCATTCCAATATTCGGTAATGCAAATTGTTATAACGTGATGATCTAATCATAGGCCTAACTTGATGAATATTAATGACCCGCAACATTTCGGACTCCAATTTGAATACCGCTCCTTTACCGCTCCTACACGTAGGTGTATTTCACGTGACTAAAATATCATTTACATATTTTACTTTATACGGCAGATTATGCGTTTCTCAAAAAGACCGCCGTTTTTTCGATTAATTTGTATTTTTATGTAACTCGTCTTTCATAAGACTAAATCAAGAAAAAATGTTCAAAGAATATTCACGAAAGAGCGATTTTTTTACTCTAAACGCAGACTGAGGCTTTGATGTCAAAAACTTACATTGGCAATAGAAAATTCTATATTGTTTCTAACAAACAAAGAAATTTTACAAAAAATATTTTGCCATGCCATGAATACTATAGGTTTGATACCGTGTATCTAACATTGCTCAATAGTCAACTAAAAACGTCAATAAAGTTATGTTCTTCTGGTCCCTAGTAAATACTCTCCTAGCACACCAGCATAGCGTTAAGGGTGACATAGCGTTCCAAACTATTTGCGAATTTTACCCCTTTTTTCACGTGCCCTTATTTATAGAATTAAAAAGGAAATTCGTTAAATATATTCTCTTGCCAAACCATGGTGCCTTTTCATTTAAGATACCTCGTTCGAAAAATTACATGGACTAGAATATCATCCTTCAGTTTCCTGATCATATATAGAATCAATCAACAACTTTTTTCGGGAAAATGTGTGTTTGGGGATATTCTACTTTAAATTCTATCCACACAAAGTTAAACGTTAAGTATTTGAAAGGTCATTTTTCACGAATTTGGCTCTCTCGGGGGAAATAAAAATTCGAAAAACAAAAGCCTGATTCAAACGACAGGCGATAAAAGCATCTGAAGTAATTCGTTTATTTCAAATATCTTTCATGTTCATATCTTAGAAGAACGACATGATTACGAATATCGAATCAAAGACGGAAAAGCCTGGAAGCGTTTTCTTGTTGACAGTATTCATACAAAAACATATAGATAAAAGGTAAAAAATAAAGTGATTTTCTCTTTTGAGGTACCCGTTATATTTCCGCGACATTTCGGAACTCATGACTTTTCACAATGTTAATCGAGGTTTTCTAATAAATCCTTTGGGAAACCTCGGTTAACACTGTAAACGTTTATGACTTCCGAAACGTTGCGGAATTGTAACAGGTCCAATACCTTATTACATGTCAATATAAAATATGGGTTTAGGTAGTGGAACCGTTATAGTTATGCAACGTTTAGGGAGTAATGAACTTTAACAGTGTTGATCGAGATTTCCTAATGATTTTCATTAGGAAACCTCGGTTAAAATTGTGAAAGAACATGTTGCCCGAAATATTGCGGAACTGTTACGGTCCCACCATCTTAAATAATTATCGCGTGGAATGGAACTGATGTAAATTGTGATGGTTAGCCAGTTTCAAAGAGAAACTGATATAACTAATTAATTTTCATAGCACAAAATGTCTGACATAATGTCTTTTTCGCAATAAGACGTCGCAGCGAACTGAGGCTATAAAGCGTAACGTAATTTGACGTTATTTTTGTAGCGTAGAATTGGAGAAAAATCAAACGCGTTTCATTTGAAACAACTATATACCATATTTTGAATTATGCCAAAAGAGGTGGTTAAAAATGAGAACACCTATCGTGTTCAATGGCGTTTCAAATATTTACAGGGTGAAGAATTTCTGTAATTACGAAACAAAATTAATTTTATATAAACAGAAGCATTGAATTTACGACAAACTAAAAATCGTATTTAAAAAGACAAAAAACTTATTATTGTTGGTCTTGCTATACTATAAACTCATCAAAACCGAGGAGAACTTTTTATCAAATTTATTCCGGTGAGTATTTGATTTTTTGGCCAGTAATTTCGAAAAACCCGATAAAACGTGAAGCACGCAACGTAAAACGTCATGAAAACGAGAAAGCGTGACATTTTTTCAGACTTTTTTAGCATTCTCGTATTAAGCGTTAAATTCACAAAATATAGACTGTTATATATTTTTGAAAATAATAGACTGACCATTTTTTCCAGTTTAATTCTTATTTAATTTCATCGACATTTGGTAAGATTTTGGTAACTCCTCGCGAAAATGGTACGGAAAAAATGACGTAATTTCAAAAAGCGTGACATTTTTTCAGACTTTTTCACGCGAAAATATTGTATATAATAAAGGAACGAAAATAAACCAAATTCAAACTGAAGAAATAAAAGTCTGACCATTTTTCTTAAATGTGTTTAGATTTGACAATGTCCTTTATTTTGTATGATTATTTTTACGTTGAAATTTTTCAGTCGTCATTTGTTGCTTCATTTATAGCAGCGTTACGCTTTCCGCTATTTTAATTACGTGAAGAGATTTTCGTAAAATTTCATCCAAAACTTTCGAAATTCACACTGCATTAGAGCCAATATTCTATGTGTTTGTGTGTAAAATTTTATTATGATAAAAAGAGTATCCGCGATTTTATGGCATTTTGAACATGTATTGAAAGAGAAGCATGTTACGCGTTACATGCGTTTTTTTGCGATTTTTTCATAATAAACTTGATAATATTTTTCATTCACAGCCACGGGTATCAGAATTTAGTGTCTATAAGGTAGAGCTATTCAAACGCTTTAAAATGATGTAAAATAGTGCTCTGATTTAGCCTATACAGCGATTTTATTTTAAAATTAAACAAAAATATGACTGAATTTCATAAAATAGCCCGACGTTACTGCGACGTCTCAATACATTGTATAATTATGCCGTCATTATGTCCCTCCGTAACTAAGCTGTCACATATACACTGTTCGATGACTACGCCCCTTTCCCTCCGACTAGTTAGACCGCCTAAACTCCTAGTTACGTGTATCATTGAGATGTTGAATGTAGGCAATTTCGATTAAGCATTGTTAGATTATTTACAAAAATGGCTTTGGGATTTGCACGAAATTCGGCCTATCTACCGCTAAAATTCGTGCCCTCTATCACTCCAGAGGTCTTTATGTCTTATAAAAACTCTATTTTACTGGTAGGTTAATTCATTGTATTAGTACGATTGTAATGAGTTAGTCCATACCACAGATTTTTCGCACGTATTAGTGAAATATCTAATTTCTATTTCAACCCTTTTCCTATGGCTAGATGTATCACCGTTCATCGCCAATTCCCTTATTCCAAGAAATAGACTATCCTCATCTGTTGACAATAACTAATCGACATCAAATAATGAAGATATCAATCTGACGGCATATCAATAAGCAATAAATCTTTGATTTCAGAATAATTACCATGTGATTGTTGTTTAAGCGTCTGGCAAATTACCTTGACCTGAAGTGAAGAGGGTGATTGGAATTCTCGTTCATCAATTAGCAATTGCGGTATACAATGATTTCTCTTTAATCCCTGATTACTTTGAATCGGGAAAAAAAGCCAATCTCCTTACCTTCAAATAGACCACTTATACACCTCCCAATTAATCTAATCCAAACCTTTAAACATTGGCAACCCCCATGAAATAAAAGAAAAAAAAGAACTGCTGACAGGCCAATAATGTTTGGCATGGCAACTCTACTTCCCCTGCATATTCAACTTCATGATAATCGTTGTCTTATCTTTGAAATTTGATTACGCCATTTTTAAAAGCTAATGTCAGAATCAGAAAAGCAAAACCAAGTTACATATTCCCGATTCAGTTAGTTTTACATTGTAACTTTAGATAGTTTATAGGGCGGTAGAACAAGTACATGTGGAATGTGTATTGATTTATCCAAATACATTACTTGAATCATAACAGACTTATAAACCTGGACGTGACATTTCCAATAAATTCACATATGCACGAAGCAAAGCCTCTCGCCAGTCTGTGCATTGGCACAGTCTGACTATAGGCTTAGATATGTGCTTTACACATAGATGAGGTCTGAAAGTATCTCAAGACAATCATGTTATCATCTCATTTAAAAATATGGTTTTCTGGGATTTCGAGGCACATTAGACACGTGTTTAATCGTTGGAAATGTCATGCACATGCTCATATACGAAACATAAATTAAAAAACAAAACACTAAAAACTACAAATAAAAAAAAAATGAAATTAGATATTAGACGTTACTAATTGGCTCTGATGATTGTAATTAGACGGAATACTAGTATTTAGATATGGGATGAGTTAATGATCTTTTTATACGCCCATAGTATAAACAATGCTATTGATGTTAAATATTACTTGCAGCTTGCAGTCCTTAATATGTTGTTATATAGCGGGATAATCCCCATTGATATGTTGTTTTATTGTGGATTTTAGACTTTCTAACACCTGGTTGTACTTGAAACTCCTCTTTCTTTTTCATACACTTTGACATTGTTTGATATATTTAAAAGATCATCTGATTTTGGAAAAGCTCTATATGCAATCAAATAGCTGTGTTGGAGTTTACTTTGTGACGCTGATTCAATCTGTAAGAAATAACAATTTAGGGTGAATTGACATTTTTGAGGGTGTCAACATTTGCAAAGGTCCGAGAAATGGTTTAACGCTCGAGCGCAAAGCAAGGGGCCTTTGGTATATGAGGTCTCTGCAAATTCAGAGAAAAAGGTTGAAATGACTCTAGTATTGCATTTACAGAAAACTTTAGTATTTTTTTAAACAAAAATTGCGAAATAGTTCATAGAAGCGATTTTAATTTTGTCTATGATAAAAACAATAATAAGTAAGGATTAAAGACTAAAACAACATTAGGTGTTAATACAAGTCGGTATACGATCGGAGACATTAGATTATTGTGTCAAAAGTCTGAGAATTATTTGGATATTACCCAACGTAATTATGCAGCTGTCATATTGAGGATGCATTTCATGTTCTATCGGGCTGTCCCGATTATGCACCACCTGAAGCGGACCGTGACATAAACTAATTACTTCTCCAAAATATGTCAATTTGACGGAACATATTAGCGTCAAAACAATATCCCAATGGAGAATGTTCAATCAATGAAAATATATTAACTGAAGATTCCATATACTCGAATTTTAATTAATAACAATAACTGTTTTTTTAATGAACGTATATGTATAGGTGTAAGTCGGAAGTTCCTAACGATATGTGTTTCTCAAGTAAAGCGCTTTTGGTGATTTCACATTTTAGATAACCCTAATTTTGAGCCTGTGCGTGACGTTTGCAACAAGTTCATATACGCAAATCAAAGCTACTTGACAACATGTGCGTCCGCAAATACATGTAATGCAGCACATTCACTGTCATGACCAGACTCCATCCTCTTTATTTTGTTTGTTTGAATGGGTTTTACGCCGCTTTCAAAAATTTCGCGGTTATATCGCGGCGGCCGGAGCACCTAACAGTGGATTCCTGGTATTTCTTTCACCTGTACTACCATTACACCCTTTCCTAGCCTCCGACTGCTATCTAACATAGGTTTACGATTATCTACCCATTGGGGAGAGACAAGCGTCGGAAAGGATATTTGCCGCCACCGGGGATAGAACCCACGACTTCCAGATTGGAAGTCTTATGTCTAACCAACTGCGCTATGGTGGCGGCCTGCATCCCCTTTACCATTGCCTTTACCGGTTCAATAAATTTAGTTTTAGACATCCTGTAAAGTGCTCCAGTATAACCATGCAGGCGAGAGACCCGGGTTCGAGCCCAAGACTGACTGAAAGTTTAATCTCTTGTGTGACATTTGGTGACTACAGTAGACCGTAAATGCGAAGATTTTATGATAATAGATGCACTGATTGACGCAAAAAATTCTTAAAGATGCTTGTATTCTGAAATTTCAGGACTAACCTTGAGTAATTGGTAATATCGCAGTTAGAACTGACATGATCATGAATAAATACACGTATTCTCTCAAGTGTCAAAAGTATGAAACGAACATTGGATTATACATAGCATACACTACAAGTTTTCTTCTTTTTGCTAGTTTACTATGTAAGATTTTCCACTAGCATTCCCCGACAGACATATTTCGTTGACAGAGACCATAAAACCTTGGCTGTTGACAGACTACTTAACTTCTATTGTTAGCTGGAGGGTCTAATTGCGATCATTAGACCAATTATCCCACACTGCAATTATACTTTCCTCCATTCTCAAATTTTAGAAAATGAGCATTATTTTGTTATATCAAGTCAGGTTTTTTATTGAAGCGGAAGAAAATATACCTTATGGTTGTTTATTTTATTTTCCCAAGAAATTTGATCCGTGTATCAAGCGACCATACATGGACAATATTCAATATTATGGATCCTGATTGGCCAATATGTATGACAAAAATTCATTTTCGCTGTGATTTGTCCATAACTTAAGTCTTATAGAGGAGGGGTTATATGCCAAAGTAAAATCCGAGGATGGAGCCCGAGGTTTTTACTTCTCAAATAACTTCTTCCCCCATCAGACTGTGTCCATGGGCATATCTAGCGAACATCACAAGGCCATTTTTTTAGCCAATTAAAATACACTAATCTTCATGGACATAACTAAAATTGGATTATTATGAAGATAGAGCGTCATTTGACCCCAAGTAGATGTTAAAGCTATGATCCGCCATGTAATAATGTTCTTCCAGGAATGGAGCAAAACATATACTTGAAAAAAAGAGATACAGTTAAAACATCGTGAAACTGGCACTCACTCCGGTCAAAGCCTTTTTTTATATCATTTGACTCAGTGCTCAATGCGTGAATTCCAAACGCTCACTCAAACCACCACAAAAAAAAACAAAAAAAAAAAAAAAAAAACGCTCTAAAATCACCAAATACGCTCAACGACTACATTCAAGTTGTTCCAAAAACATTAGGCTTTCTTTAATTGATTTAACTTGGAACTGTCTGATAGGTTCATGAAGCAATGGAAAATTATCTATAGAACGTGTTTTTTATATTTTATTAAAGGGAGGTAATAAATATCGCCTACTTCGTCCATCTTTAACGAAATTAGCTACACTGAATTACCCCCCTTTAAATGAAGGGCGAGGCAGTGTTATCATTAATACCACCAATTGAAATTTCAGCTCTCGATGTCCAGATATCCTCTTAACCCTTTCCTGTTTTACAAAATTTTGAACCTGTCCAAATTCAAAGGTTTTGCAGACGAAAATTTAAAGTGGATTTAATTTGAAAAATAACCCTTCAATAGGGTAGAAAATTGTGTGGAAAAAGAAGAAATTGCTTGTAAGAAGCAATTTCTTCTTTTTACACAATGTTTTCTCAATCATAAATCACAAGCACGTAAAAAGCAGGGATTAAACAGGAAAGGGTTAAAAACGTTTACTTTTAATACATTTATTTTGTACAAGAGCTTATGTAATCATATATTAAACCTAAGTAAAACGATATTGAATCCTATGTGTAATTTCTAGTAACAAGATCAAAGGACATAGAGGAATAAAACTCAGAGTCATAACTGGTATATCGTTGCTGTAAATTATTCCAGGGCAACTCTTTGTGTTTTATGGGATAACTAGATGCATATTTTATACCTGTACGTATTTGTGGAATTAACATTAATTTGTAGAGGTATTTTGCAGAGGAAATAAATATGTTAGGGTAGGATATTGGATGATACATCTCTATGATCCCCATGGCTGCTCTGTTCTCATGTGCAAAAGGATCACACGCAGAATTTAAGAGGGATTAAAAAATGGCTACAGTTATTTACATCGTGAAATTGATATTCACCTCAATCAAAACCATTCTAAATCGCCCACTCAGTGCTCCATTCATTAATTCCAAACACCCACCCAAACCATTCAAAATCGCTCAAAGCCATTGAAAACTATAGAATCAACAACGCCCTTCAAAATTAGTTTTGATGATGAAAAGTCGCAATTTCTTTGACATAATTTAAAATGTTAGCTTCGCATAGGCTCCATGAAGAAAAAATAAGCTGTTTATAGAACTTGTATGTATATTTTATTAAAGGTAGGTAATCAATATCGCCAATTTTGTTCATCCTGATCAAAATTTGCGATATCAAAACTCGTTCCACACACATATTCAATTTCATTCTAAAATCATTCCAAAATCTTCAACTTGTCAATTTTACGGTGTCGTTAACTGTAAAGATATTCGTATGAAGACTTCGAGGTGAAAAATGGATTCGAGATTTTTGAGATATTTTTTTAAAAAAAGGAGAAAAATCATTTATAAACCGTATGATGTATGAAGTCATTAGAATATTTTCATCGAGATGATTCTAATGAAAACCTACAGCATAGGTTTCAAATGGCCAAAATTGATCAGCACAAAATATACGTATGCGGTAATTCTTTTATATAGGGACAATCAAATGGTTAATGATAAGACAATAGTTGCCTTAAAAAATAAACAATAAACCTTTTTTGTCTTAAGGTTGTTTGTAAAGAAAGGGGTTACAAGTTTCTAAAAATAATTCTTAGTTTAAACTAGAACGTTTTTACTTTGAACTTTTTTATTAGAGTACAATTCCATTTCCTATAATTTCTATTTTAATATGTTAATCGTTATTCTCTCATTGTTTGGTATAAACGTTCGACAGACATCTGGTTACCATACTGACCGCCAATAAATGGAAAAATGACCCGAATTACTAATTATTTATGGGGCTTTTCATCCTTGTGTTTTTTAACACGTGGTCGCCAAACCATCCTTTTTGCGAAAGAAATCAATGTCTCTTCTTGGTCTGAAAGTCTGCTTAAAGATCTTTTTTAGAAAAGAAAAAAAAGAATGCAATCTTATAAGAAATCCTTAACTACCAAGCCTGTCTTATTGAATATAGTTAACAACATCGTGAAATAGACAAAGTGAATGAGTTTGAATTGAATTTGAATGAAAAGATTGTGTTGAGCGAGTGAAGATCAATGGAGGTAATACATTAAAGATTATTTCGTCCAAATTGGACGAAATAAGCGATATATATTACCTCCCTGTAACAAAATATCTGTCCTTTCCATTTTGTGTCTTCACGTCCCGATCAGACGCTCTAAAAGTATACACCAGCCATTACAAACGTGGGATAATTAGATCGATTTGAAATAAATGTTCAATGTTTTGATCGATTTCGAAGCTCCAAGAACGACTTCGTGGCATTTTATGAATATTTTGAGTGAGTGTTTGGGATGATTTATTGGAGCTCTGAGCGAGCGCTTTTGAATGGCTTTGATCAAAGTAAATGTCAATTTCACGATGTTCTTAAACGCATTACATGTAGCGAAATGTGATGACGTAGTGATATCATCATTTTAACGGTATTAAAATGCTCCGTTAGACACGGTGATATTAATGTTATGTGAAAAATTGAATGTTGCTAAATTTGTTTTTATATGAGCCAATGCGTGACATTTCAAACAATTTGACATCTGCGTGAGGTACAAACATTTCGCAGCTCAGACAGTTACTAAGTGTAAGTAGAGGATTACCCAACTGTCTACAGATAATTAAGACCTTAACTCAGGCCTCCTAGTGAAACCTTTTAAACCTTTAATGTTTCTTCCATCTTGAGTTTTTCAGAATGCAGTATATAACACAAAAAACGACATTGGTATGACTATAGGTTCAATAAAGAAAATAAGAACCTCGACAAAAATAGCCTTTATTTACTTTTTATTTTTTTTCATATTTTACACTAAAAGGCCTTTATTTTCATACATTGGAGCCTTTATAAAAACCTTTATTTTCGTTTAGGCCTGCTAGGAGGCCTATTAACTGTCTACAAATTGCATAGTGAAGACTCTGGTCAGACTGTGCGGCTGCACAGGCTGGCCAGAGTCTTTGCTTTTCTGCCCATTTCAAATTGTTGGAAATGTCACGCTGAGGCTCTTATGAGATAAGGATACAGTTGCTAGTTCTGCCTCCTTTTCATTCTGACTAATGTTAACTATTATCGTTGAATAATTGTGCTCAGAATAATTATTTGAAACCCTGCACTGACCTAAATCTACCAACCTAGAATCAGTGACCTTCACCGAAACAAAAATAAAATATTGAAAAAGACAACACTCTGCTATTTCTTTTTCATTTTTCACGAACAAAACAAAACTAAAAGATAACCTGCAACCTAGAATCGAAAATGTTGAAAATGTGTTTAATCAAGCGAAAAGGAACCATCCAGGAAATCCGTAAATAATTAAATTTAAAATAAAAAATGCAATCATCAGAGATTCGCCTAGGGTTACATTTCAAAAAACGACAAACAGCCAGGTAGAATGAATACCCTATTTTCAGGAAATCGTCTCATATCGTGAAGAATTAAAGCTAGATGTTTGAGATTTTTTCCCAGTTTTCTAGGGGTAGATAATCGTAAACCTATGTGAGATAGCAGTCGGAGGCTAGGAAAGAGTGTAATGGTAGTACATGTGAAAGAAATACCAGGAATCCATTGTTAGGTGCTCCGACCGCCGCGATATAACTGCGAAATTGTTGAAAGCGGCGTAAAACCCATTCAAACAAACCCAGTTTTCCAGTGAAACAACAAAGTGGAATTCTACGGAGATAACTCGATAATCCGTCAACAAGAATCTTTAATTTCCATTTCGTAGGCTACTTGATAATTTGGAATTGTAGAAATGAGGGAATCAGAATTATTGCCTGTCCGCCTACCCCATAAAATCCCCATGATATGTTAGTGTAAGACATCTCAAATATTCACAGGTGAATTCGTATGATGCCTGTTTCGTAGAGCGCAGTCTAATACATTATACTGTCAGAAACTCGTTTTCTCATGATATTCTTCTGCATGGTTCCGTTTAGGACGGAGGAACAACAATCTAAATCCGCTATTTCTCATTTAAACCCTATGTTGTGCGTACTCATTTGAATCGTCTTCATGAGACGATTCAAATGAGTACTCATAGCAAAGGATATTATTAAGCCTAATTTGTCGTCGAAAATTTGGTGTTGAAGTGTAGTTGAAACAACAACAACAACAAAAGCACAAACAAACAACCAAATGAACAAACTGATGATTAAACAACAAATACAAACTAAAATACAAACAATAGACACAACAAAATTTAAAAGGAGTCGGTTTTAGACTCAGATCTTGGGACCAGATAGTCCCGAGTTTAATCCCGTCCACCCCACGGGAAAGGTTTGTGAGCAAGGATATTTCCATGTTGCTCCATGTTTACCCAGCCGTATCAATATCTGGGGTTTCTGAGTCAATCTACAGCGATTCAGTTTTCTAAGCTTGTATAAGGCTGTAGTCACGATCTTTTCGAAGAAAATCTAAGACTGTACCTGTATTTGTGTCATCGGTTACAAGACTGATTCCAGTGTTCGAATCCCAACGGCAGCACTCATCTGATTTTTTGTCTCTCACCAATGGGTTGATAATCGTGTACATATTTTGGGTAGTAGCCGGCGGCTAGGAAAGGATTTAATGGTAGTTAGAAATACCACTGATCATTTGATAGGTGCTCCATCCACCGCAATATGACTGATTGATTGTTTTAAGCGGTTTAAACCTTAAACAAACAAACAAATCCAGCAGGCTTGTAACTCAATGATGAACTCAGTGAGTTGCAAAGTGGGTGAGCTAATGTCGGTTTTAAAACGACTATAAAATGAAATTAATATCTACTTTCACTAGAAAATTGGTGCATTATATACGAAGTAATTATCGATGCCAGACCAAATGACTAGCTAAAATAGCTCAACACGCATTCTAAATACTTTGTACGACATGTAAACAACTGTTTAACATTCCAGACTTACTAATACAATAAAAACTGTTGTTTGATTCAAAGAACTGTCTGTAAACGAACTAATCTGCCAAGATATTTTCATTTCTACTTCAGCTACATCGAAAACAAAGACTATGTATACAGATGACAACATCGTGAAATTGACAAGATGAATGATTTTAGAATGATTTAGGAATGAATTTAATCGAGTGTGTGGAGCGAGTTTTGAGTGAATTTAATGGGAGGTAATCCTATATCGTAAATTTTGTTCAGGTTGAACAAAATTGACGATATTGATTACCTCCCTTTAATAAAATACGCATACAAGTTCTATAGATAGCTTTCTATTTCTTCAAGAACCTATTAGACTCTTACAATTTGAATTATGCCAGTGAAATCGCGATTTTTCTCTTTCCAAATTTATTTTGAATGTCGCTGTTGATTCTATATTTTCCAACGGCTTTGAGCTGAGTGAGTGTTTGGAATGAATGAGTGGAGCGCTGAGTGAGCGATTTAGAATGGTTTTTTATTGAGGTGAATGGCAATTTCACGATGTAACTAACTGTATGTCCAATAAAAATAAGTAATTGATATACTGGTTTTTAAAAAGTCGTCTAGCTAAAAAGAAATCGACAAGGTGAATGGGAAACCGTATTTGCGGGTGTTTAGTCAATTGTCTGAATCATTTTTATGATGTCCACTGATGAAAGAACTGGATCAGGATGGTCCTATATCGCCCACCTTCGTCTCCTTGACTTAATTAATGGCTTTCAAATTTTTCAAGAAAAGTCATAATTGTACTTTTATTATAATCATATAAATCATCCCTGCATGGGATGCTTAGATTTTCAAGTGGGTTAATCCTTTGCTTTACCAGATACTCTGACTAAGTTTCATGGCTGCTGCTAGAGTTTCAACAAGAAAATTGTCATTGAGGCCCCCTTTTCTCTTGATATCAAATTGATCCCTCCAATTTTCAATAACGTTCATTCTTGTGACCTGACAAAGATTCAAGAATATGGGTCCATATTGTTGCCTCTACAGTGTAAATAAGAAACTTGTCATTAAGGCCCATTTATCCGTGAAATGTAATGCAGTCTAATTATTTCCGATGGGGTCCATCCTTGTGACCTGACAAACATTCTGATCGAGTTTAATGAAGATTGGACCAAAATTGTATATAAACAAGATGATTTTGTGACCTGGATCATTCTTACAAGGCTTCATGAAGATTTGGTCATAATTTGTGACCTCTAGAATTAATACAAGAAATTTGTCGTTGATGTCCTTGTCCTGTGATATATTCATGGAATATTCCCAGTTTCAACGTGGTTTATCCTTGTGACATGACAAACAATCTGACTGAGTTTCATGAAGGTAGGTCAATTGTTGGGACCTCTAGAGTTTAAACAAGAAAATTGTCATTAAGGCCCATTTTAGCGTGAAATGACATGGAAAATTCCAATTTTCAATAAGCTTCATCCTGTGACATGACAAACTTTCTGACTGAGTTTCGTGAAGATTGAGCCATAATTGTGGCCTCGAGAGTGTAAACACCAAAAAAAGTTGACGTCTGTCGACGGACGACGGTAGACGGACATTCAATGATCATAAAAGCCATTAAAAAAGCGGTTAATAATGGGATATAATTCGTCCGAAATTCTCCTTTATCGGAAAATGTTCCTGGTGACGTACTACGATCGCATCTGAAGCAGACGGTCATCAGATACTCGCTTCAAAACGCAAGTATTGCATTACTAGTATGAGTATAACGGATATTCATGTATTTTTTCTGTTCAGGTACATTAAAAAAGATTCTCAGTCCAGCTCCAAGTAAACCTTCATTTTCAGGGTATCAGTGTTTCTTTGTGTGACATCCAATAGTCAATAATACAACATAACGTCATCGAAGCGTGTTTTATAGCATTTAAAGTAGACCTACATACATGAAAAAACAATCAGTGACTTCGATTAATTTTATATTCTATTGTCACGTACTAGCATTATACCATTTACGATGAGAAAATTCTACATTGAAGCTGAAAGCACCCCGATTCTAGAGAGTATTTTCATGAAACATTTATTATCATTTGATTACATTTTGATTATATTTATTTCTCAATGTTCGAATGGAATCTTGATAGCAGTATTTTTTCTAGAGAATACTTGAAATAATTGATCCACGTTGTTTAATTCATTTCTCAAACAAATCTGTCCAAGAATACTTTTAAAAACATCGTGAAATTGTCACTTATTTCGACCAAATCGCTCGCTCAGCTCTCCAATCACCCATTCCACCTTTCAAAAACGCTTGGAAATCAAAACGACCGCTTTTGTTATTCTAATCGAACAAATTATTATGTTTTATGAAATTGTGTGGATTTCTAAGGGTCTGTTTTGACCGTGATGACACTAAAACAACAGCAATTACGTAGATTTTGTTTTTAGGGGAGATATAACTAAAAAATATTGAAAGCGGCATTCAATTCGATCAAGTTGGACATCTTGCATGCAGTGAAAAGGTCAATATCATCATGAAATTGATATTTACTCCGATCAAAATCATATGCCTATTTTTGGGCTCGTAGGCACCCCAGTTTTCACAGAAATACCGGTATTATTTGAGCCTGTGCGTGACATTTCCAACAATTTGAAATGTTCGTGAGGATCAAATGTTGACAAGAGTAGACATCCACATTCAGTGAATATAAAATAATCAGGTGCTCTACAGATATTTTGAGACCTTTTCTATCTACTAAGTTCATAGTGAAGACACTGGTCAGACTGTGCAGATGCACAGGCTGGTCAGAGTCTTTACTTTGCGCATATTTGAAATTGTTGGAATTCTCACGACCAGGCTCATTTTTTATGTCAAAGGGGCCAATGAGTCCGAGCTGTGTGATACAGGGATATTGTAATATTGTTTAAAGTTTATGGCAGCATTACTTCACAGAACTCACATTTCCAAACGAAACCAGCCAAAACTGCGATTCGATTATCTTTTATTTGAAACATCACGACACAATTCACTAATTGAAGAAATTTTGAAGATTTCGATTTTGTGAAATCGAATTGAAGCTTAGATAGGATCGCTCATAGGTTATTCTCTGTAAATGAGCTTTCATATATTTTGGATTCCCAGTTTATAAAACGTATTTACACGTAAAAAATAACTCTAAGATATGCATTTCATTAACAGAAAGCATTATCACACAGAAGCTCAAAATAAACATCATCAATTTTGTCAGTTGTAAAAGCTTCCAATAGAATTTACTAACTTAACGCCTTTATTGAGTAGAAATTGTGTCAAAATTGATAGCAGCAAATCACGCGAACTGAAATACGGCAATTAAGATAGATGACGTTATCTATTGGAAAGAGCATGCAATATGCCGTAATTTATCTTCCTACATTAAGCTGAGAATGTTATATTAGAAAATGAATTGAAATGTAGGATATTGCAATTTTGTATTCTAAAAGCTCATAAATGTGTAAAGTTTAGTGATAATACAAGTATTGCTTTGACTTTTTATACGTAGGCTACACGTGTCACTATATTTAGAATTCTGATTCAGTTTATCAATTTGATGGTTTTGAAGCAACCTTTAATAGAATGAATGTGTTAGATTCAATAACAAGCAAGAAATCTATATGAGATTGGGGAAAGACATTCAATAGTTATTATTTGGCAAGGAACTCGAAGAGATGATTTCATTGAGTAATAAAAACATATGATTCATGGCCGTATTGTAGAAAATACCCCTCTGTCTGTTGCTTTGTTCAATCTCCCGAATCGACGGTTCACTAAGCTAGGTCCATCTTCGCTAGCCAAGGGTGATGCCCACTACGTGTTCTATTGAACGAACCCTCCCCCTTTCCCCTCACAATCATTAGAAGGGACAACGTAGATAAGATGCTTATATTTGAGTAGTACAGATATTTGGTAATATAGACAGAAACACTTGCTAAAGCTCCAATAGAATTATAGAAACACATTCACAAAGGCCATGAATAAAGGTACTGGACAAATAAAATCGATGATTACATCATCAATTTAACCCTCTCTGTATACTGAATATGAAATGCCACAAAATGACAAATTTGCATATCATCTTTTATTTATGCTTCATATTTTGTTTTAGTTTAAATCTGGTGATTTAGAATGTCATTTGAAATATTGATGATGCAAAATGAAATATTTAAACAATTATCAAATTTCGGGTGTACTATTGTGTTTTGTTTGTTTGAATGGGTATACATGTAACGCCCTTTTAACCCTTTGCTGTTTAATCCCTGCTTTTTACGTGTCTGTGATTTTATGATTGAGAAAACATTGTGAAAAAAGAAGAAATTGCTTCTGACAAGCAATTTCTTCTTTTCCCACACTATTTTCTACCCTACTGAATGGTTATTTTTCAAATTAAATCCACTTTAAATTTTCGTCTGCAAAACCTTTGAATTTGGACAGTCCAAAATTTTGGAAAACAGGAAAGGGTTAAACAATCTTCCAGTCATGGACGTAAGAAGTATATATATGATGATGCAGCCCAGCTGCCATATTTATAGACATCGTGGAATCGATAAGGTGAATGATATTGGAATTGTTTGGAATAAAATTGAATTAGTGAGAGAAGTGGATTTTGAAGGAAATTAAAAGGAGTTTTTCCAACATCGCTAAGATAAACTAAATAAGCGATATAAATTACCCCCCTTTATGAAACATTTTCAAAAGTTTTATAAATGGCTTTTTTTAAAAAAAAATATCTTTCCAAAAGAATCACACGCTTCCAAAACCAATTAAGTCAATGAAATTAAGGATTTTTTTACCATTTTCGTGTTTTGAATTTAGCTGTTGATCTAGTTATATTTAGTAATTTGGAGCTTTTTTGTTTATGGTTTGAGTTGGTGTTTGTTGTATGATTTGAGTGGTTTTTTGGAAAGAATGAATGGAGCGATAAGTGAGCGACTTAGAATACTTTTGATCGGAATGTGAGTAAATTTGACGATGTTTCTAACTATATAAAACGTAGCCATCTCTACAACTCTACAAAAGCTTATCGCAGAGAGCACTACCTTTTCCTAAATAGAGTTTACTTCTCCTTATTCATGTTGAATGCTGGGATTCTCCAGCAGAAAATCTCACCAGTACCAGTAACAATTTACTAGTGTAATCCCCATCTTAAATGGATTTTTTTAAATAAAAAAAAGCTGACATGCATTTTTATCGTTTTGTCTTTCAAATAATTTACACAATGTCTGTTTTTGACCATTATCCCGTAGCGCTAGATCAAATAACGTTACATTTTGTCTGGTAATTAAACATTCACGCCTCATAAACACATTAAATGGCAGCTTTTTAACTTAAAATGATTTAGTTCATTTTGTGAATGGCATATTGACATGACATAGTTTGTTCTCCTTATTTACTATAATAGCATTGAATAATTCATCGCGTGATTGTACTACAACCATTTCCATACTTGCAATATAAGTTGCTGACATCTAAGAAAGGGTAATTTTGTTACTTTTGGTCAGCGTGGAATTAACTCTCACTCCACTCAAAATCATTCGAAATGGCCCCATCGGCGCTCAAATCAGAACATGTCAATCAATCTCTCAAATCATTGAAACGCCCAGAAATCACTCAAAAAAGTCTCAATTTTCAGACATTCTTATTTGGTCCGTCAAGAGACACAAGTATCTATTTATCGCAGAGCAGTACATAAATTTTTGGTAAAAGGAAGAAAATAAATGTAAACGAAATAAGCATTAATTTATTACCTATCTCCTCTTTTTACCATTCCATACGCGTTCATTCCAATCATTTAACCATTCCAATACCATTCCAAAATTCTCCATCAATGTCATGATGATGTTATTTACTTTATAATCTATCATGTGACTAGATTTTTAGCTGATTAGGTCAATAGAAGATATTGAATAAATTGTCATGAATTACCGATTTTATTAGACGAATCACATACATGTATAAGCAGATTAAAACGAGGCTCTGTCGAGTTTTTTCTGTTTTTGATAACGGGTTCGTTTTATTAGGTATTTGATAAACACAAATGTAATCTTCACTTTATTATCTTATCTACGTTTTTGCGATAATTCTACAGATTTGGTATTTGCGTAGTTTCTTATATTGTTTATATAATATAGTACCGATTTAATAAGTTTGGTCTTTTAAGGTGCCTTTGCAATGTCTTACATGTACTAACCAATTACTCCATTTCATTTCGCATGGAACAAAAACAATAAAACTGTCGTTGCCAGGAAACTTGAGGTGAGAAATATTATGATATAATGGCAAGCTTTGAGAAGTCTTCCGCTCTCCGTTTCTTCGAAAAAAATGTTATTAAAAACATGACATACTTTTTAATAGAACAGATATCACCTCGTGCAATTTTACACACAAACAAAAACAGTTAGTTACATCGAGACATTGACATTCGTCTCAATCAAACCCATTCTTAAGCGCTCACTCAGCGTTCCATTCATTCATTCTAAACACTCACTCAAACCACTCAAAACGCTCTAAAATTATTGAAAATATGCAATCAACAGCTAGATGCAAAATGAAAATAGATAGAAAGAAATCGCGATTTCACTGACATAAGTCAATTTGTAAGCGTTTGGTTTGTTCTTGAAGAAATGGAAAGCTTATTATAGAACTTGTATTCACTTTTTATTAAAGGGAGGTAATAAATATCGCTTATTTTATTCATCCTGAACACACAAAACTAAAATATCACACTCATTCGATTTCATCCCGAGATCCTTCCAATATCATTCACCTTATTAATTTCACAATGTTGTTAACTGTTTCTGACCAAAAAACAATTCTGATGTGGTTATTTTTGGTTTTGTTTTTATTTCATTTTAATTTTGCCTCCTTGTTTCAGGTTTACCACCGCTTAAAACATCAATACAGTTATATCGCGGTAGCTGTTGCACCTACCCATAGTTTCCTGTCGTTTCTTATCTCGGCACTTCCAAAATATTTCATCCGAGCCATCAGCAGCTTATCCTTAATAGGTGCATCACTTTTTCATACACCAATTGATTGGAGAAAAATTACTCGTGTCACATTGACTTTTCTCATATGTCGGTAATTGTCCGAGCCGGGTAGCGAACTCAAGATCCCTGGATTGACAACCAAATGCATTACCGATTGGTTAACCTGGCTCGGCAGATTCTATTTTGTCTTCATAAACTGATTTTATCATATTCCCACCTAGAATCATTGAGACAGGATTTACGAGGCAATTTCTGTGTTTCTTTATTGTTTCATCAAAGACAGGTCTTGGTTCCAATAACCCACGAATAGCCTTATCAACCCGGTGCAAGACACATTATCAGTCGTAGGCCAGACCAATTTCCTTTCCTCATACTGTTTTATTAAACCCATTAAACCCCATTAACTAGATATAGCCTATAGAAGATAAAGTTCAACGTTACAGACATCTGATAAAATGGACTATCGTCTGAGAGAAAGTTCTCGTGAATGTATAATATCAATCAAACTTTAAAAACATTTGTAATGATCTTAAACAGGTATATACATGTACATAGAGTGTCAAAGACGGAGAAAAAATTTGGACCACAATTGGTTTTTCCCGAAAATAGGAGTCACGCGCCTCGTATGTACAGACGTGCGTACTATAAAAGTATCATTTGGCCATTTTATTTTAATTCGTTTACTTATTTCATTTTTGTAAATTTATCTCTTGGGTGTACCTTGCGGTAGTACTTGGGTAAAAGACGTTGTCAATAAGCTACCGCTTACGTAATTACGTAAATCAGACGGACGCATGTATGCAATTCGATGGATTACGTGTAAGAATAATCTTACAAGAAATCTTCTTTTTCATTTAGTTATTTTCACAGAGTTAAAGTGAACGAAAACTCTGTGAAACTATTGAAATAATAAGGGCCGCTTTAATACAGGTTGCTTTTTTTTAAAATTCGTTTCGATGGGCCTTGTCTATCGAAGACACCGATGTTTTGGACGTTTCTTTGTTGGTACGGAACTCTCGCACGAAATGACATGCTTTACTTGACTGCGCCTATTTCATTTCCATCCTTTGTCGTAGAATCGCAGTGGGTTCCCGATTAATTTGTCAATCCCTAGATTTTCTATTTTTACAATTATCACAATTCCAAAATTTTTGTATTTTCTTTTTGCTACGGTTATGAACGGGTGCCCTTCTCAGAAAAAAATGTTGTGAAATACAGAAATAAATCTCTGACGTTCCAATAATGAGCATCATGAACGAGATGTCGAATTTTTGACATGAACTCATTAGCTTCATGATAAATTACTCGCTCCCTAACCAAACAGAGGGAAATTATAATCATTTTGTTGTTTGGTAGCCTGTACATATTTTTATTTGTTGTTAATGCTGAGGCCAATACTATCGCCTTCAATAATGATTATCATTAGAGTTAACCTGAAATTGACAATTTGAATGATTTCAGAATGAAATTGAAAGAGTGTATGGAGCGAGTTTTGATTGAAATTAAGGTGAGGTAATATAATATCGGATATTTCGTCCAAACAAATCTACGCACTTTATTTTGTTTGTGTCTTTATGGACCAAACAGACGCTTCCAAATCTATAACAGCCGGTAAAATGCGATCATTTTTAATGGAATGACAATTTCCAATGTTTTTTTTTAGGAATTTCGGAAGGGATTTAAATGGTTTTGAGTGAATATTTGGTATGGATGAATGGAGCGCTGAGTGAACGTTTAGAAGGGTTTTGAACGGAGTGAGTATTGATTTCACGTTGTTCTTATATCGACATACTATCGTAATATCAAATCGTCGAATGTACCTCAGGACCATTTTCAGCCAGCGAGTTGATGCAGTCTCAATTAATTCTCATACAGAGTAGTGTTTCATTTTTGTCAACTGACCATTGAACTTCGCGTGTTGTCTGTTCCACAAAAAAAGTTGTTGTTTTTTTGTTTTTCGATTTGCACTTGTGTTTTACATTCCTCAACGCGTCTAAAGGGAATAGCATATATCTTTCTTATGAAAAAAGCATTATTTTAAGATTTTTTGTCTGTAATTTCGAGAGAACATTATTATTGACAAGTATTGACACGAATAGAATGATTCGTGTGCATGTATTTAACCAAGCATCCATCATTCGAATTCGGTGTTCATAATTACCAGGTTGTTTACTAGCTTGTCAAATATGTCAGACAAGTGTTATATACGGGGTTTCCGAGATCCTATACGTCTTCCTAATTTTATAGAGGTTCTCGAATTTCCATGAAAACCCATTTAAGAACCTAGTAGACACGAAAGGCTACATTGGATTGCCTAAGTAAGACGAGGTGACAACAAAAAGTTACGGACATTGAATTGTGACGGATGACCAAGGCATTGGACACATTTCATGACAGTTCCAGTACTTTACCTAAATTAAAGTTTGATTTTTAACTTTTCTCGCCTTCATAAATGTTACTGGAGAGATTTCTCATGGGGATAAGGTTAAACTGTTTTAAGTCAAATTACCGTATTTTTCGGACAAAATGTCATAGGAAAGTCAAAATCCGCGTTTATACCGCACCGGCGTATAAGCTGCACCCGTGAAAATGTCGACTTTTCAACCCGACTTATTTTCGGGGAAATATGGTAATTTGAGCTTCTGCATGACATGACAAACAATTTCACATACACTGCCCTCCAAAAGTTTCTTCACACACACTTCTTTTAAAGATCTTTAGCTTACGTAATTTAAAACAAAGTTTTATATTATTTTTAAACAATAAAATGTATACTTTATATCTTTATTGCAATGTATCAATTAAGAAACAATACCAGAAATGGCAAAATCATGTAAAATCGACAAAATCAGAATAGTTCACCATTTTGCCAAATTTTCTATCAAGGGGATCAACTTCTGTCAATATTTAGTGTAGCCTCCATTAGCAGGTAAGACAGCCTGAACATGCATCTAGGCATGCTATTTACAAGTCTCTCACAACGTTCCACTGATAATCAGCATTTTCTCCTTTTGTCTCAATATTTTCTGTTATACATTGTTCTAAAATAGTATCTTTATCAACAGTCATTTTGTCGTCTAAAGTAGCGTTCAAATGGGAATAATCAGATTTTAAGTAATAAAAACTAATCTATAACTTTGTTTAAAAAGGTTAAAGCTGAAAATCTTATAAATGAAATGTGTGTGAAGGATCTTTTGGAGGGCAGTGTATGCTTAATGTGAAGACTCAATTAAGAATATGAAGCTGCACAGTATGGTCAGAGAGTTCACAACACTCTCAATGAGTGGCTACAGGTTAAAACATCGTGAAATTGACACGCATTACAATCAAAATCAATCTAAATCATTCACTCAGCGCTCCATTCAATCATTCCAAACATTCACTCAAATCGACCAAAAACGCTCAAAAATCATTTGGAATCGTTTCGATTTCGTTCAAGACGATCAAAATTTATCAACAGCGATCAAATTATTCTACGATTTTAATGTCTGTTGTAGATTTAAAAGTGTCTGATTGGTCCATGAAGACACACAAACAGATTACGTGTATTTTATAAAAGGGAGGTAATTAATTGAACAAAATTAGCGATATTGGATTACCTCCCTTGGATTTCCTTTAAAACTCGCTTCACACACTAATTCAATCTGATTCCGAAATAATTCCAAAATAATTCATTTTGTCAATTTCATGATGTTCTTAACTGTATACACAGTCTGCTTACATCCAGAGAATATAATTAAAACATCCTTGTTGCTTCCAATGGGGCTCAATGTCCTTCCATGTTAGACACCCTTACTTATAATAAACTCATTTGAGCCTGTCAATGACATTTCGAAAAATTTTACACCTGTTCGAGTGTAAAACGTAGAACATGATAGGCAATGACACAATGCATATAAGACAATGCAATAATAATGTATGCTGAACGCCAGAAGAGGGAGATTTTATCCATCTATATTGCGTTTAGTAAAGTCTCTCGTCAGACTGTGCGGCTGCACAGGCGTGTCAGACGCTTTACTTTGTTTAAATGTATTTTTTTTCGGAAATGACACTGACTGGCTCATTTATCATTAAATAAATGAAATGTAGTGTAAAGTTTTGAGAAAAAAATAGGTTGATTTTTAGTTAAAAGGAATATACGATTTCAAAAGATTTTAGTACATTCAATATTGTGGCTGTTCTTTCATTTCCGATTGCTATTCTATCTGACATTGACTAGACAAAACACAAGGACCCATTTTCTACAGCTTGAATGTGTTTACAATGTGGCTGTAAATGCAACGGAATGTGCAGCGAAATAGCAAATAAACACCGTATGAAAGACGATATATCTTCGGGTGATGAGAGTATTTTTTCACTTTGAATGAAAAAGAAAGTAGATTATTACTTTTTCTTGGCGAAAGAAAAAGTAGATGTTTTACTTGTACCTTCACCGAGACTTTGGCTCCTGTGAGACTTGTTGTCTTTTTGAGGTCATATTCTGCTAGATGACGAGTGTAATTTTTTGGTTTAATCATATTTTATTTGCTTAAATTAATACATATACAACACAGTCCACAATTCCTAATTAATTCTATGCAACAGGTTCGTCATTTGATTAACAGGAGTGAGATAAGCTTGTATGCATTACAATGTTAGTAAAGTCAATTATGCGTAAAGGATCGGTCTCAACTCAATGATTGACATAAAATTAAGGGGGAAATATCCACTGCATGATCAAACAAAACGCATATACAAAACAAAGGTCGAACAGCGTTTGCGACACCGTACAACACTTTTGAAAAGAGAACGTGGATTTTGCATAAATACTTTAAATTACAAATTTGCTTCAATATTTGTGGTGTCACCCCTGATATTTTATGAAGATAGTTGATATCACTTCCGGTTTACTCTCCTGTACGGTTATACACTGTGTTTAAAGTAGACCTACATACATGAAAAAACAATCAGTGACTCCGATTTATTTTATATTCTATTGTCACGTACTAGCATTATACCATTTACGATGAGAAAATTCTACATTGAAGCTGAAAGCACCCCGATTCTAGAGAGTATTTTCATGAAACATTTATTACCATTTGATTACATTTTGATTATATTTATTTCTCAATGTTCGAATGGAATCTTGATAGCAGTTTTTTTCTAGAGAATACATGAAATAATTGATCCACGTTGTTTAATTCATTTCTCAAAAAAAAAAAAATCTCTCCGATGGTACTTTTAAAAACATCGTGAAATTGTCACATATTTCGACCAAATCCGTCCCAAATCCCTCGCTCAGCACTCCAATCACCCATTCTACCTTTCAAAAACGATTGGAAATCAAAACGACCAATTTTGTTATTCTTATCAAACAAATCATTATGTTTTATGAAATTGTGTGGATCTTTAAGGATCTGCTTGGACCGTGAAGATACCAAAACAACAACGATTACGTAGATTTGTTTTGGGGGGAGGTAATGAAAATCGACAATATCATCCAATTTGGATGAAATTATCAATTTTATATTACCTTCCTGAAATTTCATGAAATACCTACCCACACACTCATCCAGTTTCATTTCTAATTCATTCTTAAAAATCGTCCATTTTGTCAATTTCACAATGATGCTAACTGTATAACTGGTTCTTTTCAATCAAGTTGGACATCTTGAAATACATTGATACAGTCAATATCACCGTGAAATTGACATTCACTCCGATTAAAACCATTTGCCTATTTCTTGGCTCGTTAGCACTCCAGTTTTCACAGAAATACCGGTATTATTTGAGCATGTGCGTGACATTTCCAACAATTTGAAATGTTCGTAAGGATCAAATGTTGAAAAGAGATGACATCAACAATCTGTAAATATAAGGTTATCTGGTGCTCTACAGATACTTTGAGACCTTTTCTATCTACTAAATGCCTAGTGAAGACACTGGCCAGACTGTGCTAATGCACAGGCTGGTCAGAGTCTTTGCTTTGCGCATGTTTGAAATAGTTGGAAATCTCACGCACAGGCTCATTTATTTGATGTCAAAGGGGCCAATGAGACGGAGCTGTATGATAAAGGGATATTGTAATATTGTTTAAAGTTTATGGCAGCATTACCTCACAAAACTCTCATTTCCAAACGAAACCGACCAAAAATGCGATTCGATTATCTTTTGTTTGAAACACCACGGCACAATTCACTCATTGAAGATATTTTAAAGATCCCGGTTTTGTCAAATCGAATCGCTCAAGCTTAGATAGGATCGCTCATTGGTTATTCTCTGTAAATGAGCTTTCATATATTTTGGATTTCCAGTTTATAAAACGTATTTACACGAATAAATAACTCTTAGATATGCATTTCATTAACAGAAAGCGTTATCACACAGAAACTCTAAATAAACATCATCAATTTTGTCAGTTGTAAGAGCTCCCAATAGAATTTACTAACTTAACGCCTTTATTGAGTAGAAATTGTGTCAAAATTGATAGCAGCAAATCACGCGAACTGAAATACGGCAATTTAGATAGATGACATTATCTATTGGAAAGAGCATGCAATATGCCGTAATTTATCTTCCTACATTTAGCTGAGAATGTTATATTAGAAAATGAATTGAAATGTAGGATATTGCAATTTTGTATTCTAAAAGCTCATAAATGTGTAAAGTTTAGTGATAATACAAGTATTGCTTTGACTTTTTATACGTAGGCTACACGTGTCACTATATTTAGAATTCTGATTCAGTTTATCAATTTGATGGTTTTGAAGCAACCTTTAATAGAATGAATGTGTTAGATACAATAACAAGCAAGAAATCTATATGAGATTGGGGAAAGACATTCAATAGTTATTATTTGGCAAGGAACTCGAAGAGATGATTTCATTGAGTAATAAAAACATATGATTCATGACCGTATTGTAGAATATACCCATCTGTCTGTTGATTTTTTCAATCTCCCGAATCGACGGTTCACTAAGCTAGGTCCATCTTCGCTAGCCAAGGGTGATGCCCACTACGTGTTCTATTGAACGAACCCTCCCCCTTTCCCCTCACAATCATTAGAAGGGACAACGTAGATAAGATGCTTATATTCGAGTAGTACAGATATTTGGTAATATAGACAGAAACACTTGCCAAAGCTCGAATAGAATTATAGAAACACATTCACAAAGGCCATGAATAAAGGTACTGAAAACAACCATGAAGACAAATAAAATCGATGATTACATCATCAATTTAACCCTCTCTGTATACTGAATATGAAATGCCACAAAATGACAAATTTGCATATCATCTTTTATTTATGCTTCATATTTTGTTTTAGTTTAAATCTGGTGATTTAGAATGTCATTTGAAATATTGATGATGCAAAATGAAATATTGACACAATCATCAAATTTCGGGTGTACTATTGTGTTTTGTTTGTTTGAATGGGTATACATGTAACGCCCTTTTAACCCTTTGCTGTTTAATCCCTGCTTTTTACGTGTCTGTGATTTTATGATTGAGAAAACATTGTGAAAAAAGAAGAAATTGCTTCTGACAAGCAATTTCTTCTTTTCCCACACTATTTTCTACCCTACTGAATGGTTATTTTTCAAATTAAATCCACTTTAAATTTTCGTCTGCAAAACCTTTGAATTTGGACAGTCCAAAATTTTGGAAAACAGGAAAGGGTTAAACAATCTTCCAGTCATGGACGTAAGAAGTATATATATATGATGATGCAGCCCAGCTGCCATATTTATAGCCATCGTGGAATCGATAAGGTGAATGATATTGGAATTGTTTTGAATAAAATTGAATTAGTGAGAGAAGTGGATTTTGAAGGAAATTAAAAGGAGTTTTTCCAACATCGCTAAGATAAACTAAATAGGCGATATAAATTACCCCCCTTTATGAAATATTTTCAAAAGTTTTATAAATGGCTTTTTTTAAAAAAAAATATCTTTCCAAAAGAATCACACGCTTCCAAAATCAATTAAGTCAATGAAATTACGGATTTTTTCTACCATTTTCGTGTTTTGAATTTAGCTGTTGATCTAGTTATATTTAGTAATTTGGAGCTTTTTTGTGTATGGTTTGAGTTGGTGTTTGTTGTATGATTTGAGTTGGTTTTTTGGAAAGAATGAATGGAGCGATAAGTGAGCGACTTAGAATACTTTTGATCGGAATGTGAGTAAATTTAACGATGTTTCTAACTATATATCAAAGCACTGAAAGTACCGATGGTGAACGAATCTGTTGGCATTCTAAAGTGATATATTGAATTCGTTGAGAAAAGAGAAATTATAAATATAAAAAATAATCAAGGGAAAGTGTCTCGTCAAAATTCAAAGAATGAGAAAGAGAGGAAAAGAAAGGTAGAGAGAGTGACAGACAGAGACAGACCGATAGACAGAGAGCTATAAGCCTAGAGAAAAGAAAACAGGCAACTATAGTGTCTAGACTAATGATTCTTTTCTTAACTCAAAAAATAGAAGTCAGAAAGGTAATTCAATTTCCACATGCGGAACCCATATTTTAGCAGATTACACAGCAGTCTTTCTGCAATTTGACTTTTAAGCGTTATCCGATATGGCTCTGGTACGACCTGAATGCCCCCCCCCCCCATCCTCCGAATTAAAAGACCGCTGTTGCGTAATTGTAATTACAGGGTTTTGGTCTCTTTCGGTAATATTCAGTCTCGTGAAAGAATAATCATCTGATGCCATTGCGTAAAAATGAATAAAAAAAAAAAAAAAAAAAAAAAAAAAAATTCGATGAAATCTATGTAGGAAGGTATTTTGTACAGCTTATGAATTGTCCAAATATAGTCGTTGTTTAAATCCTATAGCTCCTACCAAACGGCAGATAATCGTAAACCTAAGAGGGTAGAAGATGGCAGCTACGTACGGATGTATGCTCATTATAGTTCTGGTGCGAGAAATACAAATTTCCATATTAAGGTAAAGATGCTCCAGTCCACAGGCGATTGATTCACAATCCAAGTTTCGTTGTCTGTAATATTTTACATACTTCCGGTAAAACAAATAGATGAATGATTGTATTGAGGAAATTCCAGAGCCATCCGAGGGATAGAAGCGCTACTATACAGTTGTAGTTACGATGTCAAGTACTTTGAAAGAAAAATCCATTCGATGTTTAAATTTGAAATTAGGTCTATCGTGTTGGGATATTTGTTCATTTGATTCTTTTATTTATTTATCTATTCATGAAATTCATATATTAACAGTAAATCGTACCGAGATTGCTATATCCCCTGTTTTCCGGCCTTGTTTGAAACGAAAAAAAAAAAACAAAAAAAACCAAACAAACAAACAAAAACAGGAAATTGGATTTGGGTAATATGATACAAAAATACCCGTAACCGAAGATATTTACATTACACAAGTATGCAACAACAAGCTTTAAGATAACTAAAAAGCCAGGAATGGCTTGTGCCGCTCCACAGGCTTGAATTTCTTGTAATAGCAAATCTAAGTTTTGACTAGATTTTTTATATATTTTGGGTTTTACTGATGTTGAAATGATTTTCAAAGTTTCCACTATTATAACATATAGAGAAATGACTTCCGAATAATTTTGGCTGCATGATAATGGATCACACTGGGATCATACTAATGAAGTTTGATTAGTATCCATCAGTTACATTCCGAGAAAATGATTTTCAAAGTTTCCAGTATATAACAAATAGTGGAAATGACCTCCGCCCATAAAATACAAATTTTTCCTCCGATCACAATAATCTTTGGTAGACTGATAAAGGGCACCAAAGGATCATTCATGTAAAATTTGGTTGATATCTATTATTCAGATTCTGAGAAAATGATTTTCAAAGTTTCCACTCTATAACATATAGTGGAAATGACCTCCGCCCATAAAATACAAATTTTTCCTCCAATCACAATAATCTTTGGTAGACTGATAAAAGGTCACCAAAGGATCATTCATGTAAAATTTGGTTGATATCTATCAATTAGATTCTGAGAAAATGATTTTCAAAGTTTCCACTATTATAACATATAGAGAAATGACCTCCGCCCATAAAATACATATTTTTCATCCGATCACAATAATGTTTCGTAGACTGATAAAGGGTCACCAAAGGATCATTCATGTAAAATTTGGTTGATATCTGTCAGTTAGATTCTGAGAAAATGATTTTCAAAGTTTCGACTATATAACGTATAAAGAAATGACCTCCGCCTATAAAAAACATATTTTTCATCTGATCACAATAATGTTTTGTAGACTGATAAACGGTCACCCAGATATCATTCATGTAAAATTTAATTGGTATCCATCAATTAGAACCTGAGAAAAGTCACTTTTTACCATATTTGGAAATTAGCCACGCCCATTAAATCCATGTTTTCATTAGATCAAAATTTCTTGAACAACTTTGAAAGAGGGTCACCCAAGGATCATTCCTGTGAAGTTAGGTTGAAATCCTTCCAGTAGTTTCTGAGGAGAAGATTTTTAAAGAAAAAGTTTACGACCGCACGCACGGACGCACAGACGGACGGACGCACGACGGACACAACGCCATGACAATAGCCCCAGTGGCTTTCAGCAAGTGGAGCTAAAAACGGGATTTAAGCAAGAGGTGTAAATTTGGTAGTTGAGAACATAAGTTGTTAATGGTTTAAATTTTATTTCATATCAAGGTTGGTCACGGTCAAGTGGTGCTTGTTTATGTTTCAATGAGAATTTAGACGCGCCCTCCCTAATAAACGCGCTCCCCCATAAATACGATTCCCAGGCCCTTGACTATACGATCAACAGCATCCAACCGTCCATGGTCCGTGGTGAAAAATCCGGTCTCGAATTTAAATTCAAAAGCTGCCACGACGTAATGTTCATTAGATTGTGGGTTAACTATCTTAAATTCCTATCAGGATAAGGCTGGTTGCGTCATTAAAAGATCGTTCAACATCTGAAAAACTAGCGCGTCCTAAATCGCGCAGTCTTCCTGAAGTGCGAAAGGTTAAAATTTAACACAAAATTAAAACTATTTCTCGTTATTCTTCATAAGTCACATGCGAACAAAATCCCCTTTCGTTGTTACGAAAATATTTCTGAAATCATTTCACCTTCTGCAAATATACAAAATATCCGAGTCAAATGATTAAATCCTAGTTACAATTCATACTGTAAAATAGGAAAAAACCCGTAAAATCTCGTGTGTGACTTATTTCAAAAACGACGTCGCCGCTTGTAAGAATCTGGGGACGTCAAAGGGTGCCGACACGCGGTGACCCAGCTAGCTCCAGACGTTTTGTGTTTTCACTACGAAACACTTTCATTTCATGTACCGGGTGCATTTACACATCACGAAATTTTAGGATTTAATACAGGATTATTTATTTCATACGTGAATAGGTAATGATTTATTAGACCGCTTTGTCCATCGGTAGCGGAACATTGAATATTGCATCGTCTGGAACTTCCTACCTTGTACAAATAATAACAATAATAATAATCTCGGCTTCTGCTAACACAATCACTTGCTTTTGAAAGCTGCAATTAATGGTCGAGGGTGACCGTATTTCGAAAGATGACTTAAAATGACAGAATTACAATTCCTTAGCTAACATTTTATTTTATTTTTTAAATCTATAGCCTTAATATATAAATAGAAAAGCGTATTGGGTAGCGTACGTATTTCAATCGATAATTACGAACATGTTTGCTTCTCTTAGGTACCAAAATACGTATTTTTTTAATTAAGTAAGAGAGTCTGAAATAATAGCGCCCCCTACGACGTTTTGCATCGCGCTCGGGCGCGTTTAATAGGAGAAATACGGCAGGAACATTCCATTCGTTTGTAAACTTGGCCTTTCGTAACTTATAAGCAAAGACTTCATTCATAAGAAGGCAGGTAAAATCGTAGTAGGTCATCACGTGGGGTATGGCCAATCAGGGGTGTGTAGAAGTTCAAGAGTTCACGACCTCAATAAACACACGTTTCCGGCAAATTACTACAAGTTGCAATAGCGAAGGTTTAAATAAAAACATAGTATCTGTCTATACAGTGTACAGACTCAACCTTTGTTTTTGCTCTCAACTCTCGACAATCTTACGCCGATCAAAAATTCGCCCGTATAGACATTCCAAGATATTTTTGTGTTTTTAAAGGGTAATTTTCATTATCTTCACTTGATGAAGAATGCTAGAATCATGCATTTCACGATACAAACAGTGATTTTGTAGAGAGAAGTATCTAGAGATACTAAATTGAATCTAAAGAGGTACTGCTTTATTTAAAACCTATTAAGATCCTACAGGATTTTCCATACACGGTATATAACACTGGTGAACGAAAATTTCGTTCACCAAAAACGTAGCCATCTATACAACTCTACTTCAGCTTATCGCAGAGAACACTACCTTTTCCTAAATAGAGTTTACTTCTCCTTATTCATGTTGAATGTTGGGATTCTCCAGCAGAAAATCTCACCAGTACCAGTAACAATTTACTAGTGTAATCCCCATCTTAAATGGATTTTTTTTAAATAAAAAAAAAAAGCTGACATGCATTTTTATCGTATTGTCTTTCAAATAATTTAAACATTGTCTGTTTTTGACCATTATCCCGTAGCGCTAGATCAAATAACGTTACATTTTGTCTGGTAATTAAACATTCACGCCTCATAAACACATTAAATGGCAGCTTTTTAACTTAAAATGATTTAGTTCATTTTGTGAATGGCATATTGACATGACATAGTTTGTTCTCCTTATTTACTATAATAGCATTGAATAATTCATCGCGTGATTGTACTACAGCCATTTCCATACTTGCAATATAAGTTGCTGACATCTAAGATAGGGTAATTTTGTTACTTTTGGTCAGCGTGGAATTAACTCTCACTCCACTCAAAATCATTCGAAATGGCCCCATCGGCGCTCAAATCAGAACATGTCAATCAATCTCTCAAATCATTGAAACGCCCAGAAATCACTCAAAAAAGTCTCAATTTTCAGACATTCTTATTTGGTCCGTCAAGAGACACAAGTATCTATTTATCGCAGAGCAGTACATATATTTTTGGTAAAAGGAAGGAAATAAATGTAAACGAAATAAGCGTTAATTTATTACCTATCTCCTCTTTTTACCATTCCATACGCGTTTATTCCAATCATTTAACCATTCCAATACCATTCCAAAATTCTCCATCAATGTCATGGTGATATTATTTACTTTATAATCTATTATGTGACTAGATTTTTAGCTGATTAGGTCAATAGAAGATATTGAATAAATTGTCATGAATTACCGATTTTATTAAACGAATCACATACATGTATAAGCAGATTAAAACGAGGCTCTGTCGAGTTTTTTCTGTTTTTGATAACTTGTTCGTTTTAATATGTATTTTATAAACACAAATGTAATTTTCACATTATTATCTTATCTACATTTTAGCGATAATTCTACAGATTTCTTTAAAAATTGTCTTTACATTGTCTTTGCGTAGTTTCTTATAGTGTTTATATAATATAGTACCGATTTAATCAGTTTGTTTCAAAGAACATTTCATTACTGGTCTTTTAATGTAGCTTTGCAGTGTCTTGCATGTACTAACCAATTACCCGGCTGCATTTCACATGGAACAAAAACAATAAAACTGTCGTTGCCAGGAAACTTGAGGTGAGAAAATATTATTATATAATGGCAAGCTTTCGCTCTCCGTTTATTCGAAAAGAAAATTCATTAAAAACATGACATACTTTTTAATAGAACAGATATCATCTCGTGCAATTTTACACACAAACAAAAACAGTCGGATATATCGAGACATTGACATTCATCTCGATCAAAACCATTCTTAAATGCTGACTCAGCGTTCCTTTCAATCATTTATTCTAAACACCCACTCAAAGCGCTCTAAACGCCAAAAACGCTCTAAAATTACTAAAAATGTACAATCAACAGCTAGATGCGAAATGAAAATAAACCGAAAGAAATCGCGATCTCACTGACATAAGTAAAATTGTCAGCGTTTGCAATGGTTTGTTTTTGAAGAAATGGAAAGCTAATTATAGAACTTGTATTCACATATAATTGAAGGGGGGTAATAAATATCGCTTATTTCATTCACCCTGAACTCTCAAAACTCACATATCACACTCATTCGATTTCTTTTCGAAATCATTTTAATATCATTCACCATATCAATTTCACAATGTTGTTAACTGTTTCTTACCAAAAAAATAATTCTTAGTGTTTTTTTTTTTTTTTTTTTTTATTTAATTTTGCCTGTTTGTTTTTGGTTTACCACCTCTTCAAACACCAATACAGTTAAATCGCGGTAGCTGTTGCACCTACCCATGGTTTCATGACGTTTCTCACACCCGTACTGCCAAAATATTTCATCCGAGCCCATCTTAAATCTTAAATAAGTGTATCACTTTTTCATACACTCATTGGTTGGAGAAAAATGTCTCGTGTCACATTGTCTTTTCTAAAATGTCGGAAATTGTCCGAGCCGGGTTGCGAACTCAAGATCCCTCGGTTGACAACCCAATGCGTTACCGATTGGCTAGCCGAGCTCGGCTAACTCTGTTTTGTCTTCATAAACTGATTTTATCATATTCCCACCTAGAATCATTGAGACAGGATTTACGAGGCAAATTCTGTGTTTCTTTATTGTTTCATCAAAGACAGGTCTGGGTTCCAATAACCCACGAATAGCCTTATCAACCCGATGCAAGACACATTATCAGTCGTAGGCCAGACCAATTTCCTTTCCTCATACTGTTTTATTAAACCCATAAAACCCCATTAACTAGATATAGCTTATAGAAGATAAAGTTCAACGTTACAGACAATTCTGATAAAATGGACTTTCGTCTGAGAGAAAGTTTTCGTGACCGTAAAATATCAATCAAACTTTAAAAAAACATTGGTAATGATCTTTAACAAGTATACACATGTACATAGAGTGTCAAAGACGGAGAAAAAAATTGGACCACAATTTGGTTTTCCCGAAAATAGGAGTTACGCGCCTCGTATGTACAGACGTGCGTACGATAAAAGTATCATTTGGCCATTTTATTTTAATTCATTTACTTATTTCATTTTTGTAAATTTATCTCTTGGGTGTACCTTGCGGTGGTACTTGTGTAAAAGACGTTGTCATTACGCTTACGAGGGATGATCTAGAAGTTCGTATAGTGGGCTTATAACTTTCACATTTATAGCTTGTTCTGTATATAATTAGGTCAATGGGCAGTTTTGTAACAACGGAGAACATTAATGATATTGTTTTTGCAGAATTATTTTTAGCGGCCTTAGATAACGTAACCATAGAAACATATGTATGCTAGGGCGGGGGAGCGAGAAAAAAATATTGAAAATCTGTTAAATCAATCAAGTTTTCTGTAAGTTTTCTGTAACTTCAGTTGGAATTCCTTGACTAAATTAAATAGAAAGCCAATAGGAACTATTTGTCATACTTTAAAGCTTAGTGGAAGATTTCTTACGGACACAGAATATTTAAGTAATTCAGAATATTCGAGGAAAAATTGACAAGACTTCAACACCAAAATATGAATACCATTTATTTCCGAATTTCGCCATGATTTATGTTATACACCAATCCAAACATTTAAAGTCATTTATAAAAATAATAAAAATGTGCAGAAGAGAACTTTTCCTAAAGCTATCCCAGATATTCAGAGAAGGCAGTGCTTCAAAGAAGTATTTATTTTGGTCTAATAGAGTTTCAACGAACGAATATAGCCCAATTGATTCTCACTATTTTCCAAAAATAAAGGTCCGAATTTTGGCTCTCCACTTCATTAGAAACATAATGCATATAAAAATTGTAAACAAATTTGATTCGAAAGGTATGTGGGTAATTTCTGTAAGTTGGTGTATCAGGCACAGAAAGGCATGAGAGTAAGCGGAGGCTATGCAGGAAAGAAATATTATTGACGTCGTATTTGACGTTCTTGCTCCCCCGCGTTAGTAGGGGGTCTTTGCCTTAATTCATGCATTTTTCAATCGCTATTGATTGTGAAAATTTGAAATTTTCGACGTTTATTACACAGATGATGCATTTAATGACTTTTTACTTTTTTTTTTGATATTTAACTTTTCTGATGATTTATAACATTATTTTACTAACTTTTGGACCAACCCTCGTAATGACGTAAATCAGATGGACGCATGTATGCAATTCGATGGATTACGTGTAAGAATAATCTTACAAGAAATCTTATTTTTCATTTAGTAATTTTCACAGAGTTAAAGCGAACGAAAACTCTGTGACACTATTGAGATAATAAGGCCCGCTTTAATACAGGTTGCTTTTTTTTAATTCGTTTCTATGGGCCTTGTCTATCGAAGACACCAATGTTTTGGACGTTTCTTTGTTTGTACGGAACTCTCGCACGAAATGACATGCTTTACTTGACTTCGCCCATTTCATTTTCATCCTTTGTCGTAGAATTGCAGCAGGTTCCCGATTTAGATGTCAATCCCAAGATTTTCGATTTTTACAATTATCACAATTCCATTTTTTTTTAGTTTTTTTTTTTTGTAAGGGTTATGAACGGATGCTCTTCTCAGAAAAATGTTGTGAAATACAGAAATAAATCTCTGACGTTCCAATAATGAGCATCATGAACGAGATGTCGAATTTTTGACATCAACTCATTAGTTTCATGATAAATTACTCACTCCCTAAAACAACAGAGGGAAATTATAATCATTTTGTTGTTTGGTAGCCTGTACATAATTTTCTTTGTTGTTGATGCTGAGGCCAATACTATCGCATTCAATAATGATTATCATAAGAGTTAACCTGAAATTGACAATTCGAATTATTTCGGAATGAAATTGAAAGAGTGTAAGGAGCGAGTTTTGATTGAAACCAAGGGGAGGTAATATGATATCGCCCTTTTCGTCTAAATATATTACATGTACCTCCATTTTGAAAAAAAAATCTACGCACTTTATTGTGTTTGTGTCTTCAGGAACCAAACAGACGCTTCCAAATCTATACCAACCGGTAGAATGCGATGGTTTTTAATGGAATTTCGATCGTTTTGACAATTTCCAATGTTTTTATTAAGGAATTTCGGAAAGTTTTTAAATTGTTTTGAGTGAGTGTTTGGTATGGATAAATAGAGCGCTGAGTGAACGTTTTAGAAGATTTTGGATTGGAGTGAGTATTGATTTCGCGATGTTCTTAGCTCGACATACTGTCGTAATATCAAATCGTCGAATGCACCTCGGGACCATTTTCAGCCATCCAATTGATGCAGTCTCAATTAATTCTCGTACAGAGTAGTGTTTCATTTTTGTCAATTGACCTTTGAACTACGCGTGTTGTCAAATCCACAAAAAAGTATCTTTTATGATTTGTACTTGTGTTATACATTCCCCAACGTGTCTACAGGGCAAAGTATATATTTTTTCTTATAAAAAGCATCATTTCAAGATTTTTTTCTCTCTGTAATTTCGAGAGAGCATTATTATTGACAAGTATTGACACGAAGAGAAAGATTCGTGTGCATGTATTTAACCAAGCATCCATCATTCGATCTCGGTGTTCATAATTACCAGGTTGTTTACTAGCTTGTCAAATATGTCAGACAAGTGTTATATACGGGGTTTCCGAGATCCTATCCTTCCTAATCTTATAGAGTTTCTCGAATTTCCATGAAAACCCATTTAAGAACCTAGTAGACACGAAAGGCCATATTGGATTACCTAAATCAGGCGAGGTGACTACAAAAAGGTACGGACATTGAATCGTGACGGATGACCAAGGCATTGGACACATTTCATGACAGTTCCAGCACTTTATCTAAATTAAAGTTTGATTTTTAACTTTCCTCGCCTTTATAAATGTTACTGGAGAGATATCTCATGGGGATAAGGTTAAACTGTTTTAAGTCAAATTACCGTATTTTTTCGGACAATATGTCATAGGAAAGTCAAAATCCGCGTTTATGCCGCACCGGCGTATAAGCCGCACCCGTGAAAACGTCGACTTTTCAACGGATAAGACGCGACTTATTTTCCGGGAAATATGGTAATTTGAGCTTCTGCGTGAAATGACAAACAATTTCACATATGCTTAATGTGAAAACTCAATTAAGAATATGAAGCTGCATAGTATGGTCAGAGAGTTCACAACACTCTCAATGGGTAGCTACAGTTTGAAACATCGTGAAATTGACACGCATTACGATCAAATTATCTAAATCATTCGCTCAGCGCTCCATTCATTCATTCCAAACATTCACTCAAATCGACCAAAAACGCTCCAAAATCATTTGGAATCATTTCGATTTCGTTCAAGATGATCAAAATTTATCCACAGCGATCAAATTATTCTACGATTTTAATGGCTGTTGTAGATTTATAAATTAAAAGTGTCTGATTGGTCCATGATGACACACAAACAGATGACGTTTATTTTATAAAAGGGAGGTAATTAATATCGCTAATTTTGTTCATCTTGAACAAAATTAGCGATGTTGGATTGCCTCCCTTAGATTTACTTCAAAACTCGCTTCACACACTAATTCAATCTTATTCCGAAATAATTCCAAAATGATTCATTTTGTCAATTTCATGATGTTCTTAACTGTATACAGAGTCTGCTTACATCCATAGAATATACTTAAAACATCTTTGTTGCTTCCGATGGAGCTCAATGTTCTTCCATCTTAGACACCCTTACTTATAATAAACTCATTTTAGCCTGTCAATGACATTTCGAACAATTTTACACGTGTTCGAGTGAAAAACGTTGAGCATGATAGGCACGACACAATTCATATAAGACAATGTAATAATAATATATGCTGAACGTCAGGAGAGGGAGATCTTATCCATCTATATAGCGTTAAGTGAAGACTCTCGTCAGACTGTGCGGCTGCACAGGCGTGTCAGACGCTTTACTTTGTGCAAATGTTTTTTTTTTCCGGAAATGACACTGACTGGCTCATTTATCATTAAATAAATGAAATGTAGTGTAAAGTTTTGAGGAAAAAATAAGTTGATTTTTAGTTAAAAAGAATATGCGATTTCAAAAGATTTAAGGACATTCAATATTGTGGCTGTTCTATCATTTCCGATTGCTATTCTATCTGACATTGTCTAGACAAAACACAAGGACCCATTTTCTACAGGTTGAATGTGTTTACAATGTTGATGTAAATGCAACGGAATGTGCTACGAAATAGCAAATAAACACCTTGTGATAGACGATATATCTTCGGGTGATGAGAGTATTTTTTTCACTTTGAATGAAAAAGAAAGTAGATTATTACTTTTTCTTGGCGAAAGAAAAAGTAGATGTTTTACTTATATATCACCGAGACTTTGGCTCGTGTGAGACTTGTTGTCTTTTTCTTTGTCTTTTGAGGTCATATTCTGCCTTAGATGACGAGTTTAATATTTTGGTTTAATCATATTTTATTTGCTTGAATTAATACATATACAGCACAGTCCAAAATTCCTAATTAATTCTATGCAACAGGTTCGTCATTTGATTAACAGGAGTGAGATTAGCTTTACCCAACATGGCCTAAGCTTTTGCGAAAAAATCCGTAAAATATACGAATCGTTTGACGTTATTTGTACATGTAAAACAGCATTACTTTATGGCATCCTTTCTCAGTTACGAGAATGCTTCAGCTTAAACAAGAGTGATATCTCAACCTGAAATATCAAGAAAATGTAGTGTGTGATTTCTCCCCTTAGCCGTAGGATACACCATGATCATTTTGTTTCCATTTCTAAGTTATTTTCCTAGTCAAAGTTCCATAAACTTATTTTGGTCATTTAGGTAATTATATAAAACTTATAATTCTTATATAAGAGAAACTCAATGACAAAATTTCGGATTATGAAACAATTACCTGTAGTTAGTATGTACAACGTTAAAGTCGCGTATAAGTAGAAAACGGAATATAACATACACAGTAATGTTAGTAAAATATGTAACAGTGTGGTAAATTTAAGAAAAATCAGAATTGCTCGAAAAACGACAAATGTGTCATTCATCAAATACATCAATTATTGTATTGTTGGCTGGACTGTTTTGTAAGGAACGTAACAAAAGTTAACAAACAAATAAACAAACATACACACAAATAAAAATATTTACTCATAATGCAGTCAAGTCTTCTAAATGTAATTCTTTTATTTTAAAACCCAGACACATAAAATACGGACCGGACATGAAAACCATTAATTCCTGAAGAAGTAATCGACTTAAGGTATTAAAAACCGATGCAACGGCAATCAAAATGCGCGATATTACAAATAAATCACACTTTTTTGTTGTAAACTTTGCCCAATAGACTATCTATTCTTAATAGATTTTGTGTAGGAAGAATAGATCGAACGAATGAATTGGAATTTAATTCAAAACGGTCAGAATACAGTCTTCATAACGCTGTCTCTTTTCCCACTTGCAGTTACACAATGTACTCCGTATTTATTACCACTAATCCCAGGTACAGTTAGTTACATCGTGAAATTGACATTCACCTAATTAAAACCCATTCTAAATTGCTCACTCAGCGCTCCAATCATTCATTCCAAACACTCACTCATACCATTCAAAAACGCTCAAACCCATTGAAAAATATAGAATCAACAAGGTCATCCAAAGAAAATTTTGATAGATAAAAATCGCGATTTCACTGACATAATTCAAATTACAAACGTCTCATAGGTTCTTGAAGAAATAGGAAGCTATGTATAAAACTTGATTGTATTTTTTTTTTATTAAAGGGAGGTAATCATTATCGCAAATTTTGTTCATCCTGAACAAAATTTTCGATATAGGATTACCTCCCATTAAATTCACTCAAAATTCGCTCCACACACTCAATCAATTTCATTTCTTAATCATTCCAAAATCATTCACCTTGTCAATTTCACGATGTTGTTAACTGTACTTTGCACATGATAACTAAGCCTCGTACAATGATTTGGCAGGAAAAAATAAAAAAAAAATGTATATAAATATAGACTATAATTATATACCATTTTTTATTTTTTCCTGCCAAATTATTGTATAAGGTTTATTTATCATATGCAGAGTCCCTGTGCAACTAGTCCACTTAATTGACAACCTTCTTTGATTTGCTTTATTTGAAGGACATGACCAACTTTGCGGTTACTTCCATATTTAGCTCAACTGAGCATATCATGGTCATGGTGAAGGTTTTTTTTTTTTAACTTGATTGTCCAGTGTCCGTCGTTGTTGACCCTCTTGTTTAAATCCATATTATATATATACTTAGATATTTTGTACGTTTGCTGACAAAAAAAATTCTTCCTGTAGATATGTCTTTGCCAAAGACAATTTGAACGGTGGTCTTTTTTCTTCTTTGCTTGGTTTTACTGATTTAATTTTGTAAAATTTAACAGTCGTTCCCAATTTGACCACAAGACATGGATTTTTATTACTACAATCTTCGAACTGACTGTATCACCAAACTTAAAGATTACTAGAAATGGATTTTGGACATCCACTGACGTTAATTGTATTAACAGATTATTAGTAATAATAATCCGTATATTTATCTGATTACTCACTTGAAAGCAGAGAAAACAGTTATTCACCATTGTAAATAGTTTGTAATCAAATACAATTTTCATATTCTACAAACAATACTATTCTCTATAAATAAATTGTTTTTCTTTTGTATTGCACATAAATTGCATTCAGATGAGAGTAATGTAGCTAACTTAAGTCTGTGAAGGCTGATCCTAGTCTACGCTTTCTATCATAGCTTTGCTTTGTCACGAGAATGCAGTTGAAAGGTTAATAAAAGATCAGTTTCTTTTCAGTTAATTTGTCTGAGAACTCAATTGTAGCTTTTAACCTAGATACATATTGCTTAATACATGTGTCCGGTTAGACTTGCTAGGCTGTACATCAATTAGCCCATGTGCGACATTTCCAACAATTTCACATGTGTGCATAACAAAGCCTCTGTCTAGCCTCTGCATCCGCACACTCTGAACAGAGTTCACTTCGCTTCCAGTTGATAGCTTAAGTCATCACCTCTCTTAGGATGGTCAGCAATTATTCTTACTGTATTTGGTGGTTGTCAAGACTGCACAATGTCTGACCATCACGCACACGTGAAAGTGTTGGAAATATCACGCACAGGCTCAAATATTACAGACAGAGACTGTGGTTAATTTGGGCCCGTTTTACTAAACTTCTTACGAAAAAATAATCGTAAGTCAAAATCACAAATCGTACCTGGTATTTTCATTCATTGCTCGATTCTACCTTGCAACATCTCATTAGAAACAGACGATTCTTTTGAGATATTGAATGGCAGAATTCCATATTTAGTTACTACTGTATAATTAACTTTAACTTTTGACTAACGATAGAAAAAAAACCCGTAAGATGTTTAGTAAAACATGCCCTTGATGTACACTTAAGAGTACACTGGGTGCATGATGCAGTATTCCAGTCAAATCTGTTCTTGGCTTTGATAAGATCTCTGGCGATGTCATTTAGTAGCATACCAACCTGGTCGCCCCGCCAAAACTTACAGCGGTAATATTTGTTTTTCAGTCTCCTTCTCTTTATAGAAATCAAAATCAAGAAGTAGCATTTGATTATTTTTTCTGACTGAAGGTAGTGGACCCGTAATAGTTCCGTAACATTTCGGAACTTATAATCTTTCACAATGTTGACCGAGGTTTCCTAATGAAAATCATTAGGAAACCTCGGTTAACACTGTTAAAGCTCCTCACTTCCGAAACTTTGCAGATCTATTACGGATCCACTACCTTAATGTGAAGATATGAAGTAAGAATAGTGTAATAGTCTTTATAAATGTGACCCGTCATGAGAAAGGGGCTATTTTGGGACACTATGAAATACATATTTGGAATTTTGAAGCAGGATGAACAAAATTAGCAAAATTTATTACCCCCCTTTAATAAAATATGCAAACAATATCTATAAATAGTTTTTTTTCATTTCTTCAAGAACCAATTAGACCCTAACTATTTCAATTATGTCAGTGAAATCGCGTTTTTTTTCTAGTTGTATTCATTTTGAATGTAACCGATGCTTTTTATCTTTTTTAGTCATTTTCGAGCATTTATGAGCGGTTTCAGTGAGTGTTTGGAATAATTAACCGGAGCGATGAGTAGGCGATTAAGAATGGTTTTCATTTAGAAGAATGTCAATTTCACGATTTAACTAAATGTATTTGAACTCCTACTCTTTCCGTATCCACAATACTTGTCAAAATTTAGAAAATAATTGGCATAAATGATAATAATCATGCCATAACAATATAAAGAAATTCAAGTTTCAGCAATCATCTTTACATTTAAGAAGAAATTTTCCTGGAAAAAAAAAAACAAAACGACGCTCAGATTAAAATGATTGATATTCCCGTGTGGTATTGAGACAGGTCACACATTGGAAAACCGTTTTCTAGGAACCCTCTATGTCTTCCTTCAGTCTTGTCACATTTTCCGTCATATTTATGTACGCTTTTGTAATGTTTCCATTTTTTTGTGTAAAATGCTCCACAATCAAAAAGAGCCTATCACAGCCCACAGTATTGTACATATATCTTATCATTACTTTTATCTAGGAATATATATGCAATGTTAAGATCAGTATAGCCATATAGGTCGATTGCCGTCAAAAAGGAGTTTTTTATCATTTCCACTCATCCTTTATTGGTAGATTTTACTTTTAAACTTTGGACAAAATGTTGTTGTGTCATATATTAAATCAGATTCTTGGATATTATTTAGGTACGTATTTTTGTTTTCTGTTGAAACTCACTAGAATCAAAACCATGATGATTTTAATGGATCCCTACATACATGTATAATAAGTGTAGAATTAATCTTAAATGCAATTATCGAAGTGGACCCGTAATGGTTTCATAACATTTCGGAAATCATGATCATGAATCATGAAAATCAAAAGGAAACCTCTGTTAACACTGTTTAAGTTCGTTACTTCTCAAACATTGCAGAGCAATTACACAACTATTACTGACTCCTCTAGCTTGTCACCAAATTGTGTGTACCATTCTTTGACTGTCCCTTTGTACAAGTCTATGGGCCAACTTATTTCTCACCCCGGGCGGGTACTGTTGCCCGCAATATCAGAGTATCTCTCAGAAAGCGGGCTACCAGCTCTAGACTGGTCCACATATTGACTATCAGAATAGCCTAGAACAGGCTATTCTGATATTCAACAGTGAGACCAGTCTACACCCGACCCGAAAGCGGGCGAGAAATAAGTTGGCCCTATATATAACTGTTTCCCCAGATCAATGAATGGAACGCTGGTTCCGCCCACGATGCAACTCTCAAATATTTAAATGCTATTGATCTTCAAAATAAGTTCTCTGAGGTGCTTATAAGTAATGAACATGAAACAAATGGGAAATCGTTGGGGGTGACCAAAAAGGAGTGATTATTATACTGCAAAAAATTTTTTATAAAAAATCTAGCATTTTCATTGGTTAATGCTGGCCTGACAAACATTGTAGACATCTATGGCTGCTCCGGTATAACTTCTTATATTTCCTTCAGGCGCCTTCAGTAACTCAGACAAAAATTCGAACCGATAATAGCAGCCACTAACACAACCTGAGTATACACGTTATACTAATGTTAAAAGCATATCAGTTAATAACATATAAATGAAAAATGATATAAATGCAAATAAATACCTTTCCATTTTACCAATCTGCCCATTTAAAGTGCCAACTTTCTCGTAGGTTCAGCCCAAATCCACAAAATCGCCTAATGTAGTAATGTGACGTCACAACTACACGTGACGTCACTTTTTACAGGTTAACTTTTCATTTGGGGCGCATGAGGGTATTCGTGGTTTCAAAGAATTCTATTTTAACCAAGGTAAGGCCTAAATAGGCGAAAAGACAGATATTTAGTCTAAAATTTTGTAGTATAATTTAAAATTCGTATACGGTTTCTTGCCTGGGTTTATGACGATTTTTTCCCAGCAGTAAAATATTATGTCAACCCTCTCCTAGGGCTTGAATGACATCCTTTTTCCAGCCGGAAATAAATTGTCATTTACCCCGGCATGAAACCGTATAACATATATTGCAGCTAGTTGAATCTATAATTACGACGTTTACTATGATTGACAAAAAGGGCGGAAAGGGTCGGAGTTCAAGAGTCATCAAATTATAGTAATTGAGTAAGACCTATGCGATAACTTATATATGCTATCAAAATAACCTGTCTTATTTATCATAAGATATTGTATTAAGCGACCATTCCAATATGCGAGCGCTTTTTGGGTGGCCCCCTAAGAGATCGGTTAACACTAGTTTTACTGTACTTGTTTATATCAGGACATTCCAAAAGTCCGAAGAAGTGCATGGTATTAACCTATCGGGTCGTTTCTACTTTAATTCCGATAATGTGATTATTTGAAGCAGACATCATAATTCTTAGAAACATTTATTATCGTCTTGGGCAAAATATAAGCTATCGACAAAATGAGTACTTTTCTTATTACACTCGCTGAAAGTCGGCCAACTGGTACTCTCTGGTAATGCAGAATCGAACATGTGACGGGACAGTCAATTGCATATGAGCCAGGGCGTGACGTTTCCTACAATTTGATCCTGTGCGTGAAAAATCCAACAATTTCAAATGTGCGCAAAGCATAGACTCTGACCAGCCTGTGCATCCGCACAGCTGTCCAGAGTCTTCAATATGCGTTTGGTAGATAGATAAGGTAGCAAAGAATCTGTAAGCCGACAGGTAACTTGAGTATTTGTGTATGTGGCTATCAACGCTAATAAATTTTCGCACCTCACGAACATTTCAAATTGTTGGAAATGCCGAGCTCTGGCTCATTTTACATACACGCAAAGAAAATACTCGGAACAGCCTGAGCATCAGCATGTAGTCTTTCGGAGACTTCAATAAGGGCTTAGTAGAATACGACTTATACATAGTCAAAGAATTCTAATGATTCGATCAATTGGAATTTATTATGCATCTTCTGGCTTGCCCTGATGGTTATATGTGTGCCAAGCCATGATGGTTATATGTGTAGCCGCACATGTGACCGTCAATCTAGAGGTCCCGGATTCGATCCCCTACGGCGGCACCCATCCTTTCCGAATATTTGTTCATCACCAAAAAGACGATAATCGTAGACGTCAGATAGCAGCTGGATGCTAGGGAAAGGATGTGATGGTAGTATTGGTGTGAGACACACCAGGATTCCATTGCTAGGTGCTCCGGCCGCCGCGATATAACTTTAAATTTGTTGAAGCGGCGTTAAACTCCATTGCAAAACATCAAATTATAACTGCTGAGTCTGAATAGCTAAGTCGCTAATGCGTAGGGTTGTCAATCGTGGGATCAGGGGTGCAGATGAAAGAGGTTAATACCGGTCCAAAATCTTTATTTCTCATTAAAACCCTATGTTGTGGGTACTCATCTGAATTGTCATGATGAGACGATTCAAATGAGTACCCTCAATATATGATTTATGCAAGAATTGTTGAAATAATTGAATTTGAAATCTAAAATACCCCCTTTATCTGTAGCTCTGCTTGAAAATCATGACCTTTGACATCAAATTTGGCATACTTTCTTCCTAAATTTGACAAAAGTCATTGTGATACTGGTCATTTGTTTCCAACCAATGGGCATACCGTCGATGTTATTCTAAAACCTGGTAACTACAGCTTTGATGAAGCTGCAGTTACGAGGTTTTAGAATTACATCGACGATATGATTAGAAGTACGCCTGAGATGGCTTGGTAGCTGTTGACTCGAATGAAATGTTGTGATTGAGCTCATGTGATAATCAACTGGAAAACATGGGTACATGTATGTGCATCATGTGTCTGCGAATCAACTATACTATGGTTGAAAGAGCATTTAAAACCCATACAAACGAGAAAATGATATTATCTCTCTACGCGTGCGTTCCAAATGTTTGTCATTTAAAAACAAAAAGGTAGTTTTTGAGTGTTTCGTTGAAACGCGAAAGCTGCAAAGTTATCTAAGAAAAGAGGGATGATTTCTGAAATGGATTGCCATAAACCATTAGAGCATAGAACTTACTGCGTGGACATAAGACATAACGTATTATTATGCATTTTAACCTCGATAATTTCTAGCAGAACGTATTATTACGTCGTTTTGACCACGGTAATTGTCCGGAGAATGTAATTGGAAGATGAAATTGGTAACCGAAATAGTTGTTTCCACAACAAACTGGTGCTTTGTTGTCCGAAAATAATAAATCATCAGACACTGGTATTTAATGGAAACTGGTAAAACCGAATAAAAGAGCAGATTTCTTCGCGGCTTGAAACTGCCATTCTTTCAAGATGACGAGAAACGAGTTTTGGATATTTTTTCATTCGCCTATTGATGGATCGCCGCTTTGAATAAACCGTATTAGGATGAATCAAATTAGTTTTTTAGACTGAAGGTACAATTCTTACCTTCTAGATTTTCTTTCTCTAATATGAACGGAACTAAATCATTTTACAATAAAATCAGGCCCGAACTTATACAACGTTGTTTTTTTTTTATCAGTTGAGATATTTTCTATTTTCAATTGAATATTTATCTTAACATGATGAATGCTACAAGGTAGAAATATCAAAGTTTTGTTACACAATCTTTAAATATCAAAAGATTCCTTTTGTGATAAAGAAAAAAAAAACAACATAAAAATATCAAAACTTTGTTAGAAATTCAGAATGGAGCAAGCTTATCTTCTTTCTAGTGAATAAAATGTGCTTTGAAAATAAATTCGTATTGAACATGTTAATCCAAATAAAACTTGTTTGGAAAATAGCATGACTTGCCTTTAATGCCATTTATCGCACAGCAATTCGGTAGGTAGGGAAAGAAAGCTATTTTCTACGAAAGACCGGTGGTGACTTCTTTTATTCACACTTCACGCTTCAAACTTCAAACATATGATATTGAAAAGTGTGAACTATGAAATGTGAAGTGTGAAGTTTGAAGTATGAAGTGTGAACTTTGAAGTGTAAAGTATGAACTTTGAAGTATGAAGTGTGAACTTTGAAGTATGAAGTGTGAACTTTGGAGTGTGAAGTTTGAAGTATGAACTGTGAAATTTGAAGTATGAAGCGTGAAGTGTGAAGTGTGAACTTTGAATTATGAAGTGTGAAGTATGAAGTGTGAACTTTGAAGTGTGAACTGTGAGGTGAGAAGTATGAAGTTTGAAGTGTGAACTTTGAATAGTGAAGTATGAAGTGTGAACTTTGAAGTGTGAAGTTTGAAGTGTGAAATGTGAACTGTAAACTGGGAAGTTTATATATATGGCAACTTTGAAAAAATTCAACTTCATAGTTCCCACTTCACATTTCACTCTTCAAGATTCACACTTCAAAGTTCACACTTCACACTTCAAAGTTCACACTTCATACTTCACAGTTCACACTTCAAACTTCACAATTCAAAGTTCACACTTTACACTTCACACTTCACACTTCAAAGTTCACACGTCATACTTCAAACTTCAAAGTTCACACTTCATACTTCACACTTCAGAGTTTAAAATTCACAATTCAAACTTCACACTTCAAACTTCACAGTTCACACTTCAAACTTCACACTTAACATTTCATAGTTCACACTTCACACTTCAAAGTTCACACTTCACACTTCAAAGTTCAATGTTCACAGTCCACACTTCAAAGATATTATGTTTGAAGTGTGAAATGTTAAGTTTGAATTTAAGAAATGTCACCTCCAGTTCACGCTTCAGAGTTCACATTTCAAAGAAAATATGTTTGAAGTGTGAAGCGTTAAGTGTGAATAAAAGCAGTCACCACCGGTCTTTCGTAGTTTTCACCCCTACTGCGGATTGCGCAGTCTGACTAGGGTCAAAATTTTTCGCACTTTACTGATTTTCTGAATCTAGAATAATCAATCTGTCTTATTGTGAAAGAATTTTTTGAAATGCGACCTCTAGTTTGTCTGTTCTAGAACCAATCTCTTTTTCAAATATTTCTTTTACGAGGATAACAGATGCAACCTTTTCGCTTGACGGGTCACATTTATCATACGTTCTTAGTGTATTTATGAAATAAAAATCTAACTAGGTTGCGGGAATTGATAATTGTCGAGGCTCTGTCGAGTAAATTGTCAACCCCACAACCGAGTTGGATGATATTTTTTTCGTACAAAAAAACCCTAATTATTATTTGCCTTGTTTTCGTCGTTGTTTCTCACAAAAGTGCGAGTTTCTAAAAATAACCGCATTAAGTCATTGTTCTAAAACTATACATGTGATATCATAAAAAATATCCTATGGGATATTATTACACGGATGTTTGCATACATGTAGTTATCAGATAAAATTTCGTGACAGGGTACGTTCTAAGCAGAATTCTCCAGTAAAGAGCATCGTAAAAGTGAAGTCATGGAATTTTTCGAGAAAATTGGTTATAGTTGTTAGGTTTCCTTTATTGAAGCTGAAAATTGAATGGTTTGATTGAGTCTTTGGAGTGCGTAAACGTATGACTAGGCGCTTATAGTTAATACTTTAGAATGATTTTGATTGGAGTCATTGTCAATTTCAAGACATTTTAGACTGTAATCCTTTCTTTCTCGGAAGTATTCTCATCCTGAACATAGAATAGCACTACGTACTGAGTGAATTTAAAGGGAGGTTATCCGGAATCGCTAATTTTGTTTAGGATGAACAAAATTAACAATAATAATTACCTCCCTTTAACAAAATATGCATACATCTTCAGATGCTTACAATTTAAGTTATGTCTATGAAATTGTCTAGATTTCTTTCTAGTCTTATTCGGTTTGAATGAGGTTGTTGATTTTATCTTTTTCATTGCGTTTGGAGCGTTTTTGAATGGTTTGAGTGAGTGTTTGGAATGAATGAATGGAGCACTGAGCGGATCATTTGGAATGGTTTTGATCGAGTTGAATGTCAGTTTCACGATGTTGTTTATTGATACCAATTAAACCAAGCTATGCCAGCAAGTGCTAGTGCAAAGCAGAATATAACTTGCCAACGGTTTGCATCGTTTTGTCATCTTGAAAGCAGAACAGTTTTCTGTCTTGAGTTTATTGAAAGGGAGAAAGTGTTATGTCTTCAAGTACTGTCTGTTGATAATATTTATTAACTCAATTTTGATTCTAAATTGAATTTGGTGTTTTTTAGGGAAAATTATTTTCGTCTAGATTCACGGACCCTTACTTATTAGAATATCATCCATCTCAAAAGAGATTTTTTACGGTGTTTGGATAAAAGATAGAAAGTTCATGATCGTGTCGCAGATTTCATTATTCCTCCTATATCATGTTTGTATAGATACATGTTTAAACACGTACCAATTGATTTATAATAGAAAATCTATGTGGAATTGGAGTTAGGGGTAATGGTATTACAATTAACAACATCGAGAAATTGACAACTTGAATGATTTTGGAATGCTTTGGAAAGAAATTGGAAGAGTGTGATGAGTGAGATTTGAGTGAAATTAAAAGGAGGTAGTCCACTATCGCTAATTTGCGATATTTGTTTCCCCCCACAAATAAATATGCAATTAAATTCTATGAATAGCTTCCTATTTCATCAAGAACTAATCAGACGCTTACAATTTCAAGTATGTCAGGAAAATCGCCTTTTTTTATTAATATTCGTTTTTGAATGAATGTAGCTGTTGATTTTTAAGTCATTATGGCGCATTTTTGAGTGGTTTTAGTGAGTGTTTGTAATGGTTGAATGGAGCGCTGTGTGAGCGATTAAGAATGGTTTTGATTGAGATGAATGTCAATTTCACGATGTAACTTACTGTACTGGTGCAAGTTATTCAACAAATTAAATAATATTTGCTCAAGCTATCGCGATACGAATATAAGTAAAACGTTAAAAGGGACGTAAAACTAGTATCAAACTCAATGTGTGTGAGTTTTTTTTTTTTTTTTTTTTTGTCTATCTTTAAATCTGTAATAGTTGTTAGCTAAGATTCTGTTAAATAATCTTTAAGATTTGAATGTATAGGAATCGGGGTTAGTATATGAAGTATTACAAGGATATGTGTTTGTATATGTCACCTGTTTAAGACCAATAATGGAAAACTTATTTATCAAACGGACATTTTTAAAAAAGAGACTGTTTCGAAACATTTTTTAAAAAGAAATGCCTTATAGATTTTCTTCCACATAAATATTTTCTCACTAAAGATCCGCAATTTAAAGTGAGTGATCAGGGGTCAATTTTGTCTATACCTGTACCTGTAATTGTGTGTGTGTATTTCCGTTTATTTATCGTCGCTACCATAGAACATGCCCATATTAGCGACGCCCCAGGAAACAGTTAGTTGTTACGGGGGATAGTGCAGAGATACATGACCAAACTACTGCTGAGATCCGCCATGGTTCTTTAACGTGCTCGGTGTAAAGCACCGTCTCACGGGGCCTCGGTTTAACGTCTCAACCGAAAGACAATTAGTTTTGTTAGTGTGCCAGCCCGGGTTTGAACCTACGCCGTCGAACTTAATAATTGTGGATCTATAGTTTACATTATAATTATAATATTTATCTATCTATTAGTTTATGTTATGATTATCATTTTGATTGATTATTGTTATTTGTTTCATTCACTAATTTTGCTTTTGAGCTAGGGGTTGTATCACTATTTAATGTTTTGCAGCATTTAAAAAAATCTTGCTTCATCTAAATTACTCGAACAAAATACCTTCTTAGGAAATGTAAATTTGATCTTTGTTAGAAAGTATGTGTCCTGCCAATTTCACACACTTTTTGGTAGATCCTGTACATAACTGGCTACAAATTCGACGTTTGAGAAATTGAACATGAAATAAGTTTCTTAATGAATTATTCGAATTATTGGAAGATAAAACTTCCGGGTCGGAAAGTTTTCCGAAATCATTAAATTAGTTTTGAAGATAATATTGCAATCTAATTATAGATAACTAGATTTCGTCTGTCTCGCATTTTCCCCACACTTTTCAGACCACTTTTGAAGAAATTGTAGACTAAGTTAAATCAAATTCTAATTGAATGAATAAAAATTGTTTCTATGCACATAAAATGATCTTGTGATATTTCCAGTAATTCCATGGTGCGTGGTCGACAGACATTCGGCATGCAAGACAGCACAGGGTGTGTGTGGGGGGGGGGCATTTAGTTAATTCGTTCACACCGTAGAGAAGATTTTGGTCAGTTACTGATTAGATCCCAAAGTGAAGGTCCTGATCAGTCTGTGCAAATGCACAGGCGCACAGACTGATCAGAGTCTTTACAATGTGCATATGTGATATCATTTGAAATATCACGCCCTTGCTCAAATTAAATGAAAGGAACACACGAGTTTTGAACAATGACACACTGGGAACTTCTAAAAGCTATAATGGCCGCAAATTGAAAATAATGATAATAATAATTATTCACCATATTGTTTCACAAGTTATTGATGTTCGAAATAAATTGTATATTTTTAAATTTATAACGAATCACTTGAAAATGTTAAGTTGTGAATCATGGTATGTTTTACCGCCTTGAGAACGATCAACGCCTTTCCATTTTTGAAGAAAACCAAAGGTGTTTTTAGCTCAGTGTGTCTTGCGTCGTCCTGGGTCAACAATTTCTGTGTAAGCACACAATTTTCACAAACTTGCAGGTTTTTAGATTGACAGTTTTCGGAGAAAACCCGACGAATTGGGGTCACCTTTGCGGCATTAGCGTTGGTTTTCGCGTTGACGTTGGTGTAGGCCTTGGCATGACAAACTTTAGCCTTGGTCATATCTCTGTTGACACAGATAATATCTTCATGACACTTGGAATGTGTTTACCATCACAAGAGTTATCCCGAGTTTCAACGGGGATAACTCTGATAGCATTTTTGTAAGAGTTATGCCCCTTTTTCGACCAAGATTTTTTCACATTATCCAGCACCTGCAGCCGTGCTTTGCACCTGTAGGCGATGCTCTTTTTTATTCTTGTCATAACGAAGACCCATATTGATTTTGTGGCATAAATTGTTGAGAATGTGCGGATTGACGAAGCCTCTAAAAAAAATTTTTTTTAGCCCGTGGTGTTTGTTTTAATATGAAATTTAAGGCTGCGATAGAATAAGAAAATTAATCACATAAATCTTATACCAAATTATGAATATTTATCTTTATCATCATGAAATCGCAAGTGAGGTCGAGTGCAGGTAAATGAACTGTGCCTGTGCGTGGCATTTCCAACAATATGACATGTTCAGAATGTGTAGACATTGAGCATCATACAGTCAGTTACATCGTAAAATTGACATTCATTTCGATCAAAACCATTCTAAATCGCTCACCCAGCGCTCCATTTATTCATTCCAAACACTCACTCAAATCGATCAGAAACACCCAAAACCTTTAGAAAACATTTCCAAATCGTTAAAGACGAACAACATTTAATTCAAATCGATAAAACTATTCTACGATATCATTGGCTGGTGTGGCTTTTGAACCAATAAATTGTCCATGAAGACACAAATAGAAAATTATACTTTATTAAAGGGAGATAATTTACATCTCAAATTTTGTTCATCTTGAACAAAATTAGTGATATTGGATTACCTCCATTTAATTTCACCTAAAACTCGCTCCACACACTCATTCAATTTCATTCCAAGACCATTCCAAAATACATTCATCTTCTCGATTTCAACTTTGTTCCTAACTTTACATACTGTAAATATAAAGTTACCTGATTGTCTACAGATACTATGAGACCTCCTCTATCTCTACTAAGTGCATAGTGAAGACTCTGGTCAGACTGTGCGGATGCACAGGCTGGTCGGAGTCTTTGCTTTACGCATATTTGAAATTGTTGGAAATCTAACGCACAGGCTCAAATTATGTTCATAGTGACATATAATGTCTGACTAAAGTTCCCAGTGAGTCTGCTTTTAAAACAATAGACGTTGTTTACGGTATTAAAGATTCTGCATTTCTTGCTAGATGTATTTCTTCCACAGAAGATTTACAGTTTCATACTTATGATGATTTATGTCTATTAGTTTCATACCTCTATAAGATTAAAAAAAGTATCCCTTGACCTTTTATTTTAAAATCAGAAAGCAAAAATGTATAGATTTATCCATAAAGAGACCGATTTCTTTTGGAACTTAGATCAGTGAGGGTAGTTAATTCTCATTTTCCCACACATTTTCCACCTCATAGGTTGATATCTTGTAGATTGTACCAGGGTCGCCTGCACCAGCTTCTTCCAATTTTGACCATCGTAAAATTTCAGGATAAAAAAGGGGAAAGGTTTAAGAAGATGCACACTAGCCCTACGTTCAGGATCACTACGGTGCGAACAGTTTTCCAATTATACCCCGCTTGCACGCAAGTTCACGTGCAAAGCGGAGTATAATTAGAAAACTGTTTGCACCGTTTTGTGATCCTGAACGCAGGGTTGGTTTTAGGTATCTAAGTTAGATATCGTATTATGTAAGAATACATCTCTCTCGGTGAAGGACATAATCTCTCAAAAATGACAGATTGCATTAACCAAATTGATGCAATGTCGTGTCCGTGTAGAATCCCTGGCGAGGTCAGTCTCTCTCTATATCAGACGGAAATCCCCTCTCGTGATTTGGTGCCAGTAACATGACCAATACAATAGTGGCTATCGTGTCACGGGAAATCGTGTCATCTTTTTGGCGATGCTGATCCTGTCATTACAACGGAGCGTTTTTGAGCCAACTTATAAAAATGGTTAAATATGGGGATTTTTTTCAATATTACAACAAAACTAGAGCATAATAACACATTGGGCTCATCCTTCCCGTCTTGTCTTCTAACAATGGGTTGATAATCGCAGACCCATGTGGGATAGCAGCTGGAGGCTAGGAAAGGATGTGGTGATGTCGGGTTCTGTAGTCGTGGTGTGGGGAATGCCAGGAATCCATTGTTAGGTGCTCCAGTCCCTGTGATATAACCATACAATTGTTGAATCCGGTGTTAAACCCCATTCAAACAAACAAGTACATTTTCGGCTCATTTGTTCTCAATCGTGAATAGATGTACCTTTTAAACTAATGTTCAGAATGGCCAATGTACAATCTAAGATCAAGCATTCATAATAACCTTGTTATTGGCATAACTTATATATTTTTATTGAAATTCTTCAAAATTATTTGGCACAATAATTTTCTTTCAAGAGTTGATGTGTCATTTGAAATAACTTTTTTTTTGTTTTTGTTTTTTTTTTATAAGAACCAGGGTCAAGGTTGCATTGACTATTTCGTTCGACAACATGTGTTCTCGCACATACTTTCCAATGATAAGGTGTATCTAACTAATGATTTTAAAGATGTCAGATACAGATTGATACTTTTTTTTTAAGACGATTCTTAAAGGTTAGAACATCATTAGATTGAGTAAGACCTATGTGATAACTTATATATGCTATCAAAATAATCTGTCTTATTTATCATGAAATATTGTATTAAGCGACAATTCCAATATGCGAGCGCTTTTTGGGTGGCCCCTTAAGAGATCGGTTAACACTAGTTTTACTGTACTTGTTTATATCGGGACATTCCAAAAGTCCGAAGAAGTGCGTGGTATTAACCTATCGGGTCGTTTCTACTTTAATTCCGATAATGTGATTATTTGAAGCAGACATCATAATTCTTAGAAACATTTATTATCGTCTTGGGCAAAATATAAGCTATCGACAAAATGAGTACTTTTCTTATTACACTCGCTGAAAGTCGGCCAACTGGTACTCTCTGGTAATGCAGAATCGAACATGTGACGGGACAGTCAATTGCATATGAGCCAGGGCGTGACGTTTCCCATAATTTGATCCTGTGCGTGAAAAATCCAACAATTTCAAATGTGCGGAAAGTATAGACTCTGACCAGCCTGTGCATCCGCACAGCTGTCCAGAGTCTTCAATATGCGTTTGGTAGATAGATAAGGTAGCAAAGAATCTGTAAGCCGACAGGTAACTTGAGTATTTGTGTATGTGGCTATCAACGCTAATAAATTTTCGCACCTCACGAACATTTCAAATTGTTGGAAATGCCTAGCTCTGGCTCATTTTACATACACGCAAAGAAAATACTCGGAACAGCCTGAGCATCAGCATGTAGTCTTTCGGAGACTTCAATAAGGGCTTAGTAGAATACGACTTATACATAGTCAAGAATTCTAATGATTTGATCAATTGAAATTTATTGTGCATCTTTTGGCTTGCCCTGATGGTTATATGTGTAGCCGCACATGTGACCGTCAATCTAGAGGTCCCGGATTCGACCCCTACGGCGGCACCCATCCTTTCCGAATATTTGTTCATCACCAATAAGTCGATAATCGTAGACGTCAGATAGCAGCTGGAGGCTAGGGAAAGAATGTGATGGTAGTATTGGTGTGAGATACACCAGGATTCCATTGCTAGGTGCTCCGGCCGCCGCGATATAACTTTAAGATTGTTGAAAGCGGCGTTAAACTCCATTCCAAAACATCATATTTTAACTGCTGAGCCTGAACAGCTAAGTCGTTAATGCGTAGGGTTGTCAATCGTGGGCTCAGGGGTGTTGATAAGAGGGGGTATTTCAGGTCTAAAATCTTTATTTCTCAATAAATCATATATTGTGGGTACTCATTTGAATCGTCTTGATGAGACGATTCAAATGAGGACCCACAATATATGATTTATGCAAGAATTGTTGAAATAATTGGACTTGAAATAAAAAATAAACCCTTTATCTGTAGCTCTGCTTGAAAATCATGACTTTTGACATCAAATTTGGCATACTTTCTTCCTAAACCAACCAATGGGCAAATCGTCGATGTTATTCTTAAACCTGTTAACTACAGCTTTGATGAAGCTGCAGTTTCGAGGTTTTAGAATTACATCGCCGATATGATTAGTAGTACGCCTGAGATGGCTGGGTAGCTGTTGATTCGAACGAAATGTAATGGTTGAGCTCATGTGATAATCAACTGGAAAACATGGGTACATGTATGTGCATCATGTGTCTGCGGTTCAACTACACTTAGGTTGGAAGAGCATTTAAAACCAATACAAACGAGAAAATCATATTATATCTCTACGCATGCGTTCTAAATATTTGTCATTTGAAAACAAAAAAGGTAGTATTTGAGTGTTTCGTTAAAACAGTATAGTTATCCAAGAAAAGAGGGGTGATTTCTGAAATGGATTGCCATAAACCATTAGAGCTTAGAACTTATTGCGTGGACATAAGACATAACGTATTATTATGCATTTTAACCTCGGTAATTTCTAGCAGAACGTATTATTACGTCGTTTTGACCACGGTAATTGTCCGGAGAATGTAATTGGAAGATGAAATTGGTAACCGAAATAGTTGTTTCCACAACAAACTGGTGCTTTGTTGTCCGAAAATAATAAATCATCAGACACTGGTATTAAATGGAAACTGGTAAAACCGAATAAAAGAGCAGATTTCTTCGCGGCTTGAAATTGCCATTCTTTCAATATGACGAGAAACATGTTTTGGATATTTTTTCATTCGCTTATTGATAGATCGCCGCTTTGAATAAAACATATTAGGATGAATCAAATTAGTTTTTTAGACTGACGGTACAATTCTTACCTTCTGTATTTTCTTTCTCTAATATGAATGGAACTAAATCATTTTACAATAAAATCAGGCCCGAACTTATACAACGGTTTTTTTTTGTTTTCTTTTTTTTTTTATTTATCAATTGAGATTTTTTCTATTTTCAATTGAATATTTATCTTAACATGATGAATGCTACAATGTAGAAATACCAAAGTTTTGTTACATAATCTTTAAATATCAAAATATTCCTTTTGTGATAAAGAAAAAACAACAACATGCAAATATCATAACTTTGTTAGAATTTCAGAATAGAGCAAGCTTATCTTCTTTCTAGTGATTAATATGTGCTTTGAAAATAAATTCGCATTGAACATGTTAATCCAAATAAAACGTTAATTGAAAATAACATGAATTGCCTTTAATGCCATTTATCGCACAGCAATTCAGTAGATAGGGAAAGTAAGCTGTATTCACCCCTATAATATGCGTGTTGTCTACGAAAGATGATGAGGGTATCAAATTGAAATTGTAAATGTGACCTGTCACGCGAAAAAGGACCATCTGGGAATTGCGTAAAATATCGATCCTTGTCAGACTGCGCGGATTGCACAGACTGGCTAGGGTCAAAAATTTTCGCACTTTACTGATTTTCTGAATCTAGAATAATCAATCTGCATTACAGTGAAAGAATTTTTTGAAATGCGACCTCTAGTTTGTCTGTTCTAGTACCAATCTCTTTTTCAAATATCTATTTAACGAAGACACCGGATGGAACCTATACGCTTGACGGGTCACATTTATCATACGTTCTTAGTATATTTATGAAAAAAAATATAACTAGGTTGCGGGAATTGATAATTGTCGAGGCTCTGTCGAGTAAATTGTCAACCCCACAACCGAGTTAGATGATACTTTTTTTCATACAAAAAACTAAATACGTATATATTTATCTTATAACATATATTTGCCTTGTTTTCGTCGTTGTTTCTTACAAAAGTGCGAGTTTCTAAAAATAACCGCATTATGTCATTGTTCTAAAAGTATACATGTGATATCATAAAAAATATCCTATGGGATATTATCACACGGATGTTTGCATACAAGTAGTTATCAGACAAAATTTCATGACAGGGTACGATCCTCCAGTACAGAGCATCGTAAAAGTGAAGTCATGGAATTTTTCGAGAAAATTGGTTATAGTTGTTAGGCTTCCTTTATTGAAGCTTAAAATTGAATTGTTTGATTGAGTCTTTGGAATGAGTAAACGTATAAATAGGCGCTTATAGTTAATACTTTAGAATGGTTTTGATTGGAGTTATTGTCAATTTCACGACATTTTAGACTGTAATCCTTTCTGTCTCGGAAGTATTCTCATCCTGTACATAGAACAGCACTACGTACAGGATGACAGAATGGTGCAAACTGTATACAGCTAATAATATCGTGAATTTGAGGTGTTGTTAATTGAAACCAATTAAACCCAGCTATGCCAGCAAGTGCACGTGCAAAGCGGAATATAACTTGCAAACACTTTGTATCGTTTTGTCATCTTGAACGAAGGACGGTTTTATGTCTAGAATTCATTGGAAGGGAGAAAGTGTTATGTCTTCAAGTACTGTCTGTTGATAATATTTATTAACTCAACTTTGATTCTAAATTGAATTTGGTGTTTTTTAGGGAAAATTATTTTCGTCTAGATTCGCGGACCCTTACTTATTAGAATACCGAATACCATCCATCTCAAAAGAGATTTTTACGATTTTTGGATAAAAGATAGAAAAAGTTCATGCTCGTGTCGCAGATTTATTATTCCTTCTTATATGATGTTTGAATAGATAAATGTCTAAAAACGTACCAATTGATTTATAATAGAAAATCTATGTGGAATTGGAGTTGGAAGCTAGATTAGATGTAATGGTAGTCCAATTAACAACATCGGGAAATTGACAAGTTGAATTATTTTGGAATGCTTTGGAATGAAATTGGAAGAGTGTGATGAGTGACACTTGAGTAAAATTAAAAGGAGGTTATCCACTATCGCTTATTCGCGATATTTGTTACCTCCCGCAAATAAATATGCAATTAAGTTCTATGAAAAGCTTCCTATATCATCAAGAACTAATCAGACGCTTACAATTTCAAGTATGTCAGGAAAATCGCGTTTTTTTCTATTAATATTCGTTTTTGAATGTAGCTGTTCATTTGATCTTTTTAGTCATTATGGAGCATTTTTGAGTGGTTTGAGTGAGTGTTTGTAATGGTTGAATGTAGCGCTGAGTGAGCGATTAAGAATGGTTTTGATTGAGATGAATGTCAATTTCACGATGTAAGTAACTGTACTGGTGCAAGTTATTCAACAAATTAAATGAGCCTGTGCGTGAGATTTCCAACAATTCAAAAATGTGCTTATTAAAGACTCTGACCAGCCTGTGCATCTGCACAGTCTGACCAGAGTCTTTAATATGCATTTTATAGATAGATAAGGTCTCAAGTTATCTATAGACCAATAGGTTACTCTTAATTTAGTTTTTAGCTCCACTGGCTGAAAGCCATTGGGGCTATTGTCATGGTGTTGTGTCCGTCGTGCGTGCGTCCGTCCGTCCGTCCGTGCGTGCGGTCGTAAACTTTTTCTTTAAAAATCATCTCCTCAGAAACTACTGGATGAATTTCAACCAAACTTCACATGAATGATCCTTGGATGACCCTCTTTCAAAGTTGTTCAAGAAATTATGATCCAATGAAAAACATGGATTTAATGGGCGTGGCTAATTTCCAAATATGGTAAAAAGTGACTTTTCTCAGATTCTAATTAATAGATACCAATTAAATTTAACATGAATGATCCTTAAGTGACCCTTTATCAGTCTACCAAAAATTATTGTGATCGGATGAAAAATATGCATTTTATGGGCGGAGGTCATTTCTCTTTATGTTATACAGTGGAAACTTTGAAAATCATTTTCTCAGAATGTAATTGATGGATATAAACCAAATTTCACTGGAATGTTCCTTTTGTGACCCTTAATCAGTCTACCAAAAATTATTGTGATCGGATGAAAAATAGGCATTTTATGGGCGGAGGTCATTTCTCTATATGTTATAAAGTGGAAACTTTGAAAATCATTTTCTCAGAATGTAAACAATGGATATAAACCAAATTTCACTGGAATGATCCTTGGGTGATTTTTTATCAGTCTACCAAAAATTATTATGATCAGATGAAAAATATGTATTTTATAGGCAGAGGTCATTTCTCTATATGTTATATAGTGGCATTTTTGAAAATCATTTCAACATCAGTAGAACCCAAAATATCTTAAAATCTAGTCAAACCTTAGATTTGCTATTTCAAGAATTTCAAGCCTGTGGAGCGACTCAAGCCATTCATGGCTTTCTAGTTTGCTGTCTACGCTGCTCAATTTTGGCATTTTAAGAACATTTCAAATTGTTGGAAATATCACGCACAGGCTCAAATGTTATTTGCTCAAGCTATAACGATATGAATATAAGTAAAACGTTAAAAGGGACGTAAAACTCGTTTCAAACTAAATGTGTTTTTTTGTCTATCTTTAAATCTGTAATAGTTGTCTAAGATTCTGTTACATAATCTTTAAGATTTGAATGTATAGGAATCGGGGTTAGTATTTGAAGTATTACAAGGACATGTGTATGTGTATGTCACCTGTTTATGACCAATAATGGAAAACTTTATCTGACGGACATTTTTCAAAAAGAGACTGTTTCGAAACATTTTTTCAATAAGAAGTGCCTTATATATTTTCTTCCACATGAATATTTGCTCACTATAGATCCGCGATATAGAGTGAGTGATCAAATGTCAATTTTGTCTATACCTGTACCTGTAATTGTGTGTGTGTGTATTTCCTTTTATTTATTGTCGCTACCGTAGTACATGCCCATATGAGCGACGCCTCCAGAAGACGGTTAGTTGTTACGGGGGATAGTGCAAGGATACATGACGAAACTACTGCTGAGATCCGCCATGGTTCTTTAACGTGCTCGGTGTAAAGCACCGTCTCACGGGGCCTCGGTTTAACGTCTCATCCGAAAGACAATTAGTTTTTGTTAGTGTGCCAGCCCGGGTTTGAACCCACGCCGTCGAACTTAATAATTGTAGATCTATAGTTTACGTTATAATTTATTTATCTATTTATTCGTTTATGTTATGATTATCATTTTGATTGATCATTGTTATTTGTTTTATTCACTAATTTTGTTTTTGAGCTAGGGGTTGTATCACTATTTAATGTTTTGCAGCATTTAAAAAATCTTGCTTCATCTAAATTACTCGAACAAAATACCTTCTTAGGACATGTAAATTTGATCTTTGTTAGAAAGTGTGTGTCCTGCCAACTTCACACACATTTTGGTAGATCCTGAAAATAACTGGCTACAAATTCGACGTTCGAGAAGTCAAACTTGAAATAAGTTTCTAAAACATCAAAATTATTGCCAGCTAAAAAAAGCCTTCCGGTTCGGACAGTTTTCCGAAATCATTCAATTAGTTTTGAAGATAATATTGCAATCTAATTATAGATAACTAGATCTCGTCTGTCTCACATTTTCCCCGCACTTTTCAGACCACTTTTGAAGAAAATGTAGACTAAGTTAAATCAAATTATGAATAAATTAATAAAAAAAAAATTCCTGTGCACATGAAATGATCTTGCTTGTGACTTTTCCTGTAAGTTCATGGTGCGTGATCGACAGACATTCGGCATCAAAGACAGTACAACGGTGCATTTACATAATTCGTTCACACCGCAGGGAAATTTTTGGTCGGTAACTGATTAGATCCCAAAGTGGAGCCCCAGATGCACAGGCTGATCAGAGTCTTTACTAATCCCTGGTTCAAATGAAATGAAAGAAACACACGAATTTTGGACAATGACACACTTGGAGATTCTGAAAGCTATAATGGCCGCTCACCATATTGTTTCACGTTATTGATGTTCTCATCTTATGTTCACAGTGACATATAATATTAGACAAATTGATGCAAAGTGTCTGACTAAAGTTCCAAGTGATGCTGCTTTTAAAACAATAGACGTTGTTTACGGTTTCAAAGGTTCTGCATTTATTGCTAGATACATTTCTTCCACAGTAGATTTACTGTATCAAACTTATGATGATTTATGTCTATTAAATATCTTATATAGCAGATCATAACGACAAAACAATAAATACACCGATGAAACATTTAGTATAGGTAGATTTTGTGCAGTGAGCCGTGATATCAACTTTTTACTGTTAGATTCTCGTGCCAATTGTTCGAAATAGATAAAACAGGTTTGAATAGCGCATTTAGAAAGTTTGAAATTTGACTTTTTAACCAACTTTATTGCTTGTCTTTAACGTAAGTTTCGTTCAAATATGTACTTGCATAATCGCAGTGAAGGAATGAGGTTAAATTCCTATCATTCGCTTTTTAATTAAACCCGATTTACCAATGGTAATGGACTCGGCGCCTACGTCAGAGCTCAGTTTTGAAAATACGCCTTTAGTGGTTTGGGACTAAAAATCTAATCATGCTGCATGAATAAGCCAAGGGGTGTCATACACAAGGGTGATAAACTTCTTAGTTTCAGACCTCCATGAAATTAAAGAAAAGCATATCGTGACCTTTTATTTTAAAATCAGAAAGCAAAATTGTATAGATTTATCCATAAAGAGGCCGATTTCTTTTGGAACTTAGATCAGTGAGGGTAGTTAATTCTCATTTTTCCACAAATTTTTCCACCTCATAAGGTGATATCTTTTAGATTGTACCAAGGTCGTCTACACCAGCTTCTTCCAGTTTTGACCATTGTAAAATTTCAGGAAAAAAGGGGAAAGGTTTAAGACGATGCACATTAGCCATACGTTCAGGATCACAAAACGGTGCGAACAGTTTTCCAACTATACCCCGCTTTGCACGCAGGTGCACGTGCAAAGCGGGGTATAATTAGAAAACTGTTTGCACCGTTTTGTGATCCTGAACGCAGGGTTGGTTTTAGGTATCTAAGTTACGTATCGTATTATGTAAGAATACATCTCTCCCAGTGAAGGACATAATCTCTCAAAAATGACAGATTGCATTAACCAAATTGATGCAATGTCGTGTCCGTGTAGAATCCCTGGCGAGGTCAGTCTCTCTCTATATCAGACGGAAATCCTCTCTCGTGATTTGGTGCCAGTAATATAACATGGCCAATACAATAGTGGCTACCGTGTCACGGGAAATCGTGTAATCTTTTAGCCGATGTTGATTTCTGATATTGCCAAAGAGATTTTGTCGAGCCAACTTGTAAAAAAAGGGTGAACTTTAGTTAGATTTTTCAACAACACAACAAAACAAGTACATAAACTACATTTAGTTTAGCCGACGGCGGCAGTCATGCTTTCCAATTTCTTCTACTAATGGAATGATAATCGGAGTACTAGACCCATGATGGATAGCAGCTGGAAGCTAGGAAAGGATGTAATGGTGGTACTGGTGTGAGAAATACCAGGAATCCATTGTTCGGTGTTCCCGTCTAAGCGATATAACACTAAGATTGTTGAAAGTGGTGTAAAACCCCATTCAACCAAACAAATACATTTTTGGCTCATTTGTTCTCCATCATGAAAAGATATGCCTTTTGAACAAATGTTCTGATTGGTCAAGATCAATTTTTTAAAAGATGCAAAATACGAATTGGTATTCTTTTCTTAAAAATAAAAAAAAAGTTATTAATATATTAAATAGAAAATATCAGATTAACAATCTAAATAGCCAAATTTCAAATGTAACGCATAACTGGACAATCTAAGAACACTAATCGATATTTGGAAATCTAAATGTTCTATCACAGATCAACCAGAAACTGTACTGATATTGTGAAACTTAGAATTATCAATTTACAGACAGTAAATACATTAAATGTGTAAATATTCGACTGTCTTGAGCCAGCGCTAACTTCACTTTCTGTCCATTTCTTAAACATCTTACAAACGTTATCACTATGACACAGACCAAGTTTGTCTAGTCGCCTGGGGACGTTTATCATCCTATATCGTAACAATCATATCTATGCGTCTGCCAAAATGTTTGCCAATTTACACATTGGTCATTTTGTTAGCGTGAAAGCCGAATAAGGCATAATTGCTGCCAATTTTACACTCAGACTGCGGTGCACAAGGATTTGGATGTATTAGATATGTAGAGTATATTGAATGAGTGGCCATGGAATACCGAATTTATTAAACGAGTCATCTATAAACAGATAAAAACGAGACTATGCCGAGTTTTTATCTGTTTAAGATGACGAGCTTAATAAATTCGGTATTTTATAAGCACAAATTAGATATTCTATTTATAATTTGATCCGAATTTTAGCTAAAAATCGTCAAAATTCTTGAAATTCGACATTTCATTTTTTTCGCGAACATTATAACGCCGTCACAATATACACATTATGACGCCACTTTCGTGGTTATAATATATAGCGTTTCTATTCGTTCTTAGCTCACTTGCATAGTTATATCACTAGAGTTATATCACTCGTGTAATATCAAAAATATTCAACGGGGTTGTTTTTCTCTCGCAACGTAGCTCATATTATAAATGGATGTATTAGATCTAACTAAGAATGTTTTTACCATTATCATCATCATTGTTATTTTTATTTTAATTATTATTATCTTTATTACTGTTTGAAAACTCACTGCGAATTTGCATGTTCAAGTAACGTTTGGATGCTCAAATGGAAACAGTTCGCATCGTAAACATGATGTTAAACACGAAATGCAAATGTTTATACAAGTGGTCATTGAGTTATTTTGCCATCGTGTTTTTCATTGTGAATAATATTTGATGAAAAAGAAACTTCGTTCAAACAGAAGTCAACCATGTGTTGAATTTCAAAGATTCTTACACAATATATTTGAATTACCATTCAAATTTAGAAAATCAGCAAAGTACCCAAAGTTTCGGCTTTAGCCAGGCTACGCATTACGAGCAGTTTGGCTACGGTTGACTCTTTACGTGCTAACCAGCTTGAAGCTTATGTTAATTGTTTGTTTGTAAGTGTAAAAAGGTGTATTCTCTCCATTTTGGAGGTAATAAAGATTATCTATCTATCTATCTATCTATCTATCTATCTATCTATCTATCTATCTATCTATCTATCTATCTATCTATCTATCTATCTATCTATCTATCTATCTATCTATCTATCTATCTATCTATCTATCTATCTATCTATCTATCTATCTATCTATCTATCTATCTATCTATCTATCTATCTATCTATCTATCTATCTATCTATCTATCTATCTATCTATCTATCTATCTATCTATCTATCTATCTATCTATCTATCTATCTATCTATCTATCTATCTATCTATCTATCTATCTATCTATCTATCTATCTATCTATCTATCTATCTATCTATCTATCTATCTATCTATCTATCTATCTATCTATCTATCTATCTATCTATCTATCTATCTATCTATCTATCTATCTATCTATCTATCTATCTATCTATCTATCTATCTATCTATCTATCTATCTATCTATCTATCTATCTATCTATCTATCTATCTATCTATCTATCTATCTATCTATCTATCTATCTATCTATCTATCTATCTATCTATCTATCTATCTATCTATCTATCTATCTATCTATCTATCTATCTATCTATCTATCTATCTATCTATCTATCTATCTATCTATCTATCTATCTATCTATCTATCTATCTATCTATCTATCTATCTATCTATCTATCTATCTATCTATCTATCTATCTATCTATCTATCTATCTATCTATCTATCTATCTATCTATCTATCTATCTATCTATCTATCTATCTATCTAATCTATCTAATCTATCTATCTATCTATCTGTCCCACATGAAATTCCTTTCAGATTTTAGGAGAGGTGTCCTTCTATTAATAGGAATGACTGTACTTGAATTAAGCAAATTATACAGTTAAGTTTAAAAGCGTAATAGAATGACATAAGTCGGATATGTTAATTTAATTAGATAGATCACTGTTAAAGGTACTTTGTCTAATTTCAAGGGCGATCTTTTCTTGAACTCAAAAATTGTGTTTTCGTTGACATATTCATGTGTTCAGTGTAACCGGGCTGTAATGACGAAGGAATTTTTAAGAATGCATGTAAAATGTAATATTTCAAATAGGCAAACTAAAAGCATGGCATGATTTACTTAAGTTATTTACGATAATGTGTCTGAATTATGCAATGCCTTTTCACGCTATGCTGATTAATTTGTTTTTGAATAAACAATAAAGCAAAAATATAGATATAGTATTCAATTTTCAAACATTATCAATACTTTCCCTTGCCTCCATTGCGACATTAGCTTAATTTTTCGTATTTATGACTGTTTATTTGTTATTCAATAGAAGAGGTAGATTTTGTTTAATTGTTGGAGGTTTGAAAATGGAGGCAAATAACACAGTATGAATACCAAATCTGGAAATCTCGGCGGAATTACGGAATGAATTAGGGGGCAAAGTTTGTATAGCTTTTAGAGAGTAATATCGTAAAAAAATCTATTATTTATTTTACAAATACATTTTCAATCGAAAGTTATAGTGTCACATAATTTGATAATCTTTCAAAGAAAATATGATTGCCATGCAATTGAAATTGTGTATATCTTTTACGATGTAACTGTTTATTGCATACTTGTTTACTTGTTTAAGAGGTCCACATGGAAGTCTGCCCTGCGTTCAGGATCACCAAACGGGGCAAACAGTTTTCCAATTATACCCCGCTTTGCACGCATGTGCACGTGCAAAGCGGGGTATAATTGGAAAACTGTTTGCATCGTTTGGTGATCCTGAACGCAGGACAGGATTTCCCAAATATGTAGCCTCAATATATTCGTCGTTCTTCTTATTATCCGAACACGGCGTGGAAGAAACAGCACGCAGTGGCACTTCGTTTTTTGTCAAGAGACAGAAAAAAATGAAATCCAGTTGACCGTAGTTTTCTGATAAAATCCCACTATGTGCATGCGAAATTGAATTAATAACTGCAAGCAATGTTTTATGTCTAGTAATAGTGTGTCGTTTATTAAATTTTCTCTGTCTAATCGAATTGTACTTTGTAAGTTATTGGGCGGCAATGCTTGCTTCCGGGATTGCCATTCTAACGGACAGCATTTATTTAAGAAATAAAGAATAAATGTTTATTCTTAGATGTGTGAAACCAAAAAAGTTTTAATTGTTTCAATCTTTTAATAAAATCTAAAAATCTTTTCTTCTTATAATTTATGAAGTCGAGCGAAAGGGAGCAAATATTTAATACACTTCGACACGTTTTTAATGGAACCGTATTTTGTGCTAATGCATATAGATAGTTGTGAACTCAAAGTGAAGAAAATATTAACTTAACTTTACGATCAATAAGAATACACGATTCCGAGAAACGCAGTTTATAATAATTGGATTCAAGTAATAGTAATCTTAAAATTAAACTTTCATTCTTTTACTTGACCCAATGTGATTAGCGGCAACAAAAGATCGTAGGATATCAGTTTCAGTCTTTGGTGCAATGAAAATTCGGCATTATTACACTTTTCTGAGCTACAGATAGAGGGAGTATTTTTGGTTTTCAAATTTTAATATTTCACTTATCCTTGAAGACGATTCGAATATGTACCCATAACAAATGGGTTTCATTTTGAAATAAAGATATTAGACTTGGGTTACTCCCTATTATCTGTTCCTCTGCTTTTTAATGCGCATGTTTCATTTTGCCTTGAAAGTTAAGGGTTCTCGTTGAAATATTATACAAGCATTCCGTACCCTATGGACGTGTTTGTCCTTGATTTATTCAACGTGCAGGAAAAAAAAACAACAACAACAACAATACTTAGTCATGCTGCATTTAATCTTTGATTGTTTTAACTGCAACTTTAAATTAACTATAAAAGGAGCAATCCATGAGCGACCCGTATCGCGAATAAAGACCACCTGGTAACACGATAGAAAAAGATATTTGACAAGAGATATTTGTCCCAGATTAGGTCAACAAGGGGTTGAATTTCAAAATTTCTAATAGGGGAAAGTAGAATGATAATAAGATTTAAAAAAATATCTAGTCAAATGAAACAAACAAGATTCGACCCTAGTCAGTCGGCGCCGGCCGCGCAGTCTGACTAGGGTCGAAACTTTACACATTACCCAAATGGTCCATTTACTTCCAAAGGATTGTATTCAAAATAAAATATTTTAATAAGTACATAAGTATTTGTTAAAGTTATACTTTCAATTCAGATTTTTAAACTTATATCAGCCGCCCCAAAGCCGAGTATGGGTTTTTTTTGTTAATGATAACGTATGGAAGAACGAATTCATTTAAGGTTATTGATACTGTTGCATGTCAATCATTGTTGCAGAAAAAAATAAAGAAAAATGAGAAAGAATCAAAGAGCAATTCCTCCGAGGCGTCTCTATTTTTTAATTTCCTTGAGATACGGTTTATTGAATTACTTCGTCAATTTTTAACAGAAAGAAGATAACAAAAAACCTTCCCCTTCAGACCAAGAATATTTTTTACCCAGAAGAGCATTCTGAACTATAAAATGCAACAAAATACATCGCATATGTATACATTTTTTAAGATTAAGACAAGTAAATCTCTTTCACACTACCACGGGAGTGGTTGAACAAAGGAATAGATGGTAAAAGACAAAACATTAATATTTCATTTTCACAGGCGATTTCTACAGGTATAAAAAAGATGGTCTTTGCCAGTTTAGAATGTTTATTTCTAAACGAAACCCCATGATACGGGTGCTCATTTCAAACGTCTCTACGAGATGTTGCAAATGAGTACCCACGTAATAGAGTTATGTGCAAAATTTATACCAGTTGAAACTGCTATTCGCTTATTATCCTTTTGAAACTTTGAGCCAGTAGCAGTGTACATGGCGCATAAGAATTGCTCGGATCAGATTGTGCAAATGCAAATATCGGCGTTTGGTGATCACAAGGCAGCATCGATATCTTTATAACAAATTAACACGTGGTATTTGGGGTGCCCATCGACACTAAAATTATATATGGCGGAGTTTTTATTCAGTGAACATCTTTATCGTGGAAAGCCAGTGCAATTTCTTGAAAAGGTCAGAGAAATGTCAAAAGATGTTGCTCAGCCCTTCAAATATGTTAATGTACTTTTCCAGGCTCATAATCCAATCCGGAAAATACATGTAATCTTTTAGCAAAGAAAGTTTAATTCTGGTTGTATAATATTTTGGCTCTTGGTATAGTATTTACAAATTACTAAAAAGTGTTGTCTATTGCACAATGGGTTTCAAACCGAGAACCGCGGAAACTTTAGATAAATGCCTGTGTATGAAATTTTCAACGAATTCAACTTGGTGTGAAAAAGCAGAAACAGTTATAGTAACACCGCGAAATTGGCATAAATCTCAACCAAAGCTATTCCAAATTACAGCCCCATTCATTAATTCCAAACTCTCACTCAAATCATTCACAGACGCTCCAAATTGGTCAAAAAGGTTCAAATCGTTCAAAAATTTCGTCATTTCATTTCAATCGATAAAATCTTTTCACGATTTTATTGACTGTTGTGGATTTAAAATCTGTTTGGTTCGTGAAGACACACAACCACAAAAGCATTCGGAACATCGCTCGGACCTTTTCGTAAACTGGAAAGTACCTCGGACGTAAGTGTAGTAATTTTTGGTCATTTTTTGGTAATTCGGCTCCTGGTGAAACTTTGGTTAATACGCTTGAAGAAATGTTTATTCCTTTAACGTTTTCCGAACGTCTGTTGAGATCATTTTGGCATGTTATAATTTGAAAGCAAGACGCAGTAAAACACTGCGTTTTGTTTTCAAATTATAATATGCCCAATTCTAACCTTAAGTTGTTTTTATTTTTCGCAACGTCATCCTTAGTTATGTTTGTGACGTCATATAAACCCACGTGCGATATGACGCGCTTCCATGGCTGCGCCCTTATTATTCCCGCATTCGGAACATCACTCGGCCATTTCCGTAAACTGCAACAGACCTCGAATGTATGTTAGGCGGATGGGTATGTAACAAAATCGTGCATTTTGTTAGGCGGAAACAGCGTAAGAAAAACTAACACTGAAGATTTATATTTTTACAGTAAATAACGGCTGAAAAAACTTAATTTTTGAGGATGACGAATCATTCTCAAAAATTAAGATTTTTCCAGCCGTTATTTAAGAATCTAAAGATATTAATATTGGGATTAGATGATATCACGTCAGTGACTTAAACGAGTAGCGTTGGCGACGTCGAATGTTTTCACTCACAGTTTCGAGAGCTAACGCCATTTTTACTGACGTCATCGAGTTTTTGCAAGGTTTTCCCGTAATTTTTAAAAATTGTCCGTCTATGTACATCCTAGGTTGATCGTGAGATTTGCCGAGTGGTGTTCCGAATGATTATTCCCGAGGTCTATTCCATAGAATCGTCGAGGGTTCCCGATTGCCACAAAAGGGCATAGAATTTAGTGAAAAGAGGTAAAAGTATCGCTTAGACCAAATAAGCGGTATTGAAATACCTCCCTTTAATTTCATTCAAAAATCGCTCCTAGCGCTTTTTCCATTTCGTTCAGAAATTATTCCAAAATTATTTACCTTGTCAATTTCACGATCTTACTGTATTTAGGTGCTCGACAACCACTCAGTTAAGTAAGAGCATTTGCAAATCGACTTAACTCTTTCTTGTACAGCCTACGGATTTTGCGGCCAAGGGATCTTATAATTGAGACAATATCTCGAAAAAAAGAATAAATTGCTTGTTATAAGTATTTTCCCTTTTCTCCATAATATTTTCTATCACATACGTCAAATTCCTTTTAAATCACATCTAATTTTCATTGCTGTGTACAATATTATAGGTTAAGTTAAAAAAAAGAAGTCGAGATTCAAAAACAAAAATAAGACACTAGTTTTCATGGAGAATTTCTTCTTAATTTTTCAGTGCATGTGTGTAATGCAATATTTTTGAAGCTCGACATTTCAACTGGTGTTTAATAAATCTTGCAGGAGGCTAATATCATATTAACTTCGGCTACAAAAAATAAAAAGCCCTGAATCAAGGCATGAAGCGCCTTTAATGAGGTGAAAGACACATAATATATCATTTCGGAGCTTCTTCTCAAGCGGTTAAATTGCGTTGCCAAGTGACAAATTACTCATAATTCATACTTTTCTACAACTTTTCGGTAAATTGCGGGGCTTTCAATTCAACAGTATAAGATTTTAATATTGCAATTTTACTGGGAAGTTTTAATTTGCGACACTATTATCTTTGATATTGCTTCTACTAAATTTGTGATATGTTACGATGTAACGAAATTAAATAGTCATATATTTAAAGAATATTCGGTATCATTTCTTTTCCACTCTTTTTTTTTCAAAAGAGAGGACAGGAGCAAGCCAAACTGTTCGCACTACCCTGTCAATAAACACTAATCAACCCATTTATTTTTCTGGTCGACAGGGTGGGGCTTCGATTACTTCCACCTGTAATTAATCGATTACTTTTGGGAATTGTGTATATCCATTAATACTCGATTGCTCTAATTTAAGCATGTAATCGATTACAATCGATTATTTTGGCTAAAGTAATCATGATTACAGAACGATTACATTTGATAACTTGCTTTGAAAGAAATATATGTAGTTCAAGAAACTTTGCAGAATACATAATTAGGCTCATGAGTGACCAGAAGTTAATAGACTACCCAAACGTCTGATCCACAACTTTTCATTGATTTCCACTCTCAAACTACGTGGGATATCCTTCTGTCTTTTTGCTTGTTTCTCTGTCTGACCAGGCGTTCCTTCATTTAATATATTTGTGACCCGTCACGCAAAAAGGGACCATCTGGTAGTGCGTAAATTGTCGACCTAAGTCAGACTGCGCGGCATCGAAACTTTTCGCACTTTGTTAATTTTCGGATTCTAGAATAACCGATCTACCTTCCTATGAAAGAATTTTGGATTTGCGACTTCTGATTGTCCTGTACTACAATCAATCTCTTTTTCGAATTTTTATTTTACAGAGTTCTCAGATGGTCCCTTTCTCGTGATAGGCCTCATTATGAAGAATGCCTTTTTTACTGTAACTTTTCGTTGATATTAAGAATTATTTATCGGGCTTTTTTTTACCTTCGTGTACGAGAAAAATAGAAAACAAAGACGATGAAGAGGATGATAAGAAGACTGTGATAGCAAAATTTAATTCTTATATGATCTGACTTTATTTAAATGACATCATTGTATGTGTTTTGAAAAAACAAAAAAAACAATATTCAAATATTCATTTGCGTTTCGTTGTAAGTTCGCAGTTGACTTGGAAAAGAAACAATAATAACGAAACTTTATTACTCAACAAACCCGAAATCAATTTTCTGTATTTCAACGATTTATTCTTTCAATGCGCTTTTTTAATATGTCTTGCGAAGGGGAAAATATAGTTTTGCGCCCTTCCCCTCCCCCCAACAACAAATCCATCTAGGATATAAAGTGGCCCGTGATCTTAGATAGAACCATCCATCTTGCCAAGTCAACTTAAGTCTCAATATGCATCCAGACACATAAACCACCATTTGACGAGAGACTATTAATTTTTATCATCTGAATCGGAATAATTCATTAAATATAGATGGAGATGTAACCAAATTAGTTTCCTCTTTCACATAAATCAGAAAGTTTCTTACCGAAACTTTATCTAAAATACATTTTGTCGGTGGGCGAACAAAACGTCGTAAGTATAACTTGATTTAAGCTATACTTACGACGCTTTTGTCGCCCGACAACGATTGTCTCTTAATGTCCTGGTGTGGCGTAAATGTTCCATACGACAGTTCTAGTATGATGCCGTAGAATAGCAAACATTTACTTTGAAAAAATGTTAACTTGGTACTTCAAATATTCCTTCCTTATCGTTTGGTTCTGCTGGCTATCATTTCGATACCTGGAATGCATTGCCACAGTCTGCGCGATATGACTAAAAAATGTTAAATGCGGCGTGAATCCCAGTCAATCGATTAATCAATCGATCGATCGATCGATCAATCAATCAATCAATCAATCAATCAATCAATCAATCAATCAATCAATCAATCAATCAATCAATCAATCAATCAATCAATCAATCAATCAATCAATCAATCAATCAATCAATCAATCAATCAATCAATCAATCAATCAATCAATCAATCAATCAATCAATCAATCAATCAATCAATCAATCAATCAATCAATCAATCGATCAATCGATCGATCGATCGATCGATCGATCGATCGACCGACCGACCGACCGACCGACCGACCGACCGACCGACCGACCGACCGACCGACCGACCGACCGACCGATCGAGCAAGCAAGCAAGCAAGCAAGCTAGCAAGCAAGCAAGCTAGCAAATAAACATCAATTTCCTAAGAAAGATATTGTCGCCGTATAAAAATATTTTCAAGAAAGTTGTTGTCTTTTACTATTCTTTCCATATCGTGATCGAAAATTTTCCAATTCTATAAGCAACAGCACCACCTACGGATGCATACGATCGGCTGTTTGGTGCTGGGCCCTGTTTTACTAAACATCTTACGACAAAATTGATCGTAAGTCAAAATTAATAATCGTATGTGATGTTTTTATTCATTTGTGGATTCTGCCTTGCAATATCTCATTGAAATCGTCTTTAGAAAACGATTCCAATGAGATGTTGCATGGCAGAATACCATGTTTAATTGCTACTCCAGAAGCAACTTTAATTTTTGACTTACGCAAAATATGATCGTAAGATGTTTAGTAAAACAGGCCCCTGGTTACTTGATGGAAAAGTCTAAGTAGAAAAGGGTCATTCATAATTTGCATGAAATGCATTTTAAGTTATTTCCTTGATAGTTTAGGTTACTTTTTTGAAAAGTGAACACGCGGGCCAAGCTCTCAAGAATTGCCTTCAATAATTGCAAAGATATCACAAGTTTTGTTTTTTTTAACAGTTTTGCACGATGAAACGACGACGCTGACGACACAAGACTACAAAGTAAAACCTCGGATTTTCCGAAAAGAGCCGGACTTATGAACAAGCTACCACTTAGTTGTGCATGTCTCATTTGCGGTCAATTCTTAAAATGACGGTTATCGGGCATTTTATTTGTGGCTGTCTAAATCTATTATAAATCCAATACTAAGCTTGTATTAGATATTAAAAACGTTATTTGAAAATCACTTAAACTGCGCTTTAAATTTGGCTTTAAATTATAAACATTGCAATATACCACCTGTTTTGAAGATTAAAGTAGCTTTGATTTTCTCATTTATTGGAGCAATATTTTATATCTTGTTATATGCGGCATCCTTTGATGCTAATTGAAAATATAATCTTACTGTACAACTTTAAATAATAATTTCATATACGAACTTTATTTCTTCTTTAAACCTTTTTTTTCAAAAACGCTGCGGATAAAGGTCTTTGAAATTATTACATGGCGATATGATTAAGCTTTAGACTCATTCAAAAATGAAAGATGTCACATTTAAAGTTCATCTTAAATGCTTACTCTCATTGATGGGAAATATTGAAGAAAGGGAAATGCTCTGTTTCATCTTTACACAATATTCATTTCTATGTTTTGATATAGGTTTGTGTTACAATCACTTCTGTCAAATGTTGGGTGGAGTTTAGCCGAACCATGTGTTGAAATCTTTTTCCAAACCGACTGAAAAAAATCATGCTCGCCCTCGTGATTTTATTCTTGAAAAAAATATTTTCTTTAGGTCCGTCTTTTTTTTCTTCTTCTTTTTACAATATCTTCTTCCACACAGCATTTTATTTCTTATTTAAAATACCTACACCTACTTTTCAATGCTGGCTTCAATAATTTCATATGGAACAGTCTGATTTTTTAGGAACTAAAATGTGTTAAAACAAAGTACGTTTGAACCGTGTTTATAGGTAAACTTCTATTGTTTTATCCCCCCCCTTGCATCAAGGAGACTAGGGATAGAAATATAAAATTGCCGGAGCCAATTATTGTTTTAACCCTTTAATAAAACATTGAAGTTCCAAGGGTTCGATATGATGATTGACAGTTAATAAACAGGCTATCTACACCTGCGCATGTCACTGACTGTCACGAGGTTTGTTCGTCTGTAACCCGGCACCCCTTTTGACAATGAAATGCCATCTGTTACGATCGGGATATAGTTACATACCTTTTAATAAAGGCGGATGCAGTTTCCTTTTAATGAGTTTGAGACCTAATTACCAACGTTTTTGATCTAAGAGGTTAAGATTTAATTGTTTAAAGTAAGAACAATGAATTATATACATGTACTTCTCATATGCTCCACTATTTGTCTGAATAAGCGACATTGACTTATGAAGGTTAATATACTTTCATACATGAAAACCACGGCGTGTCTAATTCGTTAAAATAATTTTTCAGTTTAGCAAGAGGTAAATGTAGACTAGAATAAGTTCACAAAACATTTTCAATAGATACAAAAGTTCTAGAAATCTGGTAGGTGACATGAATTGAAATAATACTCGTTTTAGGTTTAACAGTATTTTTATGTTGTAAATGTGTCAGACACCAACGGAATGAGTACTTAAATATATGATCTGATATAAACACGTCATAAATATGTTTCGCTTGGATTTTATCTTATGTGGGATTGAAACCCATGCTGTGGGTACTTATTGGGATAGTCTCTCACAGATGATTCGATTGAATTTCTAAATTTCTTATATAGGAAGGTAGACTAATTATAAGATTTAAAAAAAAAAACAAAAAAAAACAAAAAAAACTAGCCAAATGCGAATGTTTCGACTCTAGTCAGTGTGCGCTTTTCGCACAGTCTGATTAGGGTCGTAACCGTTCGCATTACTCAGATGGTCCCTTTAACCTGAAGGATCATATTCAAAAGAGTATTTTTAAAACCTTTCAGTAAAAAATTAAACTCTGTTTTCAATTCAGAATTTTTCTTAATATCAGCCGCCTCAAATCAGAGCGCGGGCATTCTTGTCAATGATAAATTATGGTAGCACAAATTCCTTAAAGGCTTTTGGAACTGTTGCATGTCAATCATTTCTGCAGAAAAATATGAAAAATGAGAAAGAATCATAGATCTTCTTCTCTGAGACGTCTCTATTTTTAATTTCCATGCGATACGGTTTATTGAATTACTTCGTCAATTTTTAACAGAAAGAAAATCGAGCATCGTTTCCGTACATGTATGCATTGCCTATTTTTTTTTAAGTAAAGAATTTATTTCAAATTGTTGGTTTCTATGTAGCCTGGCTGCAAGTTAGTGTTAAATTAAATAAGGTACACCACTCAGGTTTTACTTTTTCAATTTACCTTCCATATTTTCAAAAAACTGACACTGATCGGCCAGTCAGAGGAATATCAGCTGAAAAGAAAAAAAAAAATACTTTCTCTAGTTGAATTGCTCTTTTCCTAATACTTCAGATCAGTGGGACGGGAGCAAGTCTAGTTTATATGATGTTTGGTTATTTCCTGCATCTGTCAATATTAATTCTTCACTCATATTCAGCTTCTGGATTGAAGAGAGTATCTCTAAATAGCCAAATGGGTTAACTGTTATGCTTACTGTATTGACCAGTGCGACTAGTATGTCAGTATACGGACAGATGTTGGATGAGATGTTATCTTTTGGTATATAAAATGTAAGTTTTAAGGGAAAAACACACCCGCACAAATTAAAAAGGTAAATACGGTCGGTCAGTTATCTCGTTGAATATTCAAATTTGTGGCCGATCCAGGGGGAGGTCGGAGGTCCCCCCCCCCCGCCCTATAAGGCCTATCTATTTCATTGTTTTAGGGTAATTCAATCAAAATTGGGTTATGGTAGGAAAACGAACCTCCGAATTTAGTATGACATCAACAAAATGGAGTCCCAAGAATCTTTAATTATGCCCATTTGGGTCCTTGCTTGAGGTTACGGAGTCCATGCTTTAGATGTAGATTATTTTTTTAGCTACCCACATGTTTGTGTGTGAGTAGCGAATAATTCTCTTGGTTAGGCTACAGATGGTGTTGAATAGATATGTATCTTTTGGGCCAACTTTTAAAAATGAATCGAAGACTGTTTCAGTCGTCAATCTTTTTTCTGGAGTTGATTCCCAGAGGGTATCATATAGTTTCCAGCGTCCTGGTTACTTACGGTTAATAACATCGTGAAATTGACTCTCATGTCGATCAAAACCATTCTTAATCGCTCACTCAGCGCTCCATTCATTCGTTCCAAATAATCACTCAAACAATTCAAGAATGATACAAAATTACTAAAATGGTAAGATAAACAACTACATTGAAAATGAAAATCGCTAGGAAAATTCCAGGCTTTTACTGGCATGATTGAATTTTATAAGAATTCTTTTGGTTCGTGAAGACAAAGTAATCTTATTTTTTAGAAATTCTATGCGTTTTTGTTAAAGGGGGGTAATAAATATCCATAATTATGTTCATCTTGAACAAAATTAGAAATATTAATTACCTCCCTTTAATTTCATTAAAACTAGCTCCACACACTCCTATTTCATTCCGCAACTATTCCAATTTCATTCAGCTCGTCAATTTCACGATCTTCGTAACTGTATTTGACCTATTGATATTCTTCGAACCGACTTTAAAGATATCAAGATCCGCTATTGCCATTACATTAAGAGGGCGTGGATTTTTTATTAGTTTAGTTTCTTTTAATTATACCATGGTTAATTTGACCCGAATTTGACCTCTGTGGTTAAATTGCCTAAATAACAATTACCGAAATAATTTATCAATCAACAAAATATATATTACATTCAATACCGTTTGTTATCAATTCCCATGAAAGCACTTGCAAAGCAGAGTAGGAATAATAAGATTTTTATGCATCTAAATAGCAGGGTCAGATTCAAGTCAATAAAACCGCGCTATACCATCGATAGCAAATCATTACTTGTATCCCTCCATTTCTTAAAAGGGAACATACCCCCTCCTATTCCTTAAAAGGGAACACACCTTTAACCACATTCGGAACATCAAACGGACATTTCCGTAAACTGGCAAGTACACCGGACATATATACGTATGTAGTAATTCCTGGCCATCTATTAGGAAAATCTTGTTATGGCGGTACTTCGGTTAAACGCTTAAAGAAAAACACATTTCTTTTAGGGCATATAATGCGTTTAGTTATCAAATTATGATGTGCCAAGTTTTGATTTGGTATTCATCCATTTTGTATTACCTAACGTCATCTTTAGCGGGAACGTTGATACTTTTGACGTAACAAAACCCACGTGCGAAACGACGCGCTTTCATTGCTGCGCTCTTACAATTCCCAATATCTATTCCGTAGAATCGCTGAGAGTTCCTGATTGGTAAACTATTGAAAACGAGGAAAACGGTCTATCGCATTGATGGCGTAAAAATAGTTTAAGATTAAGCCGTATGTTTACAAATTGTTCTCTGGAATTCTTTACACTGTGAAGTTTATTTGACATTCTAAATTGTTATTTGACATTCGAAACTCTAATTCTTCCCTCAAATAAAAACTATTGGGTTTCAATTAAACTTTCTCGGCTCTCGAGTGAACCTCTGCGTGCGACTTAATTAAATTTACATTCAAATTTCAACACTTGAGTCTGTTGTATTGTACGTTTGTAAAAAAGAAAATAAAAAGCTTTCCGATGGTTTTGAAACTGCCGTTACATCATTCAATGTTAAACCGAACCACCTGTTAATTCACTCACAAATGGTGTCGGTTAACTTTTTTGTCATTAACCCTCTCCTGTTTTACAAAATTTTGGACCTGTCCAAATTCAAAGGTTTTGCAGACGAAAATTTAAAGTGAATTCAATTTGAAAAATAACCATCAAGTAGGGTAGAAAATAGTGTGGAAAAAGAAGAAATTGCTTATCAGAAGCAATTTCTTCTTTTTCCACAATGTTTTCTCAATCATAAAATTACATGCACGTAAAAAGCAGGGATTAAACAGCAAAGGGTTAAATAATACCTTGAATCTGCATGCAGTTGTCTACATAGTAGGTAACCAGTTCTTCTTATTGTTGCTTTTAATGTATTACTAGACTGGTTTTGGCGACTTGGCAGAAATTTAGACAAACACGCCATCGTTTTTCTTTTAAATTCTCACATTTCCAAGGGAACATTCTCTTGATGTTGCTTTATCGCTTGCTAGCAATCGCCAACGCGGCGTCGAAACCACGCGAAATAGAAACCCCTCTGTTGGTGCGATTCGTGAAACAGTGTTCTAACCATTGAATCAAGACTTCCCGGGTTCGATCCCTAATTGCAGTCGGCAAAAGGCGTTTAATTGACGTCTTTTGCTGACTCAGTTAAAGGTAGAACCGCAATAGTTCCGCAACATTTCGGACGACATGTTCTTTTTACAATGTTGACCGAGGTTTCCTGATGAAAATCATTAGGAAACCTCGGTTAACACTGTTAAAGTTCATTACTCCTGAAACATTACCAAACTATTACGGGTCCACTACCTTAAATTCCGACTTCACGATCGTTTTAATTAGATCCTGTCCCCAAGTGTTAAAACGTTAAGAACAATGATTTTACTTTGCTAGATTTCCTTAGCATTATATAGCCAAAATTGAAAAAAAGCATACCAAATATAGGCATTATTATTCATTAAAGCGATTGAAATGTATAAACGATTCAAAATGCTCTGCGCGCATTTAGCTTTGAAAGGAGGCGTTTCATTTAAAATCTGTTAATGGAAAACATGCAGTTCAGGTAAACAATATGTGAACATTGCGCAAAAAAGGGGCCATCTGTGAAGTGCGTAAAGTGTCGACCCCAGTCAGACAGCGCGAACTGCGCAGTCAGACTAGGATCAAAACTTTTGACGCGGGGCTGTTTTTTTTTTTTTTTCGAAACTAGAATGATCAATCTACCTTCCCGGTAAAGAACTTTTGAATTGCGATCTCTGGTTACCCAGTACCAGAATCAACCTCTTTATCAAATATCTATTTTTCAGAACTCCCAGGTGGTCCCTTTTTACTTGACGGTTCGCAGGTTATAATTCTTTAATTACTTTTTATAATGCTTGAAAAAGACGTCATGGGAAGAGGACATTTTTTCGCATGAACTGTTTATTCATTTGACACAATGGAAGCAACTCCAAGGACAAAGTTAAATGATTATCAAAAGGGCTAGTTTTCATTACACAATTGGAGAATTGGTAAGAAATAAGCCTCAGTGACGGCTTACAGTCCTGAGTTCATGATTAGGAAAAAAAAAACGTTTAGAAAAAAAAAAGACGTTTAGAAATTGTATCTCGCTTTGTACCTGAGAACACGTGTAATGCGGTGTAGCATTCTCAAACGTTTCGGGAATGTTTTTCATTTTGAACACAAGACTGGTGTTTGTGACGAAAAAGTGTAGTTGTTGATGGCATTGCGTAAGAACCGACACGAAGTCATTGTAAAGTGTGTATTCTGCGTTATTAATGAACTGGCGGGGCGGGGCTTAGCCGTGACGTAAGTTGGCGAAGTAACTTTTTAATATTTTGTGTTCATTAAAAGGTTAGTCGGCAATAATCGTGTACGCATGCAAATAACTGCATCCTAAAACCCAAATGATTCACATACCTAGAGAAAGTGAACATCGTTAGGTCACCAAAGCCTCGTAACTTCAGCTTAGACAAGCTGAAGTCACGAGGGTTTGGTTACCAACCTACGCTTTACGGTCTAAAGTTAATTATGTCAACTATCTCAGTAATAATAATGAATATAGGCTGATGTACCTTGACCGTAAGTGCATCGACCCGTTGCTTAGGCCACGCCCTGCCAGGGGAAAAATCGTGGATTATAACAACCAACTAATGCATCACAGTCAGTGTTACAAGTAATTGCTGTTTTGTGTTATTTCCCCTGAATAAATATTATGCAAAATTCTCTGGTGTTTCTTTTACATGTGCAACGTAGCTACTTCAGTAAAAACATCGCGAATTTGATAAGGGGAATCGTGATATTGGAATGATTTTGGAATAAAATTGAACGAGGGAGATGAGTGATTTTTTGAATGATATTAAATGAGTCATTATTATATCGATAATTACATTCATGTCGGACGAAATTAGCGAAATATTTATTTTAATTTCCTATAACAAAGTTATACGATTTGTTCTTTAAGATGCATGCATATAATCTAGTTTGGATAGCTTTGTGTGTCTTCGCGGACCAATCAGGGCCCGAGATTATAAAACTTTTCTCATTCTCAATTCAAAGTTTTCTCAAATTTCAATTTGAGATTAAAAACTGAATTCTGTTTTAATACTAATTTTAATGTATTAACATAAAAGATAATATTGTTATCAATAACAGCTTATTAATATTATCTTTATTTTCATACTTTTGTTTACAATTTAAATTTGGGAAAATTCTCAGTTGAGTCTGAGAAAAGTTTTATAACCTTTGGCCCAGATCCATCTTTTAGCGGCTGTTAAACCACAGATTTGATGGTTTCATAAAATAGAATATTCGGACAATCGTTTCATAACCCGATAATTGTCGTAAAGAATAATAAGTAGTAATGACCTATTTAACGAAAATAGAATAATTACACAAACGCAGTCATGCATTTTTTATGCTCCCTCGCCAACTTTTAGCAGCTTTTTCATAAAAAAAACTATTTATGATGGTAGTATAAATATGGATTTAACCTGGTTAAATGATCGTAAATATTGAATCACAATTCATTAAAATGCTTTGATCTACAAAATATGTGTTGTTCATTACATTACATTTAATACTCGACATACGTAAAGGGCCACCTGGACAGAGCGAATTTCATTGACGCCGGTCATACTGCACTGTCTATTAGAGCTGATCCGTGTCTTTTCGTTTTGCTTTGGAGCATTTTTTTAATCTCGAATGATCGGACCCGACTAATTTAGTCGGTAAGGCGTTTCGCTACCGATCCTGGGATCCTGATTGCGACACCGGACTCGATCAACTGTTATTCACCATTAACCAAATTCATTGTCACTCGAGTTATTTGTCTTCAACAATTGTGCGTTTTTTTAAGTAGTGGTATGAGCAGCAAGTGATTCGGGTGTATGTCGGGATTTACAGCACTGCGTTCAAGATGACGAAACAGAACAAACTGTTTGCCAATTTTATCCCGCTTAGCACGCCCACCTGCGTGCAAAGCGGGGTATAATTTGCAAACGCTTAAGGACATTTTGTGATCCTGAACGAAGGGCTGGTATAAGAAATGACAGGAAACCATGTGCATTATTATTCGATAAAGGAATCACCGCTATGGCTTCCATTCTGGTAAAGCATAAAATGTGGAAAGAGTTGGATATCAGCGACTTATTAATGTTAATTTCACGCTGTATAGTCTTGAGATGTAATTTGTCGTAGAAAGGTTAAACTAATTTGACCTCATATAGACTCGGCTGGATAACTTCTCAGATTCCCCCTTGTACAACATGCATACTTCGATTAGCAAACGTTTCGATGGAAAGACAATTGTAGTTTTGACTTAGGCGGTTTTTGAAAGAATACAAGTGTTTGTTTTTATGTGTATTAGCAGAAAGTACAATCGTGAAATTGAAACCCGACTTGCTCGAAATACGATCTGTATCACGAGCTGCGCTCCATTCCTTCATTCCAAACTCACTCGATCCATTCCAAACACTTTTTTTTCAAAATTCTTAGATTATTGAGGCTTTTCCTTTCTTATTCATTTGCTGTGGATTAGAAACTGAGTAATTGTAGCTTTCCTTTCTGAAGGTAGTGGATCCGTAATAGTTCCGCAACGTTTCGCAACTCATGATCTTTCACAATGTTGACCGAGGTTTCATACTAAAATTCACTCGGAAACCTCTGTTAACACTGTTAAATTTCTTTTCTTCCGAAACTTTGCGGAACGGTCCACTACGTTAATCAAGGTCAAACTATACCTTCATTAATCGTATGAATTCCCTATGCCGGGCATAATCAACTGACTTCACACTTTAACACTGCAAGTTAGCTTTTTAAACACGGCGACTTTAGCTGCCACAGTACTTTGACTTCCATTATCACAGGTACCGTTCCATACACCTGAGTGGAAGGGGGCAACGTGGCGTAAAATGTTTTGCTCAGAAAATTTCCCGGCGTCTGACCGGAATTCGATCCCGAGACCTTTCTTCCCAAGTATGTATGAATATCAGAGATATTAATCAATTGTTTTTATCGATTGTCTAGCCCTCCACCGAAAAGATTTTAAAGTGGACCTGAATTGCGATTAAATAGCTCTTCTTTTAAAAGTTTGAACGTAAACCTAAACGTCGATTACATAGCTCAACTCTTAAAAAGTTTGAATGTAGATCTTAACTTCGATTACATCGATTGATTGATTGAATGGAGTTTAACGCCGCTTTCAACATTATTTCAGTTATATCGCGGCGGCCGGAGCACCTAACAATGGATTCCCGGTATTTCTTTCACCTGTACTACCATTACACCCTTTCCTAGCCTCCGACTGCTATCTCACATAGGTTTACGATTATCTACCCATTGGTGAGAGACAAACGTCGGAAAGGATATTTGCCGCCACCGGGGATCGAACCCACGACTTCTAGGTTGGAAGTCTTATGCCTAACCAACTGCGCTATGGTGGCGGCTAACTTCGATTACATAGCACTACTCTAAAAAGTTTGATTGTAGACCGAAACGTCGATTACATAGCTCCACTCTAAAAGTTTGAATGTAGACCTAAATGGCAATTGTATACCTCTACACTGAAATGTTTGAATGTAAATCTGAATCTCGATTGTATAATTGTACATTGAAAAAGTTTGAATGTAGACTTGAATGTTGATTGCACAGCTCAACATTGAACAAATCGGAATGTCTACTTGATTGTCGATTCAAGTGTTCATAGAGACTGTATTTGGTCTACATAGCGCTTTAAGGATGTTGAGGTGTCATTTATTTAACCCTTTCCTGTTTTACAAAATTTTGGACCTATCCAAATTCAAAGGTTTTGCAGACGAAAATTTAAAGTGGATTTAATTTGAAAAATAACCATACAGTAAGGTAGAAAATATTGTGGAAAAAGAAGAAATTGCTTGTCAGAAGCAATTTCTTCTTTTTTCCCAATGTTTTCTCAATCAAAAAAATCACAGGCACGTAAAAAGCAGGGTTTAAACAGCAAAGGGTTAAATGGCAAATGAGTCTGTGCGTGAAATTTCCAAAAAAAATTGAAATGTGTGTGAGGTGCAAACATTGAGTAGCATATAAATATAAAGTTACCTGAATGTCTACATACATTTTGAGACTTTATCTATCTACAAAACATATAGCAAAGCATCTGGTCTTTGCTTTGCACATAATTGAAATTGTTAGAAATCTTTCGCATAGACTCAAACGGTTTTCACAAAGTACAATTCCATTAAAAGAAAATACATAACATTCCAAAAGTTTTAAGGCCTTACAAAATCTTGCAAACGAATGATGAGTTATGTCTTGTCTGAAGGCCTCTTTTCATCGGTTTTCGATAAATTGGATTTCACATAAAAAGATGTTTCATTTTAAATCGTTTGACTCGAGCCATAAATTCTGAATATTTCCGAGGAATGCTGACAGTTATACTGCAATCAGAGATTCTAATTTGGCCACATCATGTTAAAACATGTCTTCTGATTTGTGATACATGTGCAAACACATGTTTGGTTTATCTTGCTATAGCAGCCACATCTCTAAAGCGACCATTTTTATTAAGCGACCGTTTTTTTTCAAAACCCTCTTCTTAAAAGATCAAAATATCATAAAAACTAGATGAATGGAACCAAAATTTATTGTAAAACAATCATTTTATATTAAGAGACGATTCTAATGAGTTAAACGGCATAATATTCTTGAGTAATTTGCAAAAAATACACATTCAATCAAAGATGTGTTTCTAATTTATAAACAAAACGTGTAATAAGCGACCATTCTCTTTTTGGTGGCCCCGTTAGTGATCGCTTATTACGCTTACTTACTGTATTTATTGTACAAGTTTCGTTTATTCAAATCATGGGGTCATGCCATGGGCTGGAACATTGACTGTGGCACAGATTACTATCGACATTTGTGTCAACGTAATTGGTGACATCTTATAGGATATCGTGGCAAAGTACTGATGAGAGACAAATTCGGAATCTATGGTTAGGTACTCCAGTCTTCGCGATATAACCGAAAATTGTGAAAGCGCTAAGGAAGTATTAATCAGGAATTCGGGCTGAAAATCATACTTTCAGGAAAAAATGCGTTGATAACAGTTAGCAACATCGTGAAATTGACACGATGACTGAATTTTTGGAATGATATTAGAATGGAATTGAATTAGTGTGATGGTAGAGTTTTGAGTGAAATTAAAGGGGAGTAATCCAATACCGCTAATTTTTCGAGTTATATAGATAGCTTCCAATTTCTTCAAGAACCAATCAGACGCGTGCAATTTTAATTGTGTCAGTGAAACCGAGATTTTTTTTTTTTACATTTGAATGTATCTCTTAATTTTATATGTTTTAGTCATTTTGGAGCGCTTTTAGCGGTCTTGGTGGGTATTTCGAATTTATGAATGGAGCGTTGAGATTTAGAATGGTTTTAATTGAAATGAATATCAATTTCAGGATAAAACTGACTGTATGGGAGTCGGTAAATAGTATATTTTTTGCGGCTATTTTGGTTTCAAGCGTCATTTCCTTTTCAAACTGATGAATTTGGTAAACTAAGATAATGGTAAAATTTTCAACGTTTAGATAGTGGACAGTTATTAGCTCCGCAACATTTTGGAAATCATGGTCTCTCACAATGTTAGCATAGGTTTACTAATGAAATCATTAGGAAACCTCAGCTAACACTGTTAAAGGTCACGACTTCCGAAACGTTGTGGAACTTTTACGGGTCCACTACCTTCAAGCATGTCAAGTTAATTAACAGCATTTAACAAAACCCGAATCTAAGGTAGATGACTCACAAACTTTTTGTTATCAAGGTACGTAATATTATCACTCTTCGAAAATATCTGGATGAGAAAACTTGAACAGGTACATCGTATAAACAGGTAGTTATCGATTCGAAATGAGCCTGTGTGTGACATTTGACATACAGTTAGTAACATTGTGAAATTGACATTCACCTCACTCATATCATTCAAAAACGCTCAAACCCATTGAAAACATAGAGTCAACGTCATTCAAAATAAATTTCGATAGAGAAAAATCGCGATTTCACTAACATAATTCAAATTGTAAGCGTCTTATAGGTTCTTGAAGAAAAGGGAAGCTATCTTTAGAACTTGTATGCAATTTTTTTTTTTTTAAAAAGGGGGGGGGTAATCAATATCGCTTATTTTGTTCATCCTTAACAAAATTTGCGATATTGGATTACCTCCCATTAAATTCACTCAAAACTTGCTCCACATACTCAAACAATTTCTCAAACATTATTTTCGACATTTGTGTAAAAGTAATTGGTGACATCTTATAGGATATCGTTGCAAAGTACTGATGAGAGACAAATTCGGAATCTATGGTTAGGTACTCCAGCCTCCGCAATATAAACATAAATTGTGAAAGCGCTAAATAAGTGTTAATCAGGAATTCGGGCTGAAAATCATACTTTCAGGAAAAATGCGTTGATAACAGTTAGCAACATCGTGAAATTGACACGATGACTGAATTTTTGGAATGATATTAGAATGGAATTGAATTAGTGCGATGGTAGAGTTTTGAGTGAAATTAAAGGGGAGTAATCCAATACCGCTAATTTTTCGAGTTATATAGATAGCTTCCAATTTCTTCAAGAACCAATTAGACGCATGCAATTTTAATTATGTCAGTGAAACCGAGATTTTTTTTTTATTTATATTTGAATGTATCTCTTAATTTTAAATGTTTTAGTCATTTTTGAGCGCTTTTTAGCGGTCTTGGTTGGTATTTCGAATTTATGAACGGAGCGTTGAGATTTAGAATGGTTTTAATTGAAATGAATATCAATTTCACGATAAAACTGACTGTATGGGAGTCGGTAAATAGTATATTTTTGGCGGCTATTTTGGTTTCAAGCGTCATTTCCTTTTCAAACTGATGAATTTGGTAAACTAAGATAATGGTAAAATTTTTAACGTTAAGATAGTGGACAGTTATTAGCTCCGCAACATTTCGGAAATCATGGTCTCTCACAATGTTAGCCTAGGTTTACTAATGAAACCATGTGAAACCTCAGCTAACACTGTTAAAGGTCATGACTTCCGAAACGTTGTGGAACTTTTACGGGTCCACTACCTTCAAGCATGTCAAGTTAATTAACAGCATTTAACAAAACCCTAATCTAAGGTAGATGACTCACAGACTTTTTGTTATCAAGGTACGTAATATTATCACTCTTCGAAAATATCTGGATGAGAAAACTTGAACAGGTACATCGTATAAACAGGTAGTTATCGATTCGAAATGAGCATGTGTGTGACATTTGACATACAGTTAGTTACATTGTGAAATTGACATTCACCTCACTCATATCATTCAAAAACGCTCAAACCCATTGAAAACATAGAGTCAACGTCATTCAAAATAAATTTCGATAGAGAAAAATCGCGATTTCACTAACATAATTCAAATTGTAAGCGTCTTATAGGTTCTTGAAGAAAAGGGAAGCTATCTTTAGAACTTGTATGCAATTTTTTTTTTTTAAAAAGGGGGGGGGGGTAATCAATATCGCTTATTTTGTTCATCCTTAACAAAATTTGCGATATTGGATTACCTCCCATTAAATTCACTCAAAACTTGCTCCACATACTCAAACAATTTCATTCCTAAATCACTCCAAAATCATTCACCTTGTCAATTTCACGATGTTGTTAACTGTACATTGAGTAGTCTGGACCGTGTACACATAAGGTTGGGTATTCCTGTATTCCAGTATTAACATGTATTCAATGTTGTTTTACGTTCACCTATCATTATCATTATCTTAAATTGACCTATTTTGCTTCATGGCCAAATATCGCAATAATCTGTTTTGAATTAGTATGTTTTAAACGCTGCCTCGTTTTATTGGGGACTCGATGACGCCAATATTGCATTTCGAGGAAATTCTTGTCCAAGAATTTGTTGCTCGAGGGACAGTTAACTTTAGAAATCCTTTCAATGAAATTCTTTTTTCATCAATGAAGTTTCTTTCTTTTGATATTCTGAAGATCATGTTTAAAGTCCAGCGTCTAATCTTCAGTGTTTTATCTGGAAATATGAAGATGTACTATGGGGATGAGTGTCTTTTTGATTTCATTCATTGAACTTTAAACTGCAATATCCCTAGATAAAAATAAATCCCTTATAACTGCAAACTTTTACAAAGATAAATTGCATCAGCAACTTACTCCTGTTTTTGACCAGATACAAATAAGAACATCGTGAAATTGACAAGGCGATTACATTTGGAATTATTTTGGAATGAAATTGAATGAGTGTGTGGAGCGAGTTTTGAGTGAATTAAATGGGAGGTAATTCTATATCGCAAATTTTGTTCAGGATGAACAAAATTAGTGATATTTTGATTGCTTCCCTTTAATAAAAAAATCATAAAAAGGCCTATACATAGCTTCCTATTTCTCCAAGAAGCTATGAACGCAAAAAATTTGAATCATGTCAGTGAAATCGCGATTTTTCTCTATCAAAATTTATTTGAATGATGTTGTTTTTATATATATTTTTTTCAATGGGCATGAGCGTTTTTGAGTGGTTTGAGTGAGTGTTTGGAATGAATGAATGGAGAACTGAATGAGGGTTTAAGAATGGTTTTGATTGAGATTAATGTCAATTTCACGATATAAGTAACTGTAAAAACTGAATGATAATGAGAGAAAATTTAGAAAAAGAAGTTAAGCCTTTTGTTCAGTTTTCTTACCGTTCAAGGTCGGTCTTTTATTGTCCTTGTAGTGTATTCAGCACCTACTCTCTTATATAATTTAGAAAAAGGTAACATTGGCAAGATGAATGATTTTAAAATGAATTTGGAATGAAATTGAATCAATAGAATAAGTAACATTTGAATGCAATTTAATACAGGTAATATAAATGTAGCTAATTTCGTTCAAAATGCAATATATACATGTATATAAAAAATTGAGATAAATTATAATCAAACAGTGTAAGCAGTGTGAATTATTTAGGTAAGAAAGATACAAAATGCGCAATCAACATAATGCCTTTCATTGTAGTTTATGGACGAATATCTGACATCAATAAACGAGTCATCATTTTTCAAACCAACTGAAAGCTTTATCGAAACAAAACAAAAACGCTAACAGATTGAAAAGAATATTTCGGTAACATCGCATGCCATTTTGACACTTTTAAGTTTAAGAAAGTCAGTGATATTATGAATTTTTCCAAGCGATTTAATGACTCTATTGTTTAATGTGGTTTTGGTCCGATTGAGAACTAATTCACGAGTGTCTTACTGTAAGGCAGTTTTGGTGGCAATGTATAAATTTAACTGTCATTATAAGTGTTTTTCTTTTTATCTTTCCAGATATGGATTCTGATTCCGATCTAGACTACTACAGATATCATCCTTCTGCTGTTCCCAACTTTCTACCAGTCCCCATAAACATCACAGTACATCAGGGAGAGTTAGCCATTCTAAAATGTCAGATATATAACCTAGGACCAAAACTAGTGAGTACAAATTATAAGTCCCCATAAATATCACAGCACACCAGGGAGAGTTAGCCATTCTTAAATGTCAGATATACAACCAAGGACCAAAACTAGTGAGTAGGCTACATTCATATAAGTTCTAATGAATTCTAATGAACATCACATTGCATCAAGGAGAGTTAGCCATTTATAAATGCCAGATATATAACCTAAGACAAAACTAGTGAGCTACATTCATATAAGTTCTAATGAATTCTTATGAACATCACAATGCATCGAGGAAAGTTAGCCATTTATAATTGCCAGATATATAACCTAAGACAAAACTAGTGAGTACATCTTATTGGTCCCAATAAACATCACAGAACACCAGGGAGAGTTAGCCATTCTTAAATGTCAGATATATAACCTAGTACCAAAACTAGTGAGTATATTCTAATTAATTCTAATGAACATCACAGTCCATCAGGGAGAATTAGCCAGAAACTTGATTTTTGTTCCCCTGAATGAACATGTGTATGAAGAAACATAATCTATTTAAGGGATCGGTTATGCAATGAAATTAAACAAATGGCTATTATTGAACTGTTTGAGATGTCTTGAACTTTTTGTATTCGAAAGTTTAAACTTGCATAATTATCAGACAAATACAACGGACATACATTTGGACCCCTTCTTTGTTCAAAATTTCATCAAGATTTCGTTTCCGTAAAATTATTATTTGAAAAAGAGACTGGGTCCAGAAAAGGTGAACCAGAGGTCGCATTTTAAAAATTCTTTCACTGGAAGGTAGATTTATCAACCCTGTTTCAGAAAATAAGCACATTGTGAAAACTTTCGGCCCTATTCAGTCTGCGCAGTCCGCGCAGTCTGACAAGGGTCGATACTTTACGCACTACCCAGATGGCCCCTTTTCGCGAGACGGGTCACATTTTCATTCTTTCAGTCAGTTTTACAGCTTATGTTATACCACGTGCCATCGTGTGTTTCGCAATACATTAGAATTTAATGAATTATAATATGATTTAAGTTTCTTTTCTAAAAGAGTATAAATCAAACGAACTTTTAATTGGTCACTCAAATAAAGCACGAACATTATTGCTTATGATGTTAAAGATTTAAGCATTTGTTCAGTCCCGATAGCCCGTTCATTTGGAAGATAGCAAAACCATAGTTCCTCATGCAATTTTAGTTGCAACAGAATATGGGTACCCAAAATTTCAAAATAAACATTGCCTGGTGGGAATAATTTAGCAAATTCACTGCATTTACGCAAATGGACGTCTTGAATAATATTTTCTTTGCTTATTACTAACCAGGTACCTGTAAGGCCTCGAAAGGAAACAGAGTTTTCAATTATATAGCGGTATTTCTTAGACTGAAATTTTGACAATTGTTTGCATTTTGCGAGTATTGTGACTCTTCAAAAAGGGCTGGTGTCTTCTTTTGTCTGCTACAATCGTTCTGTCGTACCTTTTATCAAATTTCTATTACCCCAAAACCCCGAGGTTGATTTGCCTTTGTGTGAATTTAATGTTCAATTAAATTCTTTTTTGTACATATGTCAAAAAGAGATAATTATGCAGTGGCCGATGAACAGTTGGTTTAAGTTAATGAAGAAAATATGGAGTGAAATCGAATTTCTTTCTCAGTATAATGCTAGGTTTTGTGAGCATAGACCTGTGATAATAACAAATATATAAAATAAAATATTTACGTATATTTATACTGTTTTATCAACTTCTTGGTCGTTTTCTTCTAAAACATCGTAACTACAGCTTTTTCTAAGCTGTAGTTACGAGGTTTTAGAAGAAAATTAACGCCATCCACTTTGATGTTAAGGTTAAAACCCTTTGTCAAATTCTAGGTTGTGTGGAGACGAACCACCGAGGAGTCGCCATTAACGATAGGGGAGGGAACTTTTACTCCAGATAAAAGTATCAGTATAAACTATGTGCGTATTAATGAACTGGAAACGCATTGGGATTTATGGATCACAAACGTCCAGCCGGAGCACGCCGGCATTTATGAATGTTCTGTTAGTGCAACAGATATTTATACGCTGAATATTACATTGAATGTTTTAGGTGAGTCGTTTAGTTTTATTTAAAGTGGTGAAATATAGAAAACGCTGGAAAACCCAAACAATCAATCCCAAATACATGTATAGTTTAGTTGGTATAGATCTACATTCATAAACGAAATTTACCTAAAGCGATACTCTGTTAGAACCAATGTTTTTACATTATTAGTATAATTTTATTAGTATAATGTCCGCCATATTCCAAAAATTGTTAATATGCTGTATTGTAATATCCTCATGGGTTGTTACGACCTTCTGGATGCTTATTTAAGAAAGTCTAAAGTCATTAGTTCTTGACATATAGAGTACCAAAAGGTTTTACTACTAAAATATCGTCACCAGAACGATAAACATAACGAATAACAGAAGGAAAAGAACATAAAACGCAGATTTTCAAATACATGTACATATAATTTCGTAGAAAAAATACATTTCAAGATGAAATATGAAGAATTCGGGCAAATCAAATATTGTTAGCTTTTTAAACTGATCCTGTTTTAAATGAAAATTACACAATGTCGTCGGCTATCAATTCTTATCTAACAATATTTTCGCCAATAAATGAGTATGTAAGTTAAGGGTTCTATGTTTTATTTAGTGCTTTCATAAAAATGTCGTCTGTAATTTCTTTAAATTTTATATACAATTGTTTTTGTTTGCGAGATTTTATATTTAAATGTGTTTTATTCATTCATTTTACAGATCCAGTTAAATATGAACCAGGTTAGTTAATTGGTTTTTGTGTTAAACGTAAGAAACTTAAATAAGCATATTCCTGAAAGTTCCTTAGATTATTTCGTTACTTTGTAAATAATGTCATCTTTGACGTTTTGCCTTTGTATTAAAATCGATAATGATCATATTTTTTGCACTGATTCGTGAAAAAATAAGGCAACATTATCCATAACATAAACGTTAGTGAAGGAAGAGTATTAAATAATAAACTCGTCAGCTAGAAAAGGTTCATGTAAGATTAAAACTTCTTCGTTGTAAAGTATTTTTTTTAGAAAAAAGAATTTTTCATTTTCTTTAACTATTCACCGAATAAAGCTTAATTGTATTGACAAAGCCTCGTTTTTAAATGTTTTTTTTTAAAAAAAGAGTACTCTTGTAATAGTTATTTTGACCACTCATCCAATATCTTCTAATTTCTCTTTCAGAGCTTAGTATAAATGGATCAGAATACGTCAGTGTTAACAATGAAATTAGACTTATTTGCAATTCAACGGGGGCGGAGCGAGCGCCCGAAAAAGTGGATTGGTTTTTTAAAGGTCAACTGATCAACCAGATGCGATCTCGGTGGTATGGACGCTTACGGGAGTTAAATAGAATTCCACTTCCGGGTAGATCGCTGATTAGTGAAATAATAATAGAAAAGGCCACCATGGAGGATGCAGGCAATTATGTGTGTAGACAAACTCCACGGCTAGCCAAGGGAGTAAAAGTGCATATTTTAAATGGTAAGAACTGAGATTGGTCTTTGTTTATGACAAATTATGGCACAAATTTATAAGTTTAAAACTATTTGAACTACTTTTCCGTTATGGCGCCCCTAAAGGCCTCACAGAGACAGGCCATAACATTTGGATGGTAAGTGATTGAGCCTTCATAGTTCACATGATTATTGCCTAGGACAATGACGATGATGATAACAACTTCACGGTCATCAACTAATGTCAAGTTCATTTTTCAAACCCCATTTTTGTAAAATTAAAACTTTTACATTGTTAGTACTTTTGGAAGGGTAAGAGATTTATCTTTCGTATTTAGCTCAATATTGCTGACGACAATACTTTCAATGGATTCCAAAGTCAATGTCTCAGTCAAGTCAGGGTAGCAGTTTTTTAAGCAAACAGAAGACTCTGATCTCTATATTGTTTTTTTTTTTAAAAAACTGTTTCAAGATTATGGAATTTTCGGGGGTATTCGTGTTTCACAAACCATATTATTGTTCAAGCTATTTTGAGTATACGCCTGAAAAAGTGTCGGTACTGGTATAGATTTTCTATACTCAAATACAAAAACTTATATCAAAGGAGTGGTGCCAAAGCAGTAAACGCTATTTAAATGATTTTAAGATGAATGAAACTATAAACCGTATCACACCGTATTAATACGCGAAGCATTAGCTCTGCAATCAGAGTGACATACATCCTAACTATTTTTAAGGGATATTCTATTTTGACTGTGAATGCGCGTGTAAAGCAGGGTGAAAAAAGTCACAACGCTTCATCCTGAGTAAAGGACAGTATTCACAATTTCAAAAAAAGGAATATGAATTTAATTTATGTTACTTCTTTCAGATATTAAAGAGCCGAGTCAAAAGAGGGATAAGGTGACCTCTGGCCAAGGTTTGTACATTTATTTGATTTTTCATCCACGAATATGAGTTCATTAATGTCGATGGCTCGATGCGAACAGTTTGAGATGCAAAATCTTGTTCGTACTTTGACATCGATGTGCAAACAGTAAATGCACAACAAGGAAGGGAATCTTAAAAAAAATCTTCTTTTATGTAACCAGAGGGTAGAAATCTTTCTTATCTAGTACCTAGCATCATATAGTGTATTTCTACGAAGTTTTTTTATGTCATACCCCTCGGGTAGAATTTGAGCGCTGAGCACTGCCCTGGCGCATCATATTTTACATAGAAACAAAGAATGGGATTTTAAAAAAATCTTCTCTGAAACCAGAAGGCAGAAATCTTTCCTATCTGAAGCGCCACGAAGTGTACTATACCAAGTATGTTCGTCTCCTATCCCTGGCGTCAAATTTTGAACACTACCCTGGCGCGTCCAATTTTACATAAAAACAAGGAATAAAATAAAAAAGTCACCGAAATATGAAGGAAGACGGCTTTCATATTTGGTTTTTTAACATTGTTTTGTGGACATTGACCAATTTTGTTCACGGTATTCCCCTTATGCCAAATTTTAAATCTTCCCGGTCGAGTCCCTTTTTACATAACATAAAGTGCGATATCTTTCAAGCACAATCTTTTAAAGATGATAGACCAGGGTTATGTAGCTGTTATATCCTAGTGGGTTCTACCTAGCTCTTGGATGTGATATTCTATGGGTCAATGTGGTGAGCAATCTAGAACCATTGAGATACACCTTTTAACTATATATAGGATCTCCTGGAATTACATGTATAACCAAGTAGTTAATTGTAGCAAGAGTATGAAGGTAATTTCAGTCATGCGAGCGCCTCGGCAAAGGTACTCTCATTGCCAAGTGTTTCACAAATGGGTATTTCTAGGTGTAAAGAAAACCGCAGTCGCTTCATTACGTATTGTGCACACGGGATTGTTTTTGGCTTTTTATACGCCGCCGAATGTGGAATTATATTGTTATCATCTTCTTAGTCTGTCCGTTCGTCCGTCTTGATGTCAGAACGCCCGTCCGTCCGTTACATTCTTGTGAACGCAACTCATTCATGGATCCATTTGGATGAAACTTTTACAAAAAGTTCCTTGTCACCTGACCTTGCGCATATTGTAACCGTTTGCTGAAATTCAGTCACGTCATGGCAAAAGTGACCTTCAAGTAAAAATTCTTCTGAACGCAACTGCTCCACCATTTAGTAACCGATTTCGACGAGATTTTCACAAAATGTTCCAGTCACCTGACCTTGCTCATAATATCCAGGTTTGATGAATTTCACGCGTATCATGGAAAAGGGGCCATCTCGTCTAATTTCTTGTGATCGCAGCTCCACCTCCTTCATTTAAGGGCGGATATTGATAGAAATTTCATATAATGTTCATAGTCGCTTGACCTTGTGCATGCTTCAGCTGTGTCGTGGAAAAAGGAACATTCAGGCTAAATTGCCTTGTGAGTGCAATTATTCCTTCATTTATGTATCGATTTGGATGTACTTTCTACATATTTTTCTTGTCACCTGGCCATGTGTATAATGTGTATATTGACGTGGTTTGGTCGAGTTCAGCAGGATCATTGACAAAGACCAATTCGGATGACACTTGCACAATAGCTTCGTATACACCTGACCTAATGTCTGTTGTCAGGGTCTCGTCAATTTTTGCCCTATTAGACAAAATGGGGGCCTTCATGTCAAATTTTTGTATGTCTGCGTCCAAATCTTCATAATGTCCCAGTCATCTGACATTGCACATTTAGTCAGGATCTGTCAGGATAGATTTAATTGGAAATTATATTTCCATAAAAATCGCATACTGTTAATTATCATACGACCATGTGTATAATGCTTTCATTTTGCCAATTTTATCTTATGAACAGGAGCATAACTTCACCTTTGATTCTTATTATGCACAAACACGGTAAAGGGGTGGGTTCTTTCATTTCTTTTTGGCGGCGTATCTTGTGTCTTGTTTAGGAACAACGCCGACGTACTGCACAGAGTTATCATAGATTAGTTATGACATATTCTTTAACTCAACTGGCCGAAGGCGAGCGAGCTATTTTCTTTGCAAATTGCCTGTCGCGCATCCGTCTGTGCATCCGTCCGCCCGTGCATGCGTAAACTTTTTTCTTTAAACTTTTTCACCTCCAAAACCAATGGACGGATTTTTACGAAACTTAGTAGAAATAATCCTTAGGTGACCCTTTACTTATATTGTTCAAGAAATTTTGATTGACCTCCGAAATTTGGGCGAGGCAGGGCGGGGTATTTTTTCACGTTAAAATCTATAAAAATCTTCTCCTCCTAAACAATTGGGCCAATTTTATCGAAACCTAGCATGGATGTTCCTTGGATGACCCTTTACTTAAATTATTTAAGAAATTTTGTAACTTAGCATAGATGTTCCTTGGGAGATCCTTTACTTAAACTGTTCAAGAAATCTTGATTGACCCCCAAAATATGGACGTGGCAGCGCGGGGCACTTTTTTTCATAATAAAATCTTTGAAAATATTGTCCTCAAAAATCATTGGGTTGCTTTTAATTGATCCCCAAATAAGGGTGTGGCAGGGTGGGGCATTTTTTCATTAAAAATCTTAAAAAATTCTTCCTAAACTGTTGGGCTGATTTCAATGTATCTTGGCATGAATATTTCTTAGGTGTTTCTGTATTTGTTATTAAAATGTTAATGTACAAATGATATGGGTTTTGCAGGGCATGGACAATTTTCACTTTGAAATCTCAAAAAAGTCTTCTCCTCCCAATCATTTGGACTTATTCCATTTAATCTTGAAATGAATGTTCCTTTATTTAAATTGTTCCTGGAAATGTGTTAAGAACGGTCCACTTTTTGAAATCCCCATTATGTTAGTTACATAAGATGGGTAAAGGGTATGCAGTTTAATAGTGATTGAGTATATTGGTGCAATGTCGGTCAGACCAGTAAACCACTTCAAAATAGTTCTAAAGAAACTTCAAGGTGTTGTTTTCAGTCAAAGTAAGGTTTGTTTAATGGAAGTCTGGGGTTATTTAAAGCCAGTGGAGCGATAAAGGCCCTCTTGTTTATTGCCTTGATATTGTATTTTTTCAGAAGACAGCGACGCCCTCTATGTAAAAGCTGTTGTTGGGGACGATAAATCGGGTGTTATTTCTACAAACTATTTAAACAACAGTGTTACATGGACCACAGTAGTGTTGTTGACTTTATTGTTAAAATATATTAGATGAACTCCTGTCACGTTTCTTGATATAGATATGTGTTGTGATATTTCCGGGTATTCATGCGAGATTTATAGGATATTAGATAAGTGGCCATGAATACGAAATTCATTAAACGAGTCATCTATAAATAGATAAAATGAGACTTTATTGAGTGTTTATCTGTTTAAGATGACGAGTTGATTAAATTTGGTATTCTATTTTCACTAATTTGATATTTTATCTATTATTTGACCCAAACTTTCCTATTAATCTACAAAACCCATGAAGTGTATTGAATACATTTTTGCGTTAAATATTACGCCATTGTAAAATGACGTCATCTCATCCACCATGACGTCATTTTTGTGTTAACATATACGCCTCAGATCTTTCACACCTGTGTAATATCAAGAAATATTCAACGGAATTATTTCACTCCCACAACATGGTCATATTTTAATTTGAAATTATCAGACCATTATATTTAGTTAAGAATACTGACCTTTTTTTATAATATATATAGTTTACATAATCTCACCCTTCAACCCGATTACTGTAACACGGCTTGGTAAAGAGGAACTTGTTTTGGAAACATGACCTGTTGTGACTCGAATACGATATATGTATATTTTCAAAACTGAGCTCTGACGTAGGCGCTGAGGGTATTATCATAGGTTTATCGGGTATATTCATGAAGCTTATTTTAGGAATTGAACTTGGCCCCTTCACTTGAATTATGAAAGTACGTGAATGAGTATTCCATTCGATGTAAGGCTCATGTAAACAGTTTTTGAACCGATTTTAATGCTTCTTCTATCTACAAAAAAGACAGTTCTTCCAAGTAAACTATATCAAATTGAAACTGTAGATGAACACAAGCAGTTGCACAACATTAGAGGTCCCATCTCATAATAGATTTTTATAACCATTATGGAAAAAAGGATATTTTTTTCAAAACCAACAACTTCATTACGGTTAGATAAAATTTGTCTAAATTTCAATAGAATGTAGACAAATGTATCTACTAGGTACTACTACAACCGTAGATATAAAACTCAGTCTCAAAAGGTTCTTTTGATACAATCAATTTCCATTTATTTTATCAACATACATGTCAAACCGGTTTGATCTGTTTGTAAAATGGATTGTAGGTATGATGCAACCTCACACCATAATATTGAAATATATTTTTAGCTCGCCCGGGACGAAAGTCTCGGAAGAGCTATTGTCATACCCTCGGATGACGGCGTCGGCGCAGGCGTCAGCGTCGGCGTCAGCGTCGGTGTCCGCATTAGGTTTAAGTTTTTTATTTCTATCAATATTTATCCTAGAGGCTTTATTTTTTACAGAAACACTCATTAGGGCAAAGGCTTCATTTGAGACCAACATCCATGTCGAAATGACCTTTAGACTGTGACCTTGACCCTTTCAAAAAAACTTTAACCAAAAACTTTAACCAAAAACTTTAACCAAAAAAACTTTAACCTTGCTAATATTTTCTGTAAGCTTTAAACTAGAGACATCATTACTTCATATGCACACTCATTAGGGGATAGGCTTTCACCATAGACAGAAGTCCTTGACGATTTGACCTTGACCTTGACCCTTTTTGGACTTAGAAAAACTTTAACCAAAAAACTTTAATCAAAAACTTTAACCTTGCATATATTTTTTTAATGCTCTAACCTAGGGACATCATAGCTTCATATATATACTCACCAGGTGATAGGCTTTCACCAGAGACCAAGGTCCTTCACAATTTGACCTTGACCTTTACCATTTGTGGACTTAGAAAAACTTTAACTGAAAACTTTAACCAAAAACTTTAACCTTGCTAATTATTTTCTGAATGCTTTAACCTAGGGACATCATGACTTCATATACATACTCGTTAGGTGATAGGCTTTTGTGAGAGATCAAGGTCCTTGATAATTTGACCTTGACCTTTTATGAACTTAGAAATACTTTAACCGAAATTCTTTTACCAAAAACTTTAACCTTGCTTATATTTTCTAATGCTTTAACCTAGGGACATCATTACTTCATATACATAGTCACCAGATGAAAGGCTTCTACAGAAACTAAGGGCCTTGACAATTTGACCTTGACCTTTTATGGACTTTAAAAAACTAAAACTGAAAAACTTCAACCAAAAATTTAACCTTGCTTATATTTTCTAAATGCTTTACTCAGGGACATTGTTACTTCATACACATACTCACTAGGTGATAGGCTTCTACAGAGAGACCTAGGTCCTTCACAATTTGACCTTGATCTTGACCTTTTGTGGACTTAGAAAAATTTTAAAGAAAAACTTCATGTTTAATACAAAGAAATTCTATTTGTAACCTCATCTGCTTGTAGGCTTTCACTTTACCCTAACCTTATACATGCAATTAAAACAAAAAAAGTTTTTATATTTCTTAATTACTACTCAAACAGATATACATGTATAATAGATCATGGGCTTTAACATTGAAAGAAACCACTTTGAACTTCGGTCTTCGGTCAAGCGCTGTTTGTGACAAGCAGCTGTTTGGGCGAGCTACGTTGTCCGCGGACAACCCTTGTTTGAGATTTATTTCAAATTATAGTTTTTTTAAGTCAATGATTTATTACAAATAACTATATATTTACCATTCCATGAAATAGAAATTGATATATTACTAAAAAATCATTACAGGTATATACACTCTTAATATCTGATTATGTAGTGATAACACACCATACCTTAAATAGATCTACATGTTCACAAAATTAGAATGACATATATGACATAAGTGTTTACAAAATAAGTCAAAATAAATTGCCTGCATTACTACGTTTAGGGTCCGAGTTTTACACCAACGGTTGTAGTAGTTTCTAGATAGTACTTTAGACTGTATACAATCAAGTGATAATTCATAATAAACAGCCTTGGTCAATTAATTGTTTTTGTAATTAGAAATTTCATCAAATGAAAAAATTTAAAGATCATTGAATTACGTTTGTAAATTTAATTGTTTATTGTTGAAAAGGATGTTAGAGGATGTATACTATTGTCTACTTTTAAATAACTTATTTGTCAGTGCACGTTAACAACGTCATGAAATTGACAAGGTTGATTCATACTTTTGGAATAATTTCCAAATTCAATGGAATGGGTGGGAGGAACGGGTTTTGAATAAAATGTACGGGAGGTAATCCAATATCGCCAATTTTGTCCTATTTTCAAATTAGAGATAGTTTTTCACATCCCTTTATTGAAAAAACTACCCACTTTTGTATTTTATGATCTTCAATGTCCACTTAGATACTTTAAAACACACGATGAAATCATGGAAAGTTTTTAATAGTTTGAATAAAATGCCGATCGTTCTGAAGAATTTCGAAGCTTTATTGAAAATTTAAGGGCGTCTTTGAATAGTTTGAGTTAGTTTGCGTTTTGAATGAATGAATGGAGCGCTGAGCGTTTTCAAATGGTTTTGATCGAGGTTCATGTCAACTTCACGATGTTGCGATCTGTACATGACAGTTCCACTTATTTTAAAGACGTTTTTAATCATTCTTGCATAATGTCGCATTCAAGGTAAAGTTGAAATATCTAAACTCAAATTATTAAGCCGTTGCAGGCCAACAGAACAGATAATTTGGCAAGACAGTCTTGTGTTTCATTTTTTGAGCATTGCAAATTAAAATTTTGTTTTGGATATTTCATAGACAGTTAATTTTTGCTCTTGACAATTTAACCTCTTACAATGTATAACACAGCTTTACTATTCCTTTCAACATTCCACTGTTTCTGTTTATTAGCCCTACAGATATCTAATCTCAAGAAAACCGCAGTAATTATTCCTTGACAGACAACTTCTAGCAAGAGTCCAGTTTTTTAAGCGACTATTATAAAAAAAGTACCTAAACCGTAAGCAAATTTTCGTAGAATAAGAAGATATTCTTGAAACGAACAAAAGTTTATCATTTATTCTAATCTTGTTGGAACCCATAGAATTGTTGAAAAAATTAGTTTAAGTAGAGGTCAACAGGATGTCGCTTCTCAAAAAGAATTCTCATATGGAGAATAGCTATTCTAGAATCAGAAAATCACTCAAGCACGAAAAGTTTCAATACGAGCCAGCTTGTGCAATCTGCAGGCACAGTCTGGTTAGGGTCGACACTTTCTGTACGCCCTCTTTTCGCCTGATGGGTCTCAAATTATTTTACTATTTTCCCAATCATTGATAGGGCGTAGGAAAAAAAGACATGTAAGAATTGTATAAAAAGGCGATAAAGAATAGCCAGTTCACTCCCCCCCCCCCCCCCCCCCCGAGACTTGTACTTTGATTTAACCCTTTGCTGTTTAATCCCTGCTTTTTACGTGTCAGTGATTTTATGATTGAGAAAACATTGTGAAAAAAGAAAAAATTGTTTCTGACAAGCAATTTCTTCTTTATCCACACTATTTTCTACCCTACTGAATGGTTATTTTCCAAATTAAATCCACTTTATATTATCATCATTTGGACAGGTCCAAAATTTTGTATAACAGGAAAGGGTTAAACGTAAGTTGTGTCGATCTTTTCCTATTACGGTGAGTGTAGTTACTCTCTATATTTCCCGTGTTGCATAGATTATCATGAACTCATTATTGTCAAAATGTTTGTTTTATCTCTTGTTGAAATGTGTAATACTGGTGTAAATGTTCTCTACTTATTGTTATAAATTATGAATAAATGAAATGTAAATATTGTATTCGGTCATCATTACATTCCGCTTGGCAGTTTGCATACATTAACACTACACGTAAAAGAATGTCTGACATGCAGTTAGTTACATTGTGAAATTGACACTCACCTCAATGAAAACCATTCCAAATCGCTCAATCAGCGTTCCACTCATTCATTCCAAACACTCACTCATACAATTCTAAAACGCTCAAACTTATTGAAAAATATAGAATCAACAGCGACATTCAAAATAAATTTGGATGGAGAAAAATCGCGTTTTCACTGACATAAATCAAATCGCAAGCGTGTAATAGGTTCTTGAAGAAATAGGAAGCTATCTATAGAACTTGTATGCGTATTTTATTAAAGGGAGGTAATCAACATCGCCATTTTTGTTCATTCTGAACAAAATTTGCGATATAGGATTACCTCCCATTAAATTAACTCAAACCTCGCTCCACACACTCAATCAATTTCATTCCTAAATCATTCCAAAATCATCCATCTTGTCAATTTCACGATGTTGTCAACTGTATGTCGAATGATCAATCAAACTTCCCGTATAATATCCTTTAAAATGCGACATCAAGTTGAGCTCTACTGGAACTAATCTATTTTTTTTATCAGAATATCTATTTACGGAATACCAAGATGGTCGTTTTTGCGTGACGGGTCACATATTTTGATCATTTTTATGGCTGAACACACCCTAGGGAACCAATCCTTAAGTCGAATTTCATATATTGATATCATTTATATAACATTCATTGTCTGGCAATTATATTCAATGACAATGAAATCAACCCGTTAGAACGAAGTTAAAAGCACTTTCCTTGAAAATCTTCGAGGAAACCTACGTATAAGCAATGAATTACAAAAGCACGAGATACCGGTTGAAAATATCTAGATACACGTATTTAAAATACTCAGAATATACTAAATCTTAATGATATACGAGGGGTGTTCCAGAAGTTCGTAGACTTTATAAATATTTCAAATACTATACAACAGAAAACATTGAAATTTGCATATGATGAATTTAAAACATTTAGGACTCCATTTACAATATTTTTATTCTATCAAGTAACATAACGCGCCCAAGAGGCGTTGCCATAGAGGCACGCATAGGGTCAAGCCGAGCACGGACTAGTTTTCATACTTAACGTCTATACATTCTGTCACTTTAAAACCAAAAATATGACCTAACAGTCAGAAAAATATTATTTCAATACTGATACAAGGGTATATCCGTAAAACTTTATCGGTTGAATAACTTTCCTTGCTCGAATGAAGTCCCCTGAGCGAAAATGGTGGCAGAAAGAATAAAGCAAACAGGACGTCAGAAACAACGTAGGGTTGCATTTTCCGAACAATGGAAATTGATTCCAGGTGAGAGAGCAGAGGATCGAAAGCATTGTCACTGACACCCAGCTTATCACTTCTTCACAGATATTTCCACAATTAAAACATATTCAACAAACAAGTTCGAAAATTAGAATGAAAGAGAAAAAAATTATGACAACAAGTAAAAGACAAGTATCAAATGTTTGTAACAGCTGAAATCGAATTACACGAGATATTGTAAGGCATATGGACGCCTGCCAATGGCTAGTTATAGCGATATAATCTGGGTATTGACCATGTAATGTCACATTTAGCAATTAGTTATGGTAAAATGAAGTATAAGGGTAATTTTATTGAAAAAATATTTAATTGCGGTTAGTGTTTTGAATATCCCAAGCGTCAACGACGTTCGTAAGAGGCTTGAGGTGTGCGCCTCTTGGCACATAAGGCGTGTGGTTTGTCGCTCCTAAAATGATACATATTCGGCGTACATTCATCTAATGTGGTGTGTGAGTAAAGCAAAGATTGATATATAAGATGGTATGATCAATAATTCCTTATTTACAGCAGTATTTGAAATATGACGTCAGTCAACAAACTTCTTGAACACTCCTCATATAAATTAATTCAAGATTCGTGCATTCTGACTGGATAAGAAATTGGTTTCATTACTCAATGAAAACAATTTTGAGTACGCAGTTTTTATGTTAGCCACTGCGAAAAGTAGTCCCGTTAAAAATGTTTCTTTTTATTAATGTCATGGTATTGCTTCGAGGGATTTAATTAAAAGATATGAAAGAGAATTTGTTGACTTCACTGAGAAATAAAACTAAAGTCCCAATCACACTTATCGCATTCATACATTTTGATGAGTTTTTAGCTCGACTGTTGTCGAAGAAATTGCTATAGCCTTGGTGTCGTCGTCGTAGTCGTTGTTGTTGACGTCGTCGTCGTCGTCGTGCGAAAGCTTTGACATTTTGATATCTCTTGTCCTATTGAAGGCATTCACTTGAAACTTTGCACATATGTTCACCATCAAAAAAGCAACCTATACTATCTAGGGGGATAACTCTAGATGCATTTTGTACAAATTATGCCCCTTTTTCGACTGAGATTTTTTCCACCATCCAGCACTCAATAGCCGAGCGTAGGCACCCGTAGGCGGTGCTCTCGTTATTTTCCTCCACCAATGAAATCCACAAATACTCTCTTCGTCTCTTTATTTAATGAATCGCTTTCGTTTCAAATCATCCTATACTCAAAGTTAACAACATCTTGAAATTGACAATGTGAATTGTTTTTGGATGATTCTGAAGAGATTGATTAAGTATGTGGAGGAAGTTTTTGAATGAAATATGAGGGTGATAATACATCGTCACTAAATTGGACGAAATTAGCAATAATATATTACATCACTTAAAAAAACTCCGCTCTTTCCATTTTCGTGTCCGTTCGCGTGCGATAAAAAAAAGATTTTAAAATCCACACCAGGCAAAAAAAAATCTTGAAATAATTTGATTGTTTTTAATAAAAGAGGATCAATTTGGATCTGTTTTTAACGATTTCGGAGCTTTTTTTTAATGTTTTTAGTGAGCGTTTGGAATGAATGAAGAGAGCGTTGAGTGAGCGATTTAGAATGGATTGATCGAGGTGTGTGTTATTTTCACGATGTTCTAAGACTCTTAAACTTCGGCAATATTTCTGTTTTCTACCATCTCCAAAGATAGATCCCGGCGTATGAGTTAGTGTCGATAGCAAAAATTAATTCCTTTTAAAACTGCTGTCTCTAGGGAGCTAGGCGCTAGAAGGGGAGCGTTATCCGATATAAAATCGATAGTTATTATCAATTTAAGTCATTTGTCTTCGTAAGGCGTTAAGCGTTTTAGGAACCCTCAAGTAAGTGAGAGCTTCAACAGTTTCCAATCGTATTTCAACGAAGTTGATATGCTGAAAACGTAAGGATGGTGGGTTGAAAGCGAAGTCCTTTTGTAATCTATGAATGAAACGAGGAATGGAAGAAATAGAAAAAAAACATGTTCAGTTCTTCAATAATCGATGTTACCTGGTCGAAGTTGGGAGAATTATCATGACGAGGTTTAGATTCTCTGCATTGTTTCTATTATCACAGATTTCGAGAAGTCGCGGGTGGTGTAGTAAGTTCCGCAACATTTCGCACCACATGTTCTTTCACTATGTTAACCGAAAATCATTAGGAAACCTCGGTTAACACTGTTAAAGTTCATGACTTATGGATCTATTACGGGTCCACTCACTTAAGCTACCCAATTTCTGGTATTTTTGCTTCCTGTCATTTCTGTTATCTTTCTTACTATCTGCCTATGCGTTAATGCTTTTCTACCACGCTCGTCCTTTCATTTTTTCTCAATTCTATAATTCAATTTTAATTGTGCCCATCAATATTCGTCTATTCTGATTGGTCGAAAACATTATATTTATCCCCAATGAAAACAATTTCAATTTTTTTATTTATCGAGAATCGGGTATGCAATTCAGTGTAAGAATTTATTTGATATTTGCTTTCTACATTAAGAAACAATAAAACGTGGCCCAGACGAATTTCTTATTTAAGTTTCCTTTCCATTGTGTATTAGAGCCCAATGTCCTATCTATTCATGATATAATAGATATATATCAGAAGTTATTTGTCATATGATAAGTATAGCAGACGATTTTTGTCATAAACTAGGATTTTCTCGTTTGCATAATGGTATTTATTTGCATCTAGCACGCTTTAACATCAAGTATCAGAGACATTCATTTCTGCGTTCAGGATAGTAGCTTTTCTGGGGTCTTATGTCTTACCGTCACCAATATTTGTGACTGTATCAGTTTTACAATATAGTTAAAATGACAAGGTGAATGATTTAAGAAATAATTTTGAACGGAATTTAACGAGTGTAATGATTGGATTTCTGGTGAAATTAAAAGGAGGTATTCAAATACCGCTAATTTTGTTCAGGTTGAACAAAATTAACGACATTAATTACCTCCCTTTAATAATATAAGCAAACAAGTTCTATTTATAGCTTCCTATTTCTTCAAGAACCAATCAGACGCTTACAATTTTAAATAGTGCAGTCGAATCGCGATTTTTTCCCTAGTAATATTCATTTCAAATGAAGCTGTTTCATCTCATTTAGTAATTTTTGGAGCGTTTTGAGTAAGTGTTTAGAATGATTGAAAGGAGCGTTGAGTGAGAGATTAAGAATAGTTTTGATTGATATAAATGTTTCACAATGTAACTTACTATACGTACCAGAAGACTTTCACTCCTATGGTTGATTGTCACAAGCTAGTGTTGAATGCCGAATCCACGAATTGCACATGAAGAGTGGGAGTCACTCTCCCGCAAGATATTTTTTAGGGTTTTTGAATTCCATTGGCTGACACGTCCAACGCGGGCTTTTGTACCTGCGGACGATTACATTTTTCTTTTCCTTTTGTCCGTAGGCAAATAAATACTCAGAAGTTCTCAGCATGGCACTTAATATACCAAAGATGTTAATAATCTAAATGTTTTTTATTAAAGGTTGGAAAAATATTTTTTTTGAGGGGAAAAGTTCTGAAAGCAAAAGTCATTATTTTAGTCCGATGATAGTTAAATGATCTCTGAATAAGTATAGGCATGTTCTAAATGATATCCATATTAAAGAGTTCATCCTATTGGCCAAGCAACAATAGTGACAAAATTGTTGACCATGAGCGGAAAAGTAGGAAATGTCATTTTAGCCCCTTTTCCTGTGTTTTCTAACAGGACCATTTCAATATTCAACGGGAACGTTCTTGTAACCTGACAATCATTCTGTTCAAGTTTTATTTCAGATTTAAACAAAAGAGTAAAAACGAAAAAATCGCCTTCAATCGCATCTTTTCCTGTGATTTCAAATGGATTCTTCCAAATTTCAAAAGCGTTCGTCTATTCATCCAAGAAAAAGAAAAAAGAAAAGAAAACGGTCTGGCCCCTGTCTTGAAGTTTAGGCCATTTTTGTAGCCTCCAGAGACCAATCGGGAAAAGTGGTATTTAGCCCGCATTCCACCGATTTCGAATGGATCCTTCGTAATGAAGTAAGGATATTGATAAGTGTCGTGAAGACCGGGTAATAATCGTAGCTTCTAGAGTGTAAAGACATAGATTTTTGACGTTTGACGACGAAGGATATACATATATATGTATGTGTGTGAGTGTGTTTAAGTTTGGATATCATATATATTCTATTCGATCTCACAATAAAAGCTTTTTTCATATTTAGCAAACTTAAGTTAATCGTTTCTATCAGTAATATTTAGCATGTGAATAAGATTTTGCATACTGGGCCAAAATATTTTTAATGTAGTTCTATCGTTACATATTTCAGCTTTGGCATTATCCCCGATGTGCATTACAGTTAGTTACATCGTGAAATTGACAAGATGAGTGATTTTGAAATGATTTTGGAATGAAATTGAATGAGCATGTGGTGCGAGTTTTGAGTGAAATTAGAGGGAGGTAATCCAATATAGCAAATTTTTTTCAGGATGAACGAAATTAGCGATATTGATTACCTCCCTTTAATACAATATGCAAATAAGTTTGATAAATAGCTTCCTATTTCTTCAAGAACCAATCAGACTCTAATTATTTCACTAATTTTAGTGAAATCGCGATTTTTTCCATTTATATTCATTTCGAATGTAGCTGTTGATTGTATGCTTTTTTTTGTAATTTGGATCGATTTTGATCGATTTGAGTGAATGTTTGAAATGAGTGAATGGAGCGCTGAGTGAGTGATTTAGAATGGTTTTAATTGAGGTGAATGTCAATTTTACGATGTAACTAACTGTACCAGCCCGATTAGCGCAGTTGGTAGAGCACCGGACTTCAAAACCATTGAAGTTCGACTGCGTGTGTTCGATTCCCGGGCTGGTACACCAACAAAACTAATTGTCTTTTGGATGAGACGTTAAACCGAGGCCCTGTGAGACGGTACTTTTCACCGAGCACGTTAAAGAACCATGACGGATCTCAGCAGTAGTTTAGGCATGTATCCATGCACTATCCCCCTTAATAACTAACCGTCTTCTTGGGGCGTCGCTCATATGGGCATGTGCTACGGTAGCGACAATAAATAAACGGAAATACACACACCTATGTGCATTGCATATATATGCATACTGCGCCTTATCTTATGAATACACATTCTAAAGAATTGGTAGATTTAGTTAAAACGGCTCTATCCATTGTGAAGAATGCATCAGATAGGTATTCTTTCGCAAAGAAAGTTATCCGATTGCATGAATACAGCCTTACTTTCCGGATATATTGAATATTTTCCCGATTGTATGTAAATGCAAACTTAAAGAGGGGTTCCATTTCTTGAAAGTTTCACTAACATTTTCAACTTGAACGTAGGGCAAAAACTGTCATATTAGCCAAAGGTCTTGAAAAAAAACTAACCAAAGCCTATCGTCTAGTGTGTGTGAAAAAATCAACCCGTGGTAAAATTGCAGTCATTGTCAGCACTCTTCTACTGAAGACCTAGATAATGCAATTGATTATGTATTTAATGTAAATAAGTGAATAGGTCTTTGTTCTTACATTTTCTATGAATAATCACTTGATTTCAGTTGTTAAAAGTTTAAGGCCGATTCTTACGAAAAACTGGCACTTTTTTCATTTTTCTCTTTTTTTTTTTTTTTTTTTTACATAAAGTTGTCCTTTTCAGTATGAAGCTCCTTTTATGCGTTTAATGGTATCTTAATTATTGGAAAAAAACACACCCTATATTCGAAAATGAAACCCATCACGCATCTTTTTATGCTCTATCTATCATATTTATTTTTATTTATTAATTTGTTGGGGATGGGTGGGAGACATCAGAGATGCTTTTTCAGCACTAGGGCTGTTTTGCCACACAGTACCGAACTTAACGTCTATGTGATCAATACTTGAGGTAATATACAAACGTTTTTCTTTTATTTTTCAATAAGTTTACTGTAACTTTGAATGGTTGCTTTTCTGATTACTTTAAGCCTTCATTGTTTTATACACAATATTTCAATTTGGATCTGTCTTAAAAATCAAAACATGGAGTATGTTTTCGTAATTTTCGGCAACCCATTTCAATTCTGATCAGTTTAAAGTTAAAAAGAAATGTACAAAAACGCGAAGGGGGTAGCTATAACGTGTAGTAACTTAACAAAAAAATGTTTATGCTATTGAAATTGATATCCGCTATCTGCCATCAAAAAGTATAGGATACTGTTCCAGAGTAATAACACATTTTCACGAAACATATTAGTTAATAATAGTATCTGGAATCATATCAGAAAAAATCTGATCAGAATGTAAAACATGATCTCAGCTGGAATAGAATCCTTGGAGCAGAGACATGAAGCATTACGTAACCGGAACAAAACGTTAGCGAAACGTCGTTTCGATGAATATTTACGATAATTGTATAAACCTTGGTTAACGAATCAAAAAGGCGAAGACGCTTTGCTTCTTTTCTTAAAAGGGATTGAAAAGAGATTTTTAGATGCTATATATAATATGGAAATTTCATTATGTTAAAACCTATGTCAGATAGCAAGGCTGTACGATGTTCGCAAATTTGATTTGGTGTAGCAAAATTAAAGTGTAGATGGTTAAAAAATACCAGATAGACTAGATGTTTGTGAAAAGTGTTATTGGTATATCAGTAATAGCTCGAAAAAACTTGACATGCATAATGAAAATATGCTAGCGAAATATGTGTCCGATGACTTGGGCTTCGATAGGGCAATTTGAATATTAACCTTTTTCAAAAACAGAAATTTTGCGTAATACTTACTAAAATTAGATCATTTTTTTGCAAGAAACTTAATCACCAATCAAAATGCTTCGTGAATTATTCAAAAAATTGCAAGTTCGATGGCATGGTGGCTCACTTTAGGTTACGGAAAGGAGCCACACCGGGTTGGCGATAATGCAAAAAATGTTAGACCACATGAAATGTCATTTTTTGTATGGTAGTTGTCCAATTACATTGGACAATTCTATTTATCAAGGGAACGTTAATGGTGTACTCATGTTTATGATTTCATACCAAAAAACTTGCAAAAAAAACTCCGTTTCTTGTTATAAATAATATAGTTGACTTAGTTCCCTATTCTTAGGGAAAAATTTATATCTGCAAGTGTCATTATTCGTAATATGATACTGGTAGGAGACAGATGTATCATGTATTAGACAATTCTCATTACACAATAATATTTATGAGAGTCTAACACGCTCATTAAGCGGTGATATATAATAAATGACTGGACCTTTCCAACACTATCTCGACAAAGATCTGTTACATGATTCTAAATCGGACTAATGGGGACTATATTTATGTATAAAACGTAGATAAAGAAAATGATATGTTAGCGTCTTTTAATATCAATGTCTTTGGTCAAGGATGGGAGGATTTATCATAACGAAGCTTTGTTAGCGCAGTTGTTAGCGCATGAGACTGTCAATTAAAAGGTCTTGGGCTCGATCCGCGAAGGTTGCACCACTCTTTCCGATAATTTGTCTTCCACCTGTGCACGAGTTATAGTGGATATCCTTTACTGGATAGAGCTGGAGGCTAGGAAAGGATGTGTTGATGGCACGAGGGTTGTCCCAATAAATCGTAGACAATGTAAATAAAAGAACTACGGCCTTAACTTGGCTCGTTTTTTTCATATATTGATCCGATTTCATAAAACACATTTTTACAAAATAACAAGTTGAACAATTATCTTACACAAAAAATACACAAAAATTAACAGATGCATGTGCCGACCTGCGGCGTACGTCACAATGTAGACCACAGCATCACGCTCGACGTTAAGGTATGTCTTTTGAAAATACTCCCCAGCATATTCTACACATTTTTGTGACGATCTACCCATCTCTTATAAAACGTCGTTAAACCACGTTTCATCTATTTTTTCATTATCAAATGTGGATATATAACATCTCTGCTTTCCTTTCTGTCTTCGCATTTTTGTCCTCTCATAAAACCACGTTTCGTCTAATGTTTTATTACACGTGGTTACATAGCACATAAACATAAACAGATCCTTCTTTAGAATGCGATGGACTTACGATTTCCTAAAGCCTGCTTTCTCCACCACTGTTGTACGTCGATCACAGTCAATCACGACACTAACCTCTTTGACGTCGGCCTCTCTACACATCTTCGGTTTGTCGTGCATTTTCAAATAGTATCGATGAAAAATTCTTATGCTACTTGTATACAAGTGCCCTGGAGCCACACAGTGCATCAAGACCTTTAAAATGTATGTAGTTCAAATGAATTTAATATTTTAATCTTGAAGTATTGATCTGTTTATTGAAAAAAACAACATATTGATAATGATACCCAAAAATATTTGTATATTTGTTTTCCTATACAATTCTTCAGTAAAGATTGGTCAGTTGTAATTTGATAAATCTCTTACTACTATTGCGCCACCTGTGTGGGATAACTCTGGTGGCTCAATTTCTAAATCTCCCATTATTGAAAATGATATGTGCCGTAATCGGGGATCGATTTGTTTGTTTGAATGGGGTTTTACGCTGCTTTCAACGAATTTCAGCTATAACACGGCGGCTGGAGTACCTAGAAATGGATTCCTGTTTTATCTCTTACAAGGTCGACAATTACATCCCTCCCTTACCGCAAGCTGCTATCTCACATAGGTCTTCGATTATCAACCCTTTAGTGACGCCGGGGATCGAACTCATGATCCAATATTTGAAGATTATTAGTCTGGAACCCTTGCTTCCAAATACACTTTAACGATATCGTGGTACGTCACGACGATAAGGTCATTTTGACACATAAAGTTAGTTGAAGCTTTACAGATATGTAAACTTTCAGGGCATAAAGCAATATTTTATTGAGTCAATTGCCAGTTTGGCGTTCTTGGTTCAGGACATAGACCTTTGAAATTGGGTAGGTTTATTCGTTTAACAGTTTTTGAAATGTCTTTCGTAATTTTTCTCTCCACAGATGTGACAAAACGAAATCAATTTACCGTGAAAGTACAATGCAAGATAGGTTAGAACATGAAATTGAAATGTCGGTACAGACAAAAGCACCAGAAAGAAAATAAAAAAAATGATGGGTAGATCTAAAAGAGCGTAATCTTTAGAATGATATAAATAAATTTGTTTCCGTACTCTAAAATCTGATTAACTTTGTTGCGTTTTTAAAAGTCGACCAATATATATTTAGATTTGTAATATTTTTCACTGGTTTGAGCTCGACAACTACCAGCAATTAAAAAGAAAATTAGCATGACAATTGGATTAATTTACGTCTTGTGCAGGTTTTTAACCAAAAAATGAATGCATGTGCACGAAAACGCAAAAAAAAACTTCCATGTGCATATCACTTGGGCCACACTTAAATTTCGGTAAGACTCATAGGATAGATCACTAAGCCAGAATCATTCTATACCTTTTTAGCTTACATACTTGCCACATTTTTATAGATAAAATTACCCCTCATCCTGGTGTATTTATATTTTCTTCCGAAAAAAATGACAAATGCTTGGGACATTTCAGCCAGTCTGGCTCAATACTCCAGTAATTGAAAAGAAAGCAGGCATTGTGGGCAAAAATCAGACTGTATGTAGAGGAAGACATATTTAAGTCAATAAATGCTGGACAAGACTGTGTGTACATCACGAATTAAGAACGCGTACGTAGTACACTATGAAACCGGTGTGTCGCGCGAACACGCTACGGTTGTTCCGAACACATAAGACTTATTGTCGCTATGTACCAGTGGGTACTAATAAACAATGATGTTCCTCTTATGAAGTGTTTCGTTTGAAACTATTTCGAAGGTAGTTGTATATCTATATATTATACGTACTTAGTTTTTTGTATGAGAAAAAATATCTAATATCTAACGAGGTTGGGAGAATTGATCATTGTCGAGGCTCTGTCGAGACAATTATCAATTCCCACAACCGAGTTAGATATTTTTTCATTCAATACAATGAGTATGTATTAAGTTTATCTTATAACCTCTATTTGCCTTGTTTTCGTAGATGTTTCTAACAGAAATGCAAGTTTCTAAGAATAACCGCATTTTATCATTGTTCTAAAAATAACTATGTGATATCATAAAAAATATCATACGGGCTGTTATCAGACGGATATTTGTACAGTTATAAGATAAATGTAATAACCGACCTGCCTCAGATCAAATTTATGAAGCTTATTACGATAGTTTTGATCCAGAAAACGCATCGAAATTTGCACTTTTCGAAAAAATAAATGATAGAATACGATAGAACCCGTTTAGAGGTACTCCAGTCGCCGCGATATGACTGAAATATTTTTAGAATTGGCGTTAAATCCTAATTCAAACACGTGTAGTGAAGCGCATCGTTTTTTGGCCTGGTTTAGCAGGCCACAGGAAACAATCCTGTATCCTGGAAATCGCATAGGAAAAAGATCGAGTCAAAAACTTAACAACATGTGTACTATGTAGCTTTTTTGTGCTCATGCGCGCAAAAAAATAGGTCATCAACTTTTGTGCGACACGAAGTGCTTTGTGTGTTCAAAGCAGTGCTTGCATATCACTACGTTGTAATAAGATCAAAGTACTGATAGTACTGAAGGCGAGGGAACTGAATAGACGAAACAACACACGGGGTCAATTTTCTTGAATATAACCTTGATTATTCACCTTGTCCTTAGTATCTATACCAGATATTTTCTTACTTATCACTTCCAAAATCACTTCTGTGTAAAAGATACATAGCTTTTATATTTGATCTTGACGGATGACCTTGCTAATAGGGAAAATTAGAGTGGTGTCCGTGGTCTAGGGGTAGAGCGTCGGCCTCTTGGCCCAAAGGTCCCGAGTTCGATTCCCGGGAGCGGCTATCGATCTAAGTTCTATCATTGGCCAACACATTCGGCACACACAGAATCGAGAGAGATTAATCTAAATTTCAAGAACTTGTTTCCCAATCGATGTAAAATAAATAGGTTAAACCAATAGGGAAAAGAAGAAAATGCTGCTAACTAACACTTGCTTCCTAATGTAATCTACCCTTTCTGCTACAAATTTTACTAATTTGCCCACAAACTGTAAGTAATCTGCAACCCTTTACAAGTTAGACCAGTCTAAACATTTGTTGTCTTGCAATGGATTATTCTAAATTAGAAAAGATTAAAAGCCTTGTCCCATCCTTAAACCCGACAAAATTTAGACTGGGCCAACTTGGAACAGGTTGCGTACAATAAATCAACATGAGTGTAATTGATATGTATCTTGGGTAGAAATTGGAAAATAATGGGTTATGAGTATAGGGTGGAACATTTTGTTGAAAAGGGAAAGATTGACTCTATCAATTTCTTGTGTTCCCACAGTAAAATACAAATTCTTTATGGAATTCAATTCAATATAAAAGAATATAAACGAAAGAGCCGACGAGCTTGTGACCCTAGAAAAATAGCATTACTACGATTGTTAGACGTAATGATCGAATGGCAAAAATATCTGACCAGTAGCAAACCACCTCGAGATGCGACTGTCTGCAAAGCGGTATCGGGCGTAGTAATCTTTATCTCGGGAATAAGTTGTTTTTTGCGGACTAAGCGGTATATAGTGAGCATACCGTTCGATATTTTTCCTTTGAAGTGAGTTCGGAACCCTTGGTTTCACTCGCCTAAAAAGTCTAGCTAAGAAGATTAAAAAATTGGAGTACATGCCTGTCACCTTTCCTCTTTATAAACCAGGCCTTAAGCGCTTTTAGCGCTTTGATTATGTAGTTCGGTAATCTAAATTCTAATATAAGATTTTCGAAACCCAAATTATTCTGTAAAGAGAAAAGAAACATGCGATAGTAAATCATTAATTCTTTTGAACATTTTTTTCTTACAAATAACGTTTTCGTTATGCATAGAACGAAATCGATTCACTTATTATATTTGTTAGGCAAATATTTATAGGAACGTGTTTAAAGTTCCAAAGCAAGCATGTAATGCGTGCCGGAAAGTGTAAAAGAAAAGATGAAATGAATCCTATGAGGAAAATTAGGATTAATTTAGTTCTCAGTATTTATTGCAATGTAAATTCTTACTTTCAAAGGTCGGGCGGAAATCAAAATATTTTAGATTCTATTCGAATATAAATTATTTAACTTCGAAAGAACTTGCTTTTTACACGCGTCAATGTTTTGGAAATAGCTCGATCATTAATCTATATATTTGAAAAGGATTCAACATATCTATTTGTGTCTGAATCTTTAAACAGAAATTTTGAAACAACGAATGGCGTTTTTGTATTGTTTGTCTACGGTAAAAATTACTTTCTCATAAGTAACAAAGATTTTTTTTAAATATAACATGTCATTTTCAGAGCATAATTATAAAGTAAGAAATACGATTGACTCCCTGCCTTACATGACCACGACCCTCAACCATTTGCTGTTTAACCCCTGCTTTTTACGTGCCTGTGATTTCATGATTGAGAAAACATTGTGAAAAAAGAAGAAATTGCTTCTGACAAGCAATTTCTTCTTTTTCCACACTTTCTTTTACCCTACTGAATGTTTTTTTGTTTTTTTTTTTTTCAAATTTAATCCACTCTAAATTTTCGTCTGCAAAACCTTTCAATTTGGACATGTCCAAAATTTTATAAAACAGGAAAGTGTTAAACGACGATGCCGATTAAGCAACGATTCTTCTCCTTTCGTTAAAATGTGTGTATGATACTGAAACTCCCAAGGATAAAAGGATTAACAAGCTTGCATTTTCATGAATTCGGTTCATTTATTTTATTGTCCTAACGTCATAATACCGTGAAATAAGAAATAAATATTAATTCTCACCGACCATAAAAATGTCCAGTTTACACCATTCGTATAACCGGGGTCATTTAAGTAACTGTAAAAATGGGATAGCAACGAGTGGCCTTTAAACCGTGTGTCATAAACTATATTAATACATCTGAATATTTTTTTCTTTTAGTCAAAACAATTAATTAAAAAAAAGAATAACTTCACTGTCCTTGTCTCTTAATCAAAAACTGTTTTTGCAAAAGAGTGTTAAACCTTTACGTAATGTTGACGACGTATTCCCTTTTTACGCTCAAGAAATGAAGATTGTTTTTGTTTATTTCATGGAGGTATGAAACTATAAATCTTATCACTCTGTATGAATAAACGAAGCGGATTCTGATGGTGTGGTGTCCGTGGTCTAGAGGTAGAGCGTCGGCCTCTTGACCCAAAGGTCCTGGGTTCGATTCCCGGCAGCAGCTTTCGATATTGGTTCTTTCATTGGCCCACACATTCGGCGCGAGTACTGGTGAAATTTCCAAGAAGCAGAATCGAGAGGGATTAATCTAAATTGTAAGAACTTGTTTCCCAATTGATGTAAAATAAATAGGTTTAAATCGAACCAAAACCATATGAGTCTGTTTTATTTTCATACATTCATGAAATAAAAGATTTTCATTTCATATGTTCTTATTTAATATCATGAAACAAAAATGTTAATATTTGTCAATAATGATAGCAATCCCCTACCTGAGGGGACTATCTTTGGTGGAAGCTTTTGAATTAACTGCGTACCCAAAATTTTTTTCATTAAGAAATCAAACCAATTTTCGGTCAATCAAAATTAACGCAAATTGGTGGAATAATCTTAATCAAATTATTTAAGTTTGGAAGACATTTAAGAACCTGATGGCAAACCGTCGCCTCTTATGTTGTTAAATCCCCAACAGAATCGTCTAATTGAGACGATTCTTATGAGTGTTAAAACAATAATATACAATATTTTTTTATACTAATGAAATCTACGTTTTAAACATTTTGATTTAAAGAAAGTGCGCTTAAAACGGTCGCTTCATAAAATATGGTCTTTTAATGAACATGGTCACTCGAGTTAATTTTTTAAGAAAAAACAATACTTTGAAAGTATGAATGAAAGTTCAATGGGAATATCATTTTTGGTTCAACAATTCAATGTGAAAAGGTCATAGTATTCAACGAAGATAGATCAGATTTAAAGAAGGCTACTTTCTAGGGGATTACAATTTAAGTCGAAGCTACATTTAGTCTTCACGACACACCTATCATTTTTGGTTAAGGTAGTGGATCCGTTATAGTTCCGCAAAGTTTCGAAAACTTAAACAGTGTTAACAGAGGTTTCCTAATAGTTTCATTGGGGAACCTCGGTTTTCATTTTGAAAGATCATGAATTCCTGAATGTTGCACTACCTTAATTTCCAATATCTTAAGTATTCTTTATCAATATTGAACTGACAGTTAGTGGCTAATTTGACGAAATTTGGCGAGTTAACTTCAATATAATATGTATACTGTAAAACTTGTGTTAAGCGACTTCCTATGGAACAACCAAAAACGGTCGCGTATGGGAATAGTCGGTTTATACATTATACCATGATTAGAATATGTTTTATTTCTTTTACATATTTTACATTTTAACATATACTACAGTTAGTTACATCGTGAAATTGACATTCACATCAATCAAAACCATTCTTAATCGCTCACTCAGCGCTCCACCTATTCATTCCAAACACTCACTCATACCATTCAAAAACGCTCAAACCCATTGAAAAATACAGAATCAACAGCGACATTCAAAATAAATTTCATCCGTATTTTATTAAAGGGAGGTAATCAATATCGCCAATTTTCTTCATCCTGGACAAAATTTGCGATATAGGATTACCTCCCATTAATTTCACTCAAAACTCGTTCCACACACTCAATCAATTCCATTCCTAAATCATTCCAAATCATTCATCTTGTCAATTCCACGATGTTGACAACTGTATTGTTTTGCAACTTGGTCTGGCAACAAGTTCTCACAACCTAGATTTGGTAATTCCCTTTCTTTAACATGCAACATTTGCAGTCTTCATTTTGATCAGATTGTAGGCTTTAGACTTTATCCAGAGCATTGAAGTCGGGTTTTTCCAGTTATAGAGAAATTACTACAATATTTCACAATAGAGAAGACATGGCATTTTGAAAGCATGCATAGATTGTCACATACTTCTTATTAAATCCTATGATGTTTGAGCACATTAGAATGGTCTCATTGAGGCCATTCTAGTGGATTCTAAAAACATAATATTCGAGACCAAATAACTTTCAATTTTAAAATCTCCACTTTTTCGGAGATTTTTAGCTTATGGTGAATCGGCTTTTTAAGGTGGTCGCTTAATAAAGCTCGTCGCTTATAAAAGTGGTCGTTCGAGCAATATCAAACTTTTCACTTTACACCACTCCTACGCAATTCCTACACTGAGCCGAATTCTTGGAAATCGGTAAATAGGATTATCTTTAATTAACATCCACTATCCTAAAAGACGTCACAATGTTTCTTATGACGTATTTAGGAGTGAATGACCAATGACCATATAATTGATCGATAATTTGAGACTCACGGAATATAGGCAATGCTCTACAGAACATAAGTCTTACTCCTTACTCATCACACTCATCCAATTTCATTCCAAAATCATTCACCATGTCAATTTAACGATGTTGTTAACTGTAAGCAGTAAGCGAAGGATAGATGAGCAGTTTGTGACTCGGATGGAACACTGCAGTGGCGGATCCAGAGTGGGTTCGGAGGGTTCGAACGAACCACCACTGTATCAAAATTGTTTCATTATAGTGGATAAATTCAGTCGAAATTTTTAAACACAAGAAAAACAACCTCATTTTGTAATGCTCGAATTCCAGAAACTTCAAATTCTACAAATAAAAGATATCTGATGTACAGAATGTGAGCAATTAGTTCTTAGGTATCCCTATCTATATACTACTCAAAGTTTGCTGAGCACCAAACTTTTACGCTATCCTGCAAGAGCTGACTTAAAAAAAAACACCAAAAAACATACGTGTTCGTGTTTAAAAATGTACAGTAATGTATTGAAAAGATATCTAATGCATATATACATTACCAAATTTGACTCGTGCATATGAGGAACCCCGGTTTCTTACCAGTCCTTTCTCATTTTCTACATGTACAGGTTTCGTGCAGATGCTTGGTTTCTGTTTTTCATTACTTTATTGACTTTTAAGTCGTTACTCATGGCTAATCCATATGTCAGACGACATTTGTCTGTCGAACAATTGTGGCGTGCTGTAGGTATGGTGGAGCAAGGGGCTACCCACCGTGATGTTGGCATGATACTGGGGGTATACCATACTGTTGTAACCAGAGTTTTGGCACGATACCAACAGCATGGTACACCTGTAAGTTGACATGGTGGAGGTAGGAGTAGAGCTACATCCGTCGCAGAAGACCGTTTTTCGTTAATTCAAGGCGGAAGCCCGAAGGATCAGGTTTGCTACGGCAACACAGCTACGTTCCAACCTTCAAAACGTCTCGGGAATGCGAGTGTCGACTCAAACCATACGAACACGGCTGCATAACCTAAGGTCAAGAAGACCGTGTATTTGTATTCCGCTGTCCCGTTATTATTTGTCGACTATGTAAATATGAGCATTGGCCAACGTTTGCCGGCGCATAAGACGCTTGCGCCCCGTGCTATTCACGGATGAGTCAAGGCATTGCCTGGACTACATTGATAGGTGGGCTAGAGTGTGGAGAAGGTCAGGGGGAAAGGTTTCATGCAGCAAACATTGCTGAGCACGATCGTAATTGGGGTGGGTCCATCATTGTTTTGGGTGGCATCAACTTGGAAGGACGGACTAATCTTGAAAGAGGTATTCTGACAGCTCGTAGGTACATTGATGAAATCCTCAATACCCACGTAAGATATTACGTGCTCGTGCTAGGGGGGGGGGGGGGGGGGGGGAGATGGATTCATTTAAATGGATGATAATGCCCGTCCACACACGGCCCGTACAGTCCACGAGTATCGCCAAGAAGAGAACATTCCACGTCTGGACTGGCCGGCTCGCTAACCGGATAGATCATATGAGGAATGAGCTACAGGTCCGAGTTTCGGCTCGACAGGTCCAGCCAAGGACACTCCATGAGCTCGACCAGATCCTTAGAGAAGAATGGTCTGTTATTCCCCAAAGAGTAATCCAGAACTTAATCAGGAGTATGCAGAGGCGCTAGTAGGCTGTCATTGACAGTGCCGGCTCTCATACTCGTTATTGAACGCTATTGAACGAAATGCAATTGAAAGACCACCATTTTGGTCAAATTCGATTTTCAATTTTCAAGAAAACAGACCGTTTTCTAGGGTCTCCCTGTTTGGTCTACATTTAAAGTCTTCTTTTCATTATAAAGCTTTGATTTCTTCTTAAAAGTTGATAAACTGATTACAATCGACCATTTTCCAACATTCTTATAATCAAATTTCATTTTTTTTCCTGAAATTATAGTATAAAAAAGTTTTGGTGCCTAGCAAACTTTGAGTAGTACTATGGGACTAATTACTCGAGGTCGAAGCCCAGAATTAGAAAACCCTGGACCCGACGCTACATTGTGGAGAAGAACATTGATTTTGCGCTTTTAAATGGCCCGAATTAGGGGACGAGTTGTTAAATTCAATATCGTACGTGGTTTAATCCCATGAAAAGCCGCCGTCATAGCGCAAGTGGTAGTGCGTCGGACTGGCAATTTAGGTGTACCGGGTTCGATCCCCGACGGCGGCACTCATTCTTCCGGCCATTTGTTTCTCACCAATGGGTTGATAATCGTGGACTTATGTGAGTGTGAGATAGCAGATGGAGGCTAAGAAAGGATGCGATGGTTGTACTGGTGAAAGAAATACCAGGAATCCATTGTTAGGTGCTCCGGCCGTGCGATATAACTGAAAAAAAATGTTGAAAGCGGCATTTAACTCCATTCAATCCATCAATTAATCCCATGAAAGCAAGTGCAAAGGCGAGTTATGTAATATCAAATTTTGATTCATCTTCATGACAGTAGGAGTCAAAATTTAGTCAATTCAAACGACCTCTAAACATGAACACACTTTACAAACTTTCACTGATTCTTGGTATAGGTGCATTTTCCAAAACTGAGCTCTCATTTCAAAAAAAAAAAAAGTAAAATTTCAGAAGGTTACTTCACTGAAACAAAAAGCTATCTTATAGCGCTGATCTGGCTAAATAAGGATGCTGTTTTAAGCTGTGAAACCTACTTAAAGTATAGTCTACTTAAATAACCCGGAACATTTGCATATATAATGGTCCTGCCTCGTGGGTAATTCTTTTATCTTATATCTATATAAGTATCCATTTGATACCATATATCTTTTAATGATATCATATGAATAGTTATAGAACTAGGACATAATGCGGTTATTTCTAAAAACTTGCATTTCAGGTAGAAAAATCGACGAAAAGAAGGCAAATGGAAGTTATAAGATAAATATAAAACGTACTAAGTGTATTGTATGAAAAAAAAAAATAAAAAATAACTCCGTTTTGGGAATTGATAATTGTCTCGGCAAAGCCTCGAGAATTATGAATTCCCCCAACCTCATAAGATTTTTGTTTCATACAAAACACTATAAGTACGTATCATATATATGTCGCGCAACTAACGGGAATTTCCGATGAAAATAATTTTCCCTGGTAGCTACTGATGGACTATACAGTACGGCGACCTATTTAAGTATACTTTTATACTTGAACATATTTTCTGTTTTGCTGACGCACTTGCGTAAAAAGCGGGGTAACAATTTTCCATGTGTCCAAATACGTTTTATGCCATCAGGTCATCCTGTGAGTAATCAGGGTAAACCAGGACTGCGTCCAAAACAAAAACTTTTACAAAACATTTGTGACCCGTCACGCGAAAAGGGACAATCTGGGTAGTGCGCGAAGTTTCGGCCCAAGTCAGACTGTGCAGAATAGTTAATTTATCTTCCCGCGAAAGAAGTTTTGAATTGCGACCTCTGGTTTACCTATGCTCTTCTTCAAATATTTACCTTATAGAGTTCCCAGATGGTTCCTTTTCGCGTAACGGGTCACATTTGAGAAAGTGTAACCTATTTTGCACGTGTTATAATGTGCAAAGTGGGAGCTATTCTCATATATTTCAACGTTTTCGTATCTTGAATCTTTAGCAGACTATAAGGCTAGCAATGTACCAGGAGGTTAGTTATGTATTCATATTTAATTCGTCATATAAAAGTGGGCCATTTGATTGAACAACGTATTATATTTAGAATTTGTTCGTTTGTTTGAATGGGGTTAACGCTCTTTTATCAATCTTTCAGTAATAGCGCTGCCAATGAAGCACCAAACAATGGATTCCTTGTATATCTCACACCAGCAACCCACAACATCCTTTCCTAGCCTCCACCTGCTATCCCACAAAGGTCTACGATTATTAACCCCTTGGTGAGAGACAAATAGTCGGAAAGGATGAGGGCCGCCGTGGGAGATTGATCCCGGAACCTCTAGGTTGACAGTCCGACGCGCTACCATTAAATCGAAGAGAGTAACCAGTTGGTGTATTTCAAAAATAGTTACAAATATAGTACGGACAGCTTTTCTGGTCAAGGAGGAAAGTTTCTTTAATGCCTCGCATGGTCCACGTGGTTTGACAAGGACCATTACTTTCCGCACTGTAGATGTTAACCCTTTTTCGAATGACAAATTGCATATGGAAATCTGAAAATGGCGTGAGAGACTATGATTATGTAGATGCCAGTTATAGTTCTGTATCTCATTGACTCTTAAATGTCTGATAATAGATGGATTCGTATTTCAAATCCCGCAGATTCACAAAGGAAGTGAATCAGCTTTTTACCGCAGCTGATAATACCTCCTTGCTATTAAGTTAAAAGTGGACACATGAGCATTTTTCTAACTCCCAATTATTGGCATTTTTACTAAAACTTTCGACAAGGGCCATGGTGTTTAAGGTCAATACCGATGGATATTAAACATACACCTAATGATAGACCTTACATTTGTCCTTGCCATTGCATTTTCTCTAAGAACAATTATATTTGGATAATATGTTTTACGAAGGTTTAACGAGTATTTCAAAAAAGCTTCTGGAGAGTACACATTTATAATCAGAACTTGAAACAATGTAAGTTCTCTTAAGAACATTTCGAAGTCAAGAATTGAGTCGACTTAGATTTTCTTTGTAGAACATGTCGAAGAGAAGGAATAGGATATAAAGAACGCGTCAGTTTGCCGGCTAGTTATTTATTTTTCTTATGGTGACTGAATCAGAATTCCCAAGGAAAAAATGAATCAAAGAACATATAACATTAAAGAACATTAGTTAGAAATCATAATTTTTATCTCGGTAAAAAAGCGTGCTAAGAGGGGTATAACTTGATAACAGTTTGCACCGTTTTGTCATCCATTCTTTTTGTCAACGCAGGGCAGTAGTCTTTGAAAATGATATACTGACGCAAATAAAAAAAACTCAGTCATATAGAAATGGCATTTATTTACAAAAGACACATTCTTTCTTTTCCTTTTTTCTGTCAAATGCATTTCGACTCGCGTAAGAACTGTTTTTAAATCAAGCTTTGAACATGAGTTATCCCGCTTCAAAGATTGACACCCCCTATTTTGAGACTTTAATGGGGTTCACCATGATGACTAGGGATCAACGTATCAAGCCATTGCCATGAAAATTACACACAAGGTGTGAGAGTATACGACTTCAATTTTCTTGGCGAGCAACGGCTCGTTCCTGAACAGTATAGGGCCTATAAAAACATCTACGGAAACGTAATCCATAGAGGATATTGAATGAGTGGTCATTGAATACTTAAGTTATCAAACGAGTCATCTATAAACAGATAAAAACGAGGCTGCGCCGAGTTTTTAACTGTTTTAGATGACGAGTTTGATAAATTCTGTATTTATGAGCACAAATTTTATATTCTGTTTATAATGTGACCCGAACTTTAGCGAAAAATCGTCAAAATTCTTGAAATTCAACGTTTCAATTTTCCGCGAAACTTATAACGCCGTTTCAAAATGACGTCACAAAACATATATTATGACGTCATTTTCGAGGTTACAAAATAGCGTTGCTATTCGCTCTGAGCTCATTTGCATAGTTATTCCACTAGTGTAATAACACCCGTGTAATATAAAAAATATTCAACGGGGTTATTTCCTTTCGGCAACGTAGGTCATATTATAAAAAAGCATACCACACGCGCCCTCCTTGGTATTATTACCGAAAAGACAGCTAATAACGACTCACTTCTTTAATAACAAGTGTCGCAATCGCATTACCTATGTCCATATGAATAATATGCAATAACGTTGATGGTACTACATCAAGCTACAAGGCTTATCTTTTCAGGTAAACCAGAGATCTCCGGAGCGGTATTTCACGTAACTTTAATTCATACTTACAAAGTATGCGTTTCATTATATCCATACGCCCTTATTGATGGAATTGTCGAAGATTTGGTAATCATAAACTGATAATGTCAATGAAGTTGTCTGGGGGCCGTTTTATTAAACGTCTTACGAAAAAAATGATCGTAGTTCAAATCACACATCGTACCTAGTGTTTTCTTTCATAGATAGATTCTGCCTTGCATTATCTATTTGGAATCGTCTTTAGAAGATGATTCCAATGAGACGATGCATGACAGAATCCCATATTTAGTTACTACTGTAAGCGACTTAAATTTTTGCAGTACACAAAAAATGATTGTAAGATACTTTGTACAACGGGCTCCAGTTCTTTCAATCAAAATCACAATCTTCGGGTACGGCTCTGATTTTCATCCCTTTTGACCTTTACGTCGTAAACCAAGGCAACGGCTTGGTATTTCCTTAAACCAGTAGGAGATCGTCTTTATACGTTTGATTTCTATAGTGCTAACTATTCTATGTTTACATGATCGACAACTGCAAATGACCACAGCAATTTATCGTGATTAACTAATTTAATCAAAGCACTGAAAGAACCGATGTTGGACATTTTTGGTGGCATATATAAGAGTGATTCCATTCGTTGCGAAAAAAAAAAAGAAAGAAAATGTTCATGTAAAAATACGATTAACGGAAAGTTATTGACTAACGCAAAAAATGACCGTAAGATGTTTAGTAGAACGGGTCCCAGGACTTTATTTATCCGAGACTGGCCAGCATTACACTTATTCGAGGGGAAATATTCGATTTGCTACTACTGCGTAAGCATTGTCGTACCTACGTCATAAGTCTTTCAGGTTATCTCCCGCTAACGTTTACAAGACTCACTTACCTAACAATTGTCAGAACCGAGTCAATTTAAGGCTGAAGGTGTTTTTCTGCATTCGACCCCATTTCAAGATATGAATATTATCGTTTTATCGTCTTTGCAACACATCAATTCGGAATATTTCAACGCTTCTAATGTGAATCACTGGCATATCAAATGCTACAAACACAATGTATGTGTATTTTTGTTTCGAAGCAACAATTTGTAAAATCGCAAGTGTTGCTCGAAAACATAGTTACCACTTCTCATTTTAAGACATTAAAATCCCGAAATCGAAATCTTTTCATTTTGACACGTGTTAAGGGAGTTTAGAAAAAGCTAGTCTTTATTTTCAAGATGTAAAATGTCATATAGAAAAGAAATTCCAAATTTCCATTAAGGTGTAGAAGGAATCATTATAGCAAATCATCTTCGCTAGCCAAGGGCGATGTCAACTACGTAATAGACCACCTTATCTATTATTTTGATTATACAAGACCTTAATGATCAATCATTATGAATGCGATATCTGGACACAAATTATTCTGTAAAAGCTCTATAAATATATGGTTTATCATTTATATAGTGCCATGAAATAATTCACTGGAGGGTCGATTTCTTATGATAAAATACATCTTAACAAAATAGTTTATGGCTGAAAAAGGGTAAATACGATTATCAACCCATTGGTTGGAGAGAAAAAGTCGGAAAGGATGCCGTCGTCCGAGATCGAACGCGGGAAAATGTTATTTTACTATTTTACACCCTGAAAAGGGTAATATAACTTATTTCAGAATTATGATCGTATTATAATGAATATAATTTTATTTTCGCGTTGATGCGTCCATGAATTAAGTCTGATGGGAGAGGAGTTATATGCACGGACAAGTGAACGACGATTTTCTACATGTCCAAGATAAAAGTTAACGTGTCCGGAAAAAAGTCATTTGATATATTTTGAAAAGAAAAAAAAACGTTGCATGTAATACAGAAAATGCTGGAACCCGGCAATTACAGAAAATGCTTGAATCCGGCATTTTCTTCATTATAAAATATTTTTCCACCCTTTGATTTAAGTATTAGTATTATGCATCGCATATATCTTTTTGGTATTATTCAAATATTTGCTCTGGTATTCTCTTGTTCACGGACAGATAGCCTAGAAAAATGTACTTGTCCGTTAGAAAAAAAGCTAATGTAGGGAAAATCGGGTATGGGAACTCCACACAATTGCCTGACTTTCTCTGTTTTTTATGGGTTCATTATATTGAAACAATGACAACTGATTGCATGATGAATAGAATAGCAACTACGTGTCTTAAAATATCATCAATGTTAACTGCTTTCGGCTGCGAGAAATTTTCATGACGATGCTCTGACTAGTCATGATAAATTCTCTCAACCCCGGCCAGATAACAATGATACTTTAAGATAACCATTGCTCCTACCAATATGCGGACAGAGTGACCAGCGTTATAATACAGATACTTATATAATACGTACTTAGTGTTTTGTATGAAAGGAACTATCTAACGAGGTTAGGGGCACTAAGAATTGTCTCGGTAGAGCCTCCACACAATTGCGTGACCTTTTTTATTTATTTTTATTGGTTTATTATAATAATTTCTGGAAACTGATTGTATGATAAATAGAACAACAAGTACTTGTCCAAGAGCCTCGTCATGATAAATTCTCCCAACCTCGACCAGATAACAATGATATTTTAAGATTACAATTGCTGCCACCAAAATGCAGATTACGTGACCTACGTTATAATACAGATGCTTATATAATATATAATACGCACTTATGCTTATACTTAACATATACTTATGAAAGAAAATATCTAACCAAGTTGGGGGAATTAAGAATTATCTCGGTAGAGCCGCGACAATTCCCCCAACCAAGTTAGATTTTTCCTCTATTTGCCTTGTGCCTTGTTTTCGTCGATGAATAACCACATTGTGTCACTGTTCAAAAAATATCCATGTGATATCATAAAAAATATCATATGGGATGTAATCACACAGATATTTGTATAGTTATAAGATAAAATGTTTTCAGTCTTTTATGAGCTTCTTGTCTTGGCATAACTTTTTCCGAAACTTTTATGAAAACACTCGTATATATATAGAGTTTGTATGATCGTTCCATTTTGTATGTCAACTTATTCGGAATTGTTGCATGATTTATCAAATTTAGTCTCTGATTTATAACTGCCTATTCAAATTAAGCAAATGACCAATATATACGAGCCTCCATATTAATATATATTTCGCGTAGTTTGCATTTACTAGTTACATGGTCATAAATAAGCTTGGTTTAGCTGGAGATAAAAACTGACAGAATTTATTTGCGAAAATAATCAACAAATTGCCCCCTGTGGAATATACTAAATCAATGAAAGTCAATTTTCGTAAAGCGTTTTGACCCTAATTATCTTAACCATGATTAAGAGAATGTTTGTTTCTTCTCTTTTTTCCCTTAAATCTTTTTATACATGTTTATGAAGCAGTGTGCTTATAAATGTATATGAAAGAAAATGATTTTCGTGTTTGATCGAATTACTTATAACTTATGCCCTCTCTTGGCTAACGTTATCAGAAATCGTACTCGTGACCATGTAGCCCCTCGGCTTACAAATTATCATACGCAGTCTTCAACCTTGTCATAATAAAAAGAGATAAAGGGAACGATATCAAAGGCTTGAAATCTTGGAAGGTTTTGTTAAATCCCAAGGACATCTATGACTATAATTTGTGCTTATCGAATACCACTCCTATCAAGCTTGACTTTGTTCGCGAAACGTAGAATATTATCATTTTTGTTTGTTTGTTCACTAAAAAAATAAACCGCTCTGTCACTTCAACAAATTATGTATTCATACTCTTTTTATACAGAAATATCAATTAAAATAAATCGAGCTGTCACTGTGACAAATAATGTATACTCTATTTATACAGAAATATCTTTAAAATTAAACCGAGCTGTCACTGCAACAAATTATGTATACTCTACTTGTACAAAAATATCTATGAAAATTAACCAAACTGTCACTGGAACAAATAATATATACTCTATTTATACAGAAATATCTTTGAATATAAGCAGATCTGTCACTGGAACAAATTATATATATTCTATTTTTACAGAAATATCACAAACCTTTTGCTGGATAAAATTATCATTTATAATTGATTTGAAATAAAAGGGCTGAAATTACTGAAACATGAGTCTTTTTTTATAAAAAAAAAAACCCGAGCGTCTCAAAAGGAAATACTTGGATTGTACTTAAATATCAGCCTGCAAAGATGTGGAAATTACTTCTAGCATGCATTTAAACCTGCATTGCCCTGATATCACCTGTCTGATAACACATTGATATCGGAAGTCTATCTGTAGAAACCATTTGCATACACTTTCAACTGACTTTCTGTGTTTTTAAGGGATTATTATAATCGAGCACTGAAAATTGATTGCATGATAAATAGATAAACATGTTAGTGTCTTAAAATATCAATGTAATCTGGTCTTTGCTGCGAGATATTATCATGACTCGGCAGAGCCTCGTCATGATAAATTCTCCCAACCACGACTAGATAACAATGGTATTTTAAGACACTAACATGTTATCCTCTTATTATCCTCTTATGCCGGCCCAGAAATATTTCTACTTCAGCATGACAAGGGTTAAATATATCCCCCCTCCAATTGACGACAGCACAAATGACTTAGGCGTCAAGCGATCGGGAGCCCTCGGCGATTCTACGCAGACAGTCATCTTGAGTAATAAAGGCGCAGTCATGAAAGTGCGTCATTTGTCAGTCCGATTAGCTCAGTCAGCGTTGGTTCGATTCCCTGGCTGTCACACTAACAAACTAATTGTCTTTTGGATGAGACGTTAAAGCGTAGATCCGTGAGACGGTGCTTTACACCGAGTACGTTAAAGAACCGTGGCGGATCTCAGCAGTAGTTTCGTCAGGTATCCTTGTTCTATCCCCCTTAACAACTAACCGTCTTCTAGGGGCGTATCTCATGTGGGCATGTGCTATGGTAGTGACGATAAATAAACGGAAAAACACACAGTGTGCTATTTCGCACGTAGATTTCATGACAAAAAATGTATCGAGATGACGTTGAGAAAAAATATCAACGAAAGGTTATAACTGGGTATATTATGGTTTGGTAATAAAACTGCGTTTTAACACCTAACTGTTATATGCCCAAAAGATCTGCATAGAAGATCAGAAAGATTCAAAGAAATTTGCTTTCTTTAAGCGTATTTGCAAAAGTACCACCAGAAGCCAGATTCCCTAAAACGGACTTTAAATAACTTCACTTACGTCCGAGGTACTTTCCAGTTTACGGTAACGTCTAAAAGATGTTGATAATGTCGCGTCAGGGCCTAGTGGAGTTTTACGCCAATTAAAACAGACCTTCATTCATTTTGCGGCGGCAATGGCTTCTAATCACTGCTGACAACATTTACACATGGGTGGAGTTCAAGAGGGCTCCGTCCCCGAAGGTATTCCGATTTTCCGGGATTCTACCTAAAAACAGGTTTTTGGGGGTTGCATAAGATCCACATGCCACCTACTGCAATTCATGAGAGGAGTGGGCACCAATGCAAAGAAGGGTTTGGAGTATATTCGCACCCTCCATCGATTATATTTTCTTTTGAAAGGTCACTTGAAGTCGCGTTGGTATTTCTGGAGAATCTCCAGAAAAACCAACGCGACTTTATGTTACCTTTCAATTCAGAGCTTGGACTTTCAAGGTGGTAATATTTCATTGGTACCTTTTCTTTAGTCTCCGATTTCATGTAAACAAAGCTTGCATCTTAAAAGCTTTTCCAAATCAATGAACATTATGGCATCCAGTAACAAAGGAAGACTTGGCTCAGATTACAAAACGTCTGTATCTTCAGGTATTAGAACCGTAATAGTTCCGCAACATTTCGGATCTTTCATTATCTTTCACAATGTTAATCGAAGATTCCCAATGAATTCAATAGGAAACTTCTGTTAATACTGTTACAGTACATGACTTCCGAAGCTTTCGGGAACTAATACGGGTTCACTACCTTAATAATCACAATTGGGCATGTGCGCAACATTTCCAACAATTTCGTGTCGATGTCTCAGCGCAAGCAGTTGTAACTTCCTATAAACACGCCTGGGCAATCTTACAGAATTTTTCTAAATAAAATTGGATTGTGAATTTCAACTTATGGACCGCAGCAATGTATTTAGCGCGTGTAAGTGACTCTGATCAGCCTGTGCAGTTGCGTACATGTAAAATTGTGGAAAGATCACACTCACAGGCTCAAACTCGTATGTAATTGTGATGAAATCAACTCCCCTTTTCCGTAAAAGGAAAGCTCGTCATGCTGAATCTAGAGGGCTTTTCTCTCTCAAGATTTTGACTAAGATAAGCCTACACATGTGAACAGCCTGATCTGAAGTCCCCACCTCTTTTTTTAAAACCTTTTTCAACCATTCAAGTTTAAAGATAACGTTACATCTTCAAAGGAAAAGACAAATATACTGACAAAAGTGCTTTCGACAATTGTTTTGCAAACAATTTGTTTTAGGTTTTAATTCAGCATTAAAATAGTAATTAAAGCTAGATTTCATTTGAAAGTATAAGTTAACCAGGATATTTCCTTGTGGAAGATAAGAATATCTTACAGGAGCGTAGCTTGTGTGAATGATATATCATAGAGATACAAAGGCCATCATAGGCGACCCGATCACCGCCGGCATAAAGGTGCAGTGGGAGACGTTATTGCAGATATGGTCAATCCTCCTGCAAATGCGATCTGGGGTTATACATGTAGATACTACTTCAAATAATTTATTTCTTTTTAACTCGGCTGTTTTCAGAGAAATCTCTAAGTATATAGAGGATAATCGTTTGTTTCAGTGTAAGATCGATTTTTATTTCATTGAGTGAACAACAAAAGCTATATTTTCGCGGGAGTGAATCGATCTTATTCCAAAACAAACGATTATTTTATTTCTTTAATAAAAAAATGAGACAAAATGTGGAATTTCTAGGACATATTTTAGTAAAGCCCGTAATTTTGCACGTGATTGCTATACAACGTTTATTTTGACGTCACTAATTTCGCACCGCATATATAACGTTCGAAAGGGTGAAATTCACAAAAGCGGGGTATAGTTTTTTGATAATTTCACTGCTTTTGTGGTGAGATTATCAAGTGATAATCTACCGTTTTTTCTCGATAAACCACTAAAAAGCATTTAAGGATGTGATTTCCTTACCAGAGCTGGAACGAGTACTCGAGTAGTCATGTATCAGATAGAGTAACGTTCCTGGGTCATTACCCGTTACCCAAATATTGTATATGCGCTGTGCATCTTGGGGATCAACTTCAGAAAAGAATTGAAGATTGTTTAAAACACTCTTCAATTCTTTCCTGAAGTTGATTTCCAGATGATTCTACGGACTTTCATCGGATAGTTTCGAGAGTCCTGGATACTTATTTCCAAGTCCCAGACCCGCAACACTTATACTGTGGAATTGATAATCTCAATCAATCTTTCCCACTTTTTTTTGTTCCGCATTTGAATTATGTTCATCGCGGGTAATAGGATCTCGGGTACCAAGGTACAAAATATTTACTCATCTCAGCTCTTAACTCACCTTTTAAATCTTCATGAAACTTGGTATGTGAGTTCACCATCACGAGAGCTATATCAAGGCAATCAATGGGGACAAAGCTGAAAGTATTTTAGTTATTCGACAAATCGGATAGCTTTGTTTTAACAGATAAAATTGGAAAAGTATATTATTTGAAATCACCAATTGACCCAAAATACATTGAATTACCTTACGACTTATATAGTCTCTTGTTTTATTGTTATATCATTAAGATATTCTTCATTGGAAGGTAAAGGATGCTGAGTTACTGTCGATATTGCTCGAGCAACCAGTACTTTTAAGCGATCAATCTTACTCAGCGACTACTATAAAAAAAAACACACACACACACCCATTCATCGTAAGCAAAATCTAAAAAGGATGACTTTCTTAAACATTCTCGAATCTTATATTGTTGTGGCCATTAGAATCCAGTCAATGAGACGATTCGAACGGGTACTAACATGATAAGATTCAGTAAGAATTATGCGACTTAATATGTATGCTAACATAACGAATCTGGTACTAAGCGATCATTTTAATATTCGGCGATCGTTTTGGGGTGTTTTGGTGGTCCCTAAAATGTCCCTTTAAATAAGTGTTAAGTTGCACTTTGAACGTTTGTAATGGTGCACATGATGCCTGAAAGAGCAAATAAAACATTTGTGTCTATATCTTTATTTAATAGAAATCGAAATTCAAAAGCGTTTTAAGAGTTAGAACAATGTTATTGATCGTGGTTTGATACATACAGAAGAGAAAAACATCAGAATAACCATTGACATATTCACAGGGGTCTCTTAGCTTATTCTCTTCGTGGCACGTAGAGTGAACAACAGAACAAACTATGGAAACTTAGATTTAACCTAGCGATATGTCGAATAGCACTAGTTTACTGTTGATTTATTCATTGTTTACCATTAGAGAAGAAAAATTGCCTTGGCAGCATCGGCGAGCCTCTAGGTGAGTTGTCGGATTCAGTCGGCAACGTTAACTGAGGTGTTAAAGCCTTTACCCAGTCCAGAGCATCTTTCTTGTTGTCTGCTTGAAGAATTACCTTTTTCGCATTGCCCCTCGCGTCCACCTCACTGTTCAGGATAATTTCTATAACATTCGAGTCAGCTTTTTCCACTTTGATTTCACAATTCCGTAGACTGATGTAGCCCAGCAAGATGGTGTAACTAGAGTCCGTGTAGATTTGAGCGTGTTGTTCATAGCTATTTCCGAACACTTTAACAAATACTCGAGTAGAGATGTTTTCTCCGTCAACGCCGGATTCTCGCAGACCCAGTGATCCTGACTTCAGATCAATCTTGCATGTTGGTGATTTTGGCGAAGGCGGTGATAAACAAAGATTTCCAGAAGAAATTATAGAAGCGTCTGACGAAACCCTTTCTGGGGAGGACTCGGATTCATCGCGAGTTAAAATCAACACCTCCGGAATAATTCCTACGTGTTTCTTATCAGTCAGATAGTTCGGAGAAGCCATCTCGCTAGAAATCCACTCGTTTGAGCTCGAAGACGAGGTAGAGAGCTTCGTCTTTTTGAGATGTTCGCTATACTTCAGACCTTCCAGTAAAACAGCCACCATCGATAAATCGTTCTGCATGTTTTTCTGAGAAAATCTTGGTATGAGAGCCATGCGTTATCTAAGATCTCCAGCAAGCGAATGGCTGAAATTCACAGGGTTTCATTTTATATGTCCTTAACTACTCATGATTGTTTACCGGGAAGGGATTGGTTCGCGGCGTCGGGGAGGTAAGATTTGATTCTATTTTTGGTTTGCACGAAGCTGCATGTGGCAGTAAAAGTACCATGCTAAGATTTCTTATCAAGAAAATTGTGTGTTTTTTATGACGAAGCTACTAAAGAGAAAACAATTTGCTGTAAAAAGATATTTGTCTATCTAGACATTTATGAAAAACACAAAGAAAGGGTGTGTTTTGTCTCATTTTTTTTCTCAAAGAAACCCTATCTTGTTAGTATTCGTTATAACATGAATGAGTAAAACGCAAATGTGAAATAAAGAGAATAGCATAGAACTTCATAAACAAAATTCTAATGTCATGTGTTTTACTATGAACACAGATAGCTCCACCCATTTATGACGTCATACGTTATCTTTAGCGTCATATAACCCATGTACTAAGTGACGCGCTGTGTTTTCTGTAAATTATCCTAACGTCAATATTATGAAATATTTATCAATTTGAATGATTTTAGAATGATTTTGGAATGAAATCGAATGGGTGTGATGAGTAAGTATTGAGTGAAATTAAGGAGCCCCGTCACAATAAGGCACTTATTCCAATCGTGATTAGATAAATATATAGAGGATAATCGTTTGTTTCAGTGTAAGATCGATTTCTATTTCATTGGGTGAACAACAAAAGCTTTAAAGATAGCTTTTGTTGTTCATGAAATTAAATATTAATCGATCTTACTTGAAAACAAACGATTATTCTATTTCTTTTATGCAAAAATGAGACAAAATGTGAAATTTCTAAGACATATTTTCGTAAAGTGCGTCATTTTTGGCGTGATTGTTATGCAACGTTCATTGTGACGTCACTCATTTCGCCCCGCATGGGTGACGTCTGAAAGGATGAAGTGCGTAAAAGTAGGGTATATGTTTTTGATAATTTCACTGCTTTTGCGGTGATATTATCAAGTGATAATCTACCGTTATCTCTCGCTAAACCACCAAAAAGCATTAAAGAAATTACGTAGAGTGTACCTTTACGACAAGCTGACAAAAAGATCAGCATAGCTCTCCGTGATTTTTGGGGCCAGGAAAAATGACGATAAGAAGCTGAATGGTGACCTACAATGTTAGTGAGTTAGTAAACTTGATTCATTGAATACAAGGAATTGTTGAATATTTGATAAGTAACATTTACAAGATGAAAATGCAGGAAAAACCTTCTCAAAAAATACTCTTTTATTCAGCGTATTCTAAGTTTTACTTCAAAATCAACCAAAAACATACACCTACATAAAATTGAGATGAAATAATATGATATAAAATTATTTAAACATTAGAAGAATTATAAAAGGTAAATTAAAGATCCAGGCATTTTTGGCCACTTTGCTTTCCATGAAACTACCAACCCTCCAAATTCCGGCGTTCACCTATTATCAATAAAACATGCGCTTAATAATATTTGCTGAAATACCAAACATGTACCCGATTGATATTTATTAGCTGCTATTTAAGTTTCAATTACTGATAATCCAGGAACGTAGGAAGCAAGTTAGGGGGTGGCAGGGTTAGATGAAGACTTGTTCCTTTGGGGGTTTCCATTCATTACAAGACAAATAAATGTTCTATTTCTACACGTGTAAAAATTACAGAGAAGGAAGCTTTTTCTTTTATTCTTTTAAAAAGGAAAATGCATATGCTAGAAAAAAATTATAATCAGCCAAATCATCATGTATATCAGCCATAAGATGATGCATTTCAGGCAACAAACTTTCAGCGTTCATGATATACTAAAGTCAGGAAATTATAACTATCATAAAGGAAAAATCGCTCACTTTCCAACAAAATATCCCGATTTTTCAAATCGTACGTTACGAAAAAAAAAAAAAGTTCGCCACTTAAAGTAGTGGACCCGTAATAGTTTTGCAACATCTAAAAATAATGAACTTTAACAGTGTTAACCGAGGTTTCCTAATGATTTTCATTAGGGAAACCTCGGTTACCACTGTGAAAGAATATGTAGTCCGAAATGATATGGAACTATTACGGGTCCACTACCTTAAGCTTCTGTAGCAATGTTACCTACCAAGTTTTATTCCAATGACCCAGTCAGAACAAGTATTTGTAACGTTAGAAAGGAAAAACTGTCCGGGAATCTTTATTACAAAATTTTCAAGAAGGTTAATCATTTTATAACCAAATTACTAAGTTTTAACCTTAGAAGAAAATATGTTCGTGTGGCGAGTCTAGGGTTGAATACTTTTTTCCAGTCTATCTTTTCGGAAAGAGCAGACATCATCATTACTCGTAAATACTAAGGTATTATTATCTCGTTGAAAACAAACTATTGTAATTAGTTTTTGATATGATTTGATTGGTTTAATCGTCCGAGAGAAAGCGAGAGAGTTTTTATAGTACAATTAAAAGGTTCCACAATACATTTTACCTTCAATGTTATAATCATACAAGCGCTTGGTTTCCTATTGTTAAGCGTTTTGAGGAATGATTATTGTGCGCTCGTTATAAACCGGGAACCGTCGGTTAAAGCCGGACCCAAGATCAGTAGTATATGGTCAGACCCCACCCGATTTTTGGCCTTCTTTGTTCTATATAAAATTGCTCAACTTTCAGGTGCTGCAGCGCATTCCACAACAATGCGTTTATATATTACGTCACCAGCGCTTCATCTACATTCATTGTTCTATCATTTGAGACTAAAATAACTGGGTCTTTTAGGTTTAACTTTTGGGCTATTCAAGTCAGAGTAAAGGAACCGTCTTTTTTCCACCTATGAAGAGGTCAGTTAGTTCGGGCACGCCCACCGTCGCTCATTCGTCCTCCCGGAAAGGAAATCGTGCACAAAAAAGATCGAACCAAGCCTTATATTAAAGAATAGATGCAAGACTAGCAAAAAATCAAATAAATACGCACGTGGATCACTGTTCTCCACTTCAAAATGCCATTTTCAAGCCGCACTATTTTTTCGTTAAGTTCTACTTTTACCATACAACGACCTCCGGAAGTAAATTCCAGTGAGGTCACTCCATATAATGAGAGACATCTTCGCGATTTCAGTCAGTCTGTTTCTTGTCGCGAGGGAGACAGGTCGTTAAATACAGTGCGCTAGATACTATTTTAAATTGAAATACCTGCCAAATTGTCATCTTAGTACAGTAACAGAGTTCTGAACAGTGGATTCTATCCATCCTAGTAAGTTCTCTGGACGCTCGAACAGTGACAAACGACACGCAGTTTTTGTTTCAATAGTATTGCTGAACACTGGATGAGCTATCTTGTTGAGAGATAGGATATATAATACGTACTTAGTGTTTTGTATGGAAAAAAATATCTAACGAGGTTGGGAGAATTGATCATTGTCGAGGCTCTGCCGAGACAATTACCAATTCTCACAACCGAGTTAGATATTTTTTCATACAATACACTTAGTACGTATTATATTTATCTTATAACCTCTTTTTGTCTTGTTTTAGTCGATGTTTCTAACTTAAATGCTAGTTTCTAAAAATAACTGTATGATATTATTGTTCTAAAAATAACTATGTGATATCATAAAAAATATCATACGGGTTGTTATCATACGGATACTTGTATAGTTATAAGATAAATAGGATATAGGACTTTGGTATATTGACGGAAGACCCGAAGTAAACTGGGTCTTGCTGAGCAGGTTGCTCAGGGTAGATAGACAATCAGTCTATGAAATTGATTTGACATTGATTAGATTTTTATCATAGTTGTTGACGATTCTTTGATTGAACCTGGACAAAGCAGTCCATCTAATTACATTGAATATTTGATTGTTTTTCTTAACATTATTTTTTTTAATCTGATTTGCTCTACCGAAAGTGCGTTACATTCGTTTCACTGCAATGTGATTTCGAAACAAAATAAACTAATACTAGAAAATAAGGAAAGGGATAAACTTTTATTAAAGGGAGGTAATACGTTTTCAATTATGGCAGGGAAATCGCGATTTTCTTCTAGTTATATTCATTTTGATGTTAATGTTGATTTTATTTTTTTTAATTGGGGGTGGTGTCAGTTGTTTGCGTGAGTTTTTGGAATGAATGAATAAATCAATAAATGAATAAATTGAGCGCTGAGTGAGCGATTAAGAATGGTTTTGATTGAGATTGGTGTAATTTTCATGATGTTACTAACTATACAACCAGAAAAGGATAATGAAACTTATTTCAGAATCGTGATCGTGTTACATGTATGATATATATACGAATTACAGTCCAATAGTACTAGGACAGTTAAAATAAACGTGACGTGAAGCAAATTTCAAGATAATTTTGTATTAAAATAAAGATACATAATAATAGATACAGTTAGTTACATCGAGAAATTGACACTCGTCTCAATCAAAACCATTCCAAATCGCTCACTCAGTGCTCCATTCTCTCAATACAAACACTCACTCAAATTATTCAAAAACGTCCAAACCCATTGAAAAATATGGGATAAACAATGTCATTCAAAGTAAATTTTGACAGAGAAAATTGCGATTTCTCAGACATATTTAAAATTTTTAGCGTCTCATAGGTTCTTGAAGAAATGGAAAGATATGTATAAAACTTTTATGCGTATTCTATTAAAGGGGGGGGTTTTCAATATCGCTAATTTTGTTCACCCTGAACAAAATTTGCGATTTAGGATTACCTCCCATTTAATTCACTAAGCACTCGCTCCACACACTCATTCAATTTCATCCCTTACTCATTCCAAAACAATTCACCTTGTCAATTTCACGATGTTATTAACTGTACATCTTGTCATCGATTTCCCAAGATATTTCGTTGAAGCAATGTACGACCATCATACGAAATATAATATACGAAGGTAATAAGACCATACGATCTTTTATTATTAAAAGGGGCCACTTTTTCTCTTTTTTTTTTCTTTTTTACTTTTTCTGCCTGCTTACAAAGATGTCTTTTTTGATGAGTTTCACGATACATTGCTTTGGTCATTTGCAGTTGTCGAAGGTGCACTTATTGAATAGTTAGCACTAAATCAAGCTGAGATAGACGATCGCCTGCAGGTTAAAGGAAATACCAAGCCTTTGCCTTGGTAAACGACGTAAAGGTCAAAAAGGATGAAAATCAGAGCCGTACCCGAAGATCGCGATTTTGATTTGAAGAACTGGAGGATCGCCAGCTCCGCCTCTTGACCCTTTTCTTGACATACACCTCACATGTGTAAGGAGTCAGTTCAACAGGGAGTCATGTTGCCTTTTGGGTGTTGTTTGTTTGTTTGTTTGTTTGTTATTTTGTCTTTAGGCGGTTATTGAGCCAGTTTTCCGAAATAATAACAAAGCTAATAATTAATCTTCCCATGTAGAGAAGGACTTATCATTTCTCAGGAAAGTTTATTCTTTGCCGGTTTAAACATTAATTATTATCAGCAAAAGTCATATTTTACCTAAGCTTATAAGTCTTTCAGAAAGCTTACGATCCAGTCTTGCGTTCAGGATGACCACTTAGTATTTTGAAAACGTTACCCAGCTGTGTAAGTAACCGTGCAGAGCGGGATATTATTTCAAAAATTTCGCAATCGTTTTTGCACCCTGAACGCCATTCGGGAACCTTCGCCGATTCTACGGAATAGACCTCTGGAATAATACGGGCTCTGCCTTCAAAGGGCATCATTTCGCACTTGGGTTTATATGACGTCATAAACATCAAGGATTCCGCAAAGGATGACGTTGCACAAAAGAAAATCATCGAAGGAATATAAGTCGGCATGATATAATTTGATAACAAAACGCAGTGTATTACTGCGTTTTGTCATCAAATTATAATATGCACAAAAAGTCTCCACAGACGATCGGAAACAATTAACAAAGTTTGATTTTCTTCGAGCGCATTATATAACCGAAGAACCACCAGAAGCCGAATTACCTAAAATGTGACCCCAAATTACTAAACCATGTCCAAGGTACTTTCCAGTTTGCGGAAAAGTCCGAGCGATGTTCCGAATGCCTGAATGCAAGGCGAAGTTTTTTTAATCTGCAGGTAAACGTACCAAATACACTGAAATGGGAAGGAGTTGATTTCTATTAGAAAAAAATATTAAGGGAAAACTTCAATAAACATTGACTTGAAAATAAAATGTGAGGAAAGCAGAGAATTTTACAGGCATTCAAGGGTACCCCTGATTTCTAATTTTAGCATTTATCCCTGTGTGAGAAACAAAAGATCTTGAATGTAATTTCCTTAAATGATTTGGTATCTGACACGCAATATCCATCAAAATTTGTCATTCATATGATTCATCGCCGAGTATTTCTTAGACCGAAAATTTAAAATTCTTCAAAAATGTGTATTTTTTTTTTTCTTTCGTGATGGAGGGTTCTTGTGTTTGATCGTTTGCTACAGACACTAGGGACAAAAATTCGAAACCATTTTTTCCTTTAGAATACGCCCTTTCATGTGAAAGTAAAAGATACTTCATTAAATGACTTTTAATATGTTAAAATTTGACAAGCTAGGTGGCCGTTTAGAGGTTCATTTCAGGGTAATTGTTGATAGGTTAGATTGAAGTCAAACTTCTAAATCGGCATTTTAAAGTACATTTCTATCTAATTTTCTAAAACACTTTTCCATGAGATATTTTAGTCTGCCAATCTTTTTTTCTGTCTAAATTGAATTGACTTTCACCTACGGCGAGCTTTCATTAAATTATATTTCACGCAACAGATAATGAATTTTATAAACTTAATTTACAAGGTACACCGACAGATTGCTTATAGAATTGTTTATTCTCTCTACTTTATTATTGCTCATTGACGTCTTCTGTAAATATATTTCGTCAAATGTAAAAAGGAACCAAATATATTTCAATTTTGAATTGTTGAAATTTCTCTCTTCAAATAATCGGAAAAAATCAAAGCACCGTGGACAAGGGCGTTGAATTAAAATTGGTATCCGAGGGCGTATGTGGTCAAAATCCCCAAGGAAGACTACTAACGTTTTCTAGATACCCTTTTTTCTCAGACCTTTCTTTTCTATTTTTCGAAAGAAAAATATATATGAAAACAAATTCCTAAATTTGAAATTAAAAACAATGATAACTTTAAGGTCGAATTTAGTTGTAATTTCTAGTGATTTAAGTATCGTATTAATTCCGGGGAAAGGGAATGCACACCATTGAAGACTCATTTAGAAAGGAAAAACATTTTTTATAGCCAATTAACCGATAAATAAAACGTATTAAGGAAAAGGAATGTAAATGAAAAAAAATCAAGCTGTAATTACGATGTTTTGATTATTTACCAATCCATAAATCATAGAAAAGGGGAGCGGACGGCGGACATTCATCCTTTGTCACAGTCCTCATAGCGCCCTTTTCCTAAATATTCTATGTTTGTCGCTTTCTGAGTGCGTATAAATTTCAAAATCCTAGTCACGCCTATGCGTATGAACAACCTACCATATAAACAGATCGCTGCTATAAATAAATCGATTTGTCTATCAAAATACTCGTTTATTTAACCCTTTCCTGTTTTACAAAATTTTGGACCCGTCCAAATTCAAAGGTTTTGCAGACGAAAATTTAAAGTGGAATTAATTTGAAAAGTAACTATTTTGTAGGGTAGAAAATAGTGTGGAAAAAGAAGAAATTGCTTGTCAGAAGCAATTTCTTCTTTATTCAAAATGTTTTCTCAATCATAAAATCACAGGCACGTAAAAAGCAGGGATTAAACAGCAACGGGTTAAGACATGAAGAGAGTATTTGTTAATTTCTAGGATGTATGAAACTAAAAACATAATCACACTGTATGAATACGCGAACATTTATACATGAGTGTGATTAAGTTTTTAGTTTCATACATCCATGGAATCATCAAGAAGCCTCTCTATTTCTTATAATTTAATTTGTTGAAGCAAAAAATGTTAAGATTTATCAATGATTGATAGTATTCTTACAGGACTACTTTTTGTGGAAGCTTACAAAAAATATGCGCACTAAAAATTGTTTTCATTGAGAAATAGAAATACATTTTCAGCCAATGACAGTGCTCCAAATTTGATGGAATCATCTAAAATGAAATTATAGTACCATGACAACTGAGCTCGGATGTTCCTCGCTATTTTGTTTCAATCTATTTCGTGGAGTGGAATGTTAAACTCCACAACTATAACTTGAACAAGCTGTAGTTGTGACGTTTATTTCGTAAAACAACGATTTGCTCTTTGTTTTTTTAATTAACATACTGAGCACACGAAAATCTGCAGTTTTGAATTTTGCAACATTTAAACTGCCCTCCACAGTAAGGTCTCTAAGCACAATAATGCGTTTGAAAATGACTCTCAGTTGCCTCTCCAAATTCATACGTGTTCGATAATCACCAGGGGCTCGTTTTACTAAACATCTTACGGTCATTTTTTGCGTAAGTCAAAAATTAAAGTTGCTTCTACAGTAGTAACTAGATATGGAGTTCTGCAAAGCATCATCTCATCGGAATCGTCTTCTGAAGACGATTCCAATGAGATATTGCAAGGCAGAATTTAGCAATGAATGAAAACATCAGGTACGATTTTTGATTTTGACTTACGATCAATTTTTTCGTAAGAACTTTAGTAAAACGGGCCCCTGGTTGGCAGCAAACTCTGACCGACAAAACACTGAATTCATTTTTTTTCTGATTAAATTATTTCTGAAATCATTCATTTTACAAAGCCGATAACACATATATGTTATCGGCGGTGGGCATTTGACGTATTTCAACATCGGAGTACTTTCAGTGCTTTGATGTGTTTTCTTTGATGTCAGAATCTAGCCCAAACACGACCCATTACTCTGGTAGAATGGACGCTAGGTCTTATTTCTCCTATATATAAAAGCAATGGTGATAAAAGAGATCCTGACAACTACAGAGGCATTACAATATTAAGTTGTTTTGGAAAGTTATTTACAGCTGTTCTTAATAATAGATTAAATTATTACTTGGAGGATATGAATTTACTTTGTGAAGAACAGGCTGGTTTTCGAAAGAAATATGGAACAACTGATCACATATTTAATTTGAAATGTCTTATTGATTTATATTTGTTTAGGGGAAAAAAACTTTTTTGCGCTTTCATTGATTACAAGAAAGCTTTTGATTCAGTAAACAGAAATTATCTTTGGCATAAACTACTGCAACACAATGTTGATGGTAAAATGTTTAAAATAATTCACAATTTGTACTCACATGCAAAATCATGTGTAAGATTAGGTAATATGAAATCGCCCTTTTTCCACAGTAATGTTGGCGTCCGTCAGGGCGAAAACTTATCACCCATCCAATTTTCGTTGTTCCTTAATGATCTTACAGAATTTATTTCTCATTCATTTGACGGGCTTAATAATATTTCAGAAATGGCCAATATCTTGTTAGGTAATGACGAGTTGGAAGTCTTTTTTAAGCTATATATTCTATTATATGCTGATGATACAGTAATATTAGCTGAATCAAAAGAAGAACTGCAATCTGCTTTGAATGCTATGTATCTCTATTGTCAAACATGGGATCTTGAAGTTAACCCATCTAAAACAAAAATTACTATCTTTTGTAATAGAAAATTTGATCTCGATTATTCTTTCATGTACAATGGACAAGCTCTAGACATAGTTGATAGCTTTGTCTATCTTGGAACACTTTTCTCATATAATGGCAGATTTCTACTTAACCCTTTGCTGTTTAATCCCTGCTTTTTACGTGCCTGTGATTTTATGATTGAAAAAAAATTGTGAAAAAAGAAGAAATTGCTTCTGACAAGCAATTTCTTCTTTTTCCACACTATTTTCTACCCTACTGAATGGTTATTTTTCAAATTAAATCCAATTTTAATTTTCGTCTGCAAAACCTTTGAATTTGGACAGGTCCAATATTTTGTAAAACAGGAAAGGGTTAATAACCAAAGAATGGTTGACCAGGCTCGCAAAGCAATGTTCTCTGTTATGAGAAAATCTCGTAAATTAGATTTACCAGTAGACCTGCAATTACAACTGTTCGATAGCATGGTGGTACCCATACTATTGTATGGCTCTGAAGTAACTGGTTTTGAAAATTCAACTATTCTTGAGAGGCTATGTACTCAGTTTTATAAGATTGTTTTGAATGTCAAAAAGTCAACACCCAATTTGATTTTATACGGAGAATTAGGGCGTTACCCTATTAATATTTTGATTCAATCTAGAATGATTGGTTTCTGGCAAAGAATTGTCAATGGTAAGAAAGATAAAATTTCCCATAAATTGTACAATATTTTATTAGAAATGCATAATAAAGACTTTTTCCATTCTAAATGGCTACTCCAAATAAAGGACTGTTTAACTCATACTGATTATTTAAACTTATGGGAGTCTCAACAAAACATACCTTTGGGTTTAGCTAAAATGGTTAAATCAAGACTGATAGATAGATATAAAGTAGAATGGGTAGAGCAAGTCTTTCTTTCTTCTAAATGTCTCAATTATAGAATATTTAAATCTGACTTAGTCCTTGAACATTATTTCAAGCTTTTACCTAATGATTTGGCCACAGCACTCTGTCATTTTAGATGTCTGAATCATAAGTTGCCAATTGAATTTGGTTCCGGGGCACGGACAGAGATGAGAGATTGTGTGAGCTTTGTTCTGAACATGAACTTGGAGATGAGTATCACTATCTCTTTGTTTGTAGTTATTTTGGGGATCTGAGGCGTTTGTGTCTTCCTAGGGGCCTGTCACGTCATCCTAGTACTATTCAGTATTATGATCTGATGAATACCAATGATATAAAGGTTTTGTTTAAACTTAGTAAATTTTGTAAAGAAATTTTGAAAACATTTAAGGTCATATATAATCAGTAACCTGTTAAATATGAACTTGATATAGTTTGTAAAGTTTTTTTTAGCTCAACTCCTCTGAGGTGAACCAGAGATTTGAAAACTGTGAGTGGCCCTCAGACATACATGTTCTACTAAATTTTATACTTAAAATCCTGAATGATTTAGCTTGGACCATAAATAATTACTATTCATCCACCTTAGGTCTAGTCTGATGCCATGTGGATTCATGAAAGGAGAGTGATTCCTTTTTGTGGATGTATGTGGACTTTAATTTTTTAACACGGTTAAACCTGAGGCTCTGTCTCTTAACTTAAGCAGAATTTAACTGGTCCAATGTATGTAATAACTATTTTGAAATTTAAGTGATTATGGACTGTGTATATTCCATTGTCATCTGCATTTTACTTAAAGTATGGATTATTAGGAATTCACACCTTAAGATAACCTATTAAACTTGTTTTTAACTGGGGGCCTTATCTGCACTTTTCATCATTCTTCATCATATCCCTTGATTGTCGTTAGCTAAATCTAGTCAGCGTCATTTGGAGCTTTCATTAAACTCTTCAGATGTTTTGTTAATTTTGTTTGTTACTATGTAGCATATTGACCTATACCTCGGTTAGGGGTCCTGGTCTTTGAATAAAAACCTTGAAACCTTGAAACCTTGAAACCTTGGTTCTGTGATTAATAGAACACCAAATGACTAATGCGTCCGTATTATTTCATTTCTGTATGAAGCATTACCCATTTTACTCATATAACGTTATTACCAAACTTCGGCTAAAGTCCGAATTTCTTACGTTTTTCGCCGAATTACGCCGGTTTTTATCAATCAACAGTTGCACCTTTATACAGAAAAATGACTATAGTTGGAATCATGCAAACAGAATTCTTAAGACGTGTAATGTTCATCTTTTACTAACGTGCCGACGACAGAAACGAACTAACGGCACATATTGTTACGCAAATTAAACTGTCATTCGGCAATGATAAACAAGGAGAAAAGGGTACAAGAAGAACGTTAAAATTGATCTAATATCCTCAAAAAATTCCTTATTTTTTGTGTTCAGTACATATTTTTTTCAAAACTCTTAAAAAAGAACGTTTAATATATAAGGGGTGTGTCAAGGGAGTTAGTCAGCGATCCATGCTAAATCATTGTGCTAAAGGGAGAAATTGTTCGTTCTATATCGATGGGCTTTCAAAGCTCCGTCCAGCCCCAATATATAAATCTATATTTAGCGCTCGTTTTCAGTTAGACGGAAAATCTTTTTGTTTTAGGATTTCAAAAGTCCAAGGATGACGTCATGACACTTAGGGATCGGCGAGTATTACAATAGGGCGATATAATTACATCATTTGTTTCGCTAATCGATTCCGAGAATTGCGGAATGTTACCTTGGAAATTCCAATGACATGCAGATTATTGAACAGCCTCTACCTTGATTACATTTTAGACTTACGTAAGCTGTGGTTGATTCCTTAGCGGGATTCAAACACACAATGTGGGGATTCGTTGTTTTATTAATACCAAATTTCAATTGAATTGGAAATTATATGATTAGACTACAGAGGTGTGATTGAAAGGAAACTCTATTGATCCGCCACTGGTATACAATTCGGAACATTGCTCGGACTTTTCATTAAACTAGAAAGTACCTCGGACGCAAGTTTGGTTATGCTGGGCCATTTTTAGGTAATTCGGCTACAGATAGTACTTTGGTCAATAACGCTTAAGCAATAACAAATTCACTTAATGCTTTCTGTTCGCCTGTGGTGATCTTTGGGACATGTTATAATTTGAAAATAAAACGCAGTAAAACACTATAGGGATGAGTGTCTTTTTTACTGCGTTTATTGGGGTATAAAGTGCAATTGTCTTAGCACATGGCAAATAACGCCCAAAGGGCGTTATGTTTAAGCCATGTGCTAAGGCAATTGCACTTTATACCCCAATAAACGCAGTGAAAAAGACACTCGTCCCTTATAATAGCAATCCTCTAGATCGAAGAAACTTTTAAAATACTCTGCTGAACATTAAAGCTTCAAGACTACTTTCTGCGCGTACAGAAATAAAGTGCAATGGATTTCCACACGTGATGGGATTTAAACCAATCAGAATTCTACATTTTATTTGATTGCAATTATTGCGCTTTGTTTTCAAATTATAATAATATATGTCAAATTTTAACCTTACGTTGATTTAGTTTTCGCAACGTCATCTTCAGTAATGTTTTTGGCGTCATATAAACCCTAGTGCATTATTACGCGCATTCATGGCTGCGCCCCCTTTATTCCCGAGGTCTTATGCGAAGCATCGCCGAGGGTTCACGATAACTGGTATGCATGAAATGTAGATTAGCAGTGCGCATGGAACCAGACCAATTGTTATCCACAGTATATTGTCTCTGGATTTTAGGGTAGGAAGAACGACAACTCTGTGCATAAAGATGGTTTCCACATGAAGGGATTTCCTAACGTTGATTTTCAAAGTCTTGTATCGCTTTCCTTAAATCAACGATTTTCTCGGTAAAAATAATTCTAAATTAATCAATATGTGACCCGTCAGGCGAAAAAAGACCATCTGGGAACTCGATAAAATAGTTTTTCTGAAAAATAGATTATCTCTAGCAGAGATCCATCGGAGGTCAAATTTCAAATATTCTCATACTGGAAGGTAGAATGTTTATTCAACGTTCAGAAAATCAGAAAAGCAAATAGTTTCGACCCAAGTTAGTCTGCGCAGTCTGACCAGGATCGAAACCCCACGTCTAACACAGATGGTCCCTGGTGGGTCACATATATGGTGTCAGCGGTCTACAGGTAGAGCGTCGGCCTCTTGACCTATAGGTCCTGAGTTCGATTCAATGGAGAGGCTTCCAATCTTGGTTCTTTCACTGGCCTACATTTTCGGCACAATTACTGGTGAAATTTCCAGGAAGCAAAATCGAAAGGTATTAATCTAAGTTCTAAGAACGTGTTTTCAAATCGATGTAAAATAAATAGGTAAAAACCAATATAATATGGAAAATAAAAACGTTAAAACCATGGAAAAATATAGATAGTTCACAAAGCGTTTAAAGTTGTATATTATGTTTTTATAATTTGGATTTCTTACAACAATGAAAAGGTCTCTATGGTGTAGGTAGCTTCGGTAAAGGAAGTGATATAGCTTTCTTGCAGACCTTCCCACACCCTTCCTCACAACAAAGTTCGTCTTTACCACATTTTTCATCGCTCAAACAGCTATTCGGCCCAACGACACATATTCCGGCTAAGCCAGAGGGTGGCGGGCATACCTTCTTTCCTGGCAGAGCTGAAAAATTAAAGAAAATAAGTATTACTACAGCAAAACTTGTTTAATGCGACTATTATAAGGAGACCTTTCAATACCAAAAAAAAGCGGTCGCTTTCGGATCTGGTCCTTTTTTATACTATTTCATAATATATGTAAAAAGACCGGTCATTTTGGAAGCGTATACAGATTGAAGCATAATTTTACTAAATCCTATGATGTTTGATTTCATTAGAATGTCCAAATGAGACGATACTAATGGGTTCCAACATAATAAGGTTCTACAGTAAGATATCTAACGAAGCTTTTCTCCGTCTATTTTATGCTAACATGACAGTCAAATATTTGTCGTGACGTATTTGTTATTGCAAAATTATGATATTGTTTATTTTGGTTTATTTTATACTAATCTACCGGTATTTACTTAGATTGAGACGAAAACTTACGCTTATAGTGTCGCTCTGGAATGCTCAATTTTGACTTTTATCAGGCTTGCTTTTTTAGTGTTTTGCCTATAAGCAAAGCTCAGCGATAGCGGACTAGAACAACGGGCCTTAAGGGTGCAAGTCGAGCGCCTATTCCCCCGAGGCAGTAACTGTCAATTCAATGCGATATCTGCCCTGTTTTCAGGTTTACAAAACGGCACAAACTGTTTGCAAATTATACCACGCCTTGTACGCAAGTGCGCGTGCAAAGCGGGATGTAATTTGCAAACAACTTGGCACCGTTTTGGGCATCCTCATCGCAGGGCTGGTAGAAAACGGCTTTTCTCGCGATTTCTATCTCTATCAAAGATAATTTGGATGATCGGATAGAAAAAGGCGGGCAAAATAAAACAAGATCTATTAAAGTCGAATAAGCAGTTTATAATTATGCTCGTTGACTACAAGATAAAAGACTTATGAAATATCAAAACAGACATGACGCTCGACGAATTGTTAAAAATCAAAAAGAATGGCCATAAATGTTTGGGTGGTTTTTTTTGTTTTTTTTTTTTTTCTTTCAAAATTATGCTTTAACGATGATAATTTGTTACCTTTGGTGAAAAAGAATTATGAAAAAAAAATAGAAAAAAACTTGTTGACATATTAAAATTCATCAATATATATTTACTAATTCTTATTGATTTATTCTCTAATTTATTTACAAACTTTAAAATGAAAATGAAAAAAAGTTGTTTGTTTGTTTGTTTGTTTGTTTGTTTGTTTGTTGTTATTGACGTTGGTTTTGTTGTTGTCGTTTTGTTTTTTGATTATTTTTTTTTATTATTCAAAGAGCTTAAACCTTTCTTGGTCATATTCATAGGGAAAAAAGGGGACACAAAAAACACAAGTTTGCATATCATTATCATCGGGAAAACCCCAGCTATTTTGATCTATTTCATAACCGTGTAATATCTAAACTCTGTTAACATTGAACCAACAGCAATAAAAATTAAAAAAATTGTTAAAACAAGTCTGAGAAACAGAATCTAAGTTTAACTGTTCAAAAGTATCTTCCCCAGTTTCTGTAAAAATGTCCATGGTGAATTTTATTTAACTTAGCAAAGTTAAAGAATTACAAAAAAAATAATAACAACGCAAAATTAAGACTATTTTCTATCAAAGACATTCATTCAGTGTCCCCTTTACTCATTGCAAACACTCACTCAAACCATTAAGAAATGCTCAAAATCACCGAAGAAAGCTCAACATCATATTCAATTCGCTGGAAAAATTCCATGACCTCACTGACAGACTTGTGACTTTACTGAATATGTGTCATTGGTGGGTGAAGACGCAGAAATATATTCAAAGAACTAGTGTGTATATTTGATTAAAGGGTGGTAATAGATAACGCTTATTTGTTCATCTTGAACAAATAAGCGATATTGTATTACCTTCCTTTAATTACTTTCAATATTCACCCAACCCACCCATGCAATTTCATTTCAAAACCGTTCAACTTGTCAATTTCACTTAATTCTTAGTTCATAATTGTTTACTCACATGGTGGGTTTAATACACAGCATTTGCCAGCACCGTCCCGAATGATTGGTGGATCTTTAAACATGCAGGCTGTTCCGGGTCGACACTGTAGACCTGCTATACCCCCACAGATACCGTCTTGTGTGAGACCAATTGCACTGCACTCTTTAAAGTAGAAAGCACAAGATAATTAGTAAAAGTAAAATGGTAACCTTTAGGGGCCTCCATCTGCTACAGTGATTAATATTGTGGAATTGACAAGGTGCATGATTTTGGAATGATTTTTGAACGATTTTGGAATGAAATTAAATTAGTCTGATGTGTGAGTTTTGAGTGAATTTAAAGTGGGGTAATCCAATACACTCATTTACGCATTCAAAACACTCACTCCAGTCACTCCTAACGTCAAAAAATCGTTTAAAACGATTCTAAACCGTCCAAAACGATCAGCATTTTATTTGAAATTGAACCAATTATTCCACGATTTCTTTTAGTTGGTGTGAATTTTATAGTGTATCATTTACGCGTGAAGACATAAAAACTGGAAAGAACAAAGATTTTTACAAGGGAGGTTATAAATTATCGACCATGTCGTCAAGCTTGGACGACATTAGTAATTATGTATTAACTCACTAAATTTCACTCAAAACTCCCCCCAAACACTCCAAAATATCAAATCACTTCAAACTGAAGAAGATAACAAGCAAAATTTCAAAGGGAAAAGTCGTATCTAAGCTGTTCGAACTTGTTGCCAGACCCCTTTGCCATTAAACATTTGTATATTTATTTCAATGATAAATTATCTTTGTAATATACTGGCAATAAGATTTGTTTAAACTAATCAATATTCAATGATAAATATAAAAAATAAAAAAATAAAAAAAATAAAAAAAATATAAAAAATCCAGATTTTTATTGATTTATTTTTTAGTCGAGTAGAGATCGAAAGTACTAATAATACTCTATTCAAAGGTTGGCTTTCGTATTTAATTCAGCCAAAAAGATTTGGTGGAAAAATGCAGTTTTTAGGTCTGTAATGGGTAAGAAATTATAGATTTTGTTTCAGAGAGGGCATTTGCTTTTAAATATAATTGGTGATAAATTTGTGGAATTGCCTTCCGATGATTGAATAGATTCATAAATATTATTTTGGCTATTGTTTTATTGGTCATTGGAGATTTAGAAAAAAAAAAAAACATTTTTTCACAATCTTAAGATAAATGTCACCGTTTATTTGAGAAATAAGATGTAAATCTTCTATGAACATAATAAAAGTTATTTTTCTTTCTCTGTGCCTTTTCCTTGATCAAAACTATGATGATGTACCATTTAACCCCCCCCCCCCCCTCGCCCCTGATATCAGGTCGACCTGTATTAAGCAAGCACCTGTCTTAAGCAAGCGATTTTGGCATATCCCTTGACCGCTTGCTTAAAACAGATTAGACTGTAGTTAGAAGTGCTTATCAATATCAGCCTGATATCATTCCAAAATCATTCAATCTGATAATTACTCGATGGTGTTTACTTTCAAAAAGAAGAGCATGAAAATGTACGTGCGTAAAAAATGCCCTGCTTTCAGGATGTCAAGACTTGCGTGCAAGGCGATGTATATTTTGCAAACAGTTTGTGCCGTTTCAAACGTAGCGCTTGATATTATTCCATGTAATCTTGCTCGAGTGACCACGTCTATCAAGCCTCAATTTTCATTAAGCGACCGTTTCAAAATCCCCTTCTTTAAATCAATATATCTGAAAAGGTTGGAATAGTAGGTCCAAAAATTATTAAACGTGATTCCTTTGTTGTTAAAATTCACCAGAATCGTCTCAATGAGACAATTCTATTGAGTTTTAACAACAAAACGTTATTTAGAATTTCACAATAAAATGCATATTCAATCAAAAAGTCTGTATCTTATTTGTAAACAAACGCATACAAGGCGGCCATTTTATTAACGACCGTTTTTGGTGGTCCCGTTAGTGGTCGTTTAAAATAAGTTTTACATTACCTCTTATTTCCGGTTTATCTCTACAACATCTTCCAGGGGGCGCTGGTCTTCCAGGAAAAGGGGATTTGGGGACACGGCAAGTCGAACCTTTCCTACATTTGGGCAGGCCTTTACCACAAAATCCTGTCATTCCGTGTTTGCAAACGTTATCTGAAGAAGAAAATGAGATACCAAAGATACGTGAAATGTGTTAGTGAAAAACAAATACCTATGGGCACCTAACTTTTCAAATCCTCAACTGAGATTTTTTCTTAAATTTAGAATTTGCAAGAACGTATGAGCATAAAAGATAATACCAATAAGTTGTTATCTCTAACAACTTGTCAATATTACATTTAAAGTTCATACATTTGAAGTAATATTGTAATCTGCATTTTACTTAAAGTATGGATTATTAGGAATTCACACCTTAAGATAACCTATTAAACTTGTTTTTAACTGGGGGCCTTATCTGCACTTTTCATCATTCTTCATCATATCCCTTGATTGTCGTTAGCTAAATCTAGTCAGCGTCATTTGGAGCTTTCATTAAACTCTTCAGATGTTTTGTTAATTTTGTTTGTTACTATGTAGCATATTGACCTATACCTCGGTTAGGGGTCCTGGTCTTTGAATAAAAACCTTGAAACCTTGAAACCTTGAAACCTTGGTTCTGTGATTAATAGAACACCAAATGACTAATGCGTCCGTATTATTTCATTTCTGTATGAAGCATTACCCATTTTACTCATATAACGTTATTACCAAACTTCGGCTAAAGTCCGAATTTCTTACGTTTTTCGCCGAATTACGCCGGTTTTTATCAATCAACAGTTGCACCTTTATACAGAAAAATGACTATAGTTGGAATCATGCAAACAGAATTCTTAAGACGTGTAATGTTCATCTTTTACTAACGTGCCGACGACAGAAACGAACTAACGGCACATATTGTTACGCAAATTAAACTGTCATTCGGCAATGATAAACAAGGAGAAAAGGGTACAAGAAGAACGTTAAAATTGATCTAATATCCTCAAAAAATTCCTTATTTTTTGTGTTCAGTACATATTTTTTTCAAAACTCTTAAAAAAGAACGTTTAATATATAAGGGGTGTGTCAAGGGAGTTAGTCAGCGATCCATGCTAAATCATTGTGCTAAAGGGAGAAATTGTTCGTTCTATATCGATGGGCTTTCAAAGCTCCGTCCAGCCCCAATATATAAATCTATATTTAGCGCTCGTTTTCAGTTAGACGGAAAATCTTTTTGTTTTAGGATTTCAAAAGTCCAAGGATGACGTCATGACACTTAGGGATCGGCGAGTATTACAATAGGGCGATATAATTACATCATTTGTTTCGCTAATCGATTCCGAGAATTGCGGAATGTTACCTTGGAAATTCCAATGACATGCAGATTATTGAACAGCCTCTACCTTGATTACATTTTAGACTTACGTAAGCTGTGGTTGATTCCTTAGCGGGATTCAAACACACAATGTGGGGATTCGTTGTTTTATTAATACCAAATTTCAATTGAATTGGAAATTATATGATTAGACTACAGAGGTGTGATTGAAAGGAAACTCTATTGATCCGCCACTGGTATACAATTCGGAACATTGCTCGGACTTTTCATTAAACTAGAAAGTACCTCGGACGCAAGTTTGGTTATGCTGGGCCATTTTTAGGTAATTCGGCTACAGATAGTACTTTGGTCAATAACGCTTAAGCAATAACAAATTCACTTAATGCTTTCTGTTCGCCTGTGGTGATCTTTGGGACATGTTATAATTTGAAAATAAAACGCAGTAAAACACTATAGGGATGAGTGTCTTTTTTACTGCGTTTATTGGGGTATAAAGTGCAATTGTCTTAGCACATGGCAAATAACGCCCAAAGGGCGTTATGTTTAAGCCATGTGCTAAGGCAATTGCACTTTATACCCCAATAAACGCAGTGAAAAAGACACTCGTCCCTTATAATAGCAATCCTCTAGATCGAAGAAACTTTTAAAATACTCTGCTGAACATTAAAGCTTCAAGACTACTTTCTGCGCGTACAGAAATAAAGTGCAATGGATTTCCACACGTGATGGGATTTAAACCAATCAGAATTCTACATTTTATTTGATTGCAATTATTGCGCTTTGTTTTCAAATTATAATAATATATGTCAAATTTTAACCTTACGTTGATTTAGTTTTCGCAACGTCATCTTCAGTAATGTTTTTGGCGTCATATAAACCCTAGTGCATTATTACGCGCATTCATGGCTGCGCCCCCTTTATTCCCGAGGTCTTATGCGAAGCATCGCCGAGGGTTCACGATAACTGGTATGCATGAAATGTAGATTAGCAGTGCGCATGGAACCAGACCAATTGTTATCCACAGTATATTGTCTCTGGATTTTAGGGTAGGAAGAACGACAACTCTGTGCATAAAGATGGTTTCCACATGAAGGGATTTCCTAACGTTGATTTTCAAAGTCTTGTATCGCTTTCCTTAAATCAACGATTTTCTCGGTAAAAATAATTCTAAATTAATCAATATGTGACCCGTCAGGCGAAAAAAGACCATCTGGGAACTCGATAAAATAGTTTTTCTGAAAAATAGATTATCTCTAGCAGAGATCCATCGGAGGTCAAATTTCAAATATTCTCATACTGGAAGGTAGAATGTTTATTCAACGTTCAGAAAATCAGAAAAGCAAATAGTTTCGACCCAAGTTAGTCTGCGCAGTCTGACCAGGATCGAAACCCCACGTCTAACACAGATGGTCCCTGGTGGGTCACATATATGGTGTCAGCGGTCTACAGGTAGAGCGTCGGCCTCTTGACCTATAGGTCCTGAGTTCGATTCAATGGAGAGGCTTCCAATCTTGGTTCTTTCACTGGCCTACATTTTCGGCACAATTACTGGTGAAATTTCCAGGAAGCAAAATCGAAAGGTATTAATCTAAGTTCTAAGAACGTGTTTTCAAATCGATGTAAAATAAATAGGTAAAAACCAATATAATATGGAAAATAAAAACGTTAAAACCATGGAAAAATATAGATAGTTCACAAAGCGTTTAAAGTTGTATATTATGTTTTTATAATTTGGATTTCTTACAACAATGAAAAGGTCTCTATGGTGTAGGTAGCTTCGGTAAAGGAAGTGATATAGCTTTCTTGCAGACCTTCCCACACCCTTCCTCACAACAAAGTTCGTCTTTACCACATTTTTCATCGCTCAAACAGCTATTCGGCCCAACGACACATATTCCGGCTAAGCCAGAGGGTGGCGGGCATACCTTCTTTCCTGGCAGAGCTGAAAAATTAAAGAAAATAAGTATTACTACAGCAAAACTTGTTTAATGCGACTATTATAAGGAGACCTTTCAATACCAAAAAAAAGCGGTCGCTTTCGGATCTGGTCCTTTTTTATACTATTTCATAATATATGTAAAAAGACCGGTCATTTTGGAAGCGTATACAGATTGAAGCATAATTTTACTAAATCCTATGATGTTTGATTTCATTAGAATGTCCAAATGAGACGATACTAATGGGTTCCAACATAATAAGGTTCTACAGTAAGATATCTAACGAAGCTTTTCTCCGTCTATTTTATGCTAACATGACAGTCAAATATTTGTCGTGACGTATTTGTTATTGCAAAATTATGATATTGTTTATTTTGGTTTATTTTATACTAATCTACCGGTATTTACTTAGATTGAGACGAAAACTTACGCTTATAGTGTCGCTCTGGAATGCTCAATTTTGACTTTTATCAGGCTTGCTTTTTTAGTGTTTTGCCTATAAGCAAAGCTCAGCGATAGCGGACTAGAACAACGGGCCTTAAGGGTGCAAGTCGAGCGCCTATTCCCCCGAGGCAGTAACTGTCAATTCAATGCGATATCTGCCCTGTTTTCAGGTTTACAAAACGGCACAAACTGTTTGCAAATTATACCACGCCTTGTACGCAAGTGCGCGTGCAAAGCGGGATGTAATTTGCAAACAACTTGGCACCGTTTTGGGCATCCTCATCGCAGGGCTGGTAGAAAACGGCTTTTCTCGCGATTTCTATCTCTATCAAAGATAATTTGGATGATCGGATAGAAAAAGGCGGGCAAAATAAAACAAGATCTATTAAAGTCGAATAAGCAGTTTATAATTATGCTCGTTGACTACAAGATAAAAGACTTATGAAATATCAAAACAGACATGACGCTCGACGAATTGTTAAAAATCAAAAAGAATGGCCATAAATGTTTGGGTGGTTTTTTTTGTTTTTTTTTTTTTTCTTTCAAAATTATGCTTTAACGATGATAATTTGTTACCTTTGGTGAAAAAGAATTATGAAAAAAAAATAGAAAAAAACTTGTTGACATATTAAAATTCATCAATATATATTTACTAATTCTTATTGATTTATTCTCTAATTTATTTACAAACTTTAAAATGAAAATGAAAAAAAGTTGTTTGTTTGTTTGTTTGTTTGTTTGTTGTTATTGACGTTGGTTTTGTTGTTGTCGTTTTGTTTTTTGATTATTTTTTTTTATTATTCAAAGAGCTTAAACCTTTCTTGGTCATATTCATAGGGAAAAAAGGGGACACAAAAAACACAAGTTTGCATATCATTATCATCGGGAAAACCCCAGCTATTTTGATCTATTTCATAACCGTGTAATATCTAAACTCTGTTAACATTGAACCAACAGCAATAAAAATTAAAAAAATTGTTAAAACAAGTCTGAGAAACAGAATCTAAGTTTAACTGTTCAAAAGTATCTTCCCCAGTTTCTGTAAAAATGTCCATGGTGAATTTTATTTAACTTAGCAAAGTTAAAGAATTACAAAAAAAATAATAACAACGCAAAATTAAGACTATTTTCTATCAAAGACATTCATTCAGTGTCCCCTTTACTCATTGCAAACACTCACTCAAACCATTAAGAAATGCTCAAAATCACCGAAGAAAGCTCAACATCATATTCAATTCGCTGGAAAAATTCCATGACCTCACTGACAGACTTGTGACTTTACTGAATATGTGTCATTGGTGGGTGAAGACGCAGAAATATATTCAAAGAACTAGTGTGTATATTTGATTAAAGGGCGGTAATAGATAACGCTTATTTGTTCATCTTGAACAAATAAGCGATATTGTATTACCTTCCTTTAATTACTTTCAATATTCACCCAACCCACCCATGCAATTTCATTTCAAAACCGTTCAACTTGTCAATTTCACTTAATTCTTAGTTCATAATTGTTTACTCACATGGTGGGTTTAATACACAGCATTTGCCAGCACCGTCCCGAATGATTGGTGGATCTTTAAACATGCAGGCTGTTCCGGGTCGACACTGTAGACCTGCTATACCCCCACAGATACCGTCTTGTGTGAGACCAATTGCACTGCACTCTTTAAAGTAGAAAGCACAAGATAATTAGTAAAAGTAAAATGGTAACCTTTAGGGGCCTCCATCTGCTACAGTGATTAATATTGTGGAATTGACAAGGTGCATGATTTTGGAATGATTTTTGAACGATTTTGGAATGAAATTAAATTAGTCTGATGTGTGAGTTTTGAGTGAATTTAAAGTGGGGTAATCCAATACACTCATTTACGCATTCAAAACACTCACTCCAGTCACTCCTAACGTCAAAAAATCGTTTAAAACGATTCTAAACCGTCCAAAACGATCAGCATTTTATTTGAAATTGAACCAATTATTCCACGATTTCTTTTAGTTGGTGTGAATTTTATAGTGTATCATTTACGCGTGAAGACATAAAAACTGGAAAGAACAAAGATTTTTACAAGGGAGGTTATAAATTATCGACCATGTCGTCAAGCTTGGACGACATTAGTAATTATGTATTAACTCACTAAATTTCACTCAAAACTCCCCCCAAACACTCCAAAATATCAAATCACTTCAAACTGAAGAAGATAACAAGCAAAATTTCAAAGGGAAAAGTCGTATCTAAGCTGTTCGAACTTGTTGCCAGACCCCTTTGCCATTAAACATTTGTATATTTATTTCAATGATAAATTATCTTTGTAATATACTGGCAATAAGATTTGTTTAAACTAATCAATATTCAATGATAAATATAAAAAATAAAAAAATAAAAAAAATAAAAAAAATATAAAAAATCCAGATTTTTATTGATTTATTTTTTAGTCGAGTAGAGATCGAAAGTACTAATAATACTCTATTCAAAGGTTGGCTTTCGTATTTAATTCAGCCAAAAAGATTTGGTGGAAAAATGCAGTTTTTAGGTCTGTAATGGGTAAGAAATTATAGATTTTGTTTCAGAGAGGGCATTTGCTTTTAAATATAATTGGTGATAAATTTGTGGAATTGCCTTCCGATGATTGAATAGATTCATAAATATTATTTTGGCTATTGTTTTATTGGTCATTGGAGATTTAGAAAAAAAAAAAAACATTTTTTCACAATCTTAAGATAAATGTCACCGTTTATTTGAGAAATAAGATGTAAATCTTCTATGAACATAATAAAAGTTATTTTTCTTTCTCTGTGCCTTTTCCTTGATCAAAACTATGATGATGTACCATTTAACCCCCCCCCCCTCGCCCCTGATATCAGGTCGACCTGTATTAAGCAAGCACCTGTCTTAAGCAAGCGATTTTGGCATATCCCTTGACCGCTTGCTTAAAACAGATTAGACTGTAGTTAGAAGTGCTTATCAATATCAGCCTGATATCATTCCAAAATCATTCAATCTGATAATTACTCGATGGTGTTTACTTTCAAAAAGAAGAGCATGAAAATGTACGTGCGTAAAAAATGCCCTGCTTTCAGGATGTCAAGACTTGCGTGCAAGGCGATGTATATTTTGCAAACAGTTTGTGCCGTTTCAAACGTAGCGCTTGATATTATTCCATGTAATCTTGCTCGAGTGACCACGTCTATCAAGCCTCAATTTTCATTAAGCGACCGTTTCAAAATCCCCTTCTTTAAATCAATATATCTGAAAAGGTTGGAATAGTAGGTCCAAAAATTATTAAACGTGATTCCTTTGTTGTTAAAATTCACCAGAATCGTCTCAATGAGACAATTCTATTGAGTTTTAACAACAAAACGTTATTTAGAATTTCACAATAAAATGCATATTCAATCAAAAAGTCTGTATCTTATTTGTAAACAAACGCATACAAGGCGGCCATTTTATTAACGACCGTTTTTGGTGGTCCCGTTAGTGGTCGTTTAAAATAAGTTTTACATTACCTCTTATTTCCGGTTTATCTCTACAACATCTTCCAGGGGGCGCTGGTCTTCCAGGAAAAGGGGATTTGGGGACACGGCAAGTCGAACCTTTCCTACATTTGGGCAGGCCTTTACCACAAAATCCTGTCATTCCGTGTTTGCAAACGTTATCTGAAGAAGAAAATGAGATACCAAAGATACGTGAAATGTGTTAGTGAAAAACAAATACCTATGGGCACCTAACTTTTCAAATCCTCAACTGAGATTTTTTCTTAAATTTAGAATTTGCAAGAACGTATGAGCATAAAAGATAATACCAATAAGTTGTTATCTCTAACAACTTGTCAATATTACATTTAAAGTTCATACATTTGAATTAATATTGTAATATAAATATAGCTGTAATCTCAATTTGAAGTAAAACTTGTGTTAAGCGACCATTAAGGGGAACACTAAAAATCGTGCGTTTATGTGATTGGTCGCTTAATGCAATGTTTCACGATTAATTAGACAGGTCGTTTTGGTCTCACGTTCAGATTGTCGTAAAAGTCTCACTGAATTCTATAATGTTAGAACTCAATTGAATCGACTCAATGAGACGATTCAAATAGATTCCAACACATAAGATTCAATGATAAACAATTTTGAGTTTAAGAATGCTCTTTTTTCCAGAGATTTTGCTTACGGTGAAGGGACCTTTAATAACGGTCGCTTAATTAAATTGGTCACTTAATATACATGGTCGCTCGAGCAATATCGACCATAATCGGAAATGTTATTTTTTTTCTATTTTTTATGAGTTTGAGATTAAGTACAACTGGCTCGGTGACTTTCTGGTAAGCGCGCTTTTGACTTGTCATGGGATGGTTAACGGTTGGAGTCGTTGTTTTTGTCAGTCGGTCACTTATCTGACAACCCTAGTCCAACAAGCTGTATAAGTGGGTAGGAATGGTTAGCATCCGTTGCCTCTTTCTAGTCCGTGATAAGATTGACTGAATGGAGTTTAACGCCGCTTTCAACATTTTTTTTCAGTTAAATCGAGGCGGCTGGAGCACCTATCAATGGATTCCTTTTATTTTTCTCACCAGTACAGCCATCACATCCTTTTCTAGCCTCGAGCTACTATCTCACATAGGTCTACGGTTATCAACCCATTGATAAGAGACAAATAGTCGGAAAGAATGAGTGCCGCTGTCGGGGATGGAGCCCAAGACCTCTAGAAAGACAGTCCGACGCGCAACCAACTGCGCTGTGACGGCGGCTTAGTCCGTGATAAGATCTATATAGTATGAATTAGGACCACAATAGAAATAAGGGCTCTTGTCTTTCTGTTAAGGTAGTGCACCCGTAATACAGTTAATCTTGCTCGAGCGACCAAGTCTATCAAGCTACCATTTCCGTTAAGCGCCAGTTTTCACAATCGCCTTCTTTAAATCAAAATGCATGTATCTTAAAAGGTTGGAATAGTTGATCCTAAAATTTTTGAAAATGAATCCTTTGTTGTTAAAACTCACCTGAGTCGTCTCGATGAGACGATTCCATTGAGTTTAACAACATAAGATAATTGTGAATTTCACTATAATATGCATATTCAATCAAACAGTATTTATCTTATTTGTAAACAAAACGTGTATAAAGCGGCCTTTTTCTTGAACGACCGTGTTTGGTGGTTCCGTTTAAAACAAGTTTACTGTAATTCTGCAACAGTTCGGAACGCATGATCTTTCACAATTCTACCCAAGGTTTCGTAATGAAATCATTAAGAAATCTCAGTTAACTCTGTTCAAATTCATGACTTCCGAAACGTTGCGGAACCGTTACGGATCCACTGCCTTAATCGCGAACTATACTCGGATTATGAATAAGGCCTTATTAAAAGACTTTGGACTTGTTCGTTATAATGCTGAAAGTCAAGAAGGTCTTTTTTAAGAAAACAACTAACCTATTGGTGGTTTAATGATCGGCGAGTCCTTACAACAATATCCTTTACCATTTGTAGCAATTTTACAGGAACTACCTCGGGGACAATTTGGGTATTTTCCTTTGCCCCCACAGCGACCCACGCTGCCCCAGCGACAAACTGTAACGAGTAAACAAGTGTGGGTGAAATGTGAATGTCCTGGCCGACAGTCTCCAGGATGTATTTCAACCTTTCATCATACAATCCCTGAACGTCCCAATAAACGATAATTTCACCAATGAAAAGATTTTGAAGAAAAAAATGATAATGCACTATATTTTTAATAACACGATGTCGTATTGCACTTAACCGTTGAACACGTTTGCTTCAAAAATAAATGCGCATTTTATAATGTATCAATAATGCTAAAAAATTGTGATGATAAACCATGGCATATGTTAAAAAAAACTTCAGAGAGAGTGACGGATCCATCGCTCTTCCTATGGGTTTTGTATTGATTTGTTAAAAAAAAAAAACCTTTGACGGTAAAACGTCATTATTTATTGAGAAATATCAATCGTAATGAGTATCTGACAAGATAAATACTGCAATGCGTTTAAGGATAATAAAAGAGGTACAAACTGTTTGGAAATTATACCCCGCTTTGCATGTGCAAAGCGGGGTATAATCTGCAAACAGTTGCACCGTTTAATCATCCTGACCGCAAGGCCTCATTGTTATTATCAAGAAAAAAGAGGATTAGAGGATTTTGAATGATTTGTCATGAAAGACTAAATTATTTAAACGAGGCATCTATAGAAACATAATAATTAGCCATTGCCGATTTTAAATTTGTTTTCGATGACGAGTTTGAAAAGCCACAAGTGTGACATTCTTTTTAACATATGACACGGATTTCCGCGATAAATCAACGAAACTCTGAAAATTTATTGATTTAAATTGTCCGCGGAACATATAAGGACGTTTGTAAAATGGCGCAATCACAGCCATTATGGCGTCATTTTTTCGACAACTAAATAATACTGCAATGCGCTCTTAGCTCATTTGTATATTTGGTACGCTAGTACAATAACACCTATGTAGTATCAAAAATATTCAACGGGGTTATTTCCCTCCGCGTCGTCAAAAATATTATTAGAAAACTTATCAAGAATAAAGGAAACTTCCAAGATATTGCGATTTAGTGGCACTGCTCTCTGTTATTTTGTGTGAGAAAAAATGTCACCATACTTGAGGCTTACACTGACCTACCTGGTAGATTTATAATTGGTCTATCCCTACAACATTCTCCGAGGGGCGAGGGTTTCCCTCCAATAGGTAACAACGGAAATCGACATGAGCTGCCTTTGTTACATTTCCTGTTAGTCCGAGTACATTTACCGGTGTTTCCCCATGGACACAGTTTACCTGTATAGAACATAAAATATGCTTTAATCAAACAGTTCTATAAGGGGGCGTGGCTATGTATTTTTTCTCGTGCTCAAAAGAATATTTTCTCAAATTTCAAATTCAGATTTAAGTTGCAATTCTTCTGTTATACCAAAATAATTGCACAAAGATAAAAGAACATATCAGAAAATTGTTTTTGTTACATTGATTATTCACTTTAAAGTTGAGATACAACATTTATTCAAATTTGTTAGAAATAATTCTCAGTTGAATGCGAAACAAATATAATATGTGGCCTTGTTTTCGGTCCCATTTAAAACGTTGACCCGCCACGCGAAAAGAGGCCAAATTAGTAGTGCGTAAAATGTCGATCCTAGTCAGACTGCGTAGACTGCGCAGACTGACTAGGGTCGAAGCATTTCGCACTTTACTTATTTTTCTAATCTAAAATAATCAATTTACATTCCCATGAAAAAAAATGTTTGAAATGCGACATCTGATTGGTCTCTACTAGAACCAATCTCTTTTTCAATAAATGATTAATTGGAGTTTAACGCCGCTTTCAACATTTTTTCAGTAATGTCTCGGCGGCTGGAGCAGCTAAAAATTTCCCTGGTATTTCTCTCACCAGTACAACCACCACATCCTTTTCTAGCCTCAAGCTGCTATCTCAATCAGTTTTACGATTATTAACCCATTGGTGAGAGACAAATATGCGGAAAAAATAAGTGCCGCCGTCGGATATCGTCGTCAATTTGAACAAAATGGGTTATTTCTATTAGCTCATTTTGCAATTATTCATAACTTAATCACACAGACTTTCCACTTATTTCCCAAATCACTTTCTATGTAAACTCTTCGTAACTATACTTACCCGGGCTTATTATTGGCCTTCTTTTACAACATTGTCCGAAAGGCGAGGGTTTCCCTTGAAAAGGTAACATAGGAAATCGACATGAACTGCCTTTGTCACATTTCCTGTTAGTTCGTGTGCATGCTCCACTACTCCCCCATGGACACAGCTTTTCTATACAAAAATATGATACAATATTACCCATCACGCAAAAAGGGACCATCTGGGAACTCTGTAAAATGACTATTTGAAATGAGAGATTAGGTCCAGCATAGGTCAACCAGAGGTCGCATTTCAAAAATTCTTTCACAGGGAGTTAGATTGTAAATTCCAGATTCAGAAAATATGCACATTGCGAAGAAATTCGGCTCTAGTCAGTCTGCGCCAAACGCGCAGTCTGACTAGGGTCGACACTTTACGCACTACCCAGATGGTCCCTTTTCGCGTGACGGGTCACAAATGTGAAAAAGTATAAAATACTGGCTAGTTGATAAAGTGGCTAAAAAGGGTAAAAAAAAGTGAAACGAATCTTTTTATTTCTGTTTATCTACGAATCTGCCCTTCTTTTAGGATGACAAAACGGTAAAAATTGTTTGCAAAGATTACGCTGCTTTACATGTGTACTTGTGTGCAAAGCGGGGTATAATTTGCACACAGTGTGTATCTTTTTGTCATCCTGGCCACAGGGCTGATGTATCAACAATTTGATAATTCCACATGATAGTTCGACAAATAAAAGTTAAACATTAGATTAAGTAGGCCTTGCAAGCTTTGATTGTTCAACAACTTTTATGAACAAATGATCACATCGGCTTTTTGAACTGTGTTGTCAATAACAGCCTTCATCATGGCGTTTTTTTGCATAGCAACCAATCATTTTGGAAAGCGCTTGCGGTGCGTTCAAGATAGACTGCTCGCTATAAAAACTGTTCGTTGCGAGCGCAAATCGTATCGAGCCCTGCGTTCAGTTTGCCAATAATATCCCGCTTTGAACGCAAGTGCAAGAGCTAAGAGGGGTATAATTGGAAAAACTGACCTGTGTTCAGGATGTTAAAGCGTTTCGCAAGCGCTTTGAGGTGATACCCCGCTTTGCATGTGCATATACATGCAAAGCGAGGTATCATTTCGAAAGCGCTTCGCTAACGTTTTCATCCTGAACGCAGAGCTGAGTTGCCGTTTTATGATCCTGAACGCAGGGCTGAACACAGGGCTGGTCGCTTAGTACACGTTTTGTTTACAAATAAGTAACATAATTCTATTTGAATACATGTATATTATTGCGTGTTTTTAAATGAGCCTATTACGTACAAACTCATAAGAATCGTTTTATTGAGAAAATTCTGGTGAAATAAAACATCACAGGATCCATTCACTTTGTTTAGCAGTTACGTAACATTTTTAAGATTATTTTGAATTAAAGAAGGGGGTTTTGAAAATGGTTGATTAAAAAGAGCATCTTAAAAGACTTGGTCGCTCGTCCAAGATGTGCTGTACTTACTGGGTGGTGCCGGTTTTACTCTACAACATTTTCCAAGTCCGTCCTTAATGCCTATAGGGAGCTTACATCTACTACCGGAGTTACAACCAAGTCCCATCTTACCGCCGCACGATCCGGTACTACCGAGCGGACAATGAACCCCGGGACCTGAAATGTTCCCACATTGCGATTAAGTGAAACCGAATACGGGCTAAGTTATTATCTCAATTTTAAACAACTACTAAATCATCAACAAAGAAGAGAATACCAAATCTGTGACTGTGGATGGTGCTGTATAGGTAGATTTTGAGCGGTGAGCTGTCAAATCTACTTTTAACGGTTAAATTTCCGTGCTATTCTTTCAATATTGAGAAAACAGACATAATAAAGATACAAATTACCTTTCAAATGAAACTTAGTGCTTGTCTTAGATCTTAAGGTTTACTCATAAACCTATGGTAATGGACTCAACATCTAGGTCAGAGCTCAGCTTTGAAAATACACCTATAGTATGTATTCATTATTTATTTATTTATCTATTCATCTTAGAAAAAAAAACACCCTATGTAAATGGTAGTATTCAGTTCACTTTAAAATGAGACACATCCAAAACTCCAAAACTTGAACTACAATCATCATAAAATCAATTGCTCTATCAAGGAATGCATTTGAGTCATTTTTCACGAGTATTATGAAACAGGTGGATACTGGAATACGGTTAACAACATTCGAAATTGAATGGGTGATTGAATTTGGAATAATTTGGAATGAAATTGAATAAGTGCGATGAGTGAGGGTTTTTTTTTGTGAAAATAAAGGGAGGTAATCCAATACCGCTTATTTTGTTCAGGATGAAAAAAAGTTCTATGAATATCTTCCTATTTCTTGATTTAAACCTATTTATTTTACATCGATCGGGAAACAAGTTCTTACAACTTAGATTCATCCCTCTCGATCCTATTTCTTCAAGAACCAACCAGACGCTTACAATTTTAATTATGTCGGTGAAATCGCGAGTGTTTCTATCTATATTCATTTTGAATGTAAGTGTTGATTTTATTTTTTCGGTCATTTTGGGACGTTTTTGAGTGGTTTAAATGAGTGTTTGGAATTGATGAATGGAACGCGGCGAGGGCGATTTAGAATGGTTTTGAATGAGATGGATGTGAATTTCTCGATGTAACTACAAGGGGACTGTCTTTTATGGTCTAAATCTGTTAACAAGCCAAGATAAAATTAAACCCTTATCCTGCCGTATGTCAATTTTCTTTCAAACAAATTGACAATCACTGGGATAGTTAAACCATTTAGGCTCAAAATTTCCTCAAGATATATTGAGAAGAAAGGAGACAGTCTAAATTAAGATTTGAATTCACGTCGGTACGGGCTGATCTTAGGCTATTTTGTTTGTCAAAGCTCTGCGATCAGCAGACATATGCCGTGTATACAGTAAGTAACATCGTGAAATTATCATTCATCTGAATCAAAACCATTCTAAATCGCCTCACTAAGCGCTCCATTCATTCATTCCAAACACTCACTCAAACTGCTCAAAAAACGCCCCAAATGACTAAAAATATAAGATCAACAACTACCTTCAAAATCAATCAAGCAAGAACCAAATCGCGATTTCAGTTACATAATTGAAATTTTAAGCGTCTGGTTGGTTCCTGAAGAAATAGGAAGCTATTTTTAGAACTGTAATGCATATTTTATTAAAGGGGGTTAATAAATATCGCTAATTTTTTTCATCCTGATAAAAATTTCCGATATTGGATTACCTCCCTTTAATTTCACTCAAAACTCGATCCACAAACTCATTCAATTTCATTCCCAAAGAATTCCAAAATCATTCAATTTTTTTTTTTTTTTTTTTTTTTTTTTTTTTTTTTTTTTCAATTTCACGATGTTCTTAACTGTAGCATAAGAATGGATATAACATGATAAAATATTCACCATTCAAAACTTGTTTATTATATCAATCAAATACGACCATTCTGATTGTCTAAAATTTAAATTAATGCCCCCCACCCCCACCCCCCTCACCCCCACCCCCCCCAAAAAATAATAATTAAATAAAAATTCAAAAGTTTGTATTTATACGCAAAAAGAGGTTAAGGTTCGTTATTCGATTCCTCAATGAATTAAAAAATCATCTTTTGCTCTATCATCTTAAAAAAAATCGACATATTGGAAGCATGACTAAAGCTGAAGTTTATCAACAGTTTAATATTTTTGTAGACAATCGACTGTGAGGGAATCTATCCCCCCCCCCAGTCCTCTGCAATACTCACGTGGTTTTGTCCTACAGCACAGACGCCGTCTTCCTATGCGGATACCGCTACAGTAACTGTCCTCCCTACATTTCCCGCCAGGTGTGCACGTGCCCGTTACGCCGTTCGTACATCGCTTTGGTGGTGCAATCCGTAAAGCACTGGTGATGCATACCAACACGCCAACTGTTTATAAATTAAACAATAAATTCGAATCATAGACTTGAATTTTACATCAGAACGAGGCTTTATGGCCTTCAATGATTGGAATAAGTTAATTTTAAGATCAGAATAGGGCATGCTTTAGTCTTTCAAAAAGCATTCTAGTCACGTTTTTGGAATAACTTCAAAAGCTTTTAGTTTGTCTCAAAACTGATAAACAATAAACTCCGTTTATTATGTGTGCGACATATCGACTATAACGAATAAGATTTTATGGTCCAAATGTCGTTTCTTTGTTGTTATAATGCGTTTTCCAAATGAGTGATTCTCGTAATTTCAAGAAATCGAGGGGTGCAAATTCGTAATTCTGAACAATTAACTCAGCATTTTAAAAGCATCATTCAACACATTTTTCAAGATCTTTTTTTTCAAAAACGGATTGGAATAGAATTTAGATAGGATTTAAGGTATATTCAGACAAGATCAGCCACAAATAAAAACATGAAGCGACCGTTTTCGCTAAGCGACCAGTCCAACGTTTATGCTTACAAAAAAGTGAAAATTACTTGCAAATTATAACATTTTCTTTAATGCTTTTCGGTGGTTTATCGAGAAATAATGGTAGATTATCACTTGATAATCTCACCGCAAAAGCAGTGAAATTATCAAAATTTTATACCCTGCTTTTGTGCATTTCACCCTATCTGACGTCATCTATGCGGGGCGCGCAAAATGACGCGCTTTACGAAAATATGTCCTAGAAATTTCACATTTTGTCTCATTTTTGTTGAAGAAATAGAATAATCGTTTGTTTTTCGAGTAAGATTGATTAATATTTCATTTCGTGAAAAACAAAAGCTATGTTTTCACTCGTGGTTCTGCCACTCGTGAAAATATAGCTTTTGTTCACCCAATGAAATATAAATCGATCTTACACTTAAACAAACGATTATCCTCTATATGATATTAATCAATCAAATAGACCAAAAGATAGAATGAACTTTTTTTGTTTCCTTTTTTTTGTAATGTGTAGCAAAAACTTACCGAAAATAATGATATTCAAACCTCGAGACATTTTGTCAATTAGCAAATGTAAAATGTAAATTACGTATTGTTTCAAATGTATTTATACACTCTGTTCGCGGATGTGATGATTTATTACGAGTCACGTGATAATGACGTAACGCAACATGTTATTTACGTACGTAAGTAAAATTTGTTTAACATGAAATCGTAGGGCAAGTCAGGACATAAAGTTGAGTGTAAATGAGGACAAAGGTATCCTAATTAGTCGCCACAAAATGTCACACCTTTATCTCGAGCACTTTATTTTCAGCATTAGACCATATAGATCCAAAATTAATCCCTACCACCATAAAGATCAATATTATAAATATTGGTCAAGATGATGGTAGGGGAGTTAAATTCGGATCCCTATGCATGAGCCAAAATAGTAGGTCTAATTTCAAGACCTTTATAGCTACAATTTTGATCAAAGCTTTACTTACATTGTTTTGGAATTAAAGTTGACCCTCGACAGCGCGACAGTTCTTTATTAAAGAAGATCTAGCTAAAAAAAGAAGCATCTATCAAGGGCGTAGCTCCCATTACGCTTATTACGCAATTGCGTAAAACAAATAAAATCCTCTTTCGAAAAATGTCGTTGATGGATGAGCATAACATCGAAACTACAGCTTATTCAAGCTGTAGTTACGATATTTTGATTATTCACCACCGCTCAATTCATAGAAAAGGGGAGCGGACGGAGGACATGCTCCTTTTTCACAGTCTTAATATCGTATTTATCCTATATATTCCGTATGTCCGACGGTCGCCTAAGACTTAAAGTGCGTATAAATTTCTAAGTCCTAGTTACGCTTATGTCTACCCCGATCAAACTGCATGGATCTTACTCTCCAGGATCTAGCACGAATGCCTCGATTACTCGCTCCTTCGAAATGGGCATTTATCATACGATAGATTAATAATTTTTGTCGGTGATTTATCAAAATGTCGTACCTACAACGTGAATAAAGCTGTCTTTACGATATTTTGATAGTGTATCATCTTGTCGAGCCAAGGGTTACGAACGTTTTACTTATCTTCGAGAAGAAGCTATCGATTCGATACCCCTTGACTCGTGAAGATGGTAGTGTATCAATGACTCCTAAATGCAAAATACATAATTGTGCTTACAATTATTTCGTCGGTGATATAACAAAATGTAGCAACATACATCTTTCAAAACAGCAATATTTTAGTAACATGTCAATGATTTGAAATTGTTAAGTGGAATAACTAATTTTTTTTATGTTGTTGTTGTTAGTTTTTGTGTGTTGTTGTTGTTGTTGTTGTTGTTTAGCGCTCGGCATGAAATGGTATATAATATAATCGTGTTTATATTTTTGTACTTGTAGTATTTTGTGGGTGACATGAAACAATCCTTTATTTACTTGTCGAATGAAGTTCCGAGAATTGTTGTTATTGTTGTGTTTTTCTATTTCCCCCTTCGAAATTTCGTTGCATAGGTATAGTTCCTCACTCTAGAGTGAGTGATCAAAGGTCAATTTTGTTTATACAGGTATAGATCCACAAGTTTAAGTGACTGATCAAAGGTCAATTTTGTCTATACCTGTATAGACAAAATTGATCTTTGATCACTCACTTAAATATGTGGATCTACAATAAGCTACAGTCTCTTCCCTACTTAGCTACATTTAATTTTGTTAACAATTCCATAAGTCTATGGACCAGTCAAAATATCTTAAGCAAATTAAGTAAAGGGTCACCAAAGCACCATTCTTACAAAGTTTGGACGAAATTAGTTAAATGATTTGAGAGAGGAAGATTTTCAAAATGTGACACTGGAAATTATGAAAGACAATTCGAAATGTGAAGCTTAAATTTCACAAATTTGACCTTAACAAAACGACTTCAACATAACAGACATAAGATAACCTCGATTTCCTTCGAAAACATCCGTACTAAAAATTTCGGTTTTTTTTTTTTTTTGTTTTTTTTTTTTTTTTTGTCTCTACTTATGGTTGAATTCCATTTTACCTTAAAAGTTGCTGGTCGTCTTGAAGTGCTGAGGTGACATTTGAATTTGTTATGACTGTAGGTCAAAGGTCTATATTACATTTCAATGTCAAACATTTGCGAGCTCGACGTATGTTATCCCTAACGTACAGTTAGTTATATTGTTCAATCAAAACCATTCTAACTCGCGCACTCAGCGCTCCAATCATTCACTCCAAACACTTACTCAAACCTTTCAAAAACAATCAAAAATCTCTAAAAAATCACTCATCTTGTCAATTCCACGATGTTCTTAACTATAAATATTGTTTGTCACTCTTTTTTTATTTATCTTAATTACATTATCGGGACAATTATTACATGTCTATTTCACTATGAAAAAAAATCCCAAAACGTATCAAATGTAGCCTATATCATGCGTTTGATTGGCTTCGTTTTTCTATAAAAAAGACTTACATTGGATGGATATAATAAATGGCCCGAATCACTAAAACAATCCTCGGGCAAGCAAACAGCTTGAATAGCCTAACACACCTTCAAAATCATAAAACCTACCGATTCATTATCCGTCATAATTATGAATAGCGAAAAACATTTATATCACTAAATATAACTTTTGTTTCAAACAAATAACCATTGTAAGGGACATTTTGGCGATTTTGGCTCTTGTTTTGCCACAATAATTAAATAGAAAGTTGACAGTGTAGGTCGAGATTAAACAGCGCTTCTGTGTAGGTTGATCATTTTCTAGACTGTCCACAAAAGCTTTGTGTACAACAGGAAAATTTTAAGAGAAGCTGGTGTTACCCAGTGCATTGGAGGCATATCACTAGCTTAAATCAAAACACCAAGAGTTATTTACTCGGTGAAATCTGTTGCATGCTTAATAATGTTAAATGCAAAAGGGTAAATAAAAAGAGTAAATAAATGAGAATTTCATTATCATTTGACGATCAACCCTCGGCATTCCCATCAATTTATTTGGAGTACAAGAGGAGCCATGCGTTCAGGGTGACAAAGCGGTGCAAACTATAACCTGCTTTGTACTACTATTACAAGTTTAAGGTGGTGGACCCGTAATAGTTCCGTAACATTTCGGACCACATATTCTTTTAAAATGTTAACCGATGTTTCCTAATGAAAATCATTAGGAAACCTCGGTTAACACTGTTAAAGTTCAATACCTCTGAGACATTGCAAAACTATTACGGGTCCACTACCTTAAGGACAATTGTGGTAAACAAGAGGACAGGTGACTTTAAAGCGCCCACCTAAGACATGATTTACAAAGGTTGCAAAATACCGCGTATCCTAAATTTTATGTAGAAAATCAATTTGGTTTTTAACCCGTTGTCCTAGTTTTTATCAGTGGTGACTCAACTTTTCATTTAGCACTGATATCATGTAGAATGGTTATTCTGACAGAGTTTCAAGACAATTGTGCCGAAATGTGCCCTCTAGAGTGTATACAAGGTTTTTATAAGATTTGACGCCTTGAACTTGTTTTTTACCCAAGTTGACCCACTTTTTAACTTGACCCAGATTTGATTGAGACAAACATTCTGATCAAGTTCCAAGACGTTTGAGCCATAAATGTGCCATCTAGAGTAAATATTGGTTGTTTTTTTGTCATGGTTGACCCCTTAATTAACCACATTTTTTAAACCCAATTGACCTATTTTTGAACTTCAATCAGTTTTATTGAAGACAAACATTCTGGCTATTTTTTCAAAACGTTATGAGAAAAAAATCTCACTCTTGTACAAGGTTATTCTAAGACCCTTTTACCTCATTTTGACCCTGCTTGACCCAAACTCAAAATCGCACGAGAAATTGTGTGGACAAAGATTCTGACCTAGTTTCAAGACATTTCAGCAAAAAGTATATGCTCTAGAGTGTACACAATGTTTTTTTTAAAGATTTGCCTCGGTGACCTAGATTTTTAACCTACTTTTTATTTTGACCCAGATTAAACCGAGACAAACATTCTGATCGAATTTCAAGACATTTTAGCCATAAAGATGCCCCTCTACAGCGCATTCAAGGCTTTACCCAGATTTGAGTCCTTGATATCATTTTGACAACACTTGACCCAAATTCAAACTTGCCCCAGAAATCATGTTATAATTTATACTAATCTTTATAGTTCGATTGCGACGAAAGCTTAAGCTTATAGAATCGCTCTTGAACATTCAATCCTGATGTTTTCATGTCCCTGAGAGAAATCATGTCGACAAACATTCCGGCAAGCTTCAAGAAAGTAGAGTAAAATTGTGGCCTCTAAGAGTACTCAAAAGGTTTTTCTAAGATTTGACCCCTTTACCCTTATTTTTGACTATTTTTGAACTAGACCGAGATTTGACGGAGGCAAAGATTCGAACCAAGTTTCAAGACAATTTCTAAAATCTAAGTCAACGACAGACCTATTGATATGAAAATGCTTAAAACCATTTTCAATCCGATTTTATAGGGAAGTGGTTTTTATTTTCGCTAATATTTGCAAATGATGTGGTGAAACCTAAATTATGAATGCCGCTTAGTTTTTTGTATAATTTAAATATGAATAAGTTGACGCTAGGCGACCAAAGCATCCAGTTCGAATAAGCTTGGGTTACGAGGGTTTGGCTGAATATGAACATATATAATACGTGCTTAGTGTTTTGTACGAAAAAAAAATATCTAACGAGGTTGGGAGAATTGATAATTGACGAGGCTCTGTCGAGACAATTATCAAACTCACAACCGAGTTATATATTTTTTTCATACAATACACTAAGTACGTATTATATTTATCTTATAATCTCTATTTGCATTGTTTGTGTCGATGTTTCTCACAGAAATGAAAGTTTCTAAAAATAACCTCATTATATCATTGTTCTAAAAATAACTAAGTGATATCATAAAAATGGGATGTTATTGTAAAGTTATAAGAAGTTATAAGAAAAAAATATTACTATCTCACTAAAGCTTCGACTCATTAATACCTATGGCAACTCAAAAGATGAGAGAATTGTTCGTTCAAAAGTACAATAACAATTCATCATAATCATTTTGTAGACAATAGACACGAAAATAAAGATTTCACAGTCGAAGTTTGATGTTATTCAGGAGAACGCAGAGATACCTAAAAGATTATCGGAATCTCAAATCACCGAAATGAGAATACTGGACTGGTTGACCGTACTACATGTAGTTTCTGCTATATCAGAGAATGTCCATCTAGTTAAGATTTGCTTATCTAAACTCTGTATACATGTATGTATAATCATTTTTCTTCTTATATCTTTCTAGCTCCTGCTCCCATTTTTGACGTCAACTTAGTGGGGGAGAATTATGGTTATCCGTCCACCAGTCTTTTCCTGTCTGTATAAATGACAGCAACAGCGTTTTAGCATACACCTCGCTTAGCTATTGTCTATATACTGCAAGAAACCCATATATAGTCAATCTTGCTCGAGCGACCACGTCTGATTAAGCGACCACTTTTATTAAGCGGCGATACGAAAAGTCCCTTCGCCATAAGTAAAATTTCCGAAAAGTGGCCATTCTTGAACGAAAAATGTTTTTCGTTTATTCTTATGACGTTAGAACCCACTAGAATCGTCTCATTGATTCAGTTAGAATTATGTTACAATCTTTATATTCTATCAAAAACACGTCTTTTTTATCATTAATTATTGTATTAAGCCAGGGGTTGTGCTAGCATTTAAATTTGGGAGTCATTGACCCCTTGACCATAAAATTGTGGGGGTCAGAAATGGTTTTGAACGGGTCAAAAAAGAGTAAAACATGAAAACTTACCAGTCTTAATATTAATCTTTATAACTGAAACGACATTAACAATAAAGTGTAGACACACTTGATTGTTTATGTTGTTTCATTTATATAGGTCTTTTGTGAGAGTTTGAGGAAAACAATTGACCTATATAATCTTTTATATTGTATTGGTTACACCATCATAAATTCATTGGGTCAAATTGACCCCCTGGAGAAAATTTTTGAGGGTCAAAATGTGATTTTTTGGTCAAAACCCTGGTTTAAGGGTCAAACACGAGCTCTGATTAAATGACCATTTCCATAAGCGACCGCTTTTTAATGGTCCCCTCAGTGGTCAGTTAATGCAAGTTTAACTGTATAGTACCAATACCAGATGCAACAGAGTAATAAAACCTGCATCACTAGCACTTTAAGCTAAGGCGAGCTAAATGGGGGGCATAAACTTTACTAAACATGCATATGACTCATAGCGATTGATAAAAGCACATAGATTGCTCGTTTGGTGGATCAAACCAAGTTAGCTCGGTCAGTACTGTATTGGGCAGTCAATCTTGGGATTGCACGTTCGACTCCTAGCTCATGAGTACTTTTACCCGAGATTTCAAATTAATAGATGCCATAACTAGACACATCACCTCTAACAACACTTAACATCTATCAATGACTAAAGCATTTGAAAAGGTTTGATATGAAAAAATTATGAAACAATATGATTGTGAAACACTTATACCCCCCCCCCCCCCCCGTAATAAATAAATGGCAAATCTTTTCCGAAGTTTAATCTTGACAGATGACCTCGACCTTGTGTTTTGATGATATGACCTTGGTATAAGCAGAGGTATTCCGTAGAGACCGATCATTATGCCAAATAGGAGAATTATATCTCGAATACGCTAGGTAAAATTGACGATGTTAATCATTGTTTATTTTTATAGGTTTTGTGCCAAGAGACTGACGGTAAATTGTAAAGCAAAATGCAGCATAAAAGAAAACGGGCCTAACAGCTTTAGGTATTCCGTAGAGACCGATCATTATGCCAAATAGGAGAATTATATCTCGAATACGCTAGGTAAAATTGACGATGTTAATCAATGTTTATTTTTATAGGTTTTGCGCCAAGAGACTGACGGTAAATTGTAAAGCAAAATGCAGCATAAAAGAAAACGGGCCTAACAGCTTTAGGTTTCTTTTCCTAAAGAATATCTAACATGGGTAACCTCTAGCATTGCTTTACAGTTTTGTTGGGAAGGTTTAAATAATCTAAAGTCATAAAATTTTCACAAGTTCAGTCTTTTAATTTGACAAGAAAAACACCACAAATTTAACATGATCTCTTAAGGTAGTGGACCCATAACTATAGGCAAAATCAAAGTACTAAAATCACTGCACAAATTGTAATGCAGTATTTATCTTGACTATGCACTATTATATTTTTTCTGGTTTAACAAGCAAATTCGTTTAATTGATATCCCCCGCCGAAAATATGTTGTTTATCAATGATATATATCAACATAAGGGACAGGTTATTTCTATCTACCTCAACAAAGAACATGATATGACTTGACTGATAAACCTAGTCTTTATCTGTTATTTAATTTTAGAAACCTTACATAAGTTATTTAAATTGGGAAAAGACATAAGGGGCTTACACTGTTTGGCATCCTTTTAACCATTTGAAATATTGAAAGGTGTTGCAGAGGACAAAAATAATGTCAAATCAAGGCTATACACCAATCAGGAGCAGAAATTCTAAATTCAATATTCAGACCAGGTTACCCTTACGATATGCCGTGTCCTCTTTGTAGTGAAGTTATCCATAAAGTTTTATTGAAATCCAGTCAACATTTTCAAAGGAAAAGCGCAGAAACAAATATTACTCTGTATGTTCACTGCAAATCCAATATTATGTTGTGGATGGGGTCCAAGCAATGAAACAGCGGAAAAAGTCTATTTTTTGTATTAAGCTTCACCAACAAAGGTCAGTAAAACTGAAAATAACAATCGAACCACTGAACCAGATATGTGCGTCTCCTCTATATCGTGAAGACTTCTACAAAGTTTTATTAAAATCCAGTCAACTGTTTCCAAGGAATAGCACAGAAACAAAACTCAAAGAATGGACGATATGGCCTCACCCATCAGGGGCAGTAACTCTGAATTAATTGGTGGAACCTGATAACCCCGATGATATGGGCATCTCCTCTTTGTAGTGAAGCTTTCCACAATGTTTCATTGAAATTCAGGCAATGAAGTCCAAGAAATAGTTTGGAAACAAACTCGGACAGAGGACAAACAACGCAAAAACAATATCCTCCCTGATGATTTCTTCCGTATGGGATAGAAAAAGAAAAAAGGGGGTATAGAATATGATCAAACTGCACATATGTGCAGGCTGATCTTTGTCTTTACCTCCTGCCAAAGCCATGTTCAGCATAACAAGGGTTAATGGATGGTTTGCCACATACCTATGAGAGACCACTGTTTAATAAAAACTTCCCCTTTTTTTAACAAAGTACTGAAAAACGTGTATTAAGCGACCACTATTTGCTTTTTTCAAAACTGAGCTCTGATGTAGGCAATGAGTCCATTGCCACAATGAGTCCATTGCCATAGGTAAATCAGGTATATTTAAAATGCATATGATAGGAATTGAACCTGATCATTCATTCATTTTAATTATGAAAGTACATGTATAAGTAAATCTTACAACTTAAGACAAGCAATACGTTCCATTTGAAAGGTAATTTGAATCATTTTTAGGTAGTGTTTAAACCTGTTTTATCTATTTTTATAGAATAGCATGGGAATTTAACCGTTAAAAGTAGATTTCACAGCTCACCGCACAAAATCTACCTATAATGGGACCACCAAAAATACTTGTTAAAGGAATGGTCGTTTAGAACATGTTTTGTTTACCAAGTATAAACATAATTTTGATTGAATAAGAATATAATAGCAAATTTCCCAACAAACAAATACATGTACATGTATAGCTAACACTTAATAGATTCTAATGGGTTTTAACAACATACGAATCATGTACAATTATTTAAAGACCAATAATATCTACTTTTGAAGAAATTTTGATTTAAAAACAGGGCATTTTGAAACCAAGGGTTACTTAAAAGTTGTTGCTCGAGAGTTGTACTGTACGTGATTGAAAATATTAAACAACAAGAGGGCCGTTGGCCCTGGGTCGCTCACCTGAGAAAAAAGCTTCATTACCTAGGTATGTCCATGCAACCACAGAAAAAAGAGATTTTCACTTATTCAATCAAATAACATTTGAAATAATCCCCCCCCCTGCTCCTCCCCTGGTCATTATTTATTTAAGCTTTTTTCATAGAAGGTCTGTGATCAGCAAATCTATGCCAGATATACAGGCTGAGTCTGAGACTTTTAAAGTTTTCTTTAATGAGTTGAATAATCCATGTCAAATATAAAGGCTGTAGGGATTCAAAATTCTCAACAAAGCACTCCCCCTCCCCCAAGATGCTCTGCACTTGGTGAATCTACAGTCATGATTTTAGCTAATTAAATTAATGTCCATATGCTGATCACCCATACCAATTTTCAAGTCTGTAGGACTCTTGGTTCATTAGAAGAAGTTTAAAGATTTCAAAAATGATCCAAAGTACTACCCCCTCCCCAAGACACTCAGCACCTGGTGACCCAACAGTTCTGATTTTAGCTATTTTTATTAATGTCCATATATTGATTATCCATAACAATTTTCAAGTCTGTAGGGTTCCTGATCCAGAAGAAGAATAAGGTTAAAGATTTCAAAATTGATCCAAAGTACTACCCCCTCCCCCCTAATGCTCCGCATCTGGCGACCCTACATTCATGATTTTAGCTATTTTATTTTAGATCCATATGCTTATCATCCATGCCAATATTGAAGTCTATAGGGCTCCTGGTTCATTAGAAGATGAAGGTTAAAGCTACAAAATTTTCACAAAAGTACTCCCCCCTCCCCACTGGTGCCCTGCACCTGGTGGCATTACAGTCATGATTTTAGCTATTTTTATTAAGGTCTATGAGCTAATCCTCCATGCCAATTTTCAAGTCTGTAGGGCTTGTGGTTGAGAAGAAGAAGAAGGTTAAAGATTACAAAATTTTCAAAAAAGTACTACCCTCTCCCCCCTGATGCTCTGCACCTGGTGAATCTACAGTCATGATTTTAGCTATTTATATAAAGGTCCATATGCTGATCCTCCATGCCAAGTTTCAAATCTGTCAGGCTCCTGGTTCCGAAGAAGATGAAGGTAAGAGATTACAAAATTTTCACCAAAGTACTCCCCCCTGGTGCTCTGCACCTGTTAGCCCAACAGATATTATTTCAGCTATTTTTATTAAGGTCTATGAGCTGATCCTCCATGCCAAGTTTCAAGTCTGTAGGGCTTGTGGTTGAGAAGAAGAAGAAGGTTAAAGATTACAAAATTTTCACAAAAGTAGTACCCTCTCCCCCTGATGCTCTGCACCTGGTGAATCTACAGTCATGATTTTAGCTATTTATATAAAGGTCCATATGCTGATCATCCATGCCAATTTTCAAGTCTGTAGGGCTCCTGGTTCCGAAGAAGAAGAAACTAAAAGATTACAAAATTTACCTTAAAGACTACCCCCTCCCCCCTTGTGCTCTGCACCTGGCAGCCCAACAGATATTATTAAAGCTATTTTTATTAAGGTCTATGAGCTGATCCTCCATGCCAAGTTTCAAGTCTGTAGGGCTTGTGGTTGAGAAGAAGAAGAAGGTAAAAGATTACAAAATTTTCACATAAGTAGTACCCTCTCCCCCCTGATGCTCCGCACCTGGTGAATCTACAGTAATGATTTTAGCTATTTATATAAAGGTCCATATGCTGATCATCCATGCCAAGTTTCAAGTCTGTAGGGCTCCTGGTTCCGAAGAAGAAGAAACTTAAAGATTACAAAATCTACCCAAAGTACTACCCCCTCCCCCCTGGTGCTCCGCACCTGGTGGCCTAAAAGATATAATTTCAGCTATTTTTATTAAGGTCTATGAGCTGATCCTCCATGCCAAGTTTCAAGTCTGTAGGGCTTGTGGTTGAGAAGAAGAAGAAGGTAAAAGATTACAAAATTTTCACATAAGTAGTACCCTCGCCCCCCTGATGCTCCGCACCTGGTGAATCTACAGTCATGATTTTTGCTATTTATATAAAGGTCCATATGCTGATCCTCCATGCCAAGTTTCAAGTCTGTAGGCCTTCTAGTTCCGAAGAAGAAGAAACTTAAAGATAACAAAATTTACCCAAAGTACTACCCCCTCCCCCCTGGTGCTCCGCACCTGGTGGCCCAAAAGTTATAATTTTAGCTATTTTTATTAAGGTCTATGAACTGATCATCCATGCCAAGTTTTAAGTCTGTAGGACTACTGGTTGAGAAGAAGAAGAATTTTTAAGATTTTCTAAAAAATTCACCTTTTGTTGCCATAGCAACCAGAGTTTTTCATGGATTTCAATTCTTTTAGCTATTTTTGAAGGGGACCACCTAAGCAACATTTCTGTAAAATTTGGAGTTAATTGGCCCAGTAGTTTAGGAGGAGATGTCGTTTAAAGAAATTGTTGACGGACGCCGGACGACAGACGACGACCGACGACCGACGGACGGACGCCGGAGGAAAGGTGATCACAATAGCTCACATGAGCACTTCGTGCTCAGGTGAGCTAAAAAGCAAGCTGTTTGTGAGGTACCTTAACTTAATAGCTATAGCTTGTGGGTTTTCTTCTAAAACCTTATAACTACAGCTTGTAAAAATTGGAAGTTTCAAGGTTTGTGGAGAAAATCGAAGAATAATTCCTACTATGGTGTACTACAATTTCCAATTTACTGTAAATAAGGGGTTTGACAAACAAGAGGGCCAGAATAGCCCTAGATTGCTCAGCTGACTAATATATTAAGATGATTGAGGAGAGGCTCACTATATTTATAGGCAGGCAAATTTTGAGAAGAGTCAATTTTAAGAACTTTTATTCAAGATGCTGTAACCAGGAATATTTTGTATGAAGTCAGCCTTTCCAGTCTAACACAGAAATATTTCTCACCCCAAAGTTTCAGATAGTGACTGGGCACAAATTGTATGAATAGAACTCATAAAAAAATTCATTTCATATCATAGGTGGGCAACCTTTTTCAAGCTGAAGTTACAAGATTTTGATCACCTACTTGCAATATATTTTAATTTAGAGCTAAAGAAATCAAAGAACACATTTTATTCAAGACTTTGGTTTGTCGGTACTTTTAGTACTGTCTATATGACTGCCTGTTTCAATATTTAATGATTTATTAATGTCAAATAGTTCTTGTTCCAATTTTTTTACATCCACGGGTTCACCTGATGTAGATCCTGTAGTGTCAACTTCAGATACATTCTTGTATATACTCATAGCCTGCAAAGACAAACAATATACAGTTATACTTTCCAGATTTTCCATTTTCAAACTGGTCTTAACCCTTTCCTGTTTTACAAAATTTTGGAGCTGTCCAAATTCAAAGGTTTTGCAGACGAAAATTTAAAATGGATTTAATTTGAAAATAACCATTCAGTAGGGTAGAAAATAGTGTGGAAAAAGAAGAAATTGCTTGTCAGAAGCAATTTCTTCTTTTTCACAATGTTTTCTCAATCATAAAATCACAGGCACGTAAAAAGCAGGGATTAAACAGCAAAGGGTTAATTGAAAAAGGTTGCAGATGAAATTGAAGAGTGATTGCAATTTGAAAAGAAACCATCCAATGCGGTAGAAATGTTTTGCCAAATGCAGGAATACATGTTCAAGGTTATTTCTTTTTTTACCACAGACAATTTCTTCTTTTTCGATAATATTTTCTCAAAAATAAAAGCAGAGGAGCGTAAGATCCAGGAACAGTATAGTACAGGGAAAAATTCATATTCAAAAGACCTTTCATTAATTGACTTAATCAGAAAATCCTATCTAAAATATAATCATTGATAAACAGTTAGATTGTTGTATGTACAGCTTGAATTAAGTTATATAATTAACATTTTGGTTACTCTTCATCATTAAGGCTGTAGGCTACAAAGTGGATCAAACCCAGGACCCATCATTGAAAGCTAGATGAGCTACCAAGTCCACTACGACTGCCACATTTGACTTCAGTACATAGAAAAAAGGGACACAAACTCAAAGCTTTCTACAAGATCACATAAGTAGTATTTTAAGAAATGGTCAGTCTGTGATGGCATTTGTTAATCACATAAGCTTTACTTGCCTTAAGGGCAAATTTTCACAAAATGCCTTAATAAGTTTAAGCCTATGACCTTATTGAATATGCACATACTTTCTGCAAATTATATTTTTCTCCTTTTTTTTGTACAAAAGAAATTTTCATACATAATACTGATTAACCTGTGATTAAAATGATTAATGAATTGAATATTTTCAACCTAGAAAATACACCACACTCAATAAAAAGGTTAAGATTGAAACACTGCAAATAACCTGCCCTGCATTCAGGATGAAAAAGTTAGCAAAATGTTTTTGAAATGATACCTCGCTTTGCATGTATGTGTACATGCAAAGCGGGGTATCATCTCAAAACTTTTGCAAAACATTTAGAGATGCTGAATGCAGGGCAGTTTACTCTGTATACTCACACTATTCAATCACCATTCATTGATAAATGAATTTATCTTATAACAATACAAATATCAGTATGATAACACCCCATATGATATTTTTTATGATATCACATAGTTATTTTTGGAACATTGATATAATGCGGTTATTTTAAGAATCTTGCATTTCGGTAAGAAACATTTACAAAAACAAGACATATATAGGTTATAAGATAAATATAATACATACTTAGTGTATTGTATGAAAAAAATATCAAACTCGGTTGTGAGAATTAATAATTGTCTTGGCAGAGCCTCGCCAATTTTCAATTCTCCCAACCTCGTTAGATATTTTTTTTCATACTAGAAAGCCATGAATGGCTTGAGTCGCTCCACAGGCTTGAAATTCTTGTAAAAGCAATAAAAGTTTTGATTTTTACATATTTTGGGTTCTACTGATGTTGAAAATGATTTTCAAAGTTTCAACTATATATCATATAGAGAAATGACCTCTGACCATAAAATACATATTTTCCATCCAATCACAATAATTTTTGGTAGACTGATAATGGGTCACTCAAGGATCATTCCGGTGAAATTTGGCTGAAATCCAAAAATTAGATTCTGAGAAAATGATTTTCAAAGTTTCCACTATATAACATATAGAGAAATGACCTCTGCCCATAAAATGCATATTTTCCATCCGATCACAATGATTTTTTGTAGACTGATAAAGGGTCACTCAAGGATCATTCCAGTGACATTTGATTGATATCTATCCATTTCATTCTGAGAAAATGATTTTCAAAGTTTCCACTATATAACATATAGAGAAATGACCTCTGCCCATAAAATGCATATTTTCCATCTGATCACAATGATTTTTTGTAAACTGATAAAGGGGTACTCAAGGATCATTCCAGTGAAATTTGATTGATATCTATCCATTTCATTCTGAGAAAATGATTTTCAAAGTTTCCACTATATAACATATAGAGAAATGACCTCTGCCCATAAAATGCATATTTTCCATCCGATCACAATGATTTTTTGTAGACTGATAAAGGGTCACCCAAGGATCATTCATGTAAAATTTGATTGGTATCCATTAATTAGAATCTGAGAAAACTCACTTTTTACCATATTTGGAAATTAGCCACGCCCCTTAAATCCACGTTTTTCATTGGATCAAAATTTCTTGAACAACTTTGAAAAAGGGTCACCCAAGGATCATTCCTGTGAAGTTTGGTTGAAATCCATCCAGTAGTTTCTGAGGAGAAGATTTTTAAAGAAAAGTTTACGACCGGACGCACGCACGCACGGACGGACAGACGGACGGACGCACGACGGACACAACGCCATGACAATAGCCCCAGTGGCTTTCAGCCAGTGGAGCTAATAATACACTAAGAATGTATTATATATATATATGAAATGACATATTCCTGTTGTTCACATTTCGTTTATAGGCATTACAGACTGAGATCTGCCTGCACTGACATGCAGTCTGATCTTTGCTGAGACTACCTGCATGATACTACCTGCATGAGACTACCTGCTTTCTATTGTATTATTTTAATTATATTTTTTATTACTTATTATTAAGAAAAAGTTAAGAAAGACTTGTTGACATTCCCAGAAAATTGACAAATGGTTTGAAGTTAACTTTTAATTCAGCAGGATAAAAGTTAAAGATGTGGATTGATTGAAACTCTTTAACTACAGCTTGAAGAAAGCTTTTTTTCTTCAAGCTGTAGTTATGAGGTAATGGTGGCGCTGACAATATATAATGGACTAGAACTACTTACTGTTGCCACCATGTTACTAATATCTCCTGTATTTGAGGGTAGTAGAATTGTGTTGGACGTCTTGGCCAGGTTCCCAAAGGCGTTAACATACTGTTCAGCTATTTTTAACGAGACAGCATTCATCCCATTCTGTAACATAACAAGAAAAGTGTGATAAAAACCAATGCCTTGGTCATGGCCTTTTTTTTTTTTTAGAAATATCATATATTTGACCTTGGTAAATGACCTTGACTGATGACCTTGAAAGTGGTACAACATAATGATCTTGTCAGAAGCAATGCACATATGACATACGAAGACTTACATTTAATGGAACTTTAATGACTGTTGAAGAGATTTTTTTTCTTAGATTCACCTTTCTTGTTTTAGAACTTGCTCAACAATGATAATTTTGCAGGCAAATAGTGTTTTAACCCTTTCCTGTTTTACAAAATTTTGGACTTGTCCAAATTCAAAGTTTTTGCAGACGAAAATTTAAAGTGGATTTAATTTGAAAAATAACCATTCAGTAGGGTAGAAAATAGTGTGGAAAAAGAAGAAATTGCTTGTCAGAAGCAATTTCTTCTTTTCTCACAATGTTTTCTCAATCATAAAATCACAAGCACGTAAAAAGCAGGGATTAAACAGTAAAGGGTTAAGTACAGAGACTCTCTGTCCTGTTGTATGTCAAGGGATACCACCAGTGATCTACAATGATCTACAGTTAAAATTGTATTGAGCGACCATTAAGGGGACCACAAAAAAAGTGGTTGTTTAAGAAAATGGTGGCTTAATACACATTTGTTTAATAAGAAATGTAACTTTAAATATGCATGTTATTGGGGAAAAATCAGTAATTTTGATGATTCTGGTGAGTTTCTACACCATAGAATTCATTTTCAAAAATAATTAGACAAACAGCACATCTTTTTCTAGATATTTTGATTTACAGAAGGGGTTTTGAAAATAGTCGCTTGATAAAAATGGTCGCTTAATAGACATGGGGGCTTGAGCAAGAATACTGTACTACCATAATAAGAGAGATTGTCGAATTGAAATACAAACACTATACAACCTGATCAAACTACTCCTTGAAGAGCAGTTTGATCTGAACCTACGTTTGCTTGTACCTGTCTGTGGGAATGGTAAGGTTCAAAATGAGCCTGTGCATGAGATTTCCAACAATTTCAAATATGGGCAAAGCAAAGACTCTGACCAGCCTGTGCATCCGCACAGTCTGACCAGAGTCTTCACTATGCGCTTAGTTGATAGATAAGGTCTCAAGGTATCTGAAGACCATCAGGTAAATCTACATTTACAGTATGTGGCTGTCTACACAGCTCAATGTTACATGTCATGAACATTTCAAATTGTTGGAAATCTCACGCACAGGCTCATATGTAAGTTGCATTACCTGTTGTGATAAAGCTGTTGCCACAGTCTGTATAGATACTGCCTGAGCCTTAGCTTTGGCTATCAGGGCCTGAGCCTCTCCTACAATAGTACACATCATGATTGAGTTATCCTAGTAAAACATGTTTATGTATACACAGCCTTGGCAGATGTCCTGCCTTCAGGATGCAAAAACATATACAATAGTGTAAATAATATAGTAAAACATATGTTCAGCTACCACTAAGAGGACCACCAAAAAGCAGTTGTTTATGTGAATAGTCACTTAATACAAAATATGATTAATCTGAGTGTTCATTTTGTTAGCATTTATAGATTGTCGGTCAACATACTGAATCCTACGATGTTTGAACCCATTAGAATCGTCTTATTGAGACGATTCTAATTGGCTCCATTATCATAAGATTCAATAACAACAAATTTTTCGTTAAGAATGTCCTCTTTTCAGAGATTTTGCTTACGGCGAAGGGACTTCTCATTATGGTTGCTTAATAGAATTGGTCGCTTAATAGACGTGGTTGCTCAAGCAATATCCAAATCTACAATTTGCATGTTAGTACACATGCAAGGGTGGTACTATATCTCAAAATTGAGCCGGTGTGTGACATTTCCATAAATTTGACATGTGGGTGAGTTGCAACCAATGAGTAGCCTAGACAGTCACACAGTACAATTGGAAAACCTGGCTGTTTAAAGATTCTTTGATACCTTAGATGCCTTCGTAAGAACGAGATCAAGAATCTAATGAATTCTAAATGACGAATCAAAGCTTGCTTTGCAATAGCTCCAAAGAGTAGTCTTGACGTCAACGAATTATTTCACTTAGATTATCAAAAATCGTTGATTGTGATGTCTTAAAAATCTCATTCAGTGAGACATTTCATCTCACTCTAACAAATGTAACTCTTATCTGCCTATAAGGAGCAAAGTAAAGACTGTGGTCAGACTGTGTGGATGCACAGACTGGCCAAAGTCTTTGCATTGGGCACTTTTGTTTGAAATGTCATGCACATGCTCAAATGTTTTCATCTTTTTTATTTTGTTTTTAATTGTTCTGCATAAAGTAAGTTTTATTTCACTTTCCTGCCATTGGCCAAAATTGAAATAATTCAAACACAAACTTTTGAGTCAAAAGCCTTCCACCCTGTGCACTATGAGCACTTTGATCAGTTTTTGAAGATACACTGTTGGACAGCGCCTTAACTTTTTACAGATAACAAAGTGTCTCACATGGGTCACCTACAAGATCAAGTGATGGTCCATTGTCAAGGAATTGAGAAATTGGTCTGACCCCACTACCTTATCAGCAAAGATATACTAACCATGTTCAGTACAGTATGAAAACCAAATTATCATATCTGGAGTGAGCCAGCAAAACGTTGTAACTATAGCTTTTTCAAGCTATAGTTTCATCATTTTGTATGACATATAATCGTTCATATAAAACAGGAACAAATTTGCCCCTATGTTATATATGACAAAACCCTGCATTCAGGCTAACAAAACAGTGCAAACTGTTGGCAAATTTTTACCCCGCTTTGCACAAAATGCAGGGTATAATTTGCAAACAGTTTGTACCGTTTTGTTATCCTTAACACAGAGCAGGCTGGTCATCGACTTAACACAAATAAAATGGTTGGAAAAGTCACACATGAGTTAAACTACAATTATGATATGGACTTACCCTGAGCTTGATTTATCTGTTCATTTCTGAAAGCCTCTGAATTGAGAATTCTTGCCTGCTTCTTTCCCTCTGCCACATTAATATCTGCTTCCCTTATACCTGAAGTATTGCATGAAATATTATAACAGTTAGTTCATGGTGTTTTATGTAAAAATGAAAACCATTTTCTCACAAAGCTCTGATTGTCTTCTCATGACTTGTGCTAACTTTTTAAATCAGGGAGTCATTGACCCTTTGACCATAAAATTCTGTAGATCAAACTGGTTTTGAAGGGGTCAAAAAAGAGACAAACATGAAAACTTTTAGTAACCTATATAACTGAAACGACATAAACAATAAGTGTAGACACACATTATTGTTCATATTGTATCATTTATATATATCTTTTGTAATAGAATGAAGAAATCAAATGATCTCCATAATCTTTTATATTGCTTAGGTTGCACCACTGGAAATTCAGTTTGTCAAAATTACCCCCTGCAGGAAATTTTGTGGGGTCAAAACCCTGGTTTAAGAGTCAGACACGAGCTCTGCTTCTATTACAAACAGCCATCAGAGATATCCTTGTCTTACACATGTAAGATCACTTTTTAAATGATGTCATCACCACAACATCTAACGCAAGTTTCTACAGTAATTCTGTCATCAGAACTTTTCAAAAATTTGATTTTAACCTAAAGAATATTGTTAATGTGAGAAAGAGAATATGTTAATCAATTTATACAGCTTGCCAAGGATATATTTCTACCAAAACTGATACTGATATAAGACACCATTTTCTATGAATATCAAAATTGCAAAAAACCCTATTGAAATTGTCTCAATGATTTGATTGAGTGCCTACAACATAGCATTTTTTTAGAATTAACAATAAAGAATTTTCAAACAACAATCCCCCCACCTCTTATCCAGGCCTCTGCATCTTACCTTCTGATTCTAAAATAGCGGCCCTCTTTTTTCTCTCTGCCTCCACCTGCATCTGCATGGCTTCCTGAACCTTTTGTGGTAAAACAACATCCTCTGTGAAAAACATTAATAGAGGTTTAAACCATTATAGAGGATAAACCTTTGTTTCTTAGTAAGATTGATTTATATTTCACTGAGTGGATAAGAAAAGCTATATATTCACTAGTTGTGGAGCCACTCGTGAAATAAAGCTTTTGTGGTTCAAGAAATGAAAGATCAATTGATCTTACTTGACAAGGTCTACCTGAATGAACTGTCTAAAACTTGTTTAATGTAGGTTTTGAAAAAAAAGATTGATAAATGATCACTAATTTAAACAATGCTGTTGTTTCTATACAACCCTTTTCAGGCTGATTTGGCAAAATATCTGGCTTCTAGAGTGCATACAATGTTTTCCTAAAATTGACCCCCTGACCTAGATTTTGGCACCAGTTGACCCAATTTCAAATTCATTCTCAGATTTCATCAAGACAATCATTCTGACCAAATCTAAGGTTGATGTGGCAAAAAAATGTGGCCCTTTGAATGCATACAATGATTACTAAGATTTGACCCTGTGACATAGTTTTTTACCCACGTTGACCAAATTTCAAACTCTTCTGGAGTTTCATCAAGACAAAAATGAGGCTACTAAAGTGCATACAAGTTAGATAATGATGACAGGTGACGGACCTGGCACGAGGGACATCCCCCTAACCACAAAAGCTCACCTTGAGCACTTTGTACTCAGGTAACCTAACAACAAACAATTACCTATTTTCTAAATGAAAAATTGTGAAGATTTTAAGGAGTAAAGCAGTGAATAAATCAAATGTTGATCTTCCAATTTTTCTTGATATTCCACCAAAAAAAAGATAAAATTTTAGACATGACTAATTTCAAAAAAGTTGCAGATCACTAGTTGTAACAGTGAAATTGACAAGTATAAGAAAACATCTTCTTGGGGCTTTTAAGGCTGACTCAATAAGCTTAAAGCTTTGACCAAATATAGTGCTACCCAGTGATTTTCTCTCAAAAACAATACTTTGGAAAAGGTATTCCCCCAAAAAAACTAAATTTTAGAGGATACACATAAACCTTGTGAGATGATCTTAAAACCAAGTTCGGTCATCATCCTAAATACAATATTTTATCACAAAAAGCCTTAAAGGTAATAGTTCCCCAATGCTTCAGAGGTTGTTAACTCAAACAGTGTTAACCCTAGTTTCCTAATGATTTCATTAGGAAAGCTCAGTTAACATTGTGAAAGATCATAGATTCAGAAATGTAGCAGAACAATGACGGGCCCACTTTCTTAAAGTTTGGAAATCTTATGCTTTTGATTAAGTATTGCTGATTCAGTTGTCAATAAAGGTAGACAACTATTAAACAATTACACCCATTCTAGATGTGAGGCAGAAAGATAAATTGACAAGTAAATTTTTACTCACTTATTTCATATCTTAAGCAGTCTAGACCCCAGGCATCTGCTGCTTTATTGATAGCATCTGAAAGAAGAGAAGAGACAATTTTTTAAACTTTTGTATAATAAGAGGATATTGAATGAGTGGTCAATTACTACCCAATTTATTCAACTTGTCTAAACAGATAAAAATGAGTTTTTATCTGTTTTATACTGCAAAACAAAATATAATGCTATTAGCAAAGGATAGTCACCTAAAGTCTATTCAATTGAACTAAAAATGGTATTCATTTTACCATTTTATAATATTAATATTGATATTAAAATGTTAATACTTTCAATCTATATACATATACTAGGGTTGTTCAAAGATTAACTGGATTTTGCCTTGCAATACTTAATTTTTGAAGCAATCAAACTAAATTTGGTATCATTGGCTGTCAGAATTCAATTCATATATGGTCATTTAAAATTGATATAGTTGTTGTAGATAGCTTGCGCGCATCTGCCATATAAAATACCATGGTAACGAGTACCCGGCGCAGCAGATAAAATAATCCACATATTTGATCTTCATTGACAAATATTCTTTCTCTTCTATTGTTGAAAAACTTGAAAATTAATTGAGTTGCTGGATTAAGTATTACGAATGCCTTGTCTAAATTTGAAGTAATTTGACCGTAGAATTTTTTGATAAGGTTCTTTTAAAATTTGGTTGGGTAAGTTTTTCAGGACGTTCTAGACAACTTCAACTGATTGTTAGGAATTTCTATCTTGAATTATTCTATTTGAAATCTACAAAAAATACCGAAAGACATAAATCAAATACTTGTCACGCTGGAAGGGAATGGATCAAACTTTATTTTCATTGGTGAAGACGCTTACATGTCCTGTGACACAGAGAGAAACTTATCCAAGCAACTGTAGGGACATCAATTACCCAGTCTCTGGAAGATATAGGTGATTTACTTAGGGGTACCTTTCTGAGAACTTCGATTCTGCATCAATTGATTTTACCTTTAAACAAACCATAAAAGCACCGCTTAATTACAGGAACACCGAATTCATCATTCTTCCATGAATAACCAGCGGTGACAAGCTAAATTACACAACATCAAATGTCTTAATTCTCGACAACGTCACTAACATCATGCACTGTGCGCCGCCACCCAATACCCATGTTTTCTTGTTTGCATGTGAAATGAATATACATCGTTCAACTTCTTCAGCTTTTGGCAAGTTTGATCATATTGAGTGTCCCCTTAATATGCTTATACTTTTTTCACATAGCGATAAATCAGTGATAATGAATTAACCTAATCCGGATAAAAATTGAACATTCCTCCTATATGCACAATTACCGATCGCCCTATTTTTTCCTCCAATGAAAGGCCGCTATTTCGTTTGAAATTCAAAAAATATAGCCCATAACCTGACGATCTGATCGAATAAGTCAGCTACGTGACTTTAGGTCATAAAGGGCGGGGACTACATTCAAAACCAGACAGTGACGTCATAATCTTGTCTGATAAAATGTCCCGAAAGACCCTTAACTTGAAATCGAGTATTTATTAAAAAAAAGTTTTGTGAATGTTTTTAGAATTATGCTTTTATTACTCAATAAAAGGAGGAGAAAATCCTTGAATAATTTTTCTGTGTGTTTATTAAGAGAAGATTTAGCTGATAGATCAATGATTCTGAAAATTAGATATTAAACTACATGGTATACAGCAGTAAGAATGACATCTACCAATTCGCTCGAACCAATCTTTCTGTACTCCACATTATCACATTGACATAATAAAAGGACGACAGGGTTGAAACGATATAAATTCACATTTCCTTTTTAAAATGAATTTTCTTGATCTTTTGAACGATATTTTAATTTAGTAGATATAAAGGTCCGAATCTTATCAAAATGCAATCAAATGTTCCTATGAAAGGTACATGTATGCAAAATAATTGTAGAAAATTATAAAATGGCTTGATCTACTTCAAGGATTCTAGGGATAAAATTTTTTGCAGAAAGCAAGTGATTCAAAGCATGTAAGGCCTATGATAGCTGACCAATAGCTGGCCAATATCGAAAGCCAACGTGGCCCGTTTAACTGTTGCGTATCGATGGGGAACCAAACCATTCCTTTCCTAGCCTCCAGCTGCTATCCCACATAGGTCTACGATTACCGACCCATAGTTGGAAGACATCTAGTCAGGGATCGAACCCGGGACCTTTAAAATGATAGTCCGACTCGCTATCACTGCGCGGCTGATTATGCGATACAAAATCCTAAAGGGGAGGCATTATGTCCGCAAAAAACTAACTAAAAAGAATAAAAAACCCACTAGCAGCAACAACGAGATTGTGTTCAATTGATTTTGTCTCGCCAAATGACAAATCAATTACAGAAACCCAATGGAAATTTAATTTGCTCCTCCTACTTTTGTTTACCTCGATTTGATTGAAGAATGTATGACGCAACATAAATGACTGACATCATTGATTGACGCGCAGCTCCTTTGACCTTGCGTTATTTGACGAAAAAATAAGTCGATCGGTAAAACAGTTATAGTTCATATTCTGACAATTTACGCATATAACCTTGCGCTCCGCTAACGCTCCGCTTAGGTTATATCGCGTAAATTATCAGAAATGAACTATAACTATTACGTATTATTAACTGGTGGGCAATATTTGTGCCTTGTTATACATTGCCTAAATTAAATATAAAACTTTCATCTAAACCATGTGCAGCTTTGAAATATAATAACCCATAAAAAGCTTGCATTAATAGCCTTAAAATGATGGACTGGTGTTATAGGAGTCATTTTAAATTCAAATTACACAATATCATTATTTGTTACTTCAACTACATATCCAGACCTGCATTCAAAATGAGTGCTTGTGAAAATATTTAAGTCATGGTACCCTGTATGTGTTCTTGTGTGCAAAGTGTGGTTAAATTGGCAAAACAATTTGCATCATTTTGACATCCAGAACGCAGGGCTGGTTTACAAGTGCACCTAAATGCAAAGGGGGTAGCCTTTTGAAATATTTGTAGAATTTTCTAAATACATGTAATATACTTGTTTTTGGTATTTCAGCTAGGCTTATTTTGCATCTTAAAGGAAAAAGCGCATACACATAGATAGAGCTAGAGGCCTTATTCTTAATATTTGAGTTGAGAAACTTGCAGTCTTTTTAGTACTGTATCCAAGCTTATTTCTTTTTTATCTTAGATCTCATGGTGGTATTAGCTCGCTAAATTTACAATGGCAAATTCGGGGTCAAATAACCTAAATCTCACTCACCAACTATGTTTAAGTTCAGAGACTCCCTGTCTCTAAATACTGTATCTAAACTTATTTTACCAATCTCAGATCTCATGGTGGTCTGAGCTAATTGTGTGATGGCAAACTCAGGGTCGGACACTCCATAACTTGCCTGTAGAAAAGAAAAACACAAAAAAGTGCTCCTGTATAAACTAGACTTATCGCAAAGCACCCTAATAATCCCTGACAGCACTTGTCCATAAATACTTTTTTGAACAAAATAATGGGGGCAGAACAATTGACATTTTCTTCAAAGGGCCATAATTTTGACAAAAGCCAATAAACCTTTACCCAAATAGGACATTTTGGAAAAAAAGAAGAAATTGGTTCTCAAGCACCAGCCCTGCAAAATCACACACTGAGGTGAGCTTAAAACATTATATTAGTAAAGAGCTGGGACAAGTACTCGAGTACATGTACAGGTTTCCGGTTGGATAATATTCTTATCCGTTCCTGTATCATTACCTGTTACCTGACTATTGTATAAGCAATATGTACCTTTGGGGATCAATTTCAGAAAAGAATTAAAGACTGTTTAAAACAGTCTTCAATTCTTTTCTGAAGTTGATTTCCAGATGGTTCTATGGACTTACATCATACAGTTTTGTAACTTGAATCTATATTTTAAATTGTGCTTATGTTTATTATTCTCAAATACCATGTACATAACCAAGGTGTGAGAATAAAATATTGTTCTTGTTCTTCTTGAGATCATGGCTTCTTATTTGCGAGTCGCAGACTCCCAACACCTGCACCTCTTAAAACCATGATGGAATTTGTATGTTTCAACCCCCTTTAATGAATTTCTGGATACACCTTTGTATTTAGTTGATGAAACAAATGTATGGACAGTGACCATCGGGTAATCAAGTAACATGTACCTATATCTCAGGTACGCAGGTAAAAAATTTCATGTCGTCCCAGCTCTACATAAGTAAAGCTTACCGTATTATTGGGTACCTAAAATCTTATTCAAGCTGTAGTTTAGATGTTTTAGTTGACCCCTTGTCCTTACCTTATATGGGTCTTTGACTTTTACATACAAAACTCCACTAATATTCAATGTCACATTATCTGAAAAAAAATATTTCAATTGATTCATCAAAACTACAAATACACACATATAATACTAGTAAAATATCTAATTTTGCTTTTACTCTTTCCATTTCGTGAAATTTCATAATGGTCCTTATCAAAAGGGGTCACAGACAGCAATAAATACTGATTGCTATTTGATATGAAAACCATCCTATTTTGGTAGATAATATAATGGCAGGGGTTTCAAAGGACCTCAACAAAACGGTTTCCAAAGAACTCATCAATTAGCCTCAAAGGATCTTTGCCAAAGGTATGGGACTCCCAACTCTAAATGCAGACTGTTTCTTATTTTGCTGACATTGTTTTTTGGTTCAATATTGAAATATTCCAAAGATTTAGCTACACAAGCTATCGAATACATATGTTTTATGGGAATCAACTTCAAAAAAGAACTGTAGACTGTTTAAAACAGTCTACCTTAAAACCCTGTAATGCAAAAAAGAGAAATTGCCTATCGAAAGGAAATTCTTCCTTTTCCATAAAATTTCTTAAGTATAAAATAGCAGGACGGTACAGGAAAGGTTTAGAAAAGATACAACAAATAATGACCATACCATGAGAAAATAATAGTGAGCACATTTTAAGGTTATTTTAAGCATTGCTACATATAGCACAAATTTAACAGAGAATAATTTCATGTTGATAAAGAGTTAAGAATATATTTTCTTTTTATGAATAAATTGTGTCATCTTAAAAGACTATTTCTAACTGGTACAATTAACTTACCATTTAATATGAAACTCAATGAAAGTAAACATTTTTCATTATTTGCATAATTGCAAAGATACAAGAGAAACTTTTCTAGGCTTGCAGAGTAAGTTTTTGTATGTTTCAAATAAACAATCTTTTGAAATAAAAAAATATTCAGATGTAGGTTTAAGAGGGGATGAATCCAGTTTAAATCTTTATTTCTGAGTGAAACCCTATATTGTGTGTACTCATTGGAATTGTCTTGAAAAGACAATTCCAATTAGTACATACAACATAGAGATTAGGCTATTGTTATTGAAATAATTTAATCAAAAATCCAGAACCCCCACTCTATCTGTAGCTCTGTATATTTGTATACATCTGTATACCTGTATATCTGAAATACTGTTAAATATACTACATGTATTAAAAACCTCATGGAATATACCTGAAGTAATGGCATGTTGCTCATCAACCACAATGGCAATTTCTTTTAATGACTGCACATAGGGTACTCTAAATATAAAGGGGAACTTGAAATGTATACCCTACAAGTAAAGAAATATACATACATGAACAATTTAACATATGTCATCTGTCATGCAAAATTGGATCATCTGTGTAGTGTGTCAAGTAATGACCCTTATAAGACTGTGCCGTTTGCGCAGGCTGTCTAAGGTCAATACAATCAAACCTGTCTTAAACAAGCACATAAGGGACATTCAAAGAGTGCCTTTGTTTCTTAAGACAGGTGAATGCTTAATACAGGTCATTTTCAGATCAATTGGTTCATTTGGGAACTTAGTGGCTGTTTGATTACTTCACTGTCCTCTCTGACTTTAGTTTCTCTACATTGGCGTATCTAGGACTTTGAAATTTATATGCACTCAGAAGGCGACAACCAAAAAAATATACAGGATAAAGGCAATATGAGAGCTGTGACAAAAGATGAATTCCCTCTGTCAGCTTCCTTTTTATGATTTGAGCGTTAAATAAGCTGTAGTTTTGATAAAATGATTATTCATCTACAATATGTTTCTACAGAGGATTATTTCTTTTACACACTTGTGTAAATTGCTTAGAGGGAGTTACGCCCTTGTCTAGACTCTCAATGAATATCTATAATGATGGTGAAATTGTTAACAAGAGTGCCATCGTCACAAAATACGCCGCCACATTGCTGCTGTTTCACTGAAATAATTGTAGACACTACTTATTTTGACAGAACCAAATTGAAAATGACCAAGTTTCATTTAAATCAAGACAAAAAGTTAGGAGGAGTTGCCTTCACATGGCTGCAATTTCAATAAGCCCCAGGCACTAAGTTTTAAGGGGGCATAATTCAGGGAAATAAATGAGCCATAAAATCCTTGATCCATGTACATCTTCAAATTATGGTGATGACATTGACCAAGTTTCATTTAAATAAAGACAAAAAGTAAGGAGGATTTGTGTTCAAAAGGCTGCAATTTCAATGAGCCCTAGATACTAAGTTTTTAAGGGGCATAACTCAGGCAAAAATCAACAAACCATAAAATCCTTCCTTCATGCACATCTACCAATTGAGGTGATAACATTGACCAAGTTTCAAGAAGATCCAGCCGGAAACTTAGGAGGAGTTGCGTTGACAAGAAAAGTGGACCCAGAGACTAAGTTTTAAGGGGCATAACTTAGGCAAAAATCAATGAACCGTAAAATCCTTCCTTCATGCACATCTACCAATTGAGGTGATTACATAGACCAAGTTTCAAAAAGATCCAGCCAGAAACTTAGGAGGCGTTGCGTTGACAAGAAAAGTGGACCCAGAGACTAAGTTATCAAGGGGCATAACTCAGGCAAAAATTAACGAACCATAAAATCCTTCCTTCATGCACATCTACCAATTGAGGTGATAACATCGACCAAGTTTCAAAAAGATCCAGCCAGAAACTTAGGAGGAGTTGCGTTGACAAGAAAAGTGGACCCAGAGACTAAGTTATCAAGGGGCATAACTCAGGCAAAAATCAATGAACCGTAAAATCCTTCCTTCATGCACATCTACCAATTGAGGTGATTACATTGACCAAGTTTCAAGAAGATCCAGCCAGAAACTTAGGAGGAGTTGCGTTGACAAGAAAAGTGGACCCAGAGACTAAGTTATCAAGGGGCATAACTCAGGCAAAAATCAACGAACCGTAAAATCCTTCCTTCATGCACATCTACCAATTGAGGTGATAATATTGACCAAGTTTCAAGAAGATCCAGCCAGTAGTTTAGGAGGAGTTGCGTTGACAAGAAAAGTGGACGGACGTACGGACGGATGGACGGACGGATGGACGGACGGACGGACGGATGGACGGATGGACGGACGGACAGACGGAGAAGATGACGCCAATATACGTCCGCCTCCGGCGGCGTATAAAAATGTCACATATTGATGGCTCAGAGCAAAACAGTTTTAACTCCCTATATGTTTAAAGGGAGTTACAACTGTTTCGCACTGAGCTATCTAAAAAGCCTCAAATGATGTCACTTCTAGGCCTGAAACTATCAAACTTTTTTTGTGCTCAACTGAGAATTTACTTAAAAAAATTGTAATTCTGCTGTAATGCTATGATAAATGTGTGAGTGTGAAAGATAAGTCCAGTGAGTCACAGGTTGTCACATTTAAATTTTAGGGAAAAAAAGATCAAATTCAGGGAAAAAAGATCAAATTCCAAGATTGAGTTCACTTCTCAATTGAGTGCTAAAGAGTTTTTTAATCTTGCACCCCATCCAACCAAGCGTTAGTAGGCTTGCTGTGACATATACTTACAGGTTCTAGTATAGTATTAAACCTCCCAAAGTACTCTACTATCCAAGCTTCCTGTTGTGGAACAATATAAATCCCAATGTTCGACAACCATGGAGCATTGTTGGACAATGTTCGCACACTTTGTACTTCATTTGTTCCTAAACATCCTGGCACGTTCACTCCTCCTACACCATTTGAGCCTTGTAAACTATTGCCTAAAGCTGCAAAATTCTGCAAAAAACAGGTTGCGTTTGTGAAACATGAATGCCCCGAAACTGCATTTTTTTTAAACTTTGACCTTGTCACATGACCTTGGTATCTGTAGATGCACATCATCGAGATCTATCATCCTACCAAATTAAAATTGTATCTAGAATAGTTTTGAAGTACGGTAAGTACCTTATTGGTAATGATAAGTTTTCAGATAAAGTTTTGACAGACAGCCCAACAGGCAATGGCAAAACAATATGCCCTATTGTACGGCAGCTGGTCTCAAATCTCAATCACTAATTGTTTTTGGTTGGAAGATTAATTCAACTAATGATCGATTGTGAAATCTCATTCTTAGAAAATAATACAGCATTCCAAATATCATCCTTTAAAGAATAGAATATGAAAGTGTAGTTAAAACTCCTGACCTGAAGACGCGTCCTTTGGATTTTTCTACCAACTCTATGGCTCAGCATGCAATAGTTTTAACTGCCTATAAACATACAGGCAGTTACAACTGTTTCATGTTGAGCCATCAAACTGACGTAAGTTCCGTTAGAAAAATATAATGGCTTTCATTTATGTACTAGGACCTGATTAATCGATTAGGAAATTTCTTAGTCGATTATCACAATCAGAAGCCAAAGCCAACTGATTATCAATTATAATCAATTAATCTGTCCATCACTAATATGCCCAAAATCTTTCAATGAGGGAGGCAAAATAAAAATAAGCCTGAAAATGGCCCTAGTTTCTTAAAAAAAAAATCTATGGATAGGTACATAAAGTCTATGTTCAGATATGCATGATACTCATTAAGCACTGTGTGGCTGTTAAGGCTACCAATTGGCTGTCTATTACGCACATATGGAATCATTGGAAATGTCAAGCACAGGCCTTATTGAAAGAGAATCATTTTAGGTCTAGAAAAAATCGAGTTTAACTAAATTTTGATACCTTTATAGAATTAAGATTAAAATATTTGGGTGTCTTAAAATTTTTTAAAAAAATAAAATAAGAAAATAAAATTGATTTCCCAGACACACTGAGGTCAGGTGAAATGTATTCAACACTATGTAAAAAATCAAAAAGGACTTGGTTTTTCAAAACCAGTTTGTCTTATATGCCAGGTGACCCCTATAAAAGTACAGTATCGTTGAATTATGACTAGTGGTGTCAGAGAAGGTTAATTCAATTAGTTTTCATTCCATGTTGGACCATTTAATGGTGACTTGTAAGACTCAGCCCGTGAAGCCCATATTTATGGTCCAACAAGCTTTTAACAAAAAAATCTGAAAAAGCATGTTTCAAGGATCATTCCTGTGAAGTTTGGTTAATTTCTGACTTGTACAGGATTCTTCCCATCCAAACATCCTGCATAATTCTTCCTTCTTTGTCTAAATGTGTGGAATTTAAAAATGTTGATACTCAAGTAAAGAGGTACAGAAAAGAGGGGTAAGAGTATAAAATCTTTATTTCTCAATATTATTCTATGTTGTGTGTACTCATTGGAATCATCACCACAAGACAATTCCAATGAGTACAAACAATAAAGGGTTTCTGTAACAGTTATTGAAATACTTTGATTTAAAATCAAAATATGCCCTCTATTTGTAACCTTGATTCCTTATTTTCTTCTTGTGCTGAAGGAATATTTGAAGTATTTTCAACCCTTGCGTTAGTTTCAACGAAGAAGATTTTGTCACCAGACAGGACCTTTATTCTTTTTTGTCCCTTGACAGCCTGTTACGTGTAACACCTATTTTATAAGCCTGATTAGGATTTAAATGAAGAAATCTGACACAGCATGACTCAAAGATCATTTCTGTCAAGTTTGGAGGAATTCTAACAGGTTGTTTTGAGGGAGAAGATACTTAAATGACAAGTTTACAAATGCAAGGACAAACTACCATAAAAGGGCAAAATATAAGGCCTAAAAATTATTGAGAGCAGATTAACATAGTTGAAAGCAGACAAAAGGACATGATCATTTATTGGAAAGAATCAAGCAACATGTCATCATGAGGTTGCGCTCTTATTTATGAGGTGCTTTACAAATGGGGAAGGGGGGATCAAACCCCAATCCCCACCAACCCTTCTAAGATGGGCAACTGGACAGCTACATGGGTTTGCCTAAAATACGAAATGGACTGCCTAGCTTGAAATGCGGCAAAATGGACCGCCCAGTGGAGAAATGGACTTTTTATATACGACATAACGTACTTTTTTCGATTAAAATACCAGTTCAATGCTTTATATAGATCATTTTTATAAAAATTACATTAGACATGAAGATATTTATGCATTTATCATTTAAAGACTAACATTGACTGACGACTAAGAAGACCCCTTGTCGGCAAAACGGGCTTCTTTAAACGCAATTCACTACACAGTTTTCTTTATTTAGTCTTATATCAATCTTACAAAGCATGTTTTTTATCATTATGCATATTTCAATGAATTGATAAGATAACATTCTGATATCGATGTATTTATTGTTTTCATGATAATTGCCTTTGAATAGCGAGCATGAAATGGACATTCCAGGTGTCGAAATGGAGTTCATTCTGGGCTTAGTTAACCCTTTCCTGTTTTACAAAATTTTGGACCTGTCCAAATTCAAAGGTTTTGGAGACCAAAATTTAAAGTGAATTCAATTTGAAAAATAAACATTCAGTAGGGTAGAAAATAGTGTGGAAAAAGAAGAAATTGCTTGTCAGAAGCAATTTCTTCTTTTTTCCATATTGTTTTCTCGATCATAAAATGCAAGACACGTAAAAAGCAGGGATTAAACAGCAAAGGGTTAATATCATGCAACAGATTTCTTCCTTCGATAATGGAATTGGCCTCAGTGAACAACAGTTGTACTAAATAGGTTGAAGTTAGTTTTGAAAAGCTGCTGATGCCCGAGTTTCTTGCGTAAAGAATCGGACAGCAAAGTGGACATGAAAACGGAGAAATGGGCTTCAACATTTAAAAGAAAACAATAGAAGTGCCACTTTTTAGCAATAAATCAATAAATAAAACACCCTTGTTGATAATTTTAGGCAATAAATCGGCAAATGGAAGTCCATTTTCTAGATTTATTACATATATATAAAGGTCCATGGTCCATTTTGCTCCATTTCGTGGTGAATGGTCCATTTCGTATTTTAGGCCAACCGCAGCTACATGGGGAACCAACCTATGATCTGGAAGTTTGAAGTCTGGTCCTTCTCCAAAAGCCTAAACAATAAGATAAATACTGCAATTACCGTGTTTATGGTAGCAGTAATAACACGAATTATTGCATAATTACTACCCCACCCACATGAGTCCGACCTTTTACTTTTTAACATTTGAACTGGATGGAATCGATAAGTGTCCATGACACAAATAAAAAATTACATCAAAACGTTAACAATTATTATTTTACGTTATTCACCTTTAATTTGTGAAAGTTTCGGCGAGATATCGTCCGCAACATGTTTGTTTCTCACATGCAAGTGACAGTTTGTTGACATGCTAACAGGCCATAAGGCTTGATTGATTGTTGATCACGGGAGCTGTATTATATCATCGAATCAAGAAGAATATTGTTCCAAATCTGAACGGTTCGAGTTGCATATATTTTTGGAACACACGGACTCAGCTAGATCGCACAAGCTCACCTTGAGCACTTCGATGAGCTTTCCATGCATTTACCATATTAAACATCTTTCTTTGTATCAAAGACAAATTCATAGAAGTCTAGAATACGCATCGGGTTAACGTCGGTTTTCTCCCGGAAACGGCCGAGTATGAAACGTGGTCATCCCCCGGTTATCAGGGACAGTCGTGAAATAGCGGGGTTGGCGACAATGGCACTATGGTAACAAGTTGAAAGCATCGCATCACAGTATTGCTCATCGAACAATATAAATTGAGCGGCCGGTTTGGGAAATACCGCTTCACTTCGGCTGGCCCTGACCAACTGTTCGTTCCCGACGTATGCATGTAAATATGATGACACACGTGACTCTGACTTTGAGTTATATTCACATGTTTAAAATGTATGCCGATGACGTAATTCTCATCTCGAAGAGTGAAATGTGGTGCTTAGATATTAATGTTGACAAAACGAAAATAATTGTCTTTAATAAGAATTGCAAAGAATATCCTCTTAAATTCGCTTATAATGATAAAGAAATTGAAATTGTTCAACATTATAAATATCTAGGAGTTATATTTTCTTCTAACAGAACTTTTGTGAGGGCACAAGTTCAGTGATCTCTAGGCCTACGGTAGAGCTTTAAAGGTCTACTTCAAGCTAAAGGAATTTTTGAGGACTTCTCACAAGGTATCGGGTACAAGCTTACATGTCTTTGATCACGCGGTTAAGCTCATATTATTATGATGGCTGTAAAATATGGGGCACATCAAATTTGAATTCAGCTTCGGTTAGAAATGAATGAATGTTTAAGATAGAAAAGTCATTTGAAAATTTCCAATCTGAAAGATTAGCTATGAAATTTTATAAATATATACTTGGCACACACAAAAAGACTAATAATTTAGCAGTTTGGGGAGATTTGGGTAGAACTCCTTACTTCATTGATATCTTGTGTGCAATGTTTAATTTTTTCAAAAGGTTAGAAACTCTACGTAAAGATAGTCTATTATAAAAAGCATATTATGCTAATAAACATGTTTCTGTAGACGATTCAATTTTTCACGAATTAAATAATTCAATCAATGTAAGCATGACAGAAATTGAATCAATTCCCATGATCAGTCGCTATATGAATTATTGGGAAAGAGAAGTTAGAATAAATGCAATTGATAAACAAGGTAAATTGAGAATTGAGATTATACCTTCAAACCATTTTTTAAAAAAAGAACATTATTTTAACTGGCAAAACTAAGGAGGAAAGAAAATTCTGAACACAGTTTAGATTGAGTTCTTATAAACTGGAAATTGAAAGAGGGAGGTATTGTAAAATAAAACCAGAGGAAAGAGTATGTACTAATTGTGATAGTGGACAGATTGAAAACGAATTTCATTTTATGATTAAATGTAACAAGTATCACAATGAGAGAAAAACTCTTTTTTCTGAAATCGGAGAAATAAATAAAAACTTTCTAATTCTGGATGACTTTAACAGATTTTTGTGGTTAATGTCATCTGAAACCCGATAGTTATCAATATTGTTTCCCTTTATCTAAAATGTTGTTTTGATAAATGGAATCAATAAGCTGAAAGAATAAACTTATCATTGTCGATATTCCATTTGCTCAATTTCATTTCAATATACATTAATATGTGTTTTGATCTCAAAATAATATTGTTTTATTGAAAGATATGAGATTTTTTATGATTTATTTTCTATAAGACATGTGTTTAATTTTGTACATGTATGTTTTGTTATGCCCAGATTGGCCAACTAAGTTGGAATTGAAATATATTCTATTCTATTCTATATATTCTATTCTATGTTAACTGGCGGAAATGTAATTCAAAATTATATGCAATACAGGTTCTCCTTGAATGAAAACCTCTCTAATAACAAGTGCTGCGAACAGATGGACGTTTTCATTTAGGTATTGGACCCGTATTAGTTTCACAACGTCTCAGAAGTGATGAAAGCTAACCGCGTTAACCGTGGCGAGGTTTCCTGATCATCGGATTTCAGTACATCTTCACGAGTCAAGGGGTATCGAATCGATAGCTTCTTCTCGAATAAAGATAAGTAAAACGTTCGCAACCCTTGGCTCGACAAGATGATTTCAGTAGCGAACCTCGGTTAACCTTGTGAAACGCCACGAGTTTCGAAATATTGCAGAACTATCACGGACCCACAATATCAAGAAAGAAAATGCAATGACGTTGAAAATTTAGAGGCAGAGAAATCTTCGACTCGAATTCTAAAACCATTTTGACTCGCGTATCGTAGCGCATAAGCTGCAATTGATGCTCTAGCGAAAGATCTGCCCCGATGGAGTCCTTACCGCAAAGACATACAGTTAATAACACCGTGAAATTGACACTCATCCCGACCAAAACCATTCAAATCACTCGCTCAATGCTCCAATCATTCATTTCAAACAACGCCCCTAAATCGTACTAAAACGATTAGAATTCGTCAAAATGGTCAATATTTAAGGGCAAATAGATCGAATAATTGCATTAAGGTTGTAGTTAATTTCCAAGCGTCTGGTTTGATTGTGAAGACACAAAATCATAAAAGTACACACATTTAAGTTAAAGGGAGATAATAAATTATCGCGGATTATTTTGTCCGATCATTTGGACGAAATTGTCGATGATTTAACCCCCTTGAAATTCATTCAAAGCTCGCTCCAAAATCATTCATAACAAATCAAAAATCATTCATTGTCTATTTCACAATGTAGCTGACTGTAGCAAGAGGCCCCCAACTTGACCAAAATTCCCAGATTATTTCTGATTGTGTTTTCAAGACGCATAAATTTAACGTCGAACCTTACTCATTTCAACGCTCAAACCCCTTTTACGTATTCAAGAGCCACATTGACAATAACCATTACTTTGTTTTGGTTGAGTAGCCGCCGTCATAGCGCAGTTGGTAACGCGTCGGCCGGATTGTCAATCTAGAGGCCCCGGGTTCGTTCCCCGATGGCGGTCTACCTTTCCCGTACTATTTCCAATATGTTGATAATCATTTTTGGCGTAAACTTATTCGGGATAGCAGCTCGAGGCTAGGAAAAGATGTGGTGGTTGTACAGGTGAAAGAAATACCAGGAATCCATTGGTAGACGCTTCATCCACCAGCCGCCGCGACATAACCGAAAGATTGTTGAGAGCGGTGTAAAACCCCATTCAAACTAACAAATTTGTCTTGGTTGATCACTTTAGGCTCGAATTTATCAGTGCAGTTTCTTTTCGAGAAAAGAGAGTCGAGAAGGCGCGTATTTAGGCATAGAAATCGAACGAAATCGAAATTTGTTCTTTTTGACTTGCGTAAACGTCTTTTATTGTTTAAGCTGTCCTGTTTTCTCATGATGTAAAATGTCTTCCAGAAAACAGACATCAAATTTTCACTGATACCCTTTTTAGCTCGCCTGCTCATGGTGAATATATGGAACACTTTGTTGTCTGTAATCCAGTAGCCGTCGTGCGATGCACGTTGTCCATAATAGCACAGAAAAAGGAGCAGTAATGTGTTACCAATCGGTCAAAATATTTCAGTATGGCTACTAAGTAAGAATGAAAAGGTTGTAGATGTAACATTCTTGTGAATTATTTCTTGAAGAAAGTATTTACTCAATAATGAAAAAAAAGACTGTGTTTGTTTTTTAAAAAGTGTATCAGGTAACACTAATGATTTTGCTAAGAATGTGTCTTAAAATTGTCATTTAATGATCTCACAGTTAACAACATCGAGGAATTGACAATGTGAATGATTTAGGAATGGTTTTGGAATGATATTGGATGAGTGTGGAGCGAGTTTTGAGTGAATTTAATGGGAGGTAATCCAGTGTCGCAAATTTTGTTCAGTGTGAACAAAATTAGCGATAATGATTGATTGATTGAATTGAATTGAGTTTAACGCCGCTTTCAACATTATTTCAGTTATATCGCGGCGGCTGGAGCACCTAACAATGGATTCCAGGTATTTCTCTCACCAGTACAACCACCACATTCTTTCCTAGCCTCCAGCTGCTATCTCACATAGGTCTACGGTTATCAACCAATTGTCGAGAGACAAATAGTCGGAAAGAATGAGTGCCGCCGTCGGGGATCGAACAGCGATAATGATTACCTCCCTTTAATAAAATATACATACAAGATCTTTAGATAGCTTTCTATTTCTTCAAAGACCTATTAGACGCTCACAATTTGAGATATGTCAGTGAAATCGCCATTTTCTCTATCCAAACTTATTTTGTATGACGTTGTTGATTCTATATTTTTCAATGAGTTTGAGCGTTTCGGAATCGTTTGAGTGAGTGTTTGGAATGAATAATGAAACGCTGAGTAAATGATATAGAATGGTTTAGATTGAAGTGAATGTCAATTTCATGATGTTACTAACTGTAGAAGGTAACTCAATTTGAAAAAGCTAAAGTCAAGAGGACAAAGGTGGGCGATATGGGAACTTCAATTGTCCACTTTTCTTCCTGACGTCAGCGTACAAGCACCAACCTCGAGTTGTATCAAGATTACACAAAATTTTACTCAAGTGTTTTTTTAGAACATTGATAGAGAGCAATTAAAAAACGATGCATGTTAAATATTAGGGTTCATTAGCCCCAATTTTTCCTTGTGTATTTAAATTCTATGAGGTATTTTTCTGAAGGATCATTTCTATGAGTTTTGGTTGAAATCAGATGGTAAGTTTGGAAGGGGAAATCCTCATCTACCTTAAAGATCAACTTGATAAAGTACAGACAGCTGGAATCGTTATAGGCTGCACCAAACTCTGAATGCTCTCCCAAAACAGAACAACATACGGATATAAAACTGCCTTTTCTCACACTGCTCCCATTTTCTTCTATAGAGAACAACCATCACAGATACCCTTGTGTTATTATCCAAGATTAATGCCCTGGCAGGGCGGGGCCTATGCACTTAGGGTTACGGGAAATCAGCTTTTATTTAAAATAACCTACTTCTAAAGAGAGTCGAAATAAATAACTCGAGACCAAAAATCGTAGATTGGTAACCAAATCCTCGTAACTTCAGCTTAATCAAGCTGAAGTTACGAGGCATTGGTTACCAAACGATGAAATGTGTTCACTTTCTCAAAGCACGTGAATCCTTAAGGTTTTAGGATACAATTATTTGAAAGGGTTAACGATGATTACCGACTAAGATTCGAAAGAACCCAAACTATTGAAAAGTAAACTCGCCAAATTACGTCACAGTTAAGCCCCGCCCTGCCAGTTCATTAATTACGCAGAATACACATGTGCAGGCATACAACATGACCTAGATATCATGAAGATGAACACTGTGACCAATTTTGACAACTATTGAACCATTTGGACCTCTAGAACATAGAGTAGATTTGACCTTTTGACCCCGTTTTGAACCCGATTCAAATTCTTTTAAGTAATTTGAAAAAACATGACCCAGGTGTGTGTGAAGTTTGGTTGAATTTCATCCATTAATTTAGGAGGAGAATATATTTGTATGATTGCTAATGGCCAAACAGACATACAGGCTCCGGACATTTGTCCTTGTGACATGATAAACATCCTGACCAAATTTCACCAATATTTGATCAGAATTGTGTCCCCTAGAATGCTTACTAGGGTGCTCATGGTGGGGGACATTTGCAAGAAGTAATAATGTGACCTGTCATGCAAAAAGGGGCCATCTTGGAATAATTTAGAATGAATAATTGAATAAAAAGATTGGTTCTAGTACAGGCCAAACAAAGATCGCATTTCACAGACAGGTAGGTTGATCCTTCTAGCTTCAGAATTAATTATCAAAACTCGAAACGTTTCGACCCTAGTCAGTCTGCGCGTAGTACGCGCAGTCTGACTAGGGTCGACACTTTACGCATTTTTCCGATGGTCCCTTTTCGCGAAATGGGTCACAATTTTGAAAATACATCCATAAATGAAGGAGTGACGCTCCGCCCAAAATTGGCCGGAGAACGCACATACACTGATTTGCTGTAGTGACGACTATATCTAACTCACAGCAAGCGTGCTTGATGAAAGGGATAATGAGGAGTCAGCCTAAACATATTTTACAGCATGTTTATTTAATGGCACTTACAATAGTTTTGCAATAATCCACTCGACATTATTTTTTGTACAAAAACGTCCGTTGAAATATCCAGTGATAATAAGATAATTTTTGGGGAACGAGTTGACCGAGAAAAAATCGATTGGGGAACGAGTTGACCAATTTTGGGGAAAGAGTTGACCAAAATCGCCACGAGTTGACTGTGGAACGAGTTGACTGGCACCCCTCGACATGGGGTTTCCCTCTCCAAAAAGCTGCCTACGATATAGCCACCTGCCGGGTTTTGTATATTTGCGACATCGTGCGATTTTATTTTCTACGGCGTATGACTTTTCAAAATCGCGAGTTGACTGGATATTTTTTTTATAAACTTGTCACATAATTGACCTCATCACATGACCTTGAGCTTAGCATCAACAGAGGTCTATCATTTTATAAGCATTATATCTGGAATAGACTGGAAATATTTGATGAAGTTAATTTTTTTTGTTGACAGAAAGACAGACGGACAACAGTTACTGTAAAACAATATGCTCCTAATCTTTCCATGCAGGGCATAAAGGAAATCAGGTAATGTTGATCCAGACTGCAGGTCTGTGCAGACTGATCACAATCTTCCCGTAGTGTTAAAGCTTTATAGTGGTCGCTAATAGGAACTGGTCACTAAAGAGAATATTTCAGGACAAATAAATAAGGTCATTTTGACAGCATAAATTTCGTTTTCCTTTTTTGAATGGGGTTTTACGCCACTTTCAACAATCTTTCAGCTGTATTGCAGCGGCTGGTGCACCTTACAATGAATTCCTTTTATTTCTCACACCAGTACTACCATTACATTCTTTCCAAGGTTCCAGTTGCTATCCCACATAGGTGTACAATTATTGACCCATTGGTGAGAGGCAAATAGTCCGAAAGAATGAGTTCCGTCGTCGGGGATCGAATGCTTGCATAGTTTCTTGCATAATTCTTACTAAACTCTTTGATGTTGGAACCCCTTAGAATCGTCTAAGTTAGGCGGTTTTTATGGGATCTAACATCTTAACATCAATAATAACCAATTTTTCATTTAAGAATGTGCACTTTTTCAGAGATGTTGCTTAAGGTGAATGGACTTTTCATGATGGTCATTTAATGAAAATGGTGGTTGTTCGAGCAATATCGTCTGTATTTTAAACAAGTCATCTAAAACAGATGAACACATGACTTTGTCAAGATTTTATGATTTAGATGATACTTTTAAATTTGGTATTTTGTGGTATTTCATTAAAAGGTGATTGGTATTTTTTTTTATCATATAACCCTTTTTTTCCAAAAGATCAACATAATACTTCATGAACAAATTATTTTGTCATTCAAGGTGACAAAAAGGCATTACTTTCAGCTCTCAGCTCATTTTCATAGTTGTATTAATTATTCTATTAGTTATTAAATGGGTTTATTTCACTCTGGTAACAAGTGTATTATAAAGAATGGTAACTAGATAAAAGATAGAGACAACATTTTAAAAATACCACCATAACAATTTTACTCCAATAAAGAACAAAATTAGTACCAAACAAAGGTACCAGTAATACTAATTAACAATAAACAAAGAGAGGTAGCTGCAGATTTCAAAAATCAATTTATGTCACATATAGGGTAAGTTGACCAAATAACATGAAAATCTGGTGGCAAGAGGAATTAGCCAATAACAGCTAATATCACTTTAATCTTGTGGCCTTCGGCCAGTGGAGCTAAAAAGCTTCATAATCCAAATTGTTTTTCTCGAGTAATGAAACCAATTTTTCAGCCAATCAGAATGTACGAATCTTGGTGAACATTGGTGCCACAATCCCCACTTAGATTACCCCCAGTGGATGAAATACAGGATAATTGTTTGTTTCAGTGTAAGATCAATTTATATTTCATTGAGTAACAAACAAAAGCTGTATTTTCAATAGTGGCTGAGCCACAAGTGACAATATAGTTCGTGTTGTTCACAAAAAGAAATATGAATCAATCCTAACTGAAAAAAATATTCTATTTCTTTAATGCTAAAAAGGGACATTTGAGAAAATTTTGGGACATATTTACTGAAAGCATGTCATTTTACATGTGATTGCTAAGCAACATCATTATGATGTCATTAAAATTTACTTTGTTGGGCTCTGCTCAAATAATGCTCTATAACTTTTTGATAATTTCACTGGATTGGCATTGAGATTATCATTAGAGCCTGTGCCTGACATTTCCAACAATTTCTCATTTGCGCAAAGCAAAGCCTCTAGCCAGCCTGTCCAGAAGCATTGTCTGACCAGAGTCTTCTACATCCACAATATAGGTGGATAATGTCTTAATCCCTCTTCTTGTAATCAGAACACATTCTTGTTACAAATGTGCTGTTGTCTAGGGTGCTAATTTTTATGATACGCATAAATGTGAAATTGTTGGAAATGTCACACACAGGCTCATTTGATATGTATGACAGTTTACTTAATGTCACACTGATGCTTCACTCTGTATCTTTTTGATGTCCATTAAATCACCCAATAGACTGACCATCTTCATGTCTTTAGACTTGGAACCTTTTTTATTTTTTGTCTTCAATAGCTCAATTTTATTTTTTTCTTCCAATTTCTGTAATTTCAGTTTTTCTTTCCTCTCTTTTTCAGCTTTCTTTACTTCAGCCTCTTTCCTCTTTTTCTCAACATAAACTTTCACCTCTTCATCTGTCATTTCAATAACTTTAATATCTTTTTCATTTGTTGGTTCAGCGCATTTAAATTGTTTAGCATCAATTTCAAACGTCAAGTCTAGTTTAATACATTTTGCATCTTTTTGGCCATAATGCACATTTTTTATATGTAAGTTTACTTTATTAGCGCTACACACTTGATAGTCACACAAACTACATCTATAAGGTCGTATACCAGCATGTCCCATTAAGTGGGATTTCAAAAGATATGTATAGCCTGTACGATATTCACATTGATTACAAGCATATATTTTTTGTTGGAGGTGAATGTTTCGGTAATGTCGGAGGATTTCTAATCGGAGGATTGAAGCAAAGTCACAATCTGTACATTTATATTTCACAGCATCAGAATGGTTGTGTTTTTGGTGGCTAGCAAGGCAGGTGGCCTGAAAAAGAATGACATAAATTTTACTTTGGAAAATACATTGACCTTACTTAATGACCTAACATCGTTAGCCTGTTATAAACACCCAACCCTTCTTTTATGATTTATTACAGATAAATGGAATTTCTAGATCTGAGAAAGAATACCATTTTAAGGGTCAATAGGTTGGACTAGCCATCTGTTATTTTTTCTTTTTCTCAAATGTTTTCTACCATAAGTTTTGTGTTGCTACTTTTTTTAAGGTTTCGGCCAAGTATTGTTTGGATTTCTGAATCTAACCCATATTTTGCTGTATTCAAATCTTGCTTTAAATAAACAGCCAATTATTCGGGACAATTCAAAAAGTCAAGCTCAAGTTTTTACCACAATACTAAAGACAGAAGCAGGCATAGTAGGCTAAGATCAGACTGCAAATCTGTGCAGGCTGATCTTAGGCTATAATGTCTGTCAAAGCTTTATGTACAGTAGGAATATGAAAAGAGGTTGATTTTTCCAAAAACCTCCCAACTGCTGCTTTAAACAAGCTATAGTTACAAGATTTTAGTAGAACAAGAGCTGTCACTGTAAGATGACAATGCCCCCGACACCGCTTTGATTTTAAATTATGGCCAATCTATGTTGAAGGTCAAGGTCATCCAGGGGTCAAGGTCACCAAAGTATGTGCCTACAGAAAGGTAATGTACCAAGGAATGTTGTGGTAAAGTATGATGCGAATATGTTAAGTAATAAGGAAGTTATGGCCAATGTTAAAGTTTTTGGACGGAATGACGGACGGACGGACAGACGGACAAGTCAAATTTATGATGCCTCCCTATCGGGGGCATAAAAATGGTGATAAGAAAAGAGGCCCATGAGGGCCTGAGTTGCTCTACTGACTATCATTTTTTCTTAAAACTTCACTAATATTTCAGGAACTTGATTGCTTTGGTTTTATGAGAATCCAGTATCACGAAAACAAGATTGCACTAAGTAAAATTCAACAAGACCTTTTACAGTGATTTTTAAACATATTGTCTTTATTTTCAAAAGCCAAAATCGTTATGACCATTCAATAATGCTAAGAAAATTCCAGGAGAATTTTTTATGGAATCCAACAGATTATCCCCAGTTTTGGAAGTCATGATCCTTGTAACCCTTCAATCATCCTGTGAAAGTTTCAAGAGAATGGTCAATCCTATAATATTTGTGGGCTTTATCATGTAAAAGTTAAAGGATGGGTTCACAGATGGACAGACTGGAAACATGCAAACCCTATAGCCTGACAGCCCTACTGATGTTGAAAATGATTCCATCAGTTACATTCTGAGAAAATAATTTTCATAGTTTCCACTATTTAACATATCGAGGAATGACCTCCGCCCATAAAATGCATATTTTCCATCCAATCAAAATAATTTTTGGTACACTGATAAAGGGTCACTCAAGGATCATACCAGTGAAATTTGGTTGATATCCAAAAAATTAGATTCTGAGAAAATGATTTTCAAATTTTCCACTATAATAATATATAGAGAAATGACCTCTGCCTAGAAAATGCATATTTTTTATCCAATCAAAATGATTTTTTGTAGACTGATAAAGGGTCACTCAAGGGTCATTCCAGTGAAATTTGGTTGATATCCATCCGTTACATTCTGAGAAAATGATTTTCAAAGTTTCCACTATATAACATATAGAAAAATGACCTCCGCCCATAAAATGAATATTTTTCATCCAATCAAAATGATTTTGTAGACTGATAAAGGGTCACTCAAGGATCATTCCAGTGAAATTTGGTTGATATCCATCCGTTACATTCTGAGAAAATGATTTTCAAAGTTTCCACTATATAACATATAGAAAAATGACCTCCGCCCATAAAATGCATATTTTTCATCCAATCAAAATGATTTTGTAGACTGATAAAGGGTCACTCAAGGATCATTCCAGTGAAATTTGGTTGATATCCATCAGTAACATTCTGAGAAAATGATTTTCAAATTTTCCACTATATAACATATAGAGAAATGACCTCCGCCCATAAAATGAATATTTTCCATCCGATCACAATGATTTTTTGTAGACTGATAGAGGGACACGCAAGGATCATTCCAGTGAAATTTGGTTGATATCCATCCGTTACATTCTGAGAAAACAATTTTCAAAGTTTCCACTATATAACATATAGAGAAATGACCTCCGCCCATAAAATGCATATTTTCCATCCGATCACAATGATTTTTTGTCGACTGATAAAGGGTCACCCAAGGATCATTCATGTAAAATTTAATTGGTATCCATTGATTAGAATCTGAGAAAACTCACTTTTTACCATATTTGGAAATTAGCCACGCCCATTAAATCCACGTTTTTCATTGGATCAAAATTTCTTGAACAACTTTGAAAGAGGGTCACCCAAGGATCATTCCTGTGAAGTTTGGTTGAAATCCATCCAGTAGTTTCTGAGGAGAAGATTTTTAAAGAAAAGTTTACGACCGGACGCACGCACGCACAGACGGACGGACGCACGACGGACACAACGCCATGACAATAGCCCCAGTGGCTTACAGCCAGTGGAGCTAAAAACAAGTGAAGATAACTAAACAAGAGGACCAAGATGGTCCTAGATTGCTCACCTGAGTCTCTTTGACCCCTGGGACATCACATCAACTCAATAGACAGATGTCATAAAGGAGATGATTTCTACACAAAACCAAGTATATGTAGGCAGTTACAACTATTTTGCGCTTAACCATCTAGATTTTAAGATATTTTGGGTTCTACTGATGTTGAAATGATTTTCAAAGTTTCCACTATGTAACATATAGAGCAATGACCTCTGCCCATAAAAGACATATTTTGCATCTGATCACAATATTTTTTTGACTGATAAAGAATCACTAAAGAATCATTCCAGTGAAATTTGGTTGATATCCATCGGTAAGATTCTGAGAAAATGATTTTCAAAGTTTTCACTATTTAACATATAGAGAAGTGACCTATAAAATGCATGTTTTACATCTGATCACAATAATTTTTGGTAGACTGATAAAGGGTCACCCAAGGATCATTCCAGTGAAATTTGGTTGATATCCATCAATTACATTCTGAAAAAATGATTTTCAAAGTTTCCACTATAAACATATAGATAAATGACCTCTGCCCATAAAATGCATATTTTTCATCCGATCACAATAACTTTTGGTAGACTGATAAATGGTCACCCAAGGATCATTCATGTAAAATTTAATTTGTATCCATTGATTAGAATCTGAGAAAACTCACTTTTTACCATATTTGGAAATTAGCCACACCCATTAAATCCATGTTTTTCATTCGATCCAAATTTCTTGAACAACTTTGAAAGAGGGTCACCAAAGGATCATTCCTGTGAAGTTTTGTTGAAATTCATCAAGTAGTTTCTGAGGAGAAAATTTTTAAAGAAAAAGTTTACAACCGGATGCACGCACGGATGGACGCACGATGGACATGACGCCATGACAATAGCCCCAGTGGCTTTCAGCCAGTGGAGCTAAAAAGTGAGTTTGGAATAAATGCTAATTTCAACAAAAGATCCAAGTTATAATTGGTGCTAACTTTCTAGTGACACCTAGTATACAACCCAACTTACATCAGGTGTTGAGTAAGGACACTGATCACAGAGGTACCTCTTCACACCGTCATGTTTCATCTTGTGGAGGGCCAGATTTCTCTTGTAGAGGGTCTTAAATTCACAGTCAGGTACAGGGCAGTAGACATAGTCACCTGAAAAGCAGGATATGGAGGACAATTGATGAGTGGTCATGAAATACAAAATCTTATCCAGCGGTTTGGAAATATGCATTTTCTACTTGTCCAGGATCAACATGAACTTGTCTGTAAAAAAAAGAGAATAGATAAATAACAGAAATTCTTGTTTTTAGAGAAGAAAATGCTGGAACCCAGCATTTTCTTCATTGAAAACAATATTTTCTACATATTAATACAAACATTTGGATAACTAATTACCTCTATCAAGTACCATTCAAAGATTTGTCCTCGATTTTACTTGTCCATGGACAAGTGGCAAAGAAAAATGTACTTGTTGACAGGTAGAAAAACCTGTGTCAGACAAGTCGGGCATGGATCAATTTAAAGAGTCATATATAAACAGATGTAAATGAGGCTCTACTGAGTTTTTATCTATTTAAGATGATGAGTTTGATAAACTTTTTATTTCATTAATACTATTTGATATTCTTTTGAATATATGACTCATAGTTTTGTGATTAATCTACAAATTTCTTCATATTTTGTCTATTTATTTTTTTCAAATGTAACCTATCTTGCAAAAGCAGACCATATGGGAAGTGTGAAAATTATCATCTCATGAGACAGTGTGGGCTGCTGCGGCTGGCTAGGGTTGATACTTTTTTCACTCTTTTGAATTTCCTAAATCTAGAATGACTAATGGTCCTTGCCATATAAATCTAGTGCATAGAAATCTTGTCAAAATTCTACCTCTGGCTGACCCCAACAGCGGCACTCATTCTTTCCAACTATATGTCTCTTACCACTGGGTTTATAATGGTAGATCTATGTGATGTAGTAGCTGGAGGCTAGGAAAGGATGTGATGGTTGTACTGGTGAGAGAAATACCAGGAATCCATTGTTAGGTGCTCCAGCTGCCGCGATATAACTGAAACAAGAGGCCCAAGAGGGCCTGTATCGCTCCACTCGATTAAAAATCTCAAGATTTGAAAGAGAGATATTGATAATAGAAGGTAATGAAAGTGAATAGCATTCAGAAGGAATTCTGACTTTTTCTAAGTTGAAACTAACTTATGAAGAAATCAACTTATTTAACTAATATGTAAAATTACAAGGAAAAAAACTATATAGATATCACTTTGAAACAAAAGGACCAGAATGGCCCTAAACCGCTCACCTGAATTTTATTGATCCAGTGGATCTCATCCAATCCAAATTTCTTGAACAACTTTAGAAGAGGGTCACCCAAGGAACATTCTGAAAAAAGCCTAATGGTTCAAGAGGAGATGTCCTTCAAAGATTTCGGGGTCAAAAAAAGCCCCGCCCTGCCAAGCCCATATTTGGGGGTCAATCCACATTTCTTGAACAACTTTAAATGAGGGTCACACAAGGAACATTCTGGTAAAGTTTCATTAAAATTGGCTTAATGGTTCAGGAGGAGATGTCGTTCAAAGATTTTGGGGTCAAAATAAGCCCAGCCCTGCCACGCCCATATTTGGGGGTCAATCCAAATTTCTTGAACAACTTTAGAAGAGGGTCACCCAAGAAACATTCTGGTAAAGGTTCATTAAAATCAACCCAATGGTTCAGGGGGAGATGAGGTTCAAAGATTTCGGGGTCAAAATAAGCCCCACCCTGCCACGCCCATATTTAGGGGTCAATCCAAATTTCTTGAACAACTTTAAAAGAGGGTCATGCAAGGAACATTCTGGTAAAGGTTCATTAAAATCAACCCAATGGTTCAGGGGGAGATGAGGTTCAAAGATTTCGGGGTCAAAATAAGCCCCACCCTGCCACGCCCATATTTAGGGGTCAATCCAAATTTCTTGAACAACTTTAAAAGAGGGTCATGCAAGGAACATTCTGGTAAAGTTTCATTAAAATTGGCCTAATGGTTCAGGAGGAGATGTCCTTCAAAGATTTTGGGGTCAAAAAAAGCCCCGCCCTGCCACGCCCATATTTGGGGGTCAATCCAAATTTCTTGAACAACTTTAGAAGAGGGTCACCCAAGGAACATTCTGGTAAAGTTTCATTAAAATTGGCCTAATGGTTCAGAATGAGATGTCGTTCAAAGATTTTGGGGTCAAAATAAGCCCTGCCCTGCCACTCCCATATTTAGGGATCAATCCAAATTTCTTGAACAACTTTAGAAGAGGGTCACCCAAGGAACATTCTGGTAAAGTTTCATTGAAATCGGCCCAATGGTTCAGGGGGAGCAAATGCTTAAAGAAAAGTTTACGCACACACGGACGGACCGACAGACGGACGGACGCACGGACGGACACCTCGCCATGACAATAGCTCTCTGGCCTTCGGCCAGTGGAGCTAAAAATGTTGAAGGTGTTAAACTCCATTCAATCAAACAATACCTCTGGTTGAGCTCTGCTGCATCCATGCTCTTTAATTTTAGTAGAAACAGAGATTTTAAACACTTGCACATGAAAACTTAATCAAAGCATTATGCCAACGCCAATGCCTGGGAGATGGGAAGAGCCCCCCTTTTGAACAAATAGCTATGTATGATTGACTTCATTTTAATCCTTGTCATGCTGAATTAAAATCCTCTTTCAGAATTGCGCTCATATCAAAATACTGAAAGCCCTAGATTCCAAGAGTGTAGATAATCTTTCTTTTTGAAGATTTAATTCACTAACAACTCTGCCTTGAAAGGGGACAAACAGGTGGTGTTGACTAAGATCAGACTGCACATGGATGCAGTCTGATCTTTGTCTATACCTCCTGTCAAAACAGGAATACTCCGGGTTCAGCATGACAAGGGTAAAGAGTGAGTCTACACGTTTGTATGACAATTTCATGGAAGTCTCAGATGACTATTCAATATAGAAAACAAGGGTAGCTTTGTGAGTTAAATTGTTTGGGTAAGGTTTAATGTAACTTTTAACATTTTTCTTATTCATATTGGACTTGGTAGAGCATCTGGTATTTCTTGCAGTACTACCATTTCATCCTTTCCTAATCTTCAAGTGCTATTCCACTTTGGTTTACAATTATCTATCACTTGGTGGGAAAAAAATGTTGGAAAAGAAAAATTGTATAATATGTAAAAAGAAATCTTGATAACTAGACCTTAAAAGAAGCACAACTCACAAGCAAACTTAGCATTGAGTTGATATATCACCCCTTGTTATGCTGAACCCAAAATATTTGTGAATAACACCCCCCACCCATGGAAAATTGCATAAAATTAAAGTGCTGAAAGCACTGTATACTCTTATTGCGAATCAGTAATTAATTTGAAAATGTAAGTTTTCAACTTTAATGGTTTGACAAGAAAAATCAGGTGGTTTAGACTAAGAACAGACTGCACATACCAGGGATGATCGAGAAGTTTGTACTATTGTCCTATAACTTTGACATTTCTAGCTTGTTCAGTGTATAATTTGTTGTGTGTGCAGCTCAGTATCTACGTAGAGCACGAATGTTATACCTTTGCGAAATCATATAAGGCAGCCTTAAATTTTGTAACCATAGTAACAAATGTTTGATAAGGCTGGGGAGTGCAAAAAAACAATTAAAATCTGTTGCATAAATCACATTTTCTGAAAGTGTTAATAAGTTTTATTTGAAAATTCATGCCACAAGTAAATAAGACACAAATAGGAAATCAATTGTCACACTTTCACACTTTAAACATTTTTGGGAGTTTTACGGACATTGGATATTTTTAAACGAATAAATATTTGAGTGTATAGTAACCTACATCAGCATCAAAATGTGAATTCCTTTTATTCTTAAAATTTTGTCATAATCATGAGTTAATCACCAACCCAAACAATTCAGACAATTAAAAAAAATATATTATAATGTCAAAAATTCACAGAGGCTTTATAAGAGGGTTAAAAATGGAATAATGGAGTTAAAATGAATGAAGTTGTCCCAATTAATTCTCATTCCTTTCCAAACATAAAGGCCCTGAATCTGGGTCTCCACTTCAATAGAAATTCTATTCATATAGAAATTGTACACAAATTTGATTTCAAATGGAAAGTGAATACTTTCTGCAAGTTAATTCATTAGGCACAGAAAAGTATTCGAGCAATTTGAGAATATGCAGAAAAGAGTAATTAATGACATCCCATTTGACGTTCTTGCTCCACCCCCACCCCTCACCCCCACCCCGCCTTTGCGCGGGGTCTATGTCCAAGATAAGTCAATAAACAGCTGCTATATAACGTATCCATTCGAAAAATTCCCTCATTTATTACACAGATGTTGCATTAAATGGTTATATAAATTTTATATTGATAGTCAACTTTTCTAAAGTTTTAAAACCCCATTTACGAATATTTGGATCAACCCTCATATGTGCAGGTTGATCCTCATCTACATCATCTACCAGAGAAGGAATATTCTGACTTCAGCATGAAAGTGATAAAGATGAAGCTGTTATCCTCAACTAAACTTTGCTTAGAAGAAGGTATTTGCATATTAAGGAGTTTTTTAGAGCTTCAGATTAAATATTATATGTATAAAGTAACACTAGAGCTGCTTGAGCAGCTGATTTACTCCACAGAGCTGGAATCGACTGATAAGATAATTTAAGAATTCAAACTAGAACTGTCGCAGAGCGGACTTATACCCCCCACAAGCTCTTTGTCAGAATGCAATTGCTATTAGTGCAGGATGTGTTTGTAATAAATATTGAGGTCATATGCAGATTTTGCATGAACTTTCATGATTCTAGGTCGCTTGGTTCTTTAGTTAGAGTCTGGAAACGAAAATTGAACAAAGGCTGACTGTGACCTTGACCTTTGACCTATGTGATCCAAAAACAATAGGGCACTTCCTTGGATCATATGCAACATTTGCATAAAATTTCATGATTGTAGGTGACTTGGTTCTCAAGCTAGAGTCCGGAAAGGAAAATTGAACGAAGGCTGACTGTGACCTTGACCTTTGACCTATGTGACCCTAAAACGATAGGGCACTTCCTTGGGTCAAAAGGAACATTTGTATAATGTTTCATGATTGTAGGTCACTTGGTTCTTGAGTTAGAGTCCGGAAACGAAAAGGTCTACGGACGGACAGATGGACGGATGGATGGACGGATGGACAGACAGACAGACAAGGTGAAACCAATATACCCCCCTCTACTTCATAGGTGGGGGTATAATGTTAAATCAGGTGGTATAGACTAAGAACAGACTGCACATATGTACAGGTTGATCTTCATCTACACCATCTACCAGAGGAGGAATATTCTAGCTTCAGCATGATAGTGATTAAGATGACAATCCTTCACTGGATCAAAATTCTTGAACAACTTTGAAAGAAGGTCACCCAAGGAATGTTCCTGAAAAGTTTGGTTCAAATTTATCCAGTAGTTTCTAAGAAGATTTTAATAGTAAAAGTTTACGATTAAACCAACAACAGACACAGCACCATTACAATAGCCCCAGTGGCCTTCAGCTAATGGTGCTAAAATTTCCATACCATGACATTTTTAGACTAAATTAAGATTTCTATAAATATGTTTAAAAGTAACTAAATTACCATACCATGACATTTTTCTTTATGGGTCTTCAAGGAAGAATACTTCTCACAGCCAAATGAACACTGGTCACACATATATGAATGAGGATTATCTGATTCAACTGTAACACAAGTAATTTGAGTAATTAATGAACTGGCAGGGCAGGGCTTAACTGTGACGTAATTTGGCGAGTTTACTTTTCAATAGTTTGGGTTCTTTCAAATTTTAGTCGGTAATCATCGTTAATGTGTGCAAATAACTGTATCCTAAAACCTAAAGAATTCAAGTGCTTTGAGAGAGTGAACAAATTTCATCGTTTGGTTACCAAGGCCTTGTAACTTCAACTTGATTAAGCTGAAGTTAAGAGGATTTGGTTACCAATCTACGATTTAAGGTCTCGAGTTATTTATGTTGACTCTCTTTAGAAGTACCATAGGTTATATTTAATGAAAGCTGATTTCCCTTAACCTCAAGTGCACCGACCCATTACTTAGGCTCTGCCCTGCTAGGGCATTAATCATGGGATAATAAAAGAAACAAGATTTGATTGTAAAACACCAATGCCTCCACCACTGCCATTTTAGGAAATTTCGTATTTGACCTTGAAATATGACCTTGAACTTGACATATGACCTTGATTCTGATACCAACAGAAAGGTCTTGATACAAGCAATACTCATTTTACATATGAAGGCACTATCCCTTATCAACAAAAAGTTCATGGCTAATGTTTAAGCTTTTTTGGGGACAAATAGACAGGCCAAAAACAATATGCCCCCAATCTATTGATGTGGGGGCATAAAAAAACCATTGTGTCATATCTATGGCTCAGTGCTAAGAAGTTGTAACTGCCATTATATTTTCAATCTTCTATCAATTCTTATATAAGATTTTTTAGTCATAGTCATCACATTGGCATCCTTTAACAAGTTTATTTGCGTTGGTGCATTTGTCAGCATTGACATTTGCAGGACAAACTTATACCTCATCATCTCTTGGTAGACATCATCTTGATACATAATACTGTTGTGTGTTCATCATCACAAAAGCTATCCAGACAATTACCAGAAGTAACTCTGGAAGCATTTTGTAAGAGTTATGCCCCTAACTTAGTAAGCAAGAGCTGTTGGAGGACAGCGAAGCTCGACTATTCCTAGTGCTGGATAGTAACAGCAAATAAATATCGACATTGGAAATTCAATAAAAATGAAAGTCAAGAGAAAAGAATCTTTGTCTAGAGGCTGATATTATGGTCACAGAAGCATGTGCTGAGTTTCAAAGCAATAGCTTTAATAGGAACAGAGATACAACTAACATAAAACAGTTGCACATAAAAACATAACCAAGATTTTTAAGGCCGTTAAGGGTTAAAATTCGACTAAATTAATTATCAGAGTAATGAATCTTTTTCTGTGGGCTAATATTATGGTCAAAGAAGCATGTGTAAAGTTTCCAAGCAACAGCTAAAGTAGAAATAGAAATACACCATTTGCACGTAAAAACTTAACCAAGGATATCTAAGTCCAAACAGGGTAAAAAATCCACTAAATTCTATACCAGAGAACTGAATCTTTATCAAGAGGCTGTTGTTATGATCATTGAAGCATATGCAAAGTTTTAAAGAAATAGCTTTACTAAAATTAGAGATATAACTGATGTACAACATTTGCACGTAAAAACTTAACCAAGTATTTCTGAGTCTGAAAATGGTTAAAATTTCACTAAATTCAATATCAGAATAATAAATCTTTGTCAAGAGGTTGATATCATGGTAAGAGAAGCATGTGCAGAGTTTCCAAGCAAAAGCCTAGGTAGAAATAGAGCTACAACTGATATACAACATTTGCAAGTAAAAACTTAACCAAGATTTCTAAGACCGAAAAGGGTTAAAATTCCACTAAATTCAAAATCAGCGTATTGAATCTTTGTCAAGATGCTCTAATTATGGTCACAGAAGCATGTGCAAAGTTTCAAAGCAAAAGCTTTAGTGGAAATAGAGATATTACAGAAATACAACATTTGCACATAAAAACTTAACCAAGAATTTCTAAGTCAGAAAAGGGTTAAATTCCACTAAATTCAATATCAGAGTAATGAATCTTTGTCAAGAGGCTGATATTATGGTCACAGAAGCATGTGTAAAGTTTCAAAGCAATATCTTTAGTAGAAATAGCGATATTACAGAGATACAACATTTGCACGCAAAAACTTAACCAAGAATTTCCAAGTCCGAAAAGGGTTAAAATTCCACTAAATTCAATATCAGAGTAATGAATCTTTGTCTAGATGCTGATATTATGGCCACAGAAGCATGTGTAAAGTTTCAAAGCAATTGCTTTTATAGAAATAGAAATATTACAGATAAACAACATTTGCAGGTAAAAACTTAACCAAGATTTCTAAGTCGGAAAAGGGTTAAAATTCCACTAAAATCAATATCAGAGCATTGAATCTTTGTCTAGATGCTGATATTATGGTCACAGAAGCATGTGCAAAGTTTCAAAGCAATAGCTTTAATAGAAACAGATTTTAAACACTTGCACGTAAAAACTTAACCAAAGCACTACGCCGACGCAAATGCTGACACCGACGCTGACGCCCGGGTGACTGGAATAGCCCCCCTATTCTTCGAATAGTCGAGCTAAAAAAAAAATAATTATTCAGCACCTGTTACTGAGCAGGCAAGGCTCTTGAATAATGTAATGATATTCTGTACATGAAAATAGAATAAAATTTACTTGTTTGTTTGTTTAGTATGAAAATTTTCTTGGAAAAAACATTGTCTTTTATTTTGATAACTTACAAGGGTCCAGAAATATGAGGAATTGCAGAAAACATTTTGGGAATGGATGAAATTGCTTTTAACAATTTACAATAAATATTTTCACTTTGCAAGCTTTTTTAATAACTTGTATCTTAAGAACTGTGACATCAGAATTGAAAATAACTATAATGTGCTTGTGAAACACTCATGTCCCCTGAAACAGCATTTTTTTCCAAGTTTGACCTTGCCAGATGACCTAAGATTTTCACAAATTACTATCTAAAGTTCTACAAATTAATTACTTATTTCATATCATTACAAGAAACAGTTAAAGTGACTCTTTAATGTGCAAAATTATGCTTTTGATTTGCTTTTTCAGTCTTTTTGACCCCTTTATATTCAGTTTTGAATCCTGGAATTTCTTAGGTGAGGAGTCAATGACTCCCAAATACCAAACACTAACATGAGCCCTGGTTTAGTTTTTGAATTTAAAATCGCAGACAGACAGACCTACAGTCAAACGAACACCAGCAGAACAATATGTCCACAATCTTCACCCTTGTCATGCTGAATAATAATAAACTTTGCAAAATTGCAACAAAATCAAAGTGCTCAAAGCTCTGGATGCACTAAATGTAATTAGGTTTCCATTTTGAAAATTAAATTTTCTAGCTTTTCTGGTTTCAAAAAAGGAAAAACAGGTGGTATGGACAAAGATCAGACTGCACATATGTTTGTCTATAGCTCCTGCCAAGGCAGGAATAATCCGGGTTCAGCATGACAAGAGTTACTGATATGGGGATATAAAAATTACCTGTTCTTTTTCTTAGTTCTAGTGCCTTTGGATTTCCTTTCTCTTCTTGTTTCAGGGTTTCTTTCTCTGTTGTTTTACACGTGACTGGTCTTTGCTTTTCACTTTCAATAGAAGCCTGGAAATATGCATGTTCAACTAGATGAAGATCAACTGACTCCTTTGAACGTTTTATTGCATCAGAAGTAACTATTTCTTTGGCTTCTCTGTCTTTATCATCATCTTCAAGTGTTTCTACATCTATTTCTTGTTCAGAATCATCAGTGTTAAGATTATTAATTGCTTCAAGTTCTTCTGGTTTACAAATATCTGGGTCTGTTATTGTCTCTTTATCAACCATTTCGGATTTTAATCTCATCACTCTTTTATTTTTGGTTTCTGCACTTTCCTTTGAGAGAGCCCCATCTTTCAACACAATTGCCTTTATGTTGTTGGAATTTAGTTGACCTACTTTAAGATTTACAAGTTTATAACTATTTTTTGGAAATCTTTCAGAAACACTTTTTATATCTTTAACCTTTAATACTGATATGGACTTAATGACAGAATTAGTTTGATTTTTAAGTGGCTCAAGAGCCAGAGTTTCTTTAATACTGGTGTGACTCTTACTGCTAGGCTCATCACAAGTACTAGAAGGACTTATCTCATGAGTATAACATTCATTTGGCTCCCTAGAATTACTCTTTTCTTCTTGTAGTTCCCCAAGAGAATTATGTGTACCAGAACCATCTAAATTTTTCTTAGTATCACAATAGCTTTCTTTAATGATGTCAGTGGTTTGAGCCATGAAAATTGTTTTTGCGTTATCAGAGGATAAATGATGAGATAAAACAGAGTTATGTTTATCTTCTACTTCAGCATTGGACAACAATTTTGTTGAAAAAACTTGGTTTGGATGTGTTTCTGAAGTTAAATCATAATTAAGATCTGAGACAGTGTTACATAGACCCTGATTGTCATGTATAAGAGGTACAGCATAGTATACTTCTTTTTCTGCAGCTGAAATTGATTTTAAGGCTTCTTTTTCACTAACAATGTTAGGGACTGGTTTAAGATTATCAGAACAATTTTCTACAATTGTTGAGTTATAATCTACTATTTCATTTTCATCAGAAGTTTTATGTTCACTGATTTTTTTGTCTTCCATGTTTTGGACACCAAGACAGTCTTCAACATCAACAACTTCCACAAATTCATCATTCAGAGTGTCTTCCTTTGTTTCAAAATGAGTGACATTTCTGGTTTCTCTAGTAGAATTATGAATTTTGACATGATCTGTCAATGCACTTACACTGTCACATGTAAAATCACATTCACTACATGTAAACATAAACTGTGTTCGTGGAGAATGACTTGTTGTCCACCTGTTCTTACTTTTTAACTCAGGAGAATGGTAACTCAAAGTGTTGTTAGAAGCCTGGTCATTGTCTGTATTATTAAATGACTTGTAATTTTCATCATCTACTACAATTTCTACATTAAGAAAATCTTCCAATTGAATATATTTTGCCCCCTTTTCTGAATGAGCAATCTGCACAGGCTGATCAGTGTCAATTATTTTTGAACTTCCAAGATGGTCCCTCTTGATATGACTTGGAACATTTGTATTATCAAGAGAATGATCGTCATCCACAATAATTTCAATGTCCTTCTCAGCAGGATGGCTACAGAATGTATCTAGCATATCATTTACTTGTTTTACGAATGGTGGTCTAAAGTTAGGCATTAATTTCTGTTTCTTCACTAGAACACAAGTATTCCTACCAAGGACTGCCTTAAAGCTATCCTTTTCTTCCTCTGTAAACCCAGTTAGCGTGTCTTTGATATTAAAGATTTCACTAGTCTGATGAGATCTGCTTTTACTACTAGATTTTCTCTCACTTTTCAACTTTGCCTGACCTTCCAAAGGACCAACTTCTAATGTTGATGGCAGACTAAGTTTTCTTTTGCGAGAACTGATTTTTGGGCCATATGTTGAATTTTCTGGTGCCTCATTTGATTGACCAATCAGCTTCTTTGACTGGGATATTTTCATTACAGACTTCTCTGCCTCCCTGGAGGAATGTCTTCTTGAGCGTGGAGACCCATCAGTTAATCTAGAACTTGAATTTGAACCTTCAGTACTAGCAGGAGATTTATTCTTCTTTGGCAGTCGATTTTTCACTTTCTTTATTTTCAATCTTTTCATCTTCCTGTCAACTGCAAAATCGTCTCTCGTTTCGGTTGGAAATATTGTAGGCTTCTCAAAGCTTTCTATAGTTCTGTTAGTTGAAGGTTGTTCTTGTTTATTAGAAGTTTCCAAATTATTAAACTCATTTTTTTCTTGCCCATAGGTGAAACTTGGATTTGTTAAGAAATCAATAGTAGCTAAATCTAGATAATCTAATTGTGTTGGTTCATCCAATGTACTCGGAAAATTAAAATAATTTCCATCTTGTAGCTGAAAGGTGGGACTTGTTTGCATGTCAAATACATTTCTTGTGATTGGTGGAACATACTTATGTCCAGTCAAAGCTACTTTATCAGACCGAACTGAAGCATTGATAAGGAAAGGATCTTTCGAATTTATTTGAGCTAGTCCAGGATTTTGTCCTAAAAATGGATCCTTTTTCTGGAGATCTAAATGTTGGAAAGATTGGTTGCCATCCTGTGATGCTGAAAGATCCCCAAGAAGATCTGTAGACAACCTACATGAAAATGGAACTGGTTGTACTGACGTATATCCTATAGTAGATCCCTGATATGGAACATTGGCGTCTGGAAGGAAGCTCTCTGTTTTATCAAAGGGTGATTGTAAACCTGCCTTTGTACCATCAGTGAGAAAGTTCAGGTGTTTCTCAATGGGAGACAAAAGCCTTGATTCAGGAGGAGATTCAGTGAATGGTCCTTTTCCACTACCAGAATGCAGTTCATGTATTTCATCATGTTTCAAATAGTCAATATTCTTGTTAATGATTTTCTGAATCTGATCTTCTTCCACATTTGTACCATAAGTTGATTTTTCATCTCCAACAAATGGACCGTCTTTCTCAACACCAGGTTCCAGATCAGGTATATTTTGGTCCAAAAGATCCAGATCAGCTTCCTGCAGTGTGGAAGGACCAGTGCTTGTGTACTTCTGAAGGAACATGAAAGGGTCAATAGTTTCCTGTGGCAAGCGGACTTTGACCACTTGGTTGAGGAAGCTATCATCTTTGGAAATGTTCTGTAAGTTAAAACAGCCATCAAGTTGGAAATCTTCTGGCTGAAAGAGCTGCGAGGAAACAAAACTATGATTCAGGTAGTGGACCCTTAGTAGTTCAGTAACATTTTGGAACTAATGATCTTTCACAATGCTGACTGAGGTTTCCTCATGAATTCATTAGGAAAACTTGGTAAACACTGTTAAAGTTCATTACTTCCGGAGTGTTGCCAACTTGTTACGGGTACATTACCTTAAAAATTGTACATGCATTAACCCTTTTCCTGCTGTGTATATTTTTTGTTTCAATTGAAATGCTAAACTTTTGGGACATTTAAAACAGACTGGTTCAAGTTTATCCCACAACTATCAAGTAGGAAAAAGGCAGTATATTGTAAATTCGATCTTCATGTCTGTACAGGCAAGAATAAAACTCTTTCGATAGAGAACATATGTATTTCAAGTGTCACACAAACTCTGGAGTATTCAGAGGTACAGATAAGAGGGGGTGACTCCAGTTTAAAATCTTTTTTTCTCAATGAAGCCCTTTGTTGTGGGTACTCATTGGAAGCATCTCAGCCAGACAATTCTAATGTATGCAAACTATATATGCGGAATTCCTATATGCCTGCTTCGTTTGTCATGAATTTTTTCTACTTGCAGACAGTCCTTTTTCCATTTTCACTTGCCCATTGACAAACAGAAATTAGGTCAAATCTTAGAATAATACAAACTAGATCTCAAGGAAAAACAAATCTAGAGTTTGTTTTCAAGGATTGGAAAAGAGTAAAAAGGTTTGTCATAATGAAGAAATTGCTGAGTTCCAGTAATTTCTTCAGTATTTTTTTTTCTCAAAATTTATCTGTTTTTGCTTGGTTGGGGACAAGAGGAGAAAGTCTATTTTTTACACCACACCCCTGATGTTAATATATAGAGCTGGGTGTTCTAAAGTTAATTACACCGTGAAATTGACCCTCATCATGATCAAAATCATTCAAAACCACTGGCTCAGTGCTCCAATCATTCATTCCAAACACTCACTCAAACCACTCAAAAACGCTCCCAAATTGTACTAAAATGCTTCCAAAATCGTCCAAAATGATCAACTAGATAAAATAATTGCACAAAATAATTGGTTGGAGTTGATTTTTAAGTGTCTGATTTGTTCGTGACACAAAATCATAAAAGTACATACACTTTTTAAAGGGTAGTAATGAATTATCGAAAATTACATCCAATTGGACGAAATTGTCGAGTATGATTTACCTCCCTCAGGGTTTTCATTAGCATCCAAAAGCCAAGAGTCAATGACCCTTGAGTAAAATTTTCCAAGAGTCAAAATGATAATCTTAAGAGTTAAACCGTGACAGATTCATGCATATCCCCCCCCCCTCCCCAAAATGTCAAGTTCATATAAAAAAACCCCAACATTTTAATTGTATTAGAATAGATAAAATTATTTTTCCAAAGTTGCCTGAAAATTAACTCAATAAATGATTTATGAATTTTTACCCTCATAGTTCACCACATTGTTCAGTCATTAAATAACTACTAAAGACCTTGATTTCAGACAAAAGACTTGAGTTTTTATAAGAACAATAAATTGCAAATAGTATTGACGTTGCAAATGCAAGTAAAAGCTTTTAACGATTTTTATTTTTCACAAAAAGAAGTGGAGTTCAACCACGAAAACTCATGACAATTTACAACTGATTCTCCTCTTGATATTATTGACTATGTGGATACTGTGCAAATTATAGTGAAATTATTCAAAAGCATGCTGATTTTAGTGAAATCAGAGTTAAAGTGTAGGGGTTTTAGCTGAATTTCACAGGTGTCAAAGTCTGTCAACTACGATCGCCGATGCATACCCGCTCACCGGAGTGTGTTAATTGCCAATCAAGCTAGGTGTTATAAGACCATAAATTAACTTTTTTCCAATAATATGACACACTTCTAACAACCCTTGACACTCAGCTGCTAATTTTGAAGAGTCAAAATGACGCACCAGCTCAAATTTCCAAGAGTCAAAATTGCATCAGTTTTTATTTCTGCGCGTCAAAACCCAGGGTCCCGGGTCTAACGAAAACCCTGCTCCCTTCATTTTCATTCAAAACTTGTTCCACACACTCATGCAAATCATTCAAAATCATTCACTGTGTCAATTTCACAATGAAGTAAACTGACATGATAGCTGTCAGCCCGATTAAATCAGTCAGTAGAGCACTGACTTGAAAACAATCGAAGATCAATCGCATTGGTTCGGTTCCCGAGCTGGTGCACTAACAAACTAATTGTCTTTAGATTGAGATATTAAACTGAGGTCCCATGAGACTGTGCTGTACACCCAGCAAGTTAAAGAATCATGGCTGAACTCACCAGTAGATTCATTATGAATCCTTGCACTATACAACTAACCACAAGCCTTTGATTAACGTTTTAATGAAGAAGATAATAACATATATTTAATTTTCATTTTAAATCCAAACGGGTTTTAACTTACTGCCCATCAGTGGAAATGTAAATAACATTAATATTTTTTTCTTTTTAAACAGTTTATCCTCAGAGAGGGAGAAAGAGAGACATGATAGCTAATTTACCTGCAAAAAAATCTTCCGTTCACATGCAAAGTAATTAGTTGGAGATTTAAATGGGTTTCCACTACAAGTGATCCAGTGCTTCTCATTATCATCTTTGAATAACCCTTTACACTTGCTACAGCAGCTCAAACTGGACTCTGAAAATATAAAAACATTATTTCAAGGCTCGAAACTAAGGGGAGACTAGTTTGAGACTACTTATTTTCTATGGAGGACTCCTTTATAAATTTGCAAGTAAGGAATCTGATCATGGTCTTGTTAAATAAATCCAAGTATGTTAAATGCTGATCCCGAAATATTCCTGCTTCGGCAGGAGCTATAGACAAACATCAGCCTGCACATATGTGCAGTCTGATGTTAGTCTACACCACCTGTTTCTCACTTTAAAACCAGAATTTTCAATAGATTTAGTTTTTCAAATAAAAATTGACCTGCAGTCCGTACTTTCAGTGCTTTTTGCCCTTTGATTTTGATGAAAATTTTTAGCAAAAATTTATTCAGCATGACAAGGGTTAAAAAACACGTGTGCAGGGCAGCATCCTTTCCAATTCTTTCAATATTGCAGAACTACTCAATACTCCTATTTTTGCTGGACTCCTGGACTCCTTACTCACTGAAGTATTTGTCAAATCCTGACTGTACATTATGATCCTCAAACAAGAGCCCAAATTATGGATGCACACATTCTTCTTAAGATGCTGGATTGGGATAATGCAAATATTAAATTTGAAAAGGTTGCATAGTTCCTTAAAGGTTATCCCCCTTCATAGAATTGATAGCTTCTAACATAGTGAACACACATGCCATCCTCTCTACAGTGCAGCTCTGGGCTAGATTATCACAGCAATGGCCAGACTTTCTTTCCATTGAAACAGGCCAATGGTCCATGTCCCATTCATTTACATGAAAAATCTAAGATTTTGATGGGCCATCAATTGGTGGGCCGTTAGGAAAAAGTGGTGGGCCTAAGAATCCTTAATACCTATCCTAGATTAAATAAGCATCAGATTTGAATAGATTATATATGGGGGAGCCCAACCTAACTGTAATCACATTTAGTCTAAAACAAATAGTTGGTCTTCAAAATCAGTATGGCCCATCCCAAAATAATTCCTGAATGCATTTTTTTTTCAAAAATGGAACCTTGACTGATGACGTTAAACTTGGTACCAACAGAAATGTCTTGTTCCAAGCAAACATCATGTGAAATATGAAAGCCCTATTACCTAAGTTATGACCAATGTAAGGGTATATTTATCTTCACAAACTTGACCTTTAAAAAAACATAGACCTTGACTGATGACCTTGAACTTGGTACCAACAGAAAGGTCTTCTCCCAGGGAATAATCATGTATAATATGAAGGCCCTATATCACATATCATTCAAAAGTTAAGGCCAATGTTAAAAAATTATTTTTTTCACAACTTTGACCTTAAAAAATGACCTTGACCTTTACTGATGACCTTGAACTTGGTACAAAAATAAAGAGCTTGTCCCAGGCAACCATCATGTGAAATTTGAAGGCCTTATAACTTACCATTCAAAAGAAATCACAAAATGTCAAAAATTTTCCATGACGATGACAGCGAAGACAACAAAGACAACACCAAGGCTATACAGCAAAACCTTGGGTTTTCTCCAAAAACAGCCGAGCTAATAACTGAATTTCTCACTCTTAAATCACTAAGATATGTACCAACTAAATTCGCAAATTATAAACAATCAAATGTTTTCATTTTTTTACAAAGGGAGTGGCTAGCTGTTTTGGTCCACATGGCTCGTCCTGTGGAAAAAATGACAGGACTCCTATGGCTTGCTTATTCTCTAAGAATAGGCTAGTTGTGTGCCGGTTTTTCAATCAACCAGTGAGGACTGGCTAGTCATAGGTGTCAGTACATTTAGCTTTAGGGACTAGCCATATAGACTCATACAGCTAGCCATTTCCTTACAAAACGTATACATATTCAATGCAATATAATCTACGTAACTATGGACTATTTATTTGGGTGTTGACTGAGTTGCCTTGTAACCATTACCACACCCTGGGCCTGGTTTAGGGTCAAAAAGGCCCAGTGTACAAAAAGGCAAAGGCTGGGCTGTGTCAAAAAAGCCCAGTCTAAAACGCCCACTATGAAAAATGACCAAAAAGGTCCACTGTCAAAATTGAACAAAAGGGAGTAGATTTGTGAGGTTATACAGAGTAGATTTGGTTGTGCTCATATAACAGGTGTTTCAGCTATTATAAAATGATGATGTACCAGTATATATTTGACTGAGGTGGCATACCCTCTGAATAGTAGCATTATACATTTTAATCTTGTGATGCACATGTCAAACTTCATTTATAAACTATAATCAGGGTTTTAAGGGACTCAGGTTTTCTGAGTCTGAGACTCATAAATAAGTAGCCAGGACCCTCAACACTATCTGATGTGATTCCTTAGGACCCTCTTGGGACCAACTTCAGAAAAGAATTGAAGACTGCTTCAAACAGTCTTCAATTCTTTCCTGAAGTAGAGCCCCAAATGCTCAATTTAAATCCGATACTATCTTGATCCTTTTACCAGGAAATAGCTCTAAATTCATATTAACTATGTAAAATGCTTATAAGAAATAGTCCATATTTTAAGCAGGGACTCATAAATTTTAATAAAGGACCCCTAAGATCCCTATTATTGAGTCCTTTGGACCCGTTTTTGTTAAAGTCAGACTAAAACCCTGCTATAATAAATCACGTATGATATTTGACTGACATAGAGGTAATCACTAAATTGTCAATTTGTTTGACAATTGCATTTTTTCTATACAAATAGTGTAGGCAACAAGGTGAAAACTAAACAAATAAAATGATTTTTTGTCAGATTATATAAGATGATTGAAATATAATGTTAATTAGCAACATGATGATCTAAAGCAGCATGCAGGTTAGTTTAAATTGGCTTTTATTGGCTGGTTTAAGAGTTGGTCTTCTTAGACCAGGCCAATTTGATCAACTCTGATAGTGGGCCTTTTTGATCTGGGCCCTTCTGACACTGGGCTTTTTGACCCAAGTGTAGGACAATTGCCCTCCCGGACGATTGCCCTCCCGGACGATTCCCCCCGGACAATTGCCCTCCTGGACATTTGCCCTCCGTGACAATTGCCCTCCCGGATAATTGCCCTCCCCTGATATCAACATATATTATTTGGATGGATATGCAACAGCCATAGTAATATCTCTTTGGGATATGCAAAGATTATTTAAGTACTTTCGGTAATGCGAGTACCGGTTTTGTTGAATGTAAGTACTGCTGTAAGTAGGACATGATGACATTTGGACTGAGGACATGTCATTACGGACAGACTGAGTATAAATGTATAATAAGAAGATGATATAAATGCAACTTATAGTTTATTCATATAAAGGTAGACAATGTAATTGAGTAAAATATGCATCATAGTATACAATATTTACATTATGCTTGCAGCTCTACCTTGCTTTATTCTATTATCTCTATTGTCTACTTGTTACAAACACTTGAATATAAAAAAATCAAAAAACAAAAATTATATTAGATCTACATATAATAATGAATTTTAAATGAATTTCAAGTAAACAATTTCTATTTCTTTCATAAATGAACTGCAAATGAACAATAAAAAAATCAAATAAAGAAAAATAAATCCCAAACAAAAGTGAGGAATGGAAGAAAATATAGGGAGGGCTATTGTCCGAGTTACTACGTTATGGGGAGGGATATTGTCCGGAGGGCAATCGTCCAGGGGGCAATCATCCGAGAGGGCAATCGTGCGGGATGGCAATTGTCCATTCCTCTTTTGACCCTGGGCCCTGACCTGACAAAAAACATTGCTATTTATAGGTTGGTCGAACATTTATGATGACGAATGATTGGCTACTATTCATTTGGTTGTAGATTCAATACAATGCAGTAGTACCCTCAGAAATGCGCATTTTTTTAAATTGAGTGGATAAAAGGACCTATTGCAAGCAAGCTGATCCGAAAATCCTACCAAGAATGTTGATTTCAGTGTCCGTCATTTTTCTTAAGAGGCTTACTCCCCTTGATGCTACTTTTCTAATGGAGGTAAATAAATACGCTTACGAATAAGACAAAAGTAAAAGTAAATATAATTGGTTAAATACATCTTGCTTTGGCATTTTGGCCAATCAGCATCTGCCTTTCAAAAGTATTTTGGTGTTGTTAGCAAAATGGCCGACTCTGCTGCGGGTGACGTGCTGTTTCAGCGAGGACAGGTAAAATTTTGGTTGTTTGCTATATATTTATGTCTTACAATCTTACAAAAGATTATTTGTTCGCTGCTTCTTGCAAAACTCATTTGTTGAAAAGATGACTGGTCAACTAGGCCCATTTTTAACTCGACCCACCGGCAACTCGGCTCAACGACAACGAATGGCCTTAAGATTTCCTATAGAGATAGCAGATTGTAGTTTCTAGGGCCGATTCACTGTCCAAAACACACTAATAGACTGGAAAACTAAATAATTCCTCAGACATCAACCTGAAATCAAAAATACCGAGAATAGGTTGTAAAGCTGCCTAGAAATCATGATTATTTACATACTGTATATACTCGCCTGTAAGACGCAGATTTTTCACTGGAATTTTGAGGGGAGCATCTTATAAGCGGGTCAAGAAAATTACCATAAAAAAATCTGGTCAATTTAGCCTAAATTACGATCTGCTGGTGACTTACTGTGCTAGACGAACGAAGTAAAAAAATAAAGTTTTCCCTTGCTCCAAAATAACATTAAACCCATTCATTTCATTATTTCAATACTTGCAATATGTGAATTAATTCCAATGAAATAATAAAGATCCTTTGTTATAAAGCCTTCCTATCATCCATCGTGTAAATTACTCGGATGACGTAATATCGTCTGCTGGCCATATCTATCTAACTCGATAACCTCACATGACCTTAAACCACACAGTGTGTTAACTGGTGCATGAAAATCTGCAGTTGAATAACAGTCTGGGTACAATAAAATTGAGTGGAAGATCGTAAACCAGTCATGATAAAAGTGACTCGTTTCCAAGTTTATTGATTTAAAATACAAGCTGATTGAGATCATTTTCGGCAATAATTATAAATATCTAATTATAAGAAACGGAAAAATATTCCTGTAAAATTAAATATCTTCACATTTTAGAAATACAAATTTCTGAAATATTCATATTTTGTGCTTTATACTTGTACTAATTAAGGTAAAGTTGTGTCCCTTGTTTAAAGCGCCACCATTATTTATGACTTTGGAAATGAAAACAAATGCGATTTCTTGGTGGGTTTTACGATGGATTACACAATTATCTGAATTTTTGTTACTTGAACAGTTTCCCCTTCACGATTGGTCAGTGAATAGTGCAAATTGATGATCTAGAGCCAAGATTAAAAATTAATAGCGTCTTATAAGAGGGTCAATACCAAATCCTTCATTGGAACCTTGAAAGTAGGGGTAGTGTCTTATACGCGAGGGCGTCTTTCAAGCGAGTTTTTACGGTACTTGCACTGAGTAAATGAAAAAATTGAAAATACAAGATACAAGAAACTTTATTTAACGTCGGACAGGGTTAAACAATAAACATTAGCTTTAAGCTATTTGCCGAAAATAAAATCATTCGACAAAAGTTTAAAAAATAGCGAAAACAAACTCTAACTGGTCCAGTATTCACACAGGAAATGATATCCTTTTCAATGCTTGCTGCCTCTAAAGCCGAGACAGTGCCGCATCTCCAGGTGCATTCAAAAATATGTAGTATCACTTTACTTTCTTTTAGAATTTTTCAAAGCATTCCTACCCAACAATTTTAGCCTTCACAGATGCCGGAATTCTGCAACCCCACTTCACTCAATCACATCACAGGGAACCAGCAAAACAAGAATTCTATCAGTTGCGCTTTCAAAACAGGTTCCTAAATTGATATTTGCCATGATTTAAGGCTACATTTTTCATTTTTCACTTTCAAATAATCTATCAAAACTTAACATTTCCTAATATTTGTAAATTTGACCCTGGCCACTTTGAATATTTCGATATAATCTACAATCTGTCCACAGAGGGGACATGGCACAAGTATCAATGACGTCATCAAAATGTGAGTGGTAGGCTTCTGGAACCATTTTTACATACAGAAAGAACAAAAATTTCCAATATTCGAGTAATAAGATTATACATTCCTTAACATTTTTCCCTAGTGGCAAAGGTGTAAAAATTTAGATAAATCATCCTTTCTGTTGACTATGCAGTTGTCATCATGTGATATTTTCCTTCAAAAGAATGATTTTCATGTGAAGATAATGGGTAAAACAAGATAAGATAGGGAAAGTAAATTTGGCTTATGTTATGCATCTCAAACATTCTTCTGGTTCTATTAAATGGAACACAACACAAACCACTCGTGACTGTACACAGCACATTCTGGGCTTTCCAGAAATATATAATATTGCTATATTTCAACTTTAAATGTGAATGATTTAATTACATATAGGGCTAAAAAATGGCCCTTTCTCTCATGTATGCTGTTTCATTTTGAAATTCTTAAATTTTGAAAACAAAATACTGAAAAAAAGTGATGTAATCCTTACTTAGCAAAAAGAAACTTAATATTTCAAATCTGAGGTATTGGTTAGAAAACATAAAACATTTAATACTACACAGGGCCGCCGCATAAATTTTTCCAGGCTTTCGAAAAAATGCTTGACTAGTCTCAATTTTGAACGTTACATATTTCATTGTAATGACCAGTCCAAAAATAGCATTGCATTCCGAGGACAGAAATCTGTACTAATGCTTGACTTGTTATGCATTCTAGCTTTTCTGAAGATTAAAGTTTGCTGTTAAACTGGCACTTTTGTAGTTGTTAAAAAATAAATCAGTCACATTTTCCTCAAACCATTGTCATATTTCTTTGCAAGAAAATAAATAAGATATTGCTGACATGCTTAAACAAAAAATTTCCCATAATTTTAGAATGGTACCATTTTGGTAGTTTCCGTAGATCACATGTTTGCACTCTCCATATACTTGTACTGAAGTATTGATAAATATACTTCTATTATTTTTCAATACATGTAATTGTAATGTCTCAGAATTTTTTTTGAATTTTGAACCAATCTTATTGTAACCTCAGATATGACTTGTTAAAATCTGTCCGTAGAACGTAGCGTCTGTAGATCATACTTTTCAACAGCATGTATTTTAAACAACAAGAAGCTATAGATACCCTATTTATTCTAATAATTGCCCATATTCTTATAATCGCCCATCCCCCAACGTACTGCCCAAAATCGGCAAAAAGTTGACAACTCTAATAATGCCCCACCCCCTATTTTGAGAAAAACTCCAAGACAATTCTGATGTTAGTTAACTTCCGAATTTTTCCAACAAACAGTATAAAATTCTTGCAACACATTTTACGATTACCAAAAATCATGATGATTCATTATTTGGATGAACTGGGATTCAGATACGAGATTCATTGAAGATCGGGGAAAAAATGCTTGTGATCTTTTTCAAGTTATTTTAGCGATGGTCATAACTGCATAATTTAAGCAGATTTTAATGACTTTGCTTCTCTGTTTTATCATCAAAAATATTTTCAAATCGTTTGTCAAAGAAAGATCGTATGCATGATATCAGGTTAGTTGTAGCTATGTTTTGAACGCCCACTGACAGAAATAGAAAGAAATTTACCGATATTAAATAATCTGTGTTTCAATTATCCAAAATTAAATCCGAGTAGCAATCTGGTCAATGAAGGCAAATTGAATTAATATTTTTGTTTCGCAGCTAGGTAAAGGATGGGGAACAGTTTATTTCACACAGAGGGTGAACAGATGATCAAAGACGCCAAATACTATTCTTGGAAGTGTTTCCAGAGCTTGCACGTGCCTAACACTTGTCCCGGCTGAAGTCAAACCCTTTTAAGATTATTAGTTTGCCCTTTCTTTTTGGCTTTGTTACGGATTTTAAAATAGAGGAAAGTGGACTTTTTAATTTTATTTTGGCAACAGGTAGGGGATACAACTGTCGTATTTTCAAATATGGTTACATTGCAATTATTCTGTTTTCGTTTGACATACATAAGGTAGTGTCCGTAGAAAAACAAGTTTTTGTGGCCTTTAGATTTTTTTATCTATAAATTCAGAAGCCAGACACTCTTGTAGTCATCTTTAAAGTTTTAATAAGGGCATAGCGCAGTTGGTTAGGCATAAGACTTCCAATCTGAAAGTCGTGGGTTCGATCCCCGGTGGCCGCAAATATCCTTTCCGACGTTAGTCTCTCACCGATGGGTAGATAATCGTAAACCTATGTGAGATAGCAGTCGGAGGCTAGGAAAGGATGTAATGGTAGTACAGGTGAGAGAAATACCAGGAATCCATTGTTAGGTGCTCCGGCCGCCACGATATAACTGAAATAATGTTGAAAGCGGCGTTAAACTCCATTCAATCAATCAATCAATTTAATAAGGGAGTTTCCGACTGATTTAAGATATTTTTTGGGCTTTATATGATAAATGCTGCTAAATATAATATTTGAAATATTGATTGAAAACAAGCCTTTTCATAGCTTCTGTTGTGCAGTGTGAGAATCATAGAAATCATCAATGCAAATGGTATAAATGATGATCATCAAGTGTAGAGACCTTCATGCCATGATTTGGATGGCAAAATTTTAATTTCATACACATAGTTAATGAAATATTTTAATGTTATGCTTTAGATGGTAGTGTCCGTAGATCCACCTCCGGGGGATGATAATATGTCTGTAACTTTTGAACAGGGTTGGCAAGTATTGACTGGGGCGGTTTTAACCGGGTGGTTTTTAACCGGTTAAAACTGCCCCGGTCAATACTCCTCAGAGTGGTCAATACTGGTCAATACCGGTCAATACTGGTTAATTGCAAGAAACAGGGTGGTCATTACTGGTTAATTGAAAATTTTAGTTAGCAGTGATTAAATTGTCAAATTAGTTTTTATTACTGTAGGAGTATAGTGTTTGTTATGAAAGTTTATACATGGATTTACTGGTTAATCATTATGCTGACTATGGTCATGGTAAAGGCTATAATGTCATTTTTAATGAAAACTCTGAACTGGTATAGGTAACTTAATTGACCATACTTTCACACCAATTTTAACTGGAAGCACACTTTCACACAATTCAAATTGCTATCAGATGTCAAGCAATATTTATAACTAACATCTCATTGACCAGTGATTGTATATTGGTAAAACTAAGACACACCCATGCAATCAATAGGACATTCCAGACTTAATTTGCATAACATTTTTGGTCCCTAGTAGATCCAAAAATATCTAGAAACAGTCATTCAGATTTTACATACAAATGTTTTGGCCTTTAAATGACTGTATCAAGTTTTTCCTATAACTCTTTTATGATTTCTTATATTGTATGGTTATTAATTTGTTCATATTATTTAAAAAATGCAATAAAACAAGCAACTACATTAATTTATTTTTGTAAGGAAGTATGATAAATTTTTGAAAAGACCAATTGACCACCAATCAACCACTGCATTGACCAGATAGCCTGTAGCCTTTCAAAAATGGAAGAACTTGTTTCTATTATTTCTATTACTACATCATTAATAATGGTTGCCATAGTTATCAAGTATATTTTATCATAATACAAGAATTTGGTACATAAAGGCATGATGGTAGGGTATGGTTATATAAATTGATCATTCGACCACCAATCGACCAGTATTGACCGGTATTGACCGGTTAAAACCAGTATTGACCACCGGTCTGGTCAATACTCCAATCGACTGCTCGATTGCCAACCCTGCTTTTGAATGAAATAGAGAACAATGAAACACCTTTAGAATTAAATGCTCAAGATATAAAATATCGGTTGTAGCTACGTTTTGAACGTCCACTGACAGAAATAGAAAGAAATTTACTGATATTAAATAATCTGTGTTTCAATTATCCAAAATAAAATCCGAGTAGCAATCTGGTCAATGAAGGCAAATTGAATAAATATTTTTGTTTCGCAGTTAGTTAATGAGATATTTTAATGTTATGCTTTAGATGGTTGTGTCCGTAGATCCACCTCCGGGGGAAGATAATACATGTATGTCTGTAACTTTTGAATGAAATAGAGAACAAAGAAACACCTTTAGAATCAAATGCTCAAGATATAAAATATCAGAAAACAACAAAATTTCTATTATTCTGAAGACCTCATTTTTCACCAAAAGTGAAACAAATTTTACCTATCTGATCTTGTTTTAGCTGATAACTACCTTGAGAGGCACATCAATCCAAATAAATCATGATTGAGCAACCAAAATATCGAAAAAATGGACACAAGTTTAGCTGTATTTACATCATTTTGGTCAATCAGCAATGAAATGTGATATACCTATACTACATGTTTTTTTCTCTTTCTTCGGCTGGTACCCCAAAAAACCTGTTCTCAATGCCAAAAAGAGACATTTTTTCCCAAAGTCATGAAAAAATTCCCAATTTACTTAGGTCCAGGATCTTTCTAAACCCTTTATATAAAAATTAAGAACCAAACATGTTGATTCTCCATTTTCTTATAAATTGAATGCCTTAAGAGTCAAAGAAAACTATATTCTTGTAGTAAATTGTACACAACACAAGTTTTTGTCCATTACCACCATAATGAGACCACCAATATTTGTGAAAATAAAGCATTTTTTCCAATATGCCTGGTTAGGACCCGTTCCCTAAAGCCTGAGAAGAAAAGCTGTGATTAGAGTTTCAATGCAGAATTTTCTTTATCCCAGGTGCCATATTCATCCCGTTTTAGATCATCCAACCATAGATAAAAGGATTTTTATTGCTTTGTATCCATCTTTATTTAGCTTAACATAATCAATCCAATCATTTTATCAGGCTACAAAAAAAAATTATTGTGTTTTGGTGGAAAATATCCCTGAGCATCCTTCATATAAAGCAACATGAATGAGAAAATGGTCTTTATGATGTAAAACTCCTCATATTTTATCTTATAACTATACAAATATCTGTGTGATAACAACCCGTATGATATTTTTTATGATATCACATAGTTATTTTTAGAACAATAATATCATACAGTTATTTTTAGAAACTTGCATTTCGGTAAGAAACATCGACGAAAACAAGACAAAAAGAGGTTATAAGATAAATATAATACATTCTTAGTGTATTGTATGAAAAAAATATCAAACTCGGTTGTGAGAATTGACAATTGTCTCGGCAGAGCCTCGACAATGATCAATTCTCCCAACCTCGTTAGATATTTTTTTTCATATAATACACTAAGTATGCATTATATATATCTTGGTTTGATGACAGACACGCAAAACCTTTGTCCCTTATACCCTGGTCACCTGTGAGTTATATTACAGAATACTATATTGCAGAATTGTTTTTTACTATATAACTGGATATTATTAAACAGAATATTATATTAATGAATTGATAATACATATTAGACAGAGGCTGTATAGTACATTCTACGCGAAATAAACCATCAAAAGCCACAAGGGCATGCTTGCAACTTGATGGTTTATTCACATAGAATGTACTATGCAGACTCTATCTGACTTCGTGTTTGACAACCGATGAAACTGTCAAACTGTTCTATCTATTTTGAAACCACTCCTCCAACCTAACCTTTGATGACGGAAAATGACACCACTCTTCTATAAATAGAAATAATTATTCGATGTCACTTTTTCAAAGGCTCCCAACACTGAAAGCAATTCGCGCCAAAAAATATGTTAAGACATAGAAAATGTGTAAAAATTAATACAAAGGGTAATGTTATATTGAATGGGATGCTATTTCGATTATGATTTGTATAATCCCGTATGCAACAGTCTATTACATATAACAGTATGACAGAAATCTACGATAGTAACAATCATTAGCTATGTGTTCACTGTTTTGTTCACCTCTCGCTTTCCTGTTCACGGTTGTAGACAACACATCGTCATTCAAACAAACAAAACCGTATCTTCAGTCCGATGTTGTTGTTGATACGAGCTAGATTACCCGCGCAGCATTAAGTAATAGTTATAATTCACTTCTGACAATTTATGCGATATAACCTAAGCGGAGTGTTAGCGGAGCGCAAGGTTTTACGCGTAAATAGTCAAGATATGAACTATAACTGTTTTACTGATTAACTTATTTTTCATCAAATTAATGAGTTGCGTGTCAATCAATGATGTCATTCATTTTTGTTGTGTCATACTTTCTTCAATCAAATTTAGGTAAACAAAAATTTTAAGGCGCTTTTTTCGGGTTTCTGTAAATATTTTATTATTCAGTGAGACAAAATCAGTTGGGAAAGCACAGTGAACAAAACCTCTTGGTTGCAGCTAGTGGATTTTTTATTCTATTAAGTTCTATTAAGCTTTATGCCGACATCATGTCTCTCTTTTATAGGGAATTTGTCTTTGTAGAAAAACAGTTATCTATTAAAGCATATTCAGCCGCACATTTGGTAGTGTGGTGGGCTTTCATTCAAAAGGTCCTAGATCAGCGATGGGTTGATAATTGTAGATGTGGGATAGCAGCTAGGGGCTAGGAAAAAAAGTATTGGTAGTAATGGTGTTGGAAATACCAGGAATCCATTGCAAGGTGCCACAGCCGCTGCGATATAACTGAAAGATTGTTGAAAGCCGTGTTGAGCCCTATACAACAAAACCACCGCATATTCATGGTCAATAATATAATGTTTGCAACAAGCAACATAAATCATGCATTGAAAAGCTAGGTTACCAAGTACTTACATTTAATATAGATGTCTAAAGTCGTTTCCTTTTTCTTAAATCCACCTTGTTTCCCCTTGAATGGCAACCTTTCATGTGACTCATTGTAAATGTACGTTAAACCTGGTTACAGAACATTTGATTGTATTCATGGTTTCTTAAAAACGGGAACTTTGCAGAAATACTAAATTTCAATGTCGTTAAAAAATCCAAAGACTTTGTTTTTAAAAAGATCCAAAGTATTCATTTTAAAAAGGAATTGAAATTTTAGATGTTTCAACCCTGTTGTCTTTTCTTTTTTACCTCAATTCAAAAATTTGATGGGGAGAACAGAAAGGCTTGTTTCAAGCAAACTGGTTGATATCATTGTTACTGCTATGTACATATAGATTAATATTTTATAATCAGAATCAGTTATATATCAGCCTAATCTTCTCTTGATTAACTTGCAGACAAATTATTCAAGAATTTCTCCTCCTTTTAATAAGCAAATTTGTATAAGCATTACTTCAAAATAACATTTAAACACAAAAGTTTTTTTAAGTTTTCAATTCAAGTTAAGGGTCTTTCGAGACATTTTATCATAAGGATTAAGATTATGACGTCACTGCCTGGTTTTGAATGTAGTCGCCACCCATAATGACCTACAGTCACGTAGCTCTCTTATTTGAGTAGATTGTCAGGTTATTGGATATGTTTTTGAATTTCAAATGAAACAGCGTCCTTTCATTGGCAGAAAAAATAGGGCAATAGGTAAGGTAAACAAATTAACAGGCCTGACATTGACAGGGTTATGACAAGCCTTTAACCCTTACCAGGGCTTGTGTTAGTGTTTGATATTGGGGAGTCTTTGACCCTTCACGTTAGACATTCTGAGGGGGTCAAATTTTGATTTAATGGGGTCAAAATATCAGAAAAGGCAAATAATAAGTAGCATTTTGCATATTTTAGAGTCCCTTTAACTGTTCCTTGTAATGATATGAAACAAGTACCACTTTGGATTGGAAAATTTGTGAAAATTTTAGTTATAAAACCATGTTTTGAACCTTAGTAATTCCTCTCAAGGGGCCCTTGGGAGAAATTTCTAGGGTTCAAATTAAGATATTTTCTGATTTGGGGGGTCAAAAGCCTGGTTTAAGGGTCAAACACAAGCCCTGCCTTACCCTGCTGCATTGTTGCAAACTAAAATTTTCAACCAGTCTAGCTCAAGTTGATATAATAATAAAGAAGGCCTAGAATGCAGATAGTGTAGACCAAGATGAGACTGCAGACTGAAATAGGTCTATTCTGTATGCCAAAAGTTTATGTAAAGCAGAAAATGGCACAGTTGCGATGTCAATATGAGAAGGATAGAGAGTGAAAATGCACCTAGGTCTACTATTTCTCCTTCCTGAGTTTGAATGACCGCAATTTTATTTACTAGCATGTGTGTTAAAACAACAAAAATATGTGAACCCTATGCTATATATGGATGGAGGGCGGGGCTTAAAGGTCCTTTGTATAGAGCTCACGTAAACCTGAAACTAGGCTGTTTATGCGATATAGAGTGGCGAAAATTTGAAATATCCAGCAATTTCATTGGTTTAAAATGTATGTCGAACACTATAATATTATAGAATATCATATTACATTATACTTTATTACAGAGTTAATTATATTATACCACAGAATATTATATAACAGAATTGATTATACTATATTACAGAATATTACAATACAGAATACTATCTTACTGAATTAATTATACTATAAATAGAGGATATTGAATGAGTGGTCATTAAATACCAAATTTATTAAATGAGTCATCTATAAACAGATAAAAACGAGGCTGCGAGTTTTTATTTGTTTATAGATGACGAGTTTAATAAATTTGGTATTTTATGAGCACAAATTTTATATTCTTTTTATACTATTCACAAAAAGTAGAAGATATTGTAAGTTTGATTTGTGGTATTCTGGTCAGCTTCGGCATCCATACATCTTCAGTGCCCCGTTTTTGAATCATCAACAAAGTAGCCAATTGTTTGATATCGAGCCACAGGGTTTGACAGCTGTCTGGTCACACGTTCTTCCGGTTTCCAGCATACATTCACTCACTGATGGTGAGCTTTCATTAAACCTCACATCATTCCAACAAAATGTGATGCAAATACATGATAGAGATAAACAACAAATAATTTTTCTCGAAGTTATGCTCAACTAAAGTCAGAATTTCCATGACAACATATGCCATGTTAAAATACGCGTTAAACCCCTCTCTTCTTAAATTCAGAATTTGCAACCACAAAAACCTTATGGATTAACAGATTATCCCCTACTTTTTGTGAACAGTATATAATATGACCCGAATTTGTGCGAAAATTGACAAAATTTTCGAAATTCAACATTTCAATTTTCTGCGAAACTTATAATGCCGTTAAAAACTGACGTCACATTATATACATTATGACGTCATTTACCACGGCTACAAAAGAGCGTTGTTATTCGCTCTGAGCTCATTTGCATAGTTATTCCACTAGTGTAATAACACCCGTGTAATATCAAAAATATTCAACGGGTTTATTTCACCCCTGCGACGTCGGTCATATTATAATACAGAATATTATATTATAGAATTCTTTATTACAGAATATTGTATGCAGGAATTCTAATAAACATATTCAATCATAATTACAGAATACTATATTACAGTATTAATTATACTATATGACAGAAATCATATTACAGAATGCTATATAACAGAATATTATATTACAGAATTCAGATGAAAATGAGGACATCTGGGATGACTCTGCTCTAATCAAAGCCTATGATGAAGCTGTCTCATTGATGAAGGTATTTGAAAAACTTTTATATCTATCTCCAGCTAGTCTAGGACATAATCCCTCATGAACATAATCCCCCTGGATAAGATTAGAAAAACACAATGACAAAGTTTCTTTTCCTTTTCAAAGAATAGCATTTCATAAATATTTAATTCTTGAATCAACATCAAACAATGTTTTTATTAATATTAACAATATGTGGAAAGATATCAATTCATTGTATTACAATTAGCAATTCCTAAGGTTGTTTCCAACATTGCCAATGGGCTGTAGTTCTTTCACTTATTTATAATCTAAATGTTTTGTCTTGTTCGAAACACTTTGAGTGTTACCAAGCCTTTTAATACATAGACATATTGTCACTTTATTTGGTCTAATAACTTTGTAGACCCTTTAATAGTCAAGGTGTTGAGATAGGTGTTGAGATAGGTGTTGAGATAGTAATTATGACACCTTTATATTTTAAAAAATCAACTTCAACAATATTTAAACACATAAGAAATCAAAAATATCTTAATCATCTATTTAAAAAAATGATCAAAAAAGAAGTAAATGTAAGAAATACTTATTTTGACCCCATAGAATTTTCATTGGGTCACCTCAGTTAAAAATGCAGTAAGAGTGAAAATTTCCTGGAACGGTGTTTGCTGTTCTGTGCAAACTTTGTTAGTCAAGGCAAGACTGATCTGACTCTATACATTAGACTGAGAGTCAAGTTATAGCGCTGCTAGAAGATAGTCTGCTTGCAAAGTTTTGGCTAGTGTTAGAGTTTTTATTTTTCACATGTTTATTGCTTGTGACAATACTTTTCGGTTGGTACAATTTTCAAGGTCATAAGATTTTGTCACAAGCAAAATATTTATGTGAAATATAAGAACTCACCTAGTGAGAGCACTGATTAGGCCAAGGTCAAAAGTCATTTATCAAGGTTAACGATTTGGAAATTTCAACTTCACATTGAATTTCATTTTGCTGTTGATATCATAAATGATTCAAACTTCTTTTCCTGAAAAAAGGCAGTGTAGTAGGGATCGGTCTTAAACAGACATATCTTGTTCATTCTGAAAGTGAAATCTCCATGCACTGAAATGATAATAATAATTTTGCAGACAAAAGTTGCTCAACAAAATGGTGTTTTAGAATCGGGGACAGAAGAGGTAGTTGATGTAGCCAGAAATCAGAAGAAAAAAAAGAAAAAAAGTAAAAATAAACGAAAACAAAGGAAGGTAGGAACACAGTTAAATTTGTAATAAGCGACCACCAAAATGCGATCTTTTAAGCCTATGGTTGCTTAATATTCGTCTTTTAAAAAAATAGAAATTTAATTTTGATTGAATATGTATGTAATTGAGAATTTCTCAATAACCCTTAGTTTTCAAAACGAAGGGAGCTGCTGTCATAGCGCAGTTGGTAGTGTGTCAGACTGTCAATCTAGGGGTCCCAGGTTCAATCCCCGACAGTGGCACTCATTCTGTCTAACTATTTGTCTCCCACCAATTGGTTGATAATCATAGACCTATGTGGGATAGCAGCATGAGGCTAGGAAAGGTTGTAATGATAGAACTGGAGTGAGAAATACTAGGAATCCAGTGTTTGGTGCTCCAGCCTCCGTGATATAACCAAAAATTGTTTAAAGCAGCGTAAAAACCCCATTCAAACAAACAAACAAAATAATCAAAACAAAGGGGACTTTCAAAATGGTTGCTTAGTAGACAAGGTCCCTTGAGCAAGATGGACTGTTCAGGTTTTTTTTAGTTATTTCCCCAACCTACAAAGTAGAGGGGGTAATTTGGTTTCACCATGTCTGTCTGTCTATCCACCCTTAGCAGAATTTGATTAGATAGGTTTACTGTCTGAATACAATTTGTGGTATGAAGAACAGTTTAAAGCTCCACTAGACTAAGTGCAGCAGAGTTTATGTGGTGGCCTGGAGTCCGTTGTTAGTGCGTCTGTCTGTCCATCTTTCCATCCGTCCATTAACTTTGTAGCTCGACTGGCTGAAGGCCAGCGAGCTATTGTCATGGCAGAGTGTTCGTTTTTTGTGCATGCGTCCGTGCATGCATAAACTTTTTCATTAAACATCTTCTCCTCCCAAACCAATTGGCAGATTTTAGCAAAACTTGGTAGAAATGATCTTTGGGTGACCCTCTTCTTTAATTTATCAAGAAATTTGGATTTACCCAAAAATATGGGTGTGACAGGGCTGGGCATTTTTTAAATTAAAATCTTTAAAAAATCTTCTCCTAAACTATTGGGCAGATTTCAATGAAACTTGGCATGTTCCTTTGGTGATCCATTACTTAAATTGTTCAAGAAATCTTTGACTGACCCACAAATATGGGAGTGGCAGACAGGGGTACTTTTTCAAATTAAAAACTTTAAAAAAAAAAAATTCTCCTCCCAAACCATTGAATTGATTTCAATTAAACTTTGCATGTCTGGGTGACCCTTTTCTTAAATTGTTCAAGAAATTTTGATTGACCCCAAATTTAGGCATTGCAGGGTGAGTCTAGGGTTAATAAAGCCAGTGGAGGGATGATGTTTCTTCGTTGGTGATTATGTTGCTGTGGCATGGCAATAGGGGCCTATGTGATGTAACATTACTTGTAACCACAACCTGTACATTTAGTGACAGATTTCATGAAACTTTCATTACATGGAACTTAAATTATCATGTGACTATGCACACATCAAAACCCTTTGAAATGATATTCTGTGTCATGGTAAAAAGGAACTTAAGTCAAAGATTGTTTGTTGACTTAATATTTTTCATTTCATGCATTAAACAACCTTGGTCTTAGAGGATTGTCTACCTACAAATGGATCATGCTTTAGTTTAATACTTGATCCAGCTGCCGCTAAAAACCCCATTCAAACAAGCAAATTTAACTTAATAATTTTTTTTCAATTTATTAACGAATTTTTATAAATCTGTTAGGCATTGTAAACAAAATGTTGACCTTCTCCGAGCTTCTAAGGTCCCAATATCTCCTTCAAATAAGGCATTCCTGGTTAATTAGCATAAGGACTGTATAAAAGGACAATTCAGCTTGATGATGATGATATTTAATGAATGAATAGCCATTTGAGGCTCTTGTTACATCATAATAAAGACATGTGTCATGGGTGAATCTGATACTAAAACTGATCATCTGTCAGGATTTACCCCTATTTATAAGCTTTTGATCACCATAGTGACAACCTTACAAACCAATCAGAGGCAGTGGAAGGTCTCACTTAGCCAATCAAAATGTTCCTGGCTGACAGGAATCCTGTCAGGTAAAAATGACAATTCCTGGCAACTGCAGCCATGTTGCCAGGAACAAATCCTTTCAGATGCAAATGCTACATACAAATAAACAATATGAATTAGTGGTGCACATAAATAGATAGAGCACACCAAGATCTAAACATTGATACCTTACATTATAAATAGATTTCACAGAAAAGCTAGAATTTGACAGTTGAAAATCTGAAGTGGTCAGGAATTCAAAGATTCCCTCCTTTGGCCAGATCATCTTCTACATAACAACAAACTCCACATGAATTTCACCTGTCCATGTCGTTTCTCCTTGTCTAATACATACAAATTACAACTTGATATGTCTGTCACATAATTACTTCAATTAGAAACTGAGCATCTTGATCTCTATTACAAATGGTTTCACCAGTTGAGACCCATGATCAAGATGTCCAAGTTTGTAATTAAGTCTTATAACCATTCAGAAAAGAACACTTTTGGTAATTTCAGTTAAATTTGTATGAGAAATCCAACCAGAGTGTTGAATTTGATATGATACTTATGAATAAAAGTTTTACTCTGCTAAATACGCTCCTTGTTAATTTTAAAATTGGTGTAAAACTTCTGACAATACATTACAATCTACATGGAGACAAAAAACTTCTTCAAAGGTTTCTATTACATTTACTATATGGGATAAGGTTTTGCACTCTTCTAAAAAAACACTTGTATTTAATGTCTGGGCTTAGGGTTCTGTATATAAAATGAAGCGCAAATTGTTCCTTTGCATTCCCATCCATTGTAGGGTAAGCTTTCTGAACAAGATGATAAATGGCATCAGAATACTGTGAGATAATTTCATTTGGATTTCTTTTTCTTGATTCAAGTTCAGAAAAATATTTCAGTCTGTTATTAGCACTATTGAATCTCTCAGAAAACTTTTCCACTAACTGGGTATAAGAACTGCAAATCTCTTGTGGAAGAGAACAGTAAAAGTCCAGGGCTGTCTCTTTAAATGACACTCCTAGTATTAAAGCTTTTTCCTTCTCTGTCCAATGACCTAATTGAGAAAAAGTTTCAAACTTTTGAATGAAATGTTCCCATTCTGTCGATCCATCATAAGGTTCTGGTCGCACAATATCAGCTAATCTGGTCGAATATTCCATCAGAGTTTATGAAGAGCTTTCGTTTGGTAAAAGTTACTAATTATTTTCATTGTTGTTATTCCTAGTTTTAGCTCTTCTATGAACAACAGGGTTGAATCTTACTATCAGGTTCAGACATGCTACAGTTCTTTAAAAATGTAAAGCTGGCAATACAGGTTTCAAGAAAAAGTCCTTTTTGGTAAAATAATCCTAGTTCCAGTAGTTGAGTTCTTTTAATCCTTTACTTCTGACACCAATGTAAACAAAATGTTGACCTTCTCCGAGCTTCTAAGGTCCCAATATCTCCTTCAAATAAGGCATTCCTGGTTAATGGGCCTTTCCGAAAAAGTGGTTTATCTCCCTTTTGCCCTATAATTCACTAGAGTGACTTCCCTTGTTGGGGTAGCAAATCTTTACAGAAAGCATTGAAAAATTACGGATGGCAGTCCGTTTGCAGACGATTATGCCGCTTATAATTGTTGAAAAGCGTTTTATTTTTGTAATTTTTGTTTTCATTGAAGTTATTTTACAGGCAGTTCATTGTTTGTACATTTCTTAAATTAGATCATTTTTTTTTATTAAGTTAATCATTTTTCGATTATCCAATTGTAATCAAGTAACTTTATAGCATACAATATGTAGCCTGCATAATAGTAAATAATTGTTTCTCTATATAAAACATGGTTCGAGATGCTACTAATGTCGTAATCATGATTTAATCTATCCCATTTTTTGTATTTAATTTGTCCATAAACGAAATTAAAATATGATATTTCTTATTCTTATTAGAAAACACAAAGCTATTTATGCTTGTGATAGAATAATAAAAAAGATGAAAGATTTATCACTTGGCGCTCAATCTTATTGTAATTTACAAATACGTTGAAGAAATAGTGGTATAATGATATTGAAACTTCGTGAAAAAAAAAAAAAACAAACAAACAAACAAAAAACTGAAACCAGCGCTTTGGCGATCTTTCAGTTAATGAAGCATGTTCATGGATATGTTAGCGTTTGTGATATTTTAACCGTACATTTTTCATTTCTTGGTGTGCAAAATTCACAACACTGATATATTTTAGCACAATAAATGTCCACACTGCGTATGGAACAAAAGAAAATGTCAGCGTAGTCTGTAAATTGCATAGATACGTCAGACTAGGTTAAAGTTGGTTTCACGTTCTTTTCGTTATAGGGGTCATGTATGAAATATTCATTTAAAAAAAAAAAAAAAAAAAAAAAAGTTTTATTCGGCACAAGCCCCTTGCAGCGCTATTCAAAATTTCATTTTGCTTTTGTTGCATTCTTACTATATTAAAATGTGAAAACGACAGGGTTGAGCTCAGAGCATACATTTGACACTAAATGCAAATAAATTGTCCTGCTAAATTTTAATGATTAGGCACTCCTGCAATATGGCTGAAATGACTGAAAATAAATAATAATTTATTAAAAATATGATCATATCTTTTTTGTATGTGTGCGTGTCTAACTTTGTAGAAAGGGTTTTCGATTGACCTGGGACCCCGCCGGTTTCAAAGAGCGGTAAACCACGCCAGTAGCAGACATAAGTTACAACACGTGTGTTAAATAAACATCGCACTGTTGACAATGAAGCACCGCACGTAGCATATGACATTACGTAATCGTAATTGATTTTTATCAAATATTAACACGGAGATAGATAAAGCAAAATTTTATTAAATGAATATTAGTGCGTTTCGATGATATTAGAATTTGGATAATATAATGGATTCGTATGAGGTAAGTGTTAACTAAAATCTGAACAGATAAGAACAGAATCTTTATTTAACCATTCAACTTGAACATTAATGGTTAACCACCGAAATACATGCATATAATATGACATGCATTTTATTGGCTATTTTTTCAAAAAAAAGTAGAAAAGTCTTTATGGAAATAGTGAGTACATTTAACATGTACTTAAAAAACCAACTGTGATATAAGAATATGTATTAAAGATCATAAAGACATGAAATAACAACTGTGTGGAATTATTTCTACATTTTTGAAATAACACCTAACTATCTTCGTCTTTTATTTCCACACTTTAGCCGGGTTTTTATCTGTATAGAACTAAATTTGGCTGCTTTTCATTTATGTCGTCTGGTTTATTGCTAATCAGTGCGTTCGTTTTGTTACAAACGATTATGCCAGGGCATTTATTGAAATAATGAGAATGAATAGTCATCATGAAAGAAATACACACAAACAATCAAATCAAAGTTGTTTTTAAAAGACGTGTCAAATAATTTTGCATGGACGGACATCGACACTTCGTCAAGTTAAAAAAAAACAAAAAACACCATATTATATTTCACCTAATAAATCAAAAGTCTCCTTTCTTCGTTTTTTTCTTTATCAAATAAAAATTCAAAAAGTCAAATTTAATATCTAGGGACAACAAATTATTAATTAAAATACATAAGTTCGATAATCTAATCCATTAAATGTCAAAATCGACTGAATTATCAAGATATACTTAAACGAAAAAAAGAAGTTAATTGTTTTTATTGTCTTTTATGACGAAGACTGAGAAGACATTCAAAGTTTTATCTGCTAAAAAGTATCGTTCGCATACTCTTTGGATTTAGACCAACTTTAAAATTTTGTTACTGGTAAAGGGTTTATACTCGGACCCTAATTAAGTATTGAGAGTCCCTATTTAATCTTGACCCGACAGGATTTTTTTTCTCAGCCATTTTGAATCAGAAATTTGCTACCCAGAAATAGACTGACGACCGTCTCCATGTTCAAATACACTGGAGAGTAGTCAGGCCTGATTACTCTTTTTCTGTATTTTCGGAGAGGCCAATAAACTCGTTTTTTCGCCTTGATTTCAAAGACGGCCCTATATCAGCCATATTATCGATCTGAAATTTGCTACCCGGAAATAGAGTTGAGACCGCTTCGTTGTTTCAATGCACCGGAGAGTATTCAAGATCGATAACTCCATTTCTATATTTTCGGAAAGGCCCATTAGCATAAGGACTGTATAAAAGGACAATTCAGCTTGATGATGATGATATTTAATGAATGAATAGCCATTTGAGGCTCTTGTTACATCATAATAAAGACATGTGTCATGGGTGAATCTGATACTAAAACTGATCATCTGCTTGTTTTTGTTTGTTTATTTCCGTTTATTTATCGTCGCTACCGTAGCACATGCCCATATGAGCGACGCCCCCAGAAGACGGTTAGTTGTTACGGGGGATAGTGCAAGGATACATGACGAAACTACTGCTGAGATCCGCCATGGTTCTTTAACGTGCTCAGTGTAAAGCACCGTCTCACGGGGCCTCGGTTTAACGTCTCATCCGAAAGACAATTAGTTTTTATTAGTGTACCAGCCCGGGAATCGAACCCACGCCGTCGAACTCCAATGGTTTTGAAGTCCGGTGCTCTACCAATTGAGCTAATCGGGCTGGTCTGATTATCTGCCAGGATTTACCCCTATTTATAAGCTTTTGATCACCATAGTGACAACCTTACAAACCAATCAGAGGCAGTGGAAGGTCTCACTTAGCCAATCAAAATGTTCCTGGCTGACAGGAATCCTGTCAGGTAAAAATGACAATTCCTGGCAACTGCAGCCATGTTGCCAGGAGCAAATCCTTTCAGATGCAAATGCTACATACAAATAAACAATATGAATTAGTGGTGCACATAAATAGATAGAGCACACCAAGATCTAAACATTGATACCTTACATTATAAATAGATTTCACAGAAAAGCTAGAATTTGACAGTTGAAAATCTGAAGTGGTCAGGAATTCAAAGATTCCCTCCTTCCAAACTTAAGGTCATTGCCAGGAATTCAATAACTTGTTAAACACAAATAATTCCTTAAAGTTAATGCTGTAAGGGCAAACAACAAACATAATGTAATGTTATTGACAATATAAGGGCTTCTTTACAGAGTTAGATTAGATAATAGAGGAATAAATAGTTTGTAGTCAAGGGAGATAATCACTGGAGTCTTGTAAACAATCAGACGACAAATGTTAAAATAAGCAGATTTCTGTAGCTAACTGCTGCAAACAGACCAGTTTCAACTTTAAAATAGTCCTTAAATACTTCACAAACCCAAACAAACACATTTTAATGTAAACTGGGCATTTCAGCAATACAGTAACTAATGCCAGGAATCCTGGCAAGGCTAAAATAGTGGGTGGGGTAATATTTCCAAAAAGCACTATTTCCTTACAATATTAAGTGCAAGTTGAGTGATTCTGAGCCACTTGTGAAGTGCTCACCCCAAAAGGTGATATTTTTTTTTTTGTTTTTTGTGTCATTTAGGAGTAACTGATCATCAAAAGAAAAAAAACAACATAAAGTGTTCGACAATTTGTTCTATGGAAGGTTCCAGCATTTTCTGTTCGCAGAATGAATCTGTTCTCTTATTTTGCGGACAAGTTTATTTTGATCCTGGACTAGTAAAAAATTCTATTATTTGTTCAGGGACAAGTTGAGAAAAATTGTATTTCTACACCCTGTACTATACAAAAAGGCATCAGACCCGATTCAAACCAATAAAGAAATTTGCATGTACATTTAAATCATGTTCCCATGTGTACCACATACCATGGCCAGAATCATAACTATTCACTCTTTTTACCTGTAGATAATAATGAGTGAATCTTCTTTTTATGCCTCTGCCCTAAAATGTCAGTGTCAGAGATCATTCTGAACAACACTCGGCCAATCTCACAATCAACCTCGGATTACATGGACAGACTATTTTAAAAAATTACGGGAAAGCCGTGGAAAAACTTGATGACGTCAGTTAAAATAGCGTTAGCTCTCAAAACTGCGAGTAAAAAATATTCGATGCTACTCATTTAAGTTTCTTACGTGAAACCATCATATCCTAATATAAATCTCTAGATTCTTAATTAATGGCTGAAAAAAATCTTAATTTTTGAGAATGATTCGTCATTCTCAAAAATTAAGATTTTACAGCCGTTATTTACTGAAAAAGATTTAAATCTACAGTGCTAGTTTTTCTAACACTGTCTCCGCCTAACAAAATGCATGATTTTGTTACATACCCATCTGCCTTACATACATCCAAGGTCTGTTGCAGTTTACAGAAATGGCCGAGTGATGTTCCTAATGTGTCAGAGAACATTAATTTGAGGCTGGATGTGTGTGGGGGCAGAGATGTTAAATTTGGACATGGGCAACATGGGCACATTTTTCTAGGCTACTTGTCTGTTGACAAGTAAATATCAGAGGAAATCTTTGAATAATAGTAAATACATATAAATAATAAATTATCCTGTGTATTTCAAAGGCTGGAACACAGCATTTTCTTTATGAAAAGAATTGCTTTCTCAGAAATTATGAATTCATTTTTTTGTGGACAAGTTCATTTTGATCCTGGACAAGTAGAAAATCATCTTTTACTTGTCGATGGACAAGTGAAAGAATTTTATATTTCCACACCCCTGGTGGGTATTGGTGTCCCATTCTTGTCAATACTCGACAGCATAACATCTACATTTATGTATGAATGTCAAAATAACAACCCAAGGTCACGGTCACCTAAGCAGGCCTTGTACTAGTGTTTGAAATTGAGTGGTCATTGACTCATAGACCATGATATTCTGGGGGTCAAAATTCATTCTTAAGGGGTCAAAACAACAGAAAATGAAAAATTGTGGATAGAATTCTACAGGTTTCTGTGTGAAATGACCATTTGATAAAATTATATAAAGGGGAAAATTTATCAGTAGAATTCTAAATAGTTTACTTCATTGAAAATTTGAGTAATAGAACCAAGTTTTGACCCTTACAATTGCTTCCAAGTACGATATACTGTCTTTTTCCCAGCATATTCCCTCAAGTAGAAAATTCCAGGAGGGTAAAGTTCAGGATGGTACAAAAAGGAGTAAATGAATGTTTTTAAAATTTATTGCTTTTCATTGTCTGTGCTTCATGGAGTCATAACATTGTGGGAAATGACATAAGCTTGTGAGGGTCATTTCCATCACTTTCACATGTGCGCAAAGCAAAGCCTCTGGCCAGCCTGTGCAGCCGCACATTCTGGCCAGAGTCTTCACAATGTCTTCACAATGCTAACTGCAGATTGGATAAGGTACTAACCCCTTTTCAAGCAGGCAGTGATTATTCTTATTGCATTTTGTGGTCATCTAGGCTACTCAATGTGTAAACATGAACAACTCATAAGCATGAAATTGTTGGAATGTCATACACAAGTTCAAATGTCACATACAGGATGATTTATCTCTATACAGTGGCATGTTGGGGATATGTGTAGAGCCAAATTCAGCGAGGATAGTATAGTGTATGAAGCAGAGGTTATCTCCATTGACGAGGCAGCAGGCACTTGTTGTGTTCGGTATGTTGGGTATGGAAATGAAGAGGAACATGACCTGGAGAACTTGTTACCACAGCAAAGGAAAAAGAAAAAAGAATCGGATGTTGATGTAAGTTTAAAAAGGATGAAATATTACTTATCTTCTATAGTAATAAAAGTTCAGCAAGCTATGGGATTGTGTGGTGATAAGACCATGAATGTGTTATCTTCATAGACCCCAGTCTGTTTACCTTATGGAGCTGTTTCTAGCATTATCAGGGTTCAACACTAATAGTGTCCTAGGATAAGTGGTAGGCAATCGGTTTCAAATAACAATCAATAAATATATAATACATACTTAGTGTATTATATGAAATAAAATATCTAACAAGGTTTGGAGAATTGAAAATTGTCGAGGCTCTGCCGAGACAATTATCAATTCTCTAAAGCGAGTGAGATATTTTTTTCATACAATACACTAAGTACATATCATATTTTTCTTATAACCTCTATTTGTCTTTTTTTCGTCGATGTTTCTAACTGAAATGCAAGATTCTAAAAATAACTGTATAATATCATTGTTCAAAAAATAACTATGTGATATCATAAAAAATATCATATGGGATGTTATCACACAGATATTTGTATAGTTATAAGATAAAAGTTTTAAGTCTGGCTGTTTTTGGAGAAAACCAGAGGTATTGCCATGGCCTTGGTGTCGACGTTGTCGTAGTTGTTGTGCAAAAACTTTGACACTTTGTGATATCTCTGGTTCTACTGTAGGCATTCACTTGAAATTTTGTTAATATGTTCATAATCAAATGATCTATCTATACTATGAAGGGGGAAACTTAGATGCATTTTGTGCAAATTGTGCTCCTTTTTTGACTTAGCACCCAACAGCCGAGCATAGGCACCTGTAGGCGGTGCTCTTGTTTAGTTGGAAGAGTAAATCAACCAATGATCAATTTTACAATTGTTTTCTTTGGAATCATAACAGCACTTAAAGTATCATTCCTTTGAAGAATAGAATATGAAATTTTAGTTAAAACTAATGATCAAAAAGCTGCAGATTTTTCTTCCAACACCATGGCTCAGGGTGAAACATATGGGCAGTTACAACTGTTTCATGCTGAGCCCTCAAACAGATGTCATTTCTGTTAACAAAATATATAATATATTATGGATTTTGTTTATGTGTTAGGTCCTGGTTACTCGATTATGGATTTCTAAGTTGATTATCACAATCAGAAGCTGAAATCAACTGATTATCAATTATAAATGATTAATTTGCCCATCACTGCCTTCAGTTGGCTCCTGAGAATCCCAAAATTTTAGGAGGGATCTTGTTAGCTCTAGCATGGAATTCCATCTGGATCCTTATTTGAAGATTTAAGAAAGTCATTCGATCAAGATCCATCATTTCCAAGGCAAGGTTCCAATTCATGTGTTTGTACCTGATTAATTGATAATGAAATTTCTTAGATGATTATCACAATCAGAAGCAGAAACCAAATATTTTTCGTTTATAATTAATTAATCTGCCCATCACTACGGCCAGGATCTTGAGAGTCCCAAAATTTTAGGTGGAATCCTGTTAGCTCTAACCTGGAAATCCTTCAGGATCTTTATTTAAAGATTTAAGAAGTGCATTTGATCAGGATCCATTATTTTTGAGGCTAGGTTCCAGGATAATGATATATTCTAATATTTTTACAAGCTAAGGTTCTATAAATCCACTTTGTTCCTTACATTGGTAAGTATTTATCATTAACCGTTGTCATGCTGAATAAATTTTGGCTAAATTTTTTCTTTCAAAATCAAAGGGCAAAATGCACTGAAAGAACCACTTATAGGTCAATTTTTATTTGAAAAACTAAATCTATTGACATTTGTGGTTTGAAAGTGAGAAACAGGTGGTGTAGACTAACATCAGACTACATATATGTGCAAGCTGAGGTTTGTCTATAGCTCCTGCCAAAGCAGGAATAATCTGGGTTCAGCATGACGAGGGTTTGAAAGTGAGAAACAGGTGGTGTAGACTAACATCAGACTGCACATATGTGCAGGCTGATGTTTGTCTATAGCTCCTGCCAAAGCAGGAATAATCTGGGTTCAGCATGACAAGGGTTAACATATGCTTTTATTTACTATTTCTTTAAAATTCTAACAGTGTCATGAAGAAAGGGATTCATGGTTATACAGAGCGATCCCTGCCTTAACAGGTGGGGTTCCTATGGAACCCTATTCAGTGTTTGTTTTTTTTTTCCTTTTTTGATTGCTTCTCTAAAAAGGACCCGTTCCCAATTCCAAAAAGTGACATTTTTCCCCAAATCATGAAAAAATTTTCAAATTTTATCAAAGTTGAGAACCTTATTAATCTTTATGAGTAAAATAAAGATTAAAACATGCTTTTTACTTAAGTTTTAACTCAAATGTCTTAAGAGGCAAAGAAAACTTCATTCTGGTAGTTGATTGTTTAAAGTACATTAATTTTTGTCCAAAACAATAATAATAACATTTTTCCCAATTTTCCAAAAATAATAAATTTATCTCAATACATCTGCTTTCGAACCCACTTTCAAAACCCTGAAAAAAACACTTTCCATTGAAAACAGTTAATGTCGAACAATGATTATTTTCAGACTGACAGTGGAATGGAATGGAAAGAGAGCAAACACTCACAATCTCGAGACAGTAAATTACGTCAAGGATTTCAAAATCCCTTTCCCCTACCAGGATGGCCTGGGTTCCCAGAATCCATGATGCCCCCTCCCCCTAGTTTCCCTGGATACGCTGCATCCATGCCAACACCACAGTCAGCATTCTCATCTGTAAGAATCTAGAATTTCAATTAACCCTTGTCATGCTGAAAAAAATGGCAAAATTGATCACTAATTTTGAGTAACTTTTTAACTAGGAAATAGTTTTTAAATATTTCTTGTTTCAAAAGTGATATCAGGTGGTATAAACTAAGATCAGACGACTGCACATATGTGCAGACTGATCTTTGTTTATACCTCCTGCCAAAGCAGGAATATTCCAGGTTCAGCATGACAAGCGTTAAGAGTTGAAAGGCCCGGTCACACAGCCTTCAACGAGTCGATCACGTATAATTTCGCAAAATTTTTCATTTTTTTTTTCTACACGCTGTGAAGAATCAGCAAAATTGTCTCAAACGTGCTAAACACGCGAATGACAAGTGGACCAAACGCGTTTGTGTGCTCCGCGTGCCCATCGCATGTCCACCACCAGTCCTCTGTGTGTGAGTGCTTGTGGTCAGAAAATGGGGTCACAAGTGATCACACACAGTGCGTGTGTATCACTTAAGCTCCACGTGTGGTGCGTGTGCTCCTTGTGTGTACCGCGTGTGCTTCGCGTGTGAGTCACATGTTGATCACTTGTCCCCCGCTTGCCGCACGCGTGTATTAAAGCCGCCGCACCCGGTGTTCTGAGACAGAGCCAGTCAGGCAAGGTGCTCAAAGACCTCGAGAGGGAGGAAGCGGAGCTCGGATCAGCCAACTATAGTTCCCAGCACTGGAAGAGGAGGAGGAAGGAGGGCGAGGAGGAGAGTTGGATGCCCGAACTCCTTAAATATCTTCAGACCAACCAAACACTCCTTGAAAAGCTGATGGAAAAAATGATCGAGGACAATCACTTGTCCACACTGTCACCTCCACAAGAACTAGTCAAGTAGCATGTTGTCTTGCCATGCAACACTCCCAGCAGGGGATGAAGACCATTCCACCATTGCTCTTGTCAATCTGTAGCTGAAATTCATTGTTTTCTTGATAGCTGTCTGTTCCCAAAGGGCTTCATCATAAAGCTTCTCAATCCAAATGCATCGTCACCCACCAGGAAGTAAGGTAGATCTTCTGTGTCTCCTGGGAGGGGAGTAGGCTGAGGGAATCCAAGAATGTCAATGTTCTGTAAGCCTTCTTTAAACTCACTTGTATTGTAGATATGCGCGTCTGATGAAGCCCCTTGCCACTCACGTCCACCCATAAGAACTTTTAATCACTGGTGACCACAGCCAAGAGAATAATGCCCCCTTGTAGTTGTAGAATTCAGAGCCAGAGTTGGGAGGGGCCTTGCATGCTATGTGTTTGCCGTCTATAGCTCCAACCACGTGAGGAAAATTCCACCTGTTCTGTCAATCGTCTGTAATTTGTTTCCACTTTGGGGGTTTCTGGAGGTGCCAGCATCTCCTAACGATATACATGCACAATTGCCTCGCAAACTTCACGAACAATGAGGCATATGGTGTTGTGTGGGACATGCAAGTCGTACTGCATCACACTGTATTTCGAGCCTGATGCAAGGCGCCACAAAGTGATGGCCACCTTTAAGCCTGTGTCCAAGGGAGCTCGCCAATTGGTTGTCTCCTTCGTCAGTGTTGGTGTCAGCCTTTCCACCAGTTCATCATACATCACCGAAGGCATTCTCACAAAGATTTTGAATGCACAGAGGTCCTCATTTCCCAGCTCCACCATAAGCCTGTCATACGGCCCCAGCTATGGCCTGCGGTTGATCCATTGGCGCACCCATGTGGCTCTGACTCTTCTGCGTCTTCTCGTCACTCTTCTTCTGGCATCCAGGGCTTGCTGAACCTGAAGAAGCTGGTTTTGATGTTGCTGCAGCAGCATAACCATAGTATTATGATGCGCCGGATCCCTGTTGCCTCTTCAACGTCTTGATTACAACTAATGAAAACTGGCCCTAACGTGATCTTTTTATAGCAGAAATTACTAATAGTGCAAACGTGATTGGGACGTGGACAACACACGAATCAGTCGTGGTTAAATAGCGATTCAACGGGAAAACACGCGAATGGCCCGCGGATGACCTTTGACACAAAACCTGAGAAAGCCTTTTACACGCAGAGCACACGCTATCACAGGTGCTAGGATTGCTGTAGACAAGCGGATCACAAGTGGAAGGCAAGTGCTACACACGCAATAACATGAAGAAATTTTGCAATTGCCCACGAGAGACCACTTGTCGTCCACTTGTGATCCGCGAGTGTACCATGTGTTATCGCATCTGGTCCGCGTTTGTACCGCGTTTACACCACTTGTGCGTCACGCGATGGCCGTTGCGCCTAATTTTTGTGCTGCTCAAAAATAAAATCAGGCTCCTAGCGCGTGTAAAGTTTTTCACGTGTGTGCGCACTTGTTATTCGCAAGTCCTCCACGTTTCTTTCACGTGTCATTCACTAGTGACCGCGTTTTCTTTGCGTTTGACAGTTTTTCCTTGCAATACACTCGTGGTCAACTCGCGGAAGGCTGTGTGACCGGGCCTGAAAGGACTTTTTGCCGATTTCATTGAGGTATAGAAATAAAAACCCTAATAACACTGAGTGATTACACAAAGTGGATACATATTTTAATTTGATAAGGTTTTTAGTTTCATACCACCATGAAATAAACACAATCTCTCTTTATATCTTTTAATTTAATAAAATATAATAAATAATTTCCAAGAATTGTAAATACTTGAACATATTTCGCATGGAATTATTATTTGCAGAAGCTTACAAAATAGAGCTCTGCACATTCAAAGTTTTTTTTCATTCTGAAATAAAACCAATTTTTTGGCCTATCAGCTTGAAAATGGATGGAATGGCCTTCAATTGAATTATTTAACATTAAATTATAATTACAATAAATATCAAAAAGAATTCCATTGGATAACTGTTTGTTTGGAGTTAAATACCACTGTAAACAGTTTCAAGACAAAATCTTTTCAAAGAGTCAATATAGCGGTCTCAGGCCCTCATGGGCTTCTTGTTTTCCATACTTTTTCATACATCAGTGTAACAGGCTTATCCTCTGACTATTTGCTCCCGTCTTTCAACGTAAAATCACAGTGATATGTTTTCTCTTGACTCTATTGTAAAGGAAAAGGAAAATTATTTGTCTTTTCAGAGAATCCCAAATATTCCCCCTCCCCCACCCCCTCCAATGTTATCAGACATGTCAGATGGGGATAATGAGGCTTTGTGTTCAATGTTGATGTCCTGGTATATGAGTGGTTATCATACAGGATTTTATTTGGTAAGTATACACAGGTCTAAAAGAAAGTTTGCACCCTTGTTTGGTAATCGAAGACCTATGTGAGATAGTAGCTGGAGGCTAGGAAGAATGTGGTGGTTGAATTGGTGAGAGAAATACCAGGAATTTATTGTTATGTGCTCCAGCCATGGCGATATAACTAAAAAATATTGAAAGAGGCGTTAAACTCTATTTAATCAATAAATGCACCCTTGTATTTCTCTATTTGTACGAGGCCGATAATGAAGCCTTGTGTTCACTGATATGTTGTGGTATATGAGTGATTATCATACAGGATATATTTGGTTAGTGTATAAAAAGTCCTAAAGAAAGCTTGCACTCCTGGAATTCTCCCACCCCTTCAACAATATATGTGTATTTGGGAGTTAGTGAGGCTTTGAGCTCAATGTTGATTGCCATGATATATGAGTGGTTATCATACAGGATTTTATTTGGTCAGTATATTCAGTTCTATAAGAAAGCTTGTACCCTTGGAAGTCCCCCACACCCCTTAACCCTTTCATGTATAATCCCTGCTTTTTACGTGCCTGTGATTTTGTGATTTAGAAAACATTGTGAAAAAAGAAGAAATTGCTTCTGACAAGCAATTTCTTCTTTTTCCACACTATTTTCTACACTACTGAATGGTTATTATGCCCCCGATAGGGAGGCATCATAAATTTGACTTGTCCGTCCGTCCGTCCGTCTGTCCGTCCGTCCGTCATTCCGTCCAAAAACTTTAACATTGGCCATAACTTCCTTATTACTATCAAAGGGGTGTCGGGGGCATTGTCATCTTACAGTGACAGCTCTTGTTTTTCAAATGAAATCCACTTTAAATTTTCGTCTGCAAAACCTTTGGATTTGGACAGGTCCAAAATTTTGTAAAACAGGAAAGGGTTAATGTTTTCAGATATTGTTAGATGGGTATACAAGGCCTAATTTGTGCGTTCAATGTTAATGTCCTGGTATCTGCATTGTAATCATACAGGATTTTATTTGGTAATAACAAATAGCTCTTGGATTTTTGCTCACCCCCTGAAATGTTATCAGACACGTTAGATTAGGAAAATGAAGCTTTGTGTTCACTTTGATGTGCTGGTATCAATGGCTCAATACAAAATAGTTGTAACTGCCTATAAACATAATTATAGGTAGTTACAACTGTTTTTCACTGAGCCATCATTGCAAAACAGTTGTAACTGCCACTGCATTATACATGTAACCGAAAAAGGTTGAAAGCAGCTTAAAACCCCATTCAAACAAACAAACAAACACTGAGCCATAGGTATATGGTTGCTATCAAACAGGATTTCATTTGGCAAGTATACTCGGCTTTAAAAGAATTGCATTCTTGGATACCTCCCACCCCTTCCAATGTTATCAGATATGGTAGATAGAGCAAAAGAAGCTTTGTGTTCAATTTAAATTCCCTGGTATATGAGCGGGTATCAAACAGGATTTCATTTGGAAAGTTTACTTAGCTCTAAAGATTGTTTCAACTCTTGGATACCCCCTTCCCCTTCCAATGCTATCAGACGTGTAAGAGGGAGATAATATTGCTTTGTGTTCAATGTTGTTATCCCGGTGCATGATTGAATATCAAAAAGGATTTTATTATGCACCCCGAAGGGAGAGCATATAGCTGCCGCTTCGTCTGTCCGTCCGTCCATAATTTCGTCCGTCCTTCCGTCCATCCCCACCTATTTCTCAATAATCCTTGGGCCAAATCAAATGAAACTTACCATATGAACTTCCTATGATATAGTGATGATGCACCTGTGACGGTTTTTGGATTTGAGGCCTCTTCACGGGAAAAGGGGACTTAGGGTAAAAAACGGTTTTTCCCAAATTTCTCCTAGTCTAACTGTCAGAATTTAGTGAAATTTCATATTTTAGTGGCAAATCAGATGCCCTTTACTATAAACAATTTGAAATTAACGTAAAAAAAAATATCATGGAAAAAGGGGGCTAAATGTTTGTTACCTTTATGCTAGCACATAAAATACAGTTATTCTTTCATTTCTCCTAGTCTTCTGCTCAGAATTTGATGAAATTTCACATTTCAGTAGCAAATCAGATGCCCTTTACCATAAACTATTTGAAATTTGTTTAAAAATATGTCAGGCAAAAAGGAGGTTTAATGTTTGTTACCTTTATGTTTGCTGTATAAGATTACATCTATTTGAGTCCTTGCAATCTGACCACAGAGCATATCTCCTAAAGTATAAAAGCTATCAACTTGAAACTTTATGGGTGGATAGATCTTATGGAGGAGAAGTGCAGTGCACAAGCACTACAGCTCTTGCTTGCATAATTTTGGAGTTATTGCCCTTTGTTATTTTTGATACTTAGATTATGTCTAGAGCATATCTCCTAAAGTATAACAGCTATCAACTTGAAACTTTGTGGGTGAATAGATCTCATGGAGGAGAAGTGCTATGCGCAAGAACTACAACTCTTGCTTGCATAATTTTGGAGTTATTGCCCTTTGTTATTTTTGATACTTAGATTTTGTCTGGAGCATATCTCCTAAAGTATAGTAGCTATCAGCTTGAATCTTTATGGGTGGATAGATCTCATGGAGGAGAAGTGCAATACACCTGAACTACAACTCTTGCTAGCATAATTTTGGAGTTATTGCTCTTTGTTATTTTTATTACTTAGATTTTATAGGAGGCAAATCTTTGACAGTACAAAAGAATCTTTTATCTATTAGGCTTCAGTTTACTATCAAGCTTTCTTCGCGGGGGGTGTCCATGTCCAACATGGCTTTTGTTTTTGTGACAATGCCTTGTTCGGGGAGCATAATCTGTCTCTGACGGCTCTTGTTAGAACATATTCTTTAAGATTATTCTGATAATTGCTTTCAATCTCTTTTTAAGCTCACCAGAGCACAAAGTGCTGAAGGTGAGCTATTGTGATCGTACAATGTCCGGCGTCAGTCATGTGTGGTTCGTCTTGCATCTTCCGTCGTCCACAATTTCTTACAACATCTTCTCCTCCTAAACCAGTTGTCCAATCTTGATGAAACTTGGCAGGCATGTTCCTTAGTTCAATCTTTACCAAAGTTGTTCAAATAAATGAAATCTACCCTGAACTTTTCCTTAACCCTTAACAAAAATGGTGAAAATATGAAAATCTTCAAAAAATCTACTTCTCTGAAACTAGAAGGCAGGCAGATTTCATATTTGGTTTGTAGCATCATCTAGTGACCTCTACCACGTCTGTTCATATTCAGACCCTAGGGTCATATTTGGGCTTCACCTAAGCGCATCCCTTTTAGCTCTTCTGAGCATGAAGGTTTAAAAAAATCAAAATCTTCTTCTCTGAAACCAGAAGGCAGACAGCTTTCATATTTGGTATGTAGCATCATCTAGTGGACCTCTACCAAGTTTGTTTATATCAAGACCCTAGGATCATATTTGGTCTCCATCTGGAGCAACCCTTTTTATATAGAATCAAAGAGCGAAAATCTTCTTTTCAGAAACAAGAGGGCACACAGCTTTCATATTTGGTATGCAGCATCATCTAGTGGGCCCCTACCAAGTTTGTTCATATCAAGACCCTGGGGTAATACTTGGGCTCCACCCGGGCACATCCCTTTTAGCTCAATTGAGCATGATGGGTGAAAATAGGAAAATCTTCAAAAATCTTCTTCTCCAAAACCAGAAGGCAGACAGCTTTCAGTTTGTAGCATCATCTAATGGTATTGTACTAAGTTTAATCATATTAAGACCCTGGGGTCACATTTGGGTTCCACCTGTGTGCATCATGTTTTACATAGAATCAAAGAGCGAAAAGGCATATCTGTCTTGCTCTTGGTAGAAAACATTCCACGGTATTGATCTTATGTAGAAATTATCGCCTTTTTGACACTTCCTTTTTAATTAATGTGATGTCCCAGGGGTCAAAGAGACGCAGGTGAGCGATCTAGGACCATCATGGTCCTCTTGTTGTTATGTATATTCCCTTTTGTATTGTTAATTATTAAGAACTAGTTAACTTTTTATGGACAATGAGCCTATTTTCTTGATATCTTCCGCGCTATTTCTTGAAAACTTTAGACTGGATTTCAATAACACTTGGCACACAGCTTCACTACAATGAGGGCATGCGCACATCGTCGGGGTTACCCGGTTCGATCGTCGAATTTAGAGTTACTGCCCCTGACTGTTTCAAGCCATATTCATACAGAGTGATATTCCTTTCCGCGCTATTTCTTGAAAACTATAGACTGGATTTCAATGAAACTTGGCACACAGCTTCACTACAATGAGAACATGGGCATATCATTGGGGTTACCTGGTTCGATTGTTGAATTTAGAGTTACTGCCCCTGACTGTTTCAAGCCATATACATACAGAGTGATATTCGTTTCCGCGCTATTTCTTGAAAACTGTAGACCGGATTTTAATGAAACTTGGCACACAGCTTCACTACAAAGAAGACATGTGCATATCGTGGGGGTTACCCGGTTTAACCGTCCAATTTAGAGTTACTGCCCCTGACTGTTTAAGCTATATACATACAGAGTGATATTCATTTTCGCGCTATTTCTTGAAAACTATAGGTTGATGTAGATAAAAGATAACCTGTACCTAAGTTTGATATTAACTCCATTGACAATGAAAATATGTTCGGCGGAGGATATCAATTCTACGAATTTGCTTGTTAATTTTGTTTTTCTTTAGGCTTATTTGGTGGAATATTGAGAGATAACAGTAGATTATCATTTGCTTATCTCACGGCCAGTGGAATTTTTTGTGCTTTCTATTTTTAGGGTTTACAACAAGGTAGAAAGATGTCAGGTGCTTCGAGTCCCTTTGTTAACAGATGACAGAATTTACAGCTCTAGTCCGTCAAACATTTTATATTAACATCAATTTTACATACAGTCATTTAGAGCTAGGACGAGTACTCTTGTACGCACATGTCGGGTAGTTCTTACCTGAGTCCTGAATCATAACCCTTTACTGGATTATAGTAAAAGCACAATGCTACTTTATGAATCATCTTCATAAAAGAATTGAAGACTGTTTAAAACAGTCTTCAATTCTTTTCTGAATTAGATTTCTAGATGGTCTTACGAACTAACATCAGATAATTTTGAGAGTCCTGAGGTGCGTTTCTTAGATAAAGATTCTTAAGAATCTCATTAAGATATTTAAGATGTAGAATTTTTTAGATTAAGAATTTTAAGAGGCTTAATAAGAATCTTAAGATATCTTAATGAGGAAACGAATATGGTTTTTCTTTGGCTTAAAACAAGTAGCCTTGACGACAATGAATGTTTTCACTCAAAATATTGAAAATTGTTATTTATGACGTCTCAAAAATCTTATTGAGCGGAATTTTGCATCTCGCTCTAAAAAAAGCACCTCTGGCTTCTTATTTTAGAGTCATGATTGTGCAACATCTGTGTCCTTTAAAATTATATCAGGATTTTCATTTTCGAAGCCCCTTTAAGAAATTCTGCACCTGCCTTTGTATTTAGTTGATGAAATAGAATTAATATATGGACAGTAATCAGTGGGTACTCGAGTACCTGTGGGTAATGAGATTTCGAGTACAACCAGCTCTTCAAGCCACCATCATAGCTCAGTTGGTAGCGCGTCAGTTGGACTGTCAATCAAGAGGTCCCAGGTTCATCCACAATGGCTGCACTCATCCTTTCCAACTATTGGTCTCCCACCAATGGGTTGATACACATAGACCTATGTGAGATAGCAGCTAGAGGCTTGGAAAGGATGTAATGGTAGTATTGGTGAGAGAAATACCAGGAATCCATTGTCAGGTACTGCAGCCGTCGCGATATAACTGAAAGATTGTTGAAAGAGGCGTAAAACCCTATTCAAACAAATAAATCAAAAATAGAAAACTACAAGCTCTACAGTCATTTGACAATCTGGAATATGGCTTGTAAAACCTTTCTCCTGTCTAGAATTTAAGTCTGATCCAAATTTAAAGAGGTTATGTCAGAAAACTATGAAAAAAGAGGGCAGTTTAAAATAGAACAATCCTTTGTGTAAGAAAATACTGGTGGAAAAAAAAGGAATTGCTTATGACAGGAGGAAAGGGTTTGAGTTCCTTTAATCATGATAGTTTTTAAATCAGTGCTTGTTATTTCCAACAATCTTTACACACATTAATTGGATGGCTCAGCGCGAAATAGTTGTAACTGTCCATAAATATATAAAGAAAGTTACTACTATTTCATGCTGAGCAATAATTATTTGTATTTATGTACTCCAAGTACAGACCTGCATCAGACTACCAGAATCAGCCGGTATATCCACGCAACAGTCTACTGGCATAATGTAGAAGTGCAAAAAAGGAAAGGAATGATGAAGGATGAATTATCATTCATTGATTTTATAATAAGGTAGAGAGACAATAATATGTATCTAAAAAAGTGTCTAAGCTGACTAAAGAGAACTAGACAGCATTGGGAAAAAATTGTACCTTTGATTACATGGTATTTCTTTATTTTGCATTTACTTTTATGCTCAGGCATCAATTGATCAGGACAATATTTTTCAACCTGTCTGTTAGTCCATTTATCTGTCTGTCCCCTAAAAAATTTAGTATCGGCCATAACTTTAATTGATGAGAGGTTGATTGGCATTGGTGGTTAATCATCTTGTTTCATGTAAAATGAGCATGTTTTTAACAAATAAAAGTTTTAGAAAAAATGATTTAGTTAAATCTTGGTTTATAGTCTTGTTTTAAATATACATATTCACAAAACTTTACACTTTAACCCCCAACCAGGGAATTGCAGGTTGGCTATATAAGGTGCCTTCGGCTTCCACAGCCCTTTGACTTACAATTCCCACAGGTACCCTTTTATACAACCGGATGGAGAGGAGCAACATGGAGTAAATTCTTTCCTCAGAAAAATTCCCGTGGTCTGGTTGGGATTTGACCTGGGGACCTTTCGATTCCAAAGCCATTGACCTAACCACTAGGCCAAGGACTTCACAACACGATCTCGAACAATGATACTGAATTGAAGTTATTTCATAATCCCTAAACTTTACAGATTCCAAAATATTACCTTATTTATGGTATATAAATACAGGTGCAACTTTGTTAAAGCTGTAGTTATGACTTTAGAATTAACCTTTGTCACGTTCTTAACTACATTCCTGCGGTTAATATAGTTTTGGAAGACAGAATAGGCAAATATCAGCCTGCACAGATATAACTTTTTGCAAAACGGCCATAAATCGATTCCCTGTTTGTATGCTTACTTTTGTACAAAAAGGGATACAATTCCTTAAACATTTTCCAACAGTTTTACATGCCGAACACAGGACTAAGTCTTGCAATAATGATTCTTCATTGCAGTAGAAAATCGACAGTGTCATCGTAAAGTTTACCAAGTATCTCTACCATAAACTTTAACTCCGCCTCGCCCACAATAATCTGTATCTTACATTCACAATTATCAGGCCAGCCCGCGTTGGGCGGATCTAATAAAAATCCGCCAATTTTCGTACAGCTTTTATCTGTATGATACATTGGGTTCTTGTCCGTGGATTGATATAGAAACGTTTTGTAGATTTTCTTCTTTCTCTCACCTTCCCTCGGAGTTATTGATCCCATGGTCTCGAATATCTGTCCATATTTCATAACTTGTCCTTTCACTATCAATTTCTTAAATATTTTGCCACAATAAACCTCCCCGTCTCTGTAAAAGATATACTCTTCGTTATGAACGCCTGTCTTGAACGGCTCAATGACGTTAATTCCATACGTATGTGTAGCGATTCTGCCCGCTATGATCTCCGGATGATTTCCCAACAATACTGCTCCACGCAGTACAGCCAGTCCTGATTCTGGAGGGATCAGTAAACGTATCCCGGGAAATCCCAATTGAATGCTTTCACGTATATAGTCGGATTTTCCGAGTCCTCCAACCAAGACAATAGTATTAACTTGATCGGATTCATTCATTTCTTGAAGGATGCTTTTAATTTCTGAAATTATTCCCTGAATTGATTTGTTGAAAAACTTCTTCACGAAAGCAGCAGTCATTTTAAGTTTTGCTTTTCCTCGTATAACCTTGACTTCATCGCTGAGTTGTGATTGTTTTATCTTTTCTTCGATGTTGTTTCCACTATCATGAGAGGAGGTTTGTAATGTGTATGGTATGTTAAGATAAACATAGTCAGTTGAATTGTCTTGGGATTTTCTTTCAACAGTCACCGACCACTTTAAACCTTCTATAGACCTCTGTAGCTGTATGAAGTCACCAGGCTCACTCTTTCTCCAACTATTCATCAGATTCTGTCCGAAGATGCTCTCCAAGAACCCTATAAATTCTGCGTCAAACCGGAGACTACCGAAGTTTTCTCCTATTGCGTTGTGTATTTCGTGTATCTTGTTGTTTGAGACGATTTCATGGGTTGCTATGTCAACGGTTCCACCTAAAACAACGAAAAATAAGTTATCCAGAGTAGCTTTGTAGCGGATCCCGCCTAGCGCTCAGGATCACCAAACGGTGCAAACAATTTTCCAATTTAACCCGCTTTGCACGCAAGCGCACGTGCAAAGCGGGGTATAATTGGAAAACTGTTTGCACGGTTTGGTGATCCTGAACGCAGGGCAAGATTGCTGTAATGGGCGGCTCGTAATAATTAGGCTACAGACGAGGTCGTTTGTACTCCCAAACCCTCTCAAGATTTCCTTTGCAAAAAGAACTACGATAGTATTAAGAACATTTAGCATAGTAAAGGCCGCCACCATAGCGCAGTTGGTTAGGCATAAGACTTCCAATCTGGAAGTCGTGGGTTCGATCCCCGGTGGCGGCAAATATCTTTTCTCTCACCAATGGGTAGATAATCGTAAACCTATGTGAGATAGCAGTTGGAGGCTAGGAAAGGGTGTAATGGTAGTACATGTGAAAGGAATCCATTGTTAGGTGCTCCGACCGCCGCGATATAACTGCGAAATTGTTGCAAGCGGCGTAAAACCCATTCAAACAAACAAACAAAGCATAGTAAAATGAAATGATGTAATGAAGGAAAGGGGGTTGGATATAAGTCATCCTCTCTATAAGAATAAATGAATAGCATACCCCCTAGATCTGCGACGATATATCTTTGTCCAACATCAAAAGGTAGATAAGAAACTTTTCCACCAATTTCAGAGCGCCGTGAAGGATACTGTCGAATGTAGACGGAGGCGGCTTCGGGTTCAAGCGCAAGTCGAAGCTGTTCGTTTAGAATTCCGGCCTGAAAATTACAATATAACCGGAAAGAGAAAAATTTATTGACCCCGTAAGGTTGACCTTTGTCGAAACTTGTCTTGATAATTGACTTTCTGAATATAGATACTAGTAAAGATCCACAAGTGTAAGTGAGGGATCAAATGTCAATTTTGTCTATACCTGTATAGTTGGTATAGACAAATCGACCTTTAATCACTCACTCTAAATTTCGGAACTATGGCGCTGTAATTATTTCCAAAAATACAAAATTTACATTGAACGTCAAAGCAGTTCTGTGCTAGGAATGCAGAAGCGTTTCCGAATGTTTGAAAAATGACACCCAGTTTTACACACAAGTACACGAGTTCAACGGCGCACCATTTATAAAATGGTTCGCATTTTTTAATTTGAACACAGGGCATCGCTGTCAGGTTGAAAGATCCTATATTACCGAGTTATCTTTGATCTTCCAGTATTAATGTCTAGAATGCCCAGTCAGAAACCATGGGCGTAACTAAAATTTTGAAATTATTACACAATCGGAAGGCCACTACCAAGGAATATATAGGATAAAGGCGAAATGTGGACTGCGATGAAAGATAAATGCCATCCATCCGCTCCCCTTTTTATGATAAGAGCATTGGTGAATAAGCAAAACATGGAATCTACCGCCTTAAAAAGCTGTTGTTTCGATGTTATGAACATTTATCGGCGATATTTCTCGATATGGAAATTATTTTTAATACGCACTTGCGTATTTTGCGTAATGGTAGTTACGTCCCTGAAAACCCTCCGATCTCATATATCAGAACTTGAGAAATAAAGGAGAAGACTGTATTAAATGAACAACTTGATTGCATGTCCATCAAATTTGATGGTTCTAGTGGTTTAAAGTTTGGTTTGGTTTTTTTTTCACATCTATTGGGAAATAAGCTCTTTCAACTTAGATTAATCCCTCTCCATTTTTATTTAAGATTTGCAATGATGACTTCGAATTAAGACTGTAACGTCAAAAGTATCTTGTAGTAGCAATTCTGACGTCTCGAATCTAGTTCCACGCTTTCTGACCGGATGTTTGACGCCGTCTAGAGACTAAACCTGTCTCTGAAGGTGAGATAAGAGTGAAATTTCACAAATATCGTTACGGTATTCCCCATACAAGACGAACGCTGTTTTTACGCGCGGGACGTTTCTGGCTCTATATATAAAACGGTGATTTGCGTTTAAGGGGTGCCAGAGGTTAGAGATAGTCCGTTCCGAACCAAAGAGTCATTAAAAAACAGATTTTCGTATGAAGCCTGCCTTATGGCGACCAATAATATTTTGACGCTGTTCCTCCGTACATTAAACCGTTTTTATTTAAATCTCTGCAAAGACGTTTGATTAAATAAAACAATTAAGGAATATAATTTCATTCGCAACATAATGAAGAACTTTTGAGACTTTCAAATGCATCAGAAAGTGCACGTGCTATTTAAGAAGGGATAATTTTCGTAATTTGACGATGACGTCGTTATGCAGAATCGCTATTAAGCAATTTATAGCAATATGCGCGAATTTCTTAAATTGCAATTAATGTTCAGAATCCAACAGTCATCGGTTTTTTGTCACGTTTTTTAGAAAAAAATATAGATTTTTAATCGGTTTCAAAGAAAGTTTTGAGTATATTTGCTATATGTAACTTAAGTGACTAGCAGCAGGTCGAAGGTCAAATGTCGGATAATTAGAAAAAGGTTAAATTAACACGATTTATACGATATTAACGGTAACGTAGACTACTCGAGTCAAATAATTTATACCTTTTTACGTTCTTGATAAGTTGTGGAACGTGGGTTAAGTGAGCCGAATTTCAGTGTGTAAAGAACCTCTAATGAAGAAGCATTATGTTTCGAAAGCGCTCGAAATAATAATCGATAATTCTACATTCCGACAATGTTAGAACAAATATGTTTCTCATATTTATCTTATCTTTTTACTGTTCTTGAACACACCATAGAACCGGTTGTATCGGACACCGTCCGGTTAAACCGAACACAATTGAGTTATTGCTGCTGAGTGGCAGTGGGTATTTATTGACATTCATTTACCAGTCTTTAGAGTATTCCTTTCCAAACCACCTCGAAGATGTTGGTAAAAATAATAATAAACTTGGTCCAGATGCAATTTTTAAAACGAGACACGATTGCTTTTCTCCAGAAAACGCCTCGTAGTTGCATTTTAGCGGTAACTTCACTTTCTAGGAACAATATCTACTTTTCTATGCAATTCTGAGGAAAGAGAAACACACGATTTTATTTTACATTAACTATCCTACCATTGTGTAAAATTTCATGCGAAAAACGCTTCACCAGAAACACTAAGAAAGTGTAAAGTCGTCTAGCGAGAAAAAAATAGTGTATTCGAGCACTGTTATGTTGGTAACGATGTCCGGAGTCAAACCACCTCCCGAACGTAACGGTGTTCGAATACACTACTTTTTCTCACATAACGACTTTAAATATTGAAACTTTTTATGCTTGGGGGATTTATTTCATAAAATTTCACATAGAGGTGGGTTATTGAACGGAGAATAAAATCGTTTTCATTTTCCACAGAACTGCATAGAAAAGAAGTTATTGTTCCGAGAAAGTGAAATTAAGGCTAATATGCAAGTACGGTGCGTTTTCTGGAGAAAGGCAATCGTGAGAGGCCTTTAAAACTTCATATGAACGAAGTTTATTGTGCCATTTACCAATATCTTCGAGATGGTTTGGAAAGGAACACTCTAAGACCGGTAAATAATTGTCAATAAATACCAACTGTAGGTCTGCGACAATGTGTTCATGATAACCGGACGGTGTCCGATACAACCGGTCCTATGGCGTGTTGAATCCTTTTTAGATCCAGTGTTTCAGAAAGTCATTACGTTACTGATTGAATTACCTGTACGGCGGCTTCCCTCATAAACTGTTTGGCTGCGTCCGACCAGATTGCTGGCACGGTGATGACGTAAAGGATGTCGTCATCTGACACACACCCTTTCTGTGTTCTGATATCGGCCATCAGTCGGTGTTTCAATTCTCGAATCACGACAGAAAATACATACATGGCTGACATGGACTTATCCTCTGCGTCCTTTATCTGCGTGTCTCTTGTCAATTTCTACAATTTAAGTTTTAGTTACAAATATTGTAAAGTAAGTCACATGAAGTCACACAGACAGAAAAGTACGTATATTTTATTGAAGGGGGGTAATAAATATCGCTAATTTTGTTCATCTTGAACAAAAATAGCGATATTGGATTACATCCCTTTAATTTCACTCAAAACTCGCTCCACACACTCATTCAATTTCTTTCAAAAATCATTAAAAAACAATTGATCTTGTCAATTTTACGATGATAGATCTTTTAACTTTAATTTACTTTTTTCGATATCAACCATACGATAATTGAAAAGCTGGAAAAAAATACTTAGACCTCTAGATTTCTAAAACCGAAAAATACCATCCCTCATTAATTATACACTGGTTTTGAGCAAGACTAAACTAAGTTTCTGTGCATTGTAAAACATTAAATACAGTCTTGCACTAAGCCCCTGAACTGCTTTTTTTCTCAACTGAAAAAGACGTGCTCTTTGTGGCTATCGTGATTGTCTGTAGCCACCGTTTGTCTGTACCGTCAAAGAGCACTTAGTAGCGCGTGCGGCTTTCAATAACTCATTGCTTGCGACAGTTTGTCTGTAACCATTGTGTCGATAATCGTACAGTTAGTTACATCGTGAAATTGACATTCATCCCAATCAAAACCATTCTAAGGCACTCACTCAGCATTCCATTTTTCATTCCAAACAAACCATTCCAAAACGCACAAACTCATTGAAAAATATATTAACAACAACGTCATTAAAAATAAGTTTGGATAGAGAAAAATCCTAAGAGAAAAATGATAAAATTCAAATTGTAAGCGTCTAATAGGTCCTTGAAGAAATAGAAAGCTATCTTAAGATCTTGTATGCATATTATATTAAAGGGAGGTAATCAATATCGCTTATCTGAACAAAATTTGCGACACTGGATTACCTCCCATTAGATTCACTCAAAACTCGCCCTACACACTCATTCAATATCATTATAAAACCATTCCTAAATTCTATCTTGTGTGTGTATTTCTGTTCATTTATCGTCTCTACCGTAGCACATGCCCATATGAGCGACGCCCCATGAAGACGGTTAGTTGTACGGGGTATAATAATAATAATAATAATAATAATAATAATAATAATAACTTTATTTAAAGAAGGTAACATGTTAAGACAACAAGGCTTATTTTCAACATGGCCTTCTAACAAATTCGTTTAAGAGAATCAAATTAACACTCATGCACTTTCCAACAAAATATTTTTTAAGTCAAACACATACGCACACACTCACACACATCCGCGCATGTGCAAACACGCACGCCCAAAAACTGAAAAAAAGGAAATATACATAAGCATCACATTTAAATGAGTTGTATTACTGACAGATACTCAAACGCGTTAATTACATTGTGTAGCTCATAAGAAATAGATTTTAGGAATCAAGATCTCATTGTTTCATAGAGAAGAAAAAATGTTTGACTTTCTTTTTAAATGAAGCAAGACGTGATACATTTCTAATTTCAACAGGTATGTCATTCCAGACGCTAATACTGTAGTAGCTAAAACTATCATTATAGATTTTCTTTTTAGGTCTTTTGGTTAAAACAAGGTCGTTTTTTTGTCTCTGCGCGAAGAGAATAAGCTGAGTTTCTTGATAAATGAACAATATCAAACATATAATCTGGCGCACTATTTTTAAGAGTTTTATAGATAAGAATTGCAGTATGATACTTGCATCTGTTTGAAAAAGTAAGCCATGACAATTCCTTGAATAATTCAGCTGATGGTGAGTTTGAAGGTTTTGCAAGAATAAGTCTAGCAATTCTCTTTTGGAGGATAGAGATTTTATTTATATAGTTTGTATTACCTTTTCCCCAAACTATACAGCAGTAGTCCAAAATAGGCAATATATACGCGTTGTAAAATAAGAGTTTTGTTTCCATAGTAAGATAAAATGAAATGCATTTGAAAAGAGCCAATTTCTTCTTTAATTCTTTACATACATGGTCAATTTGGCGATGCCAGTTAAGTTTGTTGTCTACAAAAACGCCAAGAACCTTTTGTTCAAACACATTTTCAAGTTTCAAACCATTTACTTTTAGGGTTAAGCTTTTTCCATCATTTAGATAGAGTTTCGACGCCATTAACATGCATTTTGTTTTTGAAGGATGCAAAGACATGTTGTTGATAGTACACCATTCTTGTACGCAGAAAAGACTGTCCTGTAGCTAATTTTGTATCTCAAGTAATTTATAACTCGATTTGTACATAGTAGAATCATCAGCATACAAATCCATTTCAACCTCAGGACAAGATAAACTAAGATCGTTTATATATATAAGAAATAAGAGAGGGCCAAGTATTGATCCCTGAGGAACTCCAGAATTTATATGAAGCATGGAAGATTTTAAGTTCGCAACCTTAACCAACTGTTTTCTATTCGACAAATAAGACTTTATAAGGCTATGTGCATCTTTAGAAAAATGATATAATTTCAGTTTATGTAACAGAATTTTGTGATCTACTAGATCAAAGGCTTTTCGTAGATCCAGAAAAACTGAACCGACGTATTTCCCCTCATCTATGTCTGTAATCCAAGAATCAACCATCTTAGATAAGGCAGTTACACAAGAATGATTTTGTCTGAAACCAGACTGGGATCTGTTGATAATGTTAGTATTTCGAAAGAAAAGTTGTAAGTGAGAGGCAATGTGACGCTCAAATATTTTTGAAATAGTTGGTTTAAATTGAAATTGGTCTGTAATTATTTGGGTTATCTCTTTCCCCGGTTTTGAATATTGGAATTATAGTGCAAGGATACATGACAAAACTACTGCTGAGATCCGCCTTGGTTCTTAAACGTGCTCGGTGCGAAGCACCGTCCCACGGCCGGGACCTCTGTTTAATGTCTCATCCGAAAGACAATTAGTAATGTTAGTGTGCCAGCCCCGGAATCGAACCCACGCGGTCGTACTTCAATGGTTTTAAGGTCCGGTGCTCTACCAATTGAGCTAATCGGGCTGACATTCATGTTGTCAATTTCACGATGTTGTTAACAGTAAACCTATGTTGAAAATCAGCTGGACGTAAGGAAAGAATGTTATGGTATACCTATGCGAGAAATACAAGGGATCCATTATTTGGTGTTCCAGCCGCCGTGATATGACTGAGAGATTGTTTAAAGCGACCCCCCCCCCCCCCCCCCCAAAAAAAAAAAAAAACAAAAAACAAAAAAAAAAAAGCTTTCACATGAATGAATGAATGTCAACTAAGAAATTTCTCGGATTGTTTTTTTTTTTTGTTTTTTTTTTCAAAAACCTTTTTCACTTAAGACCAATAGCTTTTGAATTTTGCTGGATACTTCACCTTATTACCCTTTACCTAATACCCAAAAATCAGCCAGTTAAATATTCATGTTTATCATGCAATAAAGCCTGTACTGACCTGATATCACCTGTCTAGTAACAAAATGATATCAGACAATCTATTTTTAGAAACATTCTTCATATTTCATGATCTAAACCAGTACCACTTTCAAAGGTTTAATAAAATTTAAGCGCTGAAAAATTATTACATGATAAAACAGAATAATACGTAAGCGTCTTAAAATATCAATGGTATCTGGTTTCGTCTGAGAGAAATTATCATGACTCGGCAAGGCCTCGCCATGAAAAATTCTCCCAACCTTGACCAGATAACACTGATATTTTAATAGACTAGCATATTATTCTCTGTGTATTTTCTGTGAAAAGACTTCGCATACCTTAGTTTTATATAGAAGTATTTTAAACCTCTGAAAGAAATACCATCCCGTCTGATCTTCATCATTACACAGCTCGGCATATTTCTCTTCGGCGTCGTATCCTAAACTGTGGAATGTCTGGTCAGGTTTGAGGAGCACCGAGGTTGGAGCCTTCGCTGTGGTTGCGACGACATCCTTGTTCAGTTGCCAACTGTTGGTATAAATGGTACTCGAGTCGTCCATAAAGGCGTAGGCATAGCCTGACGTTGACGTGCCAAAATCGAACGCGGCGGTTATCGGTCTGTCGTTGACTAGCATTTTCGCCATGCTTTGTATAATCCCTTCTGCTTCACTAGTTTTCACTTCTAGGTCATGTTTCAAAATTCATGAGAGTAAAAATATAAATTGAACACTACCGAACAATGTATATCATAACTCCTGGCACAATAAAATGCATTAATAATTCTATGTATTAGTTCAATTTCGGAAAACTTGAAATCACTAGTAATTTATACTTGATAAATGGGAAGGGAAATAATAATAAAAGAATATTACCACTTCGCGTTTATCATTTCCAACTTTTTACATTGTCAACTCCTGTATTTAAATATAATTACAATTGCTTCCGCATGACCTAGGCCCTATTATAATATATTTATCACAGTATTTAATACAAGTACAGGTAATGACAATTGCACAGAGCCAACGTCGTTTCCTTCTACACGTTACATACCCGACACGTCATATGAAAATGTCCGTCGAGCACTGAAAACGTTTTAAGCTGAGTGCAAAGAAAAGTCCGTTTTCTAAAACGTCAGAAAACGGTAAAAAATGCATCCTGAATTCCGTAAAAGAAAGTGTTCAATAAAGATATCACGGTCTTAAGAAGTCAGTTAAACGTAGAACTTCATGGATAAATAAAAGGGTAGGGTATAATTGTTTGTCTATTGCCAGAAAATCTCCCAATGTGAAAGCTCGAATCTATTCAGACTACTCACACTGAGCAATTATATGACTATGCTCGTCACTTTTTGCACTTAACAGATGGTCCGGGTTTGTTTTTTTATTTTTTATTTTTTATTTATTTATTTTTTTTTTTTTTTTTTTGCTTGACAATTCACGTACTTGTATACTTCTCAATGTACACGAAATCCTGCTTTTAAGCTTTATTTATCGGCGGTTATCACTAGAAAATATATAGTTAATCAATCAAAAGAACGCTTGAGAACAAAGAAATAATAGTAGTGGATATGAAATAGAATCTTTGGCGTCAAACATTGAAGTAATAATGCGCCTTGAATAGAATTACCGTTTACCATTGACCACATTTGTCATCTACGAGTATTAAAATTAAATAATGTCTGACATGTCGTAGGTCTGAGATCAACATTTATCATTCAATGAGCCTGACTTTATGGCCTGATATCACCTGCCCGACAGCATAAATTGATATCAGGCAGTCTATTTTTTAGAAACAATTTGCCATTTCACAATTTTATCCAGTTCCAATCTCACCCGACTTACTTTGATCTTATTTGTTTCATTCAATTGAAGCACTGAAATAATGATTGCGCGATAAATATATAATACGTACTATGTGTTTTGTATGGAAAAAATATATCTAACGAGGTTGGGGGAATTGATCATTTTTGAGGTAGTGCATTGACAATTATCAATACCCACAACCGAGTTAGATATTTTTCATACAATGTACTGAGTATTTATAATGTTTATCTTAAAACCTCTATTTGCCTTGTTTTTGTCGATGTTTCTAACAGAAATGCAAGTTTCTGAAAATACTCCCGTTATGTCATTGTTCTAAAAATATCCATGTGATATCATAAAAATATCACATGAGAAATCGGCTGTGAAATATTATCATGACTCGGCGAATCCTCGTCGTGATAATTCCTCTGAATCTCGATCAGAAAGCATTGATATCTTAAGATACTAATATATCATACTCTTGCTCAAAATGGTATACTTAAAAGATAAAACATATTTTTGTTTAAGATGAAAACATGAAAAGAACCGTTTGAGAAATAGTATCATCAAATGCAAAACACTTTCAACACTTTCAAAACGTTTGCATACGTTTTGCATCCTGAACAGAGTGCCCAACGACAATATAGCAACATGAAATATTCCCCCTTTCTTGCGACGTAGCATATTGCCATGATAAGTCGATTGGCTTATGTGTGCAATTTATGTTCATTCTGAATAAGATTAGATCAGTAGTATAACCCAACAAATATGTAGGGAATGCTAGCAGGAAACATGCATCAGAATGATTTTTCAGTTCCTTAGAAATCGTATAGTTAACCAGATTGCCCACAGACTCAAGGTCAATTTCCAGTCAATGAGAGCACGGTCGATTTTCGATACAGAAGTAGAAAAAATAATGATTGTTATGAAAATATATGGGTGATTAAAGATTGTGCAAATGTGTAACACGCCATGCGTTCAGGATCACAAAGTGGTGCAAATTGTTTTCCAATTTTACCCCGCTTTGCACGTGAACTTGCGCGCAAATCGGGGTAAAATTGGCAAACAGTTTGCACCGTTTTGTCATACAGGACCCAGGGCTGGATTTTCTTTGTGTTCATTTCTCATCCTGAAGCGTATAAATATTTCATAAATTAAATCAAATGCCGATATAAACGGCCAAGTCTATGGATTAATAAATTAATATATCTTTCATTTTTTACTTCATTTAATATAATATTTTGTATTTATTTTTCATTTCACAAATACAGAATGGAATACTTGAAATAAATTCATATACATTTTCGGAATAAACAAAGGCGTTTTAAGACTAGATCACGTCGTTTACTCCCGTCAGAACATTGGCTGCTTTATTTGTAAAACATTCAATTGCTAAAAGATTAGAACTGTTATATAATATGACAGTGTGCTAACACTTCTCCTTAACATATCATATTTACTAAGCATACTTTCACTCTCCTTATAATATCACATGAATGTTTAAATTCCATTACCGGGTATATATTTTCCCCTTTGAATGTATAAGTTTTTCCCTTTAGACGTCGTCCATTTGTAACACGTTGTTTATTTTTTGATTTGTATTTGTAATAAACTATGTACTATGTACAAGTTTCAATAAAATATCTGTTCTGTTCTGTTCTAAAATACATTGGTTGACTAGCGGTAAGTAGCAGGCAAAACCTTTGTTTGCAGGTCAACCTTTTTCTGATCGTAAAAACTGATGAAAAAAAAAATCCTTCCAACAACCATAATATTAGTGCCAAGGGTGTCTCCCATTACGCACAATACGCAAATGCGTAATAGAGATAAATACTTTTTTTTGAAAAATATCATTGTCGAAAAATCATAACATCGAACCTAAAGCTTTTTTTAAGCTGAAGTTATCATGTTTTGATTATTCACCAACGCTCAAATCATAGAAAAGGGGAGCGAACGGAATACATTCGTCTTGTGTCACAGTCGACAAAGCGCCTTTAATCTATATATCCTATGTTGGTCGGTTTCTGAGTGCGTATAAATTTCAAAATCCTAGTAACGCCTATGAGTTACCCTTTAAAATGGTTGACTAACGATATATAGTAAGCCAATACTTTGTGTACAGGGCAACTGTTTTACAAACCAGTTCGCAAAGAACCTCTTATTATGTAATGAAATGAAGAAACATTTTATTTCGAGATGGATTGTTTTATGAGTAAATAATCCTAAATTACGACAAACATTGAAGAGGACCACAATGAGAGAAAGAACACAAAACAACGTAATTACTTTCTAAACTTTTGGATACTGAACAGTTGAAAGAATAGATACATATGAGAAAGATTTCTTTTCAAGTAGTTATTATTGTTAAGAATTATTTACTTATAACCCAAGCGCTAATGAATCATTACGATTCTTCATCGGGGCTTATTTTCGTAAAGATCTATATTTCATTTCTCGATGAATAGAAATGGCCTATATAATTGCATATAAAGACATTTGCGTGTATATGCATATGGATATATGTGCGTTTTAATCAACATCCTCCCGGTAATGTAACAAATCATGAAATGAAAATATTTTATTTAATTGTGACCCGTCACGCAAAAAGGGACCATCTGGGAACTTTGTAAAATGACTATTTGAAAATGAGATTTGGTCCAGCATTGATCAACCAGAGGCCGCATTTCACAGATTCTTTCCTTTGAAGGTAGATTGATCATTTTAGATAAAGAAAATGAGCAAGGTTAAAAAAATTCGACCCTTGTAAGTCTGCGCAGTCCGCGCAGTCTGACTAGGTTCGACACTTTACGGACTACCCAGATGGTCCCTTTTCGCGTGAAGCGTCACAATTATTATGAATTCAATTCAATATCTGTAAATGAATGCGATCGCACAGCACGCTATCAAAGTATGCTTCTCGACAAGGGCTTTGGAACCTCGTACATAAATCCACCCTGAAGTTGCTAGCACTCGAAAATTTATGGTAATTATTTTTTTCTATTATTATCATAAGTATTCTTCTACCATTTGAGATGCAGTAAACGCTTGAAACAATGCCCTGCGTTCAATGCTGCAAACTATTTGCAAATTATACCCTGCTTTGCATGCACGGGCTTGTGTAGAGCGAGGTATAGCAAATAGTTTGCACCGTTTTGACATCCTAAAGGCAGGGCAGGTAAAGAACCGAGCAGACGCGACATTTACACACGGTGGCTATATTTCAATGCGCTAAATAGCTGAAAATTGTAGTCAAAATTTGCGAAAACGGAACGGTAAATATCCGACGTATAAAGTATTTAACAGGTATGTTAAGTATGAGAGGACACGTAAGAGTTCTGAAACGTTTCGGGGGTAATGAACTTCATCATTGTCAATCTAGGTTTCCAAACGATTTCATCAGGAAACCTTGGTCATCATTTTGAAAGATCACGAGTTAAGAAATGTTGCAGAACTTTAAGACATCCGCTACCTTAAGTAGATACTTATCGGAAGACTAGGAGAGAAGAGGGAATACGAGCGGATGGTAGCTCCGATGGGGTTAAACGGATGTAAACGGATGTAAATGTGATGTTTTCAACTAGTGCACAGAGCGGATACATAAATAGCACATAGACTTTAGCATCATGCACGCAAAACGGATACGAACTGGTCACATCGGATGATTAAATTTTCAGTAATCCATAATTATGCTTGTAAACTATATTATGCTTGTATAATATTTCCTTTTTCTTCCTTAATATATACATGTTTATAATATGACCGACGTCGCGGGAGTGAAATAAACCCGTTGAATATTTTTGATATTACACGGGTGTTATTACAGTAGTGGAATAACTATGCAAATGAGCTCAGGGCGAATAGCAACGCTATATTGAAACCACGAAAATTACGTCATAATCTATGTTTTGTGACGTCATTTTGAAACGGCGTTATAAGTTTCGCGGAAAATTGAAACGTTGAATTTCAAGAATTTTTACGATTTTTCGCTAAAATTCGGGTCATATTATAAACAGAATATAAAATTTGTGCTCATGAAATACAGAATTTATTAAACTCGTCATCAAAAACAAATAAAAACTCGGCGCAGCCTCGTTTTTATCTGTTTATAGATGACTCGTTTAATAAATTCAGTATTCAATGACCACTCATTAAATATCCTCTATTTAATATACTTTCCACATACCTGAAAATTCCATCATCCTTGCGTAATCATCCTTAACGGGTGCGAAGTGAACGCATGTAACGGATAACATCGGATATATAGCGTTTGTTACGATTTGCGAACAGTGTATCCGCTCTGCAAGTTCCATGCATCTCAAAGCTTTCCGTGCGTATGAAATATTAATCGGCGGACACTCGACGGAAATGAACTAAAACGTATGAAAGTGGGACAGAACAGATAAATAGTATAAAAGTAAGTGTATGTGCATTTTTTCATATGATTTGCATCCTGAGATCAACCCTTAGTGCCGTTGGTGGTCTTTAATTGTTGTTTTAGCTGACCAGGGGCCAATTTCATCAAAACATTAAAGACATATTTTTGTCTTACTGATGACTTTCGAAACAGTAACAACAACAATCACTTTACATAGGTATTGATAGATTGGTGATACGTGATTTTTGTCCTTAATATGTAGTAAGTCATCGGTAAGACAAAAATGTATCTTAAATGAATTAGTGAAACAGGCTCCTGAGCACATTGTTCAGTTGCATGGATCACCCTGATACTGTCATGCGTCGTGGGTAGTCCGTCGTCAGCAATAAATAAAATCTTCTTCTCTGAAACCACTTATCCAATTTTATCGAAACATTGCAAGAATGTTGCAAGGGTTACCCTTTACAAAAATAGTTCTGGAAATTCTGATTGACGTGCTAAGGCGGGGCGTTTTCCCCTTTAAGATTTACGGAATGACTTCTCTTTCAATCAAATTTCAATGAAACTTTGCCAGTTAATCCCAAAGGTAACCTTTTCCATTAAATTATTCGCGAAATTTTGTGGCTACGAATAAGGGCGTGACAGAGCAGGGTTATTTTCACTATGAAATCTTTTATCAACATCGAAAAAACACTAAACCATTTCAATGAAAATTTTTCTGAACTCACCTTTGGCGATCCCTTTCAAAAATTATTTGCATAATTCTGCTAAGCCGTATATATGCGATTGCTTGACATGATTTTTTTGTCTGGTTTAGCAGGCCATAGAAAACAACCCCTTATCCTGGAATTGCCTAGGTAAAAGATAATCGGGTCAAAAAGCCGAACAACGTGTGTACTACGTAGCGCAAAAAAAGAGTTCACGTTATCAACTTTTAAGCGACACGAAGTGCTTTGTGTGTTCAACGCGGTGCCTGTATATATCACTACGTTGTGCTAAAATCAAAGTACTGATAGTACTGAAGGCGAAGGAACTGAATAGACGAAACAACACACGAGATCAATTTTCTATAATATAACCTTGATTATTCACCTCGTCCTTATCAAGTATTAGATATTTTCTTAATTATCACTGCAAAAAACTCTGCTGTGTTAAAGATACATAGCTTTTATATATTTGATCCTGACGGATGATTTTGTTAATAGAGAAAAGAAGAAAATGCTGCTCACTACTAGTATCACTTTCCCCTTTCTCCCTAATATTTTCTTTTCTTTCTGCTACAAATTTTACTAATTTGCTCACATATTGTATGCAATCTGCAACCCTTTACAATTAGGACCTGTCTAAACATTTGTTGTCTTGTAATAGATTAATTTAAATAAGTCAATTTAAAAGCCTTGTCCCATCCTTAAACCCTTAGACGACACAATTTTAGACTAGGCCAACTTGGAACAGGTTGCAGACAATAAATTAACACGAGTGTAATTTGATATATATCTATGGTAGAAATTAAAAAATAATGGGGTATGAGTATTGGGTGGACCATATCGTGGGACAGGGAGAAATTGACCCTATCAATTTCTTGTTTTCCCACAATTAGACGGAATGATCGGATGGATATATTGACTGACTAGTTGCAAACCAATTAACTCAACTAAAATTATGAAAACGCGGGTTGCACCTGTGTGTAAAGCGGTATCGGGCGTAGTAATTTATACCGTGGGAATTAGTTGGTTTTGGCAGACTCAGCGCTATATAGTAATGTCGTTCGACATTTTTCCTCTGAAGTAAGTTCGGAATGTGGCCTAAACTTCCCTATAGGTAAATGGAACCTTTGGTTTTCCTCGCCGAAAAAAGCATTGATAAAAAAGATTAAACAATTGGAGTGCATATCTTCAAATCTCACCTTGCCTCTCTATAAACCAGGCCTTCAGCGTTTTTAGCGCTTTGACTTAAGAAATCTCCAATACCGCTGAACCATTCAATGGACTTTTGACAGAATGTTCCTTTTAGTCACCCGTTTCAAAATAGTTTGCAAATTTCTAATTGGCCCCTAATCATGGGTGTGGCTGGTTGGGGCATTTTATCACCATGAACTCTTTGTATGGTCTGTCTACCTTTTGTGTATTAAATCCAGTTTTCAAACATGTCAAAAGTAAGGCGTTGTCGACCCTTCCGCGCGTTCTGGATTACTTACATACAAATTCGTGTGCGATTTCTTAAACGTTCCCTTTAGGGTAGCGGAACCGTTATAGTTCCGCAATATTTTGGCACTCATGAACTTTTTCCTAATGAAAATCCTTAGGAAACCTTGGTCAACACTGTGAAAGTTCATTGCTTCAGAAACGCTGCGGAACTATTACGGGTCAACTACCTCAAAACGTTTTCATCTTGAACGCTGACGCAAACTTCACAGCATTGGCTAATTAAAATTTGTGACCCATCACGCGAAAAGGGACCCATTTGGAAGTGTATACATATATAATACGTACTTAGTGTTTTGTATGGAAAAAAATATCTAACGAGGTTGGGAGAATTGATCATTGTCGAGGCTCTGCCGAGACAATTACCAATTCTCACAACCGAGTTAGATATTTTTTCATACAATACACTTAGTACGTATTATATTTATCTTATAACCTCTTTTTGTCTTGTTTTAGTCGATGTTTCTAACTTAAATGCTAGTTTCTAAAAATAACTGTATGATATTATTGTTCTAAAAATAACTATGTGATATCATAAAAAATATCATACGGGTTGTTATCATACGGATACTTGTATAGTTATAAGATAAAGTGTCGAACCAGGTCAGGCTCCTCGATCTGATCTGGATCAAAACTTTTCGCAAATTACAAATTTTCTAAATCTAAAATGACTATTTCACCTTCTTTAATGTTTAAAGGTAAATTGTCGAAAAATAACGCTTGGTTAAATTAAATGATCAATTCACAGCATAACCAGTGAAATTATTAAGAACTTAAACCCCGCTTTGGCTAATTATATCCTATTCTGACGTTATCGAAGCGCGACCAAAGAAGTGACGTCATCTTGATCGTTGCAACGCAATCAATTACTAAAAAACGCGCTTTAAAGTAGTCACATTTTATCCCGTTTGCGTTATTTTTTTATTATTATTTTTTTTTTTTTTAGAAAAAGTTGTTTGTTTCTCGAGTAAGATCGATTGATATGTTTTTCTTGAGCAGCAATAGCTATATTTTCGATCCAGTCGTGAAGATATAGCTTTATTGTTCACTCGATGAAATATGAATCGATATTATACTAAAACAAACGAAATATCAAAAGCTTGAAACTAGCAATTTCCTCTTTTTTCTCGGTGTTTTCCCCACTTCACTGACTTCGGTGCTTATATACTAGATATCTGGAAATATGAAAACATAAAAAAATACAAAGCGTCTAGCAACATACTTTTTCTTGTTTTACAGAGAAGATCTTTTTCTTTATTTTGGAAGAAAATGATCATGAATACAATTGGTATTCTTTGACCTTGTCAGAACTATCTTACAAGGCAAACTGTTTTTGCACGACAAGATGAATTATACAAGCTTTCCAACACCCGATTTTCTATTTCCGTCCGTCTCTCTTCTGTATGCCAACTTGATACACGAGCTTTTATTTTCGTCACCATACCAAAATCTGGCGATTAAAATGAAACACCGTGTACAGGTAGTAACATCGTGTAATTGACTGTCATTCCGATCATAACCCTTCCCACTCGCTCACCCAGCGCTCCATTCATTCATTCCAAAAACTTTATTAAATCATTCAAAAACGCTTCAAAATCACTAGGATGGTAATTTCAACAACTACATTCAAAATTAAAATCAATAGATGAAATCCACGATTTTACTGACATAATTGAGTTTGTAAGCGTATGATGGGTTCGTGAAGACATATATATATAATACGTACTCAGTGTATTATATGAAAAGAAATATCTAACGAGGTTGGGAGAATTGATCATTGTCGAGGCTCTGCCGAGACAATTATCAATTCTCACAACCGAGTTTGATATTTTTTTCATACAATACACTAAGTACGTATTATATTTATCTTATAACCTTTATTTGTCTTGTTTTCGTCGGTGTTTCTTACTGAAATACAAGTTTCTAAAAATAACCACATTATATCATGTTCTAAAAATAACTATGTGATATCATAAAAAATATCATATGGGATGTTATCATACGGATATTTGTATAGTTATAAGATAAAAAAGATATTCACAGAACCTGTGTGCATATCTTATTAAAGAAAGGTAATATATGTCGATTATTTCGTTATCTTAAGCAAAATAACAAGATTTTGGATTACCTCCCTTGAATTTCACCTAAAGCTCACTCCGCATACTCATTCAATCTCATTCCGAAATCGTTGCAAAATCATTCATCTTGTCAATTTCACGATGTTCTTAACTATATCATGATACGGAGATGGAAATAAAATGGAGTCTACCATGTAGCATTAAACAGATTAATATTGAATACTGTGTAACGACCCAATTACTTTAACGGGTCTCATATTTAATAGGTATGGTAACAATGGGCTCGGGACAGAACACCTTTCTGTTATTGTTGGCAGTCTTTGTCACAACTACATGTGGAATATTATCGAAAGAAACAGTGTTGAAACAGAAATTTGGATTATTGGTACACCTCTCTCAAACGTCACGAACTACGAATACAAACAATACAACAGGTAATTAAAGTTGTTGGACATTTCTTCCAGCCTGGCTTCCATTTTTAATACAGAAAAAAAAAACTTGGAATTTATGCTAAGATTGTGCTTTGTGTTTGCACGAAAATGACCTGGACAGTAGGATAAAGGTTTTTAGGTAGTGGACCCGTAATAGTTCCACAACATTTCGGACCACATATTCTTTTACAATGTTAATCGAGGTTTCCTAATGAAAATCATTAGGAAACCTCGGTTTACACTGTTAAAGTTCATTATTTCTGAGGCGTTGCAAAACTATTATGGGTCCACTACCTTAAACAGACATTAAAAAATATGCTAGATAAATTTGGCCGACTATTTAGCCATTCCAAAATAATACCTCTTTTTGATGACCTGGGACCGGTTGTACAAAACATAACAATTGGGCCCATTTAAACCGAAAATCAATTTAAGCCAATAAGGGTTGTTGTCAATTGTTATAACTGAAGCATCAATCCTGATTGGTGGTAAATAAATTTCGGTTAAAAATTAACAAGAGTTTATTTTCAATACAACTAGGGTCTGATGTAAATCATCTATGAAAAATAATGTGTAAAATGAAATAATTGCCTCAAATTAAAGGTTTTCTACAATTCTAGACAAAGACTTTTACAATCTCAAAACCTTAGAAATTAATGTCCGGAACTTCCTAGAAATTTGGCTAGTCTAAGATTTTGAATTCGGAACTGTGTAACAAAATCGTGCATTTTGTTAAGCGGAAACAGTAAATAACGGCTGAAAAATCTTAATTTTTGAGAATGACGAATCAATCTCAAAAATTAAGATTTTTTTCAGCCGTTATTTAAGATTCTTAAGATATTTAAATTAGGATATGATGGATTCACGCCAGTGACTTAAACGAGTAGCGTTGGCGACGTCGAAGGTTTTCACTCATAGTTTCGAGGGCTAACGCCATTTTAACTGACGTCATCGGGGTTTTCAAAGGTTTTCCCGTATTTCTAAAAATAGTCCGTCTATGGACATCCGAGGTTGATTGTTATGGGCAAACTTCATTTCAGGCTTCAAGATCCCATATGAAGAAATTGGTGTTGACAGTGAAGATCAGTATGGGCCAGATTATAAGGGTATGAGCTTGGATGATGGAGATTGATACCCATCTCAATGTTACCAGCGTTTTTGTATCTGAATTGATACCAATTATAACCCGAATAAAAAAAGATAAAAAAGCTTAGTTGAATATATCATTTGCCCACAATATTATCTGATTCTCATGAAACTTTCACAAGATGATTGTGAAATCTTAAGGATAACCGCTAATAATTTAATTTTTAATGTTTGTGCATTCTGATTATTTCTCAAAAAAATCAATTTTCATTACGAAGCTATTTTGTAAGCTTCCGCAAAAATTAGTCCAGAAAGAAATGTCTTTCACCATTGACAATTCTTTACATTTTTTGCTTCAAGATATTTAGGTATAAGATATGAAGTGAGTTTTTGTTAATTTGATGGAGGTATGAAACCTAATCACACTCATGTATGAATCCGCTTTACCTATTGCATTTTGAATGGCTGAATAAGATAAGATATTAAAGTATAAGAGATGAAGAGAGTTTTTGTTGATTTCATGGAGGTATGAAACTATTAACCTAAGCACAGCGTATTGAAAATGTGGATGCTCCTTTGAAAACTCGGGAAAGGGGGCCTTATGGGGTTTCACTTAAGAATTCCATTTAATGCAATCTTGTTGAAGCGATGAAGTCTACAAATATTATCGGAATCTCTTGGCATTTCAAATGATGGTTATAGGGTCGCAAGGATTGTCTCTTGAAAATGATGATAATCTGTGTAAAAATAAAAAAAATGAGCCTTTGCGTGACATTTCCAACAATTTGAAATATGCGTGAGATGCACAATTTGGGCAACGATTACAGTCACCTAATGTAAATACAAAGTTACCTGAATGTCTACAGATACTTTGAGACCCTTTCTATCTACTATACGCATAGTAAAGTCTCTGGTCAGACTGTGCAGATGCACAATCTGACCAGAGGCTTTGCTTTGCGCATATTTGAGATTTTTGGGAAATGTCCCGCACTGGCTCATATTATATATTTATATAAAAACAGGAAAATGGGCTTTATGGAATTTCAGTCAAGATTGATGATTGAATTAAGCTTGTTAAAACGACAAAGTCCACAAATGTATATTGGATTGTCTTGAAAATTGAGGGTCGCAAGGATCGTCGCCTCAGATAACAGGGTGGATATGTCAGAAAACATAGGAAAGGAGGTCTTCATGTACACTGAGAGACTGAAAAGCGTTTAAACAAGAGGACCATGATGGTCCTATATCCCTCACATTAATCTCTTTGACCCCTGGGACATCGCATTTATTAAATAGGGAGATGTCAAAAAGGAGATAATTTCTACATAAGATCAATATCATGGAAAGTTTTCAACAAAGAGCAAGATGGATATTACTTTTCGATTTGATTCTACGTGAAAAGGGATGCGCCCGGTTGGAGCCAAAATATGACCCCAGGATCTTGATATGAACTAACTTCGTAGGGGCCCTCTAGATGATGCTACATACCAAATATGGAAGCTGTGTGCCCTGTGGGTTGAGAAAAGAAGATTTTAAAAGAATTTCGCTCTTTGATTCTATGTAAAAAGGGTTGCACCCGGATGGAGCCCAAATATGATATTTTGAAATTTTCATATTTTTTACCTTTCGTGCTCAGAAGAGCTAAAGGGGATGCACCCTGGTGGAGCTAAAATATGACCCCATGGTCTTGATATGAACAAACTTGGTAGAAGCCCATTAGGTGATGCTTCATACCAAATATAAAAACTGTCTGCCGTCTGGTTTCAGAGAAGATTTTTTAAGATTTTCGCTCTTTGGTTCTGTGTAAAAAGGGTTGCTCCGGGTGGAGCCCAAATATGACCCCGGGGTCTTGATATGAATAAACTTTATAGAGGTCCACTGCAGGATGCTACATGCCAAATATGAAAGCTGTCTCTGGTTTCAGAGAAGAAGATTTTTGAAGATTTTCACCCTTTTTGGTAAGGATAAAAGGAAAGTTAAGGGTTGATTCCATTTATTTGAACAACTTTGGTAGAGCCTGACCCAATGAACAACCCTGCAATTTTTCATCAAGATTGGTCCACCGTTTAAGGAGGGGAAGATGTTTAAAGAAATTGTGGACGACGCACGACGGACGACTGACGACGGACGCCGGACATTGTACGATCACAATAGCTCATCTTGAGCACTGCGTGCTCAGGTTGGTAAAAAACGCAAAAAAAAAAAAAATGAATATTCATTTTCTTCTACGAAGGAAAAGATTTATAGTATAACTTAGTATTTACTAAATGATAAAAATCCGTCTCTGACCAAATATTCTCAAAACATGTAAACCTCTTTATATCGCATGAAGAATTTAGTGATTTTCTTTCAGATTTCAACCTCACACAGATTGTAACAGAAAATACCAGCGGAGAAAATACACGGCGCTACCATGTATCTATAGTATTGCTAGTAGTTTGATTCTAATATTGCTAAGATCGGTTTAAAACAGTTGTCTCCCTTGTATGATTCGAATCCATTCACTGTTAAAGTTCTCTCAATTAAACGTTTAGTCAATTGTCAGGATATGTGCCTTTGTTTACTGGCGCGGGACCTTTTCTTAACTTCAAATAACACCTTAATTTAAAAGGTAAAATGTCTCCCAGGTATATCAGACCATTTAATCGTCTCTTTTCTTGCAGATACAAAGCCACAGATGACCAAACAACAGCTGAGACACTTTCAGCTGACTGAATCTATATGGACCAAATAAAGTATGAAATATAAAAGAACAACAATCTAAATCTGTTGAAGAAAGTTGGTCAATTTTTACAGAAGTAATTTCTACGGGTATCAAGAAATTTGTCACAACCAAAAGACTAGGGGATAAAAAATCACTTCCACGGCTTACACCTATCAAACGTACGAATAATTAATCAAATGGATCAAGTCTATTTCAGATTGAAGAAAGATGGAAACAACAAAATAAAAACTGTATTTCTGGCTCTAAATAGAAAGATCAAGAAGCAAAAAAAATCTCTTACAATAACTATGTTGAATACATTTTAGGCCTAGATTGAAACACTGAAGACCAGGAGTAAGCTTAAAGGTTAAACAATAAGGAACACTTCAGTCTGATAAAAAATGTCAAACAAGACGCAGCAGGAATAGTTCCCTTCTCGATAAAATTTCAGGTACCATCAAATCGAACAATACAGAAAAGGCGGATATTCTAAATCGACAGTTATAAATTAGTTTTCACTCCAATGGCATCAATTTCTAAGACTCAGTCCTGCTTTTCATCTTTAAGACAAAATATGCTTTCCTCCTCATTAAGCAAATGTCCAATCATGGCAGATATTACCATCTGCACTGGTGGAGTAAATAACTAATTTCTAACTTGAAACCAGATAAAGCAGCAGGAGCAGACAACATCAAACCTCTATCAAATTTCCCATATCTTTCGAATTCTCTTCCAGAAATCTCCCCCCTCCGGTATGACAAAAGGCATACGTGATACCACTCTTTAAAAAAGGAAACAAAGAAGATCCTGCAAATTACAGACCTATATCCTTAACGTGTATATTGTGTAAAGTTCTCGAACATATTGTAGCATCAAATCTAACTGAACATTTTGACTATTATAATATTCTTTATGACTTACAGCATGGCTTCAGGGAAATGCGTTCATGTGAAATCCAGCTACTGCAACTGACCGACCATCTTGCCAGAAAACTTGCTGAAGGAAAACAATTAGCCACTTAAAACTTTTGTATAAATTACAGGAACATGGAGTAAATAATGTTATCCTTTTGTGGATTAAATCTTTTCTTATAGGTAGAACACAGAAAGTAGTCTTAGAATGTGGATGCTCATCAGAAGTACCAGTCACATCTGGAGTACCTCAGGGATCGGTGCTTAGCCCTCCTAATAACATCACCTCCTAAGTCCGTTTGTTTGAGACTACACTGTCGTTTACTTAGCTATAAACAACAAGCAATACTGTATCACCCTGCAAGAAGATCTAGACAAGTTAAAGTTAATTCAGTTGGAGAAAATATTGGAAATGGATTTTTACCCCAGCAAATGCAATTTCCTTAATATTACTTAAAGGAAGGAAAAGATTTCCTTTGATTTCGGGATACACGGACAAGTACTAGAGACTATGGACAATGCCAAATACCTTAAAGTTACTGTATCTGGAGATCTTTCGTGGAACATGCATATTGAAAATATAACATCAAATGCAAATAAAACTTGAGGTTTTCTCCGCAGGAACATCCAGACCAAAAATAAGAAGATCAGAGAAACAGCGTACAAAATTTTGGTTAGGCCCTAGGTAGAATACGCATCAACAGTTTGGATCCCTTACTATATACCTCACCTATATCAACAAAGTAGAAAAAGCACAACGTAGAGCAGCAAAATAGGTTCAAAATAATTTCTCCTATTATGACAGTATCACCTAGATGCAGAATGAGCTTGACGTTACTAGAGTCACCATGTTTTATATGATTGTTAATTTAGTTTTGTTGCAATACCCATACCAACTTATCTTGAAAGACAAGTTGGATCACCCGACATATGCACACAGAATCTTTAAGACATCATCCATACAAATGCTTCCTACTTTGAATATTTTTCCCTACACAGTAACATAACATAACATTTATTCAGCATATATAAGGCCGTCGACCCAAGATACAAAATAAGATACATACATATACACAAAGAGTGACAGTTTGACATTTTGACAAAACCAAGAGAAAAGTTGAATTGTTGAATATATAATGTCAATCTGTTGTACATAAGAGTTTAATTGCATACATCAATTCTCTCTCAGAAAAAGTTTTCCATAGCCCATTGGCTTAGTTGTTTCTTACCAAGAGTCATGGATTTGTCTAATTGCCTCATCCTATTATGGAATTGGAGCTACACCTAGTACTATACAAAGCACAAAGACATTCATATGTAAGAAGTTTGGAGGGGAGGGGGGAGTAACTACTAAATGATAAGAAAAATCCCAGTTTTCACACCAAAAGAGCCTTGTAGGGATAATGCTAGAATTATGTGAAAAAATGTTGCAAGAACACACTAGTTTGGCATTACGTTTATAAACAATTGCTAGATTTGATATGCTGAAACTTTAGGTCTGAATTTTTGGGATGGGATATTTTTTTAAAAATAATCTTAGTTTTTTTTACAAATTTTAATCTTGAAGCTATCTTATATTTTCAAAAGCATAAGATACACAATTTTTTTTTTTAAATTTAAAGACGATAAAAAATCACCTGTTTTGTTTGGAAAGGATTTAACATCTGTATTAACATTTTCATCACGCTGAAAACAGAGCACCTAACCATGGTTCCTTGTATTTTTCTCATCGCTTTTACCAGGAAATTCCTTTCCGGGCTACATCTTTCTAATCCAATGTATTTTTTACCAGTATCTACCCGTTGGTTGGAGACAAGTGACAGACAGGGCGTGCTGCTGTCAGAGATCGAACCTTGAAACCCGTAATTTGAATCCCAGCGCACAATCATCTGCGCTGTGACGACAGTGGAATTATCTGGTACTGGTTCTTTCGAATGCAATGTGTAGTTGGCCCCATTCAATGCTTATTTTAAAAGTTAATTGACAAACTTAGGTAAACTGAATGTCAAAAGTTTGCCTTTTAGATTTTGCGAGTTTCATATCAGGCGTTAAGAAAGTTTAAATTGAAATTCTTTGAACAGATACATCACATCAATGACTTAGGAAACAGGTTTTGTTTGTCATTTGACGAGTTTCGAAAACATTTCTCAAAAAATAACGTGTTAAATTGAAGAAAGGCATAGGAATGAATTAGAAATAAAGTGCTCGAATTGCCAATTCATTGGAAGTTTTGATTTTTATTTAAAACAAGACTCAATTAACTTTTTTAATGTGGATAAGATTTCGTCATCAATTTTAGCAATTATACGAAGAGAGTATGCTTCACCAAATTTTTCACCATGTGAATGTTCACAAACAATTTATATCGAAATTATTAAAATGACAGACTTTGTGAGGCATAAATGTTAATTTGGAATGAGGTTGTCTAACGAATCTTTCCTAGTACACCATGCAGATCGAGTACAAACGCCCCTTATATCGCGAGGTATAAGATTTGAAATGGGTAAAAAATGCTTTTATTAAAAACAAGTTAAGGAAACCGCAATCTTAGTTTTAAATTAACTGACTTGATCATGGGCTAATAAGTTACACATGAATCAAGAAATAATTGAACAGGTTTGTGAATCTGACTCCCTAGCCAATTTGCGAAGAATTTTTCCACAAGATGAAAAAGAAGATATTTTTAAATTTTTGGAAAATATCAAGGACCCTACCTTAATAATGCTCGATAACCTATCAGCTTTGTTTATAAACTTATATTAATTTTACAGTAGGCCGTAGACTAGGAAAGGATGTGGTACTGGTGTGAGAATACCAGGAATCCATTGTAAAGTGCTGCTGACTTCGCGATATATAAATGAAAGATTATTGAAAACGGCTTAAACCCCCGTTCAAACAAACAAATCTTGAAATAACTTGTTTTGATATGAATAAAATAATGTTAATTAGGTGTTGTAAGAAACCATTTCCAATTTCTACCATATTATTCTTTGATTTTAATTAATGTAAAAAAAAGAGTTATAATTATGAAAATTTTAAAATTTTAACCTGAAACCATTTACTTTGAGATCCTGGAGAACAATTTTGGTTAAACGTTATCAGAATGCCACCCGAGACACATAATTTAGTATCATTTTTTAAGCTTCAATGGGTTAAAGTTTAAGATATATTATTACGAATATTAGACCAGTTTTTACAACCAAAAACTTTTTATTTTAATGTCTCTGAAATTACTACAAAATTTTCTATGAAATTTGATTGTAATGCAGCTATGGTAGCCCCCTTTTAGGTTGTCAAATGACCAGGGTTTCAGTGTTGTATCATACTTTTGCAAAGCCTCTTTTAAAGTTTTAGGTAAGGTAATCTCAGATTTTTAAAAGTTTCTATGCGTTATTGCTATACTGAAATAAAAAAGAAATGAAGCACTAGGTTTGTGACATATATACCTTCATTTTGAATTGTTTGGAATTAAAGATTCAGAAAATTATTCTTCGACAGACAGATCACAGGCAATTCCATTATCCAATTTTCGTCAAATACACAAATGTGCGTTATCATATAAGACAAGGTGTCGAACTAGTCCCGTACCTCATCAACTCTCACCATTTCCGGCATATTTTACCCAATCTAGTAACAACGCTGATGATGATGATGTCAAAATAATTATTAGACTATGCAAACTTCAAAGTTTAAATTCGGTGACTACTGAATGCGTTTACATGAGCAGATGTTGGATACATGGTCTTTTGTCATGAAACAATTGCCTGTAGGATAGGCAGACATACAAAAAGATCAATCCAATAAAACAATATTGTTTTGAACTTCTTGATTAGGGTGTATATGAAAATGTTTCAATACCAGAAGCTATTTTTCTATCCATTCTTATGTTAAATCAAGTGGATGGGGTAAGATTAATTTGAATTTGTCTTTTTATGTTTAAAATGCCATACATTTACTCAAGCCATTTATGCAATTTGTGGTTAAATTTCTAGAGGTTATTTAAAGGATATTTGCTTGCACACATCAGTTTTATTCCAGGTATATTACACAATATTCTCATAAAATTGGTTGTACTACAGGCATTACTAGTGGGTATCAAAGTGCATTGAAAAATCATTATACGAATCTTCCGATTTTGTCCTACTTTTAGTATGTCATCTAGGGAGGGTCAAGCTACTCAAAAAATCCAAGAAATATTTTGTTGCAATTTGTTTTGGGTTGAGGCCATATTTTGCTTTTTTGACTGGACTATATGGGGTTTCCATCTAGATGCCACTTTTCTATACGTTTTAGACCCCCCCCCCCCCTTCTCTTGGGAAAACAACTGTTTTGGTGGATTTATGTTGATTTTCACCCCTTATTTGTCACAGAAAAATGAAATACGTGTATTACCTATTCGTTTTTGTAGGCGTACAACGGTGTCGGAGAAGCTTGACACGTCGTCTGCAAATAAGAGTGCAAAAAGGTCACTAATAGAGTCAGAAACGAAAACTCCGCCCTCTGATTGGTAGGCTGAAGCGGCCTACCAGTATGAATGCGTTTTGAATATGACCATGGGGGATTAGGGATACATTATTATAAAACCTGTCCAATGTTTTTATTCAAAACATAGAAAATCGTATAATGCAGCCTGGATCAAACGACAGTTTTTCAAAAACTGTTTTGTAATGAAAATTATTGAGCAATAAAATCAGGGTTTTTGGTTATGAAATTGATTTTACAAATATTGCACATTTCATTAAAATGACTGATCAGTCAGACATGTTTGACCTAGTTTTTACTTTCCTAGTCTTCCCCCCAGTTTTCTGCATTTTATTTACAACAAAGTGATTCTCACGGGATATACATCTATGGTTACACTCCTGTCTGTTTTGGTCTTGTTAAACATATAGTAAAAATGGTATTTTTGCGGTTTAAAAAAACACACAATACTTCATTGTGCACAATTACACTCTAAATCCTTTTGGTACAAAAGTGTGTGATGACTTATATCAAAGCTCAGAGGTGCGTTTTTTAGGATTAAGAATTTTAAGATTTTTAGTCGGGATATCTCGGGCTGCATCGTAGAATGTCAACTGAATCGCGCTAGATAATTCGATTTAAAATCTTAAGATATCTTAAAAACTATATCTAAAAAACACACCTTTGGTCTAGAAAATAAATGTTTCTACCTTAATTAATCTAATCCTGTGTGTGATATGTAGCAGTTGTCTGGTACTTAGCATAACATAATTTCAAGCCAGTTACTGTTATTCAAGCATTTAAACAATAAACGTTCAAAATAAACAATGCGACAAAAGGAGCATATCACTTTTTCAAACCAAACTATTTTGGAACAACCGAAGTAGGACCTCTTACTTCAAATAGGGGCAGTCTTAGTACTAGTTTGAATGACAGCTATTGAATGATAACTTGAATCTTTGGCCTCGTGTTCTGATTTCAGAATTGTTTGTGCTATTATTTTGAGTCTGTATTTTCTTTCTTTATGCTCTTTTCTTCGGATAACTCCGCATACATCAGCATGAAGGTTGAGTGAATATATTATTCTAACAAGAGCACCGCCTATGGGTGCAACCCTTGGCTGTGCTTGGCTGCAGGTGCTGGATAATACAACAAGAGGACCATGATGGTCCTATATCGCTCACCTGAGGGGTCAAGTCATAACTTGTCAACCAAGTTATAAATATCAGAGATTGTCTGATGTACATTTAGTATGGATTTAAAAGAAACATACTTTAATTTCCTCCTACTGCTATTTGATTGCAAACAAAGTTATTGGTGGAATTGAATTCTTTTAACAAGTTAAGTAGACCTAAACCTTAAGAATATCCCTGCCAATTTTAAGATATGCCCAATAGTTAAGGCGAAGATTAACCTTCTCTGAGATTTTTGGCAATATTTTGACATTTCCAATACCATAGAAGCCAGAGATTTTAATTGAATGAAATTATTTTTTACAATTTTGGTAGAGCTTCACCCAAAGAATATCCCTACCAAGTTTCAGCTTAATTAGCCAAGTCGTTTAGGAAGAGGAGAAGTTTTTCTAAGATTTTAAGCAATTTTCGGCCATTTTTCATCCTTTCTGTTACCATGCAATTCAGAGTTTTTGATGAAATTAAATTCTTTAAACAACTCTTGAAGAACTTCACCCAAGGAACATCCCTGCCAAGTTTCAGCTTGATTGGTCCAGTGGTTTGGGAGGATAAGTTTTTTAAGAATTTTAGCAATTTTCGGCCATTTTTCAACCTTTCCATTACCATGGAACCCAGAGTTTTTAATGAAATTAAATTCTTTTAACAACTTTTGAAGAGCTTCACCCAAGGAACATCTCTGCCAAGTTTCAGCTTGATTAGCCCAGTGGTTTAGGAGGAGAAGAAGTTTTTCTAAGATTTTCGCGATTTTCAGCCTTTCTGTTACCATGGCAAGCAGAGATATTTATAGAATTAAATTCTTTTAACAACTTTTGAAGAGCTTCACCCAAGGAACATCCCTGCCAAGTTTCAGCTTGATTGGCCCAGTGGTTTAGGAGGAGAAGATGTTTAAAGAAATTGTTGACGGACGGACGGACAGACGGACGGACGGACGATGGACGGACGACGGGCGGTGAGTGATCACAATAGCTCACCTTGAGCACTTTGTGCTCAGGTGAGCTAATAAAGCTGAGTGGAAAAAGGGACTCTTACAAAAACCTTTTTTTTCAGAGTTGTCCCCCTTGATTGTCTGGATAGCTCTTGAGATAGTGAACATACATGCTAAATTTTATGAAGATATCTTCAATAACAACAGGTCAACAACAACTATGCCAACGCCCTAATGATCTCCATACTTCAAGTTTTCTTAGAAAACAGACACACTAAAAAGGCAATCACTTTACCATCATGTGTAATTCATTGTGCCCATGTTGAAATAAAGTACTCCTTAATGTACTTAAGCTGGGTGTGCAGGCTAAAGTAGGGCCATTATTGTTGTTAAAATCTTTAAAATCTAGATAGGTATTGTTTGCAAAAAAATATTTTTATAAACAAAAATACATTATTCATTGATGTTTAACCAAATAATTTGCGGCCTACTTTGATGCATTGCATCAAAATTTTGTCTTGTTTATGTTTTATATACTTAATTGAATCATTTATGAAAATAGTAAAATTTTGAGACTCGCAATACAGCCTTGTCTGGTTCCGATCATGCATTTGAAACTGTTTTCTTCTAAGCCCTCACTTGTTTTTACACATGACGTAGTATTACTGTAGATAGATTTCAGAATATTGAGGATTTTTCCATTTATATTTATTCTTTCAAAGGCTTCATGATGCTAAATTTTGTCAAACGTTTTTTTCATAATAAAAGCGACCAGTTTGTTTTGAGAGATACTTTTGAACCACAGACATTAAGATAAATATGTTGTCCGTTGTCGAATAGCCTATTTTAAAAACCAGCTTTAGATTCATCTATCACATTTTCATTTTCGCGCCATGAGTTTAATCTAGTGTTAGTTTTGAAATAAACATTCTACAAATATGATCAATCAGAGAAATCAGCCAGCCAGAAACAATTGTACAGCAACCTGACATTGCCGCGCTCAAGAAGAGTCTCGGATCTTTAAATCTAACACCCATAATACTTTTAAAATTTGGCACCCTAACCAACGACTAACAGTTTTTATTCCAGCACAGACGCGCACATGCCAGTAATACCCGAACGGGGAGTTAGGGACGTTAGGACGTTAGTCATTCATTCTTTAATTAATTTTTCGCTTATTCATTTATTCCTTCGTTTTGAGACAAAGGCGATAGAGTTCCTGAAATATCAGAAAAGCTTTAGCTAAAAATGATAGTCAGTAGAGCGCTTATGGCTCTCATCGGCGTGTTGTTTACTTTTCAAACATTAGTCTTTCATATATTCTTTTATTCAATTCATTCGTTCAATCCCTTGCTTCCTCATTAATTCTTTTATCCATTTCCGTTATAATTTAGCATGCCAGTCTTCAAACATTCCTGTATACATTTTTGCCCAATTCAATTGCTTATTTATATTCACATAATCTTAACGGAAGAATATATATAGTATTATCAACTGTTATGTTCCCATGTTCTGAATTTAGGACGATTGTTCATTTGTTTTGTTATAAAAGAGCCTAGCTTAAGATGATATAATATTTTCATTCTTTTCTCCTTTTTCTTATTCACATATTTGTAATTTGCAAATTTGCAAATGACCGTTTGGCTTCCATAGAAACATACATGTACACCTGTGACAAAGATTGATTAAGTTTAATACAAAAAAAACCTTCAAAAGGTTTTATTAGAAAAAGAACAGAGATACTCTGTGTGTCATTGGTAAGGATAGGCTTACTTGTAGAGACAGCGATTTTTTTTCGCGATCAACGATATTGTTTCCATGGAAATATATTGCTATTCAAAATAGTTTTGTAGATGCACATTTATCAGATTTTTTGCAGTTAATAAAACGGTAGGCTAATAATTATATTAGGATCATATTGTTAACACAAACACGAAATTCCTGCTGTTATTACACTTTGCTTAACTTTCTGTACAATAGGCTTCTTGGTGATTTTTGAAAGGAGTATTTCCCATTAATACACTTATTCGTATATAAATGCTTCGTAACATAGTTCACCGCATATTCAATAATCAAAATATGCAATTGAAATTGTACTCACGTTGTTTCGATTTAAATGAATTTTTCTTTTGTGCTCTGCCCCTGGTAGCACAACAGTCATAATTTTGGCTATTTTGAAAAAGGTTTATCAGCTGATGATCCATGCCAAATTTCAAGGTTATGGGGCTTTTGGTTAAGAAGGAAAAGAAATTTAAGGTACTTAAAAAACAACTTTTGTTGCCAATGCAACAAGATTTTTCAACCGATTTTAATTATTTTAGCCTTTAAGGGAACACCTTTGATTCCTGCAGAATTATTGGTTAGTGTACTGTAATAATTACTTAGTGTATTGTATGAAAAAATATCTAACTCGGTTGTAAGAATTGATAATTGTCTCGGCAGAGCCTCGACATTTATCAATTCTCCCAACCTCGTTAGATATTTTTTCTTATACAAAACACTATGTATGTATTATATATATATAACATAAAAAAACACATTACTACCAAAGTCATTTTATCGTGAACATTTTAAAAAATACTGAAATCTGACCTTTAATATAGAAGAATTGAATTCGTACGTTTATTTTTTTATTATTATTTTTTTTTCATCTGTTTCCAGAACTCAACTAGATACTGCAAAAAAAACCGACTTTTTGCGCAAGATGTGGCGACTAGGATCATTCTATAAAAGTTTCATCCAAATAGAACCATATATGTAAGAGAAGTTGCGTTCAAAGATATTTGCACACCCGAAAAGTTGCCTAAACAACGTTTTCCATGACGCGTAAAAATCACAAAACCTGCCTACTACGGTCAACTGACTGGGAACATTCTGTGGAATGTTTTTAATTGAAATCAGTCAAGTAGAAGAATAAGTTGCGTTCACAAGAGTGTGGGTATAAAGACTCCCTTTTCCTGTGTTACAGTCAGATATATAATAATAATAAAATCTTTGAAGCACAATATCATGACAATTTGCACAAGATCAGGTGACAAAGAAAATCATTCTATGAAAATTTCATACAAATCGACCATAAATGTGAGGGAGATGCGTTCACAAAATAATTGCAGACTTACGGACGGACTAACGGACAAATATAATGATACCAATATACGACCAACTTCGGCGACATATAAAAAGGGGGAAGTATACTTTGATCCCGGTGTTTTATCTCTGGTGATATGGATTGCTTTCATGAATAAAAGTGTCAAACTATTTCTATTTATCTTATAACTATACAAGTATTCGTGTGATAACAACCCATATGATGTTTTTTATGATATCGCATAGTTATTTTTAGAACAAAGACATAATGCGGTTATTTTTAGAAACTTGCATTTCAGTTAGAAACATCGACGAAACTAGACAAATAGAGCTTATAAGATAAACATAATACATACTTAGTGTATTGTATGAAAAAATATATCTAACTCGGTTGTGAGAATTGATAATTAACTCGGCAGAGCCTATTGTTCTAAAAATAGCTGTGTGATGTCATAAAAAAATATTATATTGGATGTTACCACACGGATATTTGTATAGTTGTAAGATATTTAATACACAGCAGGAAACTACCAAAAGTATTCCGGTTCCTACCCCTATGTTGTTGGTTCTTCAAGATTTGACAAGGCAAGGACATTCCATCAAGTACTGTACCCACAATATTGTGGTCATATGCGTAATGAGGATTTTAAAATTTATACGCACTCGGAAAGAGACCAACATAGAATATATAGGATAAAGGCGATATGTGGACTGTGCCAAAGGATGAATGTCCGCCGTCCGCTCCCCTTTCTATGATTTTAGCGTTGGTGAATAATCAAAACATCGTAACTACAGCTGTAGTTTCGATGATATGATCATTCATCAACAATTTTTTTCGAAAGAGGATTTTTATTTTTATCACGCACTTGCGTAAATTGCGTAATGGTATTTTCGCCCTTTATGGCAGTGTTAAACAAAATCATCCAACATACATCTGACAGACAAATCTATGTCCGCTATAATCGCCTGATATGTGTTTCGGCTATTTTCGCTTTCTTGGCCGAGAAAGCGAAAAAAGCCGAAACACATATAAGGCGATTATAGCGGAAATTATGATATAGTCCCGCGATACAGATGAAAACTTTCGCAAAATATTTTGAAAACGTTAACAAATTCAAATACACAGAAATTGAAGAATTATTTCAAAATGTTCGCAAACATATTGTTAAAGCATGGCGGCAATCGGGGCAGCTTCGATCAGTCCAGTTTTTAACTATAATCATAGGAAGTACGCATAGGTACGCAGGGTCCGATCGTACATTGGTCCAAGGTGTTTCAAAACAGTAGAATAGTTCCACTGTCGACTATCATACAAGAGACGCCAATAGGACAAGTCTACTAAGTCGGGTTGAGGATCGAGAAGTATTTCGCGAAGTACAGATCACTTGACCGCCACAAAGATCACGTGACCGCCACATCGATCACATGATTACCAAGGAAAAAAGGCGAAGCACAGAACAAATTCGTATTCGATTTTTACCCTATTTTGCGAGCAGTTAAAGCAACTTAGACAATGATTTGGGATGTTTAATGAATATATACAACATTACAAGTTACAAGTTTAATAATAAAATTTTCAATAACAACTGATAGGTTACATTTTGACGCCATTTTCGCGGTTACAAAATAGGGTTGATACTCGATCTGAGCTCATTTGCACACTCATTGCACTAGTGTAATAACACCCGTGTAATATCAAAAATATTCAACGGGTTTATTTCACTCCCGTGACATCGGTCATATTATAGAATTCAAGACAATATCATATATTTCTCTCAGTTCCTTAATAGAATGCACGAGGAACAACATACACAAATATAATATTGTGAAGGTCAAATGAAATGAGGCATGCTCAGTGCTATTTGTTCATACTTCAAATTTGAACACGTACGTTCTTAGGCCCGTTTTACTTACATTCTAACGTAAAAATTAATCGTAAATCAAAATAACAAATCGCACCTGGTGATTTCATTCATTGTTAGATTCCGCCTCGCAATATCTCATTGGAGTCATCTTAAGAAGACGTGTCCAGTGGCTTAATGCATGATAGAATTCCATATTTAGTTACCACTGTACAAGAAATTATTTTTTGACATACGCAAAAAAAATGATCTTAAGACATTTAGTAAAACGCTGCCCCTGCAAAGCCCCATAGTAAGGAGCGTCAAAGGCCGTTATTCATAATTATTGTTGAACAATCTAAATGAATTGGAACAGAATTTGGATATCGCTCCCCCACTTCAACTACAAAACTACAAAAGAAAAGTACGTTAGAAAGCGTAATCTGTAATAGTTGCAGGTTTCAGAAGTAGTAGAAATATTATGATTCTTTTTTTCATCGAAAAGAAACGCTGAGTCATTAAATCAGTTTTCGAAATCGATGATTTGGTTCGCCGGTGCATCCCAAACCCAGTAGCTACGGCTTTGGTAAGCATAGAGTCACATGGATTCAGAACACTACCGTCGGTATACTATATGAGCCTGTGTGTGAGATTTCAAACAATTTCAAATATGCGCAAAGCAAAGACTCTGACCAGCCTATGCACCCGCACAGTCTGACCATAGTCTTCACTTTGCATTTCGTAGATAGATAAGGTCTCAAAGTATCTGTAGACCATCAGGTAATTTTATATTTGCAGTAGGTGGCTGTCTTCGCTACTCAGTGTTTGCACATCATGGACATTTCAAATTGTTGGAAATGACAGGCACAGGCTCTTATCTTTTTGGGATATTGAACATAATTATTAGTATTATTATTTTGTTCGTTCTGAAACAAGTATATAAAAATTCGTACATATTGAATGAATGAAAGAATTTATGCGTTATTTTAACGTGTTTTATTTATTTCGAACAAAAGGCACGAGAATCTAACAGTAAAAAGTTGATTTCACGGCTCACCGCGCAAAATGTACCTATGCCATCAGAAAACCAACCTATACTCATATATAAATTTATAATATGACCGACGTCGCCGGAGTTAAATAATCCCGTTGAATACTTTTTATATTACACGGGTGTTATAAAACTAGTGAAATAACTATGCAAATTAGCTCAGAACGAATAGCAACGCCACATTGTAACCTCGAAGATGACGTCATAATCTATGTTTTGTGACGTCATTTTGAAACGGCGTTATAAGTTTCGCGGAAAATTAAAACGTTGAATTTCAAGAATTTTGACGGTTTTTCGCTAAAATTCGGGTCATATTATAAACAGAATATTAAAGTAATTCTCATAAAATACAGAACTTATAAAACTCGTCATCTAAAATAGATAAAAACTCGGCGCATCCTCTTTTTTATCTGTTTATGGATGACTCGTTTAATAAATTCAGTATTCAATGACCACTCATTCAATATCCTCTATATATTTACAAAGACATCTATACATTCGTTCTTTGTCACAAATAGATATGGACAGTGATGTGAGTAAAATTCCACAGACTAATATAGGGTATAGGGTTTAATTCTAAGTTTAAGCTTGAAATATACTTAATTGGTTTAATCAAATATAATTTTAATAAATTTACAAATATTGTTTAATTCATGATTTGAGTAACCGTTCATTATAAGACCAAAGTTCATTACATTAGAAATCAATATTTATTTTGATGGTAAAAGCGAGTTGCGTTCTTTGCAGAGAGTTTTACATTCAAGTAAATAGTGGTACTCGTCTCCTATGATGTTCTCACAAAGATTCGTAGTCTATCGTTTATATCTATTCTATTCCATCGCCCTTGTTTGATTGGAAGTCTATTATCATTCTTTCTAAATTCAATTGTTTTCTTACTGCTGGGGAGATTTCAATCAAATACTTTTCAAATCCAAATGTACGTTTAGATAATCTATAATATGTTGTCATCTTTAATAACGCTAAACCATAAATTGATGAATAAATCTTTTAGCTTTTATTAACTTAAAAGCTTATTATGCTTTAGCTATTTAGGATATATGTTAAAAAAAAACATTCCAGATATTGATAAGACCACATTCGATCAATATGTTTTATATAAAGGTAATTTTCTATCTTAATTCGACAACACTTCGTAGGAATAACGTGAAATTGACAAGCTGAATGATATTGGAATAATTTAGGAATGAAATTGAATGAGTGCGTCAAGTGAGTTATGAAGGAAATTAAAGGGGGTAGTCCAAAATTGCTAATTTTGCTCAACTTGGACAAAATTAGCGATGTTAATTGCTTACCTTTCAGAAAAAAATACATAAAAGAACTATGAATAACCTTCTTTATCTTATAACTATACAAATATCCGTGTGATAACATCCCATATGATATTTTTTATGATTTCACATAGTTATTTTTAGAACAATGATATAATGTGGTTATTTTTAGAAACTTGTATATCTGTAAGAAATATCATCAAAAACAAGACAGATAGAGGTTATAAGATAAATATAATACATACTTTGTGTATTGTATGAAAAAAAATATCTAACTCAGTTGTGAGAATTGATAATTGTCTCGGCAGAGCCTCGACAATAATCAATTCTCCGAACCTCGTTGGATATTTCTTTCCATACAAAACACTAAGTATGTATTATATATTTAGCATCACGAACTAATCAGATGATTATAGATTAAATTGTGTCATCGAAAACATTGATTTTTGTAGCGGTTTATAGTTTGAATATTGTTGCTGATCGTATCTTTTTGAGTGATTTAGAATCGTTTTTTTTTTAAATTGTTTGAGTGAGTGGTTAGAATCAATGAATTGAGCAAAGAGTGGGCAAATTGGAATGACCTTGATCGGAGAGAAAGTCAATTTCATAATGATCTTAACTGTACTTTAAAAGCTGATTCTGTGTGATTGAGGAGTTGTTTTTTTGTCCCAAACTGTATCATTCTTGTTTCAATCTCAACTGTTATGGGATATGCGTCTGTTTCGCTATAAACAATATGAGATGGTGATTTTTTTGTACCTTAAAAAGCGGAGCTGAACATTTTCTAAACGTTTTTTTATATCCGAAACTAAGCATCCGTACAATAATGTTGGTTTAACTATTTTGTTAAAGATGCCAATTTGCATACCAAAAGGTAGAAAAAGCTTTAAAATTTTAGTAAATAAAACATACATTGTTGTAGATGCTTGTTTTGCAAGCTCTTGCTTAGCTTCAAAGAAATTACCGGATCTTCTGAAGATATCCCAGGGTATTTATGTTCGGTAACAACATTTATTGGTTCATTCAAAACAAGTGAAGGGCGATCGCGTGGGTTCGATTCCCGAAGGTGCTAATAAACTAACTGTCTTTCGGATGAGACGTTAACCCGAGGTCCCATAAGACGGTGATTAACACCGAGCATGTAAAGAATCATGACGGATCTCAGCAGTAGTTTTGTCATATATCCTTGCACTATCCCCTTTAACAACTAACCGCCTTCTGGGGCGTCGCACATATGGGCATATGTTAGGATAGTGACGATGAATAAACGGAAATAAGCAAACAAATTTTTCAATTTTCGTACGTGAAGTTATAATGCGCATTTCTTTCTTTAGAAAAGAAACTATTTTTGAAATGCTTATGTAGACTTCAAGATGCCATTCTTTGCAATATATTTCTTATAGAACAAGCGCCTTTTGTAAGTCCTAAAACCTATCACATATCAGACCTTTGTCCTCAGCGTAAACAAGTAAAATCTTGAGATGTTAGGTTGCAGTGCGGATCACATTATTAGATTATCTAAATATGTTTTTGAAAATGTCATATAAATCGTTATACTTTAGGTAAAGTGAAAAGATTATGGGTGAAAAGAAAATTCACCTTGTCGTAGCCCATCTTGACAAAAGAATAGATTTGACATACACCATTGCATTCTTTTTACACACAATTTAACGAAGTCGTTAATTCTTATAATTAAATTGAAACATTTACACTTTATGTGTTTTGTGCATTTTGTGTCATTCCCGCTTCTCCATAAGGAGTCAAATGCTTGTTCTGGGTCAATAAACGCACACAATAATTTGTTTATCTTCTTGAAAGTGATTTGAATTTAATTAAGGAAAATAAAAACGTTATCTGTTTTTGAGAATCCTACTCTAAAACCAGTTTAGCGATTGTTTGTAACAATTTCAGAAAGGAATTTGTACTAGTGGCGATTGTTTATAACATGGCCAGATTCCATGAATTTGTGCACACGGGAATTTTTATACTAGTATAAGGTTTCCATTGGCAACTGAGGAGAGTATTATCCACGATTTTCCCTTGGCAGGGCGGAGCCTAAGTAACGGATCGATGCACAAAATGTTAAGGTAAATCAGCCTTTATTCATTATTGTTAACCTCTAGAGACAGTCGACACAATTTACTTGAGATCGTAAAGCGTGTGTTGGTAACAAAACCCTCGTAATTTCAGCTTGTCCAAGTGGTGTAAAACTAGGTCGCTGAACTAGTAGCCCGCATTTACATACTCGGATTCTAGAAAGATCTCTCACTTATGCAGAACTTCTTGAGTCTAGATCACCTCGGTGAACAATCCCGAACATTTTTAGGAATTTTGCTGTTTTAGGGTTTGTGATTAGAAGGTCGTAATTCGCTTGTATTACTATAGCGAGTTTGGACACTCTGATCACGAACACATAAAAATCAACTTTTAATTCTTTCCGTGGTTTTAACACTTTTACTACGAAAGGAGCCTAAAATATTATTCATTTGCTTTCAGTCGAGGGGTCTTCCAATAACAAATTAGACATTTTGATATCTTTCTAGAATTAGTTCTCGACAGTGCACATGTATTCTATTAATAGCCGGTAGCCTGGAGAGACACGTTCAACGGAGGCACAAGGGCAATGGTTTCTAGGTGAATCTCTCATCAGTGTTCAATCCTGTGCACTTTTCAGAAATTTTGCGTTCTTTCGGTTTGTGACTAGAATGTCGTAACTCAGATAAAGATATACAGGGAGTAAGGACATTTTAATCACAATCATTTAAAATCGACAATTTACTCAGTCCGCGGTTTTTTCTTAAAAATAACTGAAGGAAAGCATAAATTAAAGTCTACGTTGGAGGTTCTCCGCTTATATTCCGGGTAGACAATATTTCTTTTTTTGTTAACTTATATATCTTTACGTCGTCTACTTCAGACAATCGTCTTATCATATATTTAGGCATCTCAAATTCTACTGAGTTAAGGCATACTTCCGCCGATCTAAATGCCGTTGCGGGGGCTTTGAGGTATATTAATTCGCACGACGCGTGTTCTATGTTTCACATCTTTTCGTTATTTACAGTCCGGTTTGTTTTCTTCTTTCACGGGTAACGGAAAACGATCGCATTCGCAAAGAAGTCTCCTGCCGTGGATTTCAAAGAATAATATCTTCCGAGATGCTACACCCTAAGGGGAAATACTCAGTGCCTTCTCGGGAGGTTTTGCGCTTTACCGGGTCCGGAGACCAAATGACGTCAGTTACCGTAAGTGATGTACGGAGTTACAACATTGATTTTCCGGACTTCTTCAAACCATAAAGAGCCATTTTTTTGGACATGCATACATTGTCTACATCTAAAAATTTGGTGTATTTTCCATAGCATTAGACCTGCCTATAGCGCTCCCTCGGATAGCAGATTTCTATTCAACCGTTCACCCAATTTTGAATTATTTAGAACACGGGCGCTTTGCCTATTTTTTGACAATCTCTAGGTCCTTCATTCATTTTCTTCTTTTCCAAAGGCTGACAGGCATACCAGAAATATTCGTTTTCCAATTTATGATTTATGACCAAGCTTCGTGAAAAAATATGAGAAGAATCAACACAAGCAAAACAGTGTCTTGCAATTCATATTTTATCGAATACACTACATTTCGATAAAGAATTGTTTTGAGACATAGAATTTCAATTGTATCATTAACCTTGAAGCCGCAGCTCATAAGCACATTCTTAGTTACTTTTAGATTTAGAGTCAATTTTATATTAAATGTGAAGTAAACAGCTCATGCGGACTAAAGAGGATTAGATGCCCCTGATTATTATGTGACCGGCCATTCAAAAAGGAACGATCTGGGTATTGCGTAAAATATTTTTGAAAATACGACCTCTGGTTGACCGGTACTGGAACCGATATATTTTTCGAATTCTTTTTCGGGTGCTCCTTTTTTGCGTGACAAGTCGCACACATTTCATAAAAAAATAAACATAAGGTGTTAATGTCATATTCCATTCGTATTTTGAACCATAAACATAGGCTTAACAAAAAGAAGTAAAAAAAACATTGTAATTCCTCTAAATTTTGCATTAACATTGAAACTTGCCGATCTTTGGTTGAAACATTTTACATTTCTCACATGTTTACATCTTTACGTCTCGTTTTATTTTCACCACAATGTCACCAGAAACGTCCACCTCCAGTGCTTTCAGCGCTTTGATTATAAGTAGGATTAATTATACCCGTGGACCAAACAGTGAAACCCCCGGAGTCTAAAATTATATTGAATAGGTTAAAATAAACGTCGGCGAAAAGTGGATAACTGTGCTTTAAAACGTTTGACAGCGTTTATGGATCGTTCTATTTCTTCATTGGTTAATTGGCTATAAATCATGATTTTATCTTTTCCGCGACTGTCGTCTGTATTCAGATGATCGCCGAACATTGCCTTTCTCAAGTGTTTATGTTTATACTTGAATCTTGGAGATGCTCTTTATTTAGACAGTTTTCGCTTTTTGTTTCGACAGGTTATCCTTATTTAGTGTTTTGAGAAACTTACATTTTATGTTATCTATCAGAAAGGCGCTATCAGATCGATACAGGCCTCGCTGCATGATTGAATTAGAAAACTAGAATGTGTTGTTGGAAACGTGCCTTAGAATTCTATTTGTATATTCTGAGGATTCGATACCCAATAGATTCATAATTATCGACCGCGGCGGCTTGCAATCGCTCGTCGATCGATGGTTTTTTTTTTTTCTTCTTCTTCTTCTTCTTTTTTTTATTATCATTTTAATTATTTAAATCTGCCGACGACTCGCATTTTTAAGATACCAAAGAGTACAAAGATGCCCATTTTAGATTAGGCTGACCAAAGTCATCGTTTCTCCATAAGAATGACAGCAACCTGTTTGGTATACTCACACTATACTATTCCAATCCGATATTAATGCGTGTCTCCAGTCGAATAGCAACCACCTTCCCCGCGTTAAGTATGATAAAACGTTGCAAACTGTTTGCCAATTTTATCCCACTCTGTGCAAAGCGGGGCAAAATTGACAAACGGTGTTCACTGTTTTGTCTTCTTTAACGTGGGACCGCTGGTGTATTTGGTAGCACGTCTGACTGTCAATCTAAAATAATCTAACTGAAAAAAATGTTGAAAGTGTCATAAAACTCCATTCAATCTTGAACGTTGGGTAGGATAGTGCGAAGAAAATATCGTTCCAAATCAGACCCTCACGAACTAAATAGTTGATTGAATGAATGGAGTTTAACGCCGCTTTCAACATTATTTCAGTTATATCGCGGCGGCAGGAGCACCTAACAATGGTTTCCTGGTATTTCTCTCACCAGTACAACCACCACATTCTTTCCTAGCCTCCAGCTACTATCTCACATAGGTCTACGATTATCAACCCATTGGTGAGAGACAAATAGTCGGAAAGAATGAGTGCCGCCGTCGGGGATCGAACCCGGGACCTCTAGATTGACAGTCCGACGCGCTACCAACTGCGCTATGACGGCGGTCGAACTAAATAGAATCGATTGATTGATTGATTGGAGTTTAACGCCGCTTACGTCATTCTTCAGTTGAATCGCGGCGACAGGCGCACCTAACAATGGATTCCTGATATTTCTTTCTCCAGTATCACCATTACATGCTTTTCTAGCCTTTCAGCTGCTATCTAACATAGGTCAACGATTATCAACAAATGTTTGAGAGACAAATAGTCCTGTGTTCAGGATGTAAAAACGTTTCGCGAGCGCTTTCAGATAATACCCCGCTTTGCACGTGCCCATACGTGCAAAGCGGGGTAACATTTCGAAAGCGCTTCGCTAACGGTTTCATCCTGAACGCAGGGCTGGAGAGTCTGGTTTAAACATTGAGTGTATTCACTCCGTCCTTGGTGACTGCTTTCACATTCCCTCCTCCTTTTACTTTTTTAGCCTTCTGAAACGATAAAAACGACCATTGTTGACAATCTTAATCCACACAGTTCCTTTAGTTAATATAATTGTGAAATTGACATTGTGAGTGATTTTGGAATGAAACTCAATGGGCGAGGGGAGGAGTTTTGAATGAAATTTTAAAAAGAATAACACAATATCGCTATTTGCTTTCAGGATAAACGCAAATTCAAATTCAAATTCCTTTATTGGTTTAAAAAATCCAGTTATAGGATTGTCACCAAGAACATACATACAATACACATACAAGACAGATCTTATCAAAAGGTATATATCAGATTGGTATATAATCTAAGATAAAAGAACCGATATAAAATATCAGCATACAAATCGAGAGCCAGGTTCAAATCATGATAATGTAATTCAAAATCATTGCAATCAAAGCTAGAAGAAAGCAGTTATTGCTATGCTTAAGAATCACACTCATGATACATGTATATATATATACTTAGCAAAAAAAGAAACTTTACATGACTTACTGAGGGCTGTAGTATCGCTATGAAACCATAGAGAATACAGATGTTACTATTACATGAAACTTGAAGGCAATATCCGTCGGTTTATAGGACGGTCAGTACCGGATGTTTGTAAAATGAGGGTTTAATTGGTGGTCAAAGGACAAAGGGGTCGATTTCAAAAATCACAAAAATGAAATCAAGATTGTCGGTGATGTTTTGAGTATAGGTCCTTGACGTTTTCGTGATTAGAGTCGTCCCAGTATCATGATAGACCAACGTCTGAGCTAAATACGCATATTTGTCTTGCAGTTATCCTTCCTTTGATGAAATGAATTGAAAATTATGCAATGGTAACAGGGCCTCTACATGACCTCAAAAGTGATTTATCTCATCTCGGCCGACACTTCATGTGGTTGTAACTGTTTTTTTGTTTTGTTTTTTTTTTGTTATTTAATGTGGGTTTAAAGGTCACTTTCGATAGTTTTACATTTAAAATTCGACGGCTGGGGCACCTATCCATAGTTCCTTGTCGTTTCTCACAGTACAGCTAGAGCTTTCATCTGAGGCACCAGTCGCCATTCTCTCCTTTGCGTATCACTTGCCAATTGTGTGGGAGAGAAATAGCACTTATCACAATGCCTTTGTCAAATATGGGATGAAAGACGGCCGAGCCAGAGATCGAACCAACGACCCGATGAATTAAAACAAGACGCGTAACCGATTGTCCTAACGGGGCACGGCAGTTCTTAACCGAGATGTTAAAATGTGCATTGCCTGTCCCGAGTAGCCAAACTTAAGAGTGGCGTTATAAACAGACATTCAAGCTCTATGTATACCTGTAGTCTGATTCCTGCCTTTATTCGATTGCTGTTACATACCCGTTTCAATAAAAATGTACAAACAATTTTGTTTTTTCGTGCCGATGCTAAGGAATGAGTGTGACTGTGTAACAAAAAGTCACTCAAAATGAACTTTGGGTAGCTCAACACGAGTATGTGACCAAAACCGGAAGTTACAGACGCATTAGCTCGGACTCGCTTCAATCGCGCACATTCCTGCGTCTGTGTAGTCTCTGTAGCTAGTCCAACTAACACATGTAAATAAAGTTGGCGTATAGCCATTGTAAGTCATTCAAAACAGACCAACAAGTATGTAAAGTTTCTTTTTTTGCTAAGTAATTTAAGCATCACACTCATGATACTTGCCCAAAGTTAATCTTTTATATATATCCTTGAAGTATTGTAAAAAAAAAACAAAACGGATATAAATATCGGGGGAAAAAAGAAAAAGAGTTGAAGGAATTTGCTGATTACATATTTAATAATTATGAAATAACTTAACCGGTTTCACATATAATATGATCTTCAGGAGTTGAACGTAAATTACCATAATTATTTATTTTTAATGTGAAGTGATTGTTCCATACATGTTCAAATCTAATAACCCTCATGAATAATTTGAATTTACTAGCGAAACCTTTATGAAGGGAGCAACTATCTAAATTCGATTTGTATGCAAGAAAATTCTGATTTAAATTAATCAGATGTGTCCAAAAGGCAAAAGAATATTTTAAACCGTATACAGCCAAAGGAAAGATTCCAAATTCTTATCTCACTGCATTATTGCTTGCATGCTTGTTTACACCCATGACTGATTTCTAAAAGCGAACTTGATTGTTTTCTTGTTGTAGCAGATCATATCTATGTTAAAAAACTAATTAAATTATCTTTATTACAATAAAATCTAAAGTCAATATTTCACTAAAATATAGAAGTATTGGTTTGCTACAATGTTCATACACTTTCAAATCAGTATTCATGTTTTCTCCTGCCAAAGCCTTTTTAATACTAAATGTTGCTTTTAGTGCTTTGTTACACAAGTACTTCATGGCTGGGGTGAAAACACCGGATGCTCTGAAAATGATACCTAGAAATTTGTATTCCTGTACAATCGCAACCCCAGTTTGCATGTATTTGAATGAAAAACCTTTGAGAACTCTACCTGACTTGTTGAATATGATAACTTTTGTTTTAGAAATATTAACTGATAAATTCCATGAGAGACAAAAATCTCCCAACTTATTCATAGCTGACTGAAGCCCTGTTGCAGATTTTAATAAGTACAATATCATCAGCATATAGGAGAATTGACTCGTATATATTATCTACAGTGACAGGATCACATGAATTATCAAAAGAGCTATCTAAATCATTAAGGTATAAGGAGAATAATGTAGGGCTTAATATACATCCTTGTTTTACCCCAGTTTTGGTCTCAAAACTCACACAACATGACAAAGAGGCATACATATCCTTAAAAATGTTAAGAAATGGACCTTTAATATTGTACTTGTACATTTTGTGAAACAGTGCACACCTGTTAATCGTGTCAAATTCTTTGCTAAGGTCAACGAAGCAAGCATAAATATTTTTTGAAAGCTTAAAGGCCTTATCAATAACTGTTTTCAGAGTCAGGATGTGATCGCTAGTGCGACAATATTTACGAAAGCCTATTTATTCAGGTCCAATAATTTGATTACCCTCAATACAGGTATCTAAGCGATTGAACAGAACTCTTGTAAAAAGTTTACTAAAACATCTTGATATGGAAATACCTCTATAATTGCTTGGATTATTAGCCCCACCTCCTTTGTAGATGGGCTTGATAATGTTTTCTTACCATGATGAAGGGTATATACCTCTCTGTAGTATTTGGTTGAATATAAATGTTTAATGTTCCACAAAAAAAATGGTACAGACATATGCAACATTTCATTTGAAATCTCATCGATATCACAAGATTTACCACGTCTTAAATATTTTACTGCTTTCAAAACTTCATCAGTAGAAATACTTTTGTTAATAATAGTATTATCATAGCTTTCAAATACATTACAAGTTTCAGAAGCTAATTCATCATCAGAATTATTCACATAATCAATGTTCATGAGAGACTTGAAGTATCCTGTCCTTGTACTAGCTGATATTTCAGAAGAAGGATCGGCCTTTTGTTTTTCTAATAAATCATTTACACAATTCCAGAACTCTTTAGGATTTTTTTCTCACTCTCCAAGAGACCACTTAACATTTTTCCTTTAAATAATCTTTGCTTTTTCCTCAATAATCTGTAATACTCTTTATGTTCAGAATAAACCCTATTACGTAACGTAGAATTAAATGGATCTGATGCTAACTTGCGAGATAGCTGTTTCAAATGTCTATAATGCGAATCACAATCAACATCAAACAACTTTTTTTCTTAGCTTTTCGCCTCTTCACTTTTTTTGGCAATTGACATTACATTTTTGCTTTTTGAAAGCAGCCTCATGGAGAGTGGAAGACATGTGATTCACCGTCAAATCTACCTGTTCTCTGACAGAAATCAGTGAATTGAGAAGTATTTAAGAAGGAATTATAAAAATGAGCCCTATTGATTTTGCCAATGTTATGATCAAAATTTACTCTTTGGCTGTCCTCCCATTTCAAATTCATAGGAGCTTTTCTCAATATTTTAGGTTTCTCATGACAAACTATAGACTGAAAATCAACCAATAAAAGCCATTGATCAGAAAAAAAAACAATATTAAAATCTAGAATCTTAAACTTATTAATTGCATACATGAAATCCGCACTACAAATACAATAATCATCAATGGATGATCCATGAAAGCCTTGATAAGTAGACTTACCAGTTGTTTCTCCGATGGAACGACCATTAAGTATTCTTAACTGTAAGCCTATGGAAAGTTCCAAAATATTTCTACCATATTCATTAGAAGTTTGATGGATAGAAGTATTTCTAACAGTATGGTAATTATCAATGTTGAGGTTATCCAAATTTCCATCTGTGATCATATTATCTTCATCATTTGGCATAAAATCTAAATCTCCAATATTTTTATGTACATTGAAATCACCAATGATCTTAACAGAGCTATTTTGTTGGAATTTTACAATATCAAATTTTTATTTAGTAAAGATAGTTTTGTCAACACTTGTTCTTTTCGTGTATTCAGAATTAATTGGAGAAATATAAAGCCCTCCAATAAACATATCTTTTTTGAGGTTAAAAAATTTCTTACACAATTCTATCCGTATCATATCATTATGTGACACATCTATCACTTTGATACCAGCTTTAATTGATTGCCTTATAAATATAGCTACCCCACCACGTAATCTGCTAGGCATTTCAAAACGACAATTAGATACACATGTATAACCATAAAGGGTTAAAATATCCTGATCACATGCATGAGTTTCAGTTAATACAACAATAACATAAAGCAACATTTTAGTGAATTCCTGGTCATCTAATTTGCAACTTGCGGATTCCATTTACACGATTAAACAAACCATTAACATTATAACAACAAATATTAATTTGACTTGATAATACATTTTTTTCATTTTCTTCTATCAAAGCTAACCATAACCATATCAGTAGGTAAACTAATTCAGCGTATATTTTTGCCTGTCAAAATAGTTCTTAAATATTACATTACAAAAGAAAAAAAATGGTAGAATACGCTACTATAATACAATATATTATTTTCTAGTTTTATGTTTGTTGTACATATACTTAGCAAAAATGAAAACTTTAATCTTTTGATTTTCCTATTTTTTCCTTTCGTCAAATGAATATGCAATGCAAAACATGTAATTTTAAGTAGAATTGATGTAATTTTATGCATTGTGTTACATTTGAAAGTCAAGTGCTTTACGTCAACCTGTAGGTCCAGAAAACGGAAACATTGACGCCCATTTTCACCATTATCTCACAAACGTTTAGCATAGGTTTACCCGAATTAAGTTGGAAAACAGGAAAAACAACTTTGAATATTAAACTAGACGTCATTGTGTACTTGATGTCACTTTCAAATGAGAAGAATTTTCAGATTTTTTCATTTGTTTGGTCTTTGAACGAGTTTTTCAATGACAAAGTTTTAAAATACGTTCAATTGCAGATGATGAAGCGATTCATTGCAATAAGTAGAGATTTTTTGCGAAACGAAATTTGGCGCGATGCCAGTTACCTGAAGCGGAAACGGTCCTGTAAAATTTCGGCAACTTTTGAGAACGATTTTTTTTACAGAAACATTTATATGATTAGAGATGTCTTGTTTGAGTGAGACCGATTCAATTATGAAAATCGCTTATTCAGGCCGCAATTTCACAACTGAGTAACATAAAGTGCATCCTTTTGTGAATTTGTGAAAACAGTTTTTGATGGTACCTCGAATCTAATGAATTTATTTGTCAATATAGATTACCCGTGAGACGTTGTCTGGTTTTAACCTGCTAAAGAAAGAGAGAGGGAGAGAGACATACAGACAGACAGACGGAGAGACAGGAGAAAAGAGGAGAGAAAGAAAAAGAGAGAAAGAGAGAGAGAGAGAAAGAGTGAAGAGAGAGAGAGAGAGAGAGAGAGAGAGAGAGAGAGAGAGAGGGAAGAGAGACAGTGGTCGTCCAACAAAGTCCTGTAATTGCATGGTTTCTTATTCCATTGTGCATTGGATGAAAGAATAGAAAATTACATTATCTAAATATTATTCATTTTTTGCAACACTTATCGATTCTTCGATGTCTCAATTAACATTCTGTTGTTATCTGGTTGAAAAATTATATTAAAGGATATTAATTAATTGTTCTGAGATTTCTATTTTCAAATAAAAAAAAGAAAAAGTAAGTGTTTATTTCAACACGTACAAAAGTTGCAGACGCTCGTCTCGGGATTGACTGTCGATAGTTGAAAAGTAATGTAAATCCCACTGAATAAACCCTTATCGCACGACCTTACTACTTTTCTTTACCTGCTCGCTTTGTATCGATATTCAAGTGTAATCAGGTATTTTCATGGATTGTTTTATATTCTTGAGTATTGTCAGGGGAGGTTACCATTCCGGTAATTCAATTTACCAAGTTTTCAGTGACCTCCCATAGACCATTGGGAAACAAAGGACAATTACTCACTCGGTCTGAAAAGTAGATCTACGCAAGCAAAACGTTCGCCCTATCTCAGAATTGCATATGATTTCGCATTTAAAAGTTGTCTTTGCGGTATCAATAAGTTATAAAGAATCCTTGTTTCACGCCATTTTCAACATGCATAGTTGTCGGACAGATACAATTCTTGAAAAAGTGTAAATTGAATCTAAGCGAGCACCCCTTTTTCGAAAACCTATAAACATCTGACTGGATTGTTCTTTCAGGGTATATAACACTGGTGAACGTAAACGTCCACCAAAAACCCATATGAGACCCATCAGGCAAAAGAGGCCCAAAGGTGTCAATTAGAAATTAATTAGACAAATAGGCAATCAGCCAGGTCTGTATCCCGAAAGAGATGAAAAAATAGCTAAACCCTCTCTCACCAAATGAGTGTAATGAAATCTTTGAGCATACTGCAAAAGCTCCAATGGAACTCTAGGTTCTAATAGAGTCATCACTTTTTCTTTAGAAATAGATGGGCTTTTATTAGAGGCTACACCACATATCAATGAGGATTTGAGAGTTTGAAAAATCAAATTTGAAAAATATCCATTTCGACTACAAAAAAGTGTTTTCGGGTTTTTTTTTTTTTTTTTTTTTTTTTTTTTTTTTTTTGTTGTTGTTATTTTTTAGACCTTGGGCTCCATTAGAACTTTACGGTATCTCACAGAACAGACAAGTACATGATTGATTACATCTACATTCAAAACTAATGAAACTTAATAGCTACAAGTAAAGAAAAAATAACAACATTTATTCTACATCAGGATTTCTTACCCTATTACAATGTTATGACCCAAACAAGAGCCATGTCGGACATGGCCATCCCCCGCCGAAAAAGCTTGATAGTAAACTGAAGCCTAATAGATCATGTCTTTAAAATAACAAAGGACAATAACTCCAAAATTATGCAAGCCAGAGTTATAGTTCTTGTGCACTGCACTCCTCTTCCATGAGATCTATCCACCCATAAAAATTCAAGTTGATAGCTATTATACTTTAGGAGATATGCTCCGGACAAAATCTAAGTCTTTAAAATAACAAAGGACAATAACTCCAAAATTATGCAAGCCAGAGTTGTAGTTCTTGTGCACTGCACTTCTCCTCTATGAGATCTATCCACCCATAAAGTTTCTAGTTGATAGCTCTTATACTTTAGGAGATATGCTCGGGACAAAATCTAAGTCTTTAAAATAACTAAGGGTAATAACTCCAAAATTATACAAGCAAGAGTTGTAGTTCTTGTGCACTGCACTTCTCCTTCATGAGATCTATCCACCCATAAAGTTTCAAGTTGATAGGTACTATACTTTAGGAGATATGCTCCGGACAAAATTTAAGTCTTAAAAATAACAAAGGGCAATAACTCCAAAATTATGCAAGTAAGAGTTGTAGTTCTTGTGCACTGCACTTCTCCTCCATGAGATCTATCCACCCATAAAAATTCAAGTTGATAGCTACTATACTTTAGGAGATATGCTCCGGACAAAATTTAAGTTTTAAAAATAACAAAGGGCAATAACTCCAAAATTATGCAAGCAAGAGTTGAAGTTCTTGTGCACTGCACTTCTCCTCCATGAGATCTATCCACCCATAAAAATTCAAGTTGATAGCTATTATACTTTAGGAGATATGCTCCGGACAAAATTTAAGTCTTAAAAATATCAAAGGGCAATAACTCCAAAATTATGCAAGCAAGAGTTGTAGTTCTTGTGCACTGCACTTCTCCTCCATGAGATCTATCCACCCATAAAGTTTCAAGTTGATAGCTATTATACTTTAGGAGATATGCTCGGGACAAAATCTAAGTCTTTAAAATAACAAAGGGTAATAACTCCAAAATTATACAAGCAAGAGTTGTAGTTCTTGTGCACTGCACTTCTCCTTTATGAGATCTATCCACCCATAAAGTTTCAAGTTGATAGCTACTATACTTTAGGAGATATGCTCCGGACAAAATTTAAGTCTTAAAAATAACAAAGGGCAATAACTTCAAAATTATGCAAGCAAGAGTTGTAGTTCTTGTGCACTGCACTTCTCTTCCATGAGATCTATCCACCCATAAAAATTCAAGTTGATAGGTACTATACTTTAGGAGATATGCTCCGGACAAAATTTAAGTCTTAAAAATAACAAAGGGCAATAACTCCAAAATTATGCAAGCAAGAGTTGTAGTTCTTGTGCACTGCACTTTTCCTCCATGAGATCTATCCACCCATAAAAATTCAAGTTGATAGCTACTATACTTTAGGAGATATGCTCCGGACAAAATTTAAGTCTTAAAAATAACAAAGGGCAATAACTCCAAAATTATGCAAGCAAGAGTTGTAGTTCTTGAGCACTGCACTTCTCCTCTATGAGATCTATCCACCCATCAAGTTTCAAGTTGATAGCTATTATACTTTAGGAGATATGCTCCGGACAAAATTTAAGTCTTAAAAATAACAAAGGGCAATAACTCCAAAATTATGCAAGCAAGAGTTGTAGTTCTTGTGCACTGCACTTCTCCTCCATGAGATCTATCGACCCATAAAAATTCAAGTTGATAGCTACTATACTTTTGGAGATATGCTCCGGACAAAATTTAAGTTTTAAAAATAACAAAGGGCAATAACTCCAAAATTATGCAAGCAAGAGTTGAAGTTCTTGTGCACTGCACTTCATCTCATGAGATCTATCCACCCATAAAAATTCAAGTTAATAGCTACTATACTTTAGGAGATATGCTCCGGACAAAATTTAAGTTTTAAATATAACAAAGGGCAATAACTCCAAAATTATGCAAGCAAGAGTTGTAGTTCTTGTGCACTGCACTTCTCCTCCATGAGATCTATCCACCCATAAAGTTTCAAGTTGATAGCTATTATACTTTAGGAGATATGCTCCGGACAAGTATAGTGACGGAACCTCGGAATGACGGAATGACGGAATGACAGAATGACGGAATGACGGAATGACGGACGGAGAGCATTACTATATCCCCTCGCCGAAAACGGCGGGGGATAATAAGAAACCAATAAGTTGTGTATTTTTTTTTCAATTTTTAACTTGCTAGGTTGAAAGTCCACTAGTTTTATTAGAATATCACATAACTCCAAAATATTTTCTCCATCACCATTTTCACTTGTTCATTCCTCTTCACCTTCTTTTCAATAAGACTATATCCTATCCCAAGCAACCAAAAGTGAAATTGTTGGAGGGACATTTTTTTTATTGCTGAAACTATAAAACAATGTGTTTTTTTTTCTTCTGTCGTTGTTTTTAATTTGAGAAAAAAACCAGATGTGTTTGTGAAACATGAATACCCCGGAAACGGCATTTTTTCTCCTTTTATCTTTTTTATTTTTATTTTTTTTCTTATTGTATTATTGATCTTGACAGATGACCTTGACCTTGTCACATGACCTTGACCTTGGTATCAGCAGATGCAGATCATAGAGATTCATGTGTAACATCAAGCCAAATATGAGCATTTTTTCAAGAATAACCTTAAAGTAATTTGCATTGTTAAGTTATTGTTTAAGTTTTGCTTACAGACAGACAGATGGACAACGATCGTATAAGATGCCCCTAATCATCCTAATCATTTGATGCAGGGGCATTAAAACAAGAACAAAAATATCACTTATGCAACTAACGTTTGATGTTCAACATGCTGAGAGACTCAAACATTACAACTACAACTTTTTTATAACACATTGTGGGTCTCCCTAATTGTTAAGCTTATGATCACAGTAAGACAATGAATCAATTGATTTAGTTAAAATTAGAGGATTACTGATTTGAATTTTTAAATAATCTTGGAGGTATGAAACCAAATTTAAAATCTCTGTATAAGAGTGATCAGGCATCCAGTTCCATACCCCCATGAACAAACAAAAAAACATCTGTTGAATTCCCACAATTCAAGTAGGATATAATTTGATTAAGTGAAAGATGGAAATGATTGCAAAATCAGAGGCTTTTTATGGAACTACTTTTTATCACGTGTAATAAAAAGATGAGTGTTCATTTTTTATCTTTTTTATTTTATTTTTTTATTTATTTTGTCTATTTTTTTTTTTTTTTTTTTTTTTTTTTTTTTTTGCGTGAAGGTGTGAAACCAATTAGTTAGCTAACCAGACAACCTTTTTTCTCCTTTTTAGATGTTACTACAAATGAATTATTTAAGCCTATAATGAACTGAAAAATTCACTAAAGGGATTTAAAACATACCTAAACCTTGATGATTGACTCAAACATTACATCTACCACTCTATTATTCAAGTCACAGATGAAACCCCTAGATGTCACCCAAAACCTTATGATTAAACAACCCATACAAAACAAAATGAACAGATGAAGTAAAGATTTCTATAGAAAATATATCAAGGGGTCAGCACAACACCACTGCAAGTGCCTATAAATATATGGGCACTAACAATAGTGTTGCGCTGACCCCTCGATATACCAATTATTTAAATATGCATGAATTGAAAGATTTAGTTCATTAACTAACAGATTTTGTCTACCAATTAGATAATTTAATTATATATGAATAAAAAGATTCATTGCATTTATTCAAAGAAGATCCCCTAACCAATGAGATCATTTAATTATACCTGAATTGAAAGATTCACTTTATTAACTAAAAATTGAATATTAGGTATATTATCAAGGTAGTGGAACTGCAGTAGCTCCACCACATCTAGGAACCCATGATCCCCCTCAATGCAGGCCCACCTTTCCAAATGAAAATCATTAGGAAACCCCGGTCACCACTGCCAAAGCTCACCACCTCCAAAAAGCTGCAGAACCACCACTGGTCCGCTACCTTAAAAGCCTGTAACATTGCAATCACCACCAATTCTTAGCAGCAGCTGCAAAACCTAGTTCATACCTAAATTCATTATTGTTGTGTGAAACAACCTTAAAAGTTTATGAAATAATAATAATTCAGAGAAAAGAAAAGGACAATACGTTTTATTTGATTGACAAATGCCTGACTAGCAATTTAAGGTATAACTTACACCCTCATACACATAAAACAAATAATAAGAGTGGCATGAAAATCAATCATGCTCTTCATTAAACCTATACATTTGTAATGTCAAAAATCAACTTAGTGGATGACCAGAATTTTACAACTTAAACTTTTCAGGCCATATTTTTTACCCCATGGTCACCCGACTTTTATATGATATTTAATCATTAGTTCCAGCTATAAAATTTAGAAGCACAATCTATCTAAACTCCCAAATAAACCTTCTTGTCAGAGTGCAGACATCTCAGACAAAACATCCTGCCAGAGTACAGACAGGCTGGACATCAGTTTATCCATAGCTAAGCACAAAAGAGAAAATATTGAAGCTTAATGTAGAATATCAAAAGTGGAAAATACATAACTACCACCAAGATTATTTTCAGTTAATGATAAAAGCTGCTAAGCAACTTTCCTTCAGACACATATATAAAAATTTATACATGTGTATACTGTCTATAACTTATTAACATCTGCATGATGAAATATTTTGAAGAATATCAGAGCTACAGACATAGCGGGGGGGTATTTTGTGTAACTCTCACAAATCCAATGTTTTGGATACTCATTATTTTGTCAAAATAACTCAAGTGAGTACCCACGACACCGGGTTCTGAAGTGAAACAAAATTTTAGAATTACATTACCCCCTCTCATCGGTACCTCTGAAACACTGGAAAATCAATAAGGAATAGACAAGATGAACAGTCCTTTAGATTCACAGCACATTCGCCAGCCGTTTCTTTGAGTCTTACTAAGGAACTTGTGAAGAAATGGGTCACATTTCAACATCAACTATATTGACGCATATATGTATAATTACACAAAGAATATATATGTATAATACCACAAGGAATATATGTTTAATACCACAAGGAATTGTTAATTAATTTACTAAATTATACACATACTTTAACTAATTATTAATTATACAATATATTTTAACTATTTACTAAATTATACAATACTGCCCTGAACAAATTAAAAGAAGTTGAAGATGATTTTTAAAGTAAAACAAAATCAAAAACAAGAAAAACCAACAACAAGAGTATCAGCATTTGTCAAAATTATTGAAGTCAAAAACATTGCAAGAAGAGGGAAAATTGCTTATCACAAGTAAATTTTCCTATCCATTAATATGTCAACCTAAAAAGAACTTTAAAAAAAAATATTATACCATAATAATAATTATTTTGGTGAATTCAAATTTAACATTTATTCTTTAAAGCATTTGTCAATGGTGTGCAATTCAACCAGTATTGCTCCAATTTGTTGGTTTTTTTTTCTAATTTGTCCTTTTTTTACTTTCTATTTCTCACAAAAAAAATAATAATTAAAAATCAAAGAGCATGCAGTAGAGATCAAGATCAGGCCTCACCTCTGTACAGGCTGATCTTGGTCTACACTGCCTACCAAAGCTTAGTACACCCACCTATTATGAGCCATGGACAGGTGAGATGGGTTTTTTTCCAAAAAAAGATAAAAATAAATATAAAAGGCAGTAGGCATACAGTAAAGGTCCAGATCAGATCTCACCTCTGTGTGAAGGCTGATCCCTGTCTTCACTGCCTACCGAAGCCTTCTGCACAGCAGGAATGAGCCATGAACAGCATTAGAAGTGTTTGAGCAGTGAGATTGTATAATATTGTAATGAGTTAAACAATTCTATTATATAAGAATATATATATGAATTTAGTTTTTTGTCAAAAGCCCAAGGAAAGCCTGGGCTAACTGATTTGCTATTTGACCATTCTGAGTAGACTCAGGAAAGCTGTTACTGTCAGTATGACTATGTCTGTTTTTGTAATGAAAGTTTGTGCATTTTTGTGGAGTGCTATGTCTCGCAGATCTCACATCTTGAATCTGTTTATTTAAGAGATTCATGCACTTTTTGCTAAAAAGAAGTTTGGTTCCATTAAGGTTTATATGCACTCTGTCTTCATATAATCTGGCATTTAGTATTCCATATGAAGTGAAGTTATTATGGATACACACACTGATATTTGACTGGGAATTAGAATTCAAATACTTAGATTTTATACGATCATTCAAAGCTACAACCTTGCTAGATAGGGGCTGTTCATCACAAGGTAAAAGCAGTAATAGTGTAACTTTTTCAGATTTTTTAACAACATCTTGTAACATTTGACAGTAGCCAGTGAAAACATCATCCACAGAGTTGTTTGTGGGCCTTAAATCATTGATCCCAACGTGAACAATTGTATGTTTCACTTTTTCAGCCATTTTGTTGACATTCTCCCTGGCTACCTTAATTGTGGAGCATTTTACTTCTCGACCGGTTATTTTTGTTCCTGAAACAAGCTGCTTCATGTTCACATATTTGCAGATAGAGTCATGAAGAAGTTCTACCTCTTGTTGGACGTTTTCTTCTGCTTTAGAGTTATTGCCTGGGGATTGTTTTTCCGACAAATTTCCTTGACTAGTTATTGATTTAGTCCCTCTGGACTCTTTTTGCCAACCTCCTCCATCTTTTTCATACAATATAGTTTGAATTCTATCCTGAAGATTAAGTATTAAGGTGTCTTTATCTATGATCCTGGGAACCAGGGCTTTATTTTCCGAATCAAGTTCAATCATTTTTCCCTTTGAGACATCTATCTTATTTTCCATCTAATTGGACATTTTTATTTGAAGTTGAAGCTGATCTTCAGTCTTTTTTATCTTTGATAGTAACTCATCCTTTGTTGATTTAAGATTGTACTTTACTCCCTCGAACTCATCTTGTTTTTTACTAATTTTGAGTTCATATTCCATTCCAAGAGTTCTGTTTCTACTTTCAAGTTCTACAATTTTCCTTTTTAGTGAAATATTTTGATTGGTACGCTCACTGATTTGGTTTTTGTAGCTTTAATTTTCTTTATTTAGTTCATCAATCTGTTTATTTGACCTCTCTGTTTCATTTTCTGAAGGCTTTGTCTCATAATTTATAAATGAGGTAAAGGTTGATGACATTTTGAACACAGCTTCTTCTATCGCATTAATTCTATTGTTTAATTGTTAAAAAGGTTTTTCACAAGAGCTCGAAAATTCTTTTTAAATTGATGTAGAAGATGCTGATGTTGATTTTTCCTCTCTATTGAATTGTACTTTTTTACCTGACCTTTTAGCTTCCACTTGTTGGGCCAACATTTCAGCTTCCTTGGGGAGGGACAGGGAATTGTCAATCACAGTGTTTAAATATTTCAAGTCTTTGGGGCCATTCAAAGAAGTTGAAGTGGGAGTGATGCTCTTCAAAAGCTCAGTTTCTTCCTGGTCAATGTGTGTATTTAGTTCAGAAGTATGTGGATGGTTCAAGCCTGTAGAATTTTCCGGCTGATCCATAATACTATTAACTGCTTCCAGGCACTTATCAAATTTTGAGTCACATCATAGTTCAAATGAATTACCTTGTATCATTATTTTGCCTGTTGTAAGGTAAACGCATACTTCATATTTGAAATCACCCTCATCCTTAGAGCTTGAAACAATAAATTCAGTGCTATTTGTCAAAGAGTCTTTATCCTTGTGATCCTTCCATATTACCGTATATTCTGTCCCATTTACGTATCTGAGATATAATGACTCATGAAGGGCATATATCCATGCTAGAATTCGCTCATTTGTCGTTAAAAATCAAAAACAATTAGCCTTCTTCTTATAGATAGACTTTGTCAATTTGTTCAAATGGAATTAATCTACCAGTCTGGGAACGCTGTTTTTGCTTTTACTGGACTTGCACAGGATAAAGTTTTTTAAGATGATTCAAAGTAAGCGTTTTTTCTTTATCTATTGGCGATTGAGCCATACTTCATAACTAGGAACGCTAGGGCCGATTCGATTAGTATTTAGAGAAACATTGTCTCTGTGGTTTCGACCGTTTCACCTTCCAAATAAAAAATGATCTATTCTCTTGATTCTACAGCTTCGTCGTATCCACTATTCTTATACAATCTCTTTGGAGACATATATACGCTGAATTATAATTTTGGCGCCTACGGGTTATTTTTGTCCGCCATCTTGGTTGGGCGCGCTCGTTTTTTCTTAAAAAAATATACGTGAACGTTCTTTGAGTAGATTTCTACAGATTTCCAAACCAAGCGTCTCTTCCAAATACTAAAAAGTCAACAATATAACAGATTTTTCGCAACAATTTGAGTATGGTTGTTTTTTGAAGTGATATTGGGGCGTATTTGAATTATTTGAGTAAGTGTTAAGAATGAATAAATGGAGCGCTAATTGAATGATATAGAATGATTTTGATCGGAATGGGTTTCAATTTCGCGATGTATTTTTACAGGTGACGTGGTTTCCTCACAAACGAACGGTATGAAACGAAGTTTCATATATGCTCCCAGGGTTTTTAAGCTGGACTCGTTGGTTGTCAAGATCATACTAGGGAATGCACTAGTAAGTTCTAGATCGGCACTGTCAAAGTAAAAGTCCTTTATCTTAATTTTCACCGGATCGGCAGAAAACATGCTTCAAATGCAAAAGGATAGTCTTAAGAGCCTGTCGCACTGAATCAATGCGAGCAGCATAAACTACTGGATTAAGGCCCGAATTCACGACGAAAAATGTCCCTACAACAAATCGAATGTCTCGGTTAACCGTGTAGTTGAGAGCCACGAATCCAGATATCGAAATATGTATCGTAAATATGTTCAAAAGTAGCAAAAGGATCCCTATAGTCCAAATGGCTTTCTTTTGTACCTTGAGTGTCGATTCTGTTTGCCCCTCTGTTTGTTGATTGGTCGATTCTGCTAGGCTGCCGCTTGCTGTTTGCGCCTCCTTCCCTGACACGTTACCTAGCTCCACAGAGGCAGGAACGATGACTCTTTTAGATTTGCGCCTTAGTTGTACGATAGTTATAACGTATAACAAATTTGTTGTCAACTGGAACACACCGTAAACAGTGCCAGAGCTCACGAGCAGAATTTGAATATTGGACCCGAATACCTCGTCTAAAGTGCAAACTTTACTTTCTCCGTAAACATTACCCCATACAGCGGATGGGATAAACGATAGCAATAGCGGACAGAGCCAGGATACCACGATAAAGCTGAAAACAACTTTTGATTTCATTTTCTGGGTCTGTGAATTGGTTGGCTGATTCATTCTTAAAATCTTCGCTAATCTTGAAATGCAGATTCCAAGAACATGGATAAGGCTTGTTAACTGAAAGGACATCATCAACATTAATGAGATCAGACATCCAACATCATACACCTGTGTTTCTGTTCCACTTGAAATGATTACAGGTATTCCCGATAGACCAACCAATAGATCGCTTGCCGCCATGCTGCATGTAAATGCGATGAAATAGTTCCAAACTTTGCTTCGTTCACGATAGAAGCAGACAAGGATAACTAAATTTGCAGTAATTGCCCAGATGGCACCAAGTATGGCAAAGATGAAGACGGGGAGGCTGACAGAATCTTTCTGAATATGTTGTATGGAGTCAGATGTGTTGTTATACATCTGCAAAGAAAATGTTGAGACTCGGTGTTATATTTCTAACAATTTCTTATGTGTTAAGTCACACAGGGAATCTAGTGCCAAATACTGTTCGGATTGTTTTTGTTACGCCTTTTTTTTGTTTCATTATTGTGAAAAAATGAATAGGTTTGAAAGGGGAAACCGCCAGGAAATTTCTGGATGTAGTAGATCTTTCCAAAATCTGTTGATAAAAAAAACAATTAAATTTAACTTTAACCTTGTGCGTTTTTTATTTTATATTTTAAAAGATTTACCACAACCAGCAAATTCCTACCCTTTTCCTACCTCTTCTGATTCAAACCGGTTTCTAATTGGTTACATATTAACAGAAGTATTTACGATATTTTGAAAAATGTTATGTTACGTGAATCTCCGCCTTGCAGTATGTCGGAGAAAGACAAGACGGCTGATAGAATATTTCTGAGTATGTCTAAAAACACGTGAAAACGTCATCTACAGTTAACAACTTCGTGTTATTGACAGGCGAATGATTTCGGACTTAAATTGGACGAATGGTGTGAGTGAGGTTTGGATGAAAATAAAGGGAGGTAATCAAATGTCGCTGTTTTTAGGATGAACAGAATTAGCGATATTTTTTTACCTCCCTTTAATAAAAATGCAAGACATTTCTAAAGAAAAGCTTCCTATTTTTCATGAACAAATCAGGCGCTTATAATTTTGATTATGCCAGTGATATCGTGTTTTATCTAGCTATATTCAATTTGAATATATTGTTGATCTTATATTTGGGGGATTTTGGAGCGTTTTTGAATGGTAACAGTGAGTCTATGGAATGAAAGAATGGGGCGCTGATTAAGCAATTTAGTATGGTTTTGATTGAGATGAATGCCAAGTTCGCGATTAAACTATCGGTATCTATAAAGCACAGTGAAGATTCTGGTCAGTCTTTGCAAATTGGTCTTTGCTTAGTGCTAATTATCAATTTCTAGAAGTGTCACGCAGAGGCTCATTTTTGATTTGCAAAATATATAGAGGATATTGAATGAGTGGTCATGGAATACCGAATTTATTAAACGTGTCATCTATAAACAGATTAAAACGAGGCAACGCCGAGTTTTTATCCGTTTTAGATTAGGGGTTAAATAAATTCTGTATTTCATGAGCACAAATTTTATATTCTATTTGTAATTTGACCCGATTTTTCACGAAAAATCGTCAAATTCTTAAAATTAAATATTTCAAGGTTCCGCGAAACTTATGACGCCGATTAAAACAAACGTCACAATTTATACAGTATGACGCCATTTTCGCAGTTACAAGATAGCGTTGCTATTCGCTCTCATTCGGAACATCACTCGGCCATTTCCGTAAACTGCAACATACCTCGGATTTAATAGTTTATTAAAGTCTCATTCACATATACATATATGCATTTTTACAAATGTACAAATGTATAAAACTACAGCATAAAAGAATATATGTGACCATTCTTATTTAGAATTATAAGAGACTATTTGGTAACACTACCATTAAAAAAACCGATCCCTTCTCTATGTACATACATGTTCACCTTTCTCACTGTCTCTCTGTCACTCTCTCTCTCTCTCTTTCACTCATTCTCAAAAAACACTCACACGCACGCACGCACGCACGCAAGCAAGCCCGCCCGTCCGCACGCACACACACACACAAACACCCATACACACCCACTCTTTCACTCAATCAAATTCTTGACAATATTACATGACAATTATTCAATACAAAAACAAGATTCAATATGTAAAAGCAAAAAACATGTAGACATCGTCAATAGGCTCTCGAGGACCTGTTTGGAATTTCAGATTTTTTTAAGGCACATAAGTGCACATTAAGAATGTGTATAAGAAACACACACACTCTAAAAACAGATTAAAGAAGATTTAATTGGCGACATCCACATGCTTAGATTTAGTAAAATAGAAATACACAGTTTTAAAAACTTTTGAGACTTAACTCTTCTTTTTTAAACAACAATTTGTCAATTATTTATCAAGAAACAAATTACGACGCTTTAAAACGTCATGGCAGGTTTTGGCACAAGTTCTTGTCAAACGTGAGTGACAAAATAGTGTTTTAATTTTATCCTCATTTGATCTATTCTCATCCTCGGATGTATGTAAGGCGGATGGGTATGTAACAAATTCGTGCATTTTGTTAGGCGGAAACAGTGTATGAAAAACTAGCACTGTATATTCATATTTATTACAGTAAATAACGGCTAAAAAATCATAATTTTTGAGAATGACAAATCATTCTCAAAAATTAAGACTTTTTCAGCCGTTATTGAAAATTCTAAAGATATTTATACAATGATACGAAGGTTTCACGTCAGGGACTTAAACGCGTAGCGTTGGCGACGTCGAATGTTTTCACTCATAGTTTCGAGGGCTAACACCATTTTAACTGACGTCATTGAGTTTTTCCCGTAATTTTTAAGAATAGTCCGTTTATGTACATCCGAGGTTGATCGTGAGATTGGCCGAGTGGTGTTCCGAATGATTCGCTCTGAGTTCATTTGCATAGTTATTCCCTGAGGGTAATAACACCCGTTTTATATCAAAAATATTCAACGTGTTAATTTCACTCCCGCGACATAGGTCATTTTATAAGATCTAATATTCCCCACAACATAGAGAAAAAAACTTTGTCAGAATTTTCACATTTAGGCCTATTAGATGAACTTATTTTGTGCCAAATTAATCAGTTATCGTGGGCCTTGTCAAGGCGAATCTTTAAATTAATCTCGTTTATAAGACAAGACGAATAAAATAAATGCAGCTTTTAAAGAATGTGGATATACACTTGTAGAAAGAAAGAAAGAAAGAAAGAAAGAAAGAAAGAAAGAAAGAAAGAAAGAAAGAAAGAAAGAAAGAAAGAAAGAAAGAAAGAAAGAAAGAAAGAAAGAAGGATGTAAAGAAAGAAAGAAAGAAAGAAAGAAAGAAAGAAAGAAAGAAAGAAAAGAAAGAAAGAAAGAAAAGAAAGAAAGAAAGAAAGAAAGAAAGAAAGAAAGAAAGAAAGAAAGTATAAAAAAAGGAAGAACTCTTGTCCTATCCATCCATCAAAAATTGATATATATGAGTCTACCAAAATCAACTAAAGCATTTGAGTTTGAAATTAACATATCGCACGTTGAAATTAACTCGATCGAGGGAGATTAAAATAAAAAGGCATGTTAAGGTCAAATCGACAAATCGCGCTACTTTGAAAATAACTTAATCATGTTAGTTTTATATAAACAAATTGAGCAAGTTTGAAATAAACTGAATCATTGTTTAGTTTGTAATCGAGCGAAATGTGTTAATTTCAAATCGACTAATTTTTGTAAGATTGAAAGGAACTAACGTTCCTAAATTTTCAAGCTATTCTCTTTTTTTTTCATCTTTTTCAGAAAAGAAAATTAGATTTACCTTTGGAGATATTGATCAATCCTCACTGAATACCTGACTTTAAGGAAAGAAGAAAAAAAACAGTGTTCTGAAATTAACATTTTGATAACCTAATATATAAACTAATCAAGAATTGCTACCATGGAAACATATTCAAATCAAAACCAAGCCTTAGTTACGAACATATACATGCAAAAAGAGATCACATCATTTGGGTGAAATAAATATATGTTACCCGTCACACAAAAAATGACTATCTGAAAACTCAATATTAAAGGCACAGTTAAAAACATCGTGCAATTGAAAATGCAAATTATTTCGGAATGATTTTGGAATGAAATTGAATGAGTGCGATGAGTGAGTTTTGAGTAAAATTAAAGTTCCGTCTGTGTTAGGGAACATTTCCGAGATGCAAGACAATAGTCTTAAACGACTATGTACACGAGAACTAGACTTTTATGCTCAAAGCCAATCTTGAATTTGTCAATCCAATATTCGGTAATGCAGATGATCATGGCGCAATAATCTAAATATAGGCTAAACTTGATGAATATTTATGACCCTCAATATTTCGGACTCCAATTTGAATATAGCGCTCCTGAGCGTGGGCGTATTTCACGTGATCAAATCTCGTTTACAAATATTACTTTATACGTAACAATATGCGTTTCCCGAAAAAGCCGCCGTTTGTTGATTGATTTTTATTTTTATGTAACTCGTTTGTCATAAGCAAGGTCAATGCTAATTTTCAAAGAATATTCATGAAAAGGCCTTTATCTCAAAACGCAGGCGGTGAATTAAAGGAAGGTAATCCAATATCGCTAATTTTGTTTAGGGTGAACAAAATTAGCGATATCTATTACCGCCCTTTAACAATATTGCATACAAGTTCTATTTGCAGCTTTCTATTTCTTCTTTACCTAACCAGACGATTATAACTTGAATTATGTCAGGGAAATCGAGATTTCTTTCTAGCTATATTGATCTTGAATATAGCTGTAGACTGGTACTACTGTCGACTCATGTAGGAAGCCAACAGATATACACCGATTGTTCGTCCATAGTCTAGAGGCCTTGATCTTATCTTTTTAGTGATTTCGGGGCGTTTTTGAATGGGCTGAGTGAGTGTTTTGAATGAATGAATGACTGGAGCGCTTATTGAATGATTTGGATAGATTTATTTCGGAATGAGTGTCAATTTTACGATAGCCGCCTTCATAGCGAAGTTGGTAGTGCGTCGGACTATCAATCTAGAGGTCCCGGGTTCGATCCCCGACGGCGGCACTCATTCTTTCTGACTATTAGTCTCTCACCAATCGGTTGATAATCGTAGACCTATGTGAGAAAGCAGCTGGAGGCTAGGAAAGGATGTGATAGTAGAACTGGTGAGAGAAATACCAGGATTCCATTGTTAGTTGCTCTCGCGGCGATATAACTGAAAATAATGTTGAAAGTGGCGTAAAACTCAATTCAATCAATCAATCAATTTCACGATGTGATTAACTGTTTATAAAAACGAGGTTGTTTCGTTGTTTCAAGTATAGGTCAACTAGATGTCTCTTTCTAAAATGTCCTTTCACTGGAAGGTCGAATGATCATTCCTCATTCAGAAAGTTGTCCAAGTCCGAAGTTGTTCGATCCTAATGAGTCTGCTTGGTATGCGCAGTCTGAATAGGGTCGATTTTTATGCACTAGTCAGATGGCCCCTTTTACCTGAAGGGTCATATTTTAAAATCCAGTTTAGATCCACAACACATTGGTATTCTAAATTGTGGATTTAATCAGAATTGAGCTTGTGCGTGAGATTTCCAACAATTTCAAATATGGGCAAAGCAAAGACTCTGGCCAGTCTGTGCATCCACACAGCCTGACCTGAGTCTCAGCTATACGCTTTGTAGATAGATAATGGTCTCAAAGCATCAGTAAATCACCAGGTAAATATTTTTTAGAGTTTGTGGCTGTCTATGCTCCTCAAAGTTTGAAACTCACCAACCTTTCAAATTGTTGGAAATGTCACGCACAGGCTCAATTATACCTAAACACGAAAAGTGTTGACGCTGGTCAGTCTGCAAAGACATTTTTCACCACCCAGATGGCTCCTTTTCACTTTACACGCCGCATTAATAAATCAAAGTACCAAACGTACTGGTGTTTGGCGACTTTGGAATGATAAATCTATTTCGGCGAAAAAGAAAAGTTACATGTAACTAATATGACTTAACGAAAATGTGTATTCCTTAGATCAGCGAAAAGCAGTATATGGTCAGTACGATGTACGTCTTTTCTATAATATTGATTGACACATGGGCGGGGACTCGGGATTCCTCAAGGCATGACAATATTCGGTATATCTAGCTATAATTAACAGTATTTTGGTAGATAGGCATTTGAAAATGCATCATACCAAATTTGAAAGTTTTAGGCTACATGGATTGGGAAGAGAAAATATTTCTAGTATCTTCTTTAGATTCTTCTCTCTAACGAATTCATAAATGGACATTTTTCCCCTTGATCTCTCCGGCAGACTTATTCATACTTCAAAAACTAACAAGGAATTGACAAGTAGGAATAATCTATATGTGACCCGTCTCGCAAAAAGGGACCATCTGGGCAGTGCGTAGAATGTCGACCGCAGTCAGACTGCACGGACTGCGCAGACTGACTAGGATCGAAACTTTTCACGCTTTACAAATTTTCTGATTCTAGAATTATCAATTTACCTCCCTGTGAAATATTTTTTGAAATGCGAATTCTGATTGACCCATGCTTGACCCAATCTTTTTTTTTTCTTCAAATATTCATTTCACAAAATTCCCAGATGATTCCTTTTCGAGTGACGGGTCACATATTTCAAAAGTCTCAAGTGCCAGAGCAACACAGAATACTTGGAGTGAGACAACAGTAGACAAGAGGGCGTGGCAATATCGCCGTAACAACTCCAACAGCGAGGTAAAAACGTCGTAGAAGAGGTGTAATGGATTTCAATGTTACTACGATATTTGTTTGTTCTCTGAAATATTTATATTTGCATTCCGTTTTTATTTTTATTTTTCATTTATTTTTTTTGTTGTTGTTGTTGTTTGTTTAGTTTGATTGTGTTTTTTTTTGTTTGTTTGTTTGTTTGCCTGCTTTTTTTTTTTTTTTTTGCTTTTTGTAATAACATAAATATCAAGTCTAACATATAGGCATATATATACATATTTACCTTAATTAAGTCGCTGTGTGACATCATTGTAAAGGAACGTCGGTATAAACAAAAGTGGAGGTGCATTTGTCTAACGCCATTTTGCATATTAGTAAAATTGGAGCAAGTTTTTTTAGCGTTTCTATGTAACATATCGCGTGTTCTTTTTCAAAAGATAGTCTGTCCTTCTTTTGTATTCAATTATAGCGTCAATTTACGTTTTATCTTATAACTATACAAATATCCGTGTGATAACCTCCAGTATGATATTTTTTATGATATCACATAGTTATTTTTAGAACAAAGATTTAATGCGGTTATTTTTTTTGAAGCTTGCATTTCAGTAAGAAACATCGTCGAAAACAAGACAAATAGAGGTTATAAGATAAACATTATACGTACTAAGTGTATTGAATAATAAATTATCTAACTCGGTTGTGAGAATTGATAATTGTCTCGGCAGAGCCTCGACAATTTTAAATTCTCCCAACCTCGTTAGATATTTTTTCTCATACAAAACACTAAGAACGTAATATATAAATGCATTTCGGGTTTGTTTTTTTTTTATTTTATTTTATTTTTTATTTTTTTTTTCTTTTTTTGTAATTACATGAATATCAAGTCTATCATATAGGCCTGTATTTACGAACATACCTTAAGTCGTTGTGTGACGTCATGTATAAAGGAACGTCGGTATAAACAAAAGTGGAGGTACATTTGTCTAATGTTTTTTCGCATATTCGTAAATTTAGAGCTAGTTTTATACTGTTTCTATGAAACATATCAGTATGTATTATATATATATCGGATGGTAACATTTGCAGGTACCCAAAAAAGATTTATAAGCCCTCATGCTTCAAACTCGGGCGTTGAACCATTTTTCGGGTCTCTGGCAATGTTAACGCCCTCTAAAACGTGAATAAGCCCTATATTCGCGATCTCTTTAAGATTTTTGCCTATGCAACATACAGGCTCCTTTATTTACAAATACAGTACACATGTACATGTATTTATATAGAGAATAACATGTTAGTGTCTTTATATATCAATGTAATCTGGTCGAGGTTGGGAGAACTTATCATGACGAGGCTTTGCCGAGGCATGATAATTTCTCACAGCCGAGACTAGATACCATTTATATTTTAAGACACTACATGTTATTCTATTTATCATGCAATTTTTTTTCAGCGCTTTATTGTAATGAACCCTTTAAATGAAAGAAATTCAGGTTTAAGAGTCAGCAATTTGTTTCTAAAAATAGTCTGTCTGGTATCATGTTATGTTATCAGACAGATGTTATCAGGTCAATACACGCTTCAAAAATCTAACCCGAAGACATATCATTTTTATTTGATTAATGGAAAGAATATTCTTTTCGCTACAAAATAACAAAAATTCAGCATAGGTCACCGGGTTAAATTTTGAGAGGTTTCTATTAACTTACAAAAAAAGAAATAAAAAAAAAGAACCTCAAATCTTAAAAATCGCGAAATAGATAGCGATTTGTGCCTATTTTTCTATTTAAATGTGCACGGAAATTAAACGACTAGCTCAGGCGTTCTTGGACTTTCTAAATGAAACTTTTTTCGTAAAAATCGACCGATTAATTCAGAAAATATTTGGAAATAATGATTTTGGCGGGTCGAAAAGGGGTTGGCCCCTTAATGACGTCACGACGTCAAATGAACGAGCTTCAGACCCTTTTCATTGTATGTTAGCTAATTCCCGCACTCCAAAGATTAATCCCAGCAATTATTGTGAGATTTAAAGAAAGTCGAAATTTCGACCATTTTATCTGTCCGCAGTTACCTTAAATCAAAATGATATTTTAAATAGAAAATCAAAGTGTTACACCCCAGTGTACACGGATAAGAGTAATAAAACATGCGCTGCAATGTTAGCATCGGAGAATTGATTAAGGACTAATAATTCAACGTGATACAATTCTGTTTTATGCACTAACATCCATTTCTAAAAACATAACAACTGAATGTTACTTACGTTACAGAATAAGTAACTTTTCTGAGTCAGTTGGCACTAAGCAACACTACTTCTGTATGAGCAGAGAGAACTTAGAACTCGCTACATTAAAGTAGAGATACCAGTAACTTTCAATTCTCATTATTTCTGTTTTCAAATAATATCTTTTATGGTTTAAGATCACCTGTATTGCTTAGGAATATTAATATGGCCTCTTCATCAATCCAAGATTTACCATATAAAGCAACAGTCGACCAATGCTGAAGAAAACAAATGTTAAATAACCAACAGCCGATGGTCCTATTCAACGACTTGAAGAACGAACAATGGACCTTAAGATCATCATACAAGAGCTTTTTACTTTCAAACAAGTCCAATTCGGTTTCTGTCGTGGTAAAAATTTAACCGAAGCAGTACCACTGAAGCAACATGTGATATTAGTGAAAACTACTCAACATTGTTCTCGTGGTAAAGACAAACAAATCAATCATATTTCTTCACTTTATCCGGATGTACATCGTGGAGATTGTTGTTGGCTTTACGAAAACACACATACACACAAAGTCAAAGTGTAGTGGCAAGGCATTTTAGGATAACAAATCGACAATCTATCGTACGTATTCGCGTTTGACGCTCACTGGGACCACAGACGATTGACCACGAAGCGGACGGCCAAGAGTTACGACGCTAGGGCAGGGCAGTTTCATACGGTTATCCCACCTACGGGATAGGTTAAGGACTGCAACGGAAGCCACTAACAAAACGTCTGGCCTTAACAACAATCGAATATCTGACCGAACTGTACGAAAAGGATTGCGTGAAGAGGGACTCCGAGCACGACGTCCGTATGTAGGTGTACCATTAAATGCTGGACAAAGACGCGTAAGATTGACATGGTTGGCTGCGCATCGACCTCACAGCTTTCTTGTACGTTCTTTGAGAGAGGATATATTCTCAGACGAGTCAAGATATCTACAGTACAGGTCAGACGGTCGAAGACGTGTTTACAAACGTCGTTATGAACGTTTCAACGATTCTTGTGTGTCGGAAATAGATCGATTCGGAGGTGGAGGTGTCATGATGTGGTGGTTTATTCCATAGATTTAAAAAAAACTTGCGATTATTGAAGGCAGTCTGAAGGCCTTACGTTTTCGCAATACAAGTTTGAGTCCTGATGTACTTCCGTTTGTGAGACAGAACAATCTCACTTTTCTGCAGGACAACGCAAGAGCCTTCGTAACCAGGATTTGTCGGGAGTTTTAGCAACCAACAATTTTCATGTTCTTGAATGGCCATACATCCCGGATTTATCTCCAATCGAACACTTATAGGACGTACTAGACCGACTCGTAAGACGACGCAACCCTTCTCTTCGTCAATACCAGAACTACGCCATGCTTTAAGGAAAACTGACAGGCAATTCCAATCCAACAATTAACAATCTTGAAGGCTCTATGATCAGGAGAATCCGTGGTGCAATAGCAGTAAACGTTAAAGCTTTACATGTAATGGATTTTGTTTCAATATGATTTGATGATTTTGCTGAAGGAGATATTAAAACTATAGTTGCGTTTCTTTTTTTGCCTAGTATACTTTGAAAAAATATATTCTGAAAAGCGTGTATATAGTTTCTTCTTACTATCTTATAAATATTAAATGAGTAACGTATATAACATATATTTGACATCACAAAGAGTTTACCTATATTTTAGTAAAACCTTCATATTGCAGTCTGTTATGAAGGTTTACCCTACTTCAGTTTCGGGTATTTTTCGGGTATCGTGCATTTTGTTAGGCGGAAACAGTGTAAGAAAAACTAGCACTGTAGATTTATATCTTTTACAGAAAATAACGGCTGGAAAATCTATTTTTTTTTTTTTTTTTTTTTTTTTTAGAATGACAAACCATTCTCAAAGTCTAAGATTTTTTCAGCCGTTATTTAAGAATCTAAAGATATTTATATTAGGATACGATGGTTTCACGTTTTCACTCACAGCTTCGAGGGCTAACGCCATTTTTACTAACGTCATCGAGTTTTTCCAAGGTTTTCCCGTATTTTTAAAAAAAAGTTCGTCTATGTACATCCGAGGTTGACCGTGAGATTGGCCGAGTGGTGTTCCGAATGTTCAGTTTCGGTAGAATACCCGGTGTTCTGGTTTGCTAAATGCAAAAAAATGTTTTTGAATACGTTGTTTTTGGTTTATTGGTTGGCTACTAAAGGTTTCTAACAAATTGGCTGCGAGTCATATGCCGCAGAGATAATAACTTTCAACGTTTTGGGTTTCAACAATGTATAAGACTAGTTACTTACAAATGATTTAAAAGACAGACTTGTTATAACTAAAAAAGAGAGAAAAGAAATTCATATGACCTCATATGATGTGCTTTTTTTAATTGCAGCTCTATAGGTAAGGTATTTTACATGCATTTGAAAGTGCAATCTAACTTCTTAGGTCGTCAAATCACAACTTGTCCTAAGTTTTACTCCGTTCTTACATGTATTTTGTTGTATGTCCAAAGTGGAAGTTAAACTTAATGACGATTTATCCATTTTATATGTTTTTACGAAGATGTAACGTAATTAAAATACGAACTTTTGGTAATTTGTAGAGAATACAATGGTAAAATGTTAGTAAATCCAAGAGGTAATCAAGATACGAAATAAATCTGAACATAAGTAGGCATAGGGTGAAACGACTCTTTTCAGGCTGAAATCTAGAACAAAATTAAGCCACATGGATAAACACTATTTTTCTTTGTTGGCCCTTGGTTCAGTCTCCAAATAGAGTTTTATCATTTAACTCGACAACGACTGTGAACAGTGAGAGGGTGAACAAACTAAAGGGGTAATCTCGAAATGCTCACATCGAGTAAGGCTAAGCAAAACAAATATTGAGGTGTACGCTCTAAGTTACATGCTAATCAAGATAATTTAACATCATTAATTCATTATAAACAACATCATCTACATGAAATACGTATTTAACGTTAGGCCCTCAGAAAACATTTATGTACGTATACACGCAAGCGCATGCACGTTCGCAACTCTCCAAACATACGTAAATAAAAAGAATCCTACACTTTAATATATTTCTATTTCTGATTGTCAAAAACTAAGATAAAACAAAATAATCACACAAATTTTCACACGTTAATTCAAACAAATGCAAGAAAGTGTGGATTCACTTTATGCTGCAAAACAATTTATATCTTCGTAGTTTCAGAAAGTTTATCGAAATTTTGCCATTATATTGTGTCGTGCAATTGATGAACATAAGAATATTTTTCCCTCATTTCTAACATCAGCTGACCTGCGTTCAGGATAACAAAACTATGCGAACAGGTTGCCATCTTTTCACCGCTGTGTATGCAAGTGCACGTGCAAAGCGAGGTAGAATTAGCAAACTGTTTGTACCGTTTAGTGTTTCTGATCTCAGGACAGGTTCTTAAAGCTGCTCTTTCACATCTTTTCATCGAAAAAATACAAAACTTGTTCTTAGATATGGAAATGTGTGTATTTTTAGACGATTAAGAATGGGACAGGGCGTTGGTACTAAATACAACATATTTCAATAATTTTGTAACTTATCTTTTCGAAGCGGCAAGATCAGTTAGGGACCCAGTCTATTTATTTCTAGTCTATAAATTACAAAATTGTTACTTTCTGTCAATAATTTTTCATTTTTGCTTGTATTGATATGAAGTTTCCAGCTATCAAATACTTTTACCTTAAACTTTTATTGAATAAGACAAACATGTGGAATGCACATGTGTAAATAGTTGGCTTGAAATTGAAGAATTTTTTTTTAGGCGTTAGTAGATGCTTTATTTTTTCAGAATGAATTTTGCTAAATACAGAAAAATCAGTCTTTCTTTCCGTGCATTACCAGAGTGAATCTTATTATTCTAAAGGCTTCAAAATGATGAGGTCGTTACTTCTGAATGATTTTACAAAAAAATTAAATATCACATTTTCCCATACTGTGAAAGAGCAGCTTTAAACAGTATACATTGTTTGCTGTTCTTTAATCTGCATTCTTTCTAAGAGTTTTCCCTCCTATATTCGAATCGATATATCGTTTCCAAATATATAATTTGCAGTTATCAAAGCCTACCATTTAGAAATTGATTTTTTAGAGATTAACTGATCTAATAACAAACGGAACATTACAAAGGTTAATTTCAAAAAAATTTTCCAAAGATACAATCAAAGTAAGTTAGATTCCAGATTAATCGAAAAAGCTTAAACAGTCCTCTTCAAGATACTAGAAAGAAAAGGGATTGCATTCCTTAGCGTTTCTCCGAAAATTCCTTCTCAACAATAGATACAAACGAGAGCAATTACTTTTTAGGTCCATGCGGCTTATCCGGTTAAGTCGAAATACATATATATATATATATTTACTCCCCCCAACTTCAACTATTCAAAGCGTTCAAGTCAATAATTCTTAAGAAATATTCATATCAATTTCTAATCTACGATACTAAAATTAATGAGTAGCATCACCTTTCTTATAATCTTTTTGGACGGTGTATAAATGAAACAGCTTAATTTTGAAAGCGATCGTGTTAATCTTCTCTTGAAAATAAATTCATTCTCTATAGCAAGGCATTTTTGTATAGTCATTTTATACCTTTACAGACAAATAAAAGTTCTAAAATTGAGATATCGAATACTGAATGATTAAGGCCCAAATGGACGTCTGCGAATATATTTCAAATTGATAAAGTCACACTTTACTTTAGAGATGTAATTCAAGATTAAGAGTCAGAATTGAACTACATGTATCTGAATAGTTCTGTTTTACTGCATGAAAAATATTTCGAAAACTGATTTACAACGTTTAAGTTCCTATGCGATGACAGAAGAAATCACTGAGACCTTGTTGGAATGAGTCGCAGAACGTGTTCGTACTATTACAATCAGTGCAAAGTCATTTAAATATAGTGAAAGCACAATACCTTATACTACTTTTAAGGTGAATTTCCAAAGACACACTTCTTAGTTATCTTCAGAAAAGCGCAAGAAACTACATTGTATATTGGCTTTTGAGTTGTGTTGCTTAGCAGACATATAAAGGCGTCAGTAAAATGGTTTGATTTTTTAACTTCATTTTGAAAAAAAAAGAGAGAAAATCAAAGCCTTCATTTTGAATTTTCTCATATAACATCTTCAATTTTGTCTCTGGTAAGATATCTTTAACAATCACAGTTTTGATAGCAATTTAAGCGATTATTCTCAGCAAATATTGTACTTAATAATCTAAGTGAGCGGAAGTGAAAAATAAGCTGTACAACAACATTTCTCATTATCACAAAAAGGATGCTTATGATCTGTTGGCGCCCTAGGTGAAATACCCGAATATGCACAAGTTCCTTTTGAGACGACCCCTTTTTGTTCACAGTTCACAGTCCAAGTTCACAGTCGCAGTAAATAATAAAACTCTAATAGTAGGGTGCATAGTAGTAAGATTCGTGTACTTGTTTTCTTTCTACAAAGGAAGGGGTATTGGTCTTCTTCCTGCATTTTCTTATTCTTGGTTATTTTCTAAATGACGGTTTTGCTTCCTCGGAAACATTTTGTACCTCACACATAGCCCCTGTGACAAAGATTAATTTAGCTTAGAATAGGAAAAACTGTTAAAGTTTAATGGAAAAAACAGGGTTGGTCTGTATTTCATTAACAAAGATTGATAAGGAACCAAGCCCTGTGTTCAGGATAAAAAACGGTACGAACTGCTTGCAAATTATGCCCCGTTTTGTATGCAAGTGCACCTGCAAAGCGGACTAAAATTTGCAAATAGTTCGCATCATTTTGCATTCCTGAACACAGGGCTGGGAAAATCATTAATTTTATATATACCTCTTTTATTTTCGTTGAACGCCGCTTTTAACTATCTTTGAGGCATACCGAGGAAAGGTATACTAAATATTCTAAGCGACTTAAAAAACGCTATACCTAAAACATCACTAAATTGAAATATAAATACACAAACTCGGACTAAAATATAATTATTATGTTACCTTAATATGTAACCTTTATTTCAGCATTGAATCAATTTCTAGTATTTCACTTACGGTGACAATTTTAAACATGCCCTTCGAAATTTAAATTTCTCCATTGCCCTATTGTTAGGACGTTTTTTTTTTTTCTTTTGAAAGGAATCAAAAGCCAAACGAATTTTAGAGTTAGTTTAAATGAACCAAGGTATAAAATAAATCTACAATACTGCGTTAAAGCTCGTTTCTTCAAAAGAAGGTACCAAAACTTCGTTTTAATGACCAGAAATGATGTCATTTACAACCTGTTCATTTATTTTCGTAAAATGCAGAAAGTCTATCGATGTTTTCTTACCGGCAGCAGATATGCAGGACTGAGGACTTAGCTGACATTTTGGGCGTGGTTACGATATAGGTCTAGCGGCATTTTTATAAATAAAGTCTTTTAAAACTATTTATTGGCACGGTCCTATTTTACCGATTTTCACATTTTGATGGCATAAATCAATGATTTGTACACCCAATCGAGGTTAACGGCGCCCCGATTCCATGCTCTTGTGGCATACTTGATCCAGAGCACAGTTGTTTCAAATGAAGTGAATTATTTTCATTTCTTTGAACAGTTTTTGAAATGCGTTTAGGATACCAAAACGGTACAAATAGTTTGCCATTTATACCCCTTTTTGCACGTGCACCTGTGTGCAAAGCGGGGTATAATTTGCAACATGGTCGCACCGTTTTGTTAGCCATTATGTAAGGCTGGTTTCCGTATCAATTTTTGAATTGACCCTTAAACAATCTGTGTGTCTGATAAGTTCGTTAAACACAAATATCATTTTTTCTTTTATGCTTTTCGGTGGTTTATCGAGGAATAACGGCAGATTATCACTTGGTAATCTCACCGCAAAAGCAGTGAAATTATCAAAAACTTATATCCTGCTTTTGTGCATTTCACCCTATCTGACGTCATCTATGCGAGGCGAAATAAGTGACGTCACAATGAACGTTGCACAGCAATCACGTGCAAAATGACGCGCCGCTTTACGAAAATATATCCTAGAAATTTCACATTTTGTCTCATTTTTGCATTAAAGAAATAGAATAATCGTTTGCTTTTCGAGTAAGATCGATTAATATTTCATTTCGTGAAAAACAAAAGCTATATTTTCACTCGTGGCTCTGCCACTCGTGAAAATATAGTTTTTGTTGTTCACTCAATGAAATATATATCGATCTTACATTTATGACAAACGATTATCCTCTATTTAATTACACAATTAGAACGGTTCTGTCAGGATGGCTCCTTATCAGTGTTCTTTTTCTTCAATTTCTGCCCTTCGCTCGGAGTGTGTATAAACTGGAATCGATTTCTAATCAGTCACTGCATGTTTATTTCTTTTCCGCACATTTTCAAAACAAGAATTGAATGAATACTAATTTGCATAGAAAGACAAACCAATATTTGAGGATTTTAGTAAAGAATTGTCTGAAAAGGACTAACGGAGCTTTTGTAACTGTCAAAAGAAGTCAACAACCCTACTTTGAAAAAGTCGCAAGCCTCGCAAAATGCAGGATATTTACAAAATTTCTGAATCAAGGTTAACCGTTTCAATAATCCAGCACCGCAAATCTACAGTGCTTACAGCACTTCGATTAGAACTTGTAACAATTTTGTTAAAGGAAGGTTGTACTCATGCTAATTCTATTATTCTTGAACACTAAAAGCCAAATCGTATTATCATTCTTGAATTTCATTCTAAATTCACTCATACCACTCGTTCAATTTCATTCCGAAATCATTTATTCCAAAATCATCAAACTTGTCAATTTCAGACGAGTTCGAAATCAATTTCTTCCGACATTTTTATTATTTTTATATTTGGTTATTATAAAATGACTCAATTGCCACCATGGAAACGAAACACGTATATTACACACCAAGCCCTTGTGACAAAAATGATATAGTCTAAAACAAAATCCTTAATTAAGATTCCTGGGGAGTGGACAGGAGAAACTCTGCATGCCGTAACACTAATAACGACGATTTCTTACATAATAAATAGACGATCACACACATACAAACACATGTGCTGCGATGTCTGACATGAATCGAGACTTTTCACATCGTACAACTAGTTGCGGCGACGAGAGTTGAGAGTCAAATATACGTGTAAGTGCTCCGCACTTCTACAGAATAAATCTTTACTCGTATCTCTCGCAAATAAGGATAAATTCATTGATTACTTTAGAGGCTGCTGATAAAAAGTTACGAACTTGACTTAATGCGCAAATATTTCGCCTATCTCTCAATAATTGCTAGTGTAACTTGTACACAGCTGTTCAAAGTTTGCTTTCTTCCTATTCATTTTAAAACGATTGGGAAACAATTTCTTACAACTTAGATTAATCCCTCTCGATTCAGCATACTGGAAAATTCATCATTACTCGCGCCAAATGCGTGGACAACTGAAGTCTAATTATCCTCCGAAATTCTTTTAAATTAGAAACAATATTTCAAAAAATTAAACTGACAGCGAGTCATCAAAGATGACATGGCCAAAAATGTTACCTCTGTCGACAGAATTATTTGTGATTGCAGACATGCTTTATTTTGACAAAGCTTGCAAATACCATTTACAACCAACAAAACATATTAAGAGCCACGCTCAGTATCCTTTTTGCGAGGGAAGCACAACATCTGTGCATATATATAATGCAAAAAAAAAGGATGATAAAAGTATTTGATTTAAGATGACGAATATGGATTTTACGTTGGTTCAAGTAACAAAACATGTGTTTTGGTGATGTGTACCTATGGTATAGCTACGGTAGATATGTCGTAACCAAGTAAAAAGAATGGGTCAAAAGGGGTCACACACTAGGTCACAGTGTCAAATCTTTGAAAAACCCTTTGGACAGTCTAGATGCATCGCTTTTAACCCAATCAACTTGAAATTGGTCAGAATCATTGTCATAATGAAATTTTAGACGAGTTTTAATTAATGCCTATTGCGATCAAGAACTATGTCACAGGGTCGAATCTTAGAATCTTAGAAAAAAATGCGGACACTCTAAATTTCCATATTAAGACCAATCCATCAGAAAATTAGCTAGGAAACCCATTGATAAAATATCGGTTCAACGTTAAAAGTTGGTTCAATGGGGGGCATTGCGCCAAATCTTAGAAACACTTTATGGACTTCTAGATGTCACATTTAAAGCCGAATCAATCTGAAAATTGGTCATGTAGATTATCTTGTTGAAGTCTGGGACAACTTCGAAATTGGATAAATAGGGGTCAAACATAAGACAAAATTGTAAAAACTTAGAAGAACCTTTTTTTAATTTTGTAGGATACATTTAGCCCAATCAAGCTGAAAATAGGTCATCGTGTTTATCTTGATGAAGTCGGGAACAAACTCGATAGTGGGTCAAGTTCTTTCGCAACATCGCTCGGACTTTTCCGTCAACTGGAAAGTACCTCGGACGTAAGTGTAGTAATTTTGGTTCATTTTTAGGTAATTCGGCTTCTGGAATTACTTCGGTTATTTTGTACGCTTGAAGAAAATCACATTGTGTTTATTCTTTCCGGTTGTCTTTGGGGATCTTAAGGGCATATCACTATTTGATAACGAAACGCAGTTAAAAGATTTCGTTGATTTTGTTTTATGCAACGTAATCCTTAACGGGATCGTTGATATTTGTGAAGTTATATAAACCCACATGCGAAATGACGCGCTTTCATGGCCGCGTCCGTATTATTCCCGATGTCTTTTTCGTAGAATCGCCAAGGGTTCCCAATTGGCTCAAGATAGATCAATAACTAGGTAACCGGTTAAATCTCAGAAAACCATTGTTGGTACTTTAGCGGAATCAGCATTAAAACTGGTCCGAATGGTAACCTTAAAAAATCAAAGTGCTGTCAGCACTGTTAATCGGACATCATTGAGAGACTGGGATAGTGCAATAGTTCGCAAATCAAAAGGGCTCAAATTTGGACAATAGAAGTTGGTAAAATATTTGCCCAATTTGTGAGTTTTTGTCTTAACACTCCATCTTTTCGAGGACATCGCCAGCTCATCCAACGTCGGGGGTCCGATTTTGAAAGTTTGCTGATTCGAAAGCCTTCTACTAGTCTAAATTATTTCTTAGCAGATTTTTTTACGTTGTTATAACGAGCACGCGCCAAGCTAAAAGCTTGTCTGTTAATATTATTCCTCTCTCTATAGTCATTTCTGTTTGTTAACACATAGTCAACAATACTCATTCCACCATGCGAACAAAAAGTAAACTTCCCATGCTCCCTGTTCGAGTGCAGACGACCATTGACCAATGACAAACAATTGGACACATTTCGAGCAGACGATGTCCATTTGCATCTACCACGTGGTCTGAATTTACGCGTGGGTTTTGACCGAGTGATAATCATAACAGAATTTGATTAGTTGTCAGCCCTACAACTGGTAAATGACCGTTCGAGAAAAAAATCAGAGCAATAATATTGTAAGTGCTGCAATTTATTATACAGTTAACCTATTGTACGTTTCAACTCCTTTACTCCACCGAAAATCTTGTTATAAACACTGAAAATACTAACTGGTAATTACCAAAAGCGAAAATTACATCAAATTTTGTATTAGCCTTTTCTCTATATGTCGATAAGTAAATAAGATAAAAACAAAGTCTGTAGATTGTGACTGAAAAGGCCGTTTCTTCGGTGTTTGAAAACACATAATCTGGTTTGAACACAATGCTCAGAAGATAAAGGTAAAAATGCAGTGGGTAAAACAGGCTGGATTTCTGGAAAACGGTATATATAAATGCGGACTGCTTCACAGTCCGATTTAAAAATCGGTCAAATCGAAACTGGATCGATTTGGCTCAAAACTCTTTCACGGGGTCAAATTCTAGAAAACCTTGTTCTTACTGTAAATGCTTACATATTTTCCCGATCGACATGAAACATGCCAATAATGATTATATCTTGATTAAGTCCTAAACAAATACAATGTTGGGTCAACTGGTATCAAATGCTAGGTCTTCGAATTACAATGCGGACAGTATAGAGGCTACATCTTTAGGCCATCCAACCTGAAAATTGATCGGAATGACTGTATTTATGAATTTTATCTTATAACTATACAAATATCTGTGTGAAAACAACACGTATGATATTTTTTATGATATCACATAGTTATTTTTAGAACAATAATACCATGCAGTTATTTTTAGAAACTTGCATTTCAGTTAGAAACTTCTACGAAAACAAGACAAAAAGAGGTAATAAGATAAATATAATACGTACTAAGTGTATTGTATGTAAAAAATATCAAACTCGGTTGTGAGAATTGATAACTGTCTCGACAGAGCCTCGACAATTTTCAATTCTCCCAACCTCGTTAGATATTTTTTTCATATAATACACTAAGTACGTATTATATATATAACACGATAGCGTAAAACACATGTTTGAAAAAAAGAAGAAATAACATAGAACTGAATTCGCAATAACATTCATATTTCCTGTGTTTACTGTGTACACTGATAGCTTCGCCCATTGATTATACCCATCGTCATCTTTAGTGGGAACGTTGATGCTTTTGACGTCATCAAATCCACTTGCTAGATGACGCGTTTGAAGTTCTGCCAACGTCAATTTCATTATTTCTTCATTACTTTTACGTCAAGATCAATGCTTTAAAGCTATTTTACTCCCAGAAAAAGGGTAATGAAACTAATTTCAGAATTGTGATCGTGTTATAATGGTTATGATTTCATTTTTGCGTTGATGTAATTGGGGAGGAGTTATATGCATAGCAAATTTCTCGGGCTCCGCCCTCGGATTTAACCTTTTGCACAAAACTCCTCCTCCATCAGACTTTATTCATGGACACATCAACGCGAAAAAGAAATTATTTCATAAACCTTGGACAATATGGTAAATTCTTTGAAAACCCTTATGTACACTCTAGCGAACACATTTTAGCCCTTTCAACTTCAATATTAGCCGTTTCCATGGCCCAGTATTGCACAAATACGATGCTTACAGCACTCTGATTTTATACTAAATCACAAGGTCTATGGAACACGTAAAACCGCGCGATTGCCGCACCGTTTGCCGCCGAACGGACACTGCACAATGTTAAAGTTACAGTTACAGTTGAGTTTAATGGCGCCGTAAGCCAAATGTTACAGTCAACAACATTAGAAATTGACAAGGTGATTTATTTTGGAATGGTTAAAGAATGGAATTGAATGAGTGTGTGGAGTAGGTTTTGAGTGAATTTAATGGGAGGTTCCAATATCGCAAATTTTGTTCAGGATGAACAAAAGTAGCGATATTGATTACCTCCCGTTAATAAAATATGCATACAAGTTCTTTAGATAGCTCCCTATTTCTTCAAGAACCTATTACACTTTGAATTATGTCAGTGAAATCGCGATTTTTCTCTATCGAAATTTATTTTGATTGGCAATGTTGATTCTACATTTTTAAATGGGTTTAAGCGTTTTGAATGGTTTGAGTGAGTGTTTGGAATGAATGAATGGAGCGCTGAGTGAGCGACTTATAATAGTTTTAATTGAGGCGATTGTCAATTCCACGATGTAACTAACTGTAACTAGGCTTATCGCAAGGTATTTGCGAAATCCCAAAATTTAATTTAAATCATTTAAAGCTGGTTGAAATTAACATCGACGGCGTTCGATATCGCAGCCTATGATTGTCCGCATGACATTTTTTGTACTTCGTACGATTTATTTCCTACGGTCTAAATGATACAAAATCGTACGATGCCGGCACGATCTTTCATAAACCTGTTACAAAATCCATACCGATAGCTATTTCATCGCAACGGTATCCCGCGATCCCGTCACGGACACAGTGCGATCATTCAATTTATTTTATTGTAACTGTAACAAGATTGAAGACTAACAAACAACTGTATAGTATCCCTTGTATTGAGTTCGTACGGTCGCTGTACAAAGAACAAAATAACAGTTCTAAGTAAAAATAAACATGAAATATACAAAGTTAGAGGCTCATAAGATACTTTTCCTTAAAATATATTTTTGAAGTCGGCAGCAGTCCGTTCTACGCAAGGTGACTGCGTGGAGACCTTAGTGTGACGAAAAAAGATTTACGAGCTAAATATCGCACCCTAGCCATGTGATGTCCGTACGGTGATCTTGCAGTGCATTTACGACATGTCTACGTGCGGAGGAATTCATTCAACTCATTCAGAATATCTCTCGGACTTTTCTGTAAACTGGTAATTACCTCGAACGTAAGTGTAGTAATTTTGAGTCATTTTTTAGGTAATTCAGCTTCTGGTAGTACTTCGGTTATCTATTACGCTTGTAGAAAATAACGTTTTTCAAACTCTTTCCGGACGTCCGTGGAAATCTTTTTGGCGTTTTATAATTTGATTACAAGACGCAGCTTAACACTTAGTTTTGTTATCAAACTACAAAATATCCAGCTTAAACCTTTTGCTAATTTTGTTTTTCGAAACGCCATCTTCAGTAACGTTTGTGACGTTAAATTAACCCAAGTATGAGGCGCTTAAATGTCTGCGCCCTCATTATTCCCAAGGTCTATTCCGTAGAATCACCGAATGTTCCCGAACGCATTCAACTTGGTATATAAAGGATATTGAATGAGTGGTCATCGAATACTAAATTTATTAAACGAGTCATCTATAACCAGATAAAAACGAGGCTGTGCCGAATTTTTATCTGTTTATAGATGACGAGTTAAATAAATTCGGTATTTGATGAGCACAAATTTTATATTCTATTTATAATTTGACCCGAATTTTTGGAAAAATCGTCAAAATTCTTGAAATTCAACATTTCAATTTTCCGCGAAACATTTAACGCCGTTAAAGACTGACGTCACTATATATTCATTATGACGTCATTTTCGCGGTTACAAAATAGCGTTGCTATTCGCTCTGAGCTCATTTGCATAGTTATTCCACTAGTCTAATAACACCCATGTAATATCAAAAATATTCAACGGGATTATTTCACTCCCGCGACGTAGGTCATATTATAAAAAAAGAGTATTTGATTGGTATTTTCATTGACAGCATCGCTCTGTTAATCATGTCACAACACAGAGAGAAAAGTAATTTTGAATAAGAGACTTTCGTTTATCGTTTTCGCTTTGTATTGGTTTCCATTTATGCATCACTTTAAGTCCCGTCTGCTCCTCGTTTCAATTCTTACCGACCTAGAATTTGACCAGCCCAGAAAAACAGTCAGGTGGAAAAAGTAAAGACAAAGTTTCAAAGTTTATTCAACAAAAGTAATTTAGGCCTCTGGCCCATAATACAAAACACAATATGTTTTTTAACAATACATTTTTGAAGAGTAACAGAGAGACATGTTCATATATTTTTATCGTAATGCTATTTTCTGTGTATTGTTTACTTTTAATAAGTATCGTATCCGAAGAACAACAATTCAGACGAATAATTTAGAATTTAAGTCTTAGGGAAAAATAGATATTATAGTTTCTTAAGTTGTTTTCCTCTCGTGGACTGTCATCTCCATTTCAAAAGAAATCGCTCATATTATTATTATTACTACATCTTTTTATTATTTCATTGGCAAGTATATACGCACGTATATATGCACAGGGGGGTAAATGCACGTGCACATATATAAACATACATGAACACGTACATCCATCCCTCAAATATCGATTGGGTAAAATTAGTATATTGTTATTAAATTAATAAACGTTGGGACGGGCCAAACCCCATTAGCGAATCCTTTCATGAAACGAAATTGAAAAGATCCACTGTCAGGTTATTTCCACCCCTTCCCAAAACGCTAATAATAATAAATAGATAAATAAATTCAACCCGATTTTGGTTTCTCCTATACTGTCCTTGGAAATCATTAATTGTATAGACTAAATGTAACTTTGTTTATTCATTTATTTTATTTTGACTGGTCTAATATTATTTCCAAGAATCAGTCGTAGAAAAACCTTAAAACCGAGTATTCTAGATGCTAATAAGTGTATACAACTTTCAATGTCAGTCATTATCCGTTGGATAACATAAAATTTAAATATTGTAGTTAATTGTGAAACATGATTAGCTATATGCTAAGGTTAATCAACAATTTCCGAAAGTTAGTAATTAGCAAAATATATATTAAATCGTGTACTGCTAACAACATCGCGAAATTTACAAGATGACTGATTGGAAATGATTTCCGAATTAAATTAAATGAATTCGTGGAGCGGGTTTTGAACGATTTCCCGTAGAGGTAAAATATAAGCGATAACTTCGTCGATTTGGACGAAATTTTCGATAATGTATTACCTCCCTTCCTAAATATTCTTCCTAACTGATTTTTTATTATTCTATGACTTTACGGACGAACCAGACGCTTAATAAAATCAACACCAGTCAACAGAAACATACAAATATTTGATCGATTAATTGAAATGATGACCATTTGCAACAATTTTGGAGCTTTTGAATAATTTCGCAGCGCTTTGCGTATTCGGACTGGGTGTTGGAATGGATGCATGGAGCGCTGAATGAGTGATTTTGAATGGTTTGATCGTGATGAGTGTCAATTAACGATGCGATCAGCTGTAGTATTTACGATTTCGACTAAATACAACAAATAGTCAAATACTTTATGCAAATTTTGAATTGTTTTGCCACAAAACTTAAGTGCACAAATGTTACGATGTTTTACAGTCGTAAAACGCAGAAAGCATTAAACTGTGACGTTAGTGATGCGAAAGTATCATTGTATCCTTTATATAAGATGAAGTAATCAAAATAAACTATATTGTATATTTGATTGCATACATAATACGAACATTTGCGTGACAATTCCAACAACTTGACGTGTGACAGAGGGACAAACATTGAGTAGCGTAGACAGCCATATACCGGGTAAATGTAAAATAATCTGATGGTTTGTAGATAATTTGAGACCTTACTTATCTACAAAATGCATAGTTAAGACTCTGGTCAGACTGTGATTTAGATGTTTATGCATTATCAAGCACCTACAGTCGAGCGTCGCACCCGTAGGCGGCACTATTGTTAAACCTGTAATTCCCTGTACTGACATCAAGATAAAGTTACTTCGGGGTTATTTCAATAGAAATAACAACTACTGTAGATAACAATCAGTTCGAAAAGAAAGAGTGCCTTTTTTAATTTCGAATACATGTATCTCAAAACTTACATTATTTACGGTGACACAATTTCGCTTTATATACCGCCAGATAATTTACAAACGATTTCTTGAGAAAATAATCATACAGCACCCAAAACTCCTCGGCTTGATGCGAGCTTTTGTTTTGCAAGATTTGCTCGAGCATCCTACAGAGCATCTACAGAGGATGAATAGACCTTCTGGAATCGCGATGTATTCAATTCTAATGCTTCATATTGCAATAAAATCACATTGTTTCCACAAGCGTATTATTCTAAACAACGTTTACTGCCTTACGTGGTCGAACGACATTGGATATTATGAGAAGGGAGATAGCCACAAAATTACATTGATATTTATGATCTAATAGTCATAGAAGATATTGAATGAGTGGTCATGGAATACCGAATTTATTAAACGAGGCATCTATAAACAGATAAAAACGAGGCTGCGCAGAGTTTTTATCTGGTTTTAGATGACGAGTTAAATAAATTCTGTATTTCATGAGCACAAATTTTATATTCTATTTACAATACGATCCTATTTTTTGCGAAAAATTGCCAAAATTATTGAAATTCAACATTTTAATTTTCCGCGAAACTGATAACGCCGTTTAAAACTGTCGTCACTATATATACATTATGACGTCATTTTCGCGGTTACAAAATAGCACTGCTTTTCGCTCTGAGCTCATTAGCATAGTTATTCCAATTGGCATACATTGTATATTTTTAACTTATTTACAGACTTGTTGTTATTTGCATCATGTATACGTATCTTTTTGTTTCATGTAGTCATCAATTCATTCATTCATTCATCCATACGTCATTCATTCCATCATTCATTCCATCATTCCATCATTCAATCTATATATGCTGAATATTTCTAAGCAAAGCTCATTAATCCGGAAAATACATTTGAATCTTTCATTGTTCAAGAAGGACAGTTTACCTCTTTCTGTTTCATTTTGGGTAAGGGATAGCTGCACTTTATTGAGCATTTTGTTGCGAGTCTGCGGGTCAGATGGCCTAATTAGTCCTTTCCAAAAAGAAAGAGCGAATTATGGCCACCGGTTTCGTAGTCATAATTCAGTCTACGTCAACGATAATAATTCTAGATAGCTTCACTCACGCAGTTCCAACAAAGAAAGATCAAGGTGACATATAGGTCCATGGGGCCGGGTGTTTCTTATAATAAGTTTTAAAAATGTGTATCTATTTATTATAAACATAACTTTGTCATAACACATGTCAATATAGTAATAAAATTTACTTACTTACTTACTTACTTATTCCACTGGTGTAATAACACCCGTGTAATATCAAAAATATTTAATGGGATTATTTTACTCCCACTACATCGGTCATATTATAATTCTAATATATTCGCTTGCGAATTTTCTTTTAAGCATCATAAACTATTGAAGAACGTCATTCTTTCGTTTAAACTACGGACGTTACTAACCAATCAACGTAGCTATAACTTACGTTGATGCAACTGTAACGTGTGTATGAAAATGCCATTATTTGTTTGTAAACGATATGTAGTCCATAGTCTTACTCGGCGATGCAATAATAAGCACAAAGCTCTTACCAGGGAATAAGCTATAAAGGGGGACAAATCTCAACACTATACGTGTTCAATGCTTATGTGCAGAATGCATAAGTTTGTCGAATTCTGATTTGACGCCCGATTTCCGAAAGGGTTTTATCAAAGGCATGAAATTTGTTACACTCGGACGATTCCCTTTAACTTTGTAGAAACTTCTTTAAATGCAAAACATGATAGTGCACGCTTTCTTTAGGAACTCAGTATAGAAATCTGTATTCAAATTACTATGTTTTCCTGTATGTTAATACTGGGAAATTCCAAGTGTGATGTTAATAAAAAGATATGTCCGAAAATCACAATCTAAACTAAAACTAGACAATGATAATATCTTGCAAAAGCAAGATTTGGGTCACGGTAGTTTTATAGGAGGTTTTTAACTCTACCAGTGTTGGTGCCTGAGAAAAATCCGGTCAGATGTTGATAGCTTTTCAAAAAGCCGTTCCAACTAAGGTTCAAATTTCTTCTCTTCAAGACTTGTTTCTGCCAGACAACTTTGCATTTTGAAATAGGTGCTATACAAAAATTCTATACAATTTGTAGATTATTCAAAGACTCCTTTTAAATGCGAAATCAGCTGCCATTCCCTTAACCACGCGTTTGAAACTTTCGCGCAAGAATGTTATTAAACGACAAGGCAGTGATTGGCCTAGTGGGGAAAATGTGGCTTAACGTGTAGCCCGCTGTCTGAGAGACAACAGGTACATGTAGGATGTAAACATTTATACAATTAAATTTGATAATGGAATCTGCGAGTAGAGTGGGAAGCAGACGACACTTTTGCATGGTGCTATATACCCTTAATTCTTTCACCGGCTATAAATTTATAACCAGAGGTGTGTTCTTTAGTGAAGTTGAAAAATCCCACTAAAAAAGATTATTCGACACAATAGGGAAATATTTTCGAATTTCTTTTTGTGTGAAAGATTTGTTTTCTCATTCAGAGTTTATAACATTTTAACCAATCATCATGGAAAATATGAGAGGAATTACTCAAGGAAACAGTGTCTTGCATTTCAATTTTAATGAAACACGCTACATTTAGATAAAGAATCTTCTAATGCCGCTCAAACTAGTTGTTGTTACGACATTTTAGTCACCTAGCGCTGACATCTTTCTGTCTGTCACTCACGCAAGACAAGTTACCGCAAATGCGTTTTCATTTTTGCGGTACAGAATTTCGGTGATATCATTAAACTTGAAGCCGCAACTCAAGTTACTAATTTATCATTTACATTAAGCACATTCTAAGTTACTTTACTTAGAGTATTTTTAGATTACATATGAAGTAAACAGTTCATGTGAAAAAAAGGTTGGGTGCCCTTGATTATATATGTGACCCGCCATTCAAACAGGAAAGATCTGGGTATTGCGAAAAAGATTTTTGAAAATGCGTGCTCTGGTTGACCGGAGCTGTAACCAATCTGTTTTTCAAATTCTTTTTATGTGGTCCCTTTTTTGCATGACAGGTCACATATATTCCTTTAAAAAGAGTATTTATGCTTTATTTCATTCGTAAAATGAACCTTAAACATAGGCTAAACTAAAAAAGTGTATGTTCTTCAAAGATTGCATTAACATTGAGCCTGCCGAACTTGGGTCGAAACATTTTAAATTTATCAAATATTTACACGGAAAGTTTCCTGTCCTGTACCATTTTTTGTTGTTTTTTTACCACAAGAAACGTCCACCTTCAATACTTTCAGTGCTTTGATTTTTTTCTTGATGTCAGGAAGTGGGCAATATCGCAAGAAAAATATCAAAGTACGAGATACAAATATCATAATAGTGTTATTGAGAACATTTTGACTTACGCGATAAAATTTACTGAAAAGTTTGTTTTGTCGTGATATTTTCAACTTTATCAAGATATCTCCTGTTTCTTTAATGCTTTTCGGTGGTTTATCGAGAAATAACGGTAGATTATTACTTGATAAACTCACCGCAAAAGCAGTGAAATTATCAAAAACTTAAACCCTGCTTTTGTGCATTTCATCCTATCTGACGTCATCTATGCGGGGCGAAATAAGTGACGTCACAATGAACGTTGCATAGCAATCACGTGTAAAATGACGCGCTTTACGAAAATATATCCTATAATCTTCACATTTTGTCTCATTTTTCGCATTAAAGAAATAGAATAATCGTTTGTTTTTCGAGTACGATCGATTGTTATTTCATTTCGTGAACACCAAAAGCTATATTTTCACTCGTGGCTCCGCCACTCTTGAAAATATTGCTTTTGTTGTTCACTCAATGAAATATAAATCGATCTTACACTGAAACAAACGATTATCCTCTTTATCTCATGGCAGAAATATGCCACTATAGAAAGTTAACTGAAATTTCGATATTTAGAAACCCAACCTAAGATTTGTTTGTTTTCGTGGTAATCTCCTATTGCTGATAACCTCAATTTATATTTACGGTAGCTGATAGCATTGATAGAAGGTAGCCAAACTTGGTATTCAATTTTATTTAATTCGTCCGATAGAGTATGTCGTTTTGAATAATCAATTATTACAAAAACTGATTTATATATTATAATTAATTGAGTGATAAGAAAATTGATTGATTGGTCATTGATTGATTGGAAGATTAATTGGCTGGTAAAATGATTTGTTGATTGGTAGATAAATTGCTGTGTAGATTGATTGATTAATAGAAAAAAGCTTATCTGTATTGATTGATTGATTTGATTTGATTTGATTTGATTTGATTTGTTTTTGATATTAATTTGATTTGATTTGTTTTTGATATTAATTTGATTTGATTTGATTTGATTTGATTTGATTTGATTTGATTTGATTTGATTTGATTTGATTTGATTTGATTTGATTTGATTTGATTTGATTTGATTTGATTTGATTTGATTTGATTTGATTTGATTTGATTTGATTTGATTTGATTTGATTTGATTTGATTTGATTTGATTTGATTTGATTTGATTTGATTTGATTTGATTTGATTTGATTTGATTTGATTTGATTTGATTTGATTTGATTTGATTTGATTTGATTTGATTTGATTTGATCGATTCGATTCGATTCCATTCGATTCGATTCGATTCGATTCGAGCTTAATATGTTTCTCACATTCAAAATCGTACTGTTCCATACAGTAGTGAAACGTCACATCACAATTTCGTTCTCACAATCAACCTTGTGCAGTTGTAGCACTGTACAGGAAAACTTTCATATCTACAATTTTAAAACACGGAAAAGAAATACATTCTATAGTCAATGATAAAAGTAAGTATTTTCTGTATATGAATTAAATTCAAAAAGCATTTTGAAAAATAATTTAAAACCATCTAATTCTAGATATAAATAAAGACAAATTTCGTGTAACCTGATTGACTGAGAAAAATATTTTAATTTCCAATGAAAACTATTTTGAGTGCGCAGCTATTTTGTAAGCCATACTTCGTGATATTAATTGATAATATTTGAAGCGATTGTTTATTGATTTCATGGAAGTATGAAACTAAAACCATATCACACTCATATATGAATCCGCTACGCGAATTCATACGGAGTGATGAGGTTTTAGGACCATACCTCGATGAAATCAGCAAATATTCCATTCATATCTAAGAAGTACCTACAAGGAGAAATGATAGAGGGCGATTGCATGTTTGTAAGTTCGTAGTGGCACCATTCTTAAGAAGTACATTGTCATTATTGATTAACCCTTTCCTGTTTCACAAAATTTTGGACCTGTCCAAATTCAAAGGTTTTGCAGACAAAAATTTAAAGAGGATTTAATTTGAAAAATAACCATTCAGTAGTGATGAAAATAGTGTGGGAAAAGAAGAAATTGCTAGTCAGAAGCAATTTTTTTTCACACTGTTTTCTCAATCATAAAATCACAGGCACGTAAAAATCAGGGATTTAACAGCAAAGGGTTAAAAGATGTTTCTCAGAGCGAGTGTAAATAATTAAATTCTATGGCGGTCAAGAAAATCCCTTCGATAGTCAACGATTTGAGCAAGTATCTTATAAAAACTTGGATGAATGTCTGTAAAGAACCGGTATTTTGAAAAGAAGCAATGTAGAGAAATAAAAAAGAAAAAAAAGTTCAAACATTAAAATATACTGCGTGTTATCATACTGTGTAGGTAATGACGAATATGGTAGAATAAACATTCGAGAGTTAAAATATCAGACAATTATGAACATTTCAAATCTAGCCAGCCTGGTCTGACTCAGATCGACAGGTTATGCACATTCAAGATGGTTCCTTTCGCATGCAAGGATCACAATCATTCCCGAAATGCTAATTCTTGGAGCAACTTTTTATTTTCAAATACAACATATATTTTTATTACCCAAAGTCCCTACACTGCCCTTTTTGGGTCCATACTCTTATAGCCTCCGTGTGTTCAGCCATGCGTTTAGGATGAGTAAACGGTGCAAACTGTTTGCAAATTATACCCCGCTTTGCACACGCACTTGCGTTAAAACCGTGGTATAATTTGCCAACAGTTCGCGCCGTTTTCTCATCCTAAACGCAGGCTATGCTATCTTAAGTTACCGCACGGTTAATTTAGCGTACTGAAATGTTGAAAGGGGTGTTTACTTTTGCCCGTAGCTATAGTCAGCGTTATCTGTATCCATGTATGAACTAATGTTATAAACACAATTTTGATTAAGATGTAATACAACTGTTCGATTCGACAAACGTTTAAGTAATTGCTTTGATATTTTCGGAGTTTCTCATGACTGAATTTATTTTAATTGATAACTATGAAAAGAAAACGATCCAAGGTTTCGAAAACTGTTTTATTTATTATAGTTATTGCAGGATTATGTTATTTGGGACTTAAAACAACGAGACCAGTTCGTTATATATTTGTGAATGAGTATTTCTCACAGCCGTGTAATTTACCTGTGCTGGACCCATTTGATTCTTCAATTCTGAAATTCTTCTGGAAGCCGGAACCAGTAAAATGTTATGATTTTCCGTCCATTGTGTTTGTAGATCGGAATAATGTTCTGCGGCTAAATGAAAGCGCTATAAGTTTCTATGGATTAAAAAGTGGGTCCGATGTTTTCTGTACGGTTGAATCTATTAACAGAAATGAAGACGATTATCATGTTCAATTTATGTTGCCAAAAGAAGTCGAACTCCCGGCCAAGCTTGATACTGATTTTAACAGAGTAACGTGTAAAATCAGCGAAGGAAAAATTATATTTCAAAATGTGGTAGCGGGTATAACTCCGAAACCTCTTCTTGATAAGTCTATTTTGGACGAAACAGAGGAGCAGCTCAGTGTTTTAATGTTCGGAATTGATTCTGTATCGCGTTCGGCGTCAATAAGATATTTACCGAAAACACTCGAAGTTCTCCGTAACCTAGGATTTTACGACTTTCAGGGATTGATGAAAAATGGCGATAACACGCTTCCTAACGTAATGGCACAGTTGGCTGGTTTAAAACTACGGAGCGACAGTGAGACCATCGGGTTTGAAAACAATCATTTTGACGGGTTTCCGTTTTTGTGGAAGAATTTCTCTGCAAAGAATTATGCTACTTTATTTGGCGAAGACCTTCCCTACATATCGATGTTTAATAATGGTTACAAGGGGTTTAAAGTCCCTCCTACCGATCATTACATGAGACCGTTTTGGCTGGCTCTCGGAAAGGGTGGAGATATAAATTACAAAACCGATGAAGTGTTTAAGTAAGTTGAATATGTATTCAGGGCTTGTGCTAGCTGTTTAAATTTGGGAGTCATCTGCCCCTTGAACATATAATTCCGGAGGTCAACACTGTTCTTGTAGGGGTCAAAAAGGGCAAAACATGAAATCAGTCTTTAAAGTAATCTATATAATTGAAACAACATAAACAATAAAGTGTAAACACACTTTATTGTTTATTTTGTTTCACTTGTATAGATCTTTTATTATAGAATATAGAAAACAAGTGAATTATATTATCTTTTAAGTTGTATAGGTTGCACCACTGGAAATTCAGTAGGTCAAAATGACCCAATGCAGGAAGTTTTCGAGGATTTTTAGTAGCCAAAACCCTGGTTTAAGGGTAAAACACAAGCCCTGGTATAGGACCTGTAATCAAATATTGTTTGAGACCAGAAGATCTTAATAGTAATAGTTTCGCGGCGATTCGGAAGTAATCACTTTAACAGTGTTAACAGAGGTTTCCTAATGATTTTCATTTTCATGATTGCGTTTCATAATGTTGCGAGCCGCCACCATAGCGCAGTTGGCTAGGCATAAGACTTCCAATCCGGATGTCGTGGGTTCGATCCCCGGTGGCGGCAAATATCCTTTCCGACGTTTGTCTCTCACCTATGGGTAGATAATCGTAAATCTATGTGAGATAGCAGTCGGAGGCTAGGAAAGGGTGTAATGGTAGTACAGGTGAAAGAAATACCAGGAATCCATTTTGTAGGTGCTCCGGCCTCCGCGATATAACTGCGAAATTGTCGAAAGCGGCGTACAACCCATTTAAACAAACAAACAAATCATAATGTTGCGAAACTATTACGGGTCCACTACCTCAAATAGAAATTTTATTAAGCGAGAATTGTCTTCTCTGTTCTTGACAAGGTTAAGGTCAGCTTGTCGGAAACAAAACCGAGTAACAGATTATTTTACTGAATTGAAAAAAGTGTGCGTTAAACCATTTCCGGGGCGCTCAAATTGACAGAAATACATGTACTGCGATAATACGCGTTAAAACTCTTAATGGTGACGTTGTCTGAAAATTGATTCTACACAAGTTTGAGACAATGACATCTCATATTTCTATTTAGAAACAAAGGATAGCTTTGTGACAAACCTAATTTTTAGCCCAACACAAAAAACGTTTGCAAATGTTGAGAAATGGTACCTAACTTTGGGCCTATGGCCGTGCGCAAAGCGGGATATCTTTCCTTCAACGTTTCGCGAAAGTTATCACCCGAAGGAGGGAATGCATTTAGTGTTCGAGATAGTATAAGATTAGCCTTTCGTCTCATTTAAACTTAAATGAATCATATTAACTATTAACTGATTTGATTCCTGTACTAGACCATCAAAATTTAAGCTGGTCTGTTTTCAAATAATCAGTTGAATACAATTGTGAGTTAAAAGAGTTTTTATTCTTCTTTCTTTAAAGATCGAAATCTTTGTGGACAGTTAAGAAATTGCTTATAACAAGCAATTTCTTCATTTGCTAAAAAAATTTCCTAAGCCTTTTATTTTTTTTTTCTTTAATGCGTAAAAAAGGGATTGTTTTGGATCGGGTCAACGTTATCTCTACCTGAGATTGAAAATCAATTGAATCGAAGATAAGCTACATGTCTTGATACGAAGTGTTTACACAAGATAACAATTGTAAAATATGACTCCGTTTTAACAGAAATAGAGGAGCATTTAAATTTTAGAAAAATAAGAATTCGATGGCTAGCCAGTAAATTGTAACTGAATAAATTTCACCGACGCTTCGCCGATTTAAAAAAAAAAAAAACGCTTTTAGATCGACTGATTCCATGCTCATTTGCCGACGTGTCGCCCATAATAACCAATTCTATCGCCGTTCCATACATCTGCCCTGCGTTCAGGATGAAAACGTTAGCGAAGCGCTTTCGAAATGATACCTCGCTTTACACGCTTTTACATCCTGAACACAGAGCTAGTATCGCTGTTGCATATAATAGCTGCATAAACTTGTCCTGAAATCAATATAGCATTTAAATAACGAGAGGCCTAGAATGGCCTTAAAACCCTCACCTGAATTTTATTGGTTTAGCGGAATACCTAGCAACACCAGTATTTGAGGTTAAATATATATTTCACGAAATAACTTTTGAAAGGGGTTACCAAAGGAACATTTCTGTCGAGTTAGGTTGAAATTTGCCCATTGGTTACTATAAAAAAGTTTAAAGATTTCAGGGTCAAATATGCCACGCCCTTATATTAGGATCAATCAAATCTTCATGATAACAAAAAGGTACACTTTTGCCAAGTTTGTTTGAAATATTCCCATGAGTTACGAACAGCATTTTAAAACGGCCACAAAATGTTGATTTATTTATGCGAAGTCTCGTTCAAATATGTCCATCGTTTACTAAGGAGATGTTTAAAAATTTCACTGTCAAAAAAGGCACGTCCATTTTGTGGGGGTCAACCAAAATTTCACGAACATCATTTAAAAATGATCAACCGGGAGCATTTCTGCCAAGTTTGGTTGAAATCTGCAAATTGCTTACAGAGCCGAAGATGTTGAATGAAATAACCATAATTAAAATTCTTTATTTAGAGATGGAAGCACATTAAGCTAACATTATACATTAAATAATTTAAAAAGATAAATGGATTAAAACTATAATACGTACTTAGTGTTTTGTATGAATAAAAATATCTAACGAGATTGGGAAGATTGGTTATTGTCGAGGCTCTGCCGAGACAATTATCAATTCTCACAACCGAGTTAGATATTTTTTCATACATACACTAAGTACGTATTATATTTATCTTATAACCTCTATTTGTCTTGTTTTCGTCGATGTTTGTAACTGAAATGCAGGTGTCTAAAACTAACCGCATTATATCATTGTTCTAAAAATAATTATGTGATAACATAAAAAATATCATACGGAATGTTATCACACGGATATTTGTATAGTTATAAGATAAAACTTATTTTCAATGAGACCCTCTATAAAATAAAAACATGCAAACAATAGGAACTGATTTCTGAATCAAAATAAGCCCCCACTCTGTCTATATTTGGGAGCCAATCAAAGCCCCATGGCCAAATTATCAAGAGGGTAACCCAAGGAATAATTCTTGCAAAATTTTATCAAAATTGTCCAAGCGGTTCAACATGAAAAAAAGTTTTAAGGACGATTGCTAGATTTTATTTCCTGTAATAGATTTTTCTTATATTTTCATATTTTGTAGGTTAAAGTATGGCGATTACAAAAATGGAAAGAAAAGGGGGGGGCACCGAATCAGATTTTTCGTAAAACGTCATAGAATGTCATAGGTATCGAGTAAATTTTTGTCCGATTTTTTCGCCAATTTTTGTTTCTAGGTAATGACATAAAATCTTAGCAAACATCTCATATCAAGTTTATTTTAATTTCATAGATAGGAAGTTATTTGCACTGAATGTAATACACAATTATCGATTGAAAGGCAACTTAATGATTTTTATCGTATTTTTCCCCAATGCGTAAAAACTGGTATATAGAAAATGAACGAGAATATTTTCTAAATTTATTACTTTTGATCAAATTTCTCAAAGACCCTGAGAAAGAAAATTTAATTTTCTCTCAATTTTTTAGATAATTATATGTTCGTGTGATACTGATATAAATAAGGTAAAGTCACCGTGCAATTCTAGGTCACCCAGTTTTGACGCTAAGGAAAAAATCACTTCAGATTCTTTTTCTCGTGCCAAATTTATATACAAAATCAATGATATTCGATTCTTCTTAAATTTATCGATTATGGAGATGAATTCCTAAACAATTATGGTATCTCTTTGTTTTGCGTCAATAAATCCCAAGGTCAAAATATATGAAAATGTCAAGGTCATACATCCAGGCCAACGTTACATAAATCACGCAAAAATCTAGAAAATTCAAAAAATCTTGAAGCCTTTTGAAAATAGAATACCCCCATAAGGAATAATAATTGATCTTGTCAATAAGCATCATCAAATTCCCTGATCGAAGTCATATAATGAGATCAAGGTCATCTACCTCGGTCACACCCCAATACCCCAATAATAATGATAATAACAATGATAATACCGAATGATTTCTTGTGTAATTAAGTTATAAAACTAATAATAAGCATATATATTGATCTCAATATCAGAAGATATCAAGCTTAAGTTCATATGACAAGATCGAGATCGTCTATCAAGGTCAAAATGGAAAATAATCGAGTACAAAAAAATAAAGAATAGATAAAATGATAGTAATGATAAAATTTCAAATACATCCAGGTCTGCTAAAAAAATTAATCCAACCATTGGAAACTAGAAATCTGACAAGATCATTTGACAACGACAGGATCATTTATCAAGGCCAACCTTTCAAAAATTAACCCCGTCAAAATGAAATGTTACAATTAGCTATCGGATTCACGACTGATAACGTTGTTTGGTGTCTGATTATGCGCGGGAACGTTAACGTCGCAAATACCTACAAACACGACGCTGACGTCATATCCTTTAGAGTATCCTTTAAAATAAAATGGCTGCGATAGTTTATTTATTATGTTTTAGTGATTGAATTTGTAAATCGTCTTCTTGAAGGCATTTTCAGCGAAATAAAGAAATTTAGAGGGGTTTTGTAGTGATTTTGTGACGTTCGAGATAAGAGCAAGTTTGGAGCGCTTACTCCTTTTTGAAGAGTTCGATGCGCAAAAACGTTGCGCAAGAACAAACTCCCGCAATCGTCCTTTAGAACGTTCATTACGCATTAACGGTGAGCTAAAACGCAAGAGCAGCGAAAATCATACGAATGCATTTGAAAATACCCCTATACAACGCTCTTGTTTGACCCTTAAACCAGTAAATGTTCTTTTTACTTGTGAGGGAGTCTAAAAAGAAATTTTTTCACATTTGCTACATCTACAATAACACCGACGAAGACATAAAGCGAAAATCGACCCAAACCATCTACCTTGATTTTTTTAATACAATTATCGCTTGAACATACATTGGTAAAAAAAAAAGTGCAATTAGTCTGTATTCCATATGTCTCCTTACAGCGTGTATCTAACGAAGGTAGTTAAGATTTAGAACAGATTGCACATATGTACATGCTGATCTTTGTCCTTACCGCTCCTGAGTTAAGCATGGCAAGGGTCAACATTAATATCGAATTCGGCTCTTTCCTTTTTAAATTAACATAAAATATAGAAAGGAAGTAGTTAATATCCGATTTCTGAATATATGAGTACAAAGCAGCATATTAATAAACTTTTGTAACCGAGGATATCCGCAAATCTGACACTTTATGATAACTTAAAACGCAAAAATGACCAAAGTTGTCCCTGAAATTTTGCATACTCATCCATACAAATAACAATGTGATAACATCCCATATGACATTTTTTATGATATCACATGGATATTTTTGAAACTTTGACATAATGCGGTTATTTCTAGAAACTTGCATTTCTGTGAGAAAAATCGACGGAAACTAGGCAAATAGAGGTATAATACATTCTGGGTGTATTGTATGAAAAAACTTCTAACTCGGTTGTGGGAATTGATAATTGTCTCGGAAGAGCCTCGACAATTATCGATTCCCACAACCTCGTTGAATATTTTTTCAAACAAAACACAAGTACGTATTAGTTATTTACTGACTGGAAAAAATAAAAAGGGAAAAAAGAAATATCGACATATCGCAAAAAATTCTGTAAAGAAAGGTTTTATATTTTAGATAAAATATGATTGAAACTTCAATTTAAAGAAATGTTTTGTGCTACTGCAATTTTGTATTTCCTGGCATAAAAACGAAATTCAACTCGTGTTATTCAAATTGGTGGAATATGTAAATTTTTAAATAACATTTTGCACTGTTCTAATTTCAGGTTTCTAGAAGTCAAGGGGATGAAACTTAAAAAGTCCCCTTTGTGTAACCAGAACACCATGAATCATATGGAGCTGATTAACTACGTCAAACAATTTATGATGCACTATCAGACCAAACGGAAATTCATGTATTCATTCATCACAGAACTGTCTCATAATAAATTCCTAAATTTCTTACATCATGCAGATGATGGTCTAAGCAACTTTTTTCTCTGGATGAAGTACGAGGGTTTTCTTAATAGAACTGCCGTGATGCTTTTCTCTGATCATGGTTCGAGGTTTGAAAATATCCGGAATACTTTTATTGGAAGAATGGAATCGCGAATGCCTATGCTGTATATTTCACTTCCGGAGCATATCAAGGGAAAGTTCCCAGAAGTTGATAAAAATTTAAAATTAAATACTCATCGACTTATAACTCATTATGATGTTTACCAGACAATGACTGATATTTTAAATAAAAACTTCAGAAATCCGTCGACACAGATTTATAAAGGGGTCAGACGTGGAGTTAGTTTATTCCAAGAAATTTCAAGTTCAAGGTCATGCGCTGATGCCCATATTCCTGCCGACTTCTGCGCATGTTATAAATCTATACCGGTGAATATAACAGATAACACATTCGTTTATAAAATCGCAAATGCAATAGTTGACCATTTAAATTTCAAATTGAAATTTGAAAGAAAATGTAGGAAACTAAAACTTAATCGTGTTTTATCAGCTCAACAACTATCTCAAGGTCTCAAATATACAGACACAAAACACAATGGGTATTCTTTATATCGATTTTTCAAACCTGAACAAAGTCGAGATTCGTACTCAATAATTATTGAAACAGTTCCTGGTTACGGGACATTTGACGCATTTCTTGAGCTGGAACCCAGCGGTGAGGTGAGCAGCATCAGGAATATTGATCGAACAAATGCATATGGGAACCAGTCAGCATGCATACATGGCAAAATCCTTAAACAGTATTGTTATTGTTAATTAAACAGTATTGTGTCGAATCCGCTTGCGGTGAGCGAGACATGTAAAGTCAAGGGGTGTGGAATTCCCATGCCCGACTTGTCCGACACAGGCTTATTTACCTACGGGCAAGTACATTTTTCTAGGCTACTTGACCGTGGGCAAGTAAATACCATTGCAAATCTTGCTACACTATTTAAAGGATCTGGAGAAAAGTCACCCTTTTGTTTGTATCAAAGGGAAGGAAACATTGATTTTTATGAAGAAAATGCTGAGTTACAGCGACGGGTCACAAATAATCCGTTTTCAAGGAAACGACGTCACTTTGTAATTTCGGCTGCCTTGCCAGATTATTATACCCCCCACCTACGAAGTAGAGGGGGGTATATTGGTTTCACCATGTCTGTCTGTCTGTCCATCCGTCCGTCCGTCCGTCCATCCGTCCGTCCGTCCGTAGACCTTTTCGTTTCCGGACTCTAACTCAAGAACCAAATGACCTACAATCATGAAACTTTATACAAATGTTCCTTATGACCCAAGGAAGTGCCCTATTGTTTTTGGGTCATATAGGTCAAAGGTCAAGGTCACAGTCAGCCTTCGCTCAATTTTTGTTTCCGGACTCTAACTCAAGAACCAAGTGGCCTACAATCTTGAAACTTTATACAAATGTTCCTTATGACCCAAGGAAGTGCTCTATTGTTTTTGGGTCATATAGGTCAAAGGTCAAGGTCACAGTCAGCCTTCGCTCAATTTTCGTTTCCGGACTCTTACTCAAGAACCAAGTGGCCTACAATCTTGAAACTTTATACAAATGTTCCTTATGACCCAAGGAAGTGCCCTATTGTTTTTGGGTCATAAAGGTCAAGGTCACAGTCAGCCTTCGCTCAATTTTCGTTTCCGGACTCTTACTCAAGAACCAAGTGGCCTACAATCATGAAACTTTATACAAATGTTGCTTATGACCCAAGGAAGTGCCCTATTGTTTTTGGTTTACATAGGTCAAATGTCAAGGTCACTATAAATTTTCGTTCAATTTTCGTTTCCGGACTCTAACTCGAGAACCAAGTGACCTACATGCATGAAACTTTATACAAATGTTCCTTATGACCCAAGGAAGTGCCCTATTGTTTTTGGGTCATATAGGTCAAAGGTCAAGGTCACAGTCAGCCTTCGTTCAATTTTCGTTTCCGGACTCTTACTCAAGAACCAAGTGGCCTACAATCATGAAACTTTATAAAAATGTTGCTTATGACCCAAGGAAGTGCCCTATTGTTTTTGGGTTACATAGGTCAAATGTCAAGGTCACTATAAATTTTCGTTCAATTTTAGTTTCCGGACTCTAACTCGAGAACCAAGTGACCTTCATGCATGAAACTTAATGCAAATGTTGCTTATGATCCAAGGAAGTGCCCTATCTTTTTGGGGTCATATAGGTTAAAGGTCAAGGTCACAGTCAATTTTTGTTCAATTTTCATTTCTCGACTCACTCAAAAACCAAGTGACCTAGAATCATAAAACTTCATGCAAATGCTGCATATGACCTCAATATTAGTTACAAACACATCCTGCACTAATAGCACTTACATTCTGACAAAGCGCTTGTGGGGGGTATTAGTCCGCTCTGCGACAGTTCTAGTTCAAAATGAACATTAATCACAGTTCAAAGAATTTTAAAAGTAAACTTTGCTTTCAAATTGAAAAAAAGATGGTAAATCATTGTTAGAATCAAGCAATTTCTCTTTTCCTCAATTATTTATTTATTAAATTCACTCAAACTCGCTCCACACACTCGTTTCATTTCATTCTTTATTCAATCCAAAATCATTCACTTTGTCAATTTCATGATGTTGTTAACTGTACTTCTTACTTAAATATTTATTAGCGAAAAAAAAAAACATTTCTTTTATCACGACCGCTTATCTCCCGAATCATATAATTTGTTTGTATATAAAAAGTATATTCGAAACATCGATCATACTGTTCCCTAGTTTTTCATTTTTCCTGTGTTAAATCCTTTGTTGTTAGTGCTCGTTTAAAATGACTTAGCCTTAGACTTAAATGAATATTCGAACAAGTACCTTCAACATGGAGTTTAATTGTAAAATAAGAAAAAAATAGACTGGCTTCTACCCTCTTTTCTTGGCCTAATTCATCTATGCTTTGCGGTCGTCTGAGAAGATCTCTGGACAATTTATAATTTGCTGAGATATCGTAGTAAAACACTGCGTTTGATCGGTCAAAGGTATCTCATTTTTTGTACCACGAGAAGCACGCGTGTCGCTTTTTCTAACAATGAACACATCCGGTCAGTATCGGGTCCAATGTTACGTAACGCCCGAAATAAGCAAAACGTAGGATTTTCCCGTGCAGATCCTTGTCGAATGTTAAATCAACTGAATGAACTCTCATTCCATTCTTTCAAATCTCGGGAGTAGGAAAACACAAAAACAATTAAGAAAAATTTTAACTTGCTATGCAACGGCTATCTGAACGTCAGCGAATTGAATCTTTGCTGATGCTCAGCGAGATTACCACTATTGCCGATATTTCCCGTGCCTTTAATTACAACAGAAACACTATCAATAATCTGCATGCAAGGTTCCGGTAAACAGGGACGCTTGCAGATCAGCCTCGAAGCGGTAGGCATCGGGTTGCTGACGCCAGATTAGACCGTCATTTTGAATTAACGCGACCTAAACACCGGTTCCAGACGGCTACCGTACAGCTAGACAGTACAGTGTAAGCAGGGACACCGTTCTCAGTCGACTTCGTCACCTCCATAGGCCATTACAAACAATATGACCGTACGTTGGAAGCATACTGACGCAACGTCCTCGCGCTGCACGACTGCACTGTTCACAGCATCATCTCCGTTGGCGTAGGCGCCAGTGGAATCAAACGCTCGTTTCCGACGAGTCTAGGTTCAAATTCGACGAGTCTAGGTTCAACCTCTGATACCATGATGGCAAAGAGGGATGTATAGGAGAAGAGATGAGCGTTTCGCTAGCGCCTGCATTGTTGAAGTAAGAAGTGTAAGATTTTTTACAGACAGGCTCATCTTTGTCTATACCTTATGTCAGGGCAGGAATATCCCAGGAACGCATGACAAGGGTTAAAACATCGTATACCATCTAACACTCTAAAGTGAAACCAGTTGGAAGAGTCTGTCTGCGACATAGGAAGATACGTCAAAGTAAAGGGAAGTCATTGTGAATGGAATGATTCATTTGAAGTCTGGAGTTACTACCCTTTGTTAATGAAACTGGCCAAATTTAACAAATCCATAACACAGTAAGATAGTAAAAAGTATTGAAAGCGTCACTATATATGAATAAATGAATATGAACCGATTCCCGAATATTAAAATATATGCACTTCATTTCGACATTTGCATCCCAACCCATTTAGAAATGATTTCTTTCGAATGAGATTAAATTGCAAATGCAACTGCGTCACATACATGTGTTATGAAAATTAAAAGTATATTTATTAGTTTTCTAATTTTCCATGTGAAAGTCTTTGACCAGCTGTTGTTTCTGTAACTTTTGCGGAGGAAGCCAGTCCACTGCATTCAGAGGCGCCTATAAGCGCCCCAGTGAAGCGCATCTAGTGATTGAATTAATATGAAGGCATTTGCAAGCAGTTTGTAATGCTGAATGCAGGCTTACAATAAGCACTGTTTACTCTCATCAAGTAAATGTGGTTTGTGATGCACCATTTAAATGGCGAAGTAGCTTCAATTGAAGCAGAAATGTGAAAATTTTGACCCTCGGATGTATGTAAGGCGGATGGGTATGTAACAAAATCGTGCATTTTGTTAGGCGGAAACGGTGTAAGAAAAATAAGCACTGTAGATTTATATCTTTTACAGAAAATAACGGCTGAGAAAACTTAATTTTTGAGAATGACGAATCATTCTCAAAAATTAAGATTTTTCAGCCGTTTTTTAAGAATCTAAAGATATTTATATAAGGATACGATGGTTTCACGTCGGTGACTTAAACGCGTAGCGTTGACGACGTCGAATGGTTTCACTCAAAGTTTCGAGGGCTAACGCCATTTTAACTGACGTCATCGAGTTTTTCCAAGGTTTTCCCGTAATTTTCAAAAAATAGTCCGGCTATGTACATCCGAGGTTGATCGTGAGATTGGCCGAGTGGTGTTCCGAATGCTACAAGCATTGGTATTTGCTTCATACATAGCTTTAGGTTTGAGTATACGGACAAATGCACCTTCATTCTTTTGATGCTGAAATTTGATAAGAACAAGTGTCCCCGGCAGCTTATAAGCTTCTTGTGAAATATATCAGGCATTCCGTATTGTAAGTCTTTGGACACCATCGCTAAAAGGGCATAACTCTTACAAAAATGCTATCAAAGATATCTCCCTCAAAAGTATGGATAGTTTGGGTGATGGTAAAAACATGTGTCAAGTTTCATGAAGTTATCTTTAATAATAACAGATATTGCCAATTTAAAGTTTGTCATGCCAAAGCGACAACAACGCCAACACCGACGCCAATCGGGAACCCTCGGCGATTCTACGGAATAGACCTCGGGAATAATACGGACGCAGCCATGAAAGCGCGTCACTTCGCGCGTAGGTTTATATGACGTTACAAACATCAACGATCCCGCTAAGGATGACTTTGCATAAAATAAAGTTAACGAAAGAATAAAAGTGGGCATATTATAATTTGATAACAAAACGCAGTGGTTTACTGCGTTTTGTCATCAAATTGTAGTATGCCCAAGAGATCTCCAAGGATGATCGGAGAGAATTAATAAAATGTGATTTTCTACAAGCTTATTAACCGAAGTACCACAAGGAGCCGAATTACCTAAAAATACCCAAAACTACTTCACTTACGTCCGAGGTACTTTTCAGTTTACGGAAAAGTCCGAGCGATGTTCCGAATGCAACTACGCTAGAGTGATGACAATACATCGAACTCGGATTTTCTCCGAATAAAGCCAAGGTAAAATACGATTTTTTGTTTTGTTTTGTTTTGTTTTTTATTCCTTTCTTCATTAAAAAATATCCATGATAACAGAATAGGCAATCTTGTCAAATGACCTTGACCTTGCGTATCAATGTGATCTATCATCATGCCAAGTATGGCGTATGAAACGTCTCGAATACATCTTCATAAGCTTTATTTATTGTATATGTTAACCGTCACGGAACAAGGGGGCATCTGTGTAATGCGTGAAGTGTCGATCCTAGTCAGACTGACTAGTGTCGATATTTTTCGCAATTTACAAATTTTCTGAATCTAGAATAATGAAAAAAAATCTAAAATGCGACCTCTAGTTGGCCTGTATTAGAACCAATCTCTTTTTTCAAATGTTAACTGTACGGAGTTCCAAGATGGTTCCTTTTCGTGTGACGGGTCACATATAACTAACAAGAGCGCCGCCTAAGGGTGACAATGCTCGGCTGAAAATATTATGAAGAAAAATGTCAGTCGAAAAAAAGGTCATAACTTTTAACAAGCCCAAGTTGCTTTTAGAGTAAGACGCATTGATACAGTAAACAACATCGTGAAATTGACAAGGCAAATGATTTCGGAATGATTTAGGAATGAAATTGAGTGAGTGTGAGGAGAGGGTTTTGAGTAAATTTAATGGGAGGTAATCCTATATCGCAAATTTTGTTCAGGATGAACAAAATTAGAGATATTGATTGCCTCTCTTTAATAAAATATGCATACAAGTTCTATAGATAGCACCCTATATCTTCAAGAACCTATGAGACGCTAACAATTTGAGTTAGGTTAGTGAAATCGCGGTTTTTCTCTATCAAAATTTATTTTGAATGACGTTGTTGATTCTTTATTTTTCAATGGGTTTGAGCGTTTTTGAATGGTTTGAGTGAGTGATTAAGAATGTCTTTAATTGAGGTGAATGTCAATTTCACGATGTAACTAACTGTAGTTTTAAATGGCCCTTTGGGATTTTGTACTGACACATACCAGTCCTGCGTTCAGGATGACACGTGCACATGCACAGCAGGGTATAATCGGAAAAGTGTTAGCACCGTTTTGTGATCCTGAACGCAGGGCAGAGGTGCGTTTTTTAGATTAAGATTTTTAAGATATCTTAAGATTTTAAATCGAATAATCTCGCACGATTTAGTTGATATTCTACGACGCAGCCGTATCCCGACTAAAAATCTTAAGAGATCTTAAAATTCTTAATCCTAAAAAACGCACCTCAGGTTTCTTGAATAAATCTTCAATAACAACAGATACATGACCGCAGTTAAATTCTGTCACACAAACGCCTGCCAAGTCGAATGACTCCAATGCGCTGACAATACATCGGACTTTCTTCCAAAACTGCCAGGTTAAAATACGGATTGTGGAACAATCGCCTGTGGAAATGATTTTAAGATAGTTCCTATCTAACAATAGCAATACTGTTTCAATAAGTTATTCGATATACAAGATGATTGGTTCCCATATGCATTTGTCCGATCAATAGTCTTAATGCTGCTTACTCTACCGCTGGCTTCCAGCTCACATGATGCGTCAAAAGTCCCGTGACCAGGGACGGTTTCTATTATTACTGAGTACGAATCGCGACTTCTCTCTGGTTTTAAAAACTGGTATAAAGAATATCCATTATGATGTGTGAATTCATATTTGAGTCCCTGAGACATTCTTTGTGCCGATAAAATACGATTAAGAGTAAGAACTTTACATTTTTGTTCAGATTTCAAAAGTTCATTCAAATGGTCTACAATCCCTACTGCGATTTTTCGGATACTTTCGTTGTTTGTTATATTGACCGGTGTGGATTTATAACAGGCACAGAAATCGGCAGGAATATGGGAATCGTTACATGACCTTGAATCTGATATTTCCTGAAACAAACTGACACCACGTTTTACTCCTTGGTAAATCTGTGTGGACGGATTCTGGAAGTTTTGATTCACAACGTCTATCATTGTTTGGTAAATGTCGAATTGAGAAACCAGTCTTTGAGTATTCAATCTTAAATTTCTATCGACATCCGGGTATTTTTTCTTGATATGCTCAGGAAGTAACATGTGTACTACGGGCATGCGCGATTCTATTCTTCCGACAAATGTATTTCGAATTTCTTCAAATCTTGATCCATGATCACTGAAAAACACCACGATAGTTCTGTTGAGAAATCCCTCATTGTTCAACCAAAGAAAAAAGTTCTTAAAGTCTTCGTCGCCATGATGTAAAAAATTAATGAAACTATGAGATAATTCTGTTAGGAAAGAATACGCAAACTTCTTCTTTGTCTTGTAATGAAGTAAAAATCGTTTGATATAGTTGATAATCTCCATATGGTTCATGGTATTCTGGTTACATAACGAGGACGTTTTTAGTTGTATGCCTTTATCTTCAAAGTATCTGAAAATAAACATCAATTTTAGAAGAAAGTGTGCGAAACCAACCCTGCGTTCAGAATAACAAAACGCTGCAAACTGTTTCACCGAATGATATCCCGCTTTGCACGCAACAGTTTGCACCGTTTTGTCATCCTGAAAGCAGGGTAGATTTATTTGTAAACTATCAATGCCGCCCCCGCCCCCAGTTGTTTGATACAATATGAAAATCAACAGCAAGATGAAATTTAATTTGAAGTTTTAATTTTCCAAATGCTTGCAATGTAGGGTAGGGTGGGGTAAAACGCCCCCAAAATGAATTATCGGTCATATTTTGGAAACGAATAAAGATATTGAGGCGTTTTCTGGATTGTGATAAACATTTTAGTTTACCGTATATTATGGAACTCGTTTATATTCCTTATGCAGTCACATCTTGAGGATATTCATGAAAAACATCATTTTTTTGAAAGGGGCGTTTTGCCCCACCCTTGAGGCAAAACGCCCCCGTGTATGGGGCAAAACGCACCCGGGGGCGTTTTGCCCGTTGCCATTATTTTGAACGATAAATGTATTCAAACGTTTTTTATCCAACCTTTATTATACCTCAAACACAGTCTATATATGCTAATCGTTTAAATACGTTCACTTAAGTTGGATTGGCCATTAGATTAGGTGTTCAAACCAGCTTGTGTGTGAGGGAGCTCTGAATTTCAATGGACCTTTTGGGTGTTTAACTATTTTGATTGTTGGTCATCATGGCTTTCACCATTTGATCCCTTTTTACCATCATTTTTGATGTCTTATATGTCTTATATTTCTTCCCCAATAAAATTGATAAAAGGAAGCGATGCGAATGATTACTAAGTAGTTGGAACGAATGTGAAATGGCATAATTTCACAACATCGCAATTTATCGATTGTTAAATGGAGGAAGAAATTCCAAATACAACTTTGGGTCTCTTTAAAACGTCTCTACAAGAATTGAATCCCTTAAAGTTCGGTAACGATTCTTTACTCGACGTTAACAGATTTTATAGTAAATAATACGGAACAGTTAATAAACGTTTCGTTATTTTCAGTACAATAGTTTAATTCCCCTGACAATGGAATTTTGACTAATTCTGCGAATGGAAATGAATCAAACAAATGCTGGTATTCTTTGATATTTGAGAGAAGTTGTCTCCCATAACTATCCTCCATAAAATCCGGGTGGATGACATCTGATAAAACGTTACGTCAGACCGACGTGATGATGACGTAAGTATTAATTGTTGTATCACTGCTCTTTCATCTTTGTTTATGATTAAAAAATCAAGGGATGCATTTTCCAGTTATAAGTAGAATATTTCAATGTTCAGAAAGAAAGTTCTATCCATCACGTATATCCTCTATAGATATGCTATTTTTAATAAGGGTGTGTGTAAAGGGGGGGGGGGGGGCATTAAAGACTAGCTTGCACAAAGAAAATATCTCCTTTCTTTTCGATCCTGGAAGGCCCTATCTCTGAATTTCTTTGTTAGTAAGATACTTATAATGCCTATATAGCAAATTAAACAAACCTTTCACTTAGACCCATTGCAACATTGGCATTTGTTACAAAACACAACTTAAACTTACATTCAAATGGGGCAAAACGCCCCCCCCCCCTTGAATGGGACAAAACGCCCCCGTTGAATGGGACAAAACGCCCCAGGAGCGTTTTGCCTCAGACCTAGTGGGGCGTTTTACCCCAGAAGGAACATTTCTTAAAAATCAAAATATTCCGAACGTATCAAATGCGTTTACGAATTTTGTGTATACGATTAAAATCACAATATAATGTATAATAGATATATTTGGGTGCAAAAAGATAATATTAACCCGGAACAGTATAACGCGAAACAAAAGATTACAAATAATTGTAAAAATAGGTTTCAAGAAAAAATCACTTTATTTCTTGCTTTTTAATGACAGATGTTTATCTTTTTATCAGAGTAACCTATTATCCAGGATTAATGCCTTGGCAGGGCGGAGCCTAAGTAACGGGTCGTTGCACTTAAGGTTAAGGGAAATCAGCTTTTATCTAAAATAACCTACTTCTAAAGAGAGTCGACATAAATAACTCGAGACTTTAAATCGTGGATTGGTAACCAAATCCTCGTAACTTCAGCTTAATCAAGCTGGAGTTACGAGGCCTTGGTAACCAAACGGTGAAATGTGTTCACTCTCTCAAACAGTTATTTGCACGCGTTAACGATGATTACCAACTAAAATTTGAAAGAACCCAAACTATTGAAAAGTAAACTCGCCAAATTACGTCACGGTTAAGCCCCGCCCTGCCAGTTCATTAATTACGCAGAATACTCGTGTTAAGTTTTGATTTTAAGGACCTTATAACGTCACATATGTTGGAACTACCGAGAAATCGATGGAGGGCGTTTTACCCCAAAGGGCGTTTTGCCCCACCCTACCCAATATTGATAAATGACCTTGATCTTGACTGATGACCTTGAAACTTGTACTAACAGAAAGCTCTTAATCAAGAGAAACGGCCAATGTCAAATACTGACGCTTAGTTATATCGTGAAATTGTTATAAATCTCAATCGCTCATTCAGCGCTCCGTTCATTCACTCCAAACACTGACTCAAACCAGTAAAAACGCTCAAAATGACTAAAGGTAAAAAAAATCAACAACTACCTTCAAAACAAGAGGACCAAGATGGTCCTAGATCGCTCACCTGAGTCTCTATGACCCTGGGACATCACATTAATTAGATAGGCAGATGTCAAAAAGAAGAAAATTGCCTAAGATCAATACCATGGAACATTTTCAGCAAAGAGCTAGACAGATATGCCTTTTAGCTCTTTGATTCTATGTAAAAAAGGGATGCACCCGGGTGGACCCCAAAAGTGACCCCATGGTCTTGATATGAACAAACTGGAAGAGGTCCATAAGATGATGCTACATTCTAAATATGAAAGCTGTCTGCCTTCTGGTTTCAGAGAAGAAGATTTTTGAAGGTTTTCCCATTTTCACCCATCGTGCTCAGATGAGCTGAAAGGGATGCGCCCGGGTGGAGCCCAAATATGACCCAAGGGTCTTGATATGAACAAACTTGGTAGGGGCCCACAAGATGATGCTAAATACCAAAAAAGAAAGCGGTGTGCCCTCTGGTTTCGACTAAAGAAGATTTAAAAAGATTTTCGCTCTTTGATTCTTTGTACAAAGGGTTGCGCCCGGGTGGAGCCCAAATATGATCCTAGGGTCTTGATATGAACAAACTTGGTAGAGGTCCACTAGATGATGATACATACTAAATATGAAAGCTGTCTGCCTTCTGGTTTCATAGAAGAAGATTTTTGAAGATTTTCATTTTTTTACCCTTCGTGCTCATAAGAGATAAAGGGATGCACCCGTGCAAAGCCCAAATATGACCCAAGGGTCTTGATATGAACAAACTTGGTAGAGGTTCACTAGGTGATGCTACACACCAAATATTAAAGCTGTCTGCCATCTGGTTACAGAGAAGAAGATTTTTAAAGATTTTTGCTCTTTGATTCTATGTAAAAAGGGTTGGGCCCGGGGAAAGCCCAAACATGACCCCAGGGGTTGATATGAACAAACTTGGTAGAGGTCCACTAGATGATGCTACATACCGAATATGAAAGCTTTCTGCCTTCTGGTTTCAGAGAAGAAGATTTTTCAAGATTTACATATGTTCACCCTATTTGTTAAGGGTAAAGGGAAAGTAAAGGGTGGATTACATTTATTTGAACAACTTTGGTAGAGCTTGACCCAAGGAACATCCCTGCCAAGTTTCATGAAGATTGGCCCACTGGTTTAGGAGGAGAAGATGTTTAAAGAAATTGTGGACGACGCACGACGGACGACGGACGACGCACGACTGACGACGGACGACGGACATTCTACGATCCCAATAGCTCACCTTGAGCACTTTGTGCTCAGGTGAGCTAATAAAAAAAGGAAGAACCAAATCGCGACTTCACTTACATAATTGACATTTTAAGCGTCTGATTTGTCCTTGAAGAGATAGGAAACTAATTATAGAACCTGTTTAAATATTTTATTAAAGGGAGGTAATTAATATCGCCAATTCTGTTCATTATGAACAAAATTAGCGATATTGGTTACCTGCCTTGAATTTCACTGAAAATTCGTCCCACGCACTCCTTCAATTTCATTCCAAAATCATTAATCTTGTCAATTTCACGATGTTCTGAACTGTACGGCGATAAACAGACAGGTCATTTAGCAATTTGTACACGATCAAACGATTGGGGGAATTTAAGAAGTAATGAAACAAACTGACGAATATGCCAGTGATACAAAGCGAATAAAGGTTAGTTTGAAAAGTAAGACAGCCTTATTCAATCTAGACATGACATACGTCTACCGGAAGAACGGCTTTGATTCGGTGATTTTGACTTAATACATTGATGGATAAGGACGAAAAAGTTGTAACTGTCTATAAACAAATAGGCAGTTACAACAATTACGCGCTAACCTGTCATTATGTCTATGTCTATATCATGAATAATTGATTGAGATTTCAGCAAGGACAAAAAGGGGTCACTAGGAGAATCGGGAATCAATATTAAGGAGATTCGCTCAGCTAGATCCGAGTTAAAGAGACTTTTTCCTGATAAACAGAGATTTTACTCCAATGTAATGTTTTAAGTCTTAATTCTATAGTAATAATAACTGCATATTCTTAAGATAAGTAACAAAATTGCGAAAAAAAAATGCGTGATTACTACATTTTAATTTAGTTTATATTTAGGATTTCTATTGTATTTTCTCCGAAAATTCTTATCATTATCCCCCACCGAATATAGACTCAATCATATTCAGGGCCCGAGTTAGTGTTTGTTATTAGGGAGTCATTGACCCCTTAACCATTAAATTCAGGCGGGTCAAAACATGATTTAAAGGGGTCAAACAACAACAGAGGGTTAACCAAGGGTAAGAATTTTAAAAGTTTAAGAGTCATCTGACCTTTTCTTTTAAAGATATGAAGTAAGCAAATGATTTGTAAATTTTTAGATACAATATCCGATGCAACTTAAATGGTTTTTACTCTTAGAAATTCCTCATAAGAGGGTCACAATGACCCCCTTGGAAGAAATTTCTGGGGGTCAAAATAAGATATTATTAGATATTAGGGGGTCCAAATCCTGCTTTACGGGTCAAACACGAAAAAGGCCAATTTTCCCGTGATTCGGCCATTGGTGATTACAATTGACACGCGCCTTTTTCTCTTTATTAAAATCTGATGGTTTGTTTTTTGGGGAGATTATCTTTAAAACTGTAAACGGACAGAACGAATGGCGACGGACATTGATACATCAGAAAAGCCCAGCTTGAGATGAGCTTTTAACAAGCAATTTAGTAATTATACATTTTAAATTCGAATGTCCTAAAGATCGTGTGTTGAGTATTCATATATGTTCAAGTTTCAGAGTTTCAAGTATGGGGAATAGATGCACAGACAGAATCGTTGACTAAAGCGTCCAAATAAACGATCAATATCTATGACAATAATATGAGCCTGTGTGTGACATTTCCAACAATTTCATATATGCATGATATACAGACGTTGGGCAGCATAGATATATATAATACGTAACTAGAGTATGAAAAAAATATCTAACTAGGTTTGGGGGATTGAGAATTGGAGCCTCGACAATTACCAGTTCTCACAACCGAGTTAGATATTTTTTCATACAAAACACTAAGTACGTATTATATTTATCTTATAACCTCTATTTGTCTTCTGTTCGTCGATGTTTCTAACAGAAATGCAAGTTTCTAAAATTAACCGCATTATATCATTGTTCTAAAAATAACTATGTGATATCATAAAAAATAACATATGGGATATCACATGAATATTTGTATAGTTATAAGATAAAACGACAAAATGCAATAAAAACACATGCTGACAACCTGAAGAGGCATTAAGGCCATATCTACCAACATAGCGCAGAGTGAAAACTCTGGTCAGACTGTGCAGCTGCACAGGCTGATCGAGTCTTACCATCACCCAATTGTGAAATTGTTGGAAATGTAACGCACTGGCTCACATTCAAATCAAAGCATTGACTAACAGTTAAAAACATCGAAAATTGACAAATGAACTTTTTTAACGATTTCGGAATGAAATTAAATAAGTAAGGGGAACGAGTTTTGAATGAAATAAAGGTAGGAGTAACACAAAATCGCTAATTTTAGCAATATTCGTTGCCCTCTTTAAAACTAGTAAGCCATGAATGGCTTGAGTCGCTCAAGAGGCTTGAATTTCTTGTAATAGCAAATCTAAGTTTTGACTATATTTTTAGATATTTTGTGTTCTACTGATGTTGAAATGATTTTCAAAGTTTCCACTATTATAACATATAGAGAAATGACCTACGCCCTTAAAAGACATATTTTTCATACAATGACAATAATTTTTGGCTGCATTACAATGGATCACCCAAGGATCATACTAATGAAGATTGATATCCATCAGTTACATTCTGAGAAAATGATTTTCAAAGTTTCCACTATATAACACATACGAGGGTTGTTCAAAAATTAACCGGATTTTGCCTCGCAAAATTTTATTTTTGAAGCAATCAAACTAAATTTGGTATCATTCGCTGTCGGAATTCAATCAACATATGGTTTTGTAAAATCCGTTTATTATCGTACATAGCGCTCGCGCATCTGCCATATAAAATGCCATGGAAACGAGTACCCGGCGCAGCAGATAAAATAATCCAAAGGTTTGTTCTTCGTTTGAAAATATTCTTTCTTTTCTAACTGTTGAAAACCTTGAAAATTTATTGAGTTGCTGGAATAAGTATTACAAATGCCTTGTCTTAATTTGAAGTCATTAGACCGTAGAATTTTTCGTAAAGATTCGTTTGAAATGAAGCGGGGTAAGCGTTTCGGAACGTTCTAGACGACGTCAACTGAATGCTCGGGATTTTGATTTTTAATTATTCTATTCGAAATCTACAAAAAATACCTAAAGACATAAATCAAATACACGTCACGCTGCAAGGGAATGGTTCATTCTTCCAAATGCTTCATTTTCATCGGTGAAGACGCTTCCATTTCCCGAGAGATAAGAGGAAGCACGGACAGAGAGAAACTTGTCCAAGCAACTGTAGGGACGTCAATTGCCGAGTCTCTAGAAGATATAGGTGATTTTCTAAGGCGCTCCTTTCTGAGAACTTTTGTTTTGAACCAATCGATTTTACCTCTATGCAACTCATAAAAGCACAGCTTAATTTCAGGAACACTGAATTTATCCTTCTTCCATGAATAACAAGCCCTGACTAGCTTAATTAACCATCAAATTTCTCGATTTTCGACAACATCGCTAGCGTCATATACTGTGCGCCGCCACATAATACCCATGTATTTTTGTTTGTGTGTGAAATTAATATACATCGTTCAAATGTTTCAGAATTTGGCAAGTTTGTGCAAATATAGTGTCCTGTTAATATGAGTATACTTTTTTCACATAGCGATAAATCAATGATGATTTATTTACATAATCCGGATAAAAATTGAACATCCCTCGTAGAGAAGTGAGCTCTGCCCATAAAATATGTATTTTTCATCCGCTTGCAAAAATATTTGGTAGACTGATAAAGATCACTCAAGAATAATTCCAGTGAAATTTGGTTGATATCCATCACTTACATTCTGAGAAAATGATTTTCATAGTTTCCACTATATAATATATAGAGAAATGACCTCCGCCCATAAAATATATATTTTTCATCTGATCACAATAATTTTTTGTAGACTGATAAAGGGTCACCAAAGGATCATTCATGTAAAATTTAATTGGTATCCATCAATTAGAATCTGAGAAAACTCACTTTTTACCATATTTGGAAATTAGCCACGCTCATTAAATCCATGTTTTTCATTGGATCAAAATTTCTTGAACAACTTTGAAAGAGGGTCACCCAAGGATCATTCCTGTGAAGTTTGGTTGAAATCCATCAAGTAGTTTCTGAGAAGATTTTTAAAGAAAAAGATTACGACCGCACGCACGCACGGACGGACAGACGCACGACGGACACAACGCCATGACAATAGCCCCAGTGGCTTTCAGCCAGTGGAGCTTAAAATACAATAACGGTCTATATAAATAGCTTTCTACATCTCTGTGAACCAATCTGACGCATCCAGATTCAAGCAAGTCAATAATAAAACAGATTTTTTCGGGGCGATTTGAACTTTTTCAGTGATATTTGAGCGTACGGTTTTTTTTAATGTTTAGAGTCCATGTTTCAAATGAATGGAGCGCTTAGTGAATCATTAATAATGGTTTTGATCGAAATAAGTGTTAATTTCACAAAGATACTAATTCTAGATTAACGATATTATTTGTCTTGTTTGCACACCGCCCCTGCGTTCATGATGACAAAACAGTACAAACAATTTTCCAAATATACCCCACGTGCAAAGCGGGGTATAATTGAAAAACTAGGTGCATCGCTTTGTGATCCTAAACGAAGGACACTATAATTCATCTAATGCCATAGTCAATGATCTTTTTTTTTAAATATGCCAAAATAAAGGTACACTTATACACAGGGACTTGCATTAATCCCTTTTATCCGACTTGTAATGTCAAGCGGATTACATTTTTACAATTACTTGTTTGAATTCCAACATAATCCGAATTAGACATAGTGGGGACCTTAATGAACTGAAATCAATGATACTCTCACAAAGGAAGTAATATAACAGAGATAATATGACGGGGATATTTATTGGTAGAACCGGAAAGGGAATTACAGCGTACGTCTTGGGCATTTTGAAGGTCTTTATTTTTTCTAACCAATCTAACAATTCTATAGTCGCCGGTGGACCAAAATTTAGCAACTTATGCAATACGCAGTTTTTGTTGGCTTCTGGCGCTATCAGCAAATTAAGTTCAGGACTAAAGACATTAAAGTACTTACGACATTAAAGCACAGCAATTACGGCATAATTGACGAACTTACTGCGTCATTTAATTCTCCTACCAAATTAATTAAGACAAATAATATCCGAGAAAATACGAGTAATGCCAATTTTAACATTTTTCATTACGGTTGGACTACTTTGAGTCTTCTTAAACATATTAAAGAAAGTTTTGTGTATCTGAATGTATGGCCTATCAAATATGAAAACAAATTTTTGTTAGGTCATACATTCAAATAAGCTAAATTTCTTTAAATGCCTAGGAATTCTTGAGAACAGTCCGTCCAAAATTCGTTTGAAATTCGTAGACTTTGCAATGCTATTTCACTTACTTGAACACATTACTTAAATGATACCGAACCTTCTCCTCCTTTCCAAGTGCCAACCAAAAGGGTCTCATGTAGTGGTCAGTTGGTTGTTTTCTATATCCCTTATATCCATTATTGAACATACCCATCCAGGGAAGGTCCTCACTGAAAAGGGTCACGTATTGTTTCACAGAGAAATTCTTCCACAACATAGGAAAATAGTCAAAGTGCTTTCCTTCAAATCCTTTGGTCTCACTGTCTTTCCAAAGTTGCAAGCCACTGAGTTGAGCAATTATGTTTGGAATGGTATTGTCACCGTTTTTCATCACTCCCCGGAAATCGTACGATCCTAGTTTTTGTAGAACTTCGAGCGTTTTCGGCAAGTACCTGACGGATGCCGAACGTGAAACAGAATCTAATCCGAACATTATGACACTAAGCTGATCCTCGGATTCTTCCCCGATTGGATTTTCTGCGTGTTGAGGTTTTGAACCAATTCCGGCAATAACGTTTTGAAACAGCACCATTCCTCCACGACTTTTACAAGTCACTCTATTAAAATCAGCCTCGAGTTTCGCTGGAAGCTCGAGATCTCTCGGCAAGTTAAATCCAACATGATAATCGTCCTCTTCTCTGTACACCGATTCTGTCGAGCACAAAACTTCGGCAGGATTTCGAATTCCGAAAAAGTCTAAAGCACCGAGATTAAGATGTAGAACGTTATCCTCGTCGATGAAAACAATGGACGGATAATCCGGGCAACTCACTGGTTCCGGTTTCCAGAAGAACTGTTGTATGGATGGATCGAATGGGTCCAGGACCGGCAGGTTACACGGCTGGGAAGCATGCTCATTTACAAATACAAAATGGACCGGTCGAGATGTCTGGTAACCAAGGTAGCCTAATGCTGAGATAATCACGATCAATGATAGTATTTTGATCAAAGTTAAAAACTTCAATCGCAGACGAAGAAGCCGCCTCATGTTTGGTGTGAGGCGTGTTACCCTTGATGGTTCTGTGTTAAGGGTAATTCTATTTCACAAGACGTCCGACTTCATTTACTGTGCAAATAGAAAAAATATCAAGGTAATAAATTGAACATTTCATTTTATCTGAAATGTTGATGACAGAATTTATACAAAAAGATAATAAAAAGAGAGCTACAGATAAAAGGGGTATTTCCATTTTTAGCTGTCTTATTTTCCTTATTCTAAGGCATATCGAAGAGTCTCAAGTAGATTTTAAAAAAAAAAAAAAAAAAAACTACCTGCATAATTAAAGCCTAGTGTGTTGGTTTTCAGTGGGATCGTCTTGTATTGCAACACAGTATTTCGGTTTAGTCACGCCTATTCTGCGTAATTAATGAACTGGCAGGGCGGGGCTTAACCGTGACGTAATTTGGCGAATTTACTTTTCAATACTTTGGGTTCTTTCAAATTTTAGTCGGTAATCATCGTAAACGCGTGCAAATAGCTGTATCCTAAAAACTAAAGGATTCACGTGCTTTGAGAGAGTGGACACATTTCATCGTTTGGTTACCAAGACCTCGTAACTTCAGCTTGATTAAGCTGAAGTTACGAGGATTTGGTTTCCAATCTACGAGTTATTTATGTCGACTATCTTTCGAAGAAGGTTATTTTAGATAAAAGCTGATTTCCCTTAAACTTAAGTGCAACGAACCGTTATTTTGGCCCCGCCCTGCCAGGGCATTAATTATGGATAATACGCAGTTCTTAACTATATATAAACACTCGAAACAGAACAGGTTTTTATTAATGTGACCCGTCACGCGATAAGGGACCATTTGGAAAGTGCGTAAAGTGGCGACACTTGTCAGACTGCGCATACAGACTAGGGCCGAAACTTTTCACATTTAATTGATTTTCTGAATCTTGGATAATCAATATACCTTCCTTTGAAATAATTTTTGAAATGCGATCTCTGGTTTGCCTGTTCTAGATCTGATCTCTTTTTTCGAATATTCATTATACGAAGTTCCCAGATGGTCCCTTTTCGCGTGACGGGTCACATTTATTTTATTAATTCTTTTAATTCAAATAAAGCTGGACGGTATTCTTTCGATTTCATTTTGCAGTTGTTACTAGCGAATCCATGCTCGACTGACTTGCCGAGGATTGAAATAGAATAAATCATACGAGAATAAATAAACATAACTGAGACTATGTATTTCTTAGCACTCAACTGATAAGCAGCATGAAAAATAAAGAATGTTAACTTAATTCAAGCTGTAGTTTCGACGTTTTGATTAGTCAACAACGCTCAAATCATAGATTAGGGGAGCGGACGGGGGACACTCGTCATTTGTCACAGTCCACGTATTTCCATTATCCTATGTATTCTAGGTTGGCCTCCATCTGAGTGCGTATAAATTTCAAAATCCTAGTTAAGCCTATGAATTTTGGAGTGTGTTCTGGCTGGCAATGTTCGAAACTTTTCAAGCTGATTTTCTGAATCTAGACTGATTAATTTACCTTCTTTTCATAGGCGTAACTAAGATTTTGAAATGTATACGCACTCAGAAGGCGACCACCAAAGAATATGTAGGATAAAGGCAAAAGGTGCAGCGTGACAAAAGATGAATGCCCTCCGTCCGCTCCCCTTTTTTGCGATGTGACCGTTGGTGAATAATCAAACATCGTAACTACCGCTTGACTAAGCTGTAGTGTTGATGTTCTGATCATTCATCAATGATATTTTTCGAAAGAGAATTTGTTTCTATTATTACATAAAGTGTGTGTTTTCGGGTCGTTATGAGCATACGTTAACGGACAAAACCCGGGTGGTAACAGGAGAAAACGTGGGTTAATCGGTAAATTCACGCGCCGTTAACGCCTGGCTTTTTTCACTTAAATATCCTAGATCTTGGGTCTAAACAGCTTATTGATTCTAATGAAACGTTTTCTTTGCAACATTTGTTAATATAAATCAATGCATTCTGTTAAAAATACACCAAGTATACATATTGATTAGTAAAATGCGTCAAACACATTCATGATTAACGTTAATTTACAGCGTAACTAAAGACGTCTATCTTCTTCCCGCGTTAAATTTTGTGATATCACGAATTCACCAAGCAATGGGGATATAAACAAAAGTGACGGTGCAATGTATGACCCCATTTAGCCGGCGTTTTCGTAGGTTTGAGGCTCGTTTTGAAACGTTTACTACATTTTTTTTTTTTTTGCAATCTCTGCTGAATAAATACTCTAGCCTTTCTTTTTATGTAATAATAGCGTTTAATAACGTTCTTCGGGCGTTAATATTTGCAGAGACCCTCAAAATGCATTAACGCTCGAGTGCGAAGACCATTTTTGGGCCCGAGGTTATAAAACCTTTTTCGTGCTCAACTAAGAATTTTCTCAAATTTTAAACTCAAATGAATGTATGAAGGTAAAAGATAAAATTAATACGTTGTTTTTTAGAATAGCTTATTGATATCTTCGATATTCTTAAATTTATATTAGCATTGCAACATAATTTCGGCTTCAGTCTCAAGTTGAAATTTGAGAATAATTTGAGTTTAGAATGGGAAGAGTTTTAAAATCTTTGGGCCTGGTGGATTCAATTAATTTTTTAATCTGATTTTTATGTACTCAAAACTTAGGCAAACTGTATAGACACAGATTAGCCTATACAGACATGTAGTCTCATCCGAGCCCACATAGCCTGATTACTTTTTCTTCTGAGGGGTAACACTAAGATAGAGTGATTTAAATATCTCATTAATCGACAATTTATTAGAAACAAAATTCAAATTAGAAAAAGGAGTTAACGAAGGAGTTCCCCGAAGGTCATAAATAATTCAAGTAAAACAAAAATTCTCAAAATGTTTTTATAACTTACCTTTTACAAGCCTGGTCGGGAACATTTCACCATTTCAGTGTGTGTTTTATAATCCAGCTATTCTTAAACCCGCCGTTATTCCGCTGTGAAATCGCCATTCTATTTGCAAACTATAGGATCCCGTATAGGCGTGTATTCATCCGATTACTGAAAGACACAATTAATACCCGGTAATTTAATAGGTCTAACATACAATACCTTTTTACCATATAATCAATACCAAAAAATCTTTTTGTTATTCTTGAATTAATAATAAACAAACGTTGAGAGCTTTTTCTTCAAACGCGCACATGCCCTACGCTCAAGATATAAACAACGTTTGCAAACCTTAAACGTAAACTATGTGCCTTTTATATGTTTCGCGAACGTTTTAATCCTGAACCCAGAGATGGCTAAACATTCTCTGGAAATTGCACGCCGTTTTGCACGTGTACGTACGCGCAAATCGGGGTACCATTTTTTAAAATGTCGCAAGCGTTACATCTTGAATGAAGGCTCGTGATTGTACCATCATATAAAACAATGAACGTACCATTATGTGACTCGTCACTTCAAAAGTAGACCACAAAAAAAAATCATGAGTGATAGTTGAAAGCGAGTTCGAAGCCAGCATATAAATACGCTGATCAACGAATTTAAGTTGATCTATGTCAAACGTATTTGTAAACAAGGTGACAACTTATCACAAGATACGCCCGTCACACTATTGGATCTGTAAGTATGAAAAGCAACTAAATGAAATACGCCAGTTGGTAGAGTTACGGTTCTTGTGCACTGCAATTCGTAATCATGAGTGGAACATAAATGCAAAGTTTCAAGTCAATCGTACATATGGGGACAGAGTTATGATCCGAACAAGGAAGTGGATGCCGCCCGACTAACGCCGGACGCCACGGGAGATCACATAATCCGTCCCGTCCCTCGACGGGCGAATAAACAAAGAACCATTGGACTTGAGGCGCTCACCTGAGGCAAAGCTTACTGAGGTTTCAAAATGCCACTGCTCCTTTAGAATGGTTTTGATTGAGGCGAATGTCAATTTTACGATGTAAATAACTGTAGCAGTGGCTAAAGTCTATTGCCTCTGTATGTGTATGATAACTATTCGGAGTTAGGACCACGATGGAAATAAAGAGTCCATCGACCTGTTATCATTTTATCCTCGACTAAAAAAATAGCAACAAAACCAAACCAGAAACGCCGTCGACAACAACAAAACAAACAACACACACGCACACAAACAATTATTCGGATTAGTATATTGGGTGGCCAATCTACCTAAACAATGATTTAAAGCAAGCCTTAAAGACATAGCGAGCTCTTGTAATCTATCTGTGTCCGGCAGGGGCCTTGCGTAGTCCGTCGAGTGTCAACATCTTTCGAAAATTCGAAAGGGGGTCAATTGTTGTAAAAAAAAAAAAAAAAAAAAAAAAATGTCTAATCTTAATAATAACCTTGTGTGCACTCGGGAGGCCATAATTTTTGCTCAAACGTCTTGAAACTTTGTTAGAATGTCTGTTCCTGTAAAATCTTTTGTTGCTCTTTTTTTAAAATGATAACAGGACAGGTCGATGGACTCTTTATTTCCATCGTGGTCCTAACTCCGACTAGTTATCATACACATAGAGAGGCAATGGATTCTAGCCAATGCTACTCATATTTAAACTGGATGGACTGGCGCTCTGTCAGTTAAGTGTCCTCTCCGAAAACACTGCCCGCCCCCGACGGGGCTAGCACTCGCAACTATTAGGTTATGGCATTCGGAACATCGGTCGGACTTTTCCGTTAAGTAGAAAGTACCTCGAACGTTAATGTAGTAAATTTGAGTCATTTTTAGGTAATTCGGCTTCCGGCGGTTCTTTTGTCAGTACGCGTGAAGAAAACAAATTTCCTTTATAACTTTCCAATCTTTTTTGGAGATCTTTTGGCCCTATTATGATTTAGCTAAAAAAGTAAACACCACGTGTTGTTAACAAATTATAATATGCCCAGTTTTTATCTTTTATTGATTCTATTTTACTAAAAGTCACCTTCATTTTTCTGACGTCATATAAACCCACGTGCCAAATGACGCATTTTCATGTCTGCCGATGCCTATTCGCATCGCCGAGGGTTCCCGATTGCAGATTACGGGTCGAACACGCTAACCAACCGGCAAACGAGCCAGACACCCTATATCTATTTCAAAAGTCTCTATGACGGATTTCCCAGATACAGTTAAGAAAATCGTGAAAGTGACAAAGTGAATGTTTTTGGAATGATTTCGGAATAAATTGAAGGAGTGTGTGGAGCGAGTTTTGAGTGAAATTGAAGGGAGGTAATCGAATATTGATAATTTTGTTCAAGATGAACAAAATTAGCGATATTAATTACCTCCCTTTAATAAAAGATACACACCTTTCTGATTGTACGTCTTCGTGGACCAATCAGACACTTTATAGTCCACACCAGCTAATACAAGAGGACCCTGAGGGCCCTAAATCGCTCACCTGATATTTCAAGTAAATTATCATTAAGACTCCATTTCCTATGATATGGCATGAACCATCCCATTTTCAACAGAGTTCATTCTTGTGACCTGGCAAACATTTTGATCAAGTTTCATGAAGATTGGACTATATTTGTGGCGTTTGGAGCTCTTACGAGAAAATTGTCATTAAGGCCCCTTTTCCCGTGATATGGCACGGATCCTTTCCATTTTCAAATGAGTTCATCCTCATGACATAACAAACATTCTGACAAAGTTTCATGATGATTGGACCATATTTGTGGCTTCTAGAGAGTAAACAAAAAAATTGTCATTAAGGCGCCTTTTCCTGTGATATGGCACCGATCCTTCCCATTTTCAATAGACTTCATCCTCATGACCTAACAAATATTCTGACCAAGTTTCATGAAAATTGGACCATATTTGTGGCTTCTAGAGTCTAAACAAGAAATTTGTCGTTAAGGCCCCTTTTCCCGTGATATGGCACAGATCCTTTCCATTCGAGCAATTTTCATATGGGACCACCCAAGGAATATTTCTGCCAGGTTTGGTTGATTTTGACCCATAAGTTTAGGAGGAGATGTCGTTTAAAGGTATTGATGACAAAATTGTCATTAAGGCGCCTTTTTCCGTGATATGGCATGGATCCTTCCCATTTTCAATAGACTTCATCCTCATGACCTAAGAAACATTCTGACCAAGTTTCATGAAGATTGGACCATATTTGTGGCTTCTAGAGTGTAAACAAGAAGTTTGTCATTAAGGCCCCTTTTCCCGTGATATGGCTCGGATCCTTTCCATTAGAGCAATTTTCATAAGGGACCATCCAAGGAATATTTCTGACAAGTTTGGTTGATTTTGACCCATAAGTTTAGGAGGAGATGTCGTTTAAAGAAAATTTGTCAAAATTGTCATTAAGGCGGCTTTTTCTGTGAAATGGCATGGATCCTTCCCATTTTCAATAGACTTCATCCTCATGACCTAACAAACATTCTGACTAAGTGTCATGAAGATTGGACCATATTTGTGGCTTCTAGAGTGAAAACAAGAAATTTGTCATTAAGACCCCTTTTCCCGTGATATGGCACGGATCCTTTCCATTTGAGCAATTTTCATAAGGGACAACCCAAGGAATATTTCTGCCAAGTTTGCTTGATTTTGACCCATAAGTTTAGGAGGAGATGTCGTTTAAAGAAAAAGTTGACGCCGTGACGGACAGACGGACAGACGGACGCCGGACAACGATCGATCACAATAGCTCCCTTGAGCACTTCGTGCTCAGGTGAGCTAAAAATCGTAGAATAGATAGATCGATTTGAATTTATTGTTGAAAGTCTTGAACGCTTTTTAAATGTTGTCTAATGATTTCGGAGCGTTTTTAATCGATTTGAGTGAGTGTTTGGAATGAATAAATGGGGCGCTGAGTGAATGATTTGGTAGTGGTAGTAAATTGACTATCATCTCGATCAAAATCACATCAAATCTCTCGCACAGCGCACCATTCATTCATTCAAAAAAACTCAGCCATACCATTCAAAAACGCTTCGACAGGTTAAAAACGATCCGAAACGATTAAAGACTATTACAATTTCATACAATTCACTCAAATAATTGCACGATTTTATTTGCTGATATGAATTTTAGAGCGTCTTATTGGTCTGCGATGACACGCAAACAAAAAACTGTGTATATTAAATTTTACTAAAGTAAACAATGACAAAAATACGAACGAAATAAGCGGTATTGTATTACCTCCCTTGAATTTCACCAAAGAATGTCAAATTCCCGATGTTCTTAACTGTATTCTTTTGTCTGGTGTCTGTGTCAGACCCTTGCTTGTACAGAAAATGGTTAAGCCAAGCCGATTATCTTAATCGCTATGTTTAATGAATCAATGCGTGACCTGACGCAAGCAGAAATAGGTTCACTCGGGTAGCGTAAATAACAAATGTGACCCGTTAGGAGAAGATTTGGGAAGTTCGTTAAGCATAAGGCTTAGCCCTCGTCAAACTGTGCGGATTAGTGCCCATTTCTTTTTTAAATCTATAGTTGCAATTTTTCATATAGAGGACAATCGTTTGTTTCAATGTACGATCGATTTATATTCATTAACTGAACAACAAAAGCTATATTTTCACGAGTGGTGGAGCCACTATTTCTTTATTGCAAAAATGAGAGTAAATGTGAAATTTCTTGGACATATTTTCGGAAAGCGCGCCATTTTGCACGTGATTGCTTTTCAACGTTTAGTGTGACGTCACTTATTTCGCCCCGCAAAGATGACGTCAGAAAATATAAAATGCACAAAAGTAGGGTATAAGTTTTTGATCATTTCACTGCTTTTGTAGTGAGATTATCATGTGATAATTTACCGTTATTTCTCGATAAACCACCGAAAAGCATTAAAGAATACAGTATACTTGTGATCCGTTTTCCAGGAAAACCTGTTAATATGACGTCATCTTCTAATTTCACATGTGTAACCCAGATACTACAAAACAATTCATTTTAGACCAATCGAATTTCAAAGAAAATACTGACGTTAATTCAATGAGGGGTAAAATTTGCAATAAACTGCGAATTTTGGTGAAAATACTTGTATTGAGAAAAAGATAGAAATTGCTTGAGCATGGACTCAACGCCTACGTCAGAGCCCAGTTTTTAAAAAAACAACTATATAGGTGTATTTTCAAAACTGAGCTCTGACGTAGGCGCCGAGTCCATTACCGTAGGTAAATCGGATATATTTAAACAGCAAATGATGGGATTTTAACCTAATCCCTTCACTGAAATTACGAAAGCTCATGTTTGAGTGAATCTTACGTTTTAAGAAGCAATAAAGCGTTCGTTTTAAAGGTAAATTTTAAACTTTCTAATTTTAACCTGTTTTACCGATCGCCCTATTTTTTCGGCCAATGAAAGGTCGCTATTTCGTTTGAAATTCAAAAAATATATCCCATAACCTGACGATCTATTCGAATAAGTGACCTACGTGATTAGAGGTCATAATGGGCGTGGACTACATTCAAAACCAGACAGTGACGTCATAATCTTGTCTGATAAAAAGTCCCGAAAGACCCTTAACTTGTAATCGAGTATTTTTAATTAAAACGTTTTATTAATGTTCTTTTGAAGTAATGCTTATGCACAATTATTCATTAAAGGGAGAAGAAAAATTCTTTAATACTTTGTCTGCATCTTAATCAAGATAAGATTTGGCGGATAAAGCAATGATTCTGATAATAAAATATCAATCGCAGTAAGAATGACACAGACGAATTTTTTCGAACCAAGCCTTTCTGTACTCCACAATTTCACATTGACATTAAAATAAGAAAAGACGACAGGGTTGAAACGATATAAAAACTCACTTCCTTTTTAAAATGAATACTTTGGATCTCTTGAACGACATTTTAATTAAATCGTTCTACAAAGGTCCCATTCTTATAAAAATGCAATCAAACGTTCATATGAAAGGTACATGTATGCAAAATAATTGTAGAAAAGATACAAAATGCCTACTTAAAGGATTCTAGGGATACAGATATTTGCAAAAAGAAAGTGTTTCGAAGCATATTATGCCTGTGATAGCTGATTAATATCGAAAGCCTGTGTCGCAGCCGTTTAACTATGACGTTTCGGTTGAGAGCCAAAACTTGGTAACTAGAGCTTTTCAATGCACTGAGAATGTTTTCTACTAATGTCTTATTGCAAACTTTATATTATTGATAATGAATATACCGTGGTTTTGTTTGATTGTATGGGGGTTTAACACCGCTTTCAACAAGCCTTCAGTTATATTGCGGAGGCTTGAGCACAATGAATTCTTACCCCAGTAGAACCATTCATTTACTAGTCTCAGGCTGCTATACCACATGGGTCTACGATTGTCAACCCATAGGTGGGAGACAAATAGTCGTAAAGGATAAGTGCCACTGTCGGGGATCGAACCCGGGACCGTTTGAATGATAGACAGACGAGCTAACACTGCGCGGCTGAATATGTCGTGATAGATAACATTTTTCCTAAAAATACGAAATCCCTAAAATGAGGAACATTGTCCGCAAAAAAAGAACAACTACCGGTAAAAGGAATACAAAATCCATTAGCAGCAATCACGAGGTTTTGTTCACCGAAAGTTTTCAGCTGATTTTGTCTCGCCGTATGAACGCGATAGTGATTAAATTCGCTCCTCCCACTTTTTGTTTACCTCGATTTGATTGAAGAATGTATGACGCAACAAAAATGATGACATCATTGATTGACGTGCAACTCATTTGAACAAGCGTTATTTGATGAAAAAATAAGTCGATCGGTAAAACAGTTATAGTTCATATTCTGACAATTTACGCGTATAACCTTGCGCTCCGCTTAGGTTATATCGCGTAAATTTTCAGAAATGAACTATAACTATTACTTATCTACATTTTATAGTATTTCGAACAAATGGCACGAGATTCTAACAGTAAAGGTTGATATCACGGCTCACCGCGCAAAATACAACTATATAGGTAGATTTTGCGCGATGAGCCGTGAAATCTACTTTTTAACGTATGATTTCCGTGCCATTTTATCGATTTAGATAAAACAGGTTTATGCAACACTTGAAAAAGGTTACAATTTACCTTTCAAATTAAAATTGTTGATTGTCTTATATCGTAAGGTTTACTCTAACATGTACAATCATAATTGAAGCCAAGGGATTAGGTTCAAATTCTATCACATGCTTTTAATGGATACCCGTTATACCTATGGTAATGGACTCGGTACCTACGTCAGAGCTCAGTCCTATACCTCATCTATTATAATAAGCTCTGCTGATGTGTATTGGAGATAACTAATGTTCCATGCAGCTCTTCACTGAATTAATAATAAGACTGGTCAATCGTTCAACATAGACAATGCCGATTCGTCATCGATACAGACATGACCTGTGTTCAGGTTGACAAAACGGTGCAAATCGTTTGCCATTTATACCCCACTTTACACGAGTAATTGCGTGCAAAGCAAGGTAAAATTCGCAAACAGTTTTGTCATCTTGATCGCAAGGATGATTTGTGACGTATACATAAACGTACCGGCCTATACAACGTTCGTTTTTTATTCACATTGTTTCCGTTCAAGCGAACGTTGTATAGGCCTACATATATATGGTACAGTCGATATTGCGCGAGCGACCACCCCTATTAAGCGACCACTTTTATAAAGCGACCGATAGCAATATCTCCGTGAAAAAATTAACATTCTCAATCAAGAACATGTTCATCATTGAATCTTATGGCGTAAGAACCCATTAGAATCGTCTCAATGAGACGATTCTTGTGGGTTCGAACATCATAATATTCAGTAAGAATTACGAGACAATATTTATATCGATGGCTCAGCGCGAAACAGATGTAACTTCCTATATGTTTATAGGAAGTTACAACCGTTTCACACTGAACCGGGATATGCTGTCAGATAGCGCATCTTATTTAATATTGCATTAAGCGACCAATTCCATAAGCGACCACTTTTTATTGGTCCCTTAAGTGGTCGCTTAACGCAAGTTTTACTGTTTATGTATACGTCTAATGCTTATGCACTCGCCCTTTTCGGTATTTGAATGTCACAATTACAACCGATTACCCTATCGGAGCTCTCAACTGCTCTAATACTTTCGGCTTCCTACGAACATCCACTCAATATCCTGATAAATCATTTTATCATGCAATGAAGCCTGTATTGACCTGATATCACCTGTCTGATAACATAACATGATATCAGGCAGTCTATTTCTAGAAACAATTGGCATACACTTTCACCTGAATTTCCTTGATTTTTAAGGGTGTGTCATACTTAAGCACTGAAAAATGATGCATGATGAATAGAATAGCAAAAATATCAATGTTATCTGCTCTCGGCTGTGATAAATTATCATGACTCGGCAAAGCCTCGTCATGATAAATTGTCCCAACCTTGACCAGATAACATTGTTATTTTTAGACACTATTAAAGACATTATTCTCTATTACACGTCCGACATTTTCTGTTCTGCTTTCGCAAACTTTGGTAACCAATATCAGTTTTTATCGAACGAATAGAAATTTCTCACTTCTGTGGTGGCCATTTTGTGTTCGTCTATTGTGTTTGACCAGGGTAGTGGTACCGAGTCTAAAAGCTAGTTAAACAAATACCATATTTATAAAGACTAGTAAAATTTAAATATGAAAAAAATGAAATCTAAAGGAAACTACATACCGCGTGCAGGAGAGGTTACCCCTTTAAGGTTCATGTAAAGTGTTTGAGGCCCAGTCTTAAAACACTTTATTGGCCAAGAAAAAGCAGTATCTCCAGGTATATTATATATCAAAATGAAGCTATTCATGAGCATAAGCAGTAAAGCAACACACGACTGCCATAGCAATAGCGGTAAAGCCAAAACATTTTCTTCATTAAAAACAATGTTTTTCTCAACATTTATCAATACTTTTCTTGTGGGCAAGCTCATTTGATCTTTGACGGGTAGGAAATAGACTTTTATTTGTTCTTGAACAAGTGGAGAAAAGTCGTATTTCCACACCCTGAGTTCATCATTATCATCGTCATCATCATCATCAATCCAGGTTAAAAATGTTGTTGTACGTGTCCCGGGAAGCGGCAAGCGGATAGAGGAATCTCAAGCTAAACATAGTTCAATATGAACAGTTTTGTGAATGACATATTTTCATTTCAATATTTTGTTTATTTAATTTTAACTTTACTGAGAATAAGTTCTTACAACTTAGATTAATGCACCTCTATTCTACTTCTTGTACATTCCGACATTCCTGGCTTTCAGTTGTTTTCCCCCTACTTTAGCGTGCATGCCTATAAAATGTTACTCCCCAAGTAAAGAAGGGCTCTGTTATTCATATCACAGATAAAGATATTTCCAAAGTCTACTGCGTACATTTTTGTTTGTTGATATCTTATCCCTAAAAAAAACATTTTATTCAACATTTTTCAAATGTTGTCACTAATGTGTCTATTTACAAAACTATACAACACATGCAGAAAATAACATCTTTATAATCATTCTAATTAAAGATGCGTTCCCTAATTCATCTGAATTGCACTAGAATTTCCAAACATGAACAGACTAAGGCGTCCTGCCCTAGTATAGAAAAAGAGAGACCTCCGCCATCCATATTTTTTTTCATATACAGTACATCCATTTCGTGGCCAATGAAAAAGTTATAATTTTACACATACATGTTTGACCTCGAAAATGGCCTTGAGCTTGTCTCAAGCTTCTGTTACAAGCTATACAAATCTGGAACATGAAGCCTCTATCAGTAACCAATCGAAAAAGTCAATATTAGAGATTCACACCGAAGAATAAAACAATTTGCCACTACCAATCTATCGATGAGTGACAAAAACAAAAAAAAAGATATAGATAAGAGGGGGTAACTCCAGTCTAAAATCTTTATTTCTCAAAGAAACCCTATGATGTTGGTTCTTATTTGAATTGTCTTGTTGAAACAAATCCAAGGAGTTCCCACAAGATAGGGTTTGGGCAAAGCCTAGTGAAATATTTACACTTGAAATCCAAAATATCACCTCTATCTGTAGCTCTAAAAAATTGGCTTTCCACTTACAATCCTACATTGAAGTCCTGAGATGTTTGATCTTATCCGGAACTACAAACAGATGGGATACTTTGATTAAGTAGTTCAATATAGTCTGTTTAGGTTGTTAAGCAATATATCAATTTCTATTTCACAAAATGATAAATATGTAGTAATGTATTATAGATCATTGAATTAAAATAAAACTATAATTTGAAATAAATCGCAGAAAATATTTAACAATATTATGGTGTGGTGTTGCACAATACCTAACATCTATTTTAAACAAGAGAGTCGTAGTGGCCCTGAATCGCTCACCTGAATGAACTGTCTAATTTTTTAAAAAAGTAGGTTAAGAAAGTGATGAAGAATGGATGTCACTAAGCTTAAAAATGCTGTTGCTTCTATACAACAAGAGAATCCTTTTTACCAATTTTCAGGTTGACTTAAAAGGTTTTTATATTATATGACCCCCGTGACCTAGTTTTTAATCCAAAATGACCAAACTTCAAACTCGTCCAAAATTCCACCAAGACAGTCATTATGACCAAATTTCAGGTTGATTGGGCAAAAGATGTGGTCTCTAGAGTGCATACAAGGTTTTTCTAAGATTTGACCCCATGACTTAGTATTCAAACTCGTCCGAGATTTCATCAAGACAGTCATTCTGACAAAATTTCAGATTGATAGGACAAAAACTATGGCATCTAGAGTGCATACAAGGTTTTTCAAAGATGTGACCCCGTGACCTAGTGTTTTACTCCAGTTGACCCGACTTCGAACTCATCCGAGATTTTACCAAGACGATCATTCTGACCAAATTTCAGGTTGATCAGGCAAACAATCTGGCCTCTAGAGTGCATACAAGGTTTTTCTAAGATTTGACCCCGTGACCTAGTTTTTGACCCAAGTTGGCCCAATTTCAAACTTGTCCGAGATTTAATCCAGACAATCATTCTGACCAAATTTCAGGTTGATCAGGCAAAAAATGTGGCCTCTATAGAGTGCATACAAGGTTTTTCTAAGGTTTGATCCCGTGACCTTGTTTTTTACCCTAGTTGACCCAATTTCAAACTCGTGCGAGCTTTCATCAAGACAACCATTCTGACCAAATTTCAGGTTGATAGGCCAAAAAATCTTTCCTCTAGAGTGCATACAAGGTTTTTCTAAGATTTGACCCCGTGACATAATTTTTTACCTCAGTTGACCCAATTTTAAACTAGTCCGAGAGTTATTCAAGACAATCATTCTGACCAAATTTCAGGTTGATCAGGAAAAAACTGTGGCCTCTATAGAGTGCATACAATGTTTTTCTAAGATTCGACCCCGTGACCTAGTTTTTTTACCCCAGTTGGCCAAATTTCCTACTCGTCCAAGCTTTCATCAAGACAATCATTCTGACCAAATTTCAGGTTGATAGGCCAAAAAATCTGGCCTCTAGAGTGCATACAAGGTAAGTGTTGACGGGCTACGGACGACGGACATCCAGCTACCCTCAAAAGCTCACCTTGAGCACTTGAGGAGAGCTAAAACGCAGACCAAACCGGTTCGACATGTATGTTGATAAAATAAATGGAAATTGTTTAAAAAGAGCCTTTTGAGACTGAGTTTTATATTTTAGGTTGTAGTAGTACCTAGTAGTACATTTGTCTACATTTTGATCAAATTTAGGCAAATTTTATCCAGCCGTAATGAAGTTGTTGGTTTTGAACAAAATATCCCTTTTTCATAATGATTTGGCTATTCTGTTGTGAGACATGGCCTCCAATGTTGTGCATCTGCTTATCTAAAACTTCCATTTGATATATTGTTTAGCTGGACAAACTGTCGTTTTTGTAAATAGAAGCAGCATTCACTTTGGTTCAAAACTATTTACATGAACCTTATAATCGATATCTGTCGTTAAGGCTATCATTATGACTTGTATAATAACCAATGTGCGAAAACCTAATAGTGAAACAATTGCCTGTGGCATCGTGCAATAAAAGACAGACGAAAATATACCCAAGCGCAATGAAAACGTACCACCCAAAAATCTTGCACAAACTGTCCTGAATTATAAAAAAAAATTAATCGACTCCGTTTTTATCATCTTTCAACCTATAAAGCAACATGTAGACATTGCATGTCTTAACATCAACCATGAGACGTCGCTGTTTGTTTGGCTTTCTCATTTGATTGAATTTTTGAAACAAGTTTTTAATTGCATAATTCAAAAAACTGTTTCTTAGAAAATGAAAATACAGCAATAGGTTTCACTTTATTGTAAGCAAAAAGCAGTAAAGTGATCACAAATAACATATGGTACGGGGATTTACTAAGAATAATATGTAAGTTTTCATCAAAATCAAAGAATCGTAAATAGCCTTTTGGTGCTTATGTTTTCGAGTGATTTGAACTCCAAACAACATGTTAAGGTCCATCAGGGGACAATGAAGGTACGGTGTAGACATAGAAATTAATGAGCGTTAGCCTATGCTCGAATCAACTTTCTAGACTATGGTTACCGTTCTTCAAAGTGATGGCCAGCATTTTGTACTGCATTAGATAGTATTATACCAAAAATCGAACGACAGAAAGGATTTGCAAACCTACTTCGCAGATATAAGACTAACGATTTTTAACTTTTTTCTTTCGTCATAGGTTCCAAAACCTTCGACCGTTTCTGAGCTTACTCTAACATATTGTGTAGTAAATGGTCCATTACAAATTTATTTAGTTTGGTTATATTCATGTCTGAAGTTTTGGTACATTAATAAAATATTTGAGAAAAAATCAGGTGGTGTGTTTTCATTGCTCGTGAGTATAGATTAACGCCAATAGTTCATACACCTAGAAATATCTAGTAGACTAGAAGATTTTAAATTTAAAAAACTTCATGAATGACCTCGGCATAAGTATCGTTATGGAAAAAAATCCAAAGAGAAATCTGTAACTTAGTCATACGAAATACTTTCAATTCATAGGAAATTAAAACTTTTCGACAAAAAATGAGCTAATATGCATACTTTTTGTAACCATTCCAGTTGTTCTGTGAATATCTGCTTCGCTGTAGCTTAATTGTCAATGAATCACTCAAGAAATATGTATTTTTTCTTATTTATAACTGTTTACGTATTTAGGAAAGGGATTCCATTGCCTTTGAAAATAGATATTTTACCCTTTAAAATGTTAAATCCATTTTTTACATCAAAAGTCCATAATTTGTACCACGTGTAGTAATGAATCTTTCAACTGTCAAATGAAACAAACACAAGGATATGTTTATCCAAACCAGAACATATATATCCTAAAGCGCTTACTCTAAAGCGATAAATGTGATTGAGTAATCGACCACATATCGAAATTGAGCGACCAAAACCTCGTAACTACAGCTTCGATGAATCTGTAGTTACGAGGTTTATCTCGCCCAACGACGTAAAGCGCTGATATGGGGACACAAATTAAACATTCCTATCTCACCATACCCCTACACGATTTTATCTAACGTTATAGAAACACTCGTGGGCCTACGGGTAAAATCGATGTTACCCGTTATATTATCCTTATACCGGAAAACAAAAGGCGCAATAGAATTACTTTCTATTGCATTCGCCATCGGAAGATTTGATTGGCCTATGCATGCTATTGGAAATAAATTAACTCGTATAGTTCCGCAAGTTTATGTGAGTATCGAGAAACCGTTATTACCTATCATTTTCAATGTAAAATTGATCTTTGACGCCTCACTATAAATTGTACAACTATAGTTATAAAAAATACCTTTGTTTATTTGACCCGAATTTCAGCTGTGTGGCAAAATACTTAAATAAGAATTACCAATTTTATCAAGTAACAAATACATATTCCATTCATTACCGTTAGTAATTCATTCCTATGAAAGCAAGTGCTAAGTCGAGTAGGAATAATCAGATTTGTATCGATCTAAACATGCTAAATAGCAGGGTCTTTTAGTTATTTCGTGTCGGTTGGAGTACCTAACAATCGATTTCTGGTATTTCTAACACCAGTACTACCATTACATCCTTTCCTAGCCTCCTGCTGCTATCCCACATAGGTCGGCAATTACAAACCTGTTAGAGGAAGACAAATAGTCGACGTAATTGTAGTACTGGTGTAAGAAATACCAGGAATCCATTGTTTGGTGCTCCAGCCGCCAAGATTCAACTGAAAGAATGTTGAAAGCGGCGTGAAACCCAATTCAAACAAACAAACAAAAAGACTTTGGTTTGATTTATCTTCAAGTGATAATAACTGAAATACGACATAATAAAACTTTATCAGACCGACATGATTGACGTCATATCACAGATGAATGGTCAGACTAAATAACGCGTATCAACGTGTTTCACGAAATAGTCTCTTACGTTCAGGAGAGCAAAGTGCCTGTGAACGTTAGCAAGCACTTTCCTGCTTTCCTATCCTGGGGCCCGTTTTACTAAAAAACACCTTACGATCATTTTTTGCGTAAGTCAACAATAAAAGATGTTTCAACAGTAGTAATTAATCAAAGTACTGAAAGTACTGATAAGTTGGAATGCGTTCAAGAGACTATGATATCAAGCCACTTACGAAGCTGACGCCTCCCGCACAGGTGATCACATAATACGTCTCGACTTATGACTAAAATTCACCAAACCGCGTAAAATATGCGCTAGGTCAGATGACTAGGAACATTTTGTAAAAGTTTTATACAAATCGGTCCATAAATGGAGGAGGAGTTGCGTTCACCAGATTTTTCAAATGAAGGTCTCTTTTTCCATGACACGGCTAATATTCACCAAACCGTGACAATAGGCACTAGGTCAGGTGACTAGGATCTTTTATGTGAAAGTTTCATCCAAATCGGTTTATAAATGAGGGAGAAGTTGTGGTTAACAAGATTTTTTGTAAGTGAAGGCTCTTTTTCCACGACGCGGCTGAAATTAACCAAACCGTGACTTTATGCGCAAGGTCAGGTGATGAGGAACATTCTGTGAAAGTTTCATCTAAATCCAACACGAAATTTTGGAGGAGTTGTGCTCACAAGAAAAGTAGACGTACGTACGGACGGACGGACAGACGGATAAGATGACGCCAATATACGACCGCCTACAGCTGCGTATAAAAATGAAATCCGAGAAAATACTTTGCCTGCACAGTCAAACCGCAAAATTCAAAACTTGCCTTAGGTAACGCAAATGTATGCGTAAATTAAACGATACATGTTTTTTGAAAGCCAAAAATGTTTCTTGAAAGCCAATTTCAATCGTACGATTGCGATACGATCAAATTTCGGTCGTAGGACCTTTTTTAACGTGGCCCCTGAAGGCAAAACACGTGGGGTTGGTAAACTCGTTCAGATATTTGACAAAAACAAAGGCTGTAGTTAACTTGTGATAATCTTCAAAGATATTTAAAGGATTGCGCACGTGCGTATTTTTGCACAAATGAATTTATGTCTAAGCAATTTTAAAAAAAATGGACAAAAGCAGAAAGAGAAGATAACTGTTTGCCTATAGACCCGCAATTTACAGTGAGTGATCAAAGGTAAATTTTGTCTATACAGGCATAGACAAAATTGACCTTTGATCTATCACTTAAACTTGTGGATCTTTACCTTCATCGATCCTTGCTGCGTCCACCATCAAGTGAAATTGTCGCTCGATTTGGAAATGGGGTTCCATTTTTTTAAGAGAAGTAATAAAAAGAGAATATTTGCTGGATCGGGTTGTTAATACAGATAAATAATCTGCAGATTTTGCGCGTTTCTAATAATGGTTTACGAAACAATTAGATAAAAAAAAAAACAAACAATTGAACTACGATATTTTGTTGAAGTGTGTAAAAAGTTCGTTCAGAAAGAGAAACTATACCTCTAAAAGAAGCTGTAAAATAATTCTACGAAAAAAGGTCGTGACGTTACCATATAAGCAGATCACGTGATTGGCTTGTACTATTGCTATATTCTAGGAAAAACATGTCGCGTATTACCAAATAAGCAGATCACGTGACTGGACAGTGCTTTTTGTCAATAGCTTTCTTTATTGGACTTGACTTATCACATGATTTCCAAATATAGTAAAGTATTTGCTACTAGTAAATTCGTACGCAAGTTTCAATAAATTTCGTTTAAACATAAATTAGCGTATTAATTATTTACATGAAGTGATAGTTGGGTAATTGTTCAACATTATTACTTCTTGGTGAAATAAACTGTATGTCTGTGTCAAGTTGAGATATACAAAATAGGCCGGAGTGTATTCTCATCCTGTTCACGTGATATGTGTTATCAAAAAACCCGAAATGAAATTATCTTGTGTTCATTTTGCGGTTTTGTTAAATCTAAGTTGGAATTGCTCCGCATTCCAACTTAAAAATGGTATTCTGCTATGCAATATCTCTTTGGAATCGTCTTCTAAAGACGATTCCAATGCGATATTGCAAGACAGTATCTAACAACGAATAAAAACACCAATTATGATTTTTGATTTTGACTTCGATCAATTTCTTCGTAAGATCGTTTGTAAAACGGGCCCCAGGACGGTTGTGTTATGGCGCTTGCGATTAACGGCTAGCAACTTCACGACTAGCTTAGCGAACAGAAACAGCGTACAACTTGACCATTATTTTCTCGAAAACCTCGCGACTTTCGTTTTGTTTAGGAGTCTAATCTTTAGAATGGCGGAATCTATGGATGAATTTTTTTTATGATTAATTGTATGAATCTAAAATATTCTCTGGTGGTATTGGGGGGACTAAGTTTTCAATCGAGTCACTGTTGTTGCCTAGCAACCGGCAAGGGTTTGCGGTGATAAACTGCTCGCTATTATCAAAGCGCTATAAGCGCTGAAGGCCTGGTTTATAAAGAGTCAAGATGACATTTGAAGGCATGCGTTCCAATTTTTAATATTTTTAGCAGGGTTTTTTAGGAGAAAGAAACCAAGGGTTCCATTTACCTCTAGGGATCGTAAGCCACATTCCTAACTCACTTTAAAGGAAAAATGTCGAACGGTATGTTCACTATATAGCACCAAAAACAACTAATTCTCAAGGTAGAGATTACTACGCCCGATACCGTTTTGCCGACAGGCGCAACTCGTGTTTTCATCATTTTAGTTGAGTTGATTGGTCTGCTACTATTCTGTCAGTTATTTCATTCGATCTTTCTGTCTAAAAATCGTAGTAATGCTGTTTTGCAAGGGGCACAAGCTCGTCGGCTCTTTCTTTTACATTGAATAGAATTCCATGAAAAATTGTATTTTACTGTGGGAACACAAGAAATTGATAGGGTCAATTTCTCCCTTTCCCACAATATTGTCCAACCTATACTCATACTCCGCTATTTTTTTTTTTCAATTTCCAGGATACAGGTTTGTTTCCTATGGCCTGCTAAACCAGGGCAAAAGCTGTTGGCGGCTAGTGCTTTCGTATCCTGAACGCAGGGCTGATCTTTTCTGAAGAATAAGTGTCTATATACAGAATTGAACATAATATAAGTTTATTTATAAGACTTGAACATACATTTACATCGTCATAATATACAAAATACCTATGTGGATCAATGACTAAAATACTGTTCAAACAAAGTGAGAAAAGGCAAAATGAATCAGCGGAAATTGTTTGGGTTTTTTAGAACAATATAAATGAATATATATTTATATCATGACCTACGTCACGAAAGAATACTTATAACCCCGTTGAATGTTTTTGATATTACACGCGTGTTATAACGCTACTGGAATAACTATATACAAATGAGCTAAGAACGCAAAACAACTTATCCTTAAAAAGAAATCATATTGCATTTACTGAAGTCATTTCGAAAAACGGCGTTATAAATAAGTTTCGCGGAATAACTTTGCATAAATTTCTGGAATTTCCTCGATATATCGCATTAGAATAGGTCATACTATAAATAGAATTTCAAATTTGTAATCAACCAGTACCGAATTTATCAAACTCGTCATCTAAAACAGATAGAAAAAAAAAAAAAAAAAAAAAAAAAAAAACCTCGACAAAGCCTCGTTTTTTGGTGGACGTTTACGTTCACCAGCGTTAATACCACGTAAGAACAATCCTGTCAGATGTTAATAGGTTTTCAAAACAGTAGTGCTCACTTAGATCCAATTTACTCTTTTTTCAAGATATGTATCCTTCTGACAACTATGCATTTTAAAAATGGAGTGAAACAAGAATTCTACATAACTTGTTCAAACCTCAAAGACATCTTTTAAGTGCGAAATCATATGCGATTCTGAGATCAAGTGAATGTTTTGTTTGCGTAGAACTATTTTTCAGGTTAGAGTGAGTAATTTGCCCCTTGTTTCCCAATGGTCTATTGGAGGTCACTCATGAAAACTTGATTAATAGAATTACTGGAATGGTAACCTCCCCTGACACTACTAATGTATATAAAACAAAGGCCAATTAATGGAAATATCTGAATACACATAAATACCGATACAGCCCCAGCACGTAAAGTAAAGCATTCAGGTCATGCGATAAAGGTTTATGCAAAGGGATATTACTTTACTTTTCAACACGCGACAGCCAAGCTCGAGACGAGTGTCTGCAATTTTTTACGTCTTTATATAACACTTACCCTTTCTTTCTTTATTTGAGAATGGAAATCGCGGTACAATTAATTATTATCCTTTTATAGAATTTTTTAAGCAGATAACACCATACTTTTAATTATGAGATTACAGAGAATCGATTAGCATTACTAAAAAGGGATAATAATCTAGATCATCTAATTGTCATTTCTTTCCTTTTATACCCAATGGATCAGACAATCGCTCTTTAAACTACACCCGGCATAATGCCGAAAGTTATCGAAACCTTGTAATTACAGGTTTTGGGTTGACGATCGACGATATATGTTGAGAAATATATATCTGAAGAAAAATGTGAACTTTGGTCAGGTCATTTTCCTTTTATTGTAATTTTACATGTTAAATTTCTCTTTTCTCAACGAATGGAAGAATCACGCTAGTATGCCAACAGAAACGTCCACCATCAGTACTTTCAGTGCTTTGATTTATCTGGTTATAGGCGACTCGTTTGGTAAGTTCGGTATTGAATGACCGCCTTTTCAATATCTACTATTCTATACCAGGAGATAAACCACAACACGTATTACTTTCGTATTACTTTCTTAAACACCAGAAGGATACAAGAACAAATAAATGATCATATATTTTCTAATCTTACAATCTGATAGGACTAAAAGTCAACCCAGAAAGAGAGGCGATTTCTGGATTCGTGGTGGTTTGATTGTAAATGTGTGACGGTTTGAAAAAAAAGTGATTAGTTTGCGAACAAGAGAGGCTTGAGAGCTGAAACACCCCCCCCCCCCGCCTTACCCTCCCCCGGCCTGAATCTCCTAACAGAGAATTAAAAGCTACAGTGTTTCTTATAAAACCAGTGAAGCCGCTCAAAGGCAAAATACTTTCCAACCCAAATGAAAATGGTTTCCGCCCATAAACGTCACTCTTTTCATCCGATCATAATGTTTTTCGTAGTTCGATAAGGGTTTACACTGGGTTCATTCCAGTGAAATTTGAGTTGAACCCATTCCTTAGTTTTGGAGAAAAAAATCATCGTTTCCACAAAATAACATATATGTTACAGTGAATATGTAAAATCAGTGATTTTGTAAAATAACTGAAAATTTCAGGGATTTTGTAAAATCACTGATTCCGTCAGTTGTTTTATAAAATAACTAAAATTTTCAGATAAAATATGAAATAAAATAATATATGTGATAAAATAGGGTAATATAGCATTATTTTAAGTGAAAGATGTACTGTATTTTAAATTGTTATCTATGTTCTTATATTTTTAAGAAAACTGCATGTGATTTTTGAAAATAACTGAATCGGTTAGTTATTTCAAAAATTTTCTGAAGAAATCAGAAATATGTGAAACCATTTTTTTTGTTTTCATAACTTAGCATTCTGAATCGTATGGATATCAAATTTTCTTTTCAAACTTGAAAGTTGAAATTAATAACACATATCACATTTATATAGTATTTATTTATTGACATTAAATACAAAATTCAAATAAAAAATTTCATTGTAAAATTGCAATTATCAGACAGATTGGTTTGCACAATCAGATTTATAATTTATATTCTTAATTAAGAGTTGAAGAGGATATTTATTTATTTATTTCATGGATGTATCAAATTTTTCTGACACTGGATGGACACTTTTAACTCTACTTTGAAGAACAATAATGATAGCAAATACTACAAACAATATCAATGTTTGGAAAAGAAATATGAATATCAAACAAAAAAGCGAGAAAACCCAGATGAATTATTTTTAAAAAATTCATTTTACTTATAATCTGCACTGTAATATCCTCTTTTCTCAAAAAAATCTTCTATTATTTTACATATAAACTGAAATTTTCAGTTTTTTTATGAAATAGCTGACGGAATCAGTGATTTTATAAAATCCCTGAAATTTTCAGTTATTTTACAAAATCACTGATTTTACATATTCACTGTAACATATATACTCAAACGCAAAAGAACTAGTTATTGTGTTTAGGTACTTTCGCAGTCATCTTTATGACCAAAACCTAAACAAATTTTATACCAAAGTGCAGATAATTCATTTATACACAGGATGGGGTGGTTCATTTAGAAACGAAAGATTGTTTAGACATATGGTATTTATTAAACTGCGTATTGGGTCAAAATAAAAAAAAATGTCGGTAAATCTGGTTTCGAACAAACTGAATTGAGATTTTAGACCCTTCAAAGGATGGATATCAAACAGTTTCATTAATGTCGTGTATGTCCTCCATGTTGACGTATTACCAGTACAATACGACGTCTCATTGAGTTAACGTAACGTTGTACGACCAAAGGAGGAATGCGGTTCCATTCGACCCGCAAAGCCTGCTTCAGCTCCTGCAAATTGACCCTGACCCTTACTTTTCGACCAAGAAGATCCCAAATATGCTCGATAGGGTTAAGGTCAAGGGAAACGGTTGGTCATGGCAAGATTTCAACGCCAATTGTATTCAAATATTGCCGCGTGATGCGAGTCGGATGAATGTAACAGCTACAGGTCGCAACACCTGATTAATGTACACAGCAGTATTGAGATATTGAGATTGTATAATTACCAGGACGGTTTTCAAATTCCCCATTATCCCATCCCACACCATGACGCTACCTCCATCCGAACCTGTCTCTTTCAACAATCGCTAACCTCTTATCCTATTCTACCGCACTCTGCCATCATGGTAGGCTAACTGAGATTGAACCTAGACTCGTCGGAAAAGAGAGTTTGATTCCACTGACGCCTTCGCCAACAGAGGTTCTTACGGGCGTAACGTAACATTGTACCCGATACTGGCCGGATGTGTCCATTGTTAGAAAAAGTTACACGCGTGCTTCACATGGTACAAAAATGACATACTTTTGACCGATAAAACTGTATTTCTTCACTTGAAATATGCCTAGTTTCTTAGCGCTTCAGTATAGAATTGACCTACGCCCATTAAGGCGATGCATATAATCGTGTATCGATCACGATGAGTTTAAAAATCTGATAAAGAATGACCGATAGAATCAGTCTGATTAACTTTTGTTTAGTTTTCTTGATATCCATAATTCAGTTTCTTAGAAATGATTATCAAGGTTTCCACTGTACGCACACACGAACGCAATACTGACGTGTGGCGTTTGGTCAGTGGATCTGAAACAAGTGTACAGGCAAATTGGATGAAAACGACAGTACGTCAAACGTTTTTTTTTGCATGGAGTTTAACGCCGCTTTTAACTATCATATCGGGGCTGATGGAGCACATAACATCGAATTCCTGGTATTTCTCACACCAGCACAACCATAACATCCTTTTCTAGCTTCAGTCCAACCGCTATCCCGCATAAATTTACGATTATCACCCCAGTGGTGATAGACAAATAGTTGGAAAGGACGAGGGCCGCCGGCGGGGATCGAACCTACGTCAAACAATCCGAGTATTGAGCATTGACATTTTAACCTTATCAAAGGGACTATATAATTTTTGAAATCAAAATGATGTTCTGTCAAAGGCGATAAGTCCATTGTTTTGCCCATTTATATAACCTCCTGCCATTAAATAACTTTAATCAATCATTCAAAATGGAGAAAGGTTCAGAGCGCTTCCCACAAATGACAAATATACGTCGCTGAAGGTGAATAGGAGGACCCTTGTCATCCCCATTTTAAGGGGGTGTTCCCTTTGACGTATGACCATCACAAAGAAATATAAGCTGCATTCAGAATGACAAAACGGTGCAAACTGTTTGTAAATTATTTCCCGCTTGCGTGCAAAGCGGGATTTAATTTGTAAACTGTTTGCGCCGTTTTTTCATCCTGAACGCAGGGAAGGTATATTAGCTCTGGAAAAAACTTCAATGTAAATTAAGCGGTCGAGTAGAATAAAAAAACAAAAATATGTCGTATTTAGGAAGTCGGCGCACATTTAAAAGAAAAAAAGGCTATTCTATAACATTCATTCACAAAAAAATTAACAAAGATTGTATGCATGAAATGCACATTTATGATATTTGAATCCCGGATGAATATGTGATCAAATTACCCGACGACAAGCTGAAACAAATGATATTCAATATGATTGAAATCCATAAGCAGGCGACGATTTTTTTGCTTATATTTTTAGGATTAACGCCAACCATAAAAGTACCGCTATTAAATTGCAGCGGCTAATTGGCATATCCATGCTTTCCTGTTGTTTTTTTTTCCTAACACCAGGACCCTGTTTTACTAAACATCTTACGGTCATTTTTTGCGTGAGTCAAAAATTAAAGTTGCTTCAACACTTAACTAAATATGGAATTCTGCCATGCATTATCTCATTTGATTCGTCTTTAAAGAAGATTCCATTGAGATATTGCAAGACAGCATCTAACAATGAATGAAAACATCAGGTACGATTTGTGATTTTGACTTACGATTATTTTTTTTCGAAAGAAGTTTAGTAAAACGGAACCCAATACACCCACAAAATTCAGTTCAACAGAGCCCATCCCACTTAAGCGTAAATCTACCGATATTTGTCCATTGGTTGGAGGAATAAAAATGCGTGTCAATGACTACTGTCAAAATTTGGGATAAAAAGGAAATTGGCCAAGCCGTAGATCGAGCTAATGACCTGCGGATGGAGAGCCGTATGCATGTTCGATTGAACGATGAAACAAAAGTAATAATTGGACGAACACTGCTTTGATATGGAATATAACAAAACTGATCCAGACGGCATATTTGATGTTGCTATAGTGGTGGTTAAAGCTAGCAATCACCTACAAAATGACGCGCTTTAAGAAAACAGGTCTTAAAAAATTGAAATCTAATCTCATTTTTTCATTAAAGAAATCGAATAATCGTTTGTTTTTCGAGTAAGATTGGTCCATATTTCATTGAGTCTTTTTTTTTTATTCCTGTAATGAAATATAAATCGATCTTACACAGAAACAAACGATTATCCTTTATTTCATCACATTAAAAACATATTAGAAAACATTTTTATGTATGATAAGGTAATTAAGAAATCGTTCTTATTTTAAATTTGGTCTAGGCAAATCTATCTACAAAAGTAGGAGATTGGCTAGAAAGAAATTCAACATTTAGTCCTCGTTTTATCATGACGCCGCGTATATGGGTATAGTCTCTTAAAAAGAAATATTTTGGGAAAGCTTCATTCAAAAGCATTCATGTAATGTAAAGGACTTGTCAGCATTTTCGAAAGGAGCTATCCTTATGATACTATCATTCTGAAGGGATTACAGAAAATCTTACAAAATTGAAGAAAATCTTATGAAAACTCTAGACTCAATAGAGTGTTACTAAAGAAAAGATAACGGACGGACAGACAGACGGAGAGACTAACGTGCGCCGGGCGGATCATGACATCACTAGAGCTAACTAGAAAGCCATGAATGGCTTGAGTCGCTCCACAGGCTTGAAATTCTTGTAATCTAAGGTTAGACTAGATTTTTTAGACATATATTGGGTTGAAATGATTTTCAAAGTTTCCACTATTATAACATATAGAGAAATGACCTCCGCCCATAAAAGACATATTTTTCATCCAATGACAATAATTTTTGGCTGAATGATAATGGAACACCAATGGATCATACTAATGAAGTTTGATTGATATCCATCGATTACATTCTGAGAAATGATTTTCAAAGTTTCCACTAAATAACATAGAGAGAAATGACCTCCGCCCATAAAATACATATTTTTCATCCGAGCACAATAATTTTTAATAGACCGATAAAGAATCACTCAAGGATCATTCCTGTGAAATTTGGTTGATATCCATCACTTAGTTTTTGAGAAAATGATTTTCAAAGTTTCCACTATATAACAAATAGAGAAATGACCTTCGCCCATAAAACACACATTTTTCATTTGATCACAATAGTCTGTTTGGTAGACTGATAGAGGGTCACCCAAGGATCATTCATGTAAAATTTGGTTGATATCTATCAGTAAGTTTTTGAGAAAATGATTTTCAAAGTTTCCACTAAATAACATAGAGAGAAATGACCTCCGCCAAAAAATGCGTATTTTTCATCTGATCACAATATTTTTTTGTAGACAGATAGAGGGTCACCCACTGTTATCCACTATATAACATATAGAGAAATAACCTCCGCCCATAAAATGCATATTTTTCATCTGATCAAAATAATTTTTGGTAGACTGATAAAGGGTCACCCAAGGATCAATCATGTAAAATTTAATTGGTATCCATCATTTAGAACCTGAGAAAAGTCACTTTTTACCATATTTGGAAATTAGCCACGCCCATTAAATCCATGTTTTTCATTGGATCAAAATTTCTTGAACAACTTTGAAAGAGGGTCACCCAAGGATCATTCCTGTGAAGTTTGGTTGAAATCCATCCAGTAGTTTCTGAGGAGAAGATTTTTAAAGAAAACGTTTACGACCTGACGCACGGACGGACGGACGGACGCACGACGGATTCAACGCCATGACAATAGCCCCAGTGACTTTCAGCCAGTGGAGCTAAAAACTATTCTGACGTTTTTGTTCAATGATCAAACACAAAAGTAATGGTAAAAACTTGAAATGCATATTTATTCTACTCGCATATGATTGCATATCCGGACGCAAACATTATCAAATTACCCGAGAATTAATTTGTGTGCACTCATTATAATTATTTCTTACGCCATAATCTTAAGAAAAGGACAAAATTCAATCTGCTCTGAGTTAGAGATGAAAAAACGGTGTAAACTGGTGGTAAATTAAATCCCGTTTTTCACATTTTTCGGTTTATTTTCTAAATGCGACCCGATACGCGAAATGGGGCTACTTCTATCTTGGAACTGCGTAACAAAATTAAAAAGTAACCAGTTTACTACAGGTCAAACAAAGATCGAATTCCCCAAAAAGTATTCCAAAGGATATAAGATTGAGCATTCAGAAAATGGTCAAAATGCAAAAAGTTTCGACCCTAGTCAGCTTGCGCAGACCGCGCAGTCTGACTAGGGTCGACACTCTACGCACTGCCCAGATGGCCCTTTTTCGCGTGACTGGTCCCATATATAAAATGATCAGGCATATAGAAATTGTAGCAGTTTCTTTAAAGTAGGACATAAAGGGTGAAGATAACAACCGGAATACGTTTTTTTTTTATTTTACTGCATTTAGCATTTTTTATGAAAGGTGGGTTTGTGAAATATGATAGTAAAAGTGTACACTTAATAATGATGTCATTATATTTTGCGCTGTTTTAATGTCAAAGTACCCATACCATATTTCAAAGGGAAAGTGGAAGCTGAATAGAAAATATGTATTGTCATCGTTTATTTTTTACATGTATTAGGAATATAAGACCACAAGAACTTTGTCCAAGTTCCGGAAACGGATTTCGGATTAAGTAACATTGTGACCATGACCTTTGACATTCAAGAACCCAAAACAATAGGACACTTTCTTGGAGCATGGGCAAAAAAGGTTCATGATTCTAGTTCACTTCGTTCTTGAGTTAGAGACCCGAAACGATAAAGGTCTACGGACAGATGGATGGACGGACGGGCAGAATTAGTGAGACCAATTTACCCCCCCCCCCCCACCTCTTCTTCTTCGTAGGTGAGGACATCAATATTGATTTTGAAGCAGTAGGTCAAATGCACGTTGAAAGATATTACGGCTAATAAATGTGAAACAAGAGCACCGTGATGGTCCTTAATCGCTCGTCTTCGTATCTTTGTCTTAATTAATAGTTATCAATATTTCCAGCAAAATTCATAATTGTACTTTTATGATTTGTGGTAACTAGAGTGTGAATAAGAAAATTGTCGGTAACGCCCATTTTCCTGTGATGTCTTGTAAATCCTTCCCATTTCAAATAGGGTTTGATTGATTGAATGGAGTTTAACGCCGCTTTCAACATTTTTTTCAGTTATATCGCGGCGACTAGAGTACCTAACAATGGTTTCCTGGTATTTTTCTCACCAGTACAACCACCACATCCTTTCCTAGCCTCCAGTTGCTATCTCACGTAGGTCTACGATTATCAACCCATGGGTGAGAGACAAATAGTCAGAAAGAATGAGTGCCGCCGTCGGGGATCGAACCCGGGACCTCTAGATTGACAGTATTTTAAATAGGGATTTTCCTTGTGACATGACAAATATTCTGACCAAGTTTCATGCAGATTGGACCATATTTGTGGCCTCTTAGAGTGTAAACAAGAAAATTGTCATTAAGGTCCTGTTTCCGTGATATGGCACGGATCCTTCCCATTTTCAATAGGTTTCATCCTTATGACCTGACAAACCTTTGGACCAATTTTCATGATGATTGGTCTATCTTTTTTGGCCTCTAGGGTGTAAACACTTAGATTGTTGACCTCTGATGACGCACTAAAGACATTTAATGATCAAAAAAGCTCACCTTCAGCATGATGTGCTCAGGTCAGCAAAAAATAAAGTAAATGATACAGAGGATAAACCTTGTTCCGTACAAAATTTATTTTTCTTTAATTGATTGAACAACAAAAGATGCATGTAAGAATAGATATATAGGCACTTACAATAGTTTTGTGCTGAACGCTAAATCTAAGACATGAAACAGCTTTTACAAAATTCTTGATCCACCCTTGTATTTAGTTGACAAAATAAATATATGGACAGTAACAAGAGCAAAGCAAGCGGGTGCCAACACTCGTCTGTTTATAATTTCTTAGGCAAATAGAAATATATCAACTTGGTACCTACAGAAAGGTCTTGTACCAAGCAATAATCATGTGAAATATGAAGGCTCTATGACTTACCATTCAAAAGTTATGACCAAGGTCAAATTTTTTTAAGAAATTTGACCTTGAAAATGACCTTGACCTTGACTGATGACCTTGAACTTGGTACCTACAGAAATGTCTGGTCCCAAGCAATAATCATGTAAAATATGAAGGCTCTATGACTTAACATTCAACATTTTTTTGACAAAGGTTTAATTTTTCAAGGAAATTTGACCTTGAAATATGACCTTGACCTTGACTGATGATCTTGAATTTGGTACCTACAGAAAGGTCTTGTCCCAAGCAATGATCATGTGAAATATGAAGGCTCTATAATTTACCATTCAAAAGTTATGACCAAGGTTAAATTTTTCAAAGAAATTTGACCTTGAAAAATGACTTTGACCTTGACTGATGACCTCAAACTTGGAATCTACAGAAAGGTCTTGTCCCAAGGAATGATCACATGAAATATGAAGGCTCTATGACTTGCCATTCAAAAGTTATGACCAAGGTTAAAGTTTGTCACGCCAACGCCAATGACAACGCAAACGACGCCTTGGTGATCATAATACCTAGGGTTTTCTTTGAAAACAGCAGAGCTATTTATGGGATACTTGAGTACCCGCGGGTAACGAGATCTCAGGTACCAGAGACTACACAACCAAGCTCTAGTAACAATAATGAAGACGACGTCCCTGGATAAGTGGACTCAAATCCCAGCATTAACGAATCTGCAGGATTGTAAGCCATCTGTTTCAATCATTTTCTGAAATTGGTCTCCAAAGGTAAAAAGTAAGTCAGAGGTAATCATCAGGACCCTGGTAGGAACCTTACCCTACCCAATATCTGGGTACTCGAAACAGTCTTCAATTCTTTTCTAAAGTTGATTTCCAGATGGTCCTGCAGAAATGCATCAGATAGTTTGGGAGTGCTGGCTACTTATTTGCGAGTCACAGACTTGCAACACCTACGTCCCATTAAACGATGTTTGAATTAGTATGTTTGGACCACTTTTACAAAATTCTTGATCCACCTTTGTATTTAGTTGATGAAATAAACATCTGGACAGTAATCATTGGATACTTGAGTACCCGCGGTATCGAGATCTCAGGTTCCAGGGTATAAAATTTCTACTCAGCCAACCTCTAGTTACTATAATGAAGACGACATCGCTGTACAAGGGGACTCAAATCCCAGCATTAACGAATCTGCATTCTTGTAAGCCATCTGAGAAGACAATCATGTGTACTAAACATTTCAACTGTTAATCACTGCCCTGCCTTAAGGGTGACAAACAGTGCAAAGTGTTTGCTAATTATACTCCGATTTGCATGTGTACTTGCATGCAAATCAGGTATGAATTGCAAATAATTTGCACCATTTTGGTATCCTGAGCTCAGGACTGCCCCCGGCTGGTATACCTATACTAATAGTAATATACTAACTGTGCTATTTTACTCTTTTACAAAAAGTCTTGCTCTGTCTATAATTTCCCTTTAACATAAATTGTGTCCTGATTCGAGAGCCCCTGGATTGCGATGCTGTTATTATTCAACAGTTTGTTAAGCCACTATGCTTTTGGCAGAAAAAAAAGTAAAATAAACAAAATTTGGATATCTTGATATCTCAATTGCTGGCAAGCAGTTACTCTAATCCAAAATTTGATTCTGATTACTAAGGCTTTTTTTTCCACTGTATCAAAATAAGGACCTAGAGCTTTGGATAAAATAAACTGAAACCATGGTTCCTACAGTTTGATTCCAAAGAGCAAGTTCAACCCTAACTCCGAAGAGTAAGGAGTCTATTGGACTCCTATCACATGAAATGAAGGAGTCCAAGCTCAAGGTAAGGAGTCTGAATTTTCATGATAGGAGAACATATTGGAAAAGAAGAAATTGCTTGTTAGAAGCAATTTCTTCTTTTCCACAATGTTCTTCCAAAGAAGATCATTTTATTCAAAATCATTTGGGATGGAAGCAAATGTGTTCTTCAACAACTTTTGAAGCGAAAAGATCTAGAGTTTAGGCAAGTGTTAGACAGGGGACTACATTGTATTTCATATTTTTGTTATTAAAAATATTCCAAAATGACCCTTGACGTCCAATGGATTCCTAGCAAATGGAAGGAGTCCAAACTGGTAAACAAGGAGTATTAGACTCCCGGAATCACCTTAGTGTCGAACCTGGAAGAGTGTTTTTTTTTTATTTAGCCTACTAATGTTTGCTAAAAGGAAGAGATTGATACAATTTTTTTCTAGCTAATACACAATTTCAAATATGTTAAGGATTTCTAGAAAAAATAATATGATATTTTTCTTTAACAAAGCTTTATTGTTTATATAAATGTATAAAAATCTAAATAAAAAAATATTTTTGAAACAAAAACAAACAGAATTTTACAAAAATACCATACAAATAGACTTCAGACTTATGAAATCGGATATTAATAAGATTTATATATGGGTTTCAAATATTGAGGCCAAACATTGCAAAGAAAATTGGATTTGAAATAAAGGGTTGAAAATAAATAATAAGAAGTCATTTGTTATTCTTTTAATTGGTATTTTAAAGTGTTAAATAGGAAATCACGATGAAATGAGCAAACATTTTATTTGCAATTGAAGGGACGAGGATACCAGCAACCACCACAAAGCTTTTAGAAAGATCACCAATTGGCTAAATTTACTGCAGCTCAGTGGCTAACCACTAGGGCCTGTGCTAGCTTTTCAAATTCAGGAGTCATTGATCCCTTGAAGGTGAATTTTTAGGGGTCAAAACTATTGTTGAAGGTGTCAAACAATTAAATGAAAGGATAAAAAGTTATGCTTTCTTTGATATGATAAAAATATAATACGTACTTAGTGTATTATATAAAAGAAATATCTAAAAAGGTTGGGAGAATTGAAAATTGTCAAGGCTCTGCCGAGACAGTTATCAATTCTCACAACCAAGTAAGATATTTTTTCATACAATTCACTAAATACGTATTATATTTATTTTGTAACCTCTATTTGCCTTATTTTTGTAGATGTTTCCAACAGAAATGCAAGTTTCTAAAAATAACCGCATTATATATTTGTTAAAAAAATAACTGTGATTTCATAAAAGATATCATATGGGATGATGTTATCACACAGATATTTGTATAGTTATAAGATGAATTACTTTTTTGTCTTCTTTGTATCTATCTCTACAAGAAATTCATATGAAAAATGAATCCCTTATAAAGTTACAGAAAAACAATTATTTCTTATACATTTTCATTTTTGAGCAGTATCAAGATTCAATTCAGAAAGGAATAAAATAACCCCTGACAGAAAATTCTAGAGGTACAATAGAATATTTTCAAGTTTTTGATGGTCAAATCCCTGGTTAAGACTCAAGCATGATTCCTAATCTACAGAAACTGTTAAAAATGTAACACAAAGGCTCAAATTGTAGTTTTCAAAGAGAATTACTATTGTTTGAATGTTTTACCCATCTTTTAAAGTAATTCAGTCATATTTTGGAGGCTGGAGCACCTGACAATGTGCTCTTGGTTATTTCTGACTTCCATACTATCATTATATCCTTTCCTAGCATCCAGACGCTTTCCAATTGCGGTTAACAATTATCCACCCAATGGTAAGACACAAATATCAAAAAAGGTTATGTCGAGGGGTAGGCGTAAGACTATTGTAAGTGCCTATAAATATATATAGGCACTTACAATAGTTTTGCGCTAACCCCTTGATGTGAACCTATGCCACCCAATGATTGAAGATCTGGGTCTGAGGTTATGAAACTTTTCTCTTTCTCAATTCAAATTTTTCTCAAATTACAAATCTAAAAATTAAATCTGCAATTGTGCTGTAATACTGATACAAATGTATGAACATAAAAGATAATATTGTTAAGTCTCTATAAATACCAACTAATCAATATTATCTTTTATATTCATATGTTTATTTAAATTCAAAATTTGAGAAAAATCTCAGTTGAGCCTGAGAAAAGGTTTATAACCTCTGGCCCAGGAGTCTGATCCTCAACCAACCACACCATGACCAACAGTAGTAAAGAAAATAATCAAGTTGTGATAAAACATTTTTCCACATTTAAAGTAAATCAAAAATGCATCTGAATGATTTTAATCAATTAGCATTCATTTTCATTTATCTTAAACTAGACCTTTTGCAAAGTGGACTTGAACTCCCATTCCCCCCCCCCCCACACACACACACACACCAGAACTTTGTCAAAATGTAAGTGCTGTTAGTGCAGGATATTTTTGTAACAGATATTGAGGTCACAAGCAGTATTTGCATTAAGTTCCATGATTCTAGGTTACTCAGTTCTCAAGTTAGAGTCCAGAAATGAAAATTGAACAAAAATTGACTGTGACCTTGCCCTTTGACCTATGTGAGCCCAAAACAATAGGGCATTTCCTTAAGTCATAAGCAGCATTTGTATGAAGTTTCAAAATTCTAGGTCACTTGGTTCTAAAGTTAGAGTTCAGAAACAAAAAGGTCTATGGACGGACAGACAGATGGACATTCGAACGGATGGACAGACACGGCAAAACAAATATTTTTCCCCCTCTATTTTGTAGGTGGGGGGTATAAATATTAATGTAATGGGATTGTGGTTTGGAAAATTTGTCATTACAAGGCTTTGCGGGGTCATGATGATAAATAGCCGAGACCAGATAATATTGATATTTGAAGACACTTACATAGGTTTATCATTCTTTTTATCTTTGTTCAGTGAATTTTGTGTGAATTAATTTTGATATCCATTCATAATTGTAGGAGAAATGCTCTGGACAAATTTGGACATATACGATACAGACAGACTTACACACATACACAGACAAATTGCAGTAAATACTGTAGTAAATATTCTTAACCCTTTCCTGTTTTAGAAAATTTTGGACCTGTCCAAATTCAAAGGTTCTGCAGACGAAAATTTAAAGTGGATTTAATTTGAAAAATATCCATTTGGTAGGGTAGAAAATAGCGTGGAAAATGAAGAAATTGCTTGTCAGAAGCAATTTCTTCTTCTTTCACAATGTTTTCTCAATTATAAAATCACAGGCACGTGAAAAGCAGGGATTAAACAGCAAAGGGTTAAACAGAATTCTAATTTTTTACAATTATTGAATCACTATTATGCCATTCAAAACATCTTGAATTCTTTAGCAACCTCAATCTATTTATCATGAAATAATTAAAAAAAATCCTATTCAAAAATCAGATTTGATAACAAGTCATGTACATTGTTTAAAAGTTTTCAAAATGATGTGTAAAAGTGGGAAAGTTCTCGTATTTATTCATGGCACCACAGGCTCTGTCTACATTCAAGGTCATTGGTGGCGGTCCACAGCTGAAGACTCCAACTTGTTGAACCTGAAAATACATGTACATCTTATAGAATTAGATTCCTCAGTACAAAGTACATGACTTATTGCGATGAAATACAGGAGTCCCCCACTCGATTAAAAAGTCATTTTTAACATATTAACCCTTTGCTGTTTAATCCCTGCTTTTTATGTGCCTGTGATTTTATGATTGAGAAAATATTGTGAAAAAAGAAGAAATTGCTTCTGACAAGCAATTTCTTCCTTTTCCACACTATTTTCCACCCTACTGGTTAATTTTCAAATTAAATCCACTTTTAATTTTCGTCTGTAAAACCTTTGAATTTGGACAGGTCAAAAATTTTGTAAAACAGGAAAGGGTTAAGGGGTTAACAAAATTTGGATATATAAAGGATTGGTTTAAACCTATTTATTTTACATTAATTGGGAAACAAGTTCTGAGAACTTAGATTAATACCTCTCGATTCTGCTTCCTGGAAAATTCACCAGAACTCGCGCCAAAAGTGTAGGTCTATGAAAGAACCAAGATCAATAGCAGCTCCCAGGAATCAAACTCTGGACCATTAGGTCAAGAGGCCAACGCTCTACCTCTAGACTGGGGAGCCACACATATATAAAGGATGACAAAATTGAGAAGACAAAAAATAAAAGAAGAAAGTAGGTAACTACTTTTCATTTCTTTTTTTTTGTATAAAAAAGGGCAGATGTTGAGCTTACCTTTGGATGCTCTTCATGAATGGAGGTGAGAAAATCCTCAAATTGAGGGCGTCCAAAATGTGTCCTGGCTCGTAATCCAGTAAACAAACTCTTTCCTTGAATCTTCTGGAACTTTCTTTCACATATGTACTAAAATATCAAAAGATTCACATAACCAAAAGAATTAAAAAAGTTCTAACTTTAAAGAGAACAAGCAAATTCGTTGAATTGATATCCCCCGACGAACATATTTTCATTGTCAATGGAGTTAATATCAAACTTAAGTACAGGTTATCTTTTATCTATATCAACCTATAGTTTTCAAGAAATAGCGCGGAAACGAATATCACTCTGTATGTATATGGCTTAAACAGTCAGGGGCAGTTACTCTAAATTCGACGGTCGAACCAGGTAACCCCTACGATATGCGCATGTCCTCTTTGTAGTGAAGCTGAGTGCCAAGTTTCATTGAAATCCGGTCACTAGTTTTCAAGAAATAGCGCGGAAACGAATATCACTCTGTATGTATATGGCTTAAACAGTCAGGGGCAGTAACTCTAAATTCGGCAATCGAACCGAGTAACCCCTACGATATGCACATGTCCTCTTTGTTGTGAAGCTGTGTGCCAAGTTTCATTAAAATCGGGTCTACAGTTTTCAAGAAATAGCGCGGAAACGAATATCACTATGTATTTTTATGGCTTAAACAGTCAGGGGCAGTTACTCTAAATTCGACTGTCGAACCGGGTAACCCCGACGATGTGCGCATGTCCTCATTGTAGTGAAGCTGTGTGCCAAGTTTCATTGAAATCCGGTCTATAGTTTTCAAGAAATAGCGCAAAAACGAATATCACTCGGTATGTATATTGCTTAAACAGTCAGGGGCAGTAACTCTAAATTCGACTGTCGAACCGGGTAACCTCGACGATATGGGCATGTCCTCATTGTAGTGAAGCTGTGTGCCAAGTTTCATTGCCCGCTCTATAGTTTTCAAAAAGAAATTGGTTCCAAAATAGGTCAACCAGAGGTCTCACTTCAATATTTTTTTCAAAAGAAGGTAAATTGATCATCTTAGAAATTCGACCAAGATTGGCACTTTACACACAGATGGTCCCCTTTCACATGACAGGTCAAATATTCAATTCATAAACTAAATGAGCCTTGCATGAGATTTCCAACAATTTCAAATATGGGCAAAGCAAAGACTCTGACCAGAGTCTTCACTATGTGCTTATTAGATCGAAAAGGTCTCAAAGTGTCAGTGAAACATCAGGTAATTTTATATTTACAGAGTGCAGCTGTATATGCTACTCAGTATTTGCACCTCACAAACATTTCAAATTGTTTGAAATGCCACACACAGACTCAAATGATATGTCCAGTAATTCCAATTAATGATAACAAATAGAGTCAAAGGGCTGGTTTTACTATACAACTTACGGTATTTTTTTGTGAAAGTCAAACGTTAAAGTTGCTTCTACAGTGGTAAATAAATATGGAATTCTGCCATGCATTCTATAGACGATTCCAATGAGATATTGCAAGGCAGAATCTAACAATAAATGAACACGCCAGGTACGATTTTTGATTTTGACTTATGATTAATTTTTTTCATAAGAAGTTTAGTAAAACAGGCCCCAACTTACCAACATGGCTGTTCTCAGGTCAAATTTCTGCTGGAACTGAGTGATGAAGATATGAACATCTACTAACTGGTCCGTGTCATTACTCTCTACCTGTAGTTAATAAATTTTGAATATTGACAAGAACACACAAAGCTGATGCCATATTTGAATAAAGATGCTGGATAGCAAGAAAATCTTTGATGAAAAAGTGGTATAATTCTTACAAAATCCTATCAAATTTAAAATGTTTTCAATTCTTTCCTGAAGTTGAGTCCCAATATTAGTAAACGTCTAAGAATTTCTTTACCTTAAACAAGGGATTAACTATAAATCTACGAAATACAAGATTATAGCCTAAAAGAAATTGTGTATACCGAAAGCAGGGACTCCCAAAATTTAAGAAAGGACCCCTTAGATCCCAGTTATTGAGTCCTTTGCATCCCATTTTGTTGATGTCAGAATAAAACCATGACACATCATCCTCTGGGGGAGAACAAATACAATGTAGTGGACAATGTAAAAAATTGCTTATAAAAAGCAATTTCTTGATTTTCTACAATTTTGTTTAAAATTTCTTTCGGATTGGACAAGTCTTATATTTTGTCTTAAATTTCTTGATTGTTTGAATTGAGTTTTATTCCGCTTCCAATAATTTTTCAGTTATATTGCGTTGGCTGGAGCACCTAACAATGGATTCCTGGTATTTCTCTCACCAGTACTACCATCACATCCTTTCCTAGCCTTCAGCTGCTATCTCACGTAGGTCTACAATTATCAACCCATTTGGTGAGAGACAAGTAGTTGGTAAGAATGAGTGCCTCCATCAGGGATCAAACCAAGGGCCTCTAGCTTGACAGCCTTACCCGCTACTAACTGCGCTATGACAGCTCTTAAATTTCAACTTTCCCTCCAAAACTACATACCTCTCTAATAATATCTGTCAACCATTCAAACTGTTTTTGAGTTCTTGTCACCCACAAAAAATACACCTTCTGACAGGGGAATCTCACCCCTGGGGTCTTGGATTTGAACACTATGTCTTTAAGGATGGATGCGAATGGTGTAACACCGATACCCCCACCCACTAATACAGACACTTTATACCGGTACCAGTCCTGATGACCTTCACCAAATGGTCCATCAATGTAAACCTGGAAACAGGAGCAGGAAACCAATTGTAGTTAAGTAAAAAGGTGTTGTTTTTCTTAAAACAAGAACAATTTTTTATCTGTTTTTCGAAATTCTTCAGTCATATATTTCATTATATATTTCTAAGAAAGACCTTCACTTAAAACATGATCGATCAAAAAAACAAGATTTGTTTGTGAAAAACTTACACCCCCTTCCCCCAAAAAAGGCAAATTGATCAGAACTTTAACTTCTAAGAATGCCCTTTACCTTTTACAATTAAATTGAAATTGACAATTTGAATAATTTTGGAATGAAATTGAATGAGTGTGTGGAGCAAGTTTTGAGTGAAATAAAGGGGAAGTTATCCAATATCGCTAATTTTAATCAAGATGAACAAAATCTGCTATATCTGTTACCTCCCTTTTATAAAATATACATACTTTTCTGTTTGTATATCTTCATGGACCAATCAGACACGTAAAATTCCACACCAGCAAAAAAAATCGTATAATAATTTGATTGATATGAATTCTTTTCTAGTGATTTCAGAGTGTTTTTGATCGATGTGAGTGATTTGAATAAATGAATGTAGCACTGAGTAAATGGTTTAGAATGATTTTGATCAGAATGAGTGTCAATTTAACAATAGTGTTAACTGTATCAGCTGATGAATATTGTAGATGTCTATTATTATTTACAATATGAGCAATTTATTTATCAAAAACAATCTTGTTGAGTAAAGGATACACTTAAGAACAACAAATCATCCTACTTACTTTTGGGAAGGGTTCTCCATTCCTGTTGTTGATGTCATATGTTTTTCTCATATTCATTGTCCATGGTCCAACTGCACGAATATGGAGACTGAGATTTTCTTCATGGGGTGCTGAAGTCAGTGTGAAGGGATGGTATTCACTTGATCCAAGTTCTAGACACGCAATCCTGACCCACTGACCTGATTTATACTCAAAGCTTGAAGGTCGCTTGAAGGTCAAAGCAAGGACATCTTTTTAGAAGGAAAAGAAAAATACATAAAATGAGACTTTGTGTGACATATGCGGAAAGTGAAGTCATCAAGATGTCTGAAATGCCACGCTGGGAATCAAACCTTTGTCATGCTCACCTAGAATATTCCTGCTTTGGAAGGAGGTATAGACAAAGATCAGCCTGCACATATGTGCATTCTAACCTTGGTCTATACCACCTGATTTTCCTTTTAAAACCATAACATAACACTTTCAAAATCAGTACTAATTTGCAATTAGGGGCCTCCAGTAATTTTAGCACTTTGATTAGATGATAATCTAACCACCATTTCTATTTAGCATGAAAAGGGTTAAATTAATTCTCATTATCTTCAGAAAATTCAAGTCAATAGCTATTAATAAGGAGCTGATCTTATTCTGGGTACAAATGGATAACTCAGTATGAAACTGTTGTAACTGCCTATTTGTTTATAGGCAGTTACAACTGTTTTGCACTGAGCCATGGAAATGATAGTGTTGTAAATTTCACCGACAATTTCCAGTACTCTTCTCTACTGTCTACATAAAAGTACACACCTTTTTAGATATGAAATAAGAGCAAAAACAGAAAATTAAATCACTCCACAAACAAACAAACAAAATTTTAGTTTTCTTTGGCCATTTTATGAAAACAAAAGTGCTTTTTTTCCCCTCTCTCTAGATATGTCGCCAAGTGGATTTATACCTCCCTTCAGCTTTTTGTCCAAGTAACATAAACAGTTTTCAGACAATTGTGACCTTGACCTTTGTGACCCAATGACAATAGGCAAATTCCTTGGGCCAGGGGCAACATTTTAATAAAGTTTCATGATTTTAGGTTGCTTTGTTCTTCAGCTATAGTCCAGAAACTAAAGACTTTCAATGATACGAATGACAGACATACTAGTGAAAGACAAACAGACAGACAGATTAAGTAGGTTGGGGTATACTAAACAGACCAATATAAGTAGTTTTGTGAGGAAGCATTCTATGAAATCCTACCTGATGGTAATAACTCGGCTTTTTTCACTATGATTTCAGTCTTCTTTCTGCTCATACTGACTAGTTTATCAAACACGAAGATTGCCAGCGGACCGTACAGGAAATTTTGTGTCAGTGGAGCTTGTACGAGACGTCCTGACCCGTGTAGAATCATGAAGATATACAACAGGATGTAGAACCCGTGGGTAAACCAGAAGGCCTTGAATAGGTTACGTCGGGCATACGGAATGGCAAATACAAACATGATGATCACTATCAGGGTTAGAATAATTCCAGTGATACCTGGTAAAAGAATAAACAAGATGTGTTTGTGAAACACGAATGCCTCCGTAACGGCATTTTTTTTTCAAAGTTTTACCTTGACAGATGACCTTGACCTTGACACATGACCTTGACTTTGGCACCAGCGGATGCGGATCATTGAGATCTATCATCATGCCAAATATTAGCTTTGTATCTTGAATAGGCTTGAAGATATTGGCAAGGTCAAGTTTTCGGGTTAAGTTTTTTCAAAGTTTGACCTTGACAGATGACCTTGACCTTGTCACGTGACCTTGACTTTGGTACCAGCGGATGCAGATCATTGAGATCTATCATCATGCCAAATATTAGCTTTGTATCTTGAATAGGCTTGAAGATATTGGCAAGGTTAAGTTTTCGGGTTAAGTTTTCAGACAGACGGACGGACAGACGGACAGATGGACAGACAGACGGACATGAGAAAAACAATATGCCCCCGATCTCTCGATACGGGGGCATAAAAACATACATGTACTCATTTGTAATTTATTGTACTTTTCAATATAGGCACTTACAAGAGTGTTGTGCTGATCCCTTGATAACTTTTGAGTTATATGATTGATCGATTGAATGGAGTTTAACGCCGCTTTTAACATTTTTTTCAGTTATATCAAGGCAGCTGGAGCACCTAACAGTGGTTTCCTGGTATTTCTCTCACCAGTACAACCACCACATCCATTCCTAGCCTCCAGCTGCTATGTCACATAGGTCTATGATTATCAACCCATTGGTGAGAGACAAGTAGTCGGAAAGAATGAATGCTGCCGTCAGGGATCAAACCTGTAACCTTAAGATTGAGGGTCTGACACGCTACCATCTGCGCTATGACGGCGGCTTTGAGTTATATGAATACAGTTGGCATATGTAAATATCATAGAGAACTAAATTATCTTGGAGTCTATCCATATCAATAGCTGTAGGATTTATGCCCTAAATAAGCTTAATTTAATTCTTTAACCTTGACATATGCCATTGAACTTGGAGCTATCTGAAAGTTTCTTTAAAATAGCACAGCTGCACATGATGAAGAATAACAGAGGTTTTTCAAGTAATTATCTCCCTTGGGTACTCTTCAGTTAAATGAACATAACAATGCAATTGAGGGGGAGGCCTTCTTGTCTCCACTCTTTACTAAATTGAAATTTATCTGAATGAATCAGTCCATTTTTAATATTAACAAGTGCATGTCGTATTGTGATGCAATACAGGAGTCCCCCACCGGATAACAAAAAATCCTTTCTTATAATATATCTCCTACTAACTAGATCTATAACTGTATACAAAATTTGAAGTTGCTAGCACATTAGGTTTTGAACAAAATGTCCCAAACAAAAATATAAGAGTAACAAGAGGACCAAGATGGTCCTAGATCGCTCACCTGAGTCTCTTTAACCCCCGGGATATCACATTAATTAGATAGGCAGATGTCAAAAAGAAGATAATTGCCTTAGATCAATACCATGGAACGTTTTCAGCGAAGAGCAAGACAGATATGCCTTTTTGCTCTTTGATTCTATGTAAAAAGGGATGCACCCGGATGGACCCCCAAATGTGATCCCAGGGTCAACTGGACAAACTTGGAAGAGGTCCATAAGATAATGCTACATACTAAATATGAAAGCTGTCTGCCTACTGGTTTCAAAAAAGATTTTAGAAGGTTTTCCTATTTTCACCCTTCGTGCTCAAATGAGCTAAAAGGGATGCGCCCGGGTGGAGCCCAAATATGACCCAAGGGTCTTGATATGAACAAACTTGGTAGAGGCCCTCTAGTTGATGCTACATACCAAAAATGAAAGCTGTCTGCCATCTGGTTTCAGAGAAGAAGATTTTTAAAGATTTTCGCTCTTTGATTCTTTGTAAAAAGGGTTGGGCCCGGGCAAAGCCCAAATATGATCCTAGGGTCTTGATATGAACAAACTTGGTAGAGGTCTACTAGATGATGCTTCATACTAAATATGAAAGCTGTCTGCCTTCTAGTTTCATAGAAGAAGATTTTTGAAGATTTTCATTTTTTTACCCTTCGTGCTCATAAGAGATAAAGGGATGCACCCGTGCAAAGCCCAAATATGACCCAATGGTCTTGATATGAACAAACTTGGTAGAGGCCCACTAGGTGATGCTACATACCAAATATGAAAGCTGTCTGCAATCTGGTTTCAGAGAAGAAGATTTTTAAAGATTTTTGCTCTTTGATTCTATGTAAAAAGGGTTGGGCCCGGGCAAAGCCCAAACATGACCCCAGGGTCTTGATATGAACAAACTTGGTAGAGGTCCACTAGATGATGCTACATACCAAATATGAAAGCTGTCTGCCTTCTGGTTTCAGAGAAGAAGATTTTTAAAGATTTGCATATTTTCACCCTTTTTGTTAAGGGTAAAGGGAAAGTTAAGGGTGGATTTCAATTATTTGAACAACTTTGGTAGAGCTTGACCCAAGGAACATCCCTGCCAAGTTTCATCAAGATTGGCCCACTGGTTTAGGAGGAGAAGATGTTTAAAGAAATTGTGGACGAGGGACGACGCACGACGCACGTCGCACGTCGCACGACGGACGACGGACATTCTACGATCACAATAGCTCACCTTGAGCACTTTGTGCTCAGGTGAGCTAAAAACAACCAATGGCAAAAACTCCAAAAGTGGGCGGAGAAGAATGATTCTTGTACATGCCACTTGTCCTCAATGAGATCTATAAGTGTACCAAGTTTAAAATTGCTAGCACTAATGGCTCAGGAGATATGGTCCGGACAAAAATGTCAGGATAAAAAAAACAACAAAGCGCAATAACTCAAAAAGTGGGCGTGGCTGAGTTACAGTTCTTGTGCATTACACTTCTTCTCAATGAGATCTACCAGTGTACAAAGTTTGAAGTTGCTAGGGCTTATGGTTTAGGAGATAAGTACGGTACAAAAATGTAAGGATAGAAACAACAAAGGGCAATAACTCAAAAAGTGGACATGGCAGAGTGACAGTTCTTGTACATGACACTTGTCCTCAATGATATCTTTAAGTGTAGCAAGTTTGAAGTTTCTAGCACTTATGGTTTAGAAGATATGTTCGGGACAAAAATGTAAAGGTAAAAACAACAAAGGGCAATAACTCAAAAAGTGGACATGGCAGAGTAACAGTTCTTGTACATGACACTTGTCCTCGATAAGATCTATCAGTGTACAAAGTTTGAAGTTGCTAGCACTCATGGTTTAGGAGATATGATCCGGACAAGAATGTAAGGCTAAAAACAACAAAGGGCAATAACTCAAAAAGTGGGTGTGGCAGAGTTATGGATCTTGAACATGACACTTCTCCTCAATGAGATCTATAAGTGTACAAAGTTTGAAGTTGCTAGCACACATACTTTAGGAGATATGTTCTGGACAAGAATGTAAGGTAAAAAACAACAAAGGGCAATAACTCAAAAAGTGGGCGTGGCAGAGTAACGGTTCTTGTGCATTACACTTCTCCTCAATGAGATCCATAAGTGTACCAAGTTTGAAGTTGCTAGCACACATAGTTTAGGAGATATGTTCCTGACAAGAATGTAAGGGTAAAAACAACAAAGGGCAATAACTCAAAAAGTGGGCGTGGCAGAGTAAAGGTTCTTGAACATGACACTCCTCCTCAATGAGATCTATAAGTGTACCAAGTTTAAAGTTGCTAGCACATATGGTTTAGAAGATATAGCCCGGACAAGAATGTTAGGGTAAAAACAACAAAGGGCAATAACTCAAAAAGTGGGCGTGGCAGAGTAACGGTTCTTGAACATGACACTTCTCCTCAATGAGATCTATAAGTGTACCAGGTTTTAAGTTGCTAGCACATATGGTTTAGAAGATATAGCCCGGACAAAAGCGTGACGGACAGACAGACGGACAGACGGACGGATGGACAGACAGATGAACAGACGGAATCGAGCAAACCTATAGTCCCCCAACCGGTAACCGGTGGGGGACTAATAAAATAGATTATCAAAATTCAATATTTCAAAACAATGTGTAAATGTCATTAGAAACTAATTTCTGACAACTTTAGGAATTTTGAATTGAAACATCGAAAAAAAGCACTTTTTGATTTAAGTTGTGTGGAATATATTTCAGAAATAAGGCTTCAGAATCGCTGAATTTTATAATTTTTGATAAAAACAGATATCCTTCATTGAAAATCATTAGAAGCAACTTTTTGAAACAAGAGCTGTCGGAGGACGGCAAAGCTCGACTATTCCTAGTACTGGATAGTAACAGCAAATCAATATCGACATTGGAAATTCAATAACATGAAAGACAAGAGAAAAGAAATCTTTGTCTAGAGGCTGATATTATGGTCACAGAAGCATGAGCAGAGTTTCAAAGCAAAAGCTTTAGTAGAATTAGAGATATAACTGATGTACAACATTTGCACATAAAAACACAACCAAGATTTTCTGAGTCCGAAAAGGATTAAAATTCCACTAAATTAAATATCAGAGAAATGAATCTTTTTCTGTAGGCTAATATTATGGTCAAAGAAGCATGTGTTAAGTTTCCAAGCAACAGCTAAAGTAGAAATTGAGATATTACAGAAATACAACATTTGCACGTAAAAACTTAACCAAGAATTTCTAAGTCCGAAAAGGGTTAAAAATCCACTAAATTCTATACCAGAGAATTGAATCTTTATCAAGAGGCTGTTGTTATGATCATTGAAGCATGTGCAAAGTTTGAAAGCAATAGCTTTACTAGAATAAGAGATATAACTGATGTACAACATTTGCACGTAAAAACTTAACCAAGAATTTCTGAGACTGAAAAAGGTTAAAATTCCACTAAATTCAATATCAGAGAAATAAATCTTTGTCAAGAGGCTGATATCATGGTAACAGAAGCATGTGTACAGTTTCTGAGCAAAAGCCTAGGTAGAAATAGAGCTATAACTAATATACAATATTTGCATGTAAAAACTTAACCAAGATTTCTAAGTCCGAAAAGGGTTATAATTCAACTAAATTCAAAATCAGAGCAATGAATCTTTGTCAAAAGGCTGATATTATGGTCAAAGAAGCATGTGCAGAGTTTCAAAGCAAAAGCTTTAGTAGAATTAGAGATATAACTGATGTACAACATTTGCACATAAAAACACAACCAAGATTTTCTGAGTCCAAAAAGGGTTAAAATTCCACTAAATTAAATATCAGAGAAATGAATCTTTTTCTGTAGGCTAATATTATGGTCAAAGAAGCATGTGTAAAGTTTCCAAGCAACAGCTAAAGTAGAAATTGAGATATTACAGAAATACAACATTTGCACGTAAAAACTTAACCAAGAATTTCTAAGTCCGAAAAGGGTTAAAAATCCACTAAATTCTATACCAGAGAATTGAATCTTTATCAAGAGGCTGTTGTTATGATCATGGAAGCATGTGCAAAGTTTGAAAGCAATAGCTTTACTAGAATAAGAGATATAACTGATGTACAACAATTGCACGTAAAAACTTAACCAAGAATTTCTGAGACTGAAAAAGGTTAAAATTCCACTAAATTCAATATCAGAGAAATAAATCTTTGTCAAAAGGCTGATATCATGGTAACAGAAGCATGTGTACAGTTTCTGAGCAAAAGCCTAGGTAGAAATAGAGCTATAACTAATATACAATATTTGCACGTAAAAACTTAACTAAGATTTCTAAGTCTGAAAAGGGTTAAAATTCCACTAAATTCAAAATCAGAGCAATGAATCTTTGTCAAGAGGCTGATATTATGGTCACAGAAGCATGTGCAGAGTTTCAAAGCAATAGCTTTAGTAGAAATAGAGATATTACAGAAATACAACATTTGCACGTAAAAACTTAACCAAGAATTACTAAGTCCAAAAAGGGTTAAAATTCCACTTAATTCAATATCAGAGAAATGAATCTTTGTCTAGATGCTGATATTATGGTCACAGAAGCATGTGCAAAGTTTCAAAGCAATTGCTTTTATAGAAACAGAAATATTACAGATAAACAACATTTGCATGTAAAAACTTAACCAAGATTTCTAAGTCTGAAAAGGGTTAAAATTCCACTAAATTCAATATCAGAGTAATGAATCTTTGTCTAGATGCTGAGATTATGATCATTGAAGCATGTGCAAATTTTCAAAGCAATAGCTTTAATAGAAACAGAGATTTTAAACACTTGCATGTAAAAACTTAACCAAAGCATTACGCCGACGCCCGGGTGACTGGAATAGCCCCCCTATTCTTTGAATAGTTGAGCTAAAAATACCATGACATGATAGTTTGTTTGGATTTCTTTCATTTTGACTTATCATTTTCATTATTTCAATCATAGCAATTTCAATGAGTCTCAATGACACTATTCCAATATGTCATCAAAATAGAGGTTCTATGCAAGAATAGTTGAAATAATTTTATGTCAAATCGAAAATACCCCCTCTTTTTGTAGCTCTGCTTACCTGTAATTGTTGTCCATGCCCAGTAGTGGAATGACGTGAGGACATCAGATCTGAAACAAAGGATCTGATTCATATTAAAACATGTTACTTCTTTGAACTGATATCAACTGCATAAGTGTGCATTACGTCAAACACTTCCCTTTGGCCCATATTTTGTCATAAATGTTCATATTTATAATCTCAATTTTCAATATTGTCAATATTTATATGAAGAGCATCTTGGTTTAAATAATCAACATGAGGTCTGATACATTATTCTTATTTCTAACTATCTATATAAGGAATAAAAAAATAAAATTCAATATGAACTTTTAACTGTTGAATCTATCAATGCCCTTTAGGAACAAAAGCATTATAGAGGAAAGATTGCAAAAGGTTTGATAATGGTCCAAATATTAAAATGAATTTAAAAAAAAAGAGATAAGCAGCCCTTTCCTGTATGTTCCCACAATTTTACATCTTTGTGACAAAAAAAATGACGAAATATTGTGGAAAAAGTAGGAAATTGCTTAAACAAGCAATTTTTCCCTTTTCCACAATATTTTGTACATCATAGAATGGTTTCTTTTAAACTTACAACCACTTCTCTCTTGTTGTCTAAAATGTATTTCAATTCCGTCATGTTTAAAATTTTGATAAATAGTAAAGACTTTTAACTTTTGTATTCCTCAGAAGCCTGGGTGCTTGACACTTTATCTGTAGGTTCCATGGTCATCGGTCCAATTTATGGGCAAAACACATAATAGCCTGTCCCAGTTTATTGGGCTATTGAATTGAGTAGTAGAGGGTTAAAACCACTGCCCCTCCCTAAGCACATTATAATGTTGGAGGGTGACTCTATAAGCTTAGGCTTTTGTCCGATCAAAAGAAAATAAATAAATATAAACTAAGTAATGTAAGTGAAAATCTACTCACGCCCTGAAGTACTCCCTAAAGACACAGTTGAGATCTTGAGATGACCATGTAGCAATGTGATAGAAATTCACTGCGTGGCCTATTATATGGGTCACTGAAATGTAAGATCATCGAAAAATTCATGCCTTGCAGAAAGTTTTCAATTTCTTTACAAAAAATCTGCCCCTAACAATGATTGGATATAGATTCAAATCCATGAGCCTGTGCGTGATATTCTCTACAATTTCATAAATGCGCAAAGCAAAGACTTTTAGCCAGTCTGTGCATCCGCACAGTCTGACCAAAGTCTTCACTATGCGATTTGTAGATAAATATGGTCTTATAGTACCTGTAGACAGTTAGGCAATCTTCTAATCTGACTATGTAACTGTCCGGGCTGCTAATATTTGCACCTCACAAAGGTGTCAAATTGTTGGAAATGTCACGCACAGGCTCATATATATATCCTAGTCCTCTTAGTAAGGCATCAGTCTTCTGTGAGTCTAAAATTCAGCAGGGAAACTCAGTGAAGCAATTAATTTGTGATAATTATAGGTAGAAGAAACTGTGAAATTCATTTTACAAAGCAAAACTTACTTTTTCTTATACATGATTATTTTTCTTTTTTATTTTTGAATGGCAAACATAAATTACTATTCACAATTACTATACCTGTAAAGACAAGGGCAAGGGCTGCAATAAACTGGTGGAAGTCATGAGCTCTGTCAAATGGGATGAATCTATGGAGAAAGGTTTCTCTAAGGAATGTGATAACATTGCGACTCATTGTTACAAGAAGACATGAGTAGGTCCACATCATGCCACTCGCAGCTCCGCGTGTAACAGTCACACCATAACCAGCCAGTCTACGTAAACCAACATGCTCTCTCTCAAACGAATAATCTGTAATGAAAAGATATCATTTCAACTTCTATCTAAACATGAATGACAAAATTTATCTCTTTTTTCTATTTCCAATCTGTTCATTTATATCAAGACCAAATATTCATTTCTTTATACATGATAAAAATAGTCATAAAAATATAATGAGAAACATACATGCTGATTATCGTCATAATCATTATTGTCTCAAATGATATTTTTGAATGTGTTTGATGTTGTTTTCTGTTAAGAACATTATGTCTCATTATAATCATTAGTTTTTCACCAATTTTGATGCCTGAAGATCTTTAAAGCCAGCATCATATGGATGCTTAACTTGACAGTTAACATATTTGTGAAGATAAGGATCATACCTTAACCTTAAGGTAGTGGACCCGTAATTGTTCAGCAACCTTTGGAAATAATGAACTACAACAGTGTTCAATGAGATTTCCTTATGGTTTCATCAGGGTACCTCATAAAATTTGTGAAAGATCATGAGGTCCGAAATGTTGTTGAATTTATACAGGTCCACTACCTTAAGCTTAGGTGAAGCCTGTTTTAAGGATGCACCAAATATAGGGATACCTTTCTTTAGAATATTTTATTTATATCTTGTTATACAGTTTTTGACCCTTTTGTTTAATATGACATTATCAAACTATTATCATACAATCACTAATTCTAATTCTTAATGTCTTGGCATGCCACAAGCTGTAGAAAAAGAGGAAAATATGCTTGTCACAAGCAATTCTTTCAAATTGCCACAAACTAGTTTCCCCTGCAAGATATTTAATTCCTTACTTGAATATACAAACATTTTTTCAACTTCTTTCAGTTAAGACCATTGATAAATCGAACAGATTTTTAACTACTTACAGAAAGCTCTCTCCAAGAAGATATCACAAGACACCAGAACATACAAAGTGACCCAGAAAATCTCACGTCGATAGTTTTCAATATACTTTGTGAACTGATACACACGCTTTTGAGTTTTTGTTTCTGGTGCTTTTTTCGTTTTGGTTTCAATTCTAATTTGTGACCTTGAGCGTTGAATATTTCTTTGTTTTAGGTTATTGTCTATCAGTCCTCCTCCACTGAAACAAAAATACATGCCCTTGTTTAAATAGACATTTAAGAAATAAACATGGGCTAAAATTCAAAAAGGGTTACTATTTCTATATTGAGGAAAGGTTTCTGAACCCATGTTAAACAACATTTTATTCACAGGTTAAATATGAAAGAGGCTATGATCAAAACTTATAAATGAGTAACTCAGAGAGTAGTATTTGGGTCGGATAACTTAGAAGGAAAATGGAGAAAATAATACAAGTAATTTCTTTTTTTCCCACAGTTATTTTATAAATAAAAATATCTCTCTCTCTTTCTTGAGTGTCGTCAGAAAACAGAATATAGTATAAAGAAATAGCCAGCATTCTACAAGAAAAGTAATTGTTCATGTTTATAACAATAATGGTAGAACAAACTCTGTGACCACTTAACCCTTTCCTGTTTAAACAAAATTTTGAACCTGCCCAAATTCAAAGGTTTTGCAGACAAATATTAAAAGTGGATTCAATTTGGAATATAACCATACAGTAGGGTAGAAAATAGTGTTGAAAAAGAATAAATTGCTTGTCAGAAGCAATTTCTTCTTTTTTCACAATGTTTTCTCAATCATAAAATCACAGGCATGTAAAAACGATCGTTTTATAAATTGAAAATGAGTGAAATAGAATCATTGAAGAAAAAGCAACCAAAAGAATTTTGGAAGTATTTTAAAACAAATTCTAAATGCCAAAAACACGAAATTACTTTAGATGAATTTCGAACATATTTTGAAAATCTAAGCAATGAATTTTGTAAACAAGATAATGAAACTGAATACAATTTTGATGAAAATAAAGAAACGAGCTTTGACGAGTTAGACCTACCTATAGAAATTCAAGAAGTTATTGATGCTATTCATACACTAAAGAGAGGGAAAGCAGCCGGAAACGACTGTATATTGAATGAATACCTGATCGAAAGCGCAGATATTTTAGCTATGCATTTTTGTGACCTTTTTAACGCCATTCTAAATTCGGGTTCTTTCCCCAAAAGGTGGACAGAAGGTGTTATTTTGCCAATACATAAAAAAGGTGATATCAATGATACGAATAATTATAGAGGCATTACATTAATAAGCTGCTTTTCGAAACTATTTACAAGTATTTTGAATAAACGCATCGCTTCCCTCTGTGAAAACAATAATGTAATATTCGATTCGCAGTTTGGTTTCCGCAAAAAATCATCAACAATAGATGCTATTTACGTTTTAATGTCTCTTGTTGAGCATTATATAAATAATAATAAACGTCTTTATGTTGCTTTTGTCGATCTTACGAAATGTTTTGATTCTATACATAGAAATAGTCTGTGGTTGAAATTATTCCGAATGGGTATTCGAGGAAAAAGCCTAAGAATTGTTCGTGATATGTATGATAATGTAAAGTCTTGTGTCAAATCTTTTTCTGAATACACAGATTTTTTTCAATATGCAGTAGGATTACGCCAAGGCGAGGTATTATCTCCTTTGTTATTTTCCTTATTTGTCGAAGATTTGGAGTTATTCTTGCAAAAAGGTCACGAATCTGGTATCAATATCGACGATATTATATATATATTGCTACTTTTTGCTGATGACATGGCTATCATTGGAAAATCGCCAGAGGAACTTCAAAACAGTCTAAACTTGCTATCAGAATACTGTAAAATTTGGGGACTTTCTGTAAACGTTGAAAAAACTAAGATTTTAGTCTTTAGAAAAAGAGGTCCAACATTGCCAAATGAAAAGTGGTCTTTTGACAACCAAGTTATAGAAGTGGTTGATAGCTTTAATTATCTAGGCGTCGTTTTCTATTACACGTGTAATTTTGCTGATAATAGAGAATATCTTGTAGGGAAAGCTCTTAAAGCAATGAACTATTTGCTATTCAATTGTAAAAAGTTCGATCTTCGCTTAAAAACTCTTTGTGATCTGTTCGATTCCTTTGTCGTTTCAATATTAAACTATGGAAGTGAAATATGGGGATTTACTAAATCCAAAGAAATTGAACGAATCCAATTAAAATTTTGCAAACGTTTATTGGGTGTAAAACCAAACACTTGCAATGCCATAGTCTACGGTGAACTCGGCCGACATCCTTTATTCATTGAAAGATATTTGAGACAAGTTAAATATTGGTTTAAAATTGTTAACACGAATAATATTCTTATTAAAACAATTTACAATAAATCACTTACAGACTATGGAAAGGGACTAAATAATTGGGTTACAAAAACCAAACAGATCCTTGATCAATACGGATTTTCGCATGTTTTTACAGAATACAACAAAGTCAATGTTAAAGTTTTTATATCCTTTTTAAGAGAGAGAATGATAGATACTTTTAAAAATGAATGGTTTACTACAATAAATAATAGCAAGGTAATCCATACATACGTACATTTTAAAAATTCGATCGATTATGAAACATACCTAGACATATTACCTAGAAATTATAGATCATATTTTACTAAACTGCGATCATTTTCTTTAACACTACGCATTCAAACTGGAAGGTATTCTAAAAATCATACGGAAAGAGAAAGGAGATTCTGTCAATGCTGTAACAAATCTGACTTAGAAGATGAATATCACTTCATTTGTAATTGTGAATTTTACATGGAATTGAGAAAAAAATATATCGATAAGAAAATATATCACCGCCCATCAGCTTATAAGTATTATAAATTATTGTCTTCTACAAATAAAAAAGAATTATTGAATTTATGCAAGTTTATTAAAGAAGCACTCGCAAAAAGAAATAACTTACTTAACCAGACCTTATCATAAGGTCATCCTCTAAAAATACTATGTATGTTCTTCGTAAAAAAAACATAATAGAAATTACCTGACTGATCCACTAGCTACTTTCCTTGTTTATTTACATGTTGTTTTTTTGCACTGCTTTGTATATACACGTGATGAGATTTATATATACATTTATGTGTTATGACTATGTACCATACATGTACACGTCAGAAAATAAATAAACTGTTCTGTTCTGTTCTGTTCTGTAAAAAGCAGGGATTTAACAGCAAAGGGTTAATGAGTAGAGATCTTTGCATTTGATTTAGGCAAGGTAAAGTCAGTCTGTCCACAAAGGGAGAAGACTTCTTCTCACAAAAAAATTCAAGGAATGTTTTCACACAATTCTTCATTGAATGTTCCAATACTTACCCAAAAGATTCTAGGAATGTTTTACGGCGTTCTCTCATTGAATGTTCCAAAGATTGATGTTGACCTAGAACACAGAAGTGAAAGTATGAATAACAAATCATTTAATAAAAACCTGTGCATACTGATCTTGATCTATACTGTCTGCTAAAGCTATTAGTACAGATGGAGTATGCTGTGATAGAAAAAAAGGACTAGAACTAGGACTAGAACTAAAACCTTTTAAACCCCAAAAAAGCAAGCTGGTAAACCTGTTTCACTGATGGCATTCGGAACACTACTTGGCCAATCTCACGATGAACCTCAGATGTACATAGACAGACTATTTTTAAAAATTACGGGAAAACCTTAGAAAAACTTGATGACGTCAGTTAATATGGTGTTAGCCGTGAAACTTTGAGTGAAAACATCTGACATCGCTAACACTACTCGTTTAAGTCACTGACACCATCATATCCTAATATAAATAACTTCTTAAATTCTTAAATAGATTCTTAAATAACGGCTGAAAAATCTTTATTTTTGAGAATGATTTGTCATTCTCAAAAATGAAGATTTTTCAGTCGTTATTTACGGTAAAAGATAAATCTAAAGATAGCACCGCTTGTTTCCATGCTAGTTTTTCTTACACTGTTCCGCATAACAAAATGCACAATTTCATAACATACCATCCGCCTTACATACATGTGAGGTCTGTTGCAGTTTACAGAAATGGCAAAGTGATGTTCTGAAAGCACTGCTCTGTGTCAAAGAATGAAAACAAAGTAAAATAACTAAAAAAAATAAACTAGTAGAGTTAAAATTCTAATGCACTGCAGTCTGTAATCATAAGAACATAACTGCCAAGTTTCAAGTCAATCACACAGAAGGTGACAAGTTATGTTCTGGACAGAGAAGTGGACACATCCCATTTGCATTCGGAACACCACTTGGCCAATCTCACGATCAATCCTCAGATGTACATAGACTGACTATTTTTAGAAATTACGAGAAACCCTTGGGAAAACTCCATGACGTCAGTTAAAATGGTGTTAGCCCTCGAAACTGCGAGTGAAAACATTTGACGTCGCCAACGCCACTCGTTTAAGTCACTGACCTGAATTCATCGAATCCTTAAATTAATATCTTTAGATTCTTAAATAACGGATGAAAAAATCTTAATTTTTGAGAATGATTCGTCATTCTCAAAAATTAAGATTTTTCAGCCTTTATTTACTGTAAAAAATATAAATCTACAATGCTAGTTTTTCTTACACCGTTTCCGCCTAACAAAATGCACCATTTTGTTACATACCCATCCGCCTTACATACATCCGAGGTATGTTGTAGTTTACGGAAATGGCTGAGTGATAGTCTGAATGATCCCATTTGCTGGATGCCTGAAGGCCACATGCCATTGTGATCACATAAAAGTTCCAGTTTTTAGATGGGCATATGAAATGAAAAATAAAACACAAGCTACCTTGTAACTGTAGTGTTGCATTTTCCAGGACTCTCTCGTATTCATCAGAAACAAAAATCTTCTTAAATGCATCGAGAGCCATGTTCTGTCCAATTTGGAGCCCAGCTTGTGCATACAGGGTACCAACTAAAGCCTCAATTTCTTCTGCCTCCAATTTACTGTCAGAAAGCTCCAACATGGATCTGAAACATTCAAGAATATCCAGCATGTGAAAAAGGACAGCGCCTAAAAATCATATTTCAAAACAGAAGTCATATTTTAAAAAGTCTTTAACTCTCATTTAGTAGAATGCTGAAAGATAGAATAATAAATGCAAGCAGGTAAAATCTCAATTTTTATTTTATTGTTGTTTTGTTTAGACATCTCTAACAATAAGTTACTAGCCACGGTAATTTTATTAATTCCTGAAATTGCCCAATTTTAAGAGGTGGTACGTTTTAAAGGTCATGGAGAAAAAGGTCAGTATTATCAACAATCAATTATTGTTTGCAGGTCCAATTTATCCAAGACCTCCCAGAAAATGATGAAAGATTGAAAACTATTTACTTGATAAGTTTGGTAAAATCTTCAGTAGTTAGCTGCCCCTTCCCTCTGATGTCATACATATCAAATAGCATCTCAACCTTGTCATCAGCATTCCCTGAAAAGAATACAGTAAAACTTGTGTTAAGCAACCACCAAAAAGCGGTTGTTTATGGGAATGGTCACTAAATACAAGATAAAATGATAAATGTGACAATTTTCTTTGAAAGCATTTATAGATTGTCGGTCGAGTCATACTGAATCCTATGATGTTCGAACCCATTAGAATTGTCTTATTGAGCCTTGACAATGATCAATTCTCCCAACCTCGTTAGATATTTTTTCTCATACAAAACACTAAGTACGTATCATATATACCTGCATCATTGTAACCACATTTAGAAGATTGTTATTACCACAATGAAAGAGACAAAGGATATACATGTATTAGTTAAGATTCTTTTTTTCATAAGAAGGGACATTAATAATACGTACTTAGTGTTTTGTATGAAAAGAAATATCTAACAAGGTTGGGGGAGTTGATAATTGTCAAGGCTCTGCTGAGACAATATTCAATTCGCAAAATCAAGTAAGATTTTTTTTTTATTCAATACACTAAGTATGTATTAAATTCATCTTATAACCTCTATTTGACTTGTTTCAAGCAGAAATGCAAGTTTCTAAAAATAACTGCATTATGTAAAATTGTTCTAAAAATATCTATGTGATATCATAAAAATTATCATATGGGATGTTATCACAAGGATATTTGTATAGTTACAAGGTAAAATCATATAGAGGATAATTGTTTGTTTCCGTGTAAGAAGGATTTATCTTTTATTGAGTGAACATGAAAAACTTACAGTGTACAAAAAACTAGCACGGAAACAATATAGGATATCTTAACCTTTATATTTTAATGGCAAAAACAGCTGAAAAATCTTAATTCTAGAGAATGATTCATCTTGAGGAATCAATCTCTAAAATTAAGATTTTTCAGTTGTTATCAAAGAATCTGAAAGACATTTATTTCAGGATACGATGATTTCACCTCAGTGACTTAAACAAGTAGCGTTTGTGACATCAAATGTTTTCAGTCAAATTTTCGAGGGCTATGCTAATTTAACTGACATCATCAAGTTTTTCCAGGGTTTTCAGTAATTCTTAAAAAAAGTCTGTCTATGTATATCCATGGTTGATCATGAGATTGGCCCAGTGATGTTCTGAATTGTGTGGCTTGAGAGACAGAGGTATGATCGAGACAAAAAGAAGTGGACTCTGCCCATCAGCTGGATGTCCTGACTCCAAGGATAAGCACATAATACACCCTGTCTTTCAACAGGAAAAACAAGATACGCCCGTCACACTGCTTAGTATTAACTGGGGGTTTGAATAGAACTGAGGTTATTTTGAATGAATATTTTTAGCACCCATGAAGTTTCATGATCCTAGCTAATATACTTTTAGAGATATACTCTGGACAAGATTCTAGTATGAAAAACAACAAAGGGCAATAACTCAAACAATAGGCCAGGTAGAATTATGGTTATTGTACACTGCACTCCCCCTTGATGACATCTATACACCCATAAAGTTTCATGATCCTAGCTATTATACTTTTACTGCTATACTCCGGACAGGATTAAAGTCTGAAAAACAACAAAGGGCAATAACTCAAAAAATAGGCCAGGTAGAATTATGGTTATTGTACACTGCACTCCCCCTTGGTGAGATCTATACACCCATGCAGTTTCATGATCCTAGCTATTATACTTTTAGAGATATATTCCGGACAAGATTCAAGTCTGAAAAACAACAAAGGGCAATAACTCAAAAAATAGGCCAGGTAGAGTTGTGGTTCTTATGCACTGCACTCCCCCTTGATGACATCTATACACCCATGAAGTTTCATGATCCTAGAGATTATACTTTAAGAGATATACTCTGGACAAGATTCTAGTATGAAAAACAACAAAGGGCAATAACTCAAAAAATAGGCCAGGTAGAATTATGGTTCTTGTACACTGCACTCCCCCTTGATGACATCTATACACCCATAAAGTTTCATGATACTAGCTATTATACTTTTACAGATATACTCCGGACAGGATTAAAGTCTGAAAAACAACAAAGGGCAATAACTCAAACAAGAGGACCCTGAGGGCCCTAAATCGCTCACCTGATATTTCAAGTAAATTATCATTAAGACTCCATTTCCTACGATATGGCATGAACCTTCCCATTTTCAACAGAGTTCATTCTTGTGACCTGGCAAACATTTTGATCAAGTTTCATGAAGATTGGACTTTATTTGTGGCGTTTGGAGCTCTAACGAGAAAATGGTCATTAAGGCCCCTTTTCCCGTGATATGGCATGTATACTTCCCATTTTCAAATGAAATAATCCTCATGACATAACAAACATTCTGACAAAGTTTCATGATGATTGGACCATATTTGTGGCTTCTAGAGTGAAAACAAGAAATTTGTCATTAAGGCCCCTTTTTCCGTGATATGGCATGGATCCTTCCCATTTTCAATAGACTTCATCCTCATGACCCAACAAACATTCTGACCAAGTTTCATGAAGATTTGACCATATTTGTGGCTTCTAGAGTGAAAACAAGAAATTTGTCATTAAGGCCCCTTTTCCCGTGATATGGCATGGATCCTTTCCATTTGAGCAATTTCATAAGGGACCACCCAAAGAATATTTCTGCCAAGTTTGGTTGATTTTAACCAATAAGTTTAGGAGGAGATGTGGTTTAAAAATATTGTTGACAAAATTGTCATTAAGGCAGCTTTTTCTGTGAAATGGCATGGATCCTTCCCATTTTCAATAGGCTTCATCCTCATGACCTAACAAACATTCTGACCAAGTTTCAAGAAGATTGGACCGTATTTGTGGCTTCTAGAGTGAAAACAAGGAATTTGTCATTAAGGCCCCTTTTCCCATGATATAGCACGGATCCTTTCCATTTGAGCAATTTTCAAAAGGGACCACCCTAGGAATATTTCTGCCAAGTTTGGTTGATTTTAAACCATAAGTTTAGGAGATGTCGTTTAAAGATATTGTTGACAAAATTGTCATTAAGGCGGCTTTTTCTGTGAAATGGCACGGATCCTTCCCATTTTCAATAGACTTCATCCTCATGACCTAACAAACATTGTGACCAAGTTTCATGAAAATTGGACAATATTTGTGGCTTCTAGAGTGAAAACAAGAAATTTGTCATTAAGGCCCCTTTTCCCGTGATTTGGCACATATCCTTTCCATTTGAGCAATTTTCATAAGGGACCACCGAAGGAATATTTCTGCCAAGTTTGGTTGATTTTGACCCATAAGTTTAGGAGGAGATGTCGTTTAAAGAAAAAGTTGACGCCGTGACGGACAGACGGATGACAGACGGACAGATGGACAGACGGACGCCGGACAACGATCGATCACAATAGCTCCCTTGAGCACTTCGTGCTCAGGTGAGCTAAATATAGGCCAGGTAGAATTATGGTTATTGTACACTGCACTCCCCCTTGGTGAGATCTATACACCCATGCAGTTTCATGATCCTAGCTATTATACTTTTAGAGATATATTCCGGACAAGATTCTAGTATGAAAAACAACAAAGGGCAATAACTCAGAAATAGGCCAGGTAGAGTTATGGTTCATGTGCACTGCACTCCCCCTTCGTGAGATCTATACACATATGAAGTTTCATGATCCTAGCTATTATACATTAAGAGATATACTCAGGACAAGATTCAAGTCTGAAAAACAACAAAGGGCAATAACTCAAAAAATAGGCCAGGTAGAGTTATGGTTCTTGTGCACTGCACTCCCCCTTGGTGAGATCTATACACCCATGCAGTTTCATGATCCTAGCTATTATACTTTAAGAGATATACCATGGACAAGATTCAAGTCTGAAAAACAACAAAGGGCAATAACTCAAAAAATAGGCCAGGTAGAGTTGTGGTTCTTGTACACTGCACTCCCCCTTGGTAAGATCTATACACCCATGAAGTTTCATGATCCTAGCTATTATACTTTAAGAGATATACTCTGGACAAGATTCTAGTCTGAAAAACAACAAAGGGCAATAACTCAAAAAATAGGCCAGGTAGAGTTATGGTTCTTGAGCACTGCACTCTGCAATGATTAGAAGAACACAATTGCCAAGTTTGAAGTCCATCGGACTTCAAATGACAGAGTTATGCTCCGGACAAAGAAGTGGATGCCGCCGGACGCCCGGACGCCCAGACACCCGGACGCCCGGACACCACGGGTGATCCCATAATACGTCCCGTCTTCGACGGGCGTATAAAAAGGCTTTCCATTTAATGCTGTACCTACCTTTAGCAATGATCATAAATAATTCCATGAATTCCTGAAAGCCTACAAGCCCATTTTTATCTTTGTCTACCAATCGGAACATATTCCTCACAAAAATTGAAGTAGGCTTCAGCCCTAATGCCTCAGCAAATTCTGTCTTTGTGAGTTGAATTTTGGATATCTGATTTGCTGTGTCCCCATCCATTGATTTCATACTACCATCACTCAATTGTTTATTGAAAGCCTAAACAGAAACATACAACAACAGTTAGTATTTTAACTTATTTACTTTTTTATTCTTTTCATAAATCAACCCTTTTCAAAGCAATTTCCTTCTTCATTACAATGGCTTAACAAACAGTTTCAAGATTAAAAACATTTTCTTTTCAACGCATATACATATACTAAGTTTCATGAAGATATCTTCAATAACATCAAAGATATGACCAATGTTAAAGTTAGTCACGCCAATGCCAACACAAACAACATCAAGGTGTTGACAACACCTCCGGTTTTCAAATCAGGCAAGCTAAAAAGGGACATCATTACTACAAAAATGTTTTTAGAGTTATCTTCTTTGATTGCATGAATTTTCCATGTAATAGTGAACATACATGCCAAATTACAAGAAATATCTTCAATAATTAAAGACTTATGGCCAAAGTTTAAGTTTACACCGCTACATGTATGCCTAAAAAGTCCATGCCATGGTCATCACAATAACTTCAAAGCAACAGATAGAGGGGGTGTTTTGGCTTTGAAATTAAATCATTTCAACAATACTTGAACAAATTTTATATTGTGGGTACTCATTGGAATCTTCTTATCAAGAAGATTCAAATGAGTACCCACAACATAGGATTTCAATGACAAAGATTTTAGACTGGCTTAACCCCCTCTTATCTGTACCTTTGAACTTGACTTGCTCTATAGCAGCCAAGCTAAACATGTTTATCTTATAACTATACAAATATCTGTGTGATAACAACCCGTATGATATTTTTTATGATATCACATAGTTATTTTTAGAACAATCATCATAATGCGGTTATTTTTGGAAACTTGCATTTCAGTTAGAAACATCGACAAAAACAAGACAAATTGAGGTTATAAGATAAATATAATACATACTATTGTATGAAAAAAATATCTAACTCGGTTGAGAGAATTGATAATTGTCTCGGCAGAGCCTCAACAATTTTCAATTCTCCCAACCTCGTTAGATATTTTATTTCATACGAAACACTAAGTATGTATTATATATTTATAAATTCAAGTTTACCTGAAGACAGACACATCTTATAAATTTATCCAGGATTTTCTGCCTTTCTTCCTTGGTTGTTGCATTTTTCAGAATGACAGATTCCATCATTTCTTGTTGTTCTAGACGCACACCAATACCGCCAAGAAAACTGTCCAGGGCTCCAATAAACTCCCCCCTCAATGTATCGTCAGCAAACCTGAGGACCTGTTACATACATAAAAGGAATCATTTTTTATCTTATAACTATACAAATATCCATTTGACAACATTCCATATGATATTTTTTATGATATCACATGGATATTTTTAGAACAATGACATAATATGGTTATTTAAGAAACTTGCATTTCTTTTAGAAATATCGATAAAACAAGGCAAATAGGGGCTATAAGATAAATATAAAATATATACTTAGCGTATTGTATGAAAAAAAATCACACTTGGTTGTGAGAATTGAAAATTGTCTCGACAGAGCCTCTATAATTATCAATTCCCCCAACCCTGTTAGATTTTTTCTTTCATTCAAAAAAGTATTTATAGTATTTATCCATTCTCATGCTGTTGATAGGAGATTGCAGTTGTACCGAAGGGTTTGGTAGATAGTAAGGGCTAAGAACAGTCTTTACTGCTGTGCTATCTGGGCCCAAGGTTATAAAACTTTTCTCAGGCTCAGACTCAATTTTCTCAAATTTAAAGTTAAGATTAAAGCCGTAATTCTGTTTTATTATTCATTTTAATGTATATACATAAAAGATGATATTAATAAGTTGTTATAAATAACAACTTATTGATATTATCTTTTATTTTCAAACATTTATTCTAATTTGAAATTTGAGGAAAATTGAGCCTGAGCCTGAGAAAAGTTTCATAACCTCAGGCCCTGATCTCAACCTATACTGTATGCCCTCCACTTAGCATTACATAATTATTTAATTAAGTCACTAGAATAAAGGTGTTATCAGGTACCAAAATTTCTAGAGACTAAATATGTAGGACGTGCAAGCAACAAATCAAATTCAATCATAATTGAAAACAAGATGTGTTTGTGAAACACGAATGCCCCCGTAACGGCATTTTTTTTCAAAGTTTGACCTTGACAGATGACCTTGACCTTGTCACATGACTTTGACTTTGGTACCAGCAGATGCGGATCATTGAGATCTATCATCATGCCAAATATTAGCTTTGTATCTTGAATAGGCATGAAGATATTGGCAAGGTTAAGTTTTCGGGTTAAATTTTCAGACGTTTGACCTTGATAGATGACCTTGACTTTGGTACCAGCGGATGCGGATCATTGAGATCTATCATCATGCCAAATATTAGCTTTGTATTTTGAATAGGCTTGAAGATATTGGCAATGTTAAGTTTTCGGGTTAAGTTTTCGGACGTTTGACCTTGACAGATGACCTTGACCTTGTCACATGACCTTGACTTTGGTACCAGCGGATGCGGATCATTGAGATCTATCATCATGCCAAATATTAGCTTTGTATCTTGAATAGGCTTGAAGATATTGGCAAGGTTAAGTTTTCGGACAGATGGACGGACAGACGGACGGACAGACAGACAGACAGATGGACAGACAGACGGACACGAGTAAAACAATATGCCCCCGATCTCTCGATACGGGGGCATAAATATATAAATAATGTAAAGAGCATTGTGGGGAAAGGAGAAATTCTTTGTACATGTACTTAAAATGAGATGGAGAAATTTATAAGAAAGCGTTAAACTTTGTGACATTATAGAATTTTCCAAGCAACATTGATATAAAGAAAGGTGAGGACACAATGCATAAAGCAATTTTTCCGACACTTTGTCAATTTTTTTAGCTAGTTTAAAAGTGTTCCTTTGAATTATTATGCAATTACTGTTTGAATAAATACTTTAGTCTTTCTTTTTATGCTATAATAGCAAAGACCCTCAAAAATGCTTTAACGCCAAAGGGCAAACCATTTTTCTGGGCTCTGGAAATGTTAACAGCCTCAAAAACATGAATTAACCGTATAAGAAAAACCTACCAGATCAATATCTCCAGGAACCCTCACAGACAGCAAACATTCTTGATTATCTGAGGCAAACCGTAAGTGAACTTTGTCTACGAATCGCAGGTCAATCATTCGGAGTGGTTTTCTGCCTCGATCTTCAACATGAATCTTTTTACGATTACTGTCAAACTTTACTTTCACATTTCTCTCCCCTTCTTTTGGACCAACCCATTCAAGTGCTAAAATATGGTTAAAATTGTTGAAAAACAAGTGTTTATTTATATTCATCACACAAGAGCTTTAAAAATCAATTCAAATTTGATTTCATTGTGGACCAAGTCTTTGTTTTCAACATATTCATTGTTTGTGATTTGATAATCTTAATGGACATATTAATTGACTAATCTTGGTCAAAGATACAGCACCTAGTATAGGCTTTCTTTTTCAAACTCATTGAATTTGGAACATCATCATGAAGGCGTATGTGACCCGTCATGTGTTAACCCTTTGCTGTTTGATCCCTGCTTTTTACGTGTCTGTGATTTTATGATTGAGAAAACATTGTGAAAAAAGAAGAAATTGCTTCTGACACGCAATTTCTTTGTTTTCCACACTATTTTCTACCCTACTGAATGGTTATTTTTCAAATTCAATCCACTTTAGATTTTCGTCTGCAAAATCTTTGAATTTTGACAGGTCCAAAATTTTGTAAAACAGGAAAGGGTTAAGGAAACTTATGGGAAATGTATAAAATATCGACCCTAGTTAACACTTTCCTGTTTTACAAAATTTTGGACCTGTCCAAATTCAAAGGTTTCGCAGACGAAAATTTAAAATGGATTTAATTTGAAAAATAACCATTCAGTAGGGTAGAAAATAGTGTGGATAAAGAAGAAATTGCTTGTCAGAAGCAATTTCTTCTTTTTTCACAATGTTTTCTCAATCATAAAATCCCAGGCATGTAAAAAGCAGGGATTAAACAGCAAAGGGTTAAACTGCACAGATTGCACAGTCTGACTATGGACAAATTTTTTACACCTTGCTGATTTTATTTCTATAATGATAATTCAATCTTGCAGTCTAATATTTTTTGAAAATGCAACATTTGATTTATTTCGTCTGAAACTGATTTCCTTTTTAAACATGAATTTATCAGAGTTCCCAGATTGTCCTTTTTTGCATGACAGATCACATATATATTCCGGAGATGTACTGTCAAAAATATAATCAAATTTGTGAGCTTCATAATCATAACGGTACAAAAGAATGGTGCATGTTTGGTAGACCAATACTATCAAAGTAAATACAAGGATAAAAATAATCAAGAAAATTTTTTAATAAGAGGATATTGAATGAGTGGTCATTGAATACTGAATTTATAAAAGAGTCATCTTTAAACAGATACAAACAAGGCTGCCCTGAGTTTTATCTCCTTTAGATGACAAGTTTGATAAGTTTGGTATTTAATGAGCACAAACTTAATATTCTCTTTGTAAAATGACCTGAATTTTCCTGATAAAACCAGGAAATTTCTGATATTTATTGATTCAAGTTATTCCAAGAAACATATAACACCGTTTGCAAAATGACATTAGTGAATTCAATATGACTATAGTTCCCAACGAAACTATAACACTGCAATCCATTCTTAGCTCATTTGCATAGTTATTACACTAGCAATAACACCCATGTATAATATCAAAAATATTCCAACTGGGCTATTTCACTCCCGCAACATAGGTTTTATGATGAATATTTATTTGTAATGCATTTGCTGTATTTCTTAAAAGCTTTTTAGCACATTAATGGATTAAGTTTACATGCTTTCATTGCCACTCTAGTAAAATTAACAAAAATGGTTAAACTCAATTTTTTGGAAGATTTTACATTACATTTGTACTTTTGTTCACTTCCAGCACTTTTTAAATCATCTCAATCAATGAGGGATATCGGTTGGTTATCTCCCTTGAAATACTCCCAAAGGAGGAAGGGTCCTAATCAGTGGTTATCTTGGGTTTTATCCTTATTTTCTTTGCACTGTAGGATTTAAAGATAAGCTCTACATCAAATATTGCACAATTTTAAGATACTTTTGACGTAAAATAAATATTTATTCTCTTCTTTGCTATTGAAAACCGTATCATAAATACGAGTTGCATAATCCAGTATTTTGTATTTACAAAAATAAAATTCACAACTTCCTCAAAGAAACTGTGGATAAAATCCAAGGCAAATTCCTAAAAGGACCGCAAACGATTTTGGAATACCTCTGATTTAATCCCAGGGCAATCAAGGGAGATAACAGACCAAAGTCTCCCATTGTACTCAAGACATCATCACAATGATATGTCATTTGTGAGGGCAGTGGCATGCTTTGAAGAGATTTTATCCTAAATTATGAATCTTCTGTACTATTTCTTGCATTCGATAAATATGGTCCTTATTTCTTTTTTTGTGGCCAACCAAAGCTATATTTTCACTCAAGGTTTTTGAACAATTAAACAAATCTCCTTAATCCTTGTTATGTTGAACTCACTTTATTCCTCCTTTAGCAGGAGGTATAGACAAAGATCAGCCTGCACATATATGCAGACTGATCTTAGCCCATACAACCTGATTATCTCTTTTAAACGAACCAAAAAAAATTTGAAAATTATGATTTCAAAATAGTCATACTGACTCAAAACTAGAGCACCCAATGCTTTAAGCATTTTGATTTTTATGCAATTTTTGCCAATGTTTTTATTGAACATGACAAAGGTAAACACTTTGTGATTAGTTTCATCTTGAATGCAAGGCCAGTTTTTCAACCATGCTGTAAATTACTCTGGATTAGAAAATTGACAAACAGGTGATTTGGACTGAAGTTAGAGTGTACATATGTGCAGTTACCATTGTGTCTATGTCTTGTGCCCAAAACAAGATTTTTTGGATTAAGCACAATAAGGGTCAGTACAAAATTTATACAAAATGGTTAGTTAATTCTTATCACTTTATCCCTTCATATATCTACAGTGCAAAATTAGGAAAGGTTTTGAAAATGAAAAATTCCATAAACCATGTATCACATTCCATTTGTTGGTACTCATTGGAATCATCTCATCCGATCTATTTAAATGAGTACCCAGATCATAGAGTTTTGATGAAAAAAAACATATTTAGATTGTCACCGCTTCGTCCTATCTTGAGCCATGAATCTATTCTTAGCATCATAAGAAAGTTACCACCCAAAATACCCTTGGATCTTTCGAATAGTAATGTCTTATGCTGAATACTATGTATGATAAATATACCAAGTATAAATGTGTACATAGAAATTTACAATTGCGTTGATGAAATGTAGTCAAAATATGTCACATGCAAATCAGGTTATTCTTAGGTTATTTATGTGTATGCAAAATAAATCACAAATTGTTAATGGATTATGCTAGCCAGTAATCACACCCTAAAAAGGACACTTAAATTCTTGAAAGTTTCGCACAAATGAGACGTTTGAGTAATAAACGATGTCATTGGGTATTCAGTATGGTTGAAGCAGGATTGATTTTTCTTCAAATTGTGAGCCGAATAGGCTGCCCTCACCAAAAAGTAATGCAACCTAGCCGTTGCCATACAAAACTTCGTCTGTAGATGATAGGCCACGCCCAGAACTCTAAAATGAGATTTCATCACGAATTGATGGTCAAATAATCCAATCGCATGTTCATGAGGGGTTCGATCTGCTTCCAAGACAGCTCGGGACACAGAAGTACCTCAAAGGGGATGCATGTGCTCATCTACTATAAGTCATTGTTTAAACTAGGTCATGTTACGCGCTGATAAAGCTTTCTGGGAGAAAGCCAGACGGCCAACAAGATCATGATAATTCGTGTACTATGTAACAGAGACAAGGTAATCAATAATAACAAAGTATTCTATTCACAGTAGAATCAAGACCTAATCTTGAAATGGTCAAAGATGTCAATGTTAACGTCATGCGTTATGCCGTGGTGGCCAGGCTATACGTACAGTAGTGGGAGTATAACAGCATTTCAAGGAGCCATAAAACAAATCTCGTTTTGGCCGGTGATAGTTTACAACGGAACTTGATGTTGAGAACATCTTGAGGCCATTTGTCTATCCGTTCTCAATAAAACACATTAACATTGATCAATTTGATGTTTTCCAACAGATTGACGCTCAGCAAAATTTTGCAATGTTTATTTAGGCTTTCTTAGAGTCAATTATGATAATCCACTTCCTTGTGTTGCCTTTTATTTCGATCACAATTCTGCAGGGCATGTGTGAGCCAATTAGGACATATGGTGTTGGCGATTGTCATCATATTGGAAACCCATAGCAACTCATAAACACTCTTACGGATGAATGGCAGGCCATTCTATAATAACGTATACAGCTTGCAATAAGAATTTTTGGCGCAAAATCAATGCAGTTCTCCATGCGAACGGTGACCATATTCGTAATTGATATTAATGACTTTTCAATTTTAGGTAAGTTTCTTCAAGCAAGAAAAATAAGATGTTTGCTCGTGGCCACAGATTAAAAACCATTGTTACTGCTTTCCCAGCACTCCTTTCTCAATGAATTAAACACCTTTTTTGAGACAAATAAAATGTTCAATGATGTATGGATTTTATTGTTGGTGGTGACTTTCTATTGACGCTGAGTATATAAAAACTCACTCTAATAATCATATAATATCTTCATACACTTTCCTTCACTGGGTGATTTAATGGCTTTTAAGGTTCAGTTCTACTTGAATTTTCTTGAAACTAAGAAACATGTTATAAATGTGCCAGGTTTATTTACAGCAAATATACATGGAGAGTGTCCATTGGTAAGAGATACTTGCCACTAAAATAATCATCATAACAGTAATCATACTTATTTTCTGTGAGAAAAATATCATAAAACTAGATTTATATGATGAATGTTTTATAACTGGATTGTGTATCAAGAGAAAGCTCTTGTTGAGCCTTCAAACTGTTTTGCTTTACCTTGACCTTTGAACTTAATTTGATGTCTTACATAATGGATAATACAATCAAAACTGCCATTTGAATCGCCTTGACCTTTGAACTTTATTTGATGTCTTACATAAAGGATATTACAATCAAAACTACCATTTGAACTGCCTTGATGACTGCATGGTATATTCATTGACTTGTAACCTGAAGAACCTTGGTTAGAGCCTGATCATCAAAGCCTCAAAAGATTTATCTGGACATGATTTTTTATTGCTTGAAATCACAATTTATTAAAAGAAAATTTTGGAATTTCTTTTTCAAACTTGAAAAATGAACATCTTATGAACGGTTGCATAAAAAATAACCATTGGTTAGTTTTTGACCAATAGGTTTTTTATCAGCAAATAAGATCTGTTGCTTCAATTGTATCAATTGAAATAAAAGACCTGATTAGCTGAAATAAACTTTTGGATTATTTAACCAGTGGTTAACTTTTATGCAGCTGAATCCAGATGCATAAAACAAGAATTATCATTCTTGTTTTATGCATTTGGACCCAGTAGTATGAATGTTTTCTACTAATGTTTTCGACTGAAAAAAAAAGTACAAAAGAACTGTGACTCTTGAGTCCAGTAGGTTACCAGTGGGTTAACACTGAACTAAATCCACTCCTAGAATATCATAATAAAGTTACCTAGCTGTGTATTGGGATCTTCTGACTTCTTCTTGTGTGTCTGTCTTCTTCTAATGGATACAATATGTTTTTGTCTCCGTCTTGCCATCAGAATCATGACACCTATTGTACCTACAGGATAATTAGTTCATGAGTTTATGCATGCAATTTAAAGCAATTCCACTTGTATGCTATGAACATACATTGAACAACAATGAGTCTAAATATGAAATTTCAAACAATTTTGATTGTATGTAATGCACATACATTGAACAATCTTGACTGCCACACAATGCACTGGTATTGAGAATAATATCAGACTATCCACAGAAGGTCAGTGCCTATCTACAGACAGCATGGTAAAGATTCAAATTGGCCAAGGCACTACAGATTAGTATGTGCTACTGCAATGGCTGATCTGAGTCATCAGAAGTAAATGAAAAATTCAAAGCAAAAGGCTCAATGTATAGGCTCATAGCTAAGTTGATTGTATAATCATTCTACACATCTTTCAGATTTCAAGTGAATGCCTTTTGTTATGATGCCATGGATATCACAAGATATCAAACATAACAAATATCACATTTCAAGTGAATGCCTTTTGTTATGATGCCATGGATATCACAAGATATCAAACATAACAAATATCACATTTCAAATGAATGCCTTTAGCAATGATGCCATGGATATCACAAGATATCAAAGGTAACACCTTTCAAATTTCAAATGAATGCCTTTAGCAATGATGCCATGGATATCACAAGATATCAAACATAACAAATATCACATTTCAAATGAATGCCTTTAGCAATGATGCCAGAGATATCACAAGATATCAAATTTTTCAAGAGGGTTTTCTCTATAATCAGCATGGTAAACAACAATTACAATTTTTACATTTATTTCAAAACTAACCTACCTGGTATAAATAAACCAATAGCAGCAAAGGAAAAAGCATATGAATACTCGCTGCCAGAGAAATAATCGTAATATTCAACCCTCGTACAATTTTCAAGAATAATCTCTCCCGTAGTGTTGTAGGTATCCGCTGTTTCAGCTCTTAACTGTGAGGGTTGTAGGCAAGTATCAGCTAAAAATGAAATGACACCGGTAGTAAAGATAGCATTTAAGGAAGTGGACCTGTAATAGTTCCATGAGATTTCGGCAGTTATGTTCTTTAACAGTGTTAACCAAGGTTTCCTTATGAATATCATTAGGAAACCCCGGTTAACATTGTGAAAGATCATGAATTCCAAAATATTGCGGAACTATTACAGGTCTACTACCTTAATCTTTCAAATGAGTAATTCAGAAAAGAAATGCCATGTTTACTGCAGTTTTTATCTGTTTAGATGTAGAGTCTGAAAAATAATATTTCATAAACACAAACTTCAAGTTCTATTTTTTATATAAATTTAGAAAATTCTAGAATTTATCTATTCAAGTTATTCTGTGGAACATGTAATACAATGACATCATATGCAAAATCACATAGTTTTAATAGTGACTAAACAGAATTATTATATGCTTTTGATACATTTGCATAACTACTTCTCTAGCATATTAACACCCAAGAAATATGAAAAACATTCAACAGGGTAATTTCTCCCTCCTGTCATAGGAAGATACCTTTTGTAGTCTTCAAATTGATGGGATAAGCAGCTGAAAGCTGGCTAAGGATAAAATGGTTGTGAAAAATAAGAGGAATCCATTGTTGGTTATATGCCCCTAATATAAAAACAAGATGTGTTTGTGAAACACGAATGCCCCCGTAACAGCATTTTTTTTCAAAGTTTGACCTTGACAGATGACCTTGACCTTGTCACATGACCTTGACTTTGGTACCAGCAGATGTGGATCATTGAGATCTATCATCATGCCAAATATTAGCTTTGTATCTTGAATAGGCTTGAAGATATTGGCAAGGTTAAGTTTTCGGGTTAAGTTTTCGGACATTTGACCTTGACAGATGACCTTGACCTTGTCACATTACCTTGACTTTGGTACCAGTGGATGCGGATCATTGAGATCTATCATCATGCCAAATATTAGCTTTGTATCTTGAATAGGCTTGAAGATATTGGCAAGGTTAAGTTTTCGGACAGACAGACAGACGGACGGACGGACAGACGGACGGACGGACAGACAGACAGACGGACAGACAGACAGACGGACATGAGTAAAACAATATGCCCCCGATCTATCGATGCGGGGGCATAAAAATATTGCTAAACAGTTTTCAAATCCAATGGTTTAAATTTGTATTCTTACACAGGTTGAATTATGGAAATTTTTTCTTACTATTATTATTAAAGAAAAATGGATTATCATTGAACATATCAGAGTCTGTAATCCCCGTAACCAGCAGCACAATGTCTCTGATGGTCGTGTTCCGGATTTCCTCAATTTCTGTCGCGTTGAATAGTCTGAAAAAAAATCCATCAGCCTGTGTTACATTTCCAACAATTTCACATGTGTATGTAGCAAAGATATTAATAAGGTCTGAACAAAGCATATAGAATCTTCACTGATCAACTAAAAGCGCTTTAGATTATTAGCAATGTACAAATAATGAAATACTTTGAGGAGGCATTAGCTGGCACACACATTGATGGCTTTGTTGGAAACTGTTGTAACTGCCTATATGTTTATAGGCAGTTATAATTGTTTTGTGCTGAGCCATCGAATTGTCTTGAAATGGTTTGAAATGTCATGCAATGGCTGAATTATATTAAATTTGATAAAACATTGAGTTACATTTGGTATTTTCACTAGTAAATAACATGTTCATAATGTAAGTATTGTATATAATTATAAGAGGAAAACATAGCTATTTCTGAGTACTTTAATAAGTAACATTGTTTTGGGGGTTTTTTACATACACAACCTCTGTTCCATTTCCATTCAAGTTATTAAGTAAAAGAATCAATATATTCTTCTACATGGGTGACCAAATATCTTTGTTTCAGTAATAATTATGGGCGGTAATGGGTTAACAGCACTAACACATCACATTCAACTTGACAACTGAATTCCATAGGTTAGTAGTGTTTTGCCAAAGGGAAGCAACCGATATTTAATATATTTAAATTACTAAGTCGATGTTTAGGTCAATATGCTTCCACTATTTTAAAGTATGTATCTTACCCATTATTAGTATTTTCAAACCAGAATCTATCCCCATGTCTAATTCTCAGGAACTGTTCCAGTATGATTGTTCTAAAAGTTTCTCCAGGGCCATCTGGGGTCGTCTCAAGCATGCCCCCTGTAAAAAGGTCAAGGTCATCAGGGGCTGTTCTGTTACCATACACTTCCTTCACCTTTCTAATGGGCTGTAAAGAAAGTTTAAAATATCAACAATGGCTCCAAAGTCACGATTTACATCACCACTTACATGTAATTGTGGGACAAAATTATTACTTAACCCCTATAATGTGCCCAAGGTCAGGTAACTAGGAATATTCTGTAAAAATTTCATCCCAGTTCATCCATAAATAATTCAATTTTATTTGTGACCATCAATATTCATGCATTCTGTTTGCCTGAAAAGTTGGTTTTATTCCCCTATGGAAACAATTTAGAGTAAACAGCTGATTTGTAAGATTCAGCAAAAAGCAGTCATGTAAGAAATCTATTAGTAAACAGACAAGTCTTAATATTTTTGCTTTGTGATATTGATTTTTAATAGATGGAGATAATATTCATTGCTTAAAAAGAGGTATGAAACTAAAAACCTAATCACACTCATGTATGAATCTGCTATGCATATTCATACAGTGTGATTAGGTTTTTAATTTCATATCTCAACGAAATCAACAAATACTCTTTTCATCTCTAAATTATCTAAGAAATTGTGTTCATTGTGTTCAAGATGAGGACATAAAGATCTATAGATGGGTGTTCTGACGGACGTCCAGACAGCCAGAGATGATACCAATGAAAATCCTCCTTCTATGGTGTAAATAGAGGATAATCGTTTGTTTCAGTGTAAGATCAATAGAAAAAAGAAATAGAATAATTGTTTGTTTTTCGAGTCAGATCAATTTATATTTCATTGAGTGAACAACAAAAGCTATATTTTCGCGAAAATATAGCTTTTGTTGTTCACAAAAAGAAATATTAATCAAACTTACTCGAAAAACAAACAATTATTCTATTTCTTTAATGCAAAAATGAGGCAAAATGTGAAATTTCTAGGACATATTTTCGTAAAGCACGTCTTTTTGCATGTGATTGCTATGCAAAGTTCATTGTGACGTCACTTATTTCCCCGCACATAGATGACGTCAGATAGGATGAAATGAGCAAAAGCAGGGTATAAGTTTTTGATAATTTCACTGCTTTTGGGGTGAGATTATCAAGTGATAATCTACTGTTATTTCTCAATAAAAGCATTAAAGAAAAAAGGCCATTTTTAGGTGCATTGACTTCACTTTAAATAACCTTTATATGGATAACTGATTACTATAGAACAAATTATGTCTATCTTTTGATATAGTAAAGTGTCATTAAAGCAATATAAATGAGTGTCTTTTTTTGTTTATTTCTAACACGGTTTATGCTATTTGTAATGAAACATATAGTCTCACCTCACACATATAACAATCATTGGGATACATTGTTCTATCATTGATCCCTGTCTCATTGGTAATGAAGTAAGTATTTATGTCTTCCCATGTTGTTTTTGGCTGTAGATTGTATGCCTTTCTGACTGTGTTGTAGTCTGGAAGACCTGTATCACGTCCTCGTTGTACATTGATGGCCATTAGGTCTCGACGGGAAAACTCCAGGGGTCCAAATACATCCTCTATCAATGATAAATTCAAATTTATAATCAGTCAAGGTACCGTATTTGTCCAAATAAACACTCCCGGATGCTATACATAACATGGTCAGGGAGCTTTTATTTATTATGCTTCTTCTTCCTCTTTCTGGACTCCTTCGGCTTGGAGAATATTCTGCCAGTTTTGTGTATTTTCTGATTTAAGAAAAATCATTTAACTTATGTTTTTAGGTCCTTTTCCCTTTAATTTAAGAAATTTCCTCTAAACAATCATATAAATGATTGTTTAGAGGAAATCCACATCAAATTCGAGAAGAAGTCTCAACAAGTTTTAAAAATTTAGGCATTTGAAGAGGGTTTTCTTAGTGAAAAATGTACGGGTGCTATTAGGGAGGGCGCTATTATTAGGGGAAAAATGGTATATGGTTTCCATCACATAAAAGGTTATCTGGATCCTTCTGAATTCTTAGAACATGATTTGCAAATCAAAATGTCACTAAGAGCAACAAACACTATAAACCATTAAACTTTAACGCATAAATATTTTTTAACCTAATGCAACTAAGTTTGAGAAAAAGAGCTTACTGTTTGGTAATTGTTTATTAGTGTTGTTTAACAGTTGTCCTTTGTCCAGAGGTAGAGTATTGGCTTTGGGATCAAGAGGTCCCAAGTTCAATTCCCAAGAGGGGCTATTGATCTTGATTCTTTCAGAGGCCCACACAATCAGTTAGGATTCTGGTGAGTTCTCAAGAAAGCACATCCAAGATGAATGTATCCTAGTAGTTAGAAATTGATTACTAATTTGTATCACTTTACATATCATCTAGATTTTAAAGTTTTCTTGTATAATTCATGATACAAAGTACAATGTATGACAATTTTTGAATCGCTAGCCTTTTAGGGGCTGAACTATTTGACAGACAAACTTACTTCTTAAATCTGGTACCACAATATTATCCTCCCTCTCTGACAAAGTAGAGGCCAATCCCAGTATCATGTTATCAAAGGAATCTACATCTCGGGACAGAAACTCCTGAAAATTGAGGATTGTGATCTTTTATTATCAGATGGAAAAATAGTGTAGAATATCTATCTAACCTTCTTAATCAAATATCAAAATGTCAGAAAGGATTTTAACTACAGTCAATAATAAAAGCCTAAATAGTTAAGATATAATTCGAAATGCAGAACAACTTGGATTCAAACCCATGACCTTGGATTTCTCTCAAATCCTAAGTCAGGCCCCAATCCTGAAAATCCAGTGCAAAGGGCTGTGATAATAAAGAAGAGATGAGATGAATCTCAAACTTAAAAAAAAACAAGAGGATCATCAGTCTTCTGGCGAGGAAGAAAAAAGTATGGGACAAATGTCTCATGCTAGCTCAAAAGTTAGGGACATTTTTAGAAAACCTGAGACGCTTTCTAAAAACTAAATTTTAATTCAATTTTCTATTGTTTCAAACAACTGATATACTAGCTGTATATGAAATTACAACTTTATAAGATGTTAAAAGTTTTAAAAAAAAACAATGCATGTCGCATTGCAATGCAATACAGGAGTCCCCCACTGGATAACAAAAAATCCTTTCTTATAATATATCTCCTACTTACTAGATCTATAACTGTATACAAAATTTGAAGTTGCTAGCACATTAGATTTTGAACAAAATGTCCAAAACAAAAATATAAGACATGCGACATGCACTTGTTTACATCCTAGAGGCCACAAATATGGCCCAATCTTCATGAAACTTGGTCAGAATGTTGGCCAGGTCACAATGAACCCTATTGAAAAGGGGAAGGATCCATGCCAAATCACAGGAAAAGGGGCCATAATGACAATTTTCTTGTTAGTCCCCCACCGGTTACCGGTTGGGGGACTATAGGTTTGCTCGATTCCGTCTGTCCGTCCATCCGTTTCATGAAGATTGGGCCATATTTGTGGCCTCTAGAGTGTAAACACTAAGATTGTTGACGCCGGACGTCGGACTACACACAACACACATTCAATGATCACAAAAGCTCACCTTGAGCACAATATGCTAAGGTAAGCTAAAAATAAAATCCCAATAACAATAAATGGAGTAAATGTGTTAAACTTACCTGAGGGTTCCAGTACGAGTTACAGAGCCTCAGAGCATGAGCTTTGCCGGGCTGTCCTGGGATCTCCAAGTTCAGTGGCAGAAAATCGCAAGTCTTGTTTCTGTAAAAAAAACATATCCTGCCAAATAATATCGGAGAGTACTGTTAACCGGATCTTTCCATCTTCAACACTTACAGTTGTATTGGTGAGTTTATAAAATTTAGTCAGAAAGAAAGATTTGAGCCTGTGCGTGACATTTCCAACAATTTGAAACAAGCGTGAGGTACAAACATTTGGCTGACAAGACAGTTCCCAGGTACAACAGGAAGACGGGGCCTGTCTGAAGACACACCTACACCTGGGCCCCGTTTTACTAACCAACATACAATTAATTTTTGAATAATTACTTGCAACAACAAGCCTGATAGTCCCAATCTGATTTCTGATACAATCAGGTGTCTTATTACCCTGTTTACACAAAATTGTGGTCGTAAGATCATTAGTAAAACGGAGCCCTGATCTATGTGTAAACTGAAAAACCAAGATTCTGGTCAGACTGTGCAGATGCACAGGCTTGCCAGAATCTTTTCTTGGACACATTCCAAAATGTTGTAAATGTCATGCACAGGCTCATTTGTTCTTTATTTCTATTTTATACTTAAATAAAAACCATTAAACATGTTCAATAAGGGGCAAATGCATGAGAAAATAAATTTTTCTAAAATAAATCAATTCACAGTACAGTTAAACTCAGTAGCTTGAACACCTTGAGGACTTGCTAATTTGTTTGAGAGATTAGGACATGGACCAATCCAGAACTGTAATGGTACTAGATGATGGGAATGAATCATATCTGTAATACAGCTTTCTCAATTCTTTATTCAATTCATGATTTGATGTTACTAACGAATGATCTGTGTCATTGTGAGCTTGAAAATTAATAAAGAAATAAGATGATGAAATTATTTTTGACTAGAAATTCTTTTATTTGATTTCCTTTTGTTTACTAAAATATGCTTGTTTTACTATTCATGTACACGACCTCAATTGCAAGTAAAAATTAATTTAGGTCCTGTTCAAACACTATACAAATGTTAAAGAAATTTTAATGTTTGTTGAGTAAATAAATCTTCATCATTCTTTGATGTAGATCTATCATGGTTATTTCGAACCCGAATTTCTACTTTGGTCAATGGTTTGGGCCATTGTCACTTTTAAGACTTTTTGGCAGGCACATGTACAGAGTCTATGTATCCATAGGTTTTGATATTACTACTTAAAGCTGCTCTTTCACAAATTGGAAAATGTTATTTTTGAAAATTTCTTCAAATCAATTGGAAGTAATGACCTAATCATATTGAAGTCTTTAAAATTATAAGATTCTGGTAATGCATGGAAAGAAAGCCTGATATTCCTGAATTTATGGTTGATTGATTGATTGAATGGGGTTTTACGCCGCTTTCAACATTATTTCAGTTATATCGCGGCGGCCGGAGCACCTAACAATGGATTCCTGGTATTTCTCACGCCAGTACTACCATTACATCCTTTCCTAGCCTCCGACTGCTATTTCACATAGGTTTACGATTATCTACCCATTGGTGAAAGACAAACGTCGGAAAGGATATTTGCCGCCACCGGGGATCGAACCCACGACTTCCACATTGGAAGTCTTATGCCTAACCAACTGCGCTATGGTGGCGGCTCCTGAATTTATGGAAAATCTTTCTGAATAAATAAAGCATCTACTAACGTCTTGAAATTTTTTCTTCGATTTCGAGCCATCTATTTACACATCTTTATTCTGCATGCTTATATTATTCAATCAAAGATAAAGGTAAAAGTATTTGACAGCTGGAAACTTCATATCATAACAAGCAAAAATGAAAGATTATTCAGAGAAAGTAATGATTTTCTAATTTATAGACTTGAAATAAATAGACTGGATCCCATACTGATCTTGCCCCTTCAAAAAAATAAGTTACAAAATTATTGAAAAATGTTGATTTTAGTGCCAATGCCCTTAGGCCATTCTTAATCGTCTAAAAATACACACATTTCCAAATCTAAGACCAAGTTCCGTATTTTTTTCTATGAAAAACTGTGAAAGAGCAGCTTCAAACTTAGCACCTAAATATCAATAAAACATAATATATTTAGAAATTAATGATCAAAGATTTGAAAAGCAGATGATTAAACAATGATTTAAATCAATTTAATGGAACTGTCTATTTTTCACGGAATAGGTTATTATGACGGAAGGTGTGTAATTCATATTAAAGTGTCAAAAAGGGATAACATTTGAAATTTGTGAAAATCACCTAACTATGGCACCTAATATTTGGACAGACCCTTTGTTCGATCTTTATCAGGTAAAAATGTAGCTATTTTAAGTTCCAGACTGAAGAATGAGTTTGAGAGTTTGACACTTCAGGTATACAAGTATACCAAGGTCGAACACAATGAATTATGAGCGAATTCTGCATTTACTAAGATCCTCTTTCATATTTTCCCTTGTGTGAGAGAGTGCCCTTGTTCCAGAAACTGAAGTTTAACTAGCTTGTTGTAGCTTAAGGTCATATTTTATGTCAGTGTGAGTGTTTCCTAATCTTTTGTTTTCATTTCAACTGCATTATTTGACAACAATTTTTTTAAATGTCATAGGTGTTTATAGCCTTTCATAGGAAATTATGATGCACTGGGCCATCAGGACCCAAGTTTATAATACCTGTCTCATTCTCAAATCAGATTCTATTCAAATTTCCGACTAAAGCTGTAATTTTGTAATCATACTTTAATCAATTTATGAAATTTTAATTTTAATACTGTGTTATAAAAAACAACTAATCAATATTATCTATCATGCTCATAAAGTTATCAAATTAAGTCTGAGAAAAATCTCAGTTGAGAGTGAGAAAATCTTTATAATCTCGAGCACAGATTATCTACCCTCAGTTACAAAGGTTACATACCTGATCCATGTACCAGGGGTCACAAGTGTATGTCCAAATCTCATGGCTGCTGACTGAAACTCTACTGTTATACCTGGATGCACACTGGAATCATAGCGATCTGGAAGAGTAAAATAAGGAGTATTTAAGTGTTTGAGCAATATAAGTTCATTCCTGCTTTAATTTATGGAATAGAATATTCACAAACACAAAACGTACATGCTACTTAATTTTGCAAAAATGAAGAATCAAAAGTATAGCCTATTTCAGTTCGTCAAAGAAAGCTGAATTTGTATGGCCCAAGTAAATTTCTTTATAATGTGACATACGTCACTGGAGTGAAATAACCCCGTTGAATATTTTTGATATTACACTGGTGTTATTACACTAGTGGAATAACTATGCAAATGAGCTCAGAGCTATCTATGATCTATAATCTATGTATTGTGATGTCAGTTTTAAATGGCGATATAAGTTTTGCGGAAAAAATTGAAATGTTGAATTTCAAGAATTTTGAAGATTTTTTGCAAAAATTTAGGTCAAATTATAAACAGAATATAAAAATTGTGCTCATAAAATACAGAATTTTTAATTTCGTCATCTAAAGGAGATTAAAAACTTGGTGTAGCTTTGTTTTTATCTGTTTAAAGCCAACTCATTCAATTAATTTGGTATTCAATGACCGCTCTTCAATATCCTCTATTTAAAAGATTAAGTAAAAGATAGAAGAAGTGAACAGTGCATAACAAGCAACTCTTTTCCTTTTGTTTCTTGTCAATCTTTTGCAGTACTAAGTTGTTGTTTTACAAGTTTTCTGACAGATAGATAGACAGAGAGTCTGACAGAGGTAACCAATATGCCCAAAAACTATCCATGCAGAGGCAAAGAAAAAGGAGAGAATGTGTGATACAAGCTTTTTCTTCTTTTTTAAAAATATTTTCAAAAAAATACAAACACAGACATAAAATTAAAGAATCATAAAGAAAAGAGTTTATTTTCTGAGTTGATAAAGGCTCAAATTCAAGAACAAAATAGGCCTGTGTTAAACATTTCCATCAATTTCAAATGTGCACCAAGCAAAGACTCTGGCCAGCTTGTGCAACCTAACTTTCCGCTCTATAGATGGACATGTGTAATTAGTATTTTTAAAAAGACAGACAATCTTCTAACTGCACTTTGTGATTGTGTAGGCAAGTAAATGCCTGTAATTTATGCATATCGATGGCTCAGAGCAAAAAAGTTGTAACAGCGTTATAAGTTTTGTGGTAAATTGAAATGTTGAATTTCAAGAGTTTTGATGATTATTTGCAAAAGTTCGGATCAAATTATAAACAGAATATAAAATTTGTGCTCATAAAATACAGAAATACAACTGTTTTGGGCTGAGCCATCAATATGTCAATTGTTGGAAATGTTAAGCACAGGCTCAAATCATCTTTACTCACTATCTGGGTCATTTAAGTCATATGGAGGCATTTGAAAGATACTTCCATCTTGTTTTCTCTCTAGCCATGTAGGTAGCCAGTCATACATTACAATTTTCTGAAAATACAAGGTAATATAAACTCTAGAACTATCACAACTTGTAACTTAACATAAACCTAACATCAAGTTCTACATGATCCTTTCCAAACATAGATATTGTCTGTGTTCACAAATAACTCAATAGAATGGTATGTTTAATCATCTTTGAGTACAAAATTAAAATTGATTTTTTTTTTTTTCATTGTCAATTACATTCTTCAGATGACCCCCTAAAAGTAATCAATCATTACCAAAACATGATCTTTCATTTTCTCTCTCCCTTTTTTTGGATTTTTTTTCATATAACACAGTCCCATATGAATCTTGATGGCCCTGTTTTATTTCATAAATATAGGATAGTGAATGAGTGGTCATGGAATACCGAATTTATTAAACGAGTCATCTATAAACAGAAAAAAACGAGGCTGCGCCGAGTTTTTAACTGTTTATAGATGACGGGTTTAATAAATTTGGTATTTCATGAGCACAAATTTGATATTCTATTTATAATATGACCCGAGTTTTGGTTATAAAATGAGAAAATTACGATATCTATCGCTTCATGTTATTCCGCGAAACATATAATGCCGTTTGCGAAATGACGTCATTTTCCTAACAAAAAATATAACATTATTCTTCCTTCTTGGCTCATTTGCATAGTTATTCCACTAGTGTGATAACACCCGTGTTACATCAAAAATATTCAACAGGATTATTTCACTCCCGCGACATACGTTATATTAAAATGCAAATTATTTTGGCAAAACAATTGTGTCTGTATTTCACCAAAACATTGTCAGTATCACACCTTTGCTTCCTCATATTGCTTCCCACACTAGATTAAATTAAAATTAGAGATGCTTGTAAGACAATAATGTCCCTCATAAAAGTAGATCAATAACCTATTCTTTGCCAACCAACAAAAGCCAATAACTCACAAAATATGATGAGTACAGTTATGGTTTGTGTGCACTGCACTTCTCCTCAATGAGATCTATCAACCTGTGAATTTCATGATTCTAGCTTGCATTCTTTTTAAGATATACTCCGCACAAAAACCAGTCAATTAAAGGACCAATTGATTGACTGACTGACTGACCAACTGACCAATAAGTGCAAAGCAATATGCCCCCTATTCATAATTAAATTAAGAAAAGACTCTTATAAACTGACTGAAAAATTGTTGGAAATGTTGAAATGATACACTCAGGCTCATTTTGGCATCTAAACCTAGTTTGAAAAAGTGTAATAAATGTGAGCTAGTGCATGACATTTCCAAAAATTTAAACTGTGCGCAAAGCAAAGCTTCTGACCAGCATGTGCAGCTGCACAGTCTGACTAGAATCTTTGCTATGTGCTATATAGAAAGATGAAGTCTTAATCCATCTTCATGGGGTTGGTATATATCATTATTGCATTGTGTTGTTGTGAACACTACTCAATATTTGTACATTTTGCAGATGTGAACTTGATTGAAATGTCACACACAGGCTCATTAATTTTTTGTTTTATCTGGTAACAAGTTAATAATTAATTAATTGGAAACTACAAATTTATTTTCTTTCTTGATTATTTCAATCCTGCTACATTTCGTTACCTGATGAGTGGCAATAACTTTCTTCCTTGCAAGGTTGAAGACTTGTTCATCATTAAGGCCTGGATTCTGTTGTGCAATCTGATCTGCTACAAAGTTGTGGTATCTAAACCAGAGGACTCCAAATGTCAACAGGAATGGATTCTCATTGCCTCTTGGGTTACCAAGAACTAAAAATCAAACAGATTAACCGGACATTCCGTATATATTTTCTTAAACAACCATAAAGCAAGAACAACCCCAACAATGCTTACACATAGTGAGTTTTGATGTTATTGAACTAGGGTTTAAGTGTAATATGAACAAAATATGGTCCCTTGAACTTAATGATTTAAACCATAGGGGCCCTTACTTATTATTTTGAAGTCTCTGCACTTATTCAAGGTTCTTTCTCTCCATTTATCTTCTTGTTGCTAATGTATGTTGTTTATATAATTATTGAGTTATTCTCTAAGTAATCTTAGTGTTTGATGGGTACAAACCTTTAGGTAGCAACTTTAGTAAAGAATAAAGGACTTTTTCAACCAGTCTTCAATTCTTTTCTTAACTTATTTCACAGTGACCATGGGACTAACATCAGAGAGTTTTGAGGGTCTGCATAAGCTATTTTTGAGTCTCAGTCTTTTATTCTTTTCCAAACTTGACCTACTACAGGTCAATGGGATAAAAAAAAGTAAAGTTTAAAGACTTTTTAGTTCTGGCTAACAATTTGTGAACCTCACACTTATAAAATCTGGGTTTGGTTTCTTAACCCTTTCCTGTTTTACAAAATTTTGGACCTGTCCAAATTCAAAGGTTTTGCAGACGAAAATTTAAAGTGGACTTAATTTGAGAAATAACCATTCAGTAGGGTAGAAAATAGTGTGGAAAAAGAAGAAATTGCTTGTCAGAAGCAATTTCTTCTTTTTTCACAATGTTTTCTCAATCATAAAATCATAGGCACGTAAAAAGCAGGGATTAAACAGCAAAGGGTTAAATTCATTTTTTCCAAGCTACTCACCCCAGAATCTGCTGACAGGCTTCAATTCATGCTCCCTGGGAGGTGGAGGGTTAGCCATGGGCAGGCGTATATCATTTAATGCTGGAAACATTTGACTGTAGGGGGCGTTTGGATCTGATGTCTTGAGACGCCCAGGACGATCCTCGCTCAATTCTCTAATAGCATCTGTCCAAGCTTTACCAGGCCCGTAAAACAAGGTTCCATCAATGTATGGACTGATCTCATTCAACTTATCAGTAATAAAGAAATTTATTTAATGCTTTTCAATGGTTTAGCAGGACATTATGGTAGATAATCATTTTGATAAACCCACAGCCTTCCCTTTTGAAATTATCAAAACTAAACCCTGCTTTTGTGCATTTCACCCTATCTGACATCATCTAAGTGGAGACAATTAAGAGACGTCACCAAGAACGTTGCATAACAATCACATACAAAATGACGCCCTTGAAGATGATTTGCCCTTAAATTTTCACATTTTGTCTCACTTTAGCATAAAAAAATAGAAAAATTGTTTGTTTTTTTTACTAAAATTGTTTGATATTTCTTTTCATGATCAACAAAGGCTATAATTTCATGTGTGGCTCCACCACTCATGAAAATATAGATTTTGTTGTTCACTCAATGAAACATAAATTCATCTTACACTGAAACAAATGATTATACTCTATATATTTGTTTTAAAACAGAATGTCAACTCACCATGAATTAGACAGAGAATGAATTATGCTCGGCTGTGGTGTACTGGTTAGTGGATATAAATCTAAGTCACAAAAGAGACATAATTTGCAATAATTGCAATTCATTGAAATAAAGAATTTTGATTGGTTTTCATCGCATCACGTGGGGAAATCCATTGCACTTTATTTTTGTATAAAATGTAATAGGTCTTTTGGGAAACCCCCGACCTTCCATCTGCAAGTCCTGTGTTGTAGGAACTCGAATTAACCTAGTTCCCGATCATCGATGCAACAATGCTTTTTAATCTATTATAGAATAAGATATTTTCAAAAGAATTTACTATTACAAGCATGCAGTTCTGATTCTGGGCCGACGTAAACTTAGAAAACAGCGAGGCGACGAAGACCATCAAGCAACCCTCTCAACTAAGACCGGCCACGCCGTTTTTGTTTAAAAATACAGACTTACTGAGCAGAAACAGGTGTTTAGTCACAGGTACCTCTACGAATTTCAAAGATGTCGTTATTTGTGTATCATTTGTTTAACTTTATTACATTTCACTTCAATAGTGAAATAAAAAATACATGGTCTTAAAATAGATTGTGTAATCTTTATATGCGCAGAAAGTAGACTTGAAGCTATAATGTTTGGCCGAGTATTTAAATAGTTTCTTCGATCTACAGGATTGCAATTATAAGGGATGAATTCTTTTTTCACTGCGTTTATTATACTCTGCCGGAGTCAGACGTATATTGGCGTCATCTTCTTCGTCCGTCTGTCCATCCATCCGTCCGTCAGTCCATCCATCCGTCCACTTTTCTTGTCAACGCAACTCCTCCTAAGTTTCTGGCTGGATCTTCTTGAAACTTGGTTAATGTTATCACCTCAATTGGTAGATGTGCATGAAGGAAGGATTTTATGGTTCAATTATTTTTGCCTGAGTTATGCCCCTTAAAAACTAAGTCTTTGGGTCCACTTTTCTTGTCAACGCAACTCCTCCTAAGTTTCTGGCTGGATCTTCTTGAAACTTGGTCAATGTTATCACCTCAATTGGTAGATGTGCATGAAGGAAGGATTTTATGGTTCATTGATTTTTGCCTGAGCTATGCCCCTTAAAAACTTAGTCTTTGGGTCCATTTTTCTTGTCAACACAACTCCTCCTAAGTTTCTGGCTGGATCTTCTTGAAACTTGGTCAATGTTATCACCTCAATTGGTAGATGTGCACGAAGGAAGGATTTTATGGTTTGTTGATTTTTGCCTGAGTTATGCCCATTAAAAACTTAGTCTCTGGGGCTTATCGCCTCAGTTATGCCCCCTTAAAATTTAGTCTCTGGGCCTGGGGCTTATTGAAATTGCAGCCTTATGAATGCAACTCTTCCTAAGTTTCTGGCTGAATCTAAATGAGACTTGGTGGATATTATAACCAAAATTGGTAGATGAGCATGAAGTAAGGATTTTATGGTTCATTAATTTTACCCTAAATTATACCCCCTTAAAACTTAGTATCTAGGGCTTATTGAAATTGCAGCCCTTTGAACGCAACTCCTCCTTACTTTTTGTCTTTATTTAAATGAAACTTGGTCAATGTCATCACCATAATTTGTAGATGTACATGGATCAAGGATTTTATAGCTCTTGTCTTGATTTAAATGAAACTTGGTCATTTTGAATTTGGTTCTGTCAAAATAAGTAGTGTCTACAATTATTTTCATGAAGCAGCAGCAAAGTGGCGGCATATTTTGTGACGATGGCACTCTTGTTGGGATATAAAGTGCAATGGCCTTAGTAAATGGTTTAAACATAACGCCCTACTGGTGTTATCTGCCATGTGCTAAGGCAATTGCACATTGTACCTCAATAAACGCAGTGAAAAAAGACATTCATCCCCATACAAAATATATCCAGAATTATTTATCTTGATAGTGAAATATGTACAAGTTTCAAGGAAATGCCTTTGTAAACAGAGGTGCAGCTAAGAGAGGGTATTTCCAGTCTAAAATCTTTATTTCTTAATAAAACTCTATATAGTGGGTTCTCATTTGAATGGTCTCAACGAGACAATTCCAATGGCTACCAACAATATAGGATTTAAGCAAGTATAATTGAAATAATTCTTTTTGAAATTCATAACACCCCCTCTATCTGTAGCTGAGACTTATAAATACCACAGATATCTCAAAATTCGAAAGTTTTCCATGACAATGATGACATTTACCACCACAATAACAGCATAGATAAAATTTCAACTAGCTGTTTAAAAATGAGTTACATAAAAATCTTTGCCTTTCTAAGCATGGCATTTCATATTTATTTGAAGAAAATTTTTAAAATTTACTTGATTCGAGGAGATAATCTTAGTGATATTCTTGGTAAAATGTAGATCTTTCTCTTTATATATGAACGTAAATTTTTGCTTCAATATCTAAATCATATAATGTGCATTAGGCATTATTATTTGTTTCTTCTGTTTTGTTTGATTTTTGAAGTATTTTCTCGAAGAGCTGAAAAACTGTTATACCTGTTGTCTAGGGTTATTGGGAGAGTAGCCGGTTCTCTGATCGTATCTGTTTCTGAATAAGGGCATTTCCAGCCCCTCAATGTTTTGTGGGTCCAAATGAGGGACCACAGAATGGTCAATTGGAATGTTGAAAAACTCTCTTGGGCATCCAGGTCTCTGAGCATCCAATATCTCTTCAACAACTTGTTGGCCTATAAGAAAAAAATCATTAATAGAAATCACCTTTCTTTTATGCTTTTCTGTGCTTTTCTGTGGCCTATAACAAATACTGATAGATTATCATTTGATAAACTCACTGCTAACAAGATAACTTAACAAAAGCTTATAATCCACTTTTGTTCATTTTAAACCATCTGATGTTATCTAAGCAGAGCCCAATAAGAGACATCATTATGAATGTTGCATATCAATCACATGCGAAAAGACACCCTTAAAGGAAACTTGTTGTTGTTGGTTGATGGAATTCTAAATCCTGGTAATCTCTCACCAGTACAACCATCACACCCTTTCCTAGCCTCAAGCTCCTATCTCACATAGGTCTACGATTATCAACCCATTGGTGAGACAAATAGTCAGAAAGAATGAGTGCCCCCATCAGGAATCGAACCTGTGACCTCTAGATTGACAGTCTGACGCACTTCCAACTGTGCTATGATGGTTGCCAAGATGAAAATGAACTTGTCTGCAAAAAGACAGAATAGAAAAAATGAGAAAACATTGTTTTTAAAGAAAAAAATGCTGGAAGCCAGCATTTTCTTCATTAGAAACAATGTTTTCTACATCTTGATACAAACATTTGACTGAATTATCTTTAGATTGATTTAGCATCGTTCAAAGAGTTGCCCTGATATTTACTAATCCACTGACAAGTAGCTTGGAAAAAAGTAATTGTCCTCAGGTAGAAAAGCTCATGTCTGGCATGTCAGGCATGGGAATTCCACACCCCAGTTAAAGACCATATCTTAAAATTTTACAAAATAACCAAACTCTTTTAGATACATTGAACAGTACCCACTAAAGGTAGCTTAAGAAATCAGGCAAACTTACCAAAAAAGACCATGAAAGCAGTTCTACCTCTAAGGGAGCCCAAACCAGGTGTACCTTCATGGGCAGCCTTACTGATGACAAATGGGTTTGGTCTGTTCTTTCCGGAGGGTTGATACACTCCATCATCATACGCTGGAGGACTCTTCTTTATCAAATGCCCATCTAGAAATGAAAAAAGGTATAAGAATTGTTCATTTAATATTGTAGTGAAGTGAAATTTACAAGTAGATTCATCTGACTACATTAATGAAATCACTATTATTACAAGTTAAACTCATTCCCACACAAACTATTTCACTCAAATCCCAAGACAGAAGCTTATGTTGAAATGTAAGAAATGGCCCAAAAGTGATGATTCTAGCTTTTTTCATTAAGATCAATTTTCCCATTAACTTTAACAAACATAAAGGCACTTAACTTTGATCTCTGAGGCTTGTTTTAGTCAACATCTTATGATCATTACAGTCAAAAATTAAAGTTGCTTCTATAGTAGTAACTAAATTAGGAATTTTGCCATGCATCATCTCATTGGAATCATCTTCTAAAGACAATTTCAATGAGATATTGCAAGGCAGAATCTAACAATGAAAAAAAAACACCAGACGCAATTTGTGATTTTGACTTACGATTATTTTTTTCATAAGAAGTTTAGTAAAAGGGGCCCCTGGTCGAGAAAAAAAAAGAAATTTTAAAGATTTCTAAATTGATGCCCAAGAACTACCCCTCCTCTGTAGCTCTGTGTCTGATGGCCAAACAGTCATGATATTAGCTATTTACATAAATTTTTATGAACTGATGATCAATGCCAAATATAAAGGCTGTAATCCACCTGGTTCAGAAGAATATTGAAGACATTTAATTTGATCTTAGTCCTCTCAATTCCCCCTGCTGTTCCCCTTATGGCCAGACAGTCATGATTTTAGCTATCTAATGGTCTATCAGCTGATGATCCACGCAAGAATTTAAGTCTGTAGGGCTTTTAGTTCATCAGAAACAGACTTTTAATGATTTTCATAAAAAAAAATCAACTTTAGTTGCCATGGCAACCAGAGTTTTCAACAGATTTAGTTATTTTACTCTTTAGTTATTTTAGAAGAAGACCACCTAGTCTAAATTTAGTAAAGGTGGCGATGTCGTTTAAATGAATTGTTGATGACTGTTGAAAAACTTAGTGCTCAGATGAGCTAAAAAGGGTCAAGGTCACTGTCTCAAGGTCATTTTGACATGGGTGTTGGTGACATATGAAAGTTTATTCCCTGATAAGTGTTTCTGTAAAAGATAAAGCCTCTTGGATTATTATTGATAGAAATGAAAACTTTAGCCTAATGTGGATGCTGACACCAACACTGATGCCAACATCTGAGGGTATGACAATAGCTCTACCTAGACTTTTGTCCTGGGCAATCTAAAAATATTTCATTGAGCATGACAAGGACTAACAAACTCACCAACAGCTCCCCAGTCTGGATTTATCAAGTTGTTGTAATATCCATCAAAAGGATGAAGCTCAAAATGGTTGTTCACAGCACCTGAGTGAGAAAACAAACAAAATAGTGAAATTCAAGTTAAGGTACATGTATTTTGATGGCTCAGCATGAAACAATTGTTAATGCCTATAAACATATAGGCAGTTACAACTGTTTTGCCCTGAGCCATCTATTTGGCTTTTTTCTCAATATTCAAAGGGAATTTCTGTAAACCCATTCCCATAAAATCCTGCTTTGAATGCACCCAAAGAAACTAGACTGTCACAAAGTGGCTATCACTTATATCCATCCACAAGTGCTTGTCAATAATGAATTGCCATTTTTGAGATCAATGGGTCACATCGTCATTACTCTGCAAAAGTCAATCAACTGTAACCAAAATAGTACATGCATATCTCTGCTTGATACTGCTTACATTTTCACAGTTTGAATGAAATCCTTCAATTAGTTGCTAAAAAATTGAGCTGATACAAATAAGCTATGGATGGCTATGTCATCTGATAATCTTTTTTTAACCTGAATTTTAAAAAAAAAAAATGTCTGAGACTCTGAGATACTATATTGTATTAGCTCATACCAACTAGAGTAACGGGTTTTTATGCCATGTTTATATACACATGACTTCAATATCTTTAAATTTTGTAATTACAATTACTTTTTTTAATTATTCCATTCCTGACACTCAGTGACAGTATGCTGCTTGAAAAAAAGCAGAATTCTCTTTTAGGCACAAGGGAAGGGGCCGCCAGATATGCTTCTAAATATTAATTAAGAAGTCAAAAAACATTACATTAAATGTAAAAGGGTTAGAAGTTGTCTTTAATAATCTAATCTTATGAGATTTTGATCGAATGCTATCAGAGGAAAAAACGAAGCTAATTGGGTACGAAACTTACTGGTTCTGTAAACAGCAGTTTCCAGAAGGCTACGTGCAACAAAATCAATACAACCTTTTTCTTTGTAAAATAGATTGGATTTTTTGAAAATCTATCGTGAAAATATTTTTTTCAGAGGAATTTGTAGTGCATTAAATCGAAGTTGGACTTCGCGGAATATTATGTAGTGGTTTAGGGTTTCCAGTCTATGCCCGGGATGACTCTCGGCCCGTGGAGACGAAAGTGAGGACCCCGTATTGTATCCGGTAGCCGTCTGCGAGAGAAGCCAGAGATTAACGAAGGATTGATATTTTACTGTTTAACCAAGTGATACGAAGATATACCAGGTAATTCCCTTAGACACTTTATAGGTAATTACTTTACTGGTGGCAGAGGTGTTTAACGACCCAATTTGTTATCTGCAACAGTTGTATTTTAATGCAAACGAGTGGAAAATTTTTCAGCCTCGTTTTCGTTCTCGCCATTTTCAACTTGCAGGAAACTCTACCACTTCGTTAAAGCCTCCCATTAACTCCATAGGCTTAAACAATTAAGTAAATTGCTTTCCTTTATTATCTGGAGTTCTCTTGTGACCTTTATTGTCCGTAGCTTAGTTGGTTTAGCCCCAGAATGTCTCGAGATAGTTTACTTTTGAGACCCTCGCCCCTTGCAGTGAACTTTTGCAGCAGGGATGAATTGACTGACATACCTGGTGTAAGTCATGCCATTGCAGACCACCTCATGCAGATTCGTGAAGAGGGCCACATATCGCTGCCTATATTGGAGGCAGTGACCAGAAGGGTGTATACGCAAGAACACCTTGACATGCTGGATTTCACCAGATTGTCTGGACCCTCTGCATTTAGGGGGCCCAAACATGAACCAACTGCAGACAGACGTATGGAGGGGGCTACGATTGGGTCCAGGTCTACGCACCCGGGCATTTCTGGGTTGCTAGACACCCCCCGCACAGCACCCCGCACTCCAATGCCTGATCTCTCTGCATGGGAGAGAGAGGTAGATGCAATGATGGGCGAGCTTAACCACTTGAGAACCGCGACCAAGAAAAAAATTAGCTCAAAAAGGTAAGTTGGCCTCCGATGAAAGACTGGATGCTGATCTCCAGAATCGATTGGAGAGACTACGCATTGAAGGTGAGGTACAACACAGGGGCAATGTCCCACAAAGAGGACATGCCCTAGCACAGGCTAGTTCAGATAGTGAGGGGGAAGATGACGCCCTGGAGAGGTCCACAAAGAGGCCTTCCTCAGGGCGTAGTGATATGTCCGTGCTAAAGAACCTTCCAAAGGCACTTGTCTATGATGGCAAGAGCAGTTGGTCAGCGTTCCAGCTGAAATTCAGCCGCTTTGCTGAGGCCAGTGGGTGGACTGAGCAGCAACGCAGGGATTGTTTGTTATACACATTAACAGACAAGGCCCTGGTTTATGCAGCCATGCTACTGAAGAGAGAGCCAAATTTGTCGTATCGCAAAACGATGCGCAAACTTGAGCGCCGATTTGGAGCGGCGGAGCTTCCAGCAGCTGCACAGGCCAAGTTTTACCAAGCTGTGCAGTCAAAAGGTGAATCCATGGAGGAATGGGCTGATCGAGTGCAGTCGATGGCAACAGAGGCTTTCCAGGAACTCCCGGAAACGTACTCTAACCAGCAGGCGATTGCACGTTTTTGCCAAGGTCTGTATGATGTAGACGCAGGCCACAGTGCTTTTATTAGGTCCTTTAACACAATTGAGGATGCAATGAATGAGGTCCGCTTGTTTCAATATTCGAAACAAGCTATGGGAAGCAGACAAAAACGCCAGTCGGTTGCAACAAATGTAGCCACTGACTATGAAACGGTCCATGTGTCTGCTGTTCAAGACGATGCACAGCACAGCATGCAGAAGATGATGGAGCAGCTTCAACTTGAGCTCAAAGAGGTCAAGGAGAAGCTAGGCAGATTCCGACCTAGGCCGGCTGGCAGGGGGAAGAGAAAATTTACTGGAGCCTGTTACGTATGTGATGAAGTGGGACATTTTTTCAAAGAGTGCCCACTGAAGAAGGGTTTAAACAAGCAAGGGTCAGCCGAGGGAGCCAAAGCTCGACCCAACAACCAATAATTGGCTCCACAGGTTTGAAAGCTCCGGTAGCTGGGTGTGATCACACATGTGAAGACAGGGAATTTTCAAAAAATTTGAAAAATTCAAGTAGTAGTAAAGGAGGGTCGGCTGGTACACTAGATCCTGCTGCACCACGAAAGGGTGCAGCTGATTTAGAATTGAACGGGAAGCCTCAACACAATGCTTGGGGGCATCCCGCTGTGGCAGACATAGAGTTACCAGTTAAAGTGTGTGTCTTAAGATCGGCCTCCTCTTTTACAATTCCTGTAAAAGTTGGAGAGCGTCAAGTGACGGCAGTGGTGGATTCAGCTGCAGAGGTGACAATAATCTCTGACAGACTGTACTCTACACTGAGACATCCTCCACCCAAATTGAGGGAGGTGAAACTGGATACAGCAGGACGACAGATGTCTATGATCGGCTTCGTGGCTGGTCCATTTAAACTGAGAATAGGCATATCTAACTACAAGGGCCCTGTGTATGTCGCACCAATAGAACAAGACATGCTGTTTGGGGTTGATCTACTGACACGTGGGTCAGCTGTTTTGAACATGGGGAAGGGGACATTGACATATGAAGGTCATGAAATTACAATGAACATTGGGGACTCCGAAGGTAGGCCACAGGTCTCTAGAGTCACCGTGTTAAACCGAAGAGTTGTTCCACCAAACTCAGTTGCACAATTGAAATGCAAATTGGCTACTGACTTGCCTGATTACGTCATTGAGCCCCGCGAAAACCTAAAATGTTTTGGACCAAGAGTAGTAAGAGAGGCAGGTACAACACCATACATGTGTGTTGTAAATGCATCTGACAGGTACCTGACCATCAAGAAGGGCCAGGAAGTCGGTAGGGCTTACCCTATCGAGTCATATGTTTCAGATTCGGACCCAAGCTGTCCGGATCTCGAGCATATTAATGTGCAGGAGGTGACCAGCGCAGATTATGATTCTGGTGATGCTTCATCATTACCAGAACACTTAAGGGAGACCTTTGAGAACTCCAAAGGGCATCTCTCCACTGCCGAACAAGCAGGCTTGGCACATATGCTAGGCTCTTTTCAAGATGTGTTTGCGAAGAATGAGTTCGATCTCGGTACTTTCACAGAGATCGAGCACTCCATTGACACAGGGGACGCTAAGCCAATCAAACAACGGCTTAGACGTACACCAGCATGCTTTTTGGGGGAAGAAGAGGCACATCTCAAGAAGATGTTAGATGCAGGGGTGATCCAAGAGTCGTCATCTGAATGGGCATCATCCCCTGTACTCATCCGTAAGAGGGATGGAAATGTACGATGGTGCATTGATTACCGTGCATTAAACAATGTGACGGTCAAAGACGTTTTCCCATTGCCACTGGTAGATGATTGCCTAGACACCTTGTCAGGCAACGTTTGGTTTTCCAAATTGGATGCCAATTCAGCGTATTGGCAAGTAAATGTGAAGCCAGAGGACAGACGAAAGACAGCCTTTCATACAAAGTATGGGTTGTATGAACATGCCAAAATGGGATTTGGTCTTTGTAATGCGCCAGCCACCTATGCCAGGGTGATGAACCTCGTCATGAGAGGCTTGAGCTGGAAAACAGTGCTAGCTTTTCTTGACGATATCCTAGTCATGGGGAAGGATTACAGAGATCACTTAAACAACTTAGGTGAGGCTCTGAAGCGTTTCCGCCTACATGGGTTGAAACTTAAGCCTAAGAAGTGCTTATTTTTCCAGAAGCAAGTCGAGTTTCTCGGACGGGTGGTCAGCAGCGATTCTTTGACTATGTCAAAGTCGGACGTTGAGACAATTGTAGATTGGCCAATACCTACATGTTCAAAAGATGTTGAACGGTTTGTAGGTCTTGCTAATTACCACCGTAATTTTATAAAAGATTTCTCGGCTTTAGCCAAACCACTTTTTGATGTAGTAGGGAAGCATAACTACAAATGGGACGAGGAGCAACAGGAGTCTTTTGACACTCTTAAACAGGCCCTGACAAACCCTCCTGTCCTGGCACTACCAAGACAGGAGGGCCCATTTATCCTAGATACTGATGCATCAGATTTCGCAATAGGAGCGGAACTGATTCAAATCCAGGAAGGCGTGGAGAAAGTGGTTGCTTATGGCAGCTACTCTCTAACAAAAGAACAGCGAAAGTATTGTACAACTCGCAAGGAGCTGCTTGCGGTAGTGCGATTTACTAGACAGTATAGGCACTATCTGCTTGGAAGACAGTTTACTGTTCGTACCGACCACTCGAGCTTAACTTGGTTGTTGAATTTTAAGGAGCCCCAAGGTCAACTAGCGAGATGGATAGAGGAATTGTCACAGTATGACATGAAACTCGTGCATCGTCCTGGCAATAAGCATGGCAATGCTGATGCGCTTTCAAGAAAGCCTGAGCCAGATGAAGGGTGTGACGAATATTCCTCGGGAGTCCAGCTAGGCAAACTACCTTGTGGGGGATGCACATACTGCATGAGAGCAGACAGTCGTTGGGGAGCTTTTACCCAGGAAGTAGACGACGTAGTTCCGTTGACATCGAGGATAATGGTGGAGGTGGGGGATGAGTACCCCCAAGGCCTTGCCACTGGGGTTAGATGTCATGAGCGGGAACTGGTGGCCCAACGGCAAGGTGGTAGCAAGACACAGGGTGACGAACCGAAACCGGCAGCGGAGGTCGAAAGGATCAGGGCTGGTGTTTCAACCGGGTCACGGAGTGATGCAGGCCACGTGTTTGGCTCAAAACACTCAACAGTAAACCAAGTAGCAAGTGACAGTGGCAAGCCGGTGGACAGTGAGACTGAAATCATATTGCAGGCAGGGAAGGACCAGGCAGACATATTTATAGATATTGTTGCCGCAGAGGGCGAATATTCTGTGAGTGTCTGCGGGATCAGTCGAAAAACAGATCATGAACAGTTGGAATGCTGGGGCTTTGGCGTGTCAGATGTAAAAAACGCCCAGGCCGCAGACAAGGACCTTTCGCTGGTTCTGAATTGGTTGGAAAACAGAGTCCAGCCAACCGAAAAGGAGTTGTTCTTGTCCAGTCCATGTGCTAAGGCTTATTGGCTGGACAAAGAGTCCTTTGAGTTCTTAGGGGATTTGCTATTCCACTCAGTCGGAGCATCCTCTGAGAGAAATTTGGTTATTCCTGATAGCTTAAAAACTGAGGCCATCAGGCTTAATCATGATTTGCCATCTGCAGGTCATCAGGGGGTTGCGAGAACTAAGGCCAGGGTCAAAGAAAAGTTTTTCTGGTATGGCCTCGGGAAGGATGTAGCTAACTATGTGGCTACATGTGCTCTCTGCAACAAGAACAAGAAGGCCAGTCAATATGGGCATACTCCGATGCAAGAGTATCAAGCTGGTGCGCCAATGGAACGGGTACATCTCGATTTCCTTGGGCCACTACCCATTACTCCCAGGGGGAATGAATACATTCTCATGATGGTGGATCAGTTCACTAAGTGGGTGGAATGTGTTCCCTTGCCTTCCCAAACTGCAGAGGTCACTGCCAAAGCAGCAGTTGACAATTTCTTCTCTAGGTTTGGGTACCCGTTTCAAGTATTCTCAGATCAAGGGCGGAATTTTGAGTCCAAACTCTTCACTGCAATGTGTGAAGTTCTTGAGATTCACAAAGCAAGAACAACCCCCTATAGACCATCCGCAAATGGTCAAGTTGAGCGTTATAACCGCATCCTTATGGATGCAGTTAGGTGCTATGTTGGTGATTCCCAGGACCAATGGGATCTGCACCTGCCACAAATAGCTGGTGCAATGAGAAGTGCAGTAAATCGGAGTACTGGTTTTACTGCTAATAAGCTGATGTTGGGCAGGGAAGTTAATATTCCAGCCTACCTGATGTTCCCTCATAGCCCGGCCAATCCGGTTGCGGCAGACGAGTATGTGGCAACTCTCATGAAGAACATCCAAGCTGCGCATAATGCAGCGAGGGATAGCCTGAACACTTCATTAAAGAATATGAAGAGAGATTATGATGTCCGAGTACTGGAAAATGAATACCAGGAAAAGGATCTTGTTTACTTGTTAGACACAGCGGTAAAAAAGGGCCAGTGTAAGAAACTGTGTCCACCTTGGAAAGGCCCAGCTGTCGTCGTAAAAAGGATCTCTGCTTCTCTATACCGTGTGAAACTGCGGAAATCGTTTTTCGTAGTGAATCATGATCGTTTGAAGAAGTGTAGGGACAGAGTGATCCCAGACTGGATCAGAAAGTGGTTAGCTAACCCTGACCCAGAACCAGATGATGATGAGGACGATGATACCTTATACTGTGTTTGTCGCAAGCCATGGCAAGGTCGTTTCATGATACAGTGTGATGGATGCGACGAGTGGTTCCATGGTTCCTGTGTCAATGTCACTGCTTCAGATGCACTGGATATAGATAAATTCTGGTGCAAGGATTGCAGCCAGTAAACTCCCTGGAAAGTTAAACTAGGGTGAGCGAGGGAATTATTGGGAAACTGGGTAATATCTTAATCATTCTTTCTTTCTCTTTCAGACATGTTCACTGCAAGAGATGTCATCAAGGCCAACACGGACGAAAGCCTGTTGCCTCCAAAGGACTTGGTCAACACCATCATGCTGTCGGCCATGCCACTTCAGGATCAAGTTAATATCCTGCTCGGACAAGTAAAGCTGGCCAAGACGAAGAAGAGAAACGACTGGTTGGCCAAAGTGGCGTCTGATGCGCAAGCGCTGCAGTTCCATGACGCAAGCTGGATCTGCAGCAACATCTTCAAGATGAACATGCCAAAGAAGGCACCCAGCACCATGCCAGCAGGCCCCAGCAAGGATATTCGCTTGCTGGACAACCCTGACCTGGAGAGGGTAACCTCAGACGAGGGACAGAAGGGAGCGGCGATGGAGATTGACAGCCTGACATCTGAAATAGATGCAGTGCTGGGAACAATTGCCTTGGAAGACAAGGGAGCTAGACCTAAGGAGATTAGGAAAATCTCTACCTCGCCTGTGAGACGCTCCCCTAGGAACCTCTCTCCGCTAAAGCCAATGACCTCAACTAGTGAGGGCGAGAGAGAGAAAGGTCCACGAAAGGAGCCTGATTGTTGTCCGAAGGGGATCACCAAAGGCTTACGAAAGGAGCCTCAACAAGACTCACGAAAGGAGTCCAAAGACAAGAGATCGTATCGGGGACATCATGCCCATGAGAAGGAACGAGGAAGGCAAGCTCATCGTGATGACCACTATAGGCATTACGGTGGGAGGAAAGATGACCGTGCAGGTCGAAGGCCTTATCACGATCATGGGAAGAGGAAGGCAGAAAAGGATAGACACACAGAGAGGAGAGATTCTTTTGCCTCTCCTGTGTCAAAGAGACCCCGATACGAGGAAAGGACTCACAAGGCTAGGATAGACACAGGTGTTTGTCCTATCCCGGGATGTTTAGAGAAGGTATCCCGAGTTCATGCATTCAATGCGCATGTACCAGGGATCCTTGATGAGAAAAGGGGGCTCTCTCAGGAGGTCACTCGCAGCAGGGTGAACCTTCTGATCAAGTGCTCCAGCAGGATCGTGGGGTGTTTGGATGTAGAGATTCTTGCAAAATATATTAAGAATCTCGACATGCTGACAGATGGGTGTGCCGTGCTGTCAAAGTGCATGAAAAGCTCCCTTGATAGCTTATGTGAAGAGATGGGGTACGACAAGAAGGATTCCTACAGCATTGGGCAAATGAACTCACCAGCCCTCTTAATGCACTGGCGAGTGTTCCTGGTTGTGCTAGGAGTCCTAGACAAGCAGACAAGGGGAGATCTTCGTGCAGAGTATCCCGCCTTTGTTCCTCCCCTCTCACAGAGACCCCATGCCGTGGACAGTCACTTCCACCTGGACCGTGTCCGAAATAAGTTGACGAGGCGGTGTTCCTTCGAAGAAATGCTGAAGGTTGAAGAACCCAACGCCGGTGATGAAGTCTACGTGGTTGGAGGCGTTGCGGTTTATTGTGACCCGGCGACTTACCCCAGTCAGGAGGAGGTCACCCATCTTAGCTCACAGGGCATAGGCGTGGCCATTGGATTACATCCAAAGACAAAGGAGGTCACTGATGAGGCCTGGAAGAACTTCGAGGAATGTCTTCAATTCAACGGAGTGTGTGCCCTGGGAGAGGTTGGTCTGGACCATTTCCGGATCGATCCTGCGTTGTGGGACCACCAGCACGTAGTGTTGGACCGTGCTCTGAGCCATCTCACCCCTGACAAGGTTTTGGTACTTCATAATAGGGGGGATGGCAACGATATGCTGCAACTACTGTACCACCTGAAGGGACTAGTGCCAAAGGAGCAGAAAATCCACTTGCATTGCTATAGTGGTAGTGCAAGTGCCAGAGACAGATGGGTGTCAGAGTTCCCTAATATCCATTTTGGGTTTACAGGGCTTGTTGCAGATTTCAACGCAACCCAGAAGCAGGCTCTCAAAACTCTTGAGCCTCACAGACTGCTTCTTGAGACCGACGCCCCATATTTCAGCTTTGGACGCCAAGTTTCAACCCCTGCACTACTGGGCACAACGGCTCGGTTAGTGGCAGCCATCAGAGGTGACAGGTGGGAGGATGTTTTAGATATATCCTCCAAGAATGCACAGAGGTTGTACCAGCTACAGACAAGCGAGCACTGTACTTCCTCCCCTTGAGGCAATTCTTAGGGGGAGGTGGAGTGGAGGTAGCGGATACCAAAGGGATGTGCACGAAAGGCACATAGTGGGTTGTGCACGAAAGGCACTTTCACTCACCCAGGATAGAAAACGGGGTCATCAGTTTTTTCTGGTGTTAGCAAGCCAGGAAGATCTGTAAAGCAGATGTTAGCTTCCTCCAATCAAATAAAGTTGGGGGGAGTGTAGTGGTTTAGGGTTTCCAGTCTATGCCCGGGATGACTCTCGGCCCGTGGAGACGAAAGTGAGGACCCCGTATTGTATCCGGTAGCCGTCTGCGAGAGAAGCCAGAGATTAACGAAGGATTGATATTTTACTGTTTAACCAAGTGATACGAAGATATACCAGGTAATTCCCTTAGACACTTTATAGGTAATTACTTTAATTAGTTGTTGTTGATTGTTGTTGTTACATTAGACAGGATATTTACCAATTTTAGACTAGAGGTTTACACGGACTCAAGTTATACTAAGCATAGTCTTGGACCTGGTTATTACCTAGAGTCTTTACTTCCACAGTAATGGATCGTCAGTCTAATACCCGTTACATTTTTTATTCACTATTATGTGGCGAGTATAACTGCATCGTGATTATATTGAGTTAACAGCCTGGGGCCCGTTTTACTAAACATCTTACGATCATTTTTTGCGTACCAAAAATAAAAAAAATGCTCTTAAAGTAGTACCTAAATATTGAATTCTGCCTTGCAATATCTCCCTAGAATCGTCTTCTAAAGACGATTCCAATGAGATATTGCAAGACAGAATTTAAAGATGAATGAAAACAACAGGTACGATTTTTTATTTTGACTAACGATTAAATTTAGGAGTATAGTAAAACGAGCCCCTGAACCGGTTCTAGACTGTGGCTCGGTCTTCTAAGTAAAAACGGTTTGATTATCTTTAGTGACTAGGGTAGTCAGCTCATACCATACTCACCAAGTGGACAAAATTATAATGCTTAATTAACCTGTCTATTTTCACATTTCCTTTATAAAGGTGTTATTACAATAATAGCATAAGTAAATTTATGTCTAGTAGGCTACCATAAAAACTTGACTCAAACCTAAAGTTTACAAAAAATGCGATGTGAGCTATCCTCGTGTTTTGGTGAAAATAATGAATAACTCTGGGGATATGCTACCTATGGTGTTGGATATAAATATACCTCTGGGGATCAACTTTAGAAAAGAAGTGCAGTCTTCAATTTATTCTGAGTGGAGTTGATTTTATGACCGGGGTCCCAAAGATCATTAAAAATTGTTGTATTTAAAAATAAGAAACTTCAACACAATATTCCTTTAACTGTTTCATTAATTGCCAAAAATCTGATAGATTTACATCAGCAATACTATTTTGAAAGCAACGTTGAAGGTGTAAATAGTGAGCATGACAGATGATCTGCCCGTGTTATTTTCGATATACATGTAGTTATTCAAAATAATTTCAAGAGAAATTGGTCTCAGTTTCTTTTCTTGATTGTCAGATACTCACAAAAATGTATACGTCAGTGCAATCACATAATTTAAATACAAGATTTACCCGAATGATTCAAACCCGTATTAAGAAAAAATAGAAGTTGTAAAATATTAATAAAATAAAATATATAATAAAGATAAATGTATGAGACGGAAAAAATATAAATGAAAATTAAAAAACATAAAACAATTCACGGATAAATTTTATAGAAGAATCCATGTTTTTCAGTGTGTATGATTTTTTCTTTTTTCTTTTTTTTTTTTTTTTTTTTTTTTTTTTTTTTTTGGGGGGGGGGGTTATTTTGTTTTTGTTTTTATGTCGTTTTGTTTTGTCTTGTCTTAATATACAGAAATGAATAAGTTCAAAAAACACTGTTACAATTCATTTGAACGTTTGGTATTTGATAATTTACCTTTGCGGATAACCTTGACATTGGATGATGTGTTTTATTGAAAGCAACCGAATTCATTCGAATTGTGTTGAAGTTACAGGTAAAGTTTTTTCAGACAGAAAGACATACGACCAGACGTACATCGGTGAAGTTATATACCCCCGATCTATAGATACGTGGTACGAAAAATGTGTCCATATAGGGTTTAAATATCATCCTTGCTCAAAAAAAGAAGTGTGACTTCAGGGATAAAGTGGCCCTTATGTGTCTTGATGTTGATTTCAACGTTTGACGTCATTTCAACAATCCATTTTTTCGGAAATTTATATGCTAGTATATTGTTACTAGTTTCATTTTGATGTTACTGTACCCCACTTCCTTGTTTGGTATATCAGCGGCGGATCGAGGATTTCTGTACATGGGGTTTCAAATATACAAAAAGGTGGTTCGTTTACCTATTATTACTTAATTTTAACCCTTATCCTGCTAAATTTAGATTTTGTTTAAATAAATTTCATATCTTTTGGACATATGTACGAGCCTGCCTTTAGATTTTCTTTTCAACAAAAATCAAGAAGATGGCAGGCAGTGTATACTAAGACGAGACTGCACAACTGTGCAGCCTGGTCTTAGTCTATATTGTCTGCCAAACTTTTGTTCACAACAGGATTATGTCTCAAACAGCAGAAGGGTGAAATAAAATTCTGCACAAAAATAAGATAATTGGGCTTCAGAGGGGGTTCGTTTGAACCTCCCGAGCCCCTCTTAATCCGTCAATGAGTGTCTATTTCTATCAACAAACATTTAACTTTTCTGCCTTCACTACACAATTACGAGGGAGTTAGATACCTACATCCTTGTTACGGCAGTCTAACCAGGGTCGATAACTTATCGCACTTCCCGGACAACTTCTTTTTGTATGACGGGTCACACATATATACCTCGCTTGATAAATATGTTGCCCGTCACGCGAAAGGAGACCATCTGGGAACTCCGTGTAATATTCATATGGAAAGGAGATTGGTTCTAGTACAGGTCAATCAAAGGTGGTATTTCAATAACGCTTTCACAGTAAACTAGATAGATCATTCTAGAGTTAGAAAATAAGTTAAGTGTGAAAAGTTTCGACCATAGCCAGGCTACGCAGTCTGTGCACTCTGACTAGGATTGACACTTTACGCACTTCCGAGATGTTCCTTTTTTGCGTGAGGGGTCACATATTTTTGAAACACGATTAAACGCATGCCGTATCTTCATTTGAAGGATAGTTTTGACTTCTACTAATTCACTCAGAAAAGAGGGTTATGAATCTCGTTAACTCTTTTGCGTTTAAGATACAGCGTGTTTCATGTTTTTTAGGGCAGGACATTTCTTAGGTTTTTTTTATTTGGAGCTTGAGTCTATTTCCAATTTTATTGTCATTAAGGTAGTGGAACCGTAATAGTTCCGCAACATTTTGGACCTTATGTTCTTTCACAATGTTAACCGAGGTTTCCTAATGAAAATCATTAGGAAACCTTGGTTAACAGTGTTAAGGTTCATTACTCCTGATACGTTGCAAAACTATTACGGATCTACTACCTTAAGGCCAGTTTTTCCTGGATGGCGAATCATAATTGTGTCCGTCACGCGAAAAAGGACCATCTGGGAACTCTGTAAATAAAATATTTGTAAAAGAAATTGGTTCTAGGACATGCCATCCAGAGGTCAAAAACTCTTTTACGAAGGTAGATGGATCATTTTAGATTCAGAAAATAAGCATGGTACAAAAAGTTTCGAGACTAGACAGTCTGCGCAGTCCGACTAGGATCGACACACTACGCACAACCCAGATGGTCCCTTTTCGCGCGACGGGTCACATATATATTGAAGAGAAAACTCACTAAATATTGACACGGTTAGGTCATGTCCACTACCCGGTCAATAAAACAGTAGATTTGATTTAGTCTAAATGAACACGTATAGTTCCGCAATTTAGAGTGGGTGATCAAAGGTCAATTTTATCTATACCTGTATAGACAAAATTAACATTTGATCAATCACTTGAACTTGTGGAACTATAAACGTCTTATAAAATAAATAAAAAGATGAGCAAAATATGCTTGATGTGCGTGATAATTCTAAAGGATGTAGCGTTATTAAACCTTGACCTTATACATTTGCACCTCGCCTAGGCGGAAAAGAATATTTGGATAGACCCAATGCTTTCTTTGGCGGATATTTTCCAAAAGGCCACAATCTTTCGTATCGTCGATTGTCTTTTCTTTAAAGAACAGACATACGTAAATCCAATCTATTCAACTCTTATAATTGATAAAAAACATTAAATGGCTAACCCATTCATTCATTCATTCATTCATTCATTCATTCATTCATTCATTCATTCATTCATTCATTCATTCATTCATTCATTCATTCATTCGTTCGTTCATTCGGTCGGTTCTTCGCTCGGTCCTTAAGTCGGTGCCTAGGTTGATCCATTGTTCAGTCCGTCGGTCTGACAGACGGTAGGTCGGCGATTCAAGCAATTAAAATTTAGATCCTCAGTGAACAGTCAATCAATCAGAGAAATAGGCATTCGAGCATCCATTGATAGAGGTTGTTGTTATTTTAATTCATTATCTTGTTGTTTCTTTCTGGCGTTCATTCTCCAGCTTATATCTGTTGAGTCGTTTGTTATTCGATATTTCAAAAGACACAGCCAAGTAGCTAACCAAGACATTGCATAAATTTGATTAATTTTCTTTACAAAACGACGGATCTCAATTTTGACTTGATGATTTCAAAACCGATAAATTGCTTTGTATTAAGGTGTTTAATGTAATCAAATCCTTGACTATTATAGACTATTTGACTTTGTTATGAACAATAATTATGTCGTAATCCTCAATAAGTGTAAATTGTTGCAAAGCCTATCAAACAAAATGAAACCATCTAGAAAGTACGGGAATAATCGAACTAATGATCGAATACCGCAGCATGAACAGGGTCTAAACTTTTCCCTTTTCTTCTGAATGAGACTTTTATCTGGTTAGAAAATGGCAATTCTTTATACCATAGATATTGATTACAAAACAAATATGAGCCTCTGTGTGGAATTTCCAAATATGTGCACAACGTAAAGTCTCAAATCAGCCTGTGCATTCGCACAGTCTGATCAGAGTCTTCACTGTGTGCTCAAAAGGTAGCCAAAGACGCAAAGCATCTATACACAATCAGAGAGTGTCTTCAGAGCAAGGAGTTGGTGTCTAGAGAGTTCAAAGTATCTCCATCACACATGAAATTGTTGGAAATGTCACCTACAGACCCATATAGTCTTCGTGTGATATCTAGTTTGCGCACTACCCCTTTTAGTGTTGAACTATTTTTTTTTCTCATCAACAATTTGAGACATTTCAACCTGTCAAGTCCAATTTATTTCAAAACAAACAAACAAACATGACGTGTAGACGAGGCTTAGACTCTCGACTTTAACACGACATACAGCAATCTGATCAGGAAACATCAGACATAAAATTATCATACAGTAAACCTGCAATTACATTTTCATTCATTTATTTATTCATTTATTTATGGGGGAGAGAGAAGGAGGGTGAGGCAGAGAGAAAGAGAGATGAAATGGAAAGAGAGAGAGAGAAAATAGTTAAAAGTCATATCTGGTCTGGCAGTTATTGTGGTTTGTTTGTGTGAGTGTTGGGGGGGGGGGGTGTCTTTGTTGCCAAATAGGTCAGGATGAATCTCAAACACTGACGTATAAAAACTTTCTTGTGTTAAGGATGCATTAACGTTCACAAACGTCTACAAATTGCACCGCTTTGCATGGGGTACAATTTCTTGACCGTTTTACAAACGTTTTCACCTTGAACGCAGGACAGAGTCCAAACTTGCGTGTGTGTTTTTTTTGGTTTTTTTAAAATATATATTTCAACACAAATTAGTTCATTTATATCATTTTCTTTTCAAAGGCAATTACACTGTTATATATGTATCATCACTTTCATAGAATTCTTAAAAGGTTCCCAATAAAAAAAAATAGATTTTACTTACCTTTGTACGCAATTAAAAAAGAACATATAATCAAACACACAAATATAAAGTTTCCCATGTTCAATAGTCAATCTCTGTTCAGATTTGGGGAATTACGTTTCTGACAGTCCTTTTATAACTGCCCATGGATCAGGAAGTTAATTTTCGGAAAAAAAGGTGAGACCTCGCGGTAATCTTAGTATAATAATTCAACAAACTTAATCCAGGCCCTTGTAATATCACGGGTAAGATGATTTTATTATTCATTATGAAAACTGGTACTAAAATGACCTGTTGGGGAAAACAGGTAACATTGATATTTCTCTGTTCGCTGCCGCATTTAAAGTAAAATGTATTTCTTTCGTATCGCGGCAGCTGGAGTATATAACTATACTGACTGTCATAAAAATGGCCTCACCAAAATTTTGAAAGAACTTTTTCTCTATTGGCAGACGACAATAATTTTATCTATAAATTTGAATTATAGTCTAAACTCTACACATCCTGCTATCACAAACTCTCTTCACAAACTCGTGCTTCCCATGGTAAGTTTGTCGTAAAGTTTTACTCATGCGCCCCTTGCGACTTGGAGAAATGATTTTGTTTTTCGAAACTTGTACACGTGGCTTCGTTAGTCAAAGCATACCTCGAAATTTATCTAAGAAGGATAATAATATTCATTTCCATGAAGCTAAGGCTAAATAATGAAAAACGCGCACGCATTTTGGGCATGCTGGGAAAAGGCAGTTCCCAAGATCATGTCGCTAGAAGTTTAAACGTATCAAGATCAACGATAGTGCGTTTGGTTGGACGTGTGAACGCCACAGAAAGTCTTCAGATAAGGCGTAGATCTGGTAGGCCTCGCTCAACATCTGTACGTCAAGACAACTTTATATGTCAACGGCACCTTCGTGACCGTTTTTAACGGCTACATCGACATCTGTGGCCGTTGTTGATTATCACGGTAAGATTTTCAGTGCAAACACGATAGGACGCCGGTTACGTGGACATGGTGTTATGTGCAGGAGACCCTTTCGTGGCATGTTACTTTCACAACGTCATCGTCAACAACGACGCGTATGGGCTCAAAATGACCTCGGAAGGTGATGGCGGACAGTTGTGTTCAGTGACGAGTCAAGGTTCAATCTTTCACATGCCGACGGACGCGTTCGGGTATATCGACGTCGAAATGAACGTTACGTGCATAATTGTGTTTTAGAGCATAACCACTTCGGTTGTGGCGGGGTTATGGTATGGGCCGCCATTAACCATGCATACAAAACGGACCCTGTTGTTGTTCAAGGCAATTTGAATGCCAGGGGGGTACATAAACCAAGTTTTATAGCTTGTTGTCCAACCCCTATTTCGGCGACAACCTGCACTCACTTTGAAGCATGATAATGCACATCCACACACAGCGCATAGCACCACAAACATCCTCCAGGCCAATAATATTGACGCTCTGCCATGGCCTGCCAATCTCGGACTGCAATCCAATCGAGCACATTTGGGATATCCTAGGACGTCATTTAAGTCAACGTCAACCACAGCCTAAAACGGTGCAACAGCTGACTGACGCTCTTCATCAGGAGTGGGCTCGCATCCCGAGGTACCTTCTGAGTAACCGGTGTGGCTCAATGAGACGCAGGATGCAGGCTGTGACTGCTAATCATGGTGGACAAACAAATAGTACTTGTATTTAATTCCCGCATTGAACCACAGCTGAATGCATGTGAGGCGTTATTTATGACAGTCAGTTTGCATTCGGAACATCACTCGGCTATTTCCGTAACCTGAAACAGACCTCGAATCATTCGGAACATCGCTCGGACTTTTCCGTAATCTGGAAAGTACCTCGGACGTAAGTGTAGTAATTTTGGGTCATTTTTTAGGTAATTCGGCTCCTGGCGGTACTTCGGTTAATACGCTTGTAGAAAATCACAATTTATCAATTCTCTCCTATCATCTTTGGAGATCTTTTGGGCAAACTATAATTTGATGACAAAACGCAGTAAACCACTGCGTTTTGTTATCAAATCATCAAATGCCCACTTTTATTCTTTCGTTGATTTTATTTTATGCAACGTCATCCCTAGCGGGATCGTTGATGTTTGTGACGTCATATAAGCCTACGCGGGAAATGACGCTCTTTCAAGGCTGCGTCCGTATTATTCCCGAGGGTTCCCGAGTGACCTCGGATGTATGTAAGGGCGGATGGCTATGTAACAAAATCGTGCATTTTTGTTAGGCGGAAACAGTATAAGAAAAATTAGCACTGTAGATTTATATCGTTTACAGTAATTAACGGCTGAAAATTCTTAATTTTTGAGAATGACGAATCATTCTCAAAAATTAAAAAATTTTCAGCCGTTATTTAAGAATCTAAAGATATTTAGATTAGGATACGATGGTTTCACGTCAGTGACATAAACGAGTAGCGTTGGCGACGTCGAATGTTTTCACTCACAGTTTCGAGGGCTAACGCCATTTTAACTGACGTCATCGAGTTTTTCCAAGGTTTTCCCGTACTTTTTAACAATAGTCCGTCTATGTACATCCGAGGTTGATCGTGCGATTGGCCGAGCGGTGTTCCGATTGAGCCAGTATATATTAGGATAACTGGTATTTCTCGCTCTGAACTTCCTTTTCTGAGCCTCTAGCACCCATTTCCTTTTAGGGTTTAAAAGTCTACATATTAAGGTAGTGGACCCATTATAGTCCCGCGACATTTCGAACCACATATTCTTTCACAATGTTTACCGATGTTTCCTAATGAAAATCATTAGGAATCCTCGGTTATTGTGAAACATTGTTGACCTGTCACTCATTATTTTTCGTAAACGTTCGTTAATATCCGCGAGGTTATTAAAAGAATTTTATTTCAAGATCAAATAAAATACTAGAATTGTTATAATTGGGTCCGTAGCGCAGTGGTCTAAACCGTTAGCCATATAGAGTCATTGAACTGACCAGACCTAGTTCGAATACGCACGCAGTCGGATACAGTAATCTTTATCCCATTTTTTTTACTTTATTTTTATTATCAAATAAAGAAACGGTTTTATTGCCTCTTAATTTTCTTGTTTGTAATATTCTATATTCGCAGTTCTTTTCCGTATTCAAATCTCTCATTACTTTATTTTCATTGAATTAGTAAGCTATTGTCACCTATTCAAGCTTAGGTCACGAAGCTTTTATCGTTAACTTAGTTTCTCTAACGCAGCACCTAAGCGAATGAATTGACTTATCTTCGTTCGTTCATGATATTTGATGCAAATGATATTATTACTAATTTTCTGATCGTGCGATACATTTCATTGCTTGCCGTTACTTCTGTTTATTCTGTTTACGGTATTCTTTATCTGTTTTTTATTCTATTTTGAGGAGTATGATAAATTTATCCTGTATTTTTTCTAAAAAAAAGTTGTGCGTAAGCTACTGAGCAATAGGAAATCATTTGATGCAGAATATCATACGGATCACCCACACAGAACGATGAACAAAATTAAATTAACTGTGCCGCGCTTTTTTATATCAAAGATTTGAATTATAGCAATTAAAAGTAACATCGTATTTTCAAAATCTAAAGAAAAATATAGATAAAAAGATAAGAATAGAATGAGATTCGATCTTTCGACCTCTGCTTTTCAAGTTCCTTACCTTTCAATTTAGCTGTGTACGGTTATTTATCACAACTGGGTATATTTTAGTATTTGAATGTACTGTTCGCGTATTCTTAATCTATATAAGGTAGTGGATACCGAATATCAATGAAGGTGAACAGGAATATTAAATGAGTGACAGGTCAACAATGTTTCACAATAACACTGTTAAAGTTCATTACTTCTGAGACGCTACAAAAATATTACGGGTCCACTACCTTAATGGGGGACATTTTTTGTAGGGAGGGGTGCCTACTCACCACCGGCACGGCCGGGGCTTATCTAAATTTTGTCAAATATATTATAATCTTATAATGTTATGATTATTTTTTCACGGCTTACAGACTGACAACATTACAAATAGTTAACTAATTTGTCGAAAGATTAAAAACAAACACGCACCATAAATAGTAAACACCAAATTTTAATGAAAGGTTGTGTCATTTATAAACGGATTAGCGGGTTTTGGATTACATTTAAACGTTTTATCACATAACACATTGAAAGAGATACTCGCAATTGTTTAAATTTAAATACCCGTTAGGTTGAAAGAATTGGCTATTAGACATTATCAATCAAAGAATCAACTTATTTACACAAATGTCAAATTCTCACCATGTTTTAAATTTTCGATGGAAGGTGACCAAACTATCTCTAAAACTGTAGCTGATGGATCACTGCCCCCACCCCCTGAATCTCCGCCACGACACACCCCTCAAATATTAGGGGCCCGTTTTACTAAACTTCTTCAGGAACAATGTATCGCGAGTCAAAATCACAAATCGTATCTAGTATTTTCATTCATTGTTAGATTCCGCCTTGCAGTTTCTAATTGGAATCGTCTTTAGAAGACGATTCCAATGATATGATGCATGGCAGAACTACATATTCAAGCAAGACTTACGCAAAAAAATCATCGTTAGAAGTTTAGTAAAACAATCCCCCTGATCCTGTGTGTGTGACATTTCCAACAATTTAAGTTGTACACGAGACTACGGAGGATCCATTGCTATGTTCAGGATGTAAAAACGTTTCGCGAGCTCTTTGAGATGATACCCCGCTTTGCACGTGCACATACGTGCAAATCGAGGTATCATTTCGAAAGCGCTTCGCCAACGTTTTCATCCTGAACGCAGGGAAGGATTTCTGTAAATGGGTTCGTGCATACAGAAAGCGGTTCGTTACCTAGTCTTACACAATTTTAACCCTTATCCTGCTGAATTTGAAAATTGTTTGAACAAATGTCCTATCGTTTGACATATCAACAAGAATCACAAAAATTCAAGTATAGAAGACAGGCCGTATATTAGGAACAGACTGCACAACTGTGCATGCTGATCTTAGTCCATACTGTCTGGTCCCATGAAGAATGGTTAATTGAAATCCGGCATGAAAATGAAATAGTTTAGCTTAAAAGGAGGCTAGTTTGATCTAAACAACCACACAATATAATAAGAATATTCATTGACTGTCTAAAAGGGGATTTGGGTCTTACCTGTCTACAGAGCGCACTGTCACGAAAGTACTCAATTCTTTGACCTTATTTATCAATCGGGAACCCTCGGCGATTCTACGGAATAGACCTCGGGAATAATACGGGCGCATCTATGAAAGCGCGTCATTTCGCACGTGGGTTTATATGACGTCACAAAAATAACTGAGAATGACGGTGCGAAAAAAAAATGAACGTAAGATAAAATCGGGCATACTATGATTTGAAAACAAAACGCAGTGATTTACTGCGTTTTGCTTTCAAATCATGATATGCCAAAATAATCTCTATAGACGATCTGAAAGCATTAGAGGACTTTGCTTTTCTACAAGCGTATTAACCAAATTACCACCAGGAGCCGAATTACCTAAAATGGACCAAAAATTAATACACTTCCGTCCGAGGTACTTTCCAGTTTACGGAAATGTCCGAGCGATGCTCCGAATGCTTATTTATATGTAAAAAATTTAACATGGTCATGAATCAAGTCTAACAAACTATTGGAGGGCGACCAAAAAAGCTGTTGTTACAACGAAAAGTTTAAACAAAGTGGCGGGAAATACCGGAATAGTGTCATCTCACCATAAATGACATTCGGAACCTCGCTCGGAATATTCCGTAAGCTGGAAAGTACCTCGGACGTAAGATTGGGAATTTTGGGTCATTTTTTAGGTAATTCGGCTTCTTGTAGTAGAATCTAATTTGGTTGAAGAAAATCACATTTTTAAATTTCTTTCCGATAGTCATTGGAGAACTTTTGGGCATATGATAATTTGATAACAAAACACAGTGTTTTGATATCAAATTATGATATATGCCCATTTTTATTCTTTCGCCCATTTTGTTTTATGCAGCGCCATCATTCAGTAGTGGGGTCGTTAGTGTTTGTGGCGTCATATAAACCCTCGTGCGAAGTAATGCGCTTACATGTTTGCGCCCACAAGGTTAAGGTTCCAGATTGTGTAAATGGGTGTTATGATTGGCAGAAGCCATCTATTAATTCCGAGGCTAGGATCGTACACCATCTCCTGCTCTTCAGGTAGTGGACCCGTAATAGATCCGCAACGTTTTGGCAGTAATGAACTTTAACAGTGTTAACCGAGGTTTCCTTATGATTTTCACAGGGAAACCTCGGTTAACACTGTGAAAGATCATGAGATCTGAAATGTTACGGAGCTATTACGATTCCACTACGTCAATTCAAATAATGAATTTTTTCTAAGTTAATTCATTTGATACCTGAAACGGTCTTATTTGTCGGGGATTGTGTCGGATAGATATAGTCCCTTATTAATCGGAGTTGAATTATCGTGGATAATCAGATCCACTTGATATTGATAATGTAAATATATATCTGCTGGATTTATGTATTGAAACAGTCAATTGATTTTCTCTTACAGGAAACACACAATTGTTTAATTTGGTTTCTGAAATAAACATACACATTGTAAATTTCTTGGTGGCCAAAACGCATTCAAGCTCCTAAAAGAAAACAAAACATTAAAGATGTCTCCAAAATGTTTCAATTTTGGCCAACACTCTCAGAATCGTGCGTGAAATTAAAGTTGATATTCAACTCCTTGTAAATGCATTGTATGAACTGCCCTATATTGATCATTTAAGACGTAAGTTTGGTGTCCGAATTCCTACTCTTTCAGCGATGCTCCCCCTAGGTTCGTAACAAGTGTCTGTTTCACTAGTTTGGATCGCAGAAAAAATATGCTGAACTTTATGCTAAGCCTAATAGTAAATGTTCTCGTCTTTTCCTCGGGTTTTCTTTTTTTCCTATCGCGGTTTCAATGCTGTACTCGCGTTATCCCAATTATCTCTCGTATTCTCGATGTTGTATCGTATTTTTGTACTCTTGTGTTTTCTTCGCGTTCTATTTCTGAGTTTCCAATTGCCGGACAAAGGGCGTATCTAGGACGTTGAAATTTTTACGCACTCCGAAGGCGACAACCAAATAAAAAGGATAGAAGCAATTTGTGGACTATGTCAAAAGATGAATGCCCTCCGCCCGCTCCCTTAATATTACTAGTATTTGAGCGATGGTGAATAATCAAAACATCGTAACTACAGCTTGAACAAGCTGTAGTTTCGATGTTCTGATCATTTATCAACGATATTCTTCGACAGATGATTATTTTTTTTACGCACTTGCGTAAATTGCGTAATGGGAGTTACGCCCTTGCGGACTACATGCTGTTCTCGCGCTGTCCCGACGATGTCCCGTTTTATCGATTTCGAATCGTCGTTTTCTCGACATTTCCTCGAGTTCTCTTTCTTGCCTATCGTGGTCTATTTCCTGTACCCGCGCTACCTGGTTGATCTTCCGTTTTCTCGATGGCGTATCGTATTTTCGTAATTTCCTCAAGTATAGGATAGAAAACGAGTGCCGTGGTATATGGGAAATAGACACGAGCGTTAACGAGTGTCTATTTCCCATTTACTTCGGCACGAGATTTTCTATCTGACTTAGACCACGCTTTTCAAACATTATCTGTAAATTTTATCCGAACATCTGGACAACGAAAACGAGCAAAAATCGCTGTGATATTACTGTTATTATGTGTAATAACGCCGAAACTATACTTATGAATCTATTATTGTTACTTATTGCAGCTCTTTTGCATGTATGCAACTGTAGAAAGTATTTTGGAAAAAGCGATCATGTAATATGCACGACACCTTCTTAAAATGACACAGCACACATAATCTGTCAAGATTCACGTGCACGGCAAACTTTCATTGTATTCCTTGGCTAATTTCGCCTGAGACTCTGTTTATTTTCCGTTAGTGAAATCGGAAAATCCCGATGTCGACGATTTCCGCTAATTTGATTTACGAATTAAGTGTTTACTGGCGGCTAATAGACTAATCCAACCGGTGGTGTAGAGGTTAAGACATCTGCCCCTTGTTCTAGAGACCACGAGTTCAAAACGAGTAGAAGTGATTTTATTTTTCTAACTCAAATTTTCTATTTTTTTCTTGCTTACAATCGCTTATGATTTTTTATCGGAAGGGATGGCGTTTTTCGCATTTTTGGCCAATCAAATTAAGAAGACATTAAATAAAAAAAAAAGAATTTATTTTCTAATAAAGCTATCACTTAACCTACTTAACACTTTATCAAATTCATTCGAAAACAATGAATGAATAATCATTTCCAAATATAACCTACTGGTCTCTTCAGCTTTTCTAGCACATACAAACAAACAAAATCAGGACTTCTACTAATACTTCCAAAAATAATAATAATGATGATAAAACAACAACAAATGAAGCTTTAAGGATCTCGAGTACCTGTGTAGTAATTTTGGCACTTTTTTTATTCTTCTTCGTGGTTTTGGGGACGGGCTGGAAACAAGGCTAAGCAGGGAAATTATGTTCTTTTCTCAAAAAATTGGAAACGTATTTTCATCGCGATTAAAGAAACATAAGTTCGGTTAATAATTCACTTTTTATACCATGAAAAAGACTTCTTTGTACCTGAGATGTCGCAAAGGGTCAAACTGGAAGTGGTCGTTTCTGATATCAAAGAAAAAAAAATCCCTAATTCTGGGTTTTTAAAAGGGACGAAAAAGCATGAACAAAAAAGTAACAGTATGGCAAAACTTGTAACCAAAACTACCTAGACTTATCATCAGACTTGGGTTTAGAACAAATTGTGAATGTACCCACTCGCCTTAACAATACTCTCGACACCATACTTTCATCACATCCTAGCTATACTGAGCGACTCAAGACATTACCTCCAGTCTCTGATAAAGCTGATCACGACATAGTCCTGTTTGACATTGCAATGAAGCCAATTCGGTCCAGACCGACGAGGAGAACTATCTACCTCTGGAACAAGGCAGATATCAAAGGCATTAAAGAATCCCTCGCAGAATTCAGGGACCATTTCCTAGAGACAAACTTTCAGGCAATTGAGCACATGTGGGACGTAATCAAGACAGCTATCGACTCAGCCAAAGAAAAGCATGTTCCAGCAAGGAGGACAGCTTCAAGATTCACCCACCCATGGATCAACACCAAATTGCGACGCCTCTCCAAGCAGAAGTATAGGGTTTACAAGAAGGCTAAACGAACAGGTAGCCCTGCGGACTGGTCACGTTACAGAGACCTTAAAACATCTACCCAAAGGGAAATAAGATCTTCCCACAGAATATACATCAAGAGCATGGTAACCAGTACCACCAATGACAAACAGAAGCAACTCTGGAGCTATGTGAAGGCCAGAAAACAAGAATCTATAGGGGTAGCACCACTAAAGAACACTGATGGTTTCATACACAGCAACAGCCTAAGCAAAGCCGAGATATTAAACACCCAATTCCAATCAGTCTTTACCAAAGAAGATTTAAGCACAATGCCTGATAAAGGACCCAGCCCATATCCGGACATGAACAACATCCTTTTCAGCGAAGCAGGAGTCCTAAAACAACTACACAGGCTCAAACCCCACAAAGCTTCAGGACCAGACAATATCTCTTCCTCCATCTTGAAACTAGCTGCTGAAGAACTTGCACCTGTACTCACCAAACTGTACCAATTTTCATATGATCAAGGAGACGTCCCTCAAGACTGGCGTGACGCCCATGTTGTACCCATCTTCAAAAAAGGGGAAAGACACCAACCTTCAAACTATCGTCCGGTATCACTAACTTCAGTTGTCTCTAAAGTCATGGAGCACATTATACACAGCTCAGTTATGAATTACTATGACCAAAACAACATACTCCAAGACTGTCAACATGGCTTTCGCACCAAACGATCGTGCGAATCTCAACTCATTGGTACTGTTCAATCCATATCAAAACAACTACTCACTGGCAAAATAAATGGAAATCAAGTGGATGTCATCCAGCTAGACTTTGCTAAGGCGTTTGATAAAGTTCCCCACCAACGACTTATTTACAAGCTACATTATTATGGCGTTAGAGGAAATACAGCACGCTGGATCCAGTCATTCCTCGGCAACAGGAAACAGAGGGTCTTACTTGAGGGGGTAATGTCGACAGAGAAAGATGTACTTTCTGGAGTTCCCCAAGGTACGGTGCTGGGGCCATTACTTTTCCTCACATACATCAATGACCTCCCAGACTGTATCACCTCGTCGTCCACAAAACTGTTTGCTGATGACAGTTTACTTTACCGGACAATCAGTTCAAATAATGACACCGACCAGCTTCAAATGGACCTCACTGCTCTAGAGACCTGGGAAAAAGACTGGCAAATGTCATTTCATCCGGAAAAGTGCACTGTCATGAGAATCAGAGCCAAAAACAACAAAAAGCCGGTAATCAACACCACCTACCACTTACATGGTCAAGTCCTCACAACCACAGACAGCAGTAAATACCTAGGTGTTACCTTGAGCGATGACCTCAGTTGGGACAAACAAGTCGATGCTGTTACAGCTAAAGCCAACAAGACCCTAGGATTTATTCGCCGCAACCTTGGAGAATGTACAAAACAAGTGAAGAGCACTGCCTACACTACTATGGTCAGACCAACACTCGAGTATGCAGCCCCAGTTTGGGATCCTAAGCCACAGTCACTGAAGCATAAACTCGAACAGGTTCAGCGCAAAGCTGCCCGTTTCGTCCACTCTGATTATACCAGTCGTACTCCCGGTTGTGTCTCCAAGATGGTCCAGGACCTAGACTGGCAGCCACTTGAACACCGCCGCTACATTGCTAGACTTATTTTGCTGTTTAGGATTCACCATTTCCAAGTGGAAGTGTCTGGGGCAGCTGATATACTCCAACTAAACGACAGACGAACTAGAGGAGCTCATCGATTTTCGCAAACCAGATGTTCAACCGCCGCCTACAGAGACTCCTTTTTCCCACAGACCATTAGCGACTGGAACCGACTACCACCTTATGTTACCGACTGCACCACTATCGAGGCGTTCCGGACCAGTCTGGGTTCCCTCGCACCTCATCACTAGTCACCACCCATTCATGTAAATAGTTTTATTGTACAGAACAGCGTTTTTATCGGGCTATGCCAGAAATTTTACACAGGGTTTTCGATATTCCGACAACGGAATACAGCCCTATATTCGGATGATGATGATGATGAAAAAAAAAAGGCGCGTCGGAGGTTTGAACTCATAGATGAATGATTTTAAGTTCTCACCTTAACCGACTGAGCTATCATTTCTTGCTCTCACTCACTGGTTAAATTGTGTATTTATCAATAAGTTACTAACGGTTAATGCAATAAGAACTCGGAAATCTTCCGAAGATATACGGAATATGCACTGAGTCTCAGGTGAAATTAGCCAAATAATATATCTTTGAATGCAATGCTAGGGGTTGTATCTGTGATTTATATTTTTGAAATACTGCTCTCTGATTGGCCGATTCGCTTCAAGCGTGGTCTAAGTTCTTTCTTGCCAATTTGGGTTTCAATGCTTTACTCGCGCTATTTCGATGATCTCCCGTATCCTCGATGTCGTATTTTCGTGATATCGTCTTTTCCGTGCTTTTCTTTCTGATAATCTGTCTCTCAATGCCGACTCGCAACCAATCGGGAACCCTCGGGGATTCTACGGAATAGACCTCGGGAATAAAACGACCACTCCATGAAAGCGCGTCATTTCGCACGAGGGTTTATATGACGTCACAAACACAACTGAGGATGACGCTGCGAAAAGCAAAATCAACGTAAGTTCAAAATTTGGCATATTATGATTTGAAAACAAATCGCAGTGTTTTACTGCGTTTTGCTTTCAAATCATTACATGCGAAAATGATCTCTATAGACGATCTGAAAGCATTAAAGGAATTTGCTTTTCTTCTAGCGTATTAATCAAAGTACCACAAGGAGCCGAATTACCTAAAATTGACCAAAAAATTACTACACTTACGTCCGAGGTACTTTCCAGTTTACGGAAATGTCCGAGCGATGTTCCGAATGACTCGCAACATGATCGTTCGTATTTTCGTGATCTCTTCTTTTTTCTCGCGTTTCTTTCTTGTTAGTCGGAATAATGATAGAGGAGGACCGCAAATTATTAGGATGATAAGAAAATAATTTAGAAATAGCAATGAAAAATGATTCGGCAAAAAAATTATTTTTCATGAGGCAGTCATCTTGAATCAGTGAGAAAAATCGCTTTGCTATCAATTCATATAGGTAGATTTTACGCGGTGAATCTGTTAGATTCTCGTACCATTTGTTCGAAATAGATAAAACAGGTTAAAATAACGCATAAAAAAAAGTTTCAAATTTACCTTTAAACCAACGCTATTGCTCGGCTTAAAACATAAGGTTCACTCAAACATATACTTTCATAATTTTAGTGAAATGATCAGATTAAATTCCTGTCATTTGCTTTTGAATTATACCCGATTTACCTATGGTAATGGACTCGGCGCCAACGTCAGAGCTCAGTTTTGAAAATACATCTATACAGATGTTGGTACCGGGTTTAGGTCACCCGAACACGTTTCATGTGATATTTATTGAACGGGGATAAGACCGGAGCTTTAAGACAGAGCTGTGAACCTATTAATCAGCAAATTTGTTTGTTTGTTTGAATTGGTTTTACGCCGCTTTCAACAATTTCGCAGTTATATCGCGGCGGCCGGAGCACCTAACAATGGATTCCTGGTATTTCTTTCACCTGTACTACCATAACACCCTTTCCTAGCCCCCGACTGCTATCTCACATAGATTTACGATTATCTACCCATTGGTGAGAGACAAACGTCGGAAAGGATATTTTTCCGCAACCGGGGTTTTCAGCAAATACCCACTTGCATAAGGTTCTTATTAGCCAACAGAATCACGTAAATATCATTTCATAAATATGTGGTTATAAGTTTTATGTCACTCGGTTTATGGTATACGCGATTTCAAAGAAGTTATTTTAGAATATCTGTTTGATATGTATACTGACGTCAACAAACACTCCTCGGTCACATGATAGAGGATAATCGTTTGTTTCGGTGTAAGATCGATTTATATTTCATTGAGTGAACAACAAAATCTATATTTTCGCGAGTGGCAGAGCCATGAGTGAAAATATAGCGTGTGCTGTTCACTCTATGAAATATAGAAGGGGTAATTATTTACAAAAGACACATTTCATGTATAAAACTCTTACTTCATATTAAAGACAAATTGACTGCAGTTCGGCTCACAAAAGACCTGTTTTTTAACCAAGGTTTGAAGAGGATTTATCCAGCTTCAAAGATTGGCATCCGCTATCTTGAGACAATAACAGGGTTTACAATATTGACTAAAGATCAAAACATCGAGTCATTGAACCATGGATATTGGCACACTGATTATCCATAACCCCGGCATATCTTTGCCTTTTTCAACGATTTGGAAATCAAATACTGATTAACTTGGGTGACGTTGCGGTTGCCTTATCGTGCAGACACAAGCGGCCTACCTTGACAAAGTCTACCGGGTTATTCATAGCTAACGTTTACAAGACGCACTTTTTTCAGACCTCTGAGACTCAGTTTGAAGCTAAAAAGTTTTTTATCTGGAACCGACTCCATTTCAAGAGGTCAATATTACTTTGTCAATAATCATTTTGTCGTCTATATCTCAAAACATGTGTGAATAATCCAACACTTCGTGCGTGAATCACTGGCATATTATGCTCGAAAACATAGTGATCGCTAATCAAATTTAGGCATTAAAAGCTCGTGAAATCGAAATCTTTTCATTTTGACACGTGTAGAAGGAGTTTTATTAAAGCGAAACTTTGTTTTTCACAATATTAAATGCCATACAGAAAAGAAAGACCAAATTATATGATGATGATTTCATATTACATGAGTCTGCATAAAATTTGCATTTTTCTAATATTTTCCGTATTCGTTTTAATCCTGAACATGAAATGATATGCGAAAAATGATAAGCGGTGTCTCGTAAGAAATGATACCAAAATTAATAGAATGAACGAACAAATAGGTGATGAAATGTCGCATTCGCGTGTTTGCATTTCCATAAATAACCATACCCCAGAATCACGAGAGAAGAATTGTGCTCTAGGTGTCCCGGCTCTTGATAGTAACAGTGCGCCTTAGATCGAAAGCGTCAGGAAGCGAATGTAATGATTAATTATCACAATTTCAATCGCTATCACTGGTTTTAGGTCAAAACGCCATCGACTGTTTCAATAAACTGATGTCTTCAACTATTCATTGCTTCCCTGTTACTATCCTATTAAGTTCCTTGAAAAATTGTTTACCAATTCACACACTGAATGCATGCACCTTTGCCACAGAGGAATCACTATTTAAGGGGTGGTTGTTGTTACTTTCTACGTATTTGTCCACCCCGCCACTCTGTGACACACGAACAAATAACGTGACTGTCAAAGCGCACAAGCATCGTGTAAGCATGGCCAGAGTTTCAGAAAAGAAAATTAACTCAATATGTGTGTGTAGTTGGTTTGTGGTTTAAAGTGGTTATGCACCTTGTTTACTTATAAATCTAAATTCTGGGACTGAATGCCAGTCTATCTCCCGTACCGTAGTTTATAATATAATGAAAACGGGCGTAAATGGGCCATCAAATTGTAAGTGCAATTTCAGGGGGTGGGGTGGGGGGGGGGCTTAGAGTGTTGGAGTCCGTGTTTAGATAGAATGATTTGAGACTTATTCAGAATGGCTTTGATCGAGGTGAATGTCAATTTCTTAATTTTACTAACTGTTGTCCGCTGTCATAATCCTCTAATTGTTTTCGTACAGTGACCTCGCTAAATGACAGCTGAACAAGAGTCACGGTCGTATCCATTATCGCTGTGTCCAATGTTAGCGCACGCCTGATCATTTAGTGCAAAATAACAGACATCATATTTCTGTAGAGTAGCCATCGAAGAAAACTAATATTCATTCGTTCGCTATGCATAATATAGTCTTGTCCTGTACGTGGAAAGTGGGTTATAATATACAAACAAGTTGCATCGTTTTGTAACCATGAATACAGGGGTGGTCATAGAACCAAAGTAGTGCGATCACGAATGTCGCGGTGGCATTCTAATATGAACGAAGTAGCCGCGACGGATCAATGGTTTCTAGAAAAGGGGGTCGTTGCTAGAATTCGAGTTATTTGTCACAAAGTATCCCTATCTATATAGATAGGTATACTATAGAACAAATAGCTCAAATTCTGTAATTCAGATGAGGTGTTTTTTTTGTGTGTGTGTGTGGGGGGGGGGGGGGGTTTATGTGTGCGGTTTTTTGTAGAATTCCAAGTTCCTGTGATTCGAACACTACAAAAGAGGGGGGTCGTTTGTCTTGTGTTGTAAAACTTTGATTAAAACTGTCCTTCTCAATGAAGAAATTTGGATATATGAGTTTTGTTCGAAACCCTCGAACTCCCTCTGGATTCGCTACTGTATGGATGCAAAGGTTGTTCGGCGTTATTCTTCGCGTAGTACTAGGCATTCTACTGCAACCTGTATTGGAATCATAAATCACCAAAATTGATCGATGTTGACGCTGTTTTGATATTACTTCAGACCGAGGCCCTTTCGGCAAAACGGTATCAAGGTCTTGGTCATTTGAACTTTGTGTGAATGGGGTTTTATTTAAACTGCTGCAAGATGATCTTTGAAAAAAAAATGGCACAAAATTATGACAGATGTGAACAGCGGAATCAGGAATAAAAGGGTGTTATGATTAATAAAACGATGTTTTGATTGACAGCGACGGCCTTTCAATTCCGACATTATGATAATGTTCTTTCTTTATTGCTTTTCGGTGGTATCGAGAAATAATGGTAGATATTCATTTGATAAACTCACCGAGACTAACCAGTAAAATAACCAAAAACTTAAATCCTGCTTCCGTTTATCATTCTTTCTGATATTATCTTAGCGGAGCCCATGAACATAGCATAGCAAGTTTCGCGTAAAAAATGACGCACTTAAAGAAAATATGTAAAAAAAAAAAACAACCCAAAAAACATTGACACTCATCTCGTTCAAAACCTTTCAATATCACTTACTCAGCGCTCGAATCATTCATTCCAAACACTCGCTCAAACCACTTAAAAACGCCCCGAAATCGTTCAAAAACGCTTCGAAATCAACATTCAAATCTAACCGATCGAAAAAATGCACGATTGGTTGAAGTTGTTTTTTAAGCATCTGAATTGCTTGTGAAGACATAAAACCATAAAAGTACATACATTTTTGAAAGGGAGGTAATAAAGTATCGGATTGGACAAAATTTTCCATTATGATTTACCTTCCTTGAAATTCATTCCAAACTCGCTCCACACACTCACCCAAAATCATTCGGAAATCGTTCCAAAATCATTCACTGCGTCAAATTCCGACGATGTAGTAAACTTTACATATCTTTAGACCTTTAAACCTTCAAACCAGGAAGTTCTATTTATATCAGAACGCCTTTCTAAATTGTTATTTACAACCCTTATATGTAGATAATTTGTTAATTATAACCCTTATTTGTAGAATTAAAAGGGTTTTTTGGCGTAAGATCAATCTTTGCTGTTCAAGTTAAGTATTTCAAAATTTAACAAAGTGACAAAGAATAGGGTGAAAGAATTGTTGTTTTTATATACAGTCAATCTTGTTCAAGCGACCACGTCTACTAAGCGACCATTATTATTAAGCGGCCACTATCAAAATCCCCCTCTTTAAATCGAAATTTCTGAAAAAAATAGACATCACTGGTATAAAAAAAATATCGTTAATGAATCCTATGTTGTTAAAACGCACCAGAATCGTCTTAATAAGACGATTCTGTTGGGTTTTTACAGCATGGGTTTATTTAGATTTTCGCTGTTATATATATATATTCGATCAAAATCATGTTTCTTAATTGTAACCAAAACGTGTATTAAGCGACCATTTTCATTAACGACCGCTTTTTGGTGGTCCCATTCTTGGTCGCTTAATACAAATTTTACTGTATAAAGTATTTCAAAATTTAATAAAGTAACACAGAATAGAGTGAAAGAATTGGGAATCAGGACTAAATTAAGGATTTTTCTTTAAATTCAGTGTCTAAATTTCGGGAAGCGGTTTGTACAATATGCGAAACTTTTAGCCGACTCATCCGATCCGCGCGTTCTAGATACGTGTGAATGTAAATGCACTTGGACAATTAAAACATTTTCTTTAATGCTTTTCGGTGGTTTATCGAGAAATAACGGTAGATTATCACTTGATAATTTCACCGCAAAAGCAGTGAAATTACCAAAAACTTATACCCTGCTTTTGCTCATTTCACCCTATCTGACGTCATCTATGCGGGGCGAAATAAGTGACGTCACAATGAACGTTGCATGGCAATCACGCGCAAAATGACGCGCTTTACGAAAATATGTCCTAGAAATGTCACATTTTGTTTCGTTTTTGCATTAAAAGAAATAGAATAATCGTTTGTTTTCCGTGCAAGATCGATTTACATTTCATTTCGTGAACAACAAAAGCTATATTTTCACTCGTTGCTCTGCCACTCGTGAAAATGTAGCTTTTCTTGTTCACTCAATGAAAAATAAACCGATCTTACACTGAAACAAACGATTATCCTCTATTTTCTCTACAATTTTGGTATTTAGACAATCCCTATTTCGTGATAAGCCTATTCATTGGTATCTTATGAGTACACACATCATAGGGATTGTTGCGGCCTTGTTGATTTATTTGATTCTAAACACTCAATGTCAATAAGAAAGACAAAACCGAAAATTTAGTGTCGCAAGCGTATATCTCAGCGGAATTTGGGATTTGGACCCCATTATCCTGCATGTTTAGCCTACTGCATCTAATATACCTCGGACACATACTTTTTGTCGCATAACGATCCACAAACAAGAGATAAATTAAGTGAATGGACCAAATTTACCCCAAAAACGGTTGTCGCAAAAGAGGGTTGCTATTTGTTAACGCACATATTTGCAAAGCTAGCAGTAAGAATGCATATATTTATCCGTATTTCATTTGTGTGATAATATTTTAAATGAGGAAAATACATTTTGTTTCACTGCGTTAAGGCAAGAAAGAAATTTTACATGAAAATCGTTGTCGCATGAAACCAGTCAGGTACGTTAACTGTTTTTTGTGAAAAAGTTCACAGTCAAAATAAAGAAGAAAAAACAATATTTATTGACATAATCACTCCCTGACAAGGTCTTATCAAAGAGTAGGCAACTTTGACTAATTGTGATAAGCGGTAAACGAAAAATAAACCGAAATGTCTTTTTTATTAGAGTGTTACGTTTAAAAATGTCAGGGACGTTAAATCTTTCACTTACCAATGTTTAAATAATATGCTACTAACGTATATAAGAGATTGGAAAAAGTGAAAGTACCAAAGTCTAGTACTACAGGGATATACATTTAGCAGGATTGTTCCGCATATTTGAAAATTAAATAAGGGCAAGTTAAGAAACGTCAGGTACGTTAAATGTCAGTAACGTTAACCGAAACGAACTTTCCTTTCCCTAGTTGTAGTAAGCGCGTATAACTTAGTCAGGTTACATCATGTATTACGTGCGAAGCATAGGCATTTGATAAAATCAATAAACCCGTTTATTTTGAAGTAGTGTTTCATGTAAAAATGCAAAGTTAAGCAGATTTATAGAGTTGACAAAAAAAAGAAAGAGTTTTACAGGTATTTACCCTTTTATTTCATTTAAAGATTGAAATCAAATGAGGGATGTTTTGTGAACAGGTTAGACATGTTTTCGGCATATTTAAATAGTATAGAAGCCGAGAATTTGCGTTGAAAATTGGTTTAACGTCCCTGACAAGATATCTAACGTCCCTGACATATCTTTTCATGGCCTTAATCATGCGTAAAACTAACCCCGAATACTAGAAAGTTTACCGAGAGCGGAAGATAATAGATATCGAAGGACAATTCATTTCTACTACGAGAAAGAGAGAGAACAAGAAAGTACAAAGCACCAATCGAAAGTTTGAGTAAAGCCAACCCTGATGTCGGGATTTTTCGGAAGACGGTGCTATGATTGGATTTCAGCGAACGTTTTAGCACTTTTGACTTCAAATTCATATTGCTTAAATCGGTATTCTACTACATGGTTCTGATACTCTTTTAATGAACAGTATAATGATGAAATTAATGAACAGTATTATGACGAAATTAATGAACAGTATAATGACGAAATAACTACTGGTATTTCTGATGGTTAGGAAGTAATCTGTTAAATACTCGACGTCGTACCGATTTCAAGGAGAATCAAATTCTAAATATGGTTCTACTACCTTCAAATACAAATAGGTTTTACAAAATACTGCAATTACTTTTTTAACTGCCTATTGCGTTATAAGTATCGGCAAATAATCTCGATATGGCGACAACTAAGTAAAAAAGACAAACTCTCAATTTGAAATCTCGGTGTAAAATGTGGCAATTTAAGTGCCTTTTTAGTTTAAAAGTACTAACGACCTTTGCGCACTTGGACATTAAATACCCTTTATCTTTAATTTCTATAAAAGGGTAAGAGAAATGCATTTTATTGTTGGTTGTTCAAGGCACACACGGACCTTAATCAACACGGCGTTTTTTATGTAGGTATGAATCGAAAACAAAATTTTTGATTTTGTGATTAACAATGTGGACAATTATATAGAATTCCTTGCTTTCTGTTCTCGAGAGTGAATAGACTTGCTTGGCGTTTTCATGTGGAATCTTAAAGATTTTGAGGCTTTTGAGCGTGAAATTCTTAAAAAAAAAACAGATTTGTATACAGCTATATCAAAACTCTAAGATTGGCGGGACTTTTTTCATTACATATGAGTGATTTCTCATAGGAAAGTCAGTTAGTGTTTTTTAATCATCATTTGGCGACCAAATTGTCGAAATTGCAGCTTTTTAAAAGCTGTAGTTACGACTTTTCATTTGTTAAAAAGGATTATATATCAAGAGAATAATTATTAACTTTACTTTCGTTTTAAGAATAGCAATGACATGTAATGTTCTATAGTTTAGCGTTTTTTGTCAGGTACGTTAAATCATTCAGCTCTTTTTAAAACACGAAATCGTAAAAAGCATATCCGCTATATCAAAGTAACTTAAATTCCACCGGATAAACAATATTTTAGTAATTATAATTCAGTATCCATTTTATAATATGATTGATGGCAATATGATTAAAGTATTTTGACAATAAAGCAATATTGAAGATTTCTGAAAAAACAGAGCGTCACATATATTTGTCTTCGATAGATATTAACAATGATAGAAAAGGGTTCTTTTTTGGTTGTTTTTCTTTTAAATGAAATGTGCCGGAGTAAGTAGAAAGGTGTAAATACATCATTACTCGCAAGCTGTCTTATTTAATTCAGACATTAAGTACATCTAACGTACCTGACATGACGAACACAGTTGCTTTATTAAATCCACCATTTGAAATTTTTTTTGAAGTGGCAAAAGGACCCCGTTGTTAATTTCAGTTGTGTTACATGTTAAAGTTATTAAAAAAAGTTTATTTCACTCGAAATGACGTGGTTGATTTTTTGATAGTTGCTGAATTGCAATTGTCCTTCTTATTGACATTGAGTGTAAAGTTGATTCTATCCCACTTTCTGGACAAATATAAAAAAGTATAGAAATTTTATCTGCGTATTTTATTATCTACAGTTAACAACATCATTTAATTTACAGGGTGATTGATTTTGGTATGAAATTAAAAGATTGTGATGAGCGTGTTTTGGGTGAAATTAAAGGGAGGTTATCCAATATCTCTAATTTTGTTTAGGATAAACAAAATTAGCGATATTCATTACCTCCCTTTAATAAAAAAAATGCGCACAAGTTCTTTGAATAGCCTTATTTCTCTTCAAAATCAAATCAGACGCGAACAATTTCAGTTATCTCAGAGAAATCTCGAATTTTTTTTACAAGCTATATTTATTTTGATTTAAGTTGTTGATCTCATCTTTTTTCAGTCATTTTGGGGCGTTTTTGAACGGTTTGAGTGAGTGTAAGGAATGAATGAATAAATTGTTGAATTGAGCGCCGAGTGAGCGATTGAAATGCTTTTGATTGAGATGAATATCAATTTCACAATATTTCTAACTGTATAACATATTGAAATTACGTACTAGAAGTGTACTGTATTTGAACAGTCATTACTTTTGGCAACCATCCATTCTCATGTGGAATTAAGTCACTAATCTCGGCTGAAATGCGGAAGGACTTTGGTAAAAAACCAAAGGACGGGCTAACAAAAGTGTCATTCTTGAAACCAATGACGAATCTTAAACACAATTGGGTATATTCTTAAAGTGGATAGGTAAGCAATAGAGTAAGGTTACTTCCTTTTCTTGGATCGATCGTCAATGGGTTGCCAAAATCATAAATATAACCAATTTAAGTTGTAGTTACAAAGATTTGTACTCCAAAAACCTTATTTATCTCAACTTAAAGTTCCTTAGATTTATCGTCAGTGGATTGCCGAAAAAATATCATAAAGTTTAGTGCAACTAAGTTGTAGTAACAATGACTTAATCGCCAATAAACTTGTTATCTTATAACTACACAAATATCCGTGTGATAACATCCCTTATGATATTTTTTATAATATCACATAGTTATTTTTAGAACAAATATATAATGCGAATATTTTTAGAAACTTGCATTTCTGTTGGCAACATCTACAAAAACAAGGCCAATAAAGGCTAGAAGAAAAATATAATACGTATTTAGTGTATTGTATGTAAAAATACCTAACTCGGTTGTGGGAATTGATAACTGTCTTGGCAGAGCCAATTCTCCCAACCTTGTTAGATATTTTTTCTCATACAAAATCACTAAATACGTATTATATATGTATCTCACTCATTTGTAGTTTCTTCGCTTTTTATCAATGGGTTGCCAAAAATCATAACTGTCATCACCATAATATTTAATTTTTATTCAAATCTATCATTTTTAAAGTTTTAATCAGTATGTATGTTCGATTATTTATCTGTGTGAGTCTGATAGTGCTTGTGTAAGTGTTTGATTGCGTGCATGGTATGTTATAAGAATGTGTACGAACCAGTATTTGTTAGACAGACTTTTGTTTGATTTTGAATGTTTTTCCGACGGCTTTATTGTACATAAGTAATTCATTGTGTAATTTTTTCCATGAATGATGTTTTCTTAATAAGCTACATTCGTTAAATAAAGATATTATTATTATTATTATTATTATTATTAACTGTAGACCATCCTAGCTGTAGTCACGAGGACTTGGTCGACAATACCGTTGTGTATTTAAGTGCTATTATAATAGAAAAAAAGTGTTAACTTTTTCATTTTATTTTTATGCCTGAAATTAAAATCAAATATTTGGTTAATATTTACAAAAATCAATATTCTCTGAATAAATGTGCCCCGTAACGCGAAAAGTGGCGATCTGGGAACTCCGTTACATAATTTTGTGGGAAATACATGTAGTTCGCATCCAGCATAGGTCAACCAGAGGTTGTTTTTCAAAGATCATTTCACGAGAATGTTTACTGTTCATTTTTGGTTCGAAAAAAATGGCAAATTGCGAAAGGTTTCCGGACCCTGGTCTGTCTGCGCAGTCTTCTAAGTATGAATCAAGTCGCCACTTAATGCACTGCCGAGATGGTCCCTTTTCGCTAAAGTGTTGACTCTAGTTAGGCTGCGCAATGCGCGCAGTCTAACTAGCGTCGACGCTTTACGCACAAGCCAGGCGGTCCGTTTTCGCGTGATAGGTTACAATTTTTTTGAAAAAAGATATATTTATTTAAAACTGATAATAGAAGTTGAAATACATACTTTCAAATTAATTAAAATTCTATCAAAGACCAGGATTGTAGAATTCAATGACGAATACCTCATCCATTACTCAGAATGAGATACCCGCAATTACGCAAGCTTTGCAATAGACAAGTATTAGCCATATTTGACAATTAATGATTAGCACATAAAGATCAAAACCTTATATATTTAGCTTATTCTAGCTGTCGATACGAGGTTTAAATCACACATCGGCCATTTTTACCTTTCGTATCTGATTTATATCGATCGGTTACATGTATATCTCAGGGCTGGCGATTTATTGGTTTAAATTCGATCACAGTACATGTACCCGAAGCTCTTCCGTGTTAAGTAAATGGCTTATTCAATACCCAATAAAATATATTACGAATATATATGTTTAGTTATAATATTAACCCTATATGCATAATTGAAAGAAAAAAATCCTTTATCGGTTCCAAATATCAATCGTCGTTGGGGGGTCAAATCTCGTGACTACAGCCTGAACAAAGCTGTAGTATCAAGGTAACAAGATCATTTGTTTGTTCCAGTGTAAGATGGATATGCGACCCGTCACGCGAAAAGGGACCATCCGGGAATTCTATAAATGAATTATTGAAAAATAGATTTGATCCAGCATAGGTCAACCAGAAGTCGCATTTCAAAAATTCTTTCACTGGAAGGTGGATTGATCATTCTAGATTCAGAGAATAAGCAAAGTGCGAAAAGTTTCGAACCTAGTCAGTCTGTGCAGTCCGCGCATGCTGACCGGGTTCGACACTTAAAGCACTACCTATTGATCTTGTTTTAGTTTCAGACACTAGTAAAGTTTTACAGTCAGGTGTTGTAAACACATCATTTAGTGACCACTTTATGGTACATTGCACCAGGAAAGTAAGTAAACAGTTTATTGGTCAGCATAAATCAGTAACTGTTCGATCTTGTAAAAATTATATTAAGGATTTATTTCAATCAACTCTGCTCTCTTCTGATTGGAGTCCAGTTCTCTTGAGTGATAATGTATGTGAAGCATGGTTATCATTCAAATCTATTTTTTTCTCCATGTACTAAATAGTATTGCACCTGTTAAGGGAATCAGAATTAAGCAACGAACTCAGCCCTGGTTTACGCCTGAAGTACTAGAGAATATTAAGCAAAAAGATGATGCATGGAACGCCTATATGAAAAATAAAAGTGATTCAAATTTTGAAAATTTTAAAAAACTAAGAAATTCGGCATAGTATTGTCTACTCAAAGCCAAGAAAAAATACTTTAAGAGCACATGTGAGGAGCAAAAACATAATTCTAAATCTTTATGGAAATGTCTTAAAGAACTTGGAATGCCATCCAAAAAGAATAATTGTTCTTGTGATAACATAGTTTTAACAACTGTTTGTGTTTTGATAAATTTATTGTGGCTGAAGGATTCAACTCTTTTTTTACTACGGTAGCTGCCAACCTTGTGTCAAATTTAGCATCTCCGTCTTTTGTATTTGGTAGAGATTTTGTAGGATCATTCTATGCCAGAAAAGGTATATGTAGAAATAGTTTTTCTTTTAATTTAGTCAGTGAAAACACAATGTTAAAATATTTAAATAAATTAGATGCGAACAAGTCTACTGGTTTTGATGGTATTCCAGCACGTTTTGTAAAAGACTGCTCTTCGATTATTGCATGCCCATTGACTCATATTGTAAATTTGTCTTTTATCCAGGGAATTGTCCCCCCTGATTTAAAATCAGCTAGGGTCGTTCCTTTATATAAGAAAAGTGATAAGACTAGCGTAGGTAATTATCGACCAGTATCTATATTGAGTGTTATCTCAAAAATATTCGAAAGGGTTGTTTTTGACCAAGTTGAAAATTATCTGAAAGAAAAAGATCTGTTGTATAATCTTCAATCTGGATTCCGAAGAGGCTATTCCACAGACACCAGTCTCATCCATCTTTCTGACCACATTAGATTTCAAATGGATAAAGGTAACTATGTAGATATGGTCCAACTTGATTTACAAAAAGCATTCGATACTGTTGAGCACTCAATACTTTTAATGAAACTTGAATCATTAGGACTCGGTAATGACATTATTAATTGGTTCTCTTCATATCTGAACGATAGAAAACAACCAGTTGACGTAAATAAAGTTCATTCTTCACTTGCTAATATTACATGTGGTGTTCCCCAGGGTTCGATACTTGGTCCACTGTTATTTCTAATTTATGTTAATGACATGGCTGCTGTGATTAAAAACAAACTTTTTCTTTATGCAGATGATTCTGCTATACTAGTCTATGGTGACTGTGGAAAAGGCATTGTCTGAGGACCTTAACCTTGTAAGATCATGGCTTATTGAAAACAAGCTGTCTTTACATCTTGGTAAAACCGAATGTATTCTTTTTGGTACGAAGCAAAAGATTAAATCTAATACAAATATTAATGTTAAATGTAATGGTAATCTTATTAATTCAACTTCATCTGTTAAATATCTTGGAGCTACTCTAGAACAAAACTTATCCGGTGAATTAATGGCTAGTTCATTACTCAACAAAGCAAACGCACGTCTGAAGTTCTTGTATCGTAAAAGCAAATATCTAACATTCCAAACTAGAAAACTGCTTGTTTCAGCCTTAATTCAATGTCATTTTGATTACGCTTGTGCATTTTGGTATTTTGATTTAAACAAGGAGTGGACTGATAAGCTCCAAACCATAAGATTTGTTCTAGAGTTACCTCATAGATCCCAAATTTCAGATATACATTTCAAAACTCTAAGATGGCTACCTGTTTCCAAAAGAGTAGAAGAGATAACGCTTTTACATGTGTTTAAAATTAAAAACGGATTAGCACCTGGCTATATGAAACAACACTTTGCAGCGCAAGCATCCGTAAACAGTTATAATACCAGATTTAACAGCAGTGGTTGTTTTGCGGTACCGAAGGTTGGGTCCCATGGGAGAAAGTCGTTTTCTTACATGGGCTGCAGCCTTTGGAATGGCTTACCAGCCGATATCAAAGCTATTGAGTCACTTTCCCAATTTAAAGCTAAAATTAAAGGGCACTTAAGCCGCTAAGTTTTGTAAAACTAAAGTTCATTTAACTGTGATAAAAATGCTGTGATGAGTATTTAATAATTACCCTGACTTTGAAAGTTAATCACCATGTCCCTCTATGTCGGCCACACCCTTGCATAGGACCGCAATGGAAATAAGAGATAACCTTTCTCTTTCTTGCGTTATCCTAGGTAAGGATGTGGCAGACATGGTATCTATTTAATATCTGTGATCATCTGTTTTATGTTGTTTTAAATACTGGCTACACTGTGATCATTTATTTCATATTTTACCATGTAATGTCATGTATCTTTTACCTAAATAAAAATCTATCCCTGATGGTCCCTTTTCGCTTGACGGGTCACGTATTTATTTGATGAAAGAGATGGAGAGATTATTTGTTGATAACATTGAGGAATGAAACTAAAATCTAATCACACTGTATGAATACGCGAAGCGGATTCATGCATGAATGTGATTGGGTTTTTAGTTTCATATCTCAATGAAATCAACAAACTATCTCTTCATATTCAATACCATGAAGCAAAAAAAAATGTAAAGATTTGTTAGCAATGAATCACTTTTCCCATGGGACTACTTTTTGCGGAAGCTTACAATATAGCTGCGTAATCAAAATTGAGAAATGAAAAACATTATTTCAACCAATCAGAATGCACGAAATCTGATGGAATCAAGTAGAATTAAATTATTGAATGAACGACAATGACGTTAACTATATCTTCACGAGGGTTGATCACTTAGTGAGATATTTCTCGCTATTAGAGCGGAATGTAAGCTGTTGTTGTGTAACGCCAATAGTTTTCACTAACATTTTTCAGAAATTTACCAGAAACGGGTTAATCTTTATTTTAACTTGTTTTCAGCAGCTTGTTTATAGGCCTAAACATGTATATGGAAAATATTTTAATACATTTAGGCACGGGCCCTAAATATATTTAAAAGTCCCTGATTTAGGCTACTTCATATATGAGGATACATATTTTTCAAAGACAAACGGAATACGTACATAAATAAAAAGACAAATCAAACGTTTTTTGGCAAATATTTTATTACATTCACGTGAGAGGATTTTTTCTTGAGATGAAGGGATTTTGCAACGAAAGTTTCGGGGAGATAATTTTACATGTATTACCATTTTTATTTAGACTGGGTTAATGCCCTTATTTCTGTAGATTACTAATCTCTCAGATGGCGGGCTACCAGTTTACCCTCTTAATGTAATAAGTTAATTCCCCCGTATATTTTGAGTAGGATTAGTGTTTTTGTTTCAAATGTCTAATTCAAATGACATATCTTGGAGCAAATAACCTCATAGTCTTTTCAAAAGCCTTTAGAATCTGTTTAGATATTACCGGTACCTTTTTTGGCGTAATTTTTGCATTATTTTTTAGTGAACAAATTTCTGCTGTCAACCAAAAAATCAATTGACCAATCCAAAAAAAAAATATAATTAATAATGAGATGGCTGCACACATTTCCCGCCATTTTGTTTCAATCATTTTCGTTGATGGGCAACTTGAACGTCGTATCTATAGCTAGTGCAAGCTGTAGTTAGGACGTTTAGGTCGCCCTCCAACGTTTTCCGTTTGTTTCATGTCAATTAGTATAAATCATATAATTTCATCACGTTTTGTCCAAAGCGACACGAAAACGTCGTCTTTTTGAACAGAAATGACGTCACTAACATGCCTTTCCATTCCTAGAACCAGAACCGTTTTTCATGTGAACGCGGTTTTGACAAACAAAGCTTGTTAACGCTTTAAGCCCCTTAGCAGACATGTCGTTCAGAACTGAGATGACATTTTGAGCTTGTTTACGACATGACATGAACGTTATTTTAACACGCAAACTCTTCTGAAACTTCTTATTGGCAAGGTCCTACCTTATAGATGTTCAAATATTGATGGAAAAATCAATATTTTTTTAAGTCTAATGGAGGTTAACGACGTTCCGATTCTAAGGAACAATTCTCTTTTGACATACTCGATTCAGAGAACAGTTTTTGCAAAGTGAGAGAGTTGATTTCATTTCTTTTAATGGTTTTTGAAATGTTTATCGTTAGATCTAATTACTTTCCACACATCTGACTTTTTAAATCAATCAACCATGAAAAGTGCAGTGACAAAGAAAGAATGAACAGTAGATTGCTATGCCGAAACTTACCAAAGCGTCAGATCAAATAAAGATTAAGTCGATTCAACAGAGTATCTTCTTTGTATGATTTTAGCCAAATTTAGTTAAGATAAATCTACTTTTGCGTGCTCAAATTTCAAATTTACTTTGTTGCGTTTTTAAAGTTGCTCAGTATATATCCCATAACCTGACGATCTGCTCGAATAAGTTAGCTACGTATTTGATAGAGACTGCATAGTGAGGTTTACAGAAAAATAGAAGCTTTTCGAAGCTATTACATAAATCTTAAAATGATTCTGAATCAGTGCAAACAAATTGAATCAGTTTAATTCATACGTTTTTTTTTTTTTTTTTTTTTTTTTGGGGGGGGGGGGGTTATATCAAAAGGGTGTAAGAGCCAAGAAAAATGTATCTTCTTAGTTTTAATTTTCTGATCTCTGCTAAACCACAGACAAGATACAGGCGACACAATTTTTTCTCTGTAAAACTAAATTATTCTGTAAATGCTTAATGCTTTTTTAAAGGTTTTGAAGAAAAAAAAAAGGCGGAAACGGTCAAGGGATTCGCTGGATGTGGAGAATCTTTTTATGATCTCGTAATAAAAAAGTTATTGAAAACAATGTAAAATTATACTTGGTCTTAAATATCTTTTTATCCGAAGATTTTTAAAGATTTGTCACATCCAGAAAATTCCTGATACTTCCACTCACTCTATGCTTCTAACCGAATTCAAATTGGTCACATATTAAAATCATTCGGAACATCACTCGGCCATTTTCGTAAACTGCAACAGACCTCGGATGTATGTAAGGCGAATGTAACAAAATCGTGCATTTTGTTAGGCGGAAACAGTATAAGAAAACATAGCACTATAGATTTATACGGGAAAAGTAACGCAAAGCGCCCGAAGGGCGCTTTGCGGCTTTTTCCGCTTCTAGATAACGCGTGTAAAACATTAAAATAATCAAAATCAAAATGAATACATATACCATCAAAGTTTAATTTTGTGTCGTAATGGCGGCCTACATGGAGGATGATGATCTCGCGAGATTTCGCCATTTTGTTTTATTATTTATTTTATCAACATTTTTTTCTTCGATTTTATTCCTGTCGTTCATAATCAAAATTTAGATTGTTGTCGTGAAATTGGGATCAGAATCAGCCTTACATGTAAAAAGATACACATTTTTGCTTAGAATCTCGTCTGGATAACGTTTTCTTTTTACCCTCCGCAAATGACGTCATTCTACACTTTTGGGGAAAAAGACGCTACTTTTTCCCGCTAAAACAACGTCATTGTTGTTGCGCTTTAACGTCGGATTGAAAAGCGGGATAAGACTTCAAAGAGATTAAATCAACAGCAATACTCCCGGTTAAGACTTGAAAAAGATGAAATCTATAACAAAATTCGCAGTTTGATTTTTTTTAAAAAAGTAAATACAGCTATTTTAGCTAAAGCTATTCCGGCCAACACCTTGTCGGAATCGCATCCTTTAGGATTTAGACCTGACGCAGTTTCTATAATACGTGCGCCCATATATACGCCCATTGATACATCATTCACACGTGTCGATTAGGCAAAAGTTTGGGTGCAGGAGCCTTATTGTTAAATTCGGTAGCTTAAGTTGAGTAAATTATTAAATCAAGAATGGTTCTTTCTTCAAATTACTTTTCCCGTCTATAGGTTAAACCTATTATTATATTATCTTTTAAAGTAAATAACGGCTGAAAAATCTTATTTTTTTTTTTGAAAATGACGAATCATTCTCAAAAATTATGATTTTTCAGCCGTTACAAAGAATCTAAAGATATTTATATTCGGATACGATGGTTTCACGTCAGTGACTTAAACGAGTTGTGTTGACGACGTCAAATGTTTTCACTTAAAGTTTCGAGGGCTAACGCCATTTAACTGACGTCATCGAGTGTACATCCGAGACAATCGGGAACCCTCGGCGATTCTACGGAATAGACCTCGGGAATAATACGGGCGCGGCCATAAAAGCGCGTCATTTCGCACGTGGTTTTGTATGACGTCTCAAACACCAACGATCCCGCTAAGGATGACGTTGCATAAACGAAATCAACGTAGAAATAAAAGAGGGCATAACTTAATGACAAAACGCAGTGTTTTACTGCGTTTTGTCATCAAATTATAATATGCCCAAAAGATCTCATAGGACGATCGGAAATAATTATCAAAATGTGATTTTCTTCAAGCGTATTAAATGACCGAAGTACCACCAGAAGCCGCATTACCTAAAAACGACCCAAAATTACTATACTTACGTCCGAGGTACTTTTCAGTTTACGGAAAAGTCCGAGCGATGTTCCGAATGCATCCGAGGTTGATCCATTCGGCAATCGGGAACCCTCGGCGATTCTACGGAATAGACCTCGGGAATAATACAGGCGCAGCCATGAAAGCGTGTCATTTCGCACGTGGGTCTACATGACGTCACAAACATAACTGAGGATGACGTTGCGAAAAATAAAGTCATAGTAAGGTTAAAATTGGACATTTTATGATTTGAAAACAAAACGCAGTGGCTTACTGCGTTTTGATTTCAAATTATAACTTGCTATAATGATCTTTACAGACGCTATGAAAACTTTAAAGGAATAAACTATTCTTCAAGCGTATAAACCGAATTACCACCATTAGCCGAATTACCGAAATATGACCAAAAATTACTACAGTTACGTTCAGTTTACGGAAAAGTCCGAGCGATGTTCCGAATGATCCATTCGGAACACCACTCGGCCAATCTCACGATCAACCTCGGATGTACATAGACGGACTATTTTCAAAAATTACGGAAAAACTTTGGAAGAACTCGATGTCATTTAAAATAGCGTTAGCCCTCGAAACTGTGAGTGAAAACATTCGAAGTCGCCAACGCTACTCGTTTAAGTCAATGACGTGAAACCATCGTAAACTCATATAATTATCTTTAGATTCGTCATTCTCAAAAATTAAGACTTTTCAGCCGTTATTTACTGTAAAAGATATAAATCTACAGTGCTAGTTTTTCTTACACTGTTTCCGCCTAACAAAATGCACGATTTTGTTACATACCCATCCGCCTTACATACATCCGAGGTCTGTTGCAGTTTACGGAAATGGCCGAGTGATGTTCCGAACGGAAATTGGTCGTGAGATTGGCCGAGTCGTGTTCCGAATGATATTAAAATAATTATTGACGGTTTTCTCATTTGTTGAGTCACATGATGGTTAGCGTATAAACAGTCTCATATATTGCCGGCACTACATATTTCATTTAAAATGAACACCAAGCACTGTTGCTATAGTGGTAACTATAGCAACAACTAAAATGACTAGAACCCATTTAACAATCAGTTTTCGACGTTCTTTAGCTATTGTCCGCTGTATAAGGCGATCATAGGCCGGCTGTTCGATGTCTGTCTGTATGCCATCTGCTGCTGAATTCTGAAAGAAAAAATTCAATAATTTTAAAGTATCAAAATTTATTACCTTTTTATAAAAAATGGCCCCTAGGTTGGGTGAGGCTGTTTCGTAACTTAATGACATAATTTGTACAGAATTGATAGGTAACCACCTGGTTATGATGTGCATAATCCCTTACTATTGAAATTTTTGGAGAAAGAGATTTTTTAAGTTGCTAAAATTCAGGTGTATTTTTTTATGTTATCAAATTTGCTCTATGAGATGGGACTGTTTTTGAAACCAAGGGTATAACTTGAACAAACTAGGTAGGTAACTATCTGGTTGTGTTGTATACCAAACTTGATTGTCCTAGGTCTTGTTATTTTGGAGAACAAGATTTCTAAAATTGCCAAATCTTTGCTTTTTATCATTACAATTCCCACCATTAAATTGCGCTGTACTAAAATGTTCTAGTTTCTTTTATACATACTTTTTCAAAGCATTCTTTAGCATCATTCATGAAGTTAACAAAAAAGATTATAATATAACATTCAGTTTGTACTAATCATTTATTTTGTTGCTGTAGATAAAACAAGCTTCTAATCGAGTTAATTCAAATTTTAGTTTAAATTTGCTTATTCTTTTGCCTGAATTTCTTTGATTTTTACGGGTTTAAAGGTTGCATGATAAATAGAACAACATGTAAGTGTCTTAAAATATCAATGTTATCTGGTCATGGCAGTGAGAAACTATCATGACGAAGCAAAGCTTCGTCATGATAAATTCTCCCAACCGCGACCAGATAACATTGATATTTTAAGACACGAATAAGTTACTCTCTATATTTTCACCTTGTAAGATAACGACCTTGGTATCACAGGATACCATATAATGAGATCCACCTTCAAATAGAGTATGAAAATTGTATCTTTAACTGGTAAGAAATTAGACATGGTTACATTTTTTTGATACGTTTTGAGGACAGGACTAATGGACAGACGAATGATCTATTGGTACCAGCATTGATATATAATATCAAGCACTCACCCCTATTCCATTGGCTTTCAGTATCAAGTAATGGTCTCTATATGCTGGGCTTGTAGGATCTTTACCCTGTAATTTTAATAATAATTCAAGTAGATCCTAAAGGGAGATAAGCAATGCTGATTCACTACTACTATAAATTTGATTTATTTCCCTTCCAACTTTCTGGGTTTGTCATGTTGCTGCTCTTAGAAAAAAAAAATACTACTGAATGATTTCTCATTTGCCATCAATATTATAAATATTATAAATGATATATATATAATACGTACTTAGTGTTTTGTATGGAAAAAAATATCTAACGAGGTTGGGAGAATTGATCATTGTCGAGGCTCTGCCGAGACAATTACCAATTCTCACAACCGAGTTAGATATTTTTTCATACAATACACTTAGTACGTATTATATTTATCTTATAACCTCTTTTTGTCTTGTTTTAGTCGATGTTTCTAACTTAAATGCTAGTTTCTAAAAATAACTGTATGATATTATTGTTCTAAAAATAACTATGTGATATCATAAAAAATATCATACGGGTTGTTATCATACGGATACTTGTATAGTTATAAGATAAAATATTTTAATGTGACACAAAGTTTGTGTTGCAAAAGATAACATTAGTAAACTTGCATATTTTCTGAGCCCTCTTTTGTAGTCAAAGAAAGAGTATACTTCCAATCTTTTGTAGTGGAACAAGTTAAAGTTTTTGTTGTTTGACTCTAAATTTTGCAATTGCTACACTTATCAGCTTTATATACATTCACACAGTCTTGGATAGATGAGAATATTTGTGGTCATTTCATCATGTTATCATTTTATTTATCACATATTTGAAACATAGAATTGAGGAATAATTGAGCTTATTCCAAAAAGTGATACTAAGAATGTACATTGCACATAGATAAACTCTTGTCATGCTGAACCTAGAATATTCCTGTTTTGACAGGAGCTTTACTCAAAGATTTACGCTTGTCACGCTGAACCCGGAATATTCCTGTTTTGACAGAATGTATAGACAAAGATCAGCCTGCACCTATGTGCAGTCTGATCTTAGTCCACACCACCTGTCTGCACCCTTTCAAGGCAGAGTTGTTAATAAGTTTAATCTCCAGCAAGAAAGATTATCTACACCCTTGGATTCTAGGGCTTTCAGTACTTTGATATCAGTGCAATTCTGAAAGAGGATTTTAATATAGCATGACAAGCGTTAAACTGCATGTATTCTATACTACCTGGTTTTCCTTTGTAAAACAGAAAAGTTTATAAATTACATTTTCAAAGAATAACTGATTCACAATAAACGCATCCAGTGCTTTCAGCACTTTGATATTAATGTAAATTTAACTAAGATTTTTATTAGCTCACCTGAGTTACAAGTGCTCAAGGTGCGCTTTTGTGGTTGCATGATGTCTGATGTGTGTCTTCCTCATTTACCTTGTAGACACTCTAGAGGCCATAACTTTTGCATGATCAACCTAAAAATTGGTCAGGATAATTGTCTTGGTAAAATCTCGAGTGAGTTCAAAATTGGGTCAAGTAGGGTCAAAAACTAGGTCACAAGGTCAAATCTTAGTAAAACCTTAAAGACACTTTTTTGGGCCATCAACCTAAAAAGTGGTCAGATTGATTGTCTTGATGAAATCTCAGTCAAGTTCTAAATTGGGTCAAGTGGGGTCCAAAAACTTGGTCACAAGGTCAAATCCTAGAAAAACCTTGTAGACCTTCTAGTGGCCATATTTTTGGCTCAATCAACCTGAAAATTGGTCAGATTAGTTGTCTTTCTAAAATCTCAGCCAGGTTTGAAATTGGGTCAAAAACTAGGTCACTGTGAGAGTTAAATCTTAGAAAAAACCTTGTACCTTATTTCTGGATCAACCATCCTAAAAATTGGTCATATTGATTGTCTTGTTGAAAAATCTCTGTCTAGTATGGAATAGGGTCAAGTGGGGTCAAAAACTAGGTCACAAGGTAAAATTTGGAAAACCCTTGTAGCCACTGTAGAGGCCATATTAGCTTAATCAATCTGAAATTTGGTTTGAATGATTGTCTTCGTGAAATAATTGAGGTCAAGAAGTCAGATCTAAGATGGTTAACTCAGGTAAGTGATTTAGGACCACTATGGTCCTCTTGTTCAGCATGACAAGGATTAAATGCAGATTTTCGCTGACATAATGATTTATAAATACCTTTCCTGTGGATTTCATCATTTTCCTTAATGCAATCTGGTATGCAATCTTCTCATCTTCTGACATACTTTTCTCAATATCTTGAGAATCCATATCATCATGAAAGATTGGATTCATTTTGGCAATGGCAGAGTCACAACTGATTTTTCCTCGATATATTTCCCTCAAATTTATTTTCTCCATCTTGTCTAGTCTATATCTTTTTGATTTGTTTTCATTGAACACAGTATCCTCTGAAAACTTCACAGTCTTGATTTCATGAATTTCCTGTACATTTTCAGTTACATCACTTTCATCATTGTTAGGAGAATCTGCTGGTGTATTATATTTTCCATTTGAAGTCAATAAGATAGATTTTAGAGTTCTTGTAGACGAAGAGTTTGTCTTGTAGCCATTGCTTACACTTTCTTTTGTAGTTTCTGCAGTAGAAAAAGCCACAGATTTGGAAGATTCTGACACCTCCTCATTGTCATAGTTTGACCATTCTTTATCTTTAACATCTTTTACTGCATCATTTATTTCATCAACATGTTTGTGTATTTGTGTTGTACTGCCTTCTATATTTTTCACTTGTGTAGGACTATCATCATCTGTATGTGTTACTGATGTTATATCGTTACCTTGTGGAACTGATGCAACCTCTAAATTATCCAGGTTATCAATTACACTAAAAAGATCTGTTACTTCTTGTATATCTGAATTAAATGCATCAACTGCAGCACTATCTTCCGTTTGACTATTCCCTACATTTGATTCTAATTTTGGCTTTGTTTCAGAGGCAAGAGAATCATAGGCAGAGTTCAAGTAATTATGATTTTGATTTATATCCTCCCTGTGTACATGAACTTCTGTAATAATTTCAGTTTTCACACTTTGCACTGATGTACTTGAAAAGCTACTGGTAGTTCTAACAATACTGCTTGCAGATTCAACTAAATCATCTCCATCATTTCCTGCATTGGATTTCTCATTTACCTTGTACTGACTATCAACAAGATATTTTTTGCTAATGCTCTTGTAATCACTTTCCTCAGTTTCTTTTTCAGATTCACATGGATTTGCTTGTTTACATATATTTTGCACATTATCATTTTCAGACTCGGGTTCAATTTTGTTTTGGCCTTCTACATGAGCGTTGTCTTTATTTGTATAATCTATTGTTTCAAGATGAATACTAGATTCATCAGCAATATATCCTTCATTGTTGTAACTTAAAAGCTCATAACCTGAACCTCGTTTTTCTAGCATTTTGTTCTTCATATTTTTGTCCTCAACTATAGTATCTTGGTTGTCATTTTTACTTTTATCTAGTTTGCCTAAATGCACAGGAACTGCTAAAGGTTTGGTTGTGATAGAATGACACTCAATTACAACCTTTTCTCTTTTTACACTACCATTTTTACCCACTATTCCATTTACACCAAGAACTATTCCATTCTTGTTGAAGTCCTCTTTCACTTGTTTATTTTCATTGCCTGTCATGTTCACTTTGATTTCATAGTCTGACATGTCAATTGATTTACCTACACTACCTTGATTTCCATATGATATATCTAAACTTGTATTCTTATTTCTATTAGGAGTGACATAAGTGGAAGCCTCAGATAGATTGACTATTGGCCTCATATTAATGTCATTATCAGAATGAAAAGCACTTGCAATAGAATTGTCTATGTTACCATTGGAATCTGTGTGATCATTTCTTGGATTTCTATGGCCATTTTCTTTACTGATTTTACTGATTTTATCAACCTCATTGTTTGCTGATTGTTTCTCTGTTGTTGTAGAATGAGAGTCTGGTATAGATGTATATGTAACCACCTGAACATTGCTGATGTTCCCATTGATATCCTGACTAGGATTTGGGGTGTTTCCGTGGTTACTGTCATACACAGGATTCACCTTTAGCCCCTTCTGTTGTCTTCCTTTGATTCCACCAAACACAGCCTGAAATATATTGACATCATAATTAAATGCAAGTGCTAAATTTCTGAATACTGAAGGATAATATCCTCATCTCAATTCTTAAACCTTGCAACTGCAGGTGCATTTAAGATGGAGTTAAGTTCTTTTTAAGGATTTAACCTTGTAACTGCTGGTGTATTTAGATGGAGTTAAGTTCTTTTTTTTAGAATTTTAGCAATGATATTCAATTGGCTGTTTAAATTGGAAAATCTTAACATATATTTAACATTTTACCATATTAAGACTTGTTATGCTGAATATTTGTTTAAAATCAAAATTACATTAAAATCAAAGAGCTGAAAGTGCCTGATGCCCTTACTATGGGTCAATATTCATTTTGAAAATATGATCCCTAATCGTTTCTAGTTTAAAAATGTAGAACAAGTGGTATGGAATAAGATCAGACTGCACATATGTGCAGGTTGATCTTAGTCTATACCTCCTGCCAAAGCAGGAATATGCTGGGTTCAGCATGAAAAGGGTAAAGTAGCTGTCTTTATTTTTTCTCAACAGAAGATTGAGTGGAAACCACCCTCCCCCCTGGACACTAGACACACAGATGCCATGGACGATCGCATTATATGTCCGTCTTTTGACAAGTGCAGCTGTAGTTTATGCAATAGCTATGAATACATCTAAGTCATGAAGGGCCGCCGTCATAGCGCAGTTGGTAGCGCGTCGGACTGTCATTCTAGAGTGCCCGGGTTCGATCCCCGACGGGGGCACTCACTCTTTCCGACTATTTGTCTCTCACAAATGGATTGATAATCGTAGACTTTTGTGAGATAGCAGCTGGAGGCTAGGAAAGAATGTGATGGTTGTACTGGTGAGAGAAATACCAGGGATCCATTGTTAGGTGCTCCAGCCGCCGCGATATAACTGAAATCATGTTGAAAGCCGCGTTAAACTCCATTAAATCAAATCAAATCAAATCTAAGTCATGAAACTTCAAATAAGCTCACCAAACCAAAACGTTTATCCTCCTTAGAGTAATTATAATCCATTCCAAATGAAATTCACTTCCTTTTTAAGCTAACTAGAAAATTACAAAGCTTCATATCAAACAAGCTGCTCTAGCTGTGGATTCACTTAGAAGGGGATAAAGTATTCATATTAGTACTGTACCAACAATAATTGTAACATGTGAATCATTGAAAAGACATCAATTACCATTCTATAACATATATTACCTGCAAGAAAAGAAGAGCACCATCTGAGGTATTTTATTCCTTTTTACCATTAAGGTAGTGAATCCATAATAGTTTTGCCACATTTTGGAAGTAATGAACTAAGGGCACCACGGTTTCAATGATTTTATAAAGATAATACAATTGAACCCGTACATGGCATTTCAAACAATTTCGCACAGTGTCACCCCCTAAAGATTCAAATCAACCTTTGTATCTGTAGATAGATACTGATTGACTTAAGGTAGTGGACCGGTAAAGGTTCCGCAACATTTCAGACCACATATTCTTTCACAATGCTAACCGAGGTTTCCAAATGAAAATCATTTGCAAACCTCGGTTAACACTGTTAATGTTCATTTCTACTGAGATTTTGCAAAACTATTACGGGTCCACTACCTTAAAGTTTCTACATTTAAAGAGTATTCAAAATTTAAAATATGACCTATGTGGTGGGAGTGAAATAACCCTGTTGCATATTTTTGATATTACACGAGTGTTATTACGCTAGCTGAATAAATATGTAAATGAGCTTACTGTAAAACCCGGAGAAGGGGAAGGGGTGGGGGGAGAGAGATAAAATACTAGAATATGAGCTTTTCCAAGGGAGTCCAAACTCCCTCTCATTCTGCACAAAAAACTTGAACACAATCATAGGACAAGATGTGTTTGTCAAACAAAAATGCCCCTATTACATCATGCCAAATATGAGCTTTGTATCTTGAGTAGACTTGAGACTTGAAGTAATTGGAGATGTTAAGTTTTTGGGTTAAGTTTTGCAGACAGACACACAGATGGACAAACAGACAGATGGACAACAGTAAAACAATATAAACCTGATCTTATTGACATCAAAATGGCAATATGGACCGATTTAAATGGTTCCTTATTTTTAACAAAGCATGCATCACTTTGCAAAAATGTTACCATAGTAACTGAATATGAAAGGAAGCCACTGAATAAACACATCAAAAATTGATTCTATCAATAAAACACTTACGGGCATTATGCTTCTTGACAATATCCAGGCAATGACCTCTCTTTTTTAACACTTGTCATGTTTTGTTTTTTTCAAATCACAACAAAATTGCATTTAAATCAAGGTGATAAAAGCAATGTTTACTAGAACTGTCGCAAAGAGGACTTACACCCCCACCATAGCTTTGTTCTTCCAGGGCTTTTTCCGAACATAAGTACCATCAATACATGATCTGTTTGAAACATGATAAAGAAAATTAAGTAACATTTACAAGTTCAGGGGAGATAATATATGCAATATCAAAAGTGAATGCTTAGGGTAAAACAAGAGCACCGCTTCTGAGTGCAACACTTGGCTGCATGTGCTGGATAATGCAAATACTCAAACAAGGTGCTAAATTGTCACAATATATGCCCGTCACAGCTTGATGTAACTTTGGGTTAAGAGTAGAATTGAAGTGATTTTGAATGAATATCTTTTAATAATTTTTGTGTAGACACACAGATGAATAATTATAGTAGGAGTATATAATTATTATGATAAAAGCTCATATGCCATTAGAGATAAGCTCTGGAAAAGCTTCAAGTATGAAGAACAACAAAGGGCAATAACTCAAAAAGTAAGCAAGGTAGATTTATGGCTCTTTTGCACTCCACTTCCCGTTGATGCATTCTATATATGCTTGAGGTTTATGATCATAGCTCAAATACTCTTATATATATATATATATCTGCTCCCGACAAGATTAAAGTGTAAAAAACTACAGAGGGCAATAACTTAAGAAACAAGAGGACCCTGAGGGCCCTAATGAACCTTCCCATTTTCAACAGAGTTCATTCTTGTGACCTTGCACACATTTTGATCAATTTTCATGAAGATTGGACCATATTGTGGCGTCTGGAGCTCTTACGAGAAAATTGTCATTAAGGCCCCTTTTCCCATGATATGGCATGGATACTTCCCATTTTCAAAAGAGTTCATCCTCATGACCTAACAAACATTCTGACCAAGTTTCAAGAAATTTGTCATTAAGGCCCCTTTCCCCGTGATATGGCATGGATCCTTTCCATTTGAGCAATTGTTAAAAGTGACCACCCAAGGAATATTTCTGCTAAGTTTGGTTGATTTTGACTCATAAGTTTAGGAGGAGATGTTTAAAGAAATTGTTGACAAAATTGTCATTAAGGCCCCTTTTTCCGTGATATGGCACGGATCCTTCCCATTTTCAATAGACTTCATCCTCATGACCTAACAAACATTCTGACCAAGTTTCATGAAAATTGGACCATATTTGTGGCTTCTAGAGTGTAAACAAGAAATTTGTCATTAAGGCCCCTTTTCCCATGATATGGCACGTATCCATTTGAGCAATTTTCACAAGGGACCACCCAAGGAATATTTCTGCCAAGTTGGGTTGATATTGACCCATAAGTTTAGGAGGAGATGTCGTTTAAAGAAAAAGTTGACGCCGTGACGGACAGACAGACGCCGGACAATGATCGATCACAATAGCTCCCTTGAGCACTTTGTTTCTAGAAGATATCTTCAACACACCGTACAACCGGTTGTGGCGATGACGGTAGAGAGTCAACGATGACAGCATCGGAACATTATGCCGAGGAGACGGTGGGTCAAATAAATTTATTCGTGTACATAAACGATCGAAGCTTTGGTCTTCTAATGCAGATAAATGATCGTGTAAGTGTTCAGCGCTTCTATAGAATAAATCTTTTCTCATATCCCTCCCAAATAAGGCCACAATCATTGATTATTTCGGAGGTTTCCCATGAAAAGTTACGAAATTAGACTTTATGCACTCATATTTCGCCTATCTCTCAATAATTGCTATTTTAAATTGTACACAGCTGAAGTCTAATCATCCGCGATATTTCTTCCAAATTTGAAGCCATAATTCAAAAAAATAAACACACAGCGGGTCCCCAAAGACGACATGTAGGAAGAAAAATGTTGCCTCTGTAGACAGTCGGAATTTCACGGGGTTGACATAGATGACAGAACTGAATTATTTGTGATTGCCGATGTCGATAGACCCATATTCAGATTCTCGCATAAAAATGATCATTTTTGGTGTCGTATTTTTCAATAACACATAACAAAACAATTTAGATCGACATACATGCTGACATTCATGTCCACTATTTTTCAAATGATGTGTCTTATCGAAAATTAATTCAAGGGATTTAATGTAGGATTTCAAATACTCACAAACCAAGAAAAAACAGTTGTGATCAGACTGAATATCTCGTTTACGTTTTTTACTTGTAATTCCAGTGACTTAGTATACATTCGACAAGTCAAAAAAGCATTTCTATTGGAAAACATAGTTGGCTTGTCTTTCATTATCTTTCGTTAACTTTCGATAATATCCACGAGTTCACAAGATTGATTTTTATTTTAGATAGAATAAAATCTTGCTAACATAGCCAGAGATCGAAAAAGGAGGATTATGAAAAATGAAAAATCTATCCGTAACTTTTCTTTGACCTATTTTTTTTTTATGTAAAGGCCACTGAGCAATAGGAAATTACTTCATGTAGATATATAAGAAAAGGTGAGAGGGAGATTCGATCTTCGGACCTCTGCACTGCGAATCTCTGACCTTATGGATATAGCTCATTCTATTTTGTTATCACGATTGGTTATATAATGTGACTTTTTAAATTGCAATACTATTGTAAGTTGACTTACAATAGTTTTGCAGTACAGAATGACAGAGATCAGTCGTTTCAGATATTTTCTATTCACCTTCTCCCATCCTCACAAAGTGAGAAATCACTTTGAAAAATATTTTTTTGTCCAATTAACTTAATCAAACTAAAAGTACAATATAAAACTGAACAACTGTAAAGATATCTGATTTTGACCCTCCTATCATAGCTAGGAATAATGGTAACTCACAATATGCTACTTTTCTTCACTTAAATACATAATTTCTGCTTCCAGATGACTTTAATGTGTAACAATTCTCTCCAAAATTAATATTTACAAGCAAGAGGCTAATGACATGGGCCTGTGAGGCTCTGCTTACTGAAAAAGTATAATTATGACCTGAAAGATCTGTATAATAATAATAATTATGTACCAGTAATATATTAAGTATTGTGGTCCAAAAGGCTGGGAAGGTCATAAAAATCTTATAATCACATCAAATGTTGCATTATTTTGTATGTCAAACATCACAAGAGTTGTTAAAGTCTGATATGATAAGTATAATTCAAAATGTACAAAAGAATTTGAAAGGTCAGAACTTAGGTAAATGATGTCAAAAAAGTTATACTATTGATGACTTCATATTTAAAACTGATTGGTTTAGGTTCTAAAAGCAATTGTTATTTAACCCTTATAATGCTGTTCTCAACTTTTGTTACTTCCGTACACACAAGTTTTGGAGACAATAAAGACAAAGATTGGCCTGCACAGTTGTGCACTCTGATCTATGCCTGATTGCTTTCTACTTAATCTTTGTGGAAAAGGTCTGAGAAAATAATCACCACGAATTGCATAAAATTTCTGAGAAGGGGATATAGTAATGGTCTCCTTCAGTCATTCTGTCACTAAACTTGTCCGGAGCATATCTCCTAAAGTATAATAGCTATCAACTTGAAACTTTATAGGTGGATACATCTCATGGAGTTAAAGTGCAGTGCACAATAACTATAACTTTTTTTAAGATTAATTCTGGAGTTATTGTCTTTTGTTATTCTATATACTTAGATTTTGTCTGGAGCATATGTCTGAAAGTTAAATAGCTATCAACTTGCAACACTTAATAGGTGGATAGATCTTATGGAGGAAAAGTGAAGTGCACAAGAACAACAGTTCTTGGTTGCATAATTTTGGAGTTATTGCCCTTTGTTATTTAAAATTCTTCCTCTTTGTTTACTCATGAATTATAATAGCTATCAACTTCAAACTTCATAGGTTGATAGTTCTTATTGAAGAAAAGTGCAGTGCTCAAAAACTTTAACTCTTGCTTGCATAATTTTCCAGTTATTGTCCTTTGTTATTTTATAGACTTAGATTTTGTAGGGGCATATCTCTTAAAGTACAAAAGAATCCTTATTCTATTAGGCTCCAGTTTACTATTAAGCTTTCATGGCCACGGATGGCCATGTCCGACATGGCTCTTGTATTTACTAATTTTAAAAAATCATGTTTTTCATTGAATATGTATGTAATTGCCAATTTCTCAATAATCCTTTGTTGTAAACTCAATAGAATCTTCTCATAGAGACAATTCTCATGAGTTTAAACAACATAGGATTCATTTACAATTTTTTTAGACCAGTAATATCTACTTATCTCGGCTGTTTTCAGAAAAAGCGAGGTATAATGTTCCCTTGGTGTTGTTTGCCTTGGTATTGACATTAGCATTGGCGTGACAAAAATTAACCTTGGTCATATCTCTGTTATTGAATATATTTCTATGAAACTTGGCATGTGTGTTCACCATCACAAGAGTTACCCAGACTATAAAGGGGGGAAACTCTGGAAGCATTTTTATAAGAGTTATATGCCCTTTCCACTTAGAAATTTTGCATTATCCAGCACCTGCAGCCGAGTGTTGCACATGTATACGCAGTGCTCTTGCTTAAGGTATTTTCTTTTATAAAGAAGGGGATTTTGAAAATGGTTGCTTGATAATAATGATCCTTTAATAGACATGGTCTCTCAAGCAAGATGGACTGTAATTAAAACTTTGGTCTCATCCCACTATAGAATGAAATTTTAATCAAATTTCATAAGACCCCTTTTCCTGTGAGCTTTACATACCCAACTCATCAATAAAGGATAATTCTTTGTATTATTGTAAACTCATTCTGTGCAGGTTTGAAGATAAGCAAATAGAGCATTGGACTCTACAAATATATTTCAGCCAAATTTATCATATTTCCAGTTATACTGATAACTTGACCAGTTTTTTAAAGGCATGATCCTTCTGATGGTACAATCATTCTTGGAAAGTAATCTGAAAATCTGATGAAAACTATTGACTCTTTCTATGGCGATGAAAAAGAGAAAGTTAACAGATTGGACAGACAGATGGAAAACACACACCATTGCTATATCCCTTCTGACCTGCTATCAATAACTATACTGAACCATAAAAGAAACATGTCAATGTGAAAAACCATGAAACATATACATGTAATATAATCAGAAGAAAATCTTTTAAAAAGCTTTCCTTTGAAATCAGAATGTAGACAGCCTAGTTATTTAGCATGTAGCTTCACCTAATATGTTGATACCATGCTCATGGGTAATATATTTGGATTCAGCCAGTGAACATCCCTTTTTAGCTTATCTCAGCAGACTGTGCTCAAGGTTAGCTGTTGTGATCAATTTTGTTCCTCTTGCTGTCAGAAGTTGACAACAGTTAACTTACCACCTCCTCTATAACCACGGGGCAAATTTTTAACTAAACTTTGCATAACATGTTTCTTTGCAGATCCTTTTAAAACTTTATTTGCAAAATTTTTATTTGCCCCGTCAGTGTGGTTGGGTGGAGCTGTTTATTTACCCTGAAGTCTTTAACATTTTCTCCCGATAAAGCAGGGGGTAATTTCAGCCAACTTGGCAGAAATGTTCTGTGGGTAACCCCTCCTTGAAAATTGTTGGAAAAATTTTGAATGACCCTCAAATTTTGACATGAGAGGGCAGGGCTGTTTTTGGCTTGAAAACTTGAAATATCTCTTTAGTAATCAGTGGAACAGTTTTAACCCGACTTAGCAGAAATGTTTCTTGTGTAGCCCTTCTAAAAATATGCTAAATTTTTTATTGCCCATAAAATTTTTTGTGTGGCAGGGCATGGCTATTTTTATGCCCCCACCTCCTTTGGAATAAGAGAGGGTGTATTACTTTGTTCATAGACTTTGTTTATTAGGAGCATATCTCAAAAGTATGCAAGCTAGAATCATGATACTTCACAGATGGATAGATCTCATTGAGGTGAACTGTGGTGCACAAGAACCATAACTCTTCTCATCATATTTTGTGAGTTAGTGCCCTTACCTGATTTACAAAGAATAGGTCATAGGCCTGCTATTATAGGGGGCATAAATGTTTTACAAACATCTCTTGTTGATTCTGAAATTCAAGGTCATTTTTCCCTCCCGAATTATAACCAGTTTCAACCAAACTTGGCATTTAAGTTGATAGGGGGATCCTTCTCAAAACTTCCTTGTGAAATTTTGTTTTACCCCCAAACATGATATGGCATAGTGGGGATGGGCTTTTTTGTCCTGAAATCTTTAAATTTGTCCTCCTTAACCAATTTGCTAATTTCATTTTTTCGTGCTTAGAACCATTGCTAGTCACGTGATTCCCCGCATTGAAACTTGGCAGAAATATTCCTTGAGTAATCTTTCTAAAACCTGTTTTGATAGACCCCCAAATATGGCATACTTTTGATTGACCCACAAATATGGCATACTTTTGATTGTGAAATCTACAAACATCTTCTCCTCCCACATCAGTGGGCAAACTTAAGCCAAACTTGCCATGAATTGGGTGACCGTTTTCTAAATTTATTTGTGAATTTTTTATTGTTGATTGAAATACAACCTTGGGTCTATTGAATAATTTTATTCTTGATAATGTTTGCTCATTTACTAATTAGTTCCCTTCACTCAAAAATTTACCTGGATTTTTTTTTAAAAGTTGTTAAGACATCAGAGTTAATGCTGAGTGTAATTTTCAGGAGTGGTATTGAAAAGGTTTGTTAAGGTAAACCATTCTTGCTTTTTAAGAGACTAACATAGATAATGAAAGAGTTTTAAATTTGATGTTTAATGTACATGTATATTCAAGAATGTTAGTACAGGTTACAGAAAATTAATAGACAAACAGACAGACTAGATAGATACAATGATAGACATTGCAAACTGAAACAAAAAAATATTTTGGGATACATTTACCAATCTATACAAGATAATTGTGGGGCTATTTATTTGATTGACCTTGATGGTTAACCTTGACACTTGCAGAGGACTTTGATCCAATCATAAGCAGAAGTATTTCAAACTCAATGTGCCACATTCATGAATTCTATGTATAAATTACTTATTATAATTGAGAGCTTCAAGAAAATGGGAGAGTTCAAGAATATACAAGTTTTCAAATTCAACATAAAGGAAATGAGCTGAAATTTGACATTAAATTCACTTCATTCAATGAGAATTGATGTAAATGACAGACAATCTACATGTGTTCATGGAACACAAATGCCTTTGGAATGGCTGCACTTGAAATTCTGACCTTGATAATTGACCTTGACACATGACCTTGACCATGTCTACAAATGACCTTGACCTTAAGATACATTCATGCCCAATATGAGCATTGTAAATAAAAGTTACTGGAAAAAAGTTAAGTTTGTAGATTATATTTTCAAGTTCAGGCTTGGGGATAAGGGATGAAATGTTGATCTTTACATCAATGATGTTGCCCTTCTCAAGGTCATGGATAAGTTTAAAAGGTTTAATTTGACCTTGATGGTATGGACCTTCTCAGATGGGTATTGTTGAAAGTAAGATGAATACCAAATATTTTAGCATTGTACTTTAGTTTTTGAAAATTTAGGGATGTGTTAGGTTCACAGCTTATTTTTTAGCAGATGGACAGACAGACAGACAAATTCATAGACAGACATTTGTATAAATGGACATACAGACAGACAGACTGACACCAGAAAAACTGTATGTCCGCTGATCATTTAATGTATTACAGGGGCATAAAAAATGAACATTTTATTCTAAAAAAGTTTTGATGTAACAGGAACTTAAATATCAAGTTCTCAGGTAAGTTCCTAAAGGCCAGTGAAGAGACAGATGGACAGGCAATACTTTAAAAGGTATGTCCCCAATTATTCAATGTTGAGGCATTAGAAAATGCTTTTCTGAGAATAAATAATTGTAGTTACAATAGTTTTCAAACATATAAAAACTTATTATTTCCTCAAAGAATATTTCAAAAAGTATTGTAAGTGTAGTTACAATAGTTTTGCACTACAATTATGTGAAAAGTAGCCACAGTTTTTAGAGCAAAACTATGGTAAGTCAAAAAAATTGAATAAAATCATATTTTTTCAAAATATCTAAAAAAATCTTTTTGGTATATATTTTCAATGTAATATAGTATTGATTTAAGAGATTTTATGTTTTAAGATCAAGTCTGAAATGTTTTAAGCAGTTTTTTCCCTCTCCTGTAAAATTTTGTAAAATGTAGTTACAATAGTGTTGCGCTGACCCCTCGATATAAACTTAAACCAACTTCTAATCGGTCACTCAAATAATGCACGAAATGTAATACTTAACAACGTTAGAGATGCAAGTGTTTGACGATTTCCGATAGCCAATGCACTTGGTAGATAGCAAAATCCAAATACATAAAACACTTCTCCAGGGAAAGCAATTTAACTTGCGTCAGAACATAGGTACCCTCAATTTCAAAATTAACATTGGTGGGTGGGGTAAATTTAACAAATTCACCTCATTCACGCAACTGAACGTCATAAATAATGTTTTCTTTACTTATTTGTATTCAGCTACCTTTAAGGTATCGATGTCATAGTGATTTTTCAACATCATAACGGTATTTCTTCGACTGAAATTTCGAAAATTCCCTGCATTTTGCGAGTGTTGTGACTTTTTCAAAGTAGGGTTGGTGTCTTCTTTTGTCTGCTACAATCGTTCTGTCGGTCCTTTTTACACAATTCTTTTACTAAAATCACTGAAATTGATTTGTCTTTGCATGAACGTAATGTTCTATTAAATTCTTTTATTGTAAATATGTTGAAAAGAGGAAAACATGAAGTGACCGATTAGAAGTTGGTTTCAGTTTATCTACATGAAGTAATTTCCTATTGCTCAGTGACCTATACATAAAATGAAATAAGCTTTTAGAAAAGTAGCGGATAGATTTTTCATATTTCATAATCCTCCTTTTCGATCCCTGACTTTGTTAGCAAGATTTTATTCTATCTAAAATAAAAATCAATCTTGTGAACTCGTGGATATTATCGAAAGTTAACGAAAGATAATGAAAGACAGGCCAACTATGTTTTCCAATAGAAATGCTTTTTTGACTTGTCGAATGTATACTAAGTCACTGGAATTACAAGTAAAAAACGTAAACGAGATATTCAGTCTGATCACAACTGTTTTTTCTTGGTTTGTGAGTATTTGAAATCCTACATTAAATCCCTTGAATTAATTTTCTATAAGACACATCATTTGAAAAATAGTGGACATGAATGTCAGCATGTATGTCGATCTAAATTGTTTTGGTGTGTTATTGAAAAATACGACACCAAAAATGATCATTTTTATGCGAGAATCTGAATATGGGTCTATCGACATCGGCAATCACAAATAATTCAGTTCTGTCATCTATGTCAACCCCGTGAAATTCCGACTGTCTACAGAGACAACATTTTTCTTCCTACATGTCGTCTTTGGGGACCCGCTGTGTGTTTATTTTTTTGAATTATGGCTTCAAATTTGGAAGAAATATCGGCGGATGATTAGACTTCAGCTGTGTACAATTTAAAATAGCATTTATTGAGAGATAGGCGAAATATGAGTGCATAAAGTCTAATTTCGTAACTTTTCATGGGAAACCTCCGAAATAATCAATGATTGTGGCCTTATTTGGGAGGGATATGAGAAAAGATTTATTCTATAGAAGCGCCGAACACTTACACGATCATTTATCTGCATTAGAAGACCAAAGCTTCGATCGTTTATGTACACGAATAAATTTACTTGACCTACCGTCTCCTCGGCATAATGTTCCGATGCTGTCATCGTTGACTCTCACCCGTCATCGCCACAACCGGTTGTACGGTGTGTTCAATATAATCAAGGTTGAAGTTTGTAACACAAACGTCAGCATATATGCCAACGCCAACAATACAAAGGTGATCATAATACCTCAGGTTTTCTCTGAAAACAGCGAGCTAAAAATGTACGATTCACAAGTACAAGGAATACTAACACTTGCTCAATTAAAGGAAATTTGATTTGTGAAAATGTAAAATACAGGATCCAACTCCCTCTCTAAATGTCAATTCTCAAATAAATCTTACCTGTTGTTGCCATGGATATTTTAACTGCCTTTCTTGCAATATCTCAGGAATTTTGAAAATTGACATTTCTTTTTGTCCATTTACTTAATACTTATTCCAATCACTTCCTTGAAATATTGTCATTTTCAAAACTATTGAAACATGTCATTTTGAGATGTATCTTGAACTAGGACTCCATTTCTAACAGCCTTAAAACAAAAACTTTACCTCATCAAATTCAGTCATTTTCAGATTCTTAAAATGACAAGTGCACTGTTTGATTTTCTGTTTTTCCTAATCTTGATAGACTGTTCAAAACTAATACAGGTCACCAAACATGTGAAAATTGGATGCAATTGATTTACCATCCTATGTTGTAGTAAATATTGTCTGAAAAGGAGAAATTGCTTGTAACAAAGCTATTTCTTCCTTTTTCCATAATATTTTTTTTTCAATTATAAGATAAATAAAGATGTAAAATTCAGTGACAGAATAGGAAAGGATTAAATCTTGTCATGTTGAACCCGGAATATTCCTGCTTTGGCAGGAGCTTTAGACCAACATCAGCCTGCACATATGTGCAGTCTGATGTTGGTCTATACCACCTGTTTCTCACTGTCAAACCAGAATTATCAATAGATTTTGTTTTTCAAATAAAAAAAAACCTACAGTTGGAACTTTCAGTGCTTTTTGCCGCTTGATTTTGATGCATATTTTTAGACAAAATTTATTCAGCATGACAAGGGTTAACTTTGACTTTCCTAAGACTTGTCAGCTAGAATTTTTTACTCATTCCTTCACAATCCCCTCTTTAAGATAATTGAGGAAAATATTTTGTTTCAGTGTAAGATTGATTTATATTTCAATGAGTAACAACAAAAGCTATAGTAAAAACATGGGTCTGTAAAAATATAGCTTGTGTTGTTCATAAAATGAAATATCAATCTATCTTACACTAAAACAAACAATCTTTTTCTTGAATCCTTAATTGAGACAAAATAAGAATTTTTTGGACAAATCTTATCTAAGTGTATTGTTTTGCATATGATTGCTATGCAAGGTTAACTGTGACTTCACTTTATCCTTTGGGCTTTGATTAGATGGGGGTATAAGATTTTGTTAATTTCACTGGTTAAGTGGTCGGATTATCAAAAATGTTAATCTACCACTATTCCTTGATAAACCACCAAAATGCATTAAAGAAACAAGAGCACTGCCTACAGGTGCCTACGCTTGGCTGTTGAGTGCTGGATGGTGGGAAACAATCTAAGCCGAAAAAGGGGCATAATTTGTTCAAAATGCATCTAGAGTTATCCCCCTTGATAGTGTAGGTTCCTCTTTTGATGGTGAACATGTGTGCCAAGTTTCAAGTAAATGCTTTCAGTAGAACCAGAGATATCACAAAATGTCAAAGTTTTCGCACAACGACGACGACAACAACAAGGAGGCTATAGCAATACCTTGGGTTTTCTCCGAAAACAGCCGAGCTAAAAAGAGTTATATTATGAATAATTTTGTTGAAAATAAGTAAGTTGCTTCTAAAACATACTTTCTGCATTTCTCAGAATATCTTCATCAAAAAGAGACTAAAATATGATATGATTTCATCTGCAACTTCTTGAAATTGGATATGTCTAAAATTTTGGCGTCTGGAAATGGATTAATACATGATGTGGTTTTCCAGTCTCCTAATTGTCTGGGCTTTGTGCACAATTTAAATTATTGCAAAATGTCAAATGAAGACTGATATTTGTTATTTCCACTGAAATATATTTCCAAAATACACCACATGTTTATATCATCTTGAAATGATACAGTAAAAATGTTATTAAGAATTGAGAAATTAATGTACAAATTAATAAGCAAAAATATTTATTTCTCAATTTAGTTAGCTACATTATGATATTTCAAACTTTCTGTCCACCATTTCACTCATGATATTCTGCATATCATCATTGGGGAAAAAAATGTATCTACATAGTAACTCAAGCTGCAAGTTTAACATTTTGTTTGGCCCACTGAAGATATGGTACAGCATTTGATAATGATGGTTGCAAAAATTGCAACAAATCACTTCTAAGATCCTATTAATGTATAAGTTCAGATTAATAATGTCCAAGTAAAATTGGCCAACTCCACTGTTTAAATCACCTCCATTAAGACACCATGACATTTTATTTTGCTTGATGAAAACACATCAAAGATGCTTAGTTTACACCCTTATCAGTCAATGTAACAGATAAGCTTAAGTAAACTGCCTAATAATGAGCATAACAATTTATAAACATTGTAGAAATGACATAGAAGATATGAATAAAACATATTAATTCTGGAAATGATTTCAAAAAGAAATGTGAAATCTATTGACAATTCTGGTTTGAAAGTGAGAAACAGGTGGTGTAGATTAACATCACACTGCATATATGTGTCACCTAGAATGAATATGATGTAATAATGACCCTAGGTAAAAGTGTAAGTAAAATATAAGGTAAAAAAAATAAGTAAAGTTGAAGTTTTTTGTTAAAGTTATTCAGTTTAAGTTTTTGGTTTAAGTTTCAGTTAAAAGGGTCAAGGCCACTATCTCAAGGTCATTTTGATGTGGGTCTTGGTCTCAAAAATGAAAGCCTATAGCCTTATGAGTGTTTCTGTAATTGACACCGACACCAACAGCTCTTCCGAGACTTGTCCCAGGCGAGAAAAAAGGATAAAGCTTTGAATTACTTTAGAGCTTTTGTTTACTTTTTTATCAAAACAGAAAATATTTTCATCACTATGAAAATCAAGAATTGTTTTGTCAATTCTGCATCCTACGTACAAACATCTTACAGATTTGCTATCTGCGTCGGGTATGATTGCAAGTTTAAACAGATTTATCAAGCATCCATTATGTAAGCCTTTCCTCAAAAATTCAGTGTCAAACCTTAAGTTGATAGGCTTTTCAATCACATCACATCAGGTAGATAAATCATTTCAATGGCTCAGCACAAAATAGTTGTAACTGCCAATGTTTATGGGCAGTTAAAACTCTTTTGTGCTGAGCCAATAATAAATGGTAGGGACTTTACATGAGAAAGAAGCAGAAACACTGTTCATACCCCCGTATTTCCTCTAATAAAAGCACCCTCCCTAATAGTAGCACCCCTACATTTTTTACTAAGAAAAACCCACTTCAAATGCCAATATTCTAAGAACTTTTTGAGACTTCTTCTCTAACTTGATGTGAATTTCCTCTTAACAATCATTTATAAGATCATTTAGAGGAATTTCACCTCAAATTAAAGGGAAAAGGGCATAAAAGACATAAATTTGATTTCTTTTTATTCAGTAAATACATACTAAATAAAAGCTTCCCAACTATGTTATGTATAGCTCCCAGGAGCATTTATTAGAAGAAATAAGGCAGTGGTTCTGAAATAAGCTGCCTGAGTTGTCCGACTTGTCCATTAAGCTGCACAGACAAGCAGGTTTTCATGACTAGGTTGTCCATAGACTAGTGAAAAGATCTGTAAAGAAAAATATTTTATTAAAAAGTTAGCCGTACTCTGATATTCCATGTAATCCCATGTCAACAGTAAGTCTATATCTAGGATACTTTAAGTGTTTTAGCAACTACAATATTGTCTTCAATATTTAGCAGATTCTTCAAAATTCAATGGACAACAAGGTTTAAGATATAGACAAGCCAGTTGGTAATTATTACTTGTCAATGGACAAACAGACTTTTAAGATGTTTCAGAACCACTTTAAGGGTAGACTTCCTTGGTTCTTTGAATGCCATTGTACAGGCAGAGCTACCATTGGCTTTCTTCAGGTCCACTTCTACTTTGACCAATAATAGAAAGTGTCCCCTGAAAACTCCCTCTGTGTTAGGGATTCAATCAATAGACCCCAAAACCTTACAATTGGTGGCCTGATGTCTAAACACAAGTTCACCAAGCCCCCATAAGTCCCATTTTGTGTTATAAGTTTCAAATAGCAAAGAAAAAACTAGCTTAGTAACATTGGAAGTTTGAGGTGTGATAAAGTAAGAAAGTGGCCTTAAACCAGATAAGATGTGGTGTTTACTGACAAGTTTCTTCCTATCTAATGGACATTTAATTAACAAACTAGTAACACATAATACTTGCTCTCTTTCTAACAATTTTGGGTCTTGAGAATTTTTACTCAATTTGGAAAGGATTTCTTTTGAAGTTATTTACATTCTTCTGGCAATTTTGTTTTTCCTAGTGTTTTATCGTGAACAGTAAAAAAAACCCCAAGAGGGCCATTGTGGCCCTTAATTGCTCACATGAATTACCAATCTAAAAAGAAATCAAGGTTTTCTAAGATTGGACAAATGACCTAGCTTTTGACCCCACTTGACCCAATTTCGAACTTGTCCAAGATTTTATCAACATAAACATTCTGGCCAGTTTTCAGGTTGATTGGGTTCAATATATGGCCTCTAGAGTGTCAACAATGATTTTTTTAAGATTTGACCATGTGACCTAGTTTGGTTGAAATTCATCCAGTACTTTCTGAGGAGAAGATTTTTAAAGAAAAGATTTACGACTGGATGTACCCATGCAAGTACGGACAAACGGACGCACGACGGACACAACACCATAACAATAGCCCCAGTGGCCTTCGGACGGTGGAGCTAAAGATGTTTGGAATGAGAGAAGCCCAAAAAATACCAGGGAATTGCTGTATGTGGTAGATCTTTAGAGAATCTGCTGATAAAAAAGTTATTGATGTCTAAGGTAATTTTTTAGTTATTTCAAATATCTTTTTTATTACAGCAGATTTTTAATCTGAAACATCCAGGAAATTCCTGAGTTTTTTTTCACCTATACTGCTTCATACGAGTTCAAATTGGTCACAATATTAACGGAACTATAACTCGAATACAGTATTGTGTCTTGTGATTACAGTGCATTTGTATACAAACGACGAGTCACAAACGCGAATTTTACTTATATTGACGACTTTCTGAAATTGCTGTGTCACGTGATACTTGCCACAAGGATAAGGGTTAACCCTTTTCATGCTGAACCCGGAATATTCCTTCCATGGCAGGAGCTATAGACAAACATCAGCCTGCACATGTGTGCAGTCTGATCTTTGTCTATACCACCTGTCTTTCCTTTTTAAACCAGAAAAATTTTAGATATTGTATTTTCGAAATCAAATGCTGACTCACATTAGTAGGAAATACAGAGCTTTCAGCACTTTGAATTTGCCAAGGATTTTTATTCAGCATGACAAGGGTTAAAAATATACCTGTAAGTCTATGTCATTGTTCGGCCCACTGCGACACAGCCCGATTTCCTCAATACTGATTATCTTCGTCATCCTTTCAGAGGACCATTTGTTTGGATTCTGTTCATGGAAGCATTTAAATGTCCATAATCAGCCATCTATAGAATCATCTCCACTATATCCCATGGTTCTTCAATTATTGAATAATTATGTCCTAGTCAGCCACAGATTTCATTACAAGGTAAAATCACTTGATCTTTATCCATCTAATATGAAATTGGCTTCTAAACTTGTAACACAAAATTAAATATGAATAAGTAGAATTTTCTGAGCAGGTTTCATTGTACAGAAAACTATGAATTGTCTTAATTTGTCTATTCAGGGATTAAGTTGACAGCAATAAAATGTTTTGTTTGTTTCATATTTTGCTCCATCTCCTGTCTTGTTGCAGTTCTATTCACCATATTTTTTTAAGTTTTGGAGATCACATTATCTTAATTGCACCAACATTATACCCATTCTCTACATTCAATGACTAAAACTGTTTCTAGACAGGGGTTACTGCTGATTGAGGCTGTCAGCTGTCTGCTTGATCATCAAGAACTGTAAGTAAAGAAGGTATCATGTTTATTATCCGAGTTACTCTTATCCTAAGATATACTGAGGAGTCAGGACAAACCTATTGTAAGTCAAGGGGTCAGTGGAACAATATTGTAAGTGCCTTTAAATTTATAGGCACTTACAATAGTGTTGCACTGACACCTTGATGTGTCTATATCAAGAGCACCGCCTATAGGTGACTACGCTCGGCTGTTAGCCGAGGATAAAAATCTTAGTAAAAAGAAGGGACATAATAAATTCACATAAAATGCATCAAGAGTTATCTTCCTTGACAGCATAGCTTTCTCTTTTGATAGTGATCACATGTGCCAAGTTTCATGTGAATGCCTTCGGTAGAACCAGAGATATCACAAAATGTCAAAGTTTTTGCAAGACAACAATGATGATGACGTCAACACACCGTACAACTGGTTGCGGCAATGACGGGTGAGAGTCAACGATGACAGTATCGGAACATTATGCTGAGGAGACGGTAGGTCAAATAAATTTATTCATGTAAATAAACGATTGAAGCTTTGGTATTCTAAAGCATATAAATGATGGTGTAAGTGTTCAGGGCTTCTATAGAAAAAATCTTTTCTCATATCCCTCCCAAATAAGGCCACAATCATTAATTATTTCGGAGGTTTCCCATGAAAAGTTACGAAATTAGACTTTATGCTCTCATATTTTGCCTATCTCTCAATAAATGCTATTTGAACTTGTACACAGCTGAAGTCTAATCATCCCCCGATATTTCTTCCAAATTTGAAGCCATAATTCAAAAAAATAAACACACAGCGGGTCCCCAAAGACGACATGTAGTAAGAAAAATGTTGCCTCTGTAGACAGTCGGAATTTCAAGGGGTTAACGTAGATGACAGAACTGAATTATTTGTGATTTCCGATGTCGACAGACCAATTCAGATTCTCGCATGAAAATGATCATTTTTGGTGTCGTATTTTTCAATAACACACCAAAACAATTTAGATCGACATACATGCTGACATTCATGTCCATTATTTTTCAAATGATGTGTCATATCGAAAAATAATTCAAGGGATTTAATGTAGGATTTCAAATACTCACAAACCAAGAAAAAACAGTTGTGATCAGACTGAATATCTCGTATACGTTTTTTACTTGTAATTCCAGTGACTTAGTATACATTCGACGAGTCAAAAAAGCATTTCTATTGGATAACATAGTTGGCCTGTCTTTCATTATCTTTCGTTAACTTTCAATAATATCTTCGAGTTCACAAGAATGATTTAAATTTTAGATAAGATAAAATTTTGCTATCATAGCCAGAGATCGAAAAAGGAGCATTATGAAAAATGAAAATCTATCCGTAACTTTTCTTAAACCTATTTTTATTTCATGTAAAGGCCACTGAGCAATAGGAAATTACTTTATGCAGATATATAAGAAAAGGTGAGAGGGAGATTCGATCTTCGGATCTCTGCACTGCAAATCTCTGACCTTATGGATGTAGCTCATTCTATTTTGTTATCACGATTGTTTATATAATGTGACTTGAATATAATTCGTCGATAAACAATAAGCAAACATTACATTCAAGTAACAATATATACCCAATCGTGATAACAGAATAGAATGAGATATATGCATAAGGTCAGAGACTCGCAGTGCAAGGTCCGAAGATCGAATCTCCCTCTCACCTTTTCTTATATATCTACATGAAGTAATTTCCTATTGCTCAGTGACCTATACATAAAATGAAATAAGCCTTTAGAAAAGTAAGTGATAGATTTTTCATTTTTCATAATCCTCCTTTTCGATCCCTGGCTATGTAAGCAAGATTTTATTTTATCTAAAATAAAAATCATTCTTGTGAACTCGTGGATATTATCGAAAGTTAACAAAAGATAATGAAAGACAGGCCAACTATGTTTACCAATAGAAATGCTTTTTTGACTCGTCGAATGTATACTAAGTCACTGGAATTACAAGTAAAAAACGTATACGAGATATTCAGTCTGATCACAACTGTTTTTTCTTGGTTTGTGAGTATTTGAAATCCTACATAAAATCCCTTGAATTATTTTTCGATATGACACATCATTTGAAAAATAATGGACATCAATGTCAGCATGTATGTCGATCTAAATTGTTTTGGTGTGTTATTGAAAAATACGACACCAAAAATGATCATTTTTATGCAAGAATCTGAATATGGGTCTGTCGACATCGGCAATCACAAATAATTCAGTTCCGTCATCTACGTCAACCCCGTGAAATTCCGACTGTCTACAGAGGCAACATTTTTCTTACTACATGTCGTCTTTGGGGACCCGCTGTGTATTTTTTTTTTTTGAATTATGGCTTCAAATATGGAAGAAATATCGGCGGATGATTAGACTTCAGCTGTGTACAAGTTAAAACAGCATTTATTGAGAGATAGGCGAAATATGAGAGCATAAAGTCTAATTTCGTAACTTTTCATGGGAAATCTCCGAAATAATCAATGATTGTGGCCTTATTTGGGAGGGATATGAGTAAAGATTTTTTCTATAGAAGCGCTGAACACTTACACGATCATTTATCTGCTTTAGAATACCAAAGCTTCAATCGTTTATTTACATGAATAAATTTATTTGACCTACCATCTCCTCGGCATAATGTTCCGATGCTGTCATCGTTGACTCTCACCCGTCATCGCGGCAACCGGTTGTACGGTGTGGTCAAGGCTATAGCAATACCTCAGATTTTCTCCAAAAACGGCAGAGCTAAAAATAGGCACTCACAATAGCTTTGTGCTGATCCATCTTATACATTTTCATATAGCTTAAAATGGAAAATTAAATTTAATAAAAAGCAATTTTAGCAAAATAACAAATATGAAAAGCAATTGAATCTCATAATCTTGAATCATAATTAAGAAATCCAGATCTGCAATTTTTCCTCTATACAAGTGTATACTATAAAAATTTCTAGTAAATGATCTAATGAATGCTCTTTCTATCATTACAACCTTTTCTTTTGTTAATTTTGGAAATCTTTGAGCCTCTATTACAATCACTTATTCAAAAGATTTGGTCAAACCTCTAACCCATTTATTCACAGAGTTTTTCAAACCATGAATGTCATGGAAATTTCACTGTTTCTAACCATCTTACCCCTTGTCATGCTAAACCCAGAATATTCCTGCTTTGGCAGTAGGTTTAGTTTAAGATCAGCCTGCACATATGTGCAGTCTGATTTAGCTCTACACTACCTGTATTTATTTTTCAAGTGCATCCAATGCTTTAAACACTTTGATTTTGATGCAATTTTGCCAAAGTTTTTCATTCATCATGAAAAGGTTTATATTAAATTCAATGCTATAATATCACAATCCGTCATGTTGTAAATTCCTATGAATAACAATGAAAAAATTAAATCTCTCTTTCTATTTATTTGGTTGGATACAAATTGTACATTAACTGGTGCAAGGCCAACTTTTGTCGCCAATTTTCACTTTCTGGCCAATTTGCCTGTAGCTTAAGTGAAGCTGAAAATAATCCCTAATTACCACATTTACACAATTGATCCTCGTCAATTAGCACACAACCACACACCAGGGGTACATGTGTATAGATAGTCACATGTTTCGATGGTTCAGTGCAAAACAGTTGTAACTGCTATAAATATATAGGCAGTTACAACTGTATCATGCAGAACCATTGTTTTGTCGTCAATGTAAAGATTTTAAGCATGTTCACCCACATCTTCAATCAGACACCCCAAGCTTTAAGATTGATGTAACTTACTGTACAGTTGATATTGCTTGAGCTACAACCTCTATTAAGCGACATATTTTATTATGTGACTATCAGCAAAATATCAGAAAAAATAGTCATAATTCAACGAAAATTGTTTATTGTTGAATGTCATGTTTTTCGGAACCCATTAGAACCGTCTCAATGAGACGATTCCAATAGGTCTGAACATCACAAGATTGATAATCTGTATATGCTACCAAATGACCTATTATATAATATGAAATATATTGTACCCTATTAAGCTACCATTTCCATAATCAACCACTGTTTTGTGGTCCTATAATAGGTTGCTTAACCCTTTCCTGTTTTACAAAATTTTGGACCTGTCTAAATTCAAAGGTTTTGCAGACGAAAATTTAAAGTGGATTAAATTTGAAAAATAACCATTCTGTAGGGTGGAAAATAGAGTGGAAAAAGAAGAAATTGCTTGTCAGAAGCAATTTCTTCTTTTTTTACAATGTTTTCTCAATTATAAAATCACAGGGACGTAAAAACCAGGGATTGAACAGGAAAGGGTTAAAACAAGTTTTACTGTATATTTTCAGTATATTCTCAGTAAGAAGAACCTCTTAAATAGAAGCTTCATTTGCACTTTTTTACTTCTTATAACTCACTTAAGTTGATTAAAAATACATAAATTTTGAGAAATGTTTATGTCCTTGTCTCTAGTTTAACCCTTTGCTGTTCTACAAAATTTTGGACCTGTCCAAATTCAAAGGTTTTGCAGACGAAAACTTAAAGTGGATTTAATTTGAAAAATAATAATGTTAAAATCAGTAGGGTAGAAAATGGTGTGGAAAAAGAAGAAATTGCGTGTCAGAAGCAATTTCTTCTTTTTCCACAATGTTTTCTCTATCATAAAATCACAGGCACGTAAAAAGCAGGGATTAAACAGCAAAGGGTTAAGATTACTTTCCTCTGAACAATTATTTAGAAGAAATTACCTGTAACTTCCCTCTCAAAGGTAATTAGGTGGCAAATCATCACAAGATGTTATACTGCTGGATGACCAAGTATGAAAAAAAACCAAAGGGGAATAACACAAATATAAGTTATGTAAAGTTATGGTTCTAGTGCACTGCACTCCATAATCATGAGAAAAACTTAACCCTTGTCATGCTGAACCCGGAATATTCCTGCTTTTGCAGGAGCTATAGACAAACATCAGCCTGCACATATGTGCAGTCTGATGTAAGTCTACACCACCTGATTCTCACTTTCAAACCAGATTTGTCTATAGATTTAGTTTTTCAAATAAGAATTTGCCTACAGTTGGAACTTTCAGTGCTTTTTGCCCTTTGATTTTGATGACAATTTTTAGCCAAAATTAATTCAGCATGACAAGGGTTAACTGCAAAGTTTCAAGTCAATCTGACATAAGATGACAGAGTTATGTTCCAGACAAAGAGGTATATGCCACCTTAGAACATGCACTCAAAAAAAAACATTGACTTGATAGATATTCTACTAAACAAATTTACCAAACAACAAGAATTAAGACTGATCCCAATTATATTTTGATTCTATATAAGTGTATATAATATCAGAATCAATGTGTATATAAGTCATTAGTAGTTGTAAACAAAATGACAAAATAACAGCAACTTTTCTGTAGGCGACATCTATCCATCATCAAAATAATGATGACTAGGCATTTTGTTCCTAATTAAGTTATCAAGACATCATTTAGTAACTTGAGTAAATGGCTCATTAGTCGGTTATGGCATCATTATGGTTAAACAGTTTCTTGGAAAATCATATAATGCCAAATATGGACACATAGTTCTCTTCTGTTTAAAAAAGTACTGAAAGGAACAATGACAATACATCCTTGACATCCTTGACAAGGGGTCAAGGAATAAAAAGTGACTCCTACGTGATTAATATTATTATGACAATGATCAATAAGTTAATTTCAAAACTTTTAATACTGTCTATACAGGACAAATAATATTGTCAACCCTGTAGATTGACGATATTTTTTATCATTTATGGCGTAGTTGGAGATAAATATAGGGTATGTTCATGTTTTGAGGGCATTAACATTTTCAGAGACTTGAAAAATGGTTAAACACCAAGGTGTGAAGCACGAGGGCGTTAAAGCATTTTTAGGGTCTCTGCAATTGTTAACCCCTGAATGAACATGACTTTATGCTATATTGTATAAAAAGAAAGATTTTAGTATTTATTTAAACAGATATCTGGTATATAAAATAAATCATAGGATTGCTTCAAAACTAGCTCCAATACCAATTATGTGCCGGAAACATTGCCTTTTGCATTTCACTGTCACTTTTGTTTATACCAGCGTTGCTTGTAAATTAATAACGTGACAAAATTAGATTGAGATCAACGTCTCTATTTATGCTCTATATTAGACCTAGAAACTGATAAAGTATATAAAATCTATATCATAAAGTAAACAAGCATTTGGAAGAATTGCATGGCAATACCAAGTCCCCTACCCGATTTATAAATATATCCCTAGAGCAGTATCTTTTTTGGTGGTAAAGGTATAACTACCTCTCCAAAATATTAGTTGTATCAGATTTTATGTATCAGCTAAAAATCTCTGAGGATAAAAAAAAAATCTGGAAATTTCCTGGTATTTTTCTAAGTCCAGCATCCGTATCTTCCACAAAAATCAATGGACCGGAACCAAATTCAAACTTGATCTGTAACTCATTGATGCTGACTCTCATACCAAAAATCAGCTCAATATCTCCAAAAGTTAAGATAAAAAGTCCGGAAAACTGAAATTTCCAGGTAATTTTCCAAGTCCAGCATCTGTATCTTCCACAAAAATCAATGTGCCGGAACCAAACTCACACTCCTTCTGTAACTCAGTGATGCAGACTCACATACCAAAAATCAGCTCAATATCTCCAAGGGTTAAGAAAAAAAGGCCGGAAAACTGAAATTTCCCTGTATTTTCTAAGTCCAGCATCCGTATCTTCCACAAAAATCAATGGACTGGAACCAAATTCAAACTCCTTCTGTAACTCATTGATTTGGACTCACATACCAAAATTTATCTCAATATCTCCAAGGGTTAAGAAAAAAAGTCCAGAAAACTGAAATTTCCAGTTAATTTTCCAAGTCCAGCATCCGTATCTTCCACAAATATTAATGGTCCGGAACTAAATTCAAACTTGATCTGTAACTCATTGATGCGGACGCACATACCAAAAATCAGCTCAATATCTCCAAGGGTTAAGAGAAAAAGTCTGAAAAACCGAAATTTCCTTGTATTTTCTAAGTCCAGCATCCGTATCTTCCACAAAAATCAATGGACTGGAACCAAACTCAAACTCCTTCTTTAACTCATTGATGCGGACTCACATGCCAAAAATCAGCACAATATCTCCAAGGGTTAAGAAAAAAAGTCCAGAAAACTGAAATTTCCTTGTAATTTTCCAAGTCCAGCATCCGTATCTTCCACAAATATTAATGGACCGGAACCAAATTCAGACTTGATCTGTAACTTATTGATGCGGACGCACATACCAAAAATCAGCTCAATATCTCCAACGGTTAAGAAAAAAAGTCCGGAAAACTGAAATTTCCTGGTAATTTCCAAGTCCAGCATCTGTATCTTCAACAAAAATCAATGGACCGGAACCAAACTCAAACTCATTCTGTAACTCATTGATGCGGACTCACATACCAAAAATCAGCTCAATATCTCCAAGGGTTAAGAAAAAAAGTCCGGAAAACTGAAATCTGGACTGACAGACAGACGGATGGATGGACGGACAGACGGACAGATGGACGGAGCGCAAACCTATAGTCCACTTTGGCTTTCGACGGTAGGGGACTAAAAAAGCAGGGGAGTAAGGACACATGAATTCACTTATTAATCCATGTTTACTCCAGTTAATGCCTGCATTTTGTTTGTTTTTGTATGCCTTAAAAGACCCAAAAGCATAGATTTCATGCGATAATTCAATATAATTATGTCGTAGAAGTTATGATGAGAGGACATATTGAGGAGTCAGCTCAAAACTCTTGTTTGCCTATTTTGAGCCTATAACATATATTTATTCAATAGTTTTGGGCTAACCTGTCAATGAATGTCTTAACTTAATTTTGACTTTTGATCTAAAAATACTGCCTTAAACTTTGTGCTTTAAGAGTCATTATGTAAACAAGAGGGCCATAGTGGCCCTTAATTGCTCACCTGAATGAACTGTCTAAAATTTTCAAATGAAGTATGAGAAATAGAATGATGCATGACTGAGCTGAAAAAAGCTGTTGCTTCTATACAAATTAAGAATCTTTTTTTTTTTACAATTTTAAGGTTGACTAACAAGGATTTTTATAATTGATTTCGTGACCTAGTTTTTGACCCCAGATGACCAAATTTCAAACTCGTCCGAGATTTCATCTAGACAATCAATTTGACCAAATTTCAGGTTGATTGGCCAAAAATTGTGGCCTTTGGAGTGCAAACAAGGTTTTTCTTACATTTGACCCTGTGACCTAGTTTTTGACCCCGGTTGACCCAAGTTTGAACTCGTCTGAGATTTCATCAAAACAAACATTCTGACCAAAATTCAGGTTGGTCGTGCAAAAAATTTGGCCTCTAGAGTGCACACAAGGTATTTCTTAGATTTGACCCTATGACCTAGTTTTTGACCCCAGTTGACCAAATTTCGAACTCATTCGAGATTTCATCAAGATAATCATTCTGACCAATTTTCAGGTTTATTGGTTAAAACATGGCCAATAGAGTGCCTACAAGGTTTTTCTTAGATTTGACCCTTTGACCTAGTTTTTGACCCCAGTTGACCCAATTTTGAACTCGTCCGAGATTTCATCTAGACAATCAATTTGACCAAATTTCAGGTTGATTGGCTAAAAATTGTGGCCTCTAGAGTGCATACAAGGTTTTTCTTAGATTTGATCCCGTGACCTAGTTTTTGACCCCAGTTGACCCAATTTCAAACTTGTCCGAGATTTAATCAAGACAATTATTATAACCAAAATTCAGATTGATTGGGCAAAAAATGTGGCCTCTAGAGTGCATACAAGGTCTTTCTAAGATTTGACCCCTTGACCAAGTTTTTGACCCAAGTTGACCCAGTTTCGAACTCGTCCGAGATTTCATCAAGACAATCATTCTGACCAAAATTCAGGTTGAACGGGCAAAAAATGTGGCCTCTAGAGTGCATATAAGGTTTTTCTAAGATTTGACCCTGTGAGCTACTTTTTGACCCCAGTTGACCCAATTTCAAACTCGTCCAAGGTTTCATCAAGACAATCATTCTGACCAAAATTCATGTTGAACGGGCAAAAAATGTGGCCTCTAGAGTGCATACAAGGTTTTTCTGAGATTTGACCCTGTGACCTAGTTTTTGACCCTAGTTAACCCAATTTTGAACTCGTCCGAGATTTCATCAAGACAATCATTCTGACCAAAATTCAGGTTGATTGGGCAAAAATGTGGCCTCTAGAGTGCATACAAGGCAAATGTTGTTGACGGACGACATCCACCTAACCACAATAGCTCACCTTGAGCACTTCCTGCTCAGGTGAGCTAAAAAGGAAAATTTCAGAAATGGTGGTTTCCACTCAAGTCATAGATTTCAATTATTTTCATATTTTCAGGCTCTTTTGACCTTGGGATCATCAATATAGCTCAATTTTTAGCTCACCTGAGCACGAAGTGCTCATGTGAGCTATTGTGATCACCTTTCCTCCGGCGTCCGTCGGTCGTCGTCCGTCGTCCGTCAACAATTTCTTTAAACGACATCTCCTCCTAAACTACTAGGCCAATTAACACCAAATTTTACAGAAATGTTGCTTAGGTGGTCCCCTTCAAAAATAGCTAAAAGAATTGAAATCCATGAAAAACTCTGGTTGCTATGGCAACAAAAGGTGAAATTTTAAGAAAATCTTTAAAATTCTACTTCTTCTCAACCAGTAGTCCTACAGACTTAAAACTTGGCATGGATAATCAGTTCATAGACCTTAATAAAAATAGCTAAAATCATATCTTTTGGGCCACCAGGTGCGGAGCACCAGGGGGGGAGGGGGTAGTACTCTGGGTAAATTTTGTAATCTTTAAGCCTCTTCTTCTTCAGAACCAGGAGCCCTACAGACTTGAAAATTGTCATGGATGATCAGCTCATAGACCTTAAAAAAAATAGCTAAAATCATATCTTTTGGGCTGCCAGGTGCGGAGCACCAGGGGGGAGGGGGTAGTACTTTTGTGAAAATTTTGTAATCTTTAACCTTCTTCTTCTTTTGAACCAGGAGCCTGACAGATTTGAATATTGGCATGGATGATCAGCATATGGACCTTTATATAAACAGCTAAAATCATGACTGTAGATTCACCAGGTGCGGAGCACCAGGGGGGAGAGGGTAGTACTTTTGTGAAAATTTTGTAATCTTTGACCTTCTTCTTCTTCTGAACCACAAGCCCTACAGACTTAAAAATTGGCATGGAGGATCAGCTCATAGACCTTAATAAAAATAGTTAAAATCATGACTGTAATGCCACCAGGTGCAGAGGACCAGGGGGGAGGGGGGTAGTACTTTTGTGAAAACTTTGTAACTTTAACCTTCATCTTCTAATGAACCAGGAGCCCTACAGACTTCAATATTGGCATGGATGATAAGCATATGGATCTAAAATAAAATAGCTAAAATCATGAATGTAGGGCCACCAGATGGGGAGCATTAGGGGGGAGGGGATAGTATTTTGGATCAAATTTGAAATCTTTAACCTTATTCTTCTCCTGGATCAGGAACCATACAGACTTGAAAATTGTCATGGGTGATCAATATATTGACATTAATTAAAATAGCTAAAATCATGACTGTAGGGTCACCAGGTGCTGAGTGTCTTGGGGAGGGGTTAGTACTTTGGATCATTTTTGAAATCTTTAAACTTCTTCTAATGAACCAGGAGTCCTACAGACTTGAAAATTGGTATGGATGATCAGCATAATTATGGACATTAATTGAATTAGCTAAAATCATGACTGTAGATTCACCAGGTGCAGAGCATCTTGGGGGAGGGGGTGCTTTGTTGAGAATTTTGAGTCCCTACAGCCTTTATATTTGACATGGATTGATCAACTCATTAAAGAAAACTTTAAAAGTCTCAGACTCAGCCTGTATATCTGGCAATGATTAGCTGATCACAGACCTTTTATGAAAAAAGCTGAAATAAATAATGACCAGGGGAGGAACAGAGGGGGGAAGGATTATTTCAAATATCTGATTGAATAAGTGAAAATCTCTTTTTCTGTGGTTGCAGAGACATACATAGGTAATGAAGCTTTTTTCTCAGGTGAGCGACCCAGGGCCAACGGCCCTATTGTTTTTTTTTCATTCTCATATTCTGTTAAAATAAAGCAGACAAAATAATGACTAAGGAATTATCAATCAAATCATTGGAAAGCAACAAGCACAGATACAGAAATATTAAGTGTTGACCCCTCTGGATCCAGGCAGGATATACAGAAAAGAATTTTAAATATACCATAATTACTTAACCTAATAAACGTTCTAGGGAGCTATACATTTATACATGGTCAGGGAACTTTTTTTCAGTATGCATTTTCTAATTTAAAAAAAACATTAAAATTGATGTCTTTTAAGGCTTTTTCCCTTTAATTTGAGATGAATTTCATCTCAAATTAGAGAAGAAGTCTTAAAAAGTTCCTAAAATTTAGGCATTTGAAGTGGGTTTTCTTATTAATAAATGTAGGGGTGCTAGTATTATGGAGGACTATATTATTGGAGGAAATACGGCAAGTTTACTAAAATTAACCCAAGATTTTGAAAGGTTGAAATTATTGTTCTAAAAATTTAAGAGTGGAATAAAAGCTTGTTAAAGCATAGGTCCAAATGAAGAGCTGCTTGTTCTGGATCAGCAATGTTTCTTCCAACCTCATGGTCCAAATACTTGGGGTCAATATGGGGTTGATTATCACCCTAACAGTTTTTAACAGACTTCAATTCTTTCCAGAAATTGAGCTCCAAATATTCATTAAATCGAACTCTTTCCTTACCTATAACCTAGGAATAGCTCATAAAAAAAAGTTTATTGCTTTAAAAAATGTGTATTTCTAAAGCAAGGACTCCCTAATCTATAAAAGGACCCCTTAAATTTCAAAATCAGCAAACTCCTTTGGACCCCCTTTTGTTGACGTCAGACTAAAACCCTGCCCTACAGAGAATGAAATGCAAAGGTTTAAATGTCAGACAGTTGCCTCAGCATACAAACCTATTTTTCGTGTTACGTTTCTTGGCAACAGATGTCAAATTAAGTATGTAGCTTTTTACAATAGGTCTTTATCCCATGTAAGGTAAACTCTGTTACCATCTTCGGTGATACTTAGTATCCTTTGTTATCCATTTAAAGAGGGTAAGATAATGGGTTAGTATTGATTTCATCTTCAGGAATATAGGACATTGTTCATGAAAGTTCCAGTGAAATATGAAACATGAAAATAAACTATCATAGAACTGTCTTGGACAAATTTTTGAATAATAGTCATTCTACTTAACCTTATTTCTTATGGTTAAATAAAATTATAGTTTATGTACTACATGTATAACTTAATAGCCTATAGGTGTATTTTTAAAACTGAGCTCTGACCTAGGCGTTGAGTCCATTACCATGGGTCTATGAGTAAACCTTAAGATCTATAACAAGCACTTTTTCATTTGAAAGGTAATTTGTATCTTTGTTATGTCTGTTTTTTTATCTATACTGAAAGAAAAGCATGGAAATTTAACCGTTAAAAGTAGATTTCACAGCTCACCGCTCAAAATCTACCTATAGTATGAAACAGTACAAGTAACAGCCTATGAAAGGTAATAACTGTTAGCTATCGTATTATACTGTATACTATATAAGCTTGTTACAAATTGACAGGCAGATGATCCCTTGAATTTAAGATATACTATGTTGACAATATTCTAAGGATTTAGAATTAATTTGTTGTATTATGTGAAAACAGAGACAAATCAGCAATTTTATTTCATTCAAATGGACAGATAACAAGCATTCAGGGCATTCAGATATGGGAGACTTTTGTGTGCTATCTCCCTTATTTATTCTGTGAATTAAATCTGAGATGCACCAAAATCATTAGCAGTCCTTTTAGAAATTTTTCTTGGTATTTTATCCCTGATTTCTTTGAGGAAGTTGCAAATTTTATTTTTGTAAATTCAAAATACTCGTTTATGCAATTTGTATTTATGATAAAGTTTTCAGTAGTTAAGTAGAAAATAAATATTAGTTTTTCATATTATGAATTACACAACATTTCGAGCTAATCTTTAAATCTTATAGTGCAAAAGAAATAAGTATTTAAAGCCCAAGGTGATCACTGATTAGGACCCTTCCTCCTTTGGGAGTATTCCCATATCCATGATTGCATTGAAAAAAATCCTGGATTATGCACAGAGAGACAGGCTGAGTAGATTGCTAACTTACATTGCACAAATCAAGGCTTTTAGCACAAGACTGTACTAGGTGTATAAACAATGGCCCTAAACCACTCACCTAAAAATATTGGTTCAGTGGAACCCATCCGAGTAACTTTCTGACAAAGTTTCTTTCACATTTGCCTAATTGTTGAAGAGGAGATGTTATTTGAAGAATTTAAAGTGAAAATAGACCCTGCCCACCCATTCTTTACTGAGGCGACTCAAAATATGCCCTGCCCTGCCATGTCAATATTTATGGACCAATCAGAATTTTGCAAGCTAATTTTGAAAAGGGCCACCCAAGGAAGATTCTAGTTTCATTGAAATCAGTCCAGTGGTTCAGGAGGAGATGTCATTCAAAGATTTCAGGCTCAAAATAAGCCCAACTCTGCCATGCCCATAATTATGGGCCAATCAACATTTGGCAAACAATTTTAAATAGAGGGCCGTTGGCCCTGGGCCGCTCACCTGAGAAAAAAGCTTCATTACCTAGGTATGTCCATGCAACCACAGAAAAAGAGATTTTCACTTATTCAATCAGATAACATTTGAAATAATCATTCCCCCCCCCCCCCATAAAAGGTCTGTGATCAGCTAATCTATGCCAGATATACAGGCTGAGTCTGAGACTTTTAAAGTTTTCTTTAATGAGTTGATCAATTCATGTCAAATATAAAGGTTGTAGGGATTCAAAATTCTCAACAAAGCACTCCCCCCTCCCCCAAGATGCTCTGCACCTGGTGAATCTACAGTCATGATTTTAGCTAATTCAATATATGTCCATTTGCTGATCATCCATACCAATTTTCAAGTCTGTAGGACTACTGGCTCATTAGAAGAAGTTTAAAGATTTCAAAAATGATCCAAAGTACTACCCCCTCCCCAAGACACTCAGCACCTGGTGACCCTACAGTCATGATTTTAGCTATTATTAATGTCAATGTATTGATCACCCATGACAATTTTCAAGTCTGTAGGGTTCCTGATCCAGGAGAAGAATAAGGTTAAAGATTTCTAAATTGATCCAAAGTACTACCCCCTGCCCCCTAATGCTCCGCATCTGGTGGCCCTACATTCATGATTTAAGCTATTTTATTTTAGATCCATATGCTTATCATCCATGCCAATATTGAAGTCTGTAGGGCTCCTGGTTCATTAGAAGATGAAGATTAAAGTTACAAAATTTTCACAAAAGTACTTCCCCCTCCCCCCTGGTGCTCAGCACCTGGTAGCTTTACAGTCATGATATTAGCTATTTATATTAAGGTCTATGAGCTGATCCTCCATGCCAATTTTCAAGTCTGTAGGGCTTGTGGTTCAGAAGAAGAAGAAGGTCAAAGATTACAAAATTTTCACAAAAGTACTACCCTCTCCCCCCTGGTGCTCCGCACCTGGTGAATCTACAGTCATGATTTTAGCTGTTTATATAAAGGTCCATATGCTGATCATCCATGCCAATATTCAAATCTGTCAGGCTCCTGGTTCAAAAGAAGAAGAAGGTTAAAGATTACAAAATTTTCACAAAAGTACTACCCCCTCCCCCCTGGTGCTCCGCACCTGGCAGCCCAAAAGATATGATTTTAGCTATTTTTATTAAGGTCTATGAGGTGATGATACATGCAAAATTTTAAGGCTGTAGGCCTTCATGATCAGAAGAAGAAGAAGGTTAAAGATTACAAAATTTACCCAAAGTACTACCCCCTCCCCCCTGATGCTCCGCACCTGGTGGCCCAACAGATATGATTTTTGCTATTTTATTTAAGGTCTATGAGCTGATCATCCATACCAAATTTCAAGGCTGTAGGGCTGCTGGTTCAGAAGAAGAAGAATTTTAAAGATTTTCTTAAATTTTTAACTTTTGTTGCCATAGCAACCAGAGTTTTTCACCGATTTCAATTCTTTTAGCAATTCTTAAAGGGGACCACCTAAGGAACATTTCTGCCAAGTTTGGTTAAAATTGGCCTAGTAGTTTAGGAGGAGATGTCGTTTAAAGAAATTGTTGACGGACGACGCACGACGGACAACGCACGACGCACGGACGCCGGACAAAAGGTGATCACAATAGCTCACTTGAGCACGTTGTGCTCAGGTGAGCTAAAAAGGGTCACCCAAGAAACATTTTGGTTAAGTTTCATTGAAATTGGCCCGGTGGTTCAGGAAGAGATGTCGTTCAAAGATTTTGGGCTCAAAATAAGCCCTGCCCTGCCACGCCCATATTAATTGGCCAATCAGAATTTCACTAACAATTTTTGAAAAGGGTCACCCAAGGAACATTCTTGTAAAGTTTCAATGAAATCAGTCCAGTTGTTCAAGAGGATATGTCGTTCAAAGTTTTTGGGCTCAAAACAAGCCCGGCCCTGACAGGCCCATATTTATAGGCCAAATAAAATTTCGGAACAATTTATAAAAAGGGTCACCCAAGGAACATTCTGGTAAAGTTTCATTGACATTTGCCCAGTGGTTCTAGAGGAGATATCATTCAAAGATTTCAAAGTGAAAAAATGCCATGCCTGCCATGCCCATATTTAGGGGCCAATTAGAATTTAGCAATTTTTTTCTAAAGAAAGTCACCCAAGGAACATTCTGGCAAAGTTTCATTGAAATCTGCCCAGTGGTTCAGGAGAAGAAGTTTTTAAGATTATTTACAACGCACATCACACTACAGACCCAGGGAGGGTCACCCTTAAAGCTCCCCTTGAGCGCGTTGTGCTCAGGTGAGCTAAAAAGACAACTGAGCTGGGTAATGAAGGACAGCTACTGCACAGGCTGAACTTTTATCACAGTGTATAACCGTACAGGAGAGTAAACCGGAAGTGATATCTACTATCTTCATAAAATGTCAGGGGTGACACCACAATTATTGAAGCAAATTGGTAATTTAAAGTAATTATGTATAATCCACGTTCTCCTTTCAAAAGTGTTTTACGGTGTCGCAAACGCTGTTCGACCTTATTTTCGTATATGCGTTTTGTTTGATCATGCAGTGGATATTTCCCCCTTAATGTTCATGTCAATCATTGAGTTGAGACCGATCCTATACGCAGAATTGACTTTACTAACATTGTAATGCATAAAAGAAAAACATTTTCTTTACTTAGTTACATTCGGAAGGTTAGAAAATCTATATTCTTGATTACCTGTATCAAACAATTTCAATTCAACACCGAACTTTCCTAGAATTGGTCTTTGAAGTGAGGACCTTCTTCATTTGACCGTACGAAATAGTTACAGCCGTACGGTATCAATAGTTACCAACACAAGTAAAATTAATGTACGAATAGTTCGTTTCCCATATTGTCTGTTTCATAATTACATGTGTGCCTTTTCAAAAGCACATTATTGAACTGATGTCGACCAAAACCAGAAATGGAAACTACATGGAATTTCAATTTAATCCATAACAAAAGTTGAGAAGTATATATTATATTATCAATAGCAATCATGAATTCGAAAGAAAATGACAAAATTGCCATACCTACGAAAGAACGGGCGTCAGCAGCAATGACAGAAAGTAAATCCGACAGCCAAAGTCAGCATAAAATATAGAATGCATGTTTAAAAGTTCCCTGTTGTGCATCTAACGGTCACGTGGTTTAAGTGACATGAGGTCAACAAAAGCTCACTTTTAATGTTATTCAAATTGTAGTTACGAGTATGCGGTCACGGAAAGACGAAACGCAGAAACATTGTTAAATCTATGCAGTCCTTTTCTGCAACAAGGTTTTTCGATAATAACATCATCATTAACAATGATATATATATATATACTAGTATATATAAAACAAAACACTCGAATAAAGTCCCAACTTCATCGTAAGAATTTACCAAAAATCGTTAGGAAATTACAATTTACGCGTTAACTGGCGAAAAAATCGCTCGAACCTAAATGATGTATAAATAACTCTTGAAAGTTTACATTTTCCAGAGTTGTCCAAAACAACTTAGATAGAATCATGGAAGTTTACCGTGAATAATCGTAACATCCCGCAATTAAACGTGAAAACACGCAAATTAATTGTAAAACATGCGTTAAATATATGAGGATCCGTAGTTTTACGGAAAATAAGAACCCGTTAGAAACGTTCGTAGGTAAGAACCTTCCCTTAACAATTACAATTCGGATTGTTACGACAATTTAGATACTTGCGAGTAAATATCGACATGTTAATGTTATATACTACTAAAAGTTTGCTAAGCACCAAACATTTTTCGCTGTCCTACAGGAGCTGATTTAAAAGAAAAACATTCGTGTTCGTGTTTAAAGTTCTACAATTATGTATTGACAAGATATCTAATTTATTCATTACCAAATTTGACACGCAATTTTCTCACGAGACTCGTGCAAAATGAGGAACCCCGGTTTCTTACCTTTCCTTTCTCATTTTCTACATGCACTGGTTTCGAGCAGATGCTTAGTTTCTGTTTTTCATTGCTTTATTGACTTTTAAGTCGTTACTCATGGCTAATCCAAATGTCAGACGACATTTATCTGTCGAACAATTGTGGCGCGCTGTAGGTATGGTGTAGCAAGGGGCTTCCCACCGTGATGTTGGCATGGTACTGGGGGTACACCATACTGTTGTAGCCAAAGCTTATAAGACGCTGGCGCCCCGTGCTATTTATGGATGAGTCCAGGTATTGTCTGGACTACCCTGATAGGAGACCTAGGATGTGGCAAAGGCCGGGGCGGGGAGGGGGGGGGGGCTCATGCAGCAAACATTGCTATGACAGCTCGAAGGTACATTAATGGTATCCTAAATACCCAAGTGAGATTTTACACTGGTGTATTGGAGACGGATTCATTTTAATGGATGATAATGTCTGTCCACACACGGCCCGTATAGCCCAAGAGTATTGCTAAGAAAAGGGTTTTCCACGTCTGGACTGGCCGGCTCGCTCACCGGACTTAAATCCGATAGAGCATATGTGGATTGAGCTACAGGTCCGAGTTTCGGCTAGCCAGGTCAAGTTAAGGACACTCCAGGAGGTCGGCCAGATCCTGAGAGAAGAATGGTCTGTTATTCCCCAAAGAGTAATCCAGAACTTAATCAGGAGTATGCAGAGGCGCTGTCGGCTGTTATTGACAGTTCAGGCTCTCATACTTGCTATTGAACAAAATGCAATTGAACGAATTTTAGTCAAATTCATTTTTTTCAATTTTCAAGGAAACAGACCAATTCCTAGGGTCTCCCTGTTTGGTCTACATTTAAAGTCTTCTTACCATTATAAAGCTTAATTTCTTCTTAAAGTTTGATAGACTGATAACAATCGACCATTTTCCAACATTCTTGTAATCAATTTTCATTTTTTCCTGAAGTTATAGTATAAAAAAGTTTTGGTGCTTAGCAAACTTTGAGTAGTATATATTTCGAATTTCTATGATTTAGGTATGAATATTTACGACTTCTGTAGCATTGCTTTCTTTCGTTTCAAAATAGCACAAAAAAGAGCGAGTTTCTGAGTATCATCATTTGAAGAACTCGACAATCTAGCATCTAGCAAAATGCCTTATGACAGAAATCGAGGCAGTAATAAATTTACTGCTGGGGCTAAATAAAACCTTGTGACAACAGCTTGGATGTACCTGTAGATATGAGGTTTTGGTCTCGAAACGACGATTTTTGTTCACCGGACGGCAGATGGACAAACTCCTTCAGTTGGTACTGGTTCAGTTACGAGGCCGACCACCCCGAGGATGACAAGTCTACACGAATACACGTTTCCTGTTCGGAACAATTTTAATATTCATTGGTCTATGAAAAATGCGACCTGCGTTCAAAATAGAAATATTGGCGAACCGTTAAATCAGTGATTCCGTACTCTAAATGTGCACATTAATTAAAGCAATGACTCATTTTGAAACGGCTGTGGTTTTTCCATCTTGACCACATGATTATTTTTGGGCAGAAAAGCATGAACACCAAAGAAATTGTTTTCTGCATTACATATAGAAGGTTATCTTGTAAGTATCCACTTACCTAGATCGGGGGCGCTCGCGAGCATTTTATTGTAATGAACGAAGGGTTAGTCTACAACATTATATCATCAACATGTAAATCGTTTTACGGTACTAAAGATCGACATTCTATAATGACAGATGTGTGTGATAGAGTTTATGTAAAGTGAATTACGTTTTCCATATAACGGCGAATGAAGTATATGCAACCCGTAAAGCGATTGTAAATGTCACTAATCAAATCAGCAGTAGTCCTAAACTTTGCGTAACATACTGTTAAGTAAGCGTTTAAAATTTAACCATCGGGTTCAAACCAATACAAAATTTACGAATCCTTAAGGATTCCTGCTTCGTTTACATGTTTAAGTTTTCGTGAACATTCGTAAATTACTATTACATTTACTCGTTTGGATCTCTGGATACAGAATAAACGAGTTAGTCAAAAGTTGTCTTACAACAACTGTGAAAATATATACGTGAAAACCTATAACAATACGCGGGGGTCGCACACCTTTCTTTGGCATAAGTAAAACAATCACAAATATGACTCACATTTCTTTTCTCAATCAAAAACCCATGGCCATTTTCTTATTTTCCAGTCAAAGAAAAAGTCCGATCGATGCTCCAATGACTCTTTTAAGCTGAATATTTCGGCACCTGGTTGTAAACTGAGTTCAAACGGAAAATCAGTACTTCTCTTCACCCCAAAAAGCTATTTGCTAATATTGAATTGAGAGTTAAATATGTATTCTTAGGTATTTGAATAGATGATTAAGTAACATTGTATCTTAGCAGAAGATGCTGGCGTAACTTGTGCGTAAACAAGTCTGATAGACAAGAAACGTGTCGTTGAATGATGCCATGATTTTCTTCAATATTTTGTATTGCCTACACATGTGATTTAGTTCGAGGTTTATTGGAATGTTAATCGGCTAAATAATTTTATTTTGAAGTTTTTAATTTATAAGGTTCCATTTTGCTCACTGAGTTAATTGTAATTTCAAATACGCACGTGTTTTACCTTATGTATAGAGAAGTCGCAACAGATTGAATATAGATTTGAGAAAAAAATTACGTAGCACGTATTGCACTTGCAAAACACACAAATATGTATCCATCTTGTTTCTTTTGTGACACTGAACAAGCATGCCGATACTCAATGTCTTTAGTAGAAACAGAGTATGAACAGGATACACATGTATAAGTTTGCCGCACCAGAAACACCCACTCAAACACCTACACCACAGAGTCCTTTTTCTTAAAAGCTGAGTTAACAGATTAAGGAAAAAGAAGAATTCCGTAATGTTCATAAATTAGAATTTTCAAGAGATAATGATTTGATATAGGTATATTTTGTAAACTGAGCTCTGACGTAGGCGCTGAGTCCATTATCATAGGTAAATCGGGTATAATTAAAAAACAAATGATATATTTTTTAACATAATCCCCTCACTGCAATTATGAAATTACAAGTTTGAGTGAACCTTACGTTTTAAGACAAGCAATAATGTTGGTTTACAAGGTAAAAAGTAAACTTTCTTTATGCGCTATTTAAACATGTATTGTCTATTTCGAACACATGGCATGAGAATCTAACAGTAAAAAGTTGATTTCACGGCTCACCACGCAAAATTTACCTATGTAAGAGGTTCTTTACTGTGTAAAGTTTGTAAACAAAATTCTTCAAGTGAATCATTGTAATGAACTATTCGTACTGTGAAAAAACCAACATAAGGCACTATCCCGTACAGTTGGTTTGAGAGGGTCGGTGTTTTCTGAACGCGATTACTCAAATATTATAGCATCTTTTGGCAAAGGGGTTGCAATAATTTGATGAAAATTGGATAAAGAGTCTTTCTTAACAATTGAAATTCTGTCTAAATTGTTCGAAATATTTTTTAAAGAAGAAAAACGCCCACGTCTTGAAGAAAAATTCAGCTCAATCGGATGATCCGCGTATTAAAATGCAAATTTAAGATAGAAATAGACAGGCCTTACCTTGGGCAATATTGCAGAGAAATAACCACTACTTCCACTTTACATGAGCAAAAATCGGATCTCAAGATGTTGTGCCGATTTTTACATATTTTGATTTGAAAATTCAAATTTATCTTTTAAGCGAGGATAACTCACTGAACTTCCGGTTAAGACAACTGTACGGTTATTATACATAGTGTTTATTGTAAATGAAAATTAACATTGCACAAATTGAGGCTTTAGCATAAGACTATACTAAGCGTATATACAATGTATATAAAGTATATACACTAAGTAGATTCTTGCACTAAATAACAATTTATCTATAGATCTAATCCTTAGTATATAATTGTCAATGGACAGTAATTTAAAAATTTAAAACTGAATCTGGGTAATTGCATGGGATAAGAGATTTATTTTTGTTCTATTTTAATGCTGATTATAAAAGGTCATACACAATAATTCTTTTTATTGAGGAACTTCCAAGTAATCGGCAAATTTTTACTATTTAACATTTTCATTAGCTTTTCAATCAATTAAGAAATGGAAATCTGCTATCAAAATGGATGCTAGAAGAAATTCATGGTCAAATTTATGTTTTCCATTAGTCTCTCACTCACATAAATTTTGTATTCCCTCTTATAATAGTGACCTCCCTAAAAGTAGCACCCCTGCCTTTTTCATATTTAGAAAACCTACTCTGCATGACTAAATTTTAGGAACTTTTTGATATTTTTAATCTTCAAAGTACTATCCCTCCGCCCCCCCCCCCCCCCCTGGCTCCGCACCTGGTGGCCCAACAGTTATGATTTTAGCTATTCTAATTATGGTCCATATGCTGATCATCCTTGCCATGTTTCAAGTCTGTAGTTCATAGATAGCTGATGTATTGTTGAAATAAAGGATTTGATTTGCTGCATACAAAAGATGAATAAAATTTCACAAGGACAATGTTTTTTTATGAATAATCAAGACATTTTAAGCCTTACATTTACCATCTTAACCTTTAAAACAAACATAAATCAAAATATTTAAATAAATCATTTGCATAATTACTGCCATTTTATCATTCAACAATATACATGTAATCCTTTTTTTAACCCTTTGCTGTTCAATTCCTGCTTTTTACGTGCCTGTGATTTTATGATTGAGAAAACATTGTGAAAAAAGAAAAAATTGCTTCTGACAAGCAATTTCTTCTTTTTCCACACCATTTTCTACCCTACTGAATGGTTATTTTTCAAATTAAATCCACTTTAAATTTTCGTCTGCATAACGTTTGAATTTGGACCGGTCCAAAATTTTGTAAAACATGAAAGTGTTAAACAAGAATGGCCAAATGATAATGTGACCCAATGATGCAAAAAGGGAATCTTTTTTGCAATAAATGGCCAGGTATTGATCCTGGTATGATTGCACAACTCTAATTAATATTATTTATTCTAAATGGTCATTCTACCTTTCTACCCAATCATTTTGGATTGTTAACTCTGGTTGACCTTTGCTGAATCTGCCCTGCATTCAGAATGACAAAACAGCACAAACAGTTTGCCAATTTTACCCCCCTTTGCACACAAGTGTACATGCAAAGCGAGGTATAATTGGAAAACTGTTTTGTCATCCTGAACACAGGGCAGGTTTTTCAAATATTTATTGAATAGTTTTTCCAGTAATTGATTGAATGGAGTTTTGCGCCTAAACATTTTTTCAGTTATATAGTGGTGGTTGCACCACCTAACAATGGTTGCCTGGTATTTCTCTCAACAGTACAACCACCACATCCTTTCCTAGCCTCCAGCTACTATCTCACATAGTTTTATGATTATCAACCCATAGTCGAAAAATATGAGTGCTGCCATCGGGGATCAATTTTTCCAGTGATGGGTCATAAACAATGGCTCAGCCAGAAACAGTTGTAACTGCCTATGAATATACAGCCACTTTCAACAGTTTTTTACCCTGAGCCATCAAAATGCATATTGTGTATTAGATGACACAAACTCTACGGTGAAAACAAGGCTATGTCAAAGAAAAATATCTACCCAATCTGGCCATATTATGCTTTAAGCCCTTCTGATGAAACTTTTGAAACAAGAGGACCATGATGGTCCTAGATTGCTCACTGGAGTCTCTTTAATCCCTTGGACATCACATCAATTAATTAGGCAGATGTCCACAAGGTAATATTTTCTACTAAAGATCAATACCAAAGAATGATTTCGGCAAAGATAATTGTCAAATTGTTTCCTGCATTGTTCCTTTTTAAAATCTTCATCAAGATATGCCCGGGCACAGCCCTTATTTGAACATAGGGGCATGTAATGGACAAACTCGCTGAAAGTCAATTAAATGAAACTGCAAAACTATTACGAAAACTCCCTGCCTTCAGATTTCAGAGAACAAGAGTTTTAAAGATTTCCTATGTTGTGGTATGTAAAATGGAGTGGGCCTATTTTGAGCCCTAAATGTTATTTCTTTTTTGAAAAATGAGTTTACTTCATTTTTTATTTGTTTCTTTTTATTGTCATATTTTCTGGATATCAGATCATGAGATGACATCAAAGAGTATAAAAAAAGTTAAATTTTGAAGGTATATAAATGGAATTACACTATGTTGACTTTATAGAACAAAGCTGTTAGAATTAAAAGATTAAATCCAGATTACAATGAAGGGAAGCGTAAATTTAATCCAATTATGACATGTGCAAGATTATACCACAGGCATTTTCTTCCCATTTATATAGAAATCCAATTTAATCTATTGAGTCAATGGTATCCAGAGTTAGTACTATTGGTAGAAATCCATTGATTAGTTTCTGAGAAAATCATATTTAAAATTTTACTATTCAATATGATATGGAAATAAAGCCTGTCCATATTAAATCAGTCCTTTTTAAGCATTAAGATAAAGGGGCAATTATGGGCCAAGTCTGTGAAATCAGGTTGAAATTCATTTAGTAGTTTTTTCTTAGAAATTTCATGGAACACTATGTATGGAATAAAGTCTTGCCCATGAAAAGCCTAATTTTTTGTATGTGAACTAAAGAAAATCCAACTGTACATGTATACCATGTAAATGTAAAATTTGATTGAAATCCCAAAATCAGTCCCTCAGGAATTGAAAATATGACCACGCCCTGCTCATTAGATCTCTGTTATTCAACCAATCAAATATCATTGATGGAAATGGAATAAAGAATTCTAATTGTGTGTCCAAATTTTGATTGTGATCTGTCCAAAGGTTTCTGAGGAAAAAAATTTCAAAAGACAAATTCAGAAGGGGTCAAGGAAAGTTGAACACAATGATAGACACTCAAATTACTATGACTAAATCCTGATGGCATTCCATTAAATGGATCAAAATTGACTGGACTTGTGCATGAAGCTGAATAAACTCACTGTAACAAGAAACTAGAGGCGCTTGAGTGCCTGATTCGCTCCACAGGCCTGAATATCCTGATAATGACTATTATAGAGGATGATAAAGATGTTTAAATGAGAATTGAAGTGAATGAATGAGTGAATGTTTATTTCAAGTAAATAAGGGTCATATGCTTAAATATTTCTGCATAAAAAACTCATGATCAGTGAATAACATTGAAAATTGACCTCTACCTGTTACACAAATATTTTTCATTTAATCACAATAATTTTGTGCAGTCTGATAATGGGTCATCCAAGGATCATTCTAGTGAAATTTTGTTAAAATCCAAATATAAGAATTTCAACACCAACAGAATGTTACTGCACAATATACTGGTGTTGGTCTGCAAAATTTTGATTGTAGATCTTTCCACTTTTAGTTAAACACTACTAAAAGATGTTACTTCACAATTGTTTGTCATCAAAACAAAATTCTAACTAATGATAGTAAGAATTAAAATATTCAATCCAATATTTATTTTATTTTGCCCAATGCCTTAGAGTGCAGTCAACTCAACTCTTTCTACCCCACTCTGAATGTCAGGAGGTCAGAACATCATTTTACACTCTGTGCAGATTCACCCTTTGTTCAACTAAACTCACCAATTCTGAGTGGGTATTCTCAGACTACTTATTTCAACTAATGTTTCTATACATTTGAATTTCAACAAAGGTTTTGTTCCTTCTAATCTATAATCTTTACACCTATTTAATTTAACAAGTCTAGAAAAATTCATCATTGAGATGATACCAAAAGGGTGATCAAATATTCACTTTATATGTTACAATACCCTCTACCTATAAAAAAAATATGCTGTTCATCTAATCAAATATTTTTTTGCAGACTGATACAACTTCACAGAAATAAAATTTCCATGATATCTAATCCATCTGTTTAATCTTTCAGGATAGTTTGTTTTACCCTATATTGGATATTCCACCATATAACCTATCTCAAGACATGACCTCTGCCCACAAAAGACATATTTTTGATCTGATCACAATATTTTTTGACAGTTTTTTATCCGATCACAATTATTTTTGCTATACTGATAAAGGGTCACTCAAGTATCATTCTTGTAAAATTTGGTTGATATCTATCAATTAGGTTCTGAGAAAATGATTTTCAAAGTTTTCACTATATAACATATAGAGAAATGACCTCCGCCAATAAAATACACATTTTTCATCCGATCACAATAATTTTTGCTCTACTGATAAAGGGTCACTCAAGTATCATTCATGTAAAATTTGGTTAATATCTATCCATTAGATTCTGAGAAAATGATTATAAAAGTTTTCACTATATAACATATGGAGAAATGACCTCCGCCCATAAAATACATATTTTTCATCTGATCACAATGATTTTTTGTAGGCTGATAGAGGGCCCCTCAAAGATAATTGGTGTGAAGTTTGGTTTATATCCATCAATAAGTTTCTGAGAAAAGCCACCTATTACCATATATGGAAATTAGCCACGCCCACTACAGCCATGATTTTCAACCAATTAAAAATCTTTGAAGGAATCTGATAGAGGGTCACCCAAAGAACATTCTTGTGAAATTTGATTGGAATCCATCCAGTACTTTAATATGAGGAGAAGATTTTTAAAGTTAAAGTTTACGGACAGACGGATGCACGCATGGACGCACGGACGGACGACGGACACCCCGCCATGACAATAGCCCGCTGGCCTTTTTGGCCAGTGGAGCTAAAAAGGATTACCATAATTGCATATAACTTTAGGTTAATACATTGTTCTGAAGAAGGCTTTCTACAGTCATACTAGTCAAACAACAAAGATTTAGTTTAACTAACTCAGTAAGATATTTTATTGTTAAAACATTCTTTTTCATAAGATATTGTTTTTGGAAACTTATGATATCTATGATCACCTTAATTGAAAAAGATAACATAATAGAGGTAGCCCCTTGACCAAGATTTGAGCTGCTGATATGGTACATTATAACATGATGGTGTATTAAATGCATATTTGAAAAAAGAATAATTTTTAAAAATTATTTTTAATATAGGATTTTAAGTATATATTTTATCCGATAAGCGCTTTAGATATAACTCAATCTTCTAGGTTTTGTGTGCAATATAGATTCATATCGGGTTGCACATCTGTGCACTCGATTATTGATTTGTATTTCATCCTTACCAGTTTAACCCAGTTTGATGCATGGTATTTATTTTTTTTTTAAATTCTTAAAGGAATGCACTAATCATTTATTTGCTGCTGAAACATCCAAGCTCAGTCTGTTTTGGGCTGTAGTTTTGATGTTTTTGGGACAGGTTAATCGCTTTTTCGATCAATTATCACGAAATCGCACGCTCTAATACGCGTCATATATTTTCCGCTATTTTAACGTAACAATAATGACGTCACGTTTGTTTATTTGTTTTCATTATTATGTACTCTGAAGAAGGCGTATGCCGAAACATTGGTACTTAAAATAAAAATAAGAAATATACGTGCTGTTGTAGTTATTTTGAAAATTAAAAAAGAATAATTACATAGAAATTCAATTGCAATAAAATGTCATGTGTTTTACTGTATACACAGATAGCTCCACCCATTTATGATGTCAACCGTCATCTTTAGCAGGAATATTGATGCTTTTGATGTCATATAACCAACATGCTAAATGACATGTTTTGTTTTCTATGAAATTCTCCAAACATCAATATCAATACTTATTTATTAATTACACACCAAGAAAAATGTAATTTTACATCTAGAACAAGAGCACCGCCTACGGGTGCCTAGGCTCAGCTGTCGAGCGCTGGATGGTGGGAAAAAATCTAAGTCGAAAAAGGGGCATAATTTGCACAAAATGCATCTAGAGTTATCCCCCTTGATAGTATAGGTTGCTCTTTTGATGGTGAACATGTGTGCCAAGTTTCAAGTGAATGCCTTCAGTTGAACCAGACATATAACTAAATGTCAAAGTTTTTGCACGACAACGACGACAAGGACGACGACAACAACGACGATGCCACGGAGGCTATAGCAATACCTCGAGTTTCCTCCGAAAACAGCCGAGCTAAAAAGATAATAAAACTAATTTCAGAATTGTGATCGTGTTATAATGGACATAATTTCATTTTCACCTTGATGTGTCCATGAATAAAGTCTGTTCAGAGGAGAAGAATTTACCTTAAGTTTTGAAATTTCCATGAATAAAGTCTGATGGGGGGAGGAGTTATATGCAAAGCAAAATCCTCAGGCTCAGCCCTCAGATTTTACCTTTTGCATATATTTCTTCCTCCACAACACTTTATTCATGGACACATCAACGCAAAAATGAAATTATTTTATTTTGAATATATCAAGTTATTCCTATAGAATAGTCTGATCAAATACTTTCATCAATATAAAGGTTATTCTTTAAGCAGATTAAAAGGTTATTGGTCAAAAATAAATATTTCCAATTTGCTTTTTCCAAAAATTCTATATCAGTGATCCTTTCACACCTTACACTGAGATGATCCTTTTTGTGAAGTTTGACCTTCATAAAGAAAAACATCTTTCTTAAATGCCTTCTGGTAAATTATTGAGAAATAATAGTAGATTATCTGACACTTGATAATCAGGGTCCTGTTTTACAAATCTTATGATCCTTATTTGCGCAAGTCAAAAATTAAAGTTGCTTCTACAGTAGCAACAAAATATCCAATTCTGCCATGCATCATCTTATTACAATTGTCTGTTGAGACCTCCTTCTCAAGACAATTTCAATGAGGTATTGAGAGGCAGAATCTAACAATACATGAAAACACCAGGTATATGATTTCTGATTTTGACTAGAAATTATTTTTTCGAAAGATGTTTAGTAAAACGGGCCACTGACCACCAACCCAGTGAAATGACCACAAAAAGCACTTGTGGTAGGTATGACACCTCTTTGCGCCTATTCTAGTTTTAGTTGGTCAGATAAAAGAGGCTTGATTTTAGATTTTTTTCTTTGTCAGGAGGTATGGACAAAGATCAGCCTGCACAATTGTGCAATCTTATCATAGTATATAACATCTGATTTTCCTTTTAACACCTAGAAAGTTTCAAAACTTCATTTTGGACATCAAATGCTCACACACAAATGCAGAGCTTTAAACACTTTGATTTTAACATTATTTTGCAAAAGTTCTTTATTCAGCATGACAAGGGTGAAACTTTGGCTTTGGTCACTTTTCCAAATTTATCTTATAACTATACAAATATCCATGTGACAACATCCCATATGGTATTTTTTATGATATCATATGGATATTTTTAGAACAATGACACCATGCCATTTTTTTTTAGAAACTTGAATTTCTGTTAGAAACATTGTGAAAAACGAGGCAAATAGAGGTTATATGATAAATGTAATACATACTTAGTGTATTGTATGAAAAAATATCTAACTAGGTTGTGGGAATTGATAATTGTCTCGGAAAAGCCTCAAAAATAATCAATTCGCAAGATATTTTTTTCATACAAAACACTAAGTACTTATTACATAAATATGCTTTAAAGTGTTACTAGGTGGTCTCTTTATGTCTGACAGATCACATTCATATTTTAGTTTTAATTAAAGATGAAAGTTTATTTAAAAAATTTGCATTAGACACATAGTTTTCTTTTTTCAAATTATGGTATACTGAGCTAGTGACAGAATAAATGACACCTTAATACAAAATGGTGTTAAGAAAATAGACAGGTGTCTTCTTTTGTTTTAAAATGGTGCTTTATTAGAAAGTTATTTTACACACAAAAAAATGGGATTCAGAAGCAAAATAGAATTAAACTTAACTTATAGTAATTAACCCTCTTTATTTTTTTACAACTACAGCAGCTACTATAGTCACATAACAATCACTTGACTGTCTTTTAACACAAATGTGACCCTGAAAATTGACCTTGACTGATGACCTTGAACAAATTGGAACCAACAGCAAGATTTTGTCACAATAGTAATGTGAAATATGAAGATTTTGTCGCTTATCATTCAAAAGATATGGCCAATATTAAAATTCTTCAAGTTGCAAATATTTACTGGTAGTTCAATATATGACCTTGACCTTGTTTTTGGTATCCATTGGAAGGCCTTATGATAAGCAATACACATATCAATTATAAACACCCTATCGATTATCTATCTAAATTTATGGCCAATAATGATGTTTTCAGACAGACAGACAGACAGGCAAAGCAATATGCATGGTTAGATCTATGGATTTGGGGATAGAAAAGATTATTAAAGTGAATGATTACAGCAAACTTGCCATTTGATATTCTTGTATTATTACTCTGTAAATTCACAATAAAGTAATTAAATAGTAAATGCCTAATGAATACTTGCCATTTACATTATTACTCCATACAAGAAATTCACAACTAATAAAAGCTGCATCTAACAGCTTGCCTAACGTGAATCAATATGACTATTGGACTAAATGTTAAGTTTGACTGCTGTATTCATACAAGTTTTTATCGAGAGTTCAGTATTTATTGAATTTTTACTTCTTGGTCATTGTAGTTCATTGGTGTGCATTTATTTCTGAATGAATCCTGGACTCATAAACCTCATCATTCAATTATTTGTTTGAATGGGATTATATGCTGCTCTCAGTAATATATTGGAAGGTGGAGAACCTAATCATTGCTGTTACTAGGATTTTTAAATTTATACGCACTCAGAAAGCAAATCACATAGAATATCATAGATAAAGGTGATACTAGTATGTAGGCTCTGACAAAGATGAATTTGCTCCGTCCGCTCCCCTTTTCAAGAATTTGAACATTGGTGAATAATCGTAACACTGTAACTACAGCTTGAACAAGCGGTAGTTTTGATGTTATGATCATTCATTAAAGAAATCTTTCAAAAGAGGAATATGATTCCATTATATACTTGCGTAATGTGAGTAATTGTAGATACGCCCTTGCTAACAATGTATTCCTGGTATTTCGCATATCGGTAGTACCATTTTAATCATTTCCAGTGACGGGAAACTTCCTGATTATCTGTTTTATAAATGAAAAAAACAAACCTTGAAAAGATAATTGAATTCTAAGAGATAACCTGGAAATCATTCCCAGGGAGCCTGACAATCAGTATGAACCCTTTTTATTAGTTTAATCTCTCGTTTTCGGTATCTGCTCTTTTAGCCATGAAATAATCCAAGCCTGAAGCTGGATTTAATAATTCTATGTAAATATTATGAAAACACAACCATTGTTTGTTTTTATAGTTGTTTTTATGCTCAATTTCATGAAATTATATTATTACCATCAAACAAAACAAAATCAATTTAGGTGGAAAATTGTCAAAAGATACGCCTGTTACACTACTGGATTTTAAAGCATGAAAAACAACAAGGGAGAAAACTTATGTTAAACTTAGTAAAGTTAAGCTTTTTGTGCACTGTACTACATTATCATAAAGGAACATAACTACCAAGTCTCAAGTCAATTGAACATAAGGTAACAGAGTTATGCTCTGGACAAAGAAGTTGACACCGACCCTCTCGCGACTCCTAACACCACAGGACTGGTGATCCCTTCATTGTTCAGGTGGTCAGAGAATATTTCTTATTGCATTGTGTTGCTGTCAGGGCTGCGTAACTTCTGTTTATCATGAACACATGAAATTGTTGGAAATGTCACGCAGGGGCTCATTTATAAGTAATCTTCTTTATGGCCAAACCATCATCCTGTTAAAGTTCTAAGATAATCCACTAACAGAATGTCGACTTTATAAAATATATAGGTGTAACAAGGATTTTTGAAATTTATACATACTCAGAAGATGACCAAATTAGAATATAAAGGATAAAGGCAATATGTGGACTGTGATAAAAGATAAATGTCCTCTGTCTGCTTCACTTTTCTATGATTAGAGCATTGGTGAATAATCAAATCATTGTACCTACGTGTGTAGTTTTGATGTTATGATCATTGATCAAATCATCCTATTTATTTCTCTATTTCTCAAATAGTAAAGTCCTTTTTTTGTGAGTAGGAAAATGCAGAATTCTTCGGGAATGCAGTAGTGGATCCAGAGGGGGGTCAGGTGGTTCTAATGCCCCCCCCCCCTTTTATGGCCTCATTGTTTCATTCTCATGCATAAATTCAATCAAAATAGTGTAATAGTAGGAAAAAGAACCACCTTTTTATCTATTCCAACACTTGTTTCAGAAATCCTGAATCTACCACAAGATTGTGTTAAGAAACCAGTCAAAAAAGATTTGATAGGCACTAAAATTGTGCTCATTATTTTACAATAATGATTATTAAGAAAATGAAATCATCATGTACAATTTATTTCTCCAAATTGGTCTCTCCATGCCCCAAGAATAAGGATGAGAAAAGTACTGTAAAACTCATACCTAAGCCTTAATTAATTCTTGCTGGACAGTTTTTATATATCAATCATGACATCTAAGGTGGATCATTGAAATCAATATTGGAGGACTTTCCCTGATTCATTAGGGACACTATTAAAGGACAAAAATATGATGGTTCTCTCATTACTCTATCTTGCAACAATATCTTAATAACTTTTCTAAATTTAAGCAATTTGATCCTGTGCTCCTGTGCTCACTAAATCATTTTAAATAATTTGATATATGCTTAGTATTTGTCATGATAACTAAAAATCATTGGCAAAATCTCATTAAATTCAAAGTACTGGAAGCACTAGATGTACTAATTGTGAGCAAATATTCATTTTGAAGAAACAAACACATTTTTTTTACTTTTCATGTTTTAAAAGGAGCATCAGGTGGTAAAGACTAAGATCAGACTGCACATATGTGCAGACTGATCTTTGTCTATACCTCCGGCCAAAGCAGGAATATTCTGAATTCATCACGACAAGGGTTATAGAAATCACACCACCAATAAAATATTATTAGTCTCTAGAGACCCAGAGACCAAAACCATAATGAGGTTATCCATAATTTCATATCCATCATTATCTTTTGTGTAATGCACAGTTCCAGAATTTTTTAGCTGGAAGTCCAAATCAAAATTTACCGTATCTCCTCTGATGAGAGCTGGCCCTCCCATATCTCCTCCGTCATAATTTTCTGGGATACTCCTTTCAAATGATTGAAATTGTAACTAACTTTTAATGATTTTAAAATCCTTTTCTCTTATGTGAGGGTTATTCTATTGAAAATCAATGGAGCCTGTGTGTGATGTTTCCAACAATTTGACATGGCAAAAAAGGACCAAAATTTACCAGCTTAGACAGCCACATAGTTTAAAAAGAAGATTACCAGACTGTCTTAAGAGACTTTTAGACATAATCTGTCTACAAATAGCAAAGTGAAGACTCTTATCAAACTGTGCATAATGCACAGGCTGGCCAGTCTTTGGTTGGCTAACATTGGAAATTTTTGGAAATGTCACACACAGCCTCATTTTAATGTAGTTTCTCATTCGTGATCGAGTCTCAGACTCGCAATATTAGTGTCCCTAAAAATCCTGATTTCTTAACAGCTTATATAAGTCTTACATGGCTGATCAATGGAACAGTTTTTGAGAATATAGCGTGGTAAAAGTTGCAAACAGTTTGCACCTTTCATTCATCCTTAGTCAGGGTTGGATCTACATTGAGATATCTCAATGAAGTTTGCATGACTGTAAGTCATATATCAATACTTAGTATCAAATGATCTTATCAATAAATTGAAGGTTTCCACAGATAGACAGGAGACAATCAATCGCACAGGGAAATAAAATTGGATTGGATAAAAATCGCCAAATCAAAGTTAATTCCTTCGTTTTTACTGTGCTGCAGTTTGTAAAAAAGAATACTAAGTACAATGATATCATTTGAACCAGTGCATGAGAATTCCAACAACATCAAATATGTACAAAGCAAAGACTCTGACCACACTGTGCATCTGCAAAGTCTGACCAGAATCTTCACTTTCCACTTGATACATAGAAAAGGTCTCCAAGTATCTGTAGACTATCAGGTAGATTTATATTTACAATTTTTGGCTGTCTAAGCCTCTCAGTTTTGGCACCTCAGGAACATTTCAAATTGTTGCAAATGTCTTGCATAGGCTCATTTCCTTTTCAACCTGATCTCTGCATTCAGGATACAAAAGCACTTTTTGAGACTTCTTCTTTAATTTGAGATGAATTTCCTCTAAACAATCATTTAAATAATTCACCTAAATTTAAAGGGAAAAGGGCATGAAAGACATCATTTTTAATAACTTTTTTCTAAATCAGAAAATGCATACTAAATAAGAGCTCCCTGACAATATTATGTATAGCTCTCGGGAAGATTTACTAGGAGAAATACGGTACAGGAGAAATACAGTACACTATCTTTGCAATCTTATAACTATATCTTGCTCACTAATGGTGTAGAAATCACTGGGATGTAAGATCCCTGGACTGTACATGAAATGGTTGGCAGGGGTCGACACAAACACCAGTCCTGGGGTCCAAGACCTGTGCATTTTAGGGAGGCCTGGTAAGTAACCATGTTGCAGGTCTATCAGACCTGTAATTAAATGCCCTAATCCATCGTCTGTCATACTTTTAGAGGAACTTTCTCAGAGATAAATTATGTGATAGGCAAGGGTTGACACAGACACCAACCCTGCAGATTTTAGTGAGGTATGGTAAGCTACCATGTTGTAGGTCCTTTGGGCCTGTAGTCAAATGCCATTTAATTTCAAATATATCCTGTATTTTGACAAAAAGTTGCCTTTCCAACACTAAAATTTTCATTAACCCTATGGAACAGATTCAGGAAAAAGACGAAATCCTTATCCAGCCTTCGGTTGCAATGCCACATAGGATAAAAAATCATCACCAATTGCTGGGTTACAAATGTTGGCAGCAATTGAACCTGTGAGCCCAGCATTTGAAGGTTGGGAGTCTGAGGTGCAACCAACTAGACATTGAATATGCCAACAGGCATTTTTGATTTAACCCTTGTCATGCCGAACCCGAAATATTCCTGCTTTGACAGGATGTATAGACAAAGATCAGCCTGCACATAAGTGCAGTCTGATCTTAGTTAATACCACCTGCATTTTATTTTTAAACTAGAAAGGTGTTATGCATTTCCAAAATCAATACTCATTCACATTTGATTACTTCCAGTTTTTTTAGCACTTTGATTTTACTTTTATTTTGCAAAGATTTTTATTTAGCATGACAAGGGTTAATATTTGGGGTATTTTTAAAGCCCTAAAACTAAGCTGGAGATTATTTCATTTCATCAAGAACTTAATCTGCACTAATTACCCTACTTTTGCTAGATTTAAATTGAGCAATAAAAACTTTGCATGTCATCATGCAAGCTAAGACAATATAATACAGTGAATCAAACAAAAGTCATGAGATCACACAACCCAATTGACTTTATCATGTAATATTTTTTACACAAACATTTAAGTATATTTTTTGCTGCTAACAGAGGGAGTTCTCCTATAAACGCTCAGTGGAGCTATAACAAACATGGATAGGCAGCTATGATTTGGTACTCATTTTCTGAAGAAAAATATCAATAAAAGTGATGCCTTTTTGCCCCTAGCCCTTAAATTTTGGGTTAATTTCCTCTAAACAATCATTTAAATGATTGTGAAATATGTATATATACAGTCATGTATATTATTACACTATTCTGATTTTAAAAGGAAAATGAGGCAGTAAAGACAGAAATCAGACTGCACACTATGTGCAGTCTGATCTTTGTCTATACCTCCTGCACAAATGGGTTTAGCAGGACAAGGTTTAAATTGAGCTATATTCTTATTTTAATCAGTTACTTAAATAATCGCAAAAAAATGCTCTCAAAAATAAAATTTGGTTTACAGTATATATAAGGTAGAAGTTAGTATACAAAGCCTCCATTATTTCATGGTATAAAGTGTACCTTTTGAATACAAATTGACAAATATATGAAAATTTGTATCATACTTAATGTTAAATTTGCCTCCAGGTGTTTGCAATAAATTTTCTTGGTTTATAAATTTGACCTTTTTTCAAAGTAAATAATTGATGTCTAATGGTATTAACCAAATCTGTTGCAGCAAAATGAAATTATATACATTTATGAAAGATCCCTAATCAATTACATATATATAGCTTTTATACTGCGAAGCAGTAGATTTATATCTACCGTTTTCCAGAAATCCAGTCTGTTTGACCCACTACATTTTTACCATTATCTTCTGAGCAATGTGTTCAAACCAAATTATGTGTTTTCAAACACCGAAGAAACGGCCTTTTCAGTCACAATCTACAAACTTTGTTTATACCTTATTTACTTTTCGACAAATAGAGAAGAGGCTAATACAAAATTTGATGTAATTTTCGCTTTTAGTAATTACCAGTTAGTATTTTCAGTGTTTATAACAAGATTTTCGGTTGAGTAAAGGAGTTGAAACGTACAATAGGTTAACTGTATAATTAATTTGTAGCACTTACAATATTACTGCTCTGAACTTTCTCGAACGGTCATTTACCAGTTGTAGGGCTGACAACCAATCAAATTCTGTTATGATTATCACTCGGTCAAAACCCACGCGTAAATTCAGACCACATGGTATAGATGCAAATGGACATCGTCTGCTCAAAATGTGTCAATAAACTTGTTTATCATTAGTCAATAGTCGTCTGCACTCAAACAGGGAGCGTGGGAAGTTTACTTTTTTTTTCGCATGTGTTAACAAATAGGAATAATTTTGTAATTTTGAAATATTTGATTTCAATGAGCACTCTGATCACGCTCCAATCCTATTTTCATTAAATTCAAATTTGAGTATGAAGAAAAATTATTCAACAACAAATAAACCGACAAAAACATACGATAACCTGGTATAGGATAGCAGTAAGAGCGATCTATATTTAGAACAACTCATGAATAATCATAGAGTGCTGCTAGATTTAATCGATTTGTCAGAAACCAAAGATATAAATAGCATAGTTGGCGATTTCACGTGTTTCTTGAGGGAAAATGCATTTACAGTATTTGGGAAAACCCAATGCTTGAAATACAAACATGTTGGTAATCAAAATTGTAAATAGTTTAATGAAAAATGTTTGTTGCTAAACAGGCTTTTAAACTCTATAGAGAGAGGAATAATATTAACAGACAAGCTTTTAGCTTGGCGCGTGCTCATTATAACAACGTAAAAATCTGCTAAGAAATAATTTAGACTAGCAGAGGGCTATCGAATCAGCAAACTTTCAAAATCGGACCCACGAGGTTGGATGAGCTGGCGATGTCCTCGAAAAGATGGAGTGTTAAGACAAAAAACTCACAAATTTAAAGATTTTACCAACTTTTATTGTCCAAATTTGAGCCCTTTTGATTGGCGAACTATTGCACTATCCCAGACTCTCAATGATGTACGATTTACAGTGCTGATAGCACTTTGATTATTATTAACCATTATCTGTTGCAGCAAAATGAAATTATAAACATTCATAAAAAACACTAAGTAATTACAACCATATAGATTTTATAAGTAATACCTTGTTTTTTAAAGAATTTTTTTTTTCTACCTTTAGATACAAATTTTATTGTTTTTGCCTAAAATTTCATTTCGATACCTAAGCATGAAACAGTTGTAACTGCCTATAAACATATAAGCAGTTACAACTGTTTTGGGCTGAGCCACCGATTTGTCTATACCTGTTCAAAATTTAATCTTACAATTTGGTTCTATTTTAGTAGAATTTTAATTCTATCTTATAATTGTTCTAAGTTTACAGCTCCCATTGAACCACATAAACATGTAAAATTAAATAAGAGTCCCCTTTATCATGTCAAAATTAATGGGTCTGTTAAAAACTATTGTAAGTTTCTATAGATATATAGGCACTTACAATAGTTTATTGTGACGCCCTTGAAATGTATTGACAATAATTGACAGCAATAATTCTATTGATAATACATGTAGAATTTTTTAAACTTTGAAGTTATGTAAATTCAACCATAAGTGCTTTTTATCCAGTAATCATAGTGAATTTTGCCCTACATTAAGTCTTGCTTCAGTTTGAAAAACTAAGATTAATCCAGACTTTACTTGAAAAAGAGAGTGGATGAAAATATTCAAATAAATTACCTTGGACTGTTTAATTCCCTCTCAGTGCCTGATCAATCAAGTTCTCCACTTCTCTTTAGTCCCCCACTTGACAGATTGGCCCAGAAGCATTTTAAATGTTAACACTTTTCTCAAAGTACATTTATTTCAAATTTAAAGATGGAAATTAAAAGATAAATGTCTGCTGCTAGTTCCTTTTTGAGGAGTCGGGGGAAAAAGTATTGCAAGTGCTATATATTTATAAGCACTTGCAATAGCTCTGTGCTGAATCCGAAAATTCTCAAAAGAAGGCAAAAAGCAATGACCCAAGTCAACATATATATTTTGTATGTGCTGCAAGCCCTTAATTTAGGGTGGAGAATATTTTGCAAAAATTTGGAAGTTAAACTCTGCTTTACTGACAATTAAACATACAAAGCAGGGTATAATTTCTCAAATGTTTTGCTGACATTTTCATGTTGATCATCGGGCAGCCTCTTTTCCTTACACTGTTTTACATGATTATTTCATCATTTCTATGAAAAAATCATTTTGTAAACATAATAAATGCTTCTAGTTTCATGTCTTTAAGCCAGTCTAGGTTCATTTACAGGAATTCTGTAATAAATTGTCTGAAAAAATAACAAAGGTTTACAATTGAGCCTGTGCGTGACAATTCCAACAAATTGAAATGTTCTTGAGGTGCAACAATTGAGTAGTGTTGCCAGCCACATACTGTAAGTATAATGCTATTTGATGGTCTACAGATACTTTAAGACCTTGTCTAACTACTAAATGCACAGTGAAGACTCTGGCCAGACTGTGCAGATGCACAGACTGGTCAGAGTCTTTGCTTTGAGCATATTTGAAATTGTTGGAAATCTCACGCACAAACTCAATTATGAACTGGTTGGTGAGAGATAAATATCTGAAGGATTTGTGTCACTATTTGGGATCAAACCCAGGACTTAGTGATTGACAGTATGATGGGTCCTGACTGCGCTATGATGATGTCTGATTTATCAAAGAAAAAAGCATCACCTGTTTTTTCCCTTTATTTGAGGTTTCCATTTTCTGATAATCATTCATTTTTTTATTCCAAAGCAAAATCTGAGAAGGTTGATTGATTGATTGAATGGAGTTTAACACCACTTTCAACATTTTTAGCTCACCTGAGCACGAAGTGCTCATGTGAGCTATTGTGATCACCTTTCCTCCGGCGTCCGTCCGTCGGTCGTCGGTCGTCGGTCGTCGGTCGTCGGTCGTCGTCCGTCGTCCGGCGTCCGTCAACAATTTCTTTAAACGACATCTCCTCCTAAACTACTTGGCCAATTAACACCAAATTTTACAGAAATGTTGCTTAGGTGGTCCCCTTCAAAAATAGCTAAAAGAATTGAAATCCATGGAAAACTCTGGTTGCTATGGCAACAAAAGGTGAAATTTTAAGAAAATCTTTAAAATTCTTCTTCTTCTCAACCAGTAGTCCTACAGACTTAAAACTTGGCATGGATGATCAGTTCATAGACCTGAATCAAAATAGCTAAAATCATATCTTTTGGGCCACCAGGTGCGGAGCACCAGGGGGGAGGGGGTAGTACTCTGGGTAAATTTTGTAAACTTTAAGCCTCTTCTTCTTTGGAACCATAAGCCCTACAGACTTGAAAATTGTCATGGATGATCAGCTCATGGACCTTAATAAAAATAGCTAAAATCATATCTTTTGGGCTGCCAGGTGCGGAGCACCAGGGGGGAGGGGGTAGTACTTTTGTGAAAATTTTGTAATCTTTAACCTTCTTCTTCTTTTGAACCAGGAGCCTGACAGATTTGAATATTGGCATGGATGATCAGCATATGGACCTTTATATAAATAGCTAAAATCATGACTGTAGATTCACCAGGTGCGGAGCACCAGGGGGGAGAGGGTAGTACTTTTGTGAAAATTTTGTAGTATTTTACCTTCTTCTTCTGAACCACAAGCCCTACAGACTTAAAAATTGACATGGAGGATCAGCTCATAGACTTTAATAAAAATAGCTAAAATCATGACTGTAATGCCACCAGGTGCGGAGCACCAGGGGGGAGGGGTAGTACTTTTGTGAAAATTTTGTTATCTTTAACCTTCATCTTCTTCTGAACCACAAGCCCTACAGACTTAAAAATTGGCATGGAGGATCAGCTCATAGACCATAATAAAAATAGCTAAAATCATGACTGTAATGCCACCAGGTGCGGAGCACCAGGGGGGAGGGGATAGTACTTTTGTGAAAATTTTGTAATCTTTAACCTCCATCTTCTTCTGAACCACAAGCCCTACAGACTTAAAAATTGGCACGGAGGATCAGCTCATAGACCATAATAAAAATAGCTAAAATCATGACTGTAATGCCACCAGGTGCGGAGCACCAGGGGGGAGGGGATAGTACTTTTGTGAAAATTTTGTAACTTTAACCTTCATCTTCTAATGAACCAGGAGCCCTACAGACTTCAATATTGGCATGGATGATAAGCATATGGATCTAAAATAAAATAGCTAAAATCATGAATGTAGGGCCACCAGATGCGGAGCATTAGGGGGGAGGGGAAAGTATTTTGGATCAAATTTGAAATCTTTAACCTTATTCTTCTCCTGGATCGGGAACCATACAGACTTGAAAATTGTCATAGGTGATCAATATATTGACATTAATTAAAATAGCTAAAATCATGACTGTAGGGTCACCAGGTGCTGAGTGTCTTGGGGAGGGGGTAGTACTTTGGATCATTTTTGAAATCTTTAAACTTCTTCTAATGAACCAGGAGTCCTACAGACTTGAAAATTGGTATGGATGATCAGCATAATTATGGACATTAATTGAATTAGCTAAAATCATGACTGTAGATTCACCAGGTGCAGAGCATCTTGGGGGAGGGGGGTGCTTTGTTGAGAATTTTGAGTCCCTACAGCCTTTACATTTGACATGGATTGATCAACTCATTAAAGAAAACTTTAAAAGTCTCTGACTCGGCCTGTATATCTGGCATAGATTAGCTGATGACAGACCTTTTATGAAAAAAGCTTAAATAAATAATGACCAGGGGAGGAGCAGAGGGGGGAAGGATTATTTCAAATGTTATCTGATTGAATAAGTGAAAATCTCTTTTTCTGTGGTTGCTTGGACATACCTTGGTAATGAAGCTTTTTTTCTCAGGTGAGCGACCCAGGGCCAACGGCCCTCTTGTTTCAGTTATATCAAGGTGGCTGGAGCACCTTACGATGGATTCCTGGTATTTCTCTCACCAGTACAACCATTACATCCTTTCCTAGCCTCCAGATTATCAAGCCATTGGTGAGAGAAAATCTGAAAAGGAAAATTTACGTTAAGTTTGGTCAAAGTTCTATGACTCTGTAAATCTACTTTAATCAGGCATTTTGATAGCAGTATTTGTGAAGCTAAGATTATTTCTAACATTGCAGAATCACTTTCTTAACATTTAATCTTCTCAATTTGACATTTGCACACAAAATAAGTAAACAAAGTTTTAAAGTCCTGCCAAATTCTAATGATAAGATGATTATGTGAATTTGTGGAGTTCACTTTCTCATAAGCAATTGCAATGTGTATTCCTTAATGTCCATGCATATCCAAAATTTACTTTGTGTTAATTTCATTAACACACCTTGATGTTTGTTATCTCACAGAAATCATCTGAGACCAATTTCAATGGGACTTAGACCCAATGTCTTGCTATAGCGTTTGTGTTATTGTCATATTTGGTCAGACTGTGCAGACGCACAGGCTGGCCAGAGTATTTCCTTGGTGTGTATTTGAAATTGTTGAAAATGTCATTTTGGACATATTGTAACTGGCTCAAGTTTTTTCTACAGCTAGGTTCAGACTGCATGTCAGTGCAGGCTTATCTTAGCCTTTACTGTCTGCCCAAGCTTTGAATGTACCAAGAATATGCATTAGAAAGCGTGAGAAGGGTTAATGGCTTTCATTTAATCATCTATGACTTAATCAGGGGTATGGAATTACCCGACTTGTCTGACACATGGGCTTTTCTATTTGTGACAAGTACATTTTTCTAAGCCACTAGTCCCTGGACAAATAAGTACTGAGGCAAATCTTGGAGCAGTGCAAAAAAAGTGCATGTCGTATTGCGATGCAATACAGGAGTCCCCCACCGGATAACAAAAAATCCTTTCTAATTAAATATATCACCTACTAACTAGATCTATAACTGTATACAAAATTTGAAGTTACTAGCACATTAGGTTTTGAACAAAATGTCCAAAACAAAAATATAAGAGTAAAAACAACCAATGGCAAAAACTCCAAAAGTGGGCGGGGAAGAATGATTCTTGTACATGCAACTTCTCCTCAATGAGATCTATAAGTGTACCAAGTTTAAAGTTGCTAGCACTGATGGCTCAGGAGATATGGTCCAGACAAAAATGTAAGGATAGAAACAACAAAGGGCAATAACTCAAAAAGTGGACATGGCAGAGTGACAGTTCTTGTACATGACACAAAGGGCAATAACTCAAAAAGTGGGTATGGCAGAGTAACTGTTCTTGTACATGACAATTCTCCTCTATGAGATCTATACATGTACAAAGATTAAAGTTGCTAGCACTTATAGTTTAGGAGATATGTTCCGGACAAGAATGTAAGGGTAAAAACAACAAAGGGCAATAACTCAAAAAGTGGGCGTGGCAGAGTAACGGTTCTTGAACATGACACTTGTCCTCAATGAGATCTATAAGTGTACCAAGTTTGAAGTTGCTAGCACTTATGGTTTAGGAGATATGGTCCGGACAAGAATGTAAGGGTAAAAACAACAAAGGGCAATAACTCAAAAAGTGGGCGTGGCAGAGTTATGGATCTTGAACATGACACTTCTCCTTAATGAGATCTATAAGTGTACAAAGTTTGAAGTTGCTAGCACACATAGTTTAGGAGATATGTTCCAGTCAATAATGTAAGGGTATAAACAACAAAGGGCAATAACTCAAAAAGTGGGCATGGCAGAGTAAAGGTTCTTGAACATGACACTTCCCCTCAATGAGATCTATAAGTGTACCAAGTTTGAAGTAGCTAGCACATATGGTTTAAAAGATATAGCCCGGACAAGAATGTAAGGGTAAAAACAACAAAGGGCAATAACTCAAAAAGTGGGCGTGGCAGAGTAATGGTTCTTGAACATGACACTTCTCCTCAATGAGATCTATAAGTGTACCAAGTTTAAAGTTGCTAGCACACATAGTTTAGGAGATATGTTCCGGACAAGAATGTAAGGGTAAAAACAACAAAGGGCAATAACTCAAAAAGTGGGCGTGGCAGAGTAACGGTTCTTGAACATGACACTTCTCCTCAATGAGATCTTTAAGTGTACCAAGTTTGAAGTTGCTAGCACACATAGTTTAGGAGATATGTTCCGGACAAGAATGTAAGGGTAAAAACAACAAAGGGCAATAACTTAAAAAGTGGGCATGGCAGAGTAACGGTTCTTGAACATGACACTTCTCCTCAATGAGATCTTTAAGTGTACCAAGTTTGAAGTTGCTAGCACATATGGTTTAGAAGATATAGCCCGGACAAAAGCGTGATGGACAGACGGACAGACGGACGGACGGACGGACGGACAGACGGAATCAAGCAAACCTATAGTCCCCCAACCGGTAACTGGTGGGGGACTAATAAATCTAAGTAATGAATAATTCAAATAATTGTATCTGAGGGTAGAAAACATTGTTTTTAAGGAATAAAATACTGGTTTCAAGCAGTTTCTTCATTAAAAACAATGTTTCCTCAAAATTAAGTCTATTCACTTTTTTCCAGACAAGTTCAATTTCTACCATGGCAAGTAGAAAATCATCTTTTACTTGTCCATGGACAACTTCAGAAAATCTGTAATTCCACACATCTGGCTTTATCCTTTCACTAATATCCATAGGGTTTATGTTTCTGTGATTCTTGAGAAAATAAATAATTCTTTTTCCAAATAGCTTTTTATTGTTGTCTAAGAAAAAAATAAAGGGTGAACATAATTTTTGAAAGATTGAGATAACTATTTTTGACAATACCTACTTTCAAATTGATTTTTCATTTGTAATTGACATTTATCAAGGTAAGTAACCATTACTATTTTAGTGATAAAAGAAAATGGATGATCTCCCTTCTTACAGATTTTATGGATGGATTTTATTTTCATCACTCACAAATATAAGTTCTCACACTTGAAATCATAATGCTTATTTCACTTAAGTAAGATAATTATGCCCATGTTTAAAAATGAGATGCTAAGAACTCTAAATAATCTTTAATATTCTGGTTCATTTAGGGTTCCTTTTGTCTTAAAATTAACTCAAAGTATGAAAAGAGAGAAAGGTATACCATTCAGTTGGACCCATCAACCTTATTGGAAAAAATTTTCCCACACTCTGTGAATGTGGGTCTTAAGGTAAAGGACCAGTAATCAGGGTTTTAGTCTGACACCAAGAAAACGGGGTCCAAAGGACTCAACCACTGGGATATTAGGGGTCCTTTCATTCAGTTTGGGAGTCCCTGCCTTAGACAAAGACTTCTTATTTTGGAGCAATCATCTAGTTTTCCTGTGCCTTTAAAGCATTTCTCTGTTTAAAGGTTAAGAAATTGTTGGTTATTCTTAATTACTTGTCTCTCAACTTCAGGGAAAGAATTGAAGACTGTTTAAAACAGTCTTCAATTCTATTCTGATGTTAATCCTAAGAGGGTCCAAAGGACTCATATTAGATAGTTTTGAGGGTCCTGGCTGCTTGTTTAGGAGTCTCAGACTCACAAAACCTGCGTCCCTTAAAACCCTGAGTAATAGTTCCATAACATTTCAGAACCCATGATCTAAAACATTGTTAACCAATGTTTTTTTCTCCCATAAAATCATAAGGAAACCTCTGTCAACACTGTTAAAGTTCATGACTTCTGAAACATGGCAAAACTATTAGAGATCCACTACCTTGAAACTATTCCATAGTGGCTTCATCCATCACACTCCTCATAGTTCTGAATTTTTAAGTATTTTGAACAAAACAAGCTTTGGGAAACAATTTGGGTAACTTTCTGTAATAGCTTGATTTCTGATCTGAAGCTTACTTCAATCATGGCATGACCAAAATAAGTAATCGCAATGCATTTTATTTTTATTTGAATTATAATACCCACCCCTTTGAAAATGACCTTGACCTTCATACAAACAGTAAACATGTCGAATCATCTATGCACATGTAACACGGAGAGCCTATCATAACCTGTTAACAAAATCTGTGCCGCATTCAGGATGATAAAACTGCCCAAACTGTTTGCCAATTTTACAATTTTTTGTATGCAAAGCAGGGTATAATTTGCAAATAGTTTGTACCGTTTTTTTTTTCATCTCAATGCAGGGCTGTAGTTTCAATAAAGCTTTGATAATTTTCACTCAAAACAAACTTGACCTATAACAACTCTGACTTTGAGGATGATCTTAACCTTCATCCTTCCGATGCTATTTAGGGCATATTTCTGATGTACATTAGGAATTGGCAGACAGAGTAGACTATGACCAGTCTGCACAGAGGTGAACCAGGAATATTCCTACTATGGCAAGAGGTATTGACAAATATCAGCCTGAACAAATGTGCAGTCTGATTGAAGTCTGATTTTCCTATTGATAAAAGCAGTCCTACAACTAGGGCATCCTATGCTTTCAGCACTTTGACAATTTAGAGATATAGACACTTACTGTAGTTTAGTGCTGAACCCTGAAATTCTCTACTCTTTGAAGGAAATACTTGTATGGAATGAGTTTATAATAGAAAACAAGTGTAGTGATATATATCAAGGGCTCAGTGCAACACTATTGTAAGTACCTATATATTTAAAAGCACTTACAATAGTGTTGCACTGACCCCCAGATATGGCAAATAGACACAAGCCTCAGTGAGTGTCTATTTCCAAAATATCGTTGCACAAGCTTTTCTACAAGACTTAGACCATGCTCTTCCCAAATTATCTGTATTTTTGTTTACCTGAAGCTTTCAACAATGAAAAAGGGTACAACTCACTGTGATGTTGATGTAATTACATGTAATTATGCTGAAATCAATAATGAATCTATTTCCGTTAGTTATTACAGATCTTTTGCATTTTTTGGACTGTTGAAAGTCGTTTGGAATAAAGTTCTTATATTAAAGGCTCGTCATTTTATTGAAATGACTCAACACACAAAACATGTCAAGAATCAAGTGCATGACATTCACTTGAAGAGTGGTCTAATTTGAAATCACTCCACAACCATTAAACAGGCAGAAGAATTCAAACATTTTTTTCCAAAATAAATATTGATTCAAAATTTGAGCATCTAGTGCCCTTAGCACTTTTATTTCAATTTAATTTTGAAAATGTTATTATTCAGTATGACAAGGGTTAACTTTAAGCCAAAGCAGGACAGTGAAGCTCCACTGTTCTGAGTGCTGGATAGTAGCAGTAAATCAGTCATCATATGGTTTCTAAGTCCTAACACAGTTAGAATTTGACTGCATGAAATATATGAGTAACAAATCTTTGTCTTGAGGCTGATACTGTGGTCACAGAAGCATGTGCAAAGTTTCAAAACGATAGCTTTAATAGAAACAGAGATTTAACACTAGTTGCAAGTAAAATCTTAACCAAAGCACAATGCCAATTCCAATGCGTAGGTGACTGGAATAGCCCTCCATTCCATGAATAGTTGAACTAGAGTTGACTGAAAACACGTATGTAGTTTAAAAATTGATTTACTTACATGCTATCTCCGATATCCAGATCTTTTAGTTCCAATCCAAGTCAGTCTGCACATTCTGAGTCTAGCTAGTATTCGTTCTTCACTCTTTTCACACAGGATCCACATCCATAGTACAATTCAAAGGTGTTTCTAGGACTTGGAAACTCATATGCACTCACTAGGCGACAACCAAAGAATATAAAGGATAAGGGCAATATGTGGACTGTGACAAAAGATGAATGCCCTCGGATGCCCTCCCGTTTTCTATAATTTGAGCATTGGTGAATAATCAAAACATCGCAACATCGCAACTACAGCTTTGTAGTTTTGATGTAATGATCATTATCAGCAATATTTTTCAACAGATGAATATTTCTTTTATGCACTTGCGTAAATTGCGTAATGGGAGTTACGCCCTTGCAATTGGTAGCCCCTGGACTCTCTGAATCATGTGGTCTCAGTTTGCATCCCCAGCTGACACAAGTATCTTTTTTTTTAAGGTACAGGTTAATTTTGCGCAGTAAGCTGTGAAATCTACCTTTAACCGTTAGATTCCTTTGCCATTTTGTCGTCATAGATACAAGAGCCATGTCGGACATGGCCATCCCCCTTTTAAGAAATTAAGCCCCTACAAAATCTAAGTCTTTAAAATAACAAAGGGCAATAACTCCAAAACTATGCAAGCCAGAGTTATAGTTATTGTGCACTGCACTCCTCTTCCATGAGATCTATCCACCCATAAAGTTTCAAGTTGATAGCTAAAATACTTTAGGAGATATGCTCCGGACAAGTTTAGTGACGGAATGACGGAATTACCGAATGACGGATGGAGAGCATGACTATATCCCCTCGCCGAAAACGGCGGGGGATAACAAAGGACAATAACTCAAAAGTTATGCAAGCCAGAGTTGTAAGAGGGTGAATCAAAAATTTTGTAGACTAATGTTACAGAAATTTTGATTTCACAGACTTTGAAAAGAAAACTACACTGTTATTAAATTGTGGCATTTTTCTTTTTGTCGTGTAAATTTTAATGACATCCATTTGGTCAGTCAGCTGTAGCAACCATTCTAAAACATGTAGTCATTTAGTACCGGCGCACGGTAACGACGTCAATATGACCCTACTGTATTGATAACTTCCGTTGGAAGTCAGCACTTTTCAAAAAACTCAACTCAACAATAAACACAATTTCTGTATCGTCTATCCATTGGATTAATACTATTTTCATATCCATCTGATCCAAAATGATGAACTTAGATGTGTAATGTGTCATTAAGATACTGGTCTGATAGTGGTCTGTGACTATTACAGATCAGACGTCAAGGAGACGTTTTCCATTCTCCGAGTGTAATCCTTCAGAAACGCTCTCCATTCTAAAATAAACCATTTAAACCATTTTAAAAGAAGGTATCTGCTTATATTTGAATACCTTTTAGCATATTTTATCATTTTAACCTCTCGATTAGGTTTTCCATAGGTACAGTAGAACTTTATTATTGCCCAGTTGTCTGTTGCTGCGCCGGTGTCGTCATTTCGAAGTTAAAAAATTGACGCGTACCCTTGGATTACCGATATTTGAATGGAAAATACCGAATGGATTATGCTTAGATTTTAAACATCCTTACATATTACGTCATCACGTAAATAGGCGAAGTTTGAAAGGGTTTGGTCGAAAATGAAGGGTCAATTACGGGTAGCAACACTAGGAAGTAACGTTTCAGATAGGTTGGGCCGGTGGCACCTACCCAGGAATATTAAACTTTGGATTTTTTATATCATATCCATAGCAGACTCTTGTTAATTTAGTATTATATTAATATTAAATGGTTTAAGACGTGTACAACATTTCATTTAATTCCGTCAGGAAATTCCGAAGTTACAGTAAAAGTCCACTCCTCTTCCATGAGATCTATCCACCCATAAAATTTCAAGTTGATAGCTATTATACTTTAGGAGATATGCTCCGGACAAGTTTAGTGACGGAACCTTGGATCCACGGAATGATGGATGGAGACCATTACTATATCCCTTCGCCGAAAATGGCGGGGAATAAAAAAAGGTAAAAAACAAGATGTCTTTGTGAAACACGAATGCCCCTGGAACAGCATTTTTTTTTTTTAAAGTTTGACCTTGACAGATGACCTTGACCTTGTCACATGACCTTGTCACATGACCTTGAATTTGGTGTACAGCTTTGTATGTCAAATACTTTTGGAGAAATGGCAAAGGTTAAGTTTGGTTAAGTTTTCGGACAGACGGACAGACAGACAGACGGACCTGAGTAAAACAATATGCCCCTGATCTCTCGATACGGGGCCATAAAAATCTTAAACAATTTATAATATAACTTTCAAAATTATTGATTGTCTTAAATCGCAAGGTTTACTTATAGATGTACTTTATTTATTGAAGTGAATGGATCAGATTCAATTCCTACCATAATGCCCTTTAGGTACACCCGATATACCTATGGTAATGGACTCTGAGCCTACATCAGACCTCAGTTTTGAAAGTACATGTACACCTATAATGTCTTCAGTAATTGGGTTGATAATCGAAAACTCAATGGGATGAGCAGCTTGAGAATGGGAATGGATGCTTTGGTAGTAAATGTACTGATGTGAGAAATACCAGGGGCTTGTTTTACTAAACATCTTACGATCATTTTTTGTGCAAGTCAAAAATCAATGTTGCTTCAACAGTAGTAACTAAATATGGAATTCTGTCATAAATCATCTCATTGGAATTGTCTTCTAAAGACATTTCCAATGAGATATTGCAAAACCTAATCTAACAATGAATGAAAACACCAAGTACGATTTTACATTTGGACTTACGATTAAAATTTTCATGAGATGATTAGTAAAACAGGCCCCAGGGACCTTGAGTAAGGTCATCCAGCTGTGCAAAATAGAGGGGACAATTTGAGTTTCAAATTGAAATATTTTAATAATACAGTTAATCTTGCTCAAGCGACCACGTCTAGTTAGCGACCAGTTTTATTAAGCGACCGTTTTCAAAATTCCCTTCTTTAAATCAAATATCTTAAAAAGTAGGTATTGTTGGTCTAAATAAAATTGGAAATGAATCCTATTTTGTTAAAACTCACCAGAATTGTCTCAACGAGACGATTTATTGAGTTTTAACAACATCGGATTACTTAGAATTTCGCAATGATGTGAATAATCCAATTAAAACAGTATGTTTCATATTTGTAAACAAACATGTACTAAGAGACCATTTTCTATAACAGCCATTTTTTGTGGTCCCGTTTGTGGTCGCTTAAAACAAGTTTCACTGTACTTGCACAAATCCGATGTTGTGGATGCTTTTTGGAATCATCTAGACAAAACAATTCAAATGAGTACCCACAACAAAAGGTTTCATTTAGAAATACAGATTTTAGTTTGGCTTTACTCGCTCTTATCTGTACCTCTGCTATTGTATTTGTGACATCATTTGTTAGGTCATCAGTAATTTACAGTTGTACCATAACAAACAAATCATTTCTGTTAATTAAAAATCAATTTACCAATCAAATTTGTTATTGAATTCATGAGGTGACATTCTTCATAATACGCCATTTAGTTCCAATTATTTTTGTAGGTAGATGATTTAAATGTCCTAACTACAGCTTGAAGAAGTTTTATAATCTCATTATCTATGCTGTTGGAGTCCTTGAGCCCGTTTCACTAATTTTCTTACAAAACAAGAGGACCATGATGGTCCTATATCACTCACCTGAGTAAGCCAACTCATAACTTGTTAACCATGTTATAAATACCAGAGATTGTTTGATGTACATTTAGGGTGCATTTAAAAGAAACAGACTTTAATTTTGTCCTACTGCAACTTGATTTTCTATATAATTGAAAACAAAGTTATAAATGGAATTGAATTCTTTTAACAACTTTAGTGGACCTAACCTTAAGAATATCCCTGCCAAGTTTAAAATATGCCAAATAGTTTAGGCAAAGATTAACCTTCTCTGAGATTTTTGGCAACATTTTGACATTTCCAATACCATGGAAACAGAGATTTCAATTGAAAAAAAAAAAAAATTACAATCTTGGTAGAGTTTCACCCAAAGAACATCCCTACCAAGTTCATCACTACCAAGTTTCAGCTAAATTAGCCCAGTGGTTTAGGAGGAGAATTTTTTCTAAGATTTTCAGCAATTTTCGGCCATAATATCTTCAGCCTTTCTGTTACCATGCAAACCAGAGTTTTTGATGAAATCAAATTCTTTTAACAACTTTTGAAGAACTTCACCCAAGGAATATCCTGCCAGATTTTGGCTTAATTGGCCTAGTAGTTTTGGAGGAGAAGAATTTTTTCTTAGATTTTCTACAATTTTCGGCCATTTTTCAACCTTTTGGTTATCATGTCAACCAGAGTTTTTTATGAAATTAAATTCTTTTAACACCTTTTTAAGAGCTTCACCTAAGGAAGATCTCTGCCAAATTTCATTTTGATTGACCTAGTTGTTTAGGAGGAGAAGAATTTTTTCCAAGATTTTCTGCAATTTTCGCCCATTTTCAGCCTTACCGTTTCCTAGGAACCAGAGTTTTTGATGAAATTAAATTCTTTTAACAATTTTTGAAGAACTTCACCCAAGGAACATCATTGCCAAGTTTCAGCTAGATTGGCCTAGTGGTTTAGGAGGAGAAGAAGACTTTTTTCTAAGATTTTCAGCAATTTTCAACCTTTTGGTTACCATGGAAACCAGAGTTTTTGATAAAATTGAATTCTTTTAACAACTTTTGAAGAGCTTCACTCAAGGAGTATCCCTGCCAAATTTCAGCTTGATTGGCTTAGTAGTTTAGGAGGAGAAGATTTTTTTCTAAGAATTTTGTGATTTTCAGCCTATCTGTTACCATGGCAACCAAAGTTATTTATAGATTTAAATCTTTTAGCAACTTTGGTAGAGCTTCACCCAAGGAGCATCCCTGCCAAGTTTCAGCTTGATAGGCCTAGTGGTTTAGCAGGGTTCTGCCTGGCTTGAAAAAAGTTGTCGCCATCATTTTCGCCAAATGAAAAAAGTTTAGGAGGAGAAGATATTTAAAGAAACTGTTGACAGACGGAAGGACAGACAGACGGACTCACGATGGACGGACAGTGAGTGATCACAATAGCTCACCTTGAGCACATTGAGCATTAGAAGACAAAATTTTAAGGATTTCCAAATTGACCCCTCCCCCTGTTGCTCAGCACCTGATGACCTCACTGTCATGTTTAAAACTATTGATGATCCATATCAAGCGAGCCTTACCTAGTTCGATTTCTTGAACAATTTTAGAAGAGGGTCACCCAAGGAACATTCTGGTAAAGTTTCCTTGCTCAATGGTTCAGGAGGAGATGTTATTCAAGAATTTCAGGCTCAAAATAAGCCCCCCCCCTTTGCCACGCCCATAATTGGGGGTCAATCCAATTTTCTTGAACAACTTTAGAAGAGGGTCACCCAAGGAACTTTCTGGTATAGCTTCATTGAAGTCAGCCTAATGGTTCAGGAGGAGATTTTGTTCAAGGATTTCAGGCTCAAAATAAGCCCCCCCCCCCCTGCCACGCCCATAATTGGGGGTCAATCCAATTTTTTTGAACAACTTAAGAAGAGGGTCACCCAAGGAACTGTCTGGTAAAGCTTCATTGAAGTCAGCCCAATGGTTCAGGAGGAGATGTCGTTCAAGGATTTCAGGCTCAAAATAAGCCTCCCCCCCTTGCCATGCCCAAAATTGGAGGTCAACCCAAATTTCTTGAAAAACTTTAGAAGAGGGTCACCCAAGGAACTTTCTGGTAAAGTTTCATTGAAATCAGCTGATTTGTTCAGGGGGGAATGTTGTTTAAAGATTTGGGGCTCAAATGAGTCCCACCCTGCCACACCCATATTTAGGGGTAAAACAAAATTTCTTGAACAATTTTAGAAAAGGGTCACCCAAGCAACATTCTGGTAAAGTTTCATTGAAATAGGCCCAATGGTTCAGGAGGAGATGTAGCTCAAAGATTTCAGGCTCAAAATAAGCCCCTGCTACGCCCAAATTTGGAGTTCAATCCAAATTTCTTGAACATCTTTAGAAGAAGGTCACCAAAGGAACATTTTGGCCAAGTTTTCATCAAAATCCACCAATTGATTTAAGAGGAGATGTTTAAAGAAAAGTTTACAAACGGATGCACAGAGGCACTCTGCCATGACAATAGCTCGCTGGCCTTTGGCCAGAGGAGCTAGAAAAAAACAGAAATGAAAATTGAACAAAAATTGACTGTGACCTTGACCTTTGACATATATGACCCAAAAACAATAGGGCACTTCCTTAGATCATAAGCAACATTTTCATAAAGTTTCATGCTTGTAGGTCACTTGGTTCTCGAGTTAGAGTCCGGAAACAAAAATTGAACAAAGGCTGACTGTGACCTTGACCTTTAACCTATGCAACCCAAAAACAATAGGGCACTTCTTTTGGTCATAAGAAACATTTGTATAAAGTTTCATGATTGTAGGCCACTTGGTTCTTGAGTTAGAGTCCGGAAATGAAAATTGTACAAAGGCTGACTGTGACCTTGACCTTTGACTTATGTGACCCCAAAACAATAGGACACTTCCTTGGGTCATAAGGAACATTTGTATAAAGTTTCTTGATTGTAGGTCATTTGGTTCTTGAGTTAGAGTCCGGAAACGAAAAGGTCTACGGACTTACGGACAGATGGACAGACAGACATGGTGAAACCAATATACCCCACTCTACATCATAGGTGGGGGGTATAATAATCGATAGTGGAAATCACAAATCACACCTTCTGTTTTCATACCTTATTAGATTCTGCCTTGTAATATCTCATAGGTATTGTCTTTATAAGACGATCCCAATGAGATGATGCATGGCAGAATTCAATGTTTAGTTACTAGTGTGGAAGCAACTTAAAAATTTGGCATGCAAAAAAATTTTCTAAGATGTTTAGTTAAACAGGCCCAAGATTCTTCTTCTCACATTAAAAACATTTTTGTTGGTATATATTACTTTTTATTTTGTTTGTTTGTTTCAAGGGGGGTTTAACGCCTCTTTCAGTTATAGCACAGCCACTGGATCACCTAACAATGGATTCCTGTTATTTGTCTCACCAGTTCTACCATTACATCATTTCCTAGCCACCAGCTGTTATCTCAAATAGGTCTTCTAATATTTGAACGCTCAGGTGACAGCAATATCCGAATATTATAATATGAGCATTAGTTGATGTGATGTCTTCATTTAAAAGAATGATCCTACACTTGTAAGACAAGGATATCTCTGATGGCTGTTCATCATAGAAGAGGATGGGAGCTATGTAATTGGAAAAGTCACTCGGCCATTTTCATAAACAGACCTCAAATGAATTCAAGGCGGATTGGTATGTAACAAAATTGTGCCTTTTGTTAGGCGGAAACAGTTTAAGAAAAACTAGCGCGGAATTACGTGGCGCTATTTTTAGATTGATATTTTTTACAGAAAATAACGAGAAACAAGAGCTGTCACTGTAAGATGACAATGCCCCCGACACCGCTTTGATTTAGAAGTTATGGCCAATGTTAAAGTTTTTGGACGGAATGACGGACGGACAGACGGACGGACGGACGGACAAGTCAAAATTATGATGCCTCCCTATCGGGGGCATAAAAATCTAAATTTTTGAGAATGTTCTTGCCTCGAGTGGTGTTCCTAATGGGAGCTATTTGAGGAAACCGTTAAAGGACAATTTACATAAGTGTCCCAAATAATTGATTTGTCTGTTTGAATGGGGTTTTATGCCGCTTTCATCAATATTTCAGTTATATCGCAGATGCTGGAGCACCTACCAATCGATTCCTGGTATTTATCTCACCAGTACTACCCTTCCTAGCCTCTCACATAGTTTTACCATTATTGACGCATTGGTGAGAGACAAATTGTCAGAAAAAATGAGTGCTGCCATAGGGAATTGAACCTGGGACCTCTTGATTGACAGTCCATCGCATTACAAACTGCCCTATGATTTCAGCTTTCTAAAATAATTGAACAGTCAGACAAGTAACTGTGAAGTAATGAGTACTAATTCCAAAAAAATAAAATAATTTGTTTTTTTTAATTCAATGAGCAAAAAACATTGTATAACCCTTTGCTGTTTAATCCCTGCTTTTTACGTGTCTGTGATTTTATGATTGAGAAAACATTGTGAAAAAAGAAGAAATTGCTTCTGACAAGCAATTTCTTCTTTTTCCACACTATTTTCTACCCTACTGAATGGTTATTTTTCAAATTAAATCCACTTTCAATTTTCGTCTGCAAAACCTTTGAATTTGGACAGGTCCAAAATTTTGTAAAACAGGAAACGGATAATGGACACTCGGACAAATTCAAACATACATGACAAACATGGGGACTAAACGGTCCCTTGAAAAAATTTTCGAGGAGCATTAACATATGCCATCTTGACATTGGCATTCAACTAGACTGTGGCAAAGCAGACTAATACCCCCCTACAAGTGCTTGTCCATAATGAAAAGCCATTTTCCATCAAAGGGCCATCACTCTGTCAAAAGTCAATGGATCTTTACTACCACTTGTACATCTCTGCTAGATACTGATCATATCTGTAACGTTTGAATGAAATCCTCCCAAAAGAAATTGAGTAGTTAAGAAATAGCTACATAAACCAATGGACGAATGGACCAACCAACTAACTGACTCCTATAAATCCAAAAACAGTGTTTTTTGTGTTGTTGGGTTTTTTTGGAGGGGGGGGGGGGGGAGGGAATAACATGTCATAATGTCATACAAATACTAAACAGTTTGACTAAGTTTATAAGTTTATAACAGCTTCTAGACATCTTTATACATCAATCAAAATAAATAACATGTCCAACAGTTAGACAAAGAAATAAGAGAAATGAGCCTGTGCATGACATTTCCAACAATTTCACACATTCGCGAGGCGCAAATTTTGAGCAGATTAGATAACGTCACAATGGAATGAGAATATATGCTGACCGCCTGAGGAGCGATTAAGACTTTATCTATCAATATAGAGCAAAATAAAGACTCTGGTCAGACTGTGTGGCTGCACAGGCTGGCTAGAAGCTTTGCTTTGCGCATATGTGAAATTGTCACACACGGGCTCAAATAATAATTATGCCCCTTACCAATTTCATATCAAGGCACAACTTTAATAAAACATTGTCATGCTGAACCTGGAATATTATTGCTTTAGCAGGAGGTATAGACAAAGATCAGTATGTACATATGTGCAGTTCATTCTTAGTCTATACCACCTGTTTTTCTTTCTTCAAATAATAAAGATTATCAAAAGCTAATCCACAGTCTTGAAATTCTTGTAATAGCAAATCAAAATTTAAACTAGAATTTTAGATATTTTGGGTTCTACTGATGTTGAAAATGATTTTCAAAGTTTCCACTATATAATATATAGAAAAATGACCAATAAAAAACATATTTTTCATCCAATCACAATAATTTTTGGCTGCATGATAATGGGTCACCCAAAGATCATACCAATGAAGTTTGATTGATATCCATTGGTTACATGCTTAGAAAATGATCTTTAATGTTTCCACTATATAACAATATAGAGAAATGACCTCCACCCATAAAAAACATATTTTTCATCCAATCACAATAATATTTGGTGAACTGATAAAGAATCACTTAAGTATCATTCCAGTGAAATTTGGTTAATACCCATCAATTACATTCTGAGAAAATGATTTTCAAAGTTTCCATTATATAACATATAGAGAAATGAGCTCCGTCCATAAAACACATATTTTTTATCCTATCACAATGAAATTTTGTAAACTGATAAAGGGTCACCCAAGGATTGTGCATGTGAAATTCAATTGGTATCTATCCATTAGAATCTGAGAAAACTCACTTTTTACCATATTTGGAAAATGGCCACGCCCATTAAATCCAAGATTATCATTGGATCAAAATTTCTTGAACAACTTTGAAAGAGGGTCACCCAAGTATCATTCTTGGGAAGTCTGGTTTAAATTCAACCAGTAGTTTCTTAGGAGAAAATTTATAAAGAAAATGTTTACGACCAGATGCACGGAAGCACTGATGCACGGACGGACGCATGACCGACACAACGCCATAGCTCTTGCCCCAGTGGCCTTTTCAAGTAGAGCTAAAAACTTAACCAAAGCATTACACTGACTTTGATACCAACACTGACTCATGATGACTGGAATAGCCCACTATTCTATGAATAGTCAAGATATAAATTAAATTTTCAAAATAAATACTGATTCACATTATTGCTTCCATTACTTTCAATAATTTGAAATTAATGCAATATTATCTAGAATTTTTCTGCAGCATGACAAAAGTTATCACTTTCCTGTTTTTCAAAATTTTGGACCTGTCCAAATTCAAAGGTTTTGCAGACGAAAATTTAAAGTAGATTTAATTTTAAAAAAACAACATTCAGTAGGGTAGGAAATAGTGTGGAAAAAGAAGAAATTGCTTGTCAGAAGCAATTTCTTCTTTTCACAATTTTTTCTCAATCATAAAATCATAGGCACGTAAAAAGCAGGAATAAAACAGCAAAGGGTTAAGAGATGAAGAGATTACATGTTGCTTTCAATCCTTTCATGGAGATATGAAACTAAAAACCCAATCACGGTGTATGAATACCCAAAGCAGATTCATGAAAGAGTGAGCTGGGGTTTTTAGTTTTATGCCTCTATGAAATAAAAAAATATCTTTTCATATCTTATAATTTGTGACCTGTCATGCGTAAAAGGGCATCTTAATATTGCATAAATGGTTGACCCTAGTCAGACTGCACTCATTGTGCCGTCTGACAAGAATCAAAACTGTTCTAAATTTGCTATATTTCTGAACCTAGCTTGGTTATCACTTTCCTGTTTTACAAAATTTTGGACCTGTCCAAATTCAAAGGTTTTGTATACGAAAATTTAAGGTGGATTTAATTTGAAAAACAAGAGGACCATGATGGTCCTAGATCGCTCACCTGAGTCAATTGACCCCAGGGACATCACATTATTTAAATAGTCAGATATCAAAAAGGAGATGATTTCTACATAGGATCAATATGATAGAATGTTTTCAGTCAAGAGCAAAAAGGATGTGCCTTTTTGCTCTTTGATTCTATGTAAAAAGGGATGCACCCATTTTGCTCCGATGAGCTAACATGATACGCCCGGGAGGAGCCCAAATATGATCCAAAGGTCTTGATTTGAACAAACTTGGTAGAGGTCCACTAGATGATGCTACATACAAAATAGGAAAGCTGTCTGCCTTCTGGTTTCAGAGAAGAATATTTTTGAAGATTTTCTTTTTTTACCCATCGTGCTCAGAGGAGCAAAAAGGGGTTTGCCCGGGGAAAGCCCAAATGTGACCCCAGGGTCTTGATATTAACAGACTGGATAAAAGCTCACCAGATGATGCTACATACCAAATACGAAAGCTGTCCGCCTTCTTGTTTCAGAGAGGTAAAGGGAAAGTGAATGGTGGATTTGATTTATTTGATTAACTTTGGTAGAGCTTGACACAAGGAACATCCCTGCCAAATTTCATCAAGATTGGCACATTGGTTTAGGAGGAGATGTTTAAAGAAATTGTGGACGACAGACGCCGCATGACGCACGACTGACGACGGACATTGTACGATCACAATAGCTCACCTTGAGCACTTCGTGCTCTGGTGAGCTAATAACATTTCAGTAGGGTAGAAAATAGTGTGGAAAAAGAAGAAATTGCTTGTCAGAAGCAATTTCTTCTTTTTTCACAATGTTTTTTCAATCATAAAATCACAGGCACATAAAAAGCAGGGATGAAACAGCAAAGGGTTATTCTACCTTCCTATGACTGAATTTTTTAAATAGCAGGGATGAAACAGCAAAGGGTTATTCTACCTTCCTATGACTGAATTTTTTAAATGCTATCTCCAGGTGACCTCTACTTGAACCAGTCTCTTTTTCCAATCTTTAATTGACAGAGTTACAAGATGGTCCTTTTTCCTGTGATGGGTAATAATTGATTTCTTGATGCAAAAGTTATGATTTTTCAATAACTAAACAGTTTTCTTACGGAACTATTTTGCACGGGAGCTTTTAAAATAGGTGTGTTCTCAAAAAGCGATATTTCATTGAGAAATAAAACCTTTCATTTTGCTAATCAGAATGCACAAATTTTGAAAAAAACAAACTAAAATTGAATTAAAATGTGGAAATCAATTCCAACTAGAAAGCCATGAATGGCTTGTGTCGCTCCACAGGCTTGAAATTCTTGTAAAGTAGTAATAGTTTTAACTAGATTTTTAAATATTTTGGATTCTACTGATGTTGAAAATGATTTTCAAAGTTTCCCCTATATAACACATAGAGAAATGACCTCCGCCCATAAAATGCATATTTTTCATCTATTCACAATAATTTTTGTAGATTGATAGAGGGTCACTCAAGGATTATTCCAGTGAAATTTGGTTGATATCCATCATTTAGATTCTGAGAAAATGATTTTCAAAGTTTCCACTATATAACATATTGAGAAATGACCTCCGCTCATAAAATACAAATTTTTCATCCAATCACAATCATTTTTGGTAGACTGTTAGAGGGTCACTCAAGAAAGATTCCAGTGACATTTGGTTGATATCCATCATTCAGTTTTGGAGAAAATGATTTTCAAAGTTTCCACTATATAACATATAGAGAAATGACCTCCGTCCATAAAATACATATTTTTCATCTTATCACTATAATTTTTGGTAGACTGATAAGGGGTCACTCAAGGATCATTCCAGTGAAATTTGGTTGATATCCATCACTTACATTCTGAGAAAATTACTTTGAAAGCTTCCACTATATAACATATAGAGAAATGACCTCTGCCCATAAAATGCATATTTTTCATCCGATTTCAATAATCTTTTGTAGACTGATAAAGGGTCACACAAGAATTAATCATGTAAAATTTCATTTGTATCCATCAATTAGAATCTGAGAAAACTCACTTTTTACCATATTTGGAAATTAGCCACGCCCATTAAATCCTTGTTTTTCATTGGATCAAAATTTCTTGAACAACTTTGAAAGAGGGTCACCCAAGGATCATTCCTGTGAAGTTTGGTTGAAATTCATCCAGTAGTTTCTGAGGAGAAGATTTTTAAAGTAAAAGTTTACGAACGGACGCACGGACGCACGGACGGACGCACGACGGACACAACGCCATGACAATAGCCCCAGTGGCTTTCAGCCAGTGGAGCTAAAAATGTCATTTCAAAATAAATAGATCACTTTGTTTAAGATGAGAAATCAACCAATCAAATTTTATGTTCAATCAGGTTATCTAATGTTGAGCTGAATGTCTAGTTGAAGACAAACTTTTTTTCTAGTGGGCACTTAACCCTCGTCATGCTGAATGAAAAATCTCGATAAATTTGCATCAAAATCTAAGTGCTCAAAGCGCCAAATACACTTAATGTGACAGGTAATTCATTTTCAAAATTAATTCTTTAACTTCCGGTTTTGAAAAAGTAAAAAGAGGTGCTATAGACAAAGATCAGACTGCACATTATGTGCAGGCTGATGTTTGTCTATCGCTCCTGTCAAGGCAGCAATATTCCGGGTTCAGCATGACAAGGGTTAAATTTGGTTTCTACATTTCATAAGCTGATGGTATGACGTTATGCCGCCCAACAACAATCTGTTACGTTTAAATTCCAATCTCAAGACCATGAAAGGCAAGTCTTGCAAAACATCAATAAAATGCATCATCTAAAAATATATTTCACACCTAGCAGTTGGCATAAGGTATACTATAGCAAATCAGGGTCCGAGAATATAAAACTTTTTCTCATGTTCAGCTCAAGTGAGAATTTTGTCAAATTTCAAACTTGAGATTTAAGCTGTAATTTTTTTGTAATTCCTGTAATAAACACATGCAAATGAAAGATAACATCAAGAAATTGTTACTAATACAACTTATCAATATTCTCGTCTATGTACATATATCTTTTCTATTTCTTAACTTGAGAAAATTCTCAGCTGAGAATAAAAAAGTTTGATAATCTTGGCCTTGAACTTCTCATTATATTTTCTAACTATGTTCCAAAAGTTTCATGTACTGTTATGTGGCTTCATGTACCAATTCTTACATAGAGATTATGTGACCAAACACAGCCTAAATTTGATATGATATTTACACAGGGCTTCATCTGAGAATTTTTCATCACAAAAACAACAATAAAACTGTGGAGCTTTCCTATTCCTATGAACAGACTGGTGTCTCACCCATTCATCCATTAAAGAAAATTTCAAACTGCATGACTTGCATTCAAAAAGAAAGTCACTTCCAATGTGAATTCTCTTGTGAACATATTCAGACAGTCTGTCAGGGAAAATCCCTTGGCATATATCACATCTATATGGCATCTTTGAGCCACTACCTAAAGTTTTATCTGAAAATTCATTTTCTGTTTTTAACCATGTATTACTGGATTTTTTATTCATAAATCTGCTGTCTTCTGCTTTACTAATGAATGGGTCCAACAAATTTTCTTGTTTAAAATCAATAATGTCTTTAACTTCATCTAAATCATTCTGGTGTTGTTGACTTTGATTATGTCTTGCAGATCTACCTTCTTCTGCTGTATCAATAAATTGAACCAAAACTTCTTTTTTGACACAAATACTTTCCCTCGCTACATCTTTATCACATTGGGGTGGTTTTACATTTCTTTCATTACATGTTCCATCCAAAAGACCAAAGGATGGGGTCAAAACTTCTTGTTTCACTACAAAACTTTTAGTCACATTATCTGAATTGTGTAAGTCATGTTTTCCTTTTATTTCATTGCATTTTTGTTGTGCATAATAGTTCTCCAAGCCAGTGATTAAGGTCACTTTTTCTTGTTTAACATTGGTTGTCTCGGATACATTATCAGAGTTGGGCAGCGGGTCAGGTTTGATATTTTCCAAATCATATATTGCATTTTGCTCTCTTTTTATGTCTGGGTATTCAAAGATTTGATTTTGTGTATGACTAACTATGGCACTACTACATAAATCTACATTAGATGACGCATTGATGTCAGATTCAACAGTGAGTGGATTACTTAAAAGTTCACCTGCATTCCTCTTCAAACAACTATCTGAATGACTTGCTGGTGCATTTATGTACTGATTCACACTGATGTCACAATCTTTTGTAATAGAGCTTTCTAACAATTGTTTAGGAAAATGTATATTTTCATTTGTGCATTTAGTACTGGCAATTGTACTTTCCAGAGTACTGGTAGCGCAATTAATATGTTCAATCATTGAATCTTCTGCTTTTTGATGTTGAAGTCCATGAGCATGTTCCTCTGTTACACAGAGGGTAATATCATTAATGGAATTCAAATGATAATTCATTCCCTTTGAAGAGCTAAGATTATCGCTTCCTGAATTAGAGAGCTGGTTAACATTTTGTGAATGTCGCGTCAAACAATGTTCTTTAAGTCTACTTTTTTGCAGAAAGTACCTATTGCAAACTTTGCACTCATGAGGTCGCAATGATTTTTCAATTAACAAACAATAGTCTTCTACTGACTTATAGTTAATCCATATTCTGCATGAGCCACAAAATGTAAGAGCACGCTCACTAGCAAAAAGATCACGAACATCTTTCCATTGTTTATATGAAGAAAACTCTGTCTTGAAATGCTTGCATTTGGTTAAATACTTACAGGTTTGTGAATGGGTTTGAAGCTCCATGAAAGTTATAAATGATGCTCCACAATTTTGACAAAAATACAAATTATGAACACGATGGATAGATGTGTGACTCACTTGCATGTGTTCTTCTAAATCTACTTTACTTTTAAAATCAAGTAGACAGTATTCACAATTCACTTTAAGAATCTCATGATATTGAAAAAGGTCAGGGTGCTCCTCATGACCAAGAATATGGTTTTTATAACGATTTATTTCATCAAACAATTGTCCACAGATTTTACATTTGTGATAAACTTCATGTATCATTAAATGCTTTTCAAGATGGCTATATTTTTTTATTGAAACTTTGCAAATACCACATTTAAACTCGTGTGTTTTCATGTGATTCTTATAATTCTTTGATCCAGTAAATTCAAGCTTGCAATGAAAGCATGAAAATTTGCAATGCCATTTTCTATTATGTTCCTGTAGAGAGATCATGAATTTGAAAGTGGTTCCACACCCAGTACAACATGCCTTTTGTGATTCATCTGTATTAAATTCTATATAGTTCTTGTTTTGACTGTCTTTAGAGTTGTTCAGTCTTATATCTTTCTTAAGACAAAGAGTCAAGGGAGGTTTTTGCTGCAAACATTTGCTACATTTGCAGTTTTTGTGTACAAATCTTGCCATGCAAATTTCTTTATGTGCATCTATTTGACCACATTTGCTACACTCATTTTGAAGTGTCTTTCTCTTTCGTTTACCCAAAATTCCATGGTTAATATTGTAATGGATGATTAATGCCCTCTTATCTGGGAAAATGTTCTTACAATCATTGCACTTCCAAATATATTTGGAAATATGGACCATTCTGTGGGCTCTGAGAGATTTCCTTGCATGGAACCTTTTTTGACAGAATCGACATTTGAAAGATTTTATTTTCATGTGTTCTAACATTTCACTTTTAGCTTCAAATCTAGTTTTGCACAATTTACACCTATGCTTTTTCTTTTTCAATTTGTGACATTTCAGATGGTATTCATAACAAACTCTGTGATTAAACAATTTAAAGCAGTATGAGCATCTCATTTGTTTCCTAAAAACATGGCTCTTTTTATGGAGAAGCAAAGAGTGAATTGACCGAAAATCTGTACCGCATATTTCACATTTAATGTTTTTGTTATGCATTTGGACATGGTATTTTAAAAAAGTCTTGTGAGTAAACTTAGCAAAGCAGATGTGACACTGAAAAAAGCACTTTTCATTTGCATTCAAGAATTCTGACTCGAAGAACAGATTTTTTCTGAAACTATTACATTTATAATGCAAGCTATCCTCATGAGTTCTATTATGAAGAAGCAGATGTATTCTACTATTAAATACCAAATAACACTTTGAACATTTATTCTTTAAAGCTGCCTTGCACTTACAAGTTACAGAGTGTGTCTTAAGAGCCCTTCTTGTAGAAAAGTGTTTTCCACATTGAGTGCAGAGATAAGCAGGAGACCTATTCAAGTGAAAAAGGAGACAATGACTTCTCATATGATAACCATTGGCAACCCTAAAACCACAGGTTTTGCAATAAAGCCCTTTTCTTCCATTTTGATCAGTGTTTACTTTATTCTTTTTCATATGTTGTTTGTACAATCGACCTTTATTGCTTAGGTTAATCTTACGTTTCTTCTGTGTATAATGACCTTTGTGATGGATAGTATCTTTGTGATGTTTCTTCCGTGTATAATAACCTTTGTAATGGATAGTATCTTTGTGATGTTTTATCAGATGGTTTGTCTTTCCATGAAAATGTAGTGTATCAAAGTCAGAAAATATTTTTCCACATCGTAAACATTTCCATTTGTTTTGACCAACGTGGAACCTGTTGTGTATGTTCAAATTTCCTTTTGTAGAAAAGTTTTTTTCACAATATTCGCATTTATATGAGAATTTGTCATTACGACATTTCCATCTATGACTTTTCTTTCTATGGGTAAATAACAAAGTTCTACTTGAAAAAAATTCATCACAAGTCAGACATTTCCAACTATCTTTGGCTATGTGCATCTTCCTGTGTTCTTTCAGTCTCTTTTTGGTTGTAACATGTTGACCACACAAGTAACAAACATTTGGAATACTATTTTGAGACACTAATTTTTTTTGAGAAGTTTTATGACTTTTTTCTTCATGAGAAATTAATGAAGCATTGTCTTCAAATATTGTCCCACACTCTAGACATTTCCATTCATTGGCAGCAATATGGTATTCTTTATGATTAACTAATTTATATCTCCTATCAAAACCTTGCAGACAAAGTTCACATCTAAACTTTTTTGTTTCAAAGTGTCTAGTCATATGTACTTTTAAAGACTGTTTGGAGGCGAATGATGCATTACATATTTCACATGTAACTGGCATCAGTTTAGTATGGGTCTTGATGTGAGCAACAAGATGTCTTCTAAACCTGAATGTTTTCAAGCAAATATCACATTTGAAATTTCTTCCACCAGTATGTAACACCAAATGCATTTTCAAAGTTCCTTTAGTTTTTACTTTTAAACCGCAGATGTTACATTCAAATAATTTTTCCCCAGTATGATCCCTTGTATGATATATCAAAAGACTTTTAAAACGAAATTCTTCTCCACAAGTATCACATTTATAAGGTTGTCTTCCTTCATGAATAAGTTTATGGCCATCAAGGTTCATCTTCTTGGTAAACCAATCCCCACATTCTCCACACCGAAATTGTTTCTGATGGAAACGTCTATGAATAGCAAGGGAGGCTTTTCCCTGGAACATTTCATTACATATGTCACACTTGTGTAAACTTTTATGATCAGCAAATTTATGAGCATTTAAGTGAACAGAAAGGCAGTTTTCAGTAGTAAAGGATTTTCCACATTCATCACATAGGAAATTGTTTTTTGCTAAATAGGGTGAATCAGTGTCATTCAAATGTGCATCACAGTTTTCTGTTGTAACAGTGACTTCTTCTTTCAGTGCTGTATCCTCCATTTCTAAATGTTTTGGAACAGCCCTTTCCTCTAAACAAGACATAAATAAGGACGAAATTCGCAAGCTATCAAATTATCAAAAGCAGTACTGCTCATTGGAAAAATGCTTACTATTTTTTTCCATAAAGTCATGTTTTGAAATGATTGTACATCATTCTAGGAGTGAATATCCAAAACTTGAGGCAAACTAGCATCAATAGTGTTCAAATTCATCAAATCCAATCATGTGTAACCTTTGCTCTTGTCATTTCTGGATTGCTTCTGAACTTTCATGACCTGAAACAACAAGACAATGTTACATAAGCAAAGTTAAACACTAACACCAGTCCTTACGCCTAAGACCTGTGGATTTCATAAAGGACTGGTGGTGGCTACCATCTTAAGGTCCTTCAGGCCTTTAGTCATTGGTAAACCTTATTTCTTAATCTTTCATTTCAAAAAACTAATTCTCCTATTTAGATTTCGATTTCCATAAGGGAGACATTATGGAAAAAGAAGAAATTGCTTGTAACAAGCAATTTCTCCTTTCCCCACAATGTGGAATCAACGATATCAGGGTATGTGATTGACCATTAAACTAGGGTTTTGACCCTCAAAAATCTGAAATCATCCTATTTTGAACCTTACAAATTTCTACAAGAGGACCATGATGGTCCTCAATCGCTCACCTGAGTAAGTCAACTCATAACTTGTCAATTTTGTTATGAATACCTTAGATTGTTTGATGTACATATAGGATTGTATTGAAAGAAATAGACTTTAATTTTGTCCTACTCTATTTAGATATTTTAATTTTTTGTAAATTTTCAACCTTTCTCTTTCCATGGCAAACCAATTTTATTGATGGAATTGAATTTATTTAACAACTTAAGTAGACCTACACCTTAAGAACCTTAACCCTTGTCATGCTGAATAAAAATCCTTGGCAAAAATGCATAAAATGAAAGTGCTGAAATTACTGGTATGTGAGTCAGTTTTTATTGTGAAAATATAATTTTTCAAACTTATCTCAACTATAAAGGAAAATCAGGTGGTATCGACAGAGATCAGGTAGGCTGATCTTTGGCTATGCCTCCTGCCAAAGCAGGAGTATTCCAGGGGTCAGTATGAAAAGGGTTAAGACTTTGACAATTTTGGCAATTTTTTAGCCTCTTCATAACCATGGAAACAAGAGTTTTCCATGAAATTTAATTCTATATACAGCTTTTAAAGAGCTTCACCAAGGACATCCCTACCAAGTTTCAGTTTGATTGGCCAAGTGATTTAGAAGAAGATTTTTTCTAAGATTTTTTGGCAATTTCTACCATTTTTCAGCCTTTACATTACCATGGAAACCTGGGTTTTTGATGAAATTTAATTTTTTTTAACAACTTTTGAAAAGCATCACCCAAGGAACATCCCTGTCAAGTTTAAGCTTGATTGGCTGAGTGGTTTAGGAGGAGAAGAATTTTTTCTATGATTTTTGGCATTTTTCAGCCTTTCAGTTACTATGGCAACCAGAGTTTTTCATGAAATTAAATTCTTTTAACAAATAGTAAAGAGATTCACCCAAGGAACATCCCTGCCAAGTTTCAGCTTGATGGCCCAGTGGTCTATGAGGAAAGGGTGTTTAAAGAAATTGTTGATGGAATGGACGGAGGGACAATGGACGGACAGCAGATGGTGAGTGATCATAATAGCTCACCTTTGTGCTCAGGTGGGCTAACTAGAGCTGCTTGAGCAGCTGCTTTGCTCCACCAGCCTGAATTGGACAAAAATTGATGTGAATGAATGAGTGAATTTTTATTTCAAGTAAATAAGTATTTTTAAGACCTGCAAAGTAAACAAAAAACTTGATCAATGAGAAATATTGAAAATTGACCTTTGCCTGTTAAACACATATTTTTCATCCAATCACAATAACTTTGTGCATTCTGATAGGTTTTCACTATATAACAACTAAAGAAATGACCTCTGCCAATAAAAGACACATTTTCATCTGATCACAATATATTTGTAAAAATTGTAAAGGATCATTCCAGTGAAATTTGTTTGATATCCATTAGTTACATTCTGAGACTAGAGCTGCTTGAGCAGCTGATTTGCTCCACAGGCCTGCATCTACTGATATGTTTAGACGAGAATTGAGGTGAATGAATCAGTGAATGTTTATTTCAAATAAAAAAGTTTTTTAAGCGTCATATTGTGAAATATTTCTTCAAAGAAAACATCATGATCAATGAATAACATATAGAAAATTGACCTCTGCCAGATAAACACATATTTTTCATACAATAATGATAATTTTGGATAGTCTGATAATGGGTCACATAAGGATTATTCCAGGGAAATTTTGGATGAAATCCAAAAATAAAAAATTTAACATATAAAGAATTTAACTGCACAATGATTATTCTGGTACGAAGGTTGTTCAAAAATTATCTGGATTTTGCATCAAAAAATTTCTTTTTGAAGCAATTATTATGAGCAGAAAAACACCTACTCATAACTTGGGATCTCTGTTGTAGTTGTTGCGGATCATGCTTTTTGATGTTAGGAAGGAAGAGTCGCTCAAGTAATAGAGAAATAGGAAAACAAGAGAAGTTTTATAATTTAATGCTATGAATAGATAAAGGTCCAAAAGTCCACAAAGCTAATCAATTCAACAACAGATATAAGACAAACACAAAGTCCAATTTACGCTGAGTTAAGCTGAGTTAAATATTAATTCTTGACACTAAGAGTTCTTCGAGTAGTCCCAACAAACCACAGAGCTAAAACACAAAGAGAGTCCTGTTCTAAAAGACAAAGTTCTTGACTTAACACAAGGTTTCTACTGAACACAAAGATTTTAACTAACAACTGAACACAAACTTTCTAACTAATTCTCATATTATTATGCTTTTTATTTAAAGTGGTTCACAAGGAAGTTGAGAACTCATTAACATCTATTAATTGTTATCAAATGAAAGGCAGACCTTTAGGCAATAATAAGTTATAAATTATCTTTTAAAATGACATAACAAAAAGAGATACAATTGATTAAAGGTGTAAAGATAACCAATCATAACAATGGAAAGAAAAAAGTTTTTAAGATTCGGTAAAGCAAAGTAAACAGAATATTTGATTTATTGTGGAGAAAATGCTGCTTAAATTTGCTTCATTATTCAATCAAACTAAATTCCGTATCATTCGCTGTCGGAATTCAATTCATGGTTATCGAACACAGCGCTTGTGCATCTGCCATATAAAATGTCATGGTAACGAGTACCCGGTAACAATGGAAAGAAAAAGGTTTTAAAGATTCTGTAAAGCAAAGTAAACAGAATATTTGATTTATTGTGGAGAAAATGCTGCTTAAATTTGCTTCATTATCCAATTAAACTAAATTCGGTATCATTCGCTGTCGGAATTCAATTCATGGTTATCGAACACAGTGCTTGTGCATCTGCCATATAAAATGTCATGGTAACGAGTACCCGGTAACAATGGAAAGAAAAAGGTTTTAAAGATTCTGTAAAGCAAAGTAAACAGAATATTTGATTTATTGTGGAGAAAATGCTGCTTAAATTTGCTTCATTATCCAATTAAACTAAATTCGGTATCATTCGCTGTCGGAATTCAATTCATGGTTATCGAACACAGTGCTTGTGCATCTGCCATATAAAATGTCATGGTAACAAGTACCCGGTGCAGCAGATAGAATAATTCATATATTTTATCTTCTTTGGTAAATATTTTCTCTTTTCCAACTGTTGAAAACCCTGAAAATTAATTGAGTTGTTGGGATAAGTATTATGTATACCTTGTCTTAATTTGAAATAATTTGACTGTAGATTTTTTTGGTGAGGTTCGTTTAAAATGTGGCCGGTGGTGTTTTGGAATGTTCTAGATGACGTCGAATGTATGCTGGGAATTCTGATATTTAATCATTCTATTCAAATTTAGTAAAAATTCAGATAAATAAATCAAATACTTGTCATGCTGACAGGGAATGATTTATTCTACTAAATACTTTATTTTCATCAGTAAAGACCCTTCGGTGTGCGGGGAGATAAGAGGAAGAATGGACAGACAGAAACTTATCTAAGCAACTGTAGGAACGTCAATTGCCGAGTCTCTGGAAGATATCGGCGATTTACTAAGAAATAACATTACGAGATCTTTGATTTTCTGTCTCTGGATCATATCCCCGATTTACTTAGAAATAACATTATGAGATCTTTGATTTTTTATCATTCCATTTTCCTTTATTAAAAACCATAAACACACATCTTATTTATAGGAGCACTAAACTCCTACTTCTTCCATGAATAACAGCTGTGGCAAGCTAAATTACACAACATCAAATGTCTCAATTTTCCACAACATCGCTAGCGTCATGTACTGTGCGCCGCCACCTAATACCCGTGCATATTTCAGAGTAATGTTTTTCATGTCATTGAATTATATTTTGTAGCATCACCCATGGATCACTCAGGTTGAATTTAGTTGATATACATGCTACATTCTGGGTTAACTAGACTGACTAATACCCCCCTACAGGTGCTTGTCCAGAATGAAAAGCCATTTTTCATCAAAGGGCCTATAAACTAGTAAAGTTTCAATGAAATCTGCCAATTAGTTGCATTGCTTAGACATTGAGCCAACACAAAAATGCTAGACTGACAGACAGATAGACCGACCGACCAACCAACCAATGGAAGGATAGACTGACTGACAATCTGACTACTACATAACGCACAAACATAGTTTTGGAGGGTATAATGATTTTAAAGTTTCCACTTCATTACATATCAAACAAGAACTAGAGGCGCTTGAGCGCCTGATTCGCTCCACAGGCCTGAATATCCAAATAATGACTATTAGAGGATGATAAAGCTGTTTAAATGAGAATCGAAGTGAATGAATGAGTGAATGTTTATTTCAAGTAAATAAGGGTCATATGCTGAAATATTTCTGCATAAAAAACTCATGATCAGTGAATAACAAAATTGACCTCTACCTGTTACACAAATATTTTTCATTTAATCACAATAATTTTGTGCAGTCTGATAATGGGTCACCCAAGGATCATTCTAGTGATATTTTGTTAAAATCCAAATATAAGAATTTCAAAAATAACAGAATGTTACTGCACAATATACTGGTGTTGGTCTGCAAAATTTTGATTGTAGATCTTTTCACTTTTAATTAAACACTACTAAAAGATGTTACTTCACAATTCTTTGTCATCAAAACAAAATTCTAACTAATTATAGTAAGAAGTAAAATATTCAATCCAATATATTTATTCTGCCCAATGCCTTAGAGTGCAGTAAACTCAACTCTTTCTACCCCACTCTGAATGTCAGGAGGTAAGAACATCATTTTACACTCTGTGCAGATTCACCCTTCGTTCAACTAAACTTACCAATTCTGAGTGGGTATTCTCAGGCTACTTATTTCAACTAATGTTTCTATACATTTGAATTTCAACAAAAGGTTTTGTTCCTTCTAATCTATAATCATTACACCTATTAAATTTAACAAGTATAGGAAAATTCATCATTGAGAAGATACCAAAAGGGTAATCAAATATTCACTTTATATGTTATAATACCCTCTACCAATAAAAAAAAAATATGCTGTTCATCTAATCAAATATTTTTTTGCAGACTGATACAACTTCACAGAAATAAAATTTCCATGATATCTAATCCATCTGTTTAACCTTTCAGGATAGTTTGTTTTACCCTATATATGAAGAAATGACCTCTGCCCATAAAAGACATATTTTTGATCTGATCACAATATTTTTTAATAGACTGATAAAGGATCACTAAAGAATCATTCTAGTAAAATTTGGTTGATATCTATCAATTAGGTTCTGAGAAAATGATTTTCAAAGTTTACACTATATAACATATAGGGAAATGACCTCCACACATAAAATATATATTTTTTATCCGGTCACAATAATTTTTGCTATACTGATAAAGGGTCACTCAAGTATCATTCATGTAAAATTTGGTTGATATCTATCAATTAGGTTATGAGAAAATGATTTTCAAAGTTTTCACTATACAACATATAGAGAAATGACCTCCGCCCATAAAAAACACATTTTTCATCCGATCACAATAATTTTTGCTATACTGATAAAGGGTCACTCAAGTATCATTCATGTAAAATTTGGTTGATATCTATCAACTAGATTCTGAGAAAATGATTTTCAAAGTTTTCACTATATAACATATAGAGAAATGACCTCCGCCCATAAAATACATATTTTTCATCTGATCACAATGATTTTTTGTAGGCTGATAGAGGGCCACTCAAGGATAATTCATGTGAAGTTTGGTAAATATCCATCGATTAGTTTCTGAGAAAAGCCACCTATTACCATATATGGAAATTAGCCACGCCCACTACAGCCATGATTTTCAACCGATTAAAAATCTTTGAAGGAATCTGATAGAGGGTCACCCAAGGAACATTCCTGTGAAATTTGATTGGAATCCATCCAGTACTTTATGAGGAGAAGATTTTTAAAGTAAAAGTTTACGGATGGACGGACGGACGCACGCACGCACGGACGACGGACACCTCGCCATGACAATAGCCCGCTGGCCTTTCGGCCAGTGGAGCTAAAAACTTGAGGCCCAGGAAAACCAAATATGGCTCCACTGGAACTGCCCCAAAGTAACAAGTAGAAACCTTAATTTGCCTCATGTAAAATTTAAGTAAATGAAGATTTTAGAAAGCAGTCAGGTCAAGGCCAAGGGTTCACGGGTCAAACATGAACCCTGCTATAGAATAACAAAGTATGTTTAAAAAAACATCTTATCATTGGTTTTTGATGTAGATGATGAAAAACAATGGTACATGTTGTATCCTTTAGTATATCTGGAATCATGGATCTACACTTAAGCATCGGCAGTCAGTTATGTCTGATGGTTAAATGTAGTTCCATTCCCATTGTTGGTTGAGCATAAATTGATTTTTAGCATAAAGGTTTTTTTCCTTCTAATCTATAATCTTTACACCTATTAAATTTTATAAGTCAAGGAAAAATCATCATTTAGGTGATACCAAAAGGGTGATCAAATATTCACTTTATATGTTAGAAAGTCCTCTGCCCATAAAAAGTATGCTATTCATCTAATCAAAATATTTTTTGCAGACTAATACAACTTCACAGAAATAAAAATTCCCATATCAAATCTATCTGTTTCAACTTTCAGGATAGGTTGTTTTACCCTATCCTATATTGGATATTCTACTATATAACCTATCTGAAGAAATGACCTCTGCCAAAAAAGACATATTTTTCATCTGATTACAATATTTTTTTGTAGACTGATAAAGGGTCAGAATCATTCGAGTGAATTTGGTTGAAATCCATCGGTTAGATTCTGAGAAAATGATTTTCAAAGTTTTCACTATATATAGAGAGAAATGACCTTCGCCCATAAAATACATATTTTTCATCTGATCACAATAATTATTTTTTAGACTTGTTGAGGGTCACTAGAGAATCATTCCAGGGACATTTGGTTGATATCCAATGGTTAGATTCTGAGAATTTTTTTTTCAAAGTTACCACTATATAACATACAGAGAAATGACCTCCGCCCATAAAAGATATATTTTTCATATGATCACAATGATTTTTTGTAGGTTGATAGAAAGCCACTCAAGGATAATTCATGTGAAGCTTAATCAATATCCATCAATTACTTTCTGAGAAAGCCACCTATTACCTTATATGGAAATTAGCCACGCCCACTAGAGCCATGATTTTCAACTGATCAAAAATCTTTGAAGGAATCTGATAGAGGGTCACCAAAGGAACATTCCTGTGAAATTTGATTGGAATCCATCCAGTACTTTATGAGGAGAATATTTTCAAAGTTAAAGTTTACCGACGGACAGACACATGCAAAGATGATGTACACCCTGCCATGACAATAGTCCGCTGGCCTTTCGGCCAGTGGAGCTAAAAAATAAGAAGTAACCAAGAGTAAATAAGTGACATTTATCTTTCAAAACAAATGGCTGCAATTTACACATCAATAAATGATTAATCGAATATGAGATATCTTAACCCTTGTCATGCTGAACCTGGAATATTCCTGCTTTGGCAGGAGCTATGGACAAACATCAGCATGCACAAATGTGGTCTGATGCTAGTCTATACCACCTGTTTCTCATTTTCAAACCAGAATTGTCAATAGATTTAGTTTTTAAAATAAAAATTGACCTACAGTTGTACTATCAGCACTTTTTGCCCTTTGAATTTGATGAAAATATTTAGCCAAAATTTATTGAGCATGACAAGGGTTAATTGAGTGTTGTCATCCGAAGCCAAACCAATTGACTATCAATTATATAGATTAATCAGCCCATCACTTGTTTTAATCTATGTTGTTTACATTTAATGTGAGATGTGTGCAATACATATCAACTTCCTTTTGTCTGTTCTGCTTTTGGAAATTGAAACTAAAAAATACCCATCCCTTTGGCATGGAGTTTATTTGCAGACTCCTATTTTGATGCCCTAGATAAAACAGCTCAATAAAATTTGTATTGTGAATGAAATACCAAGACGAAATTATTATCTTTTAATAATTTCACTTAGGCCCATGAATCACTTTGCTTATGTATAAATAACATGATATTTGTTCTTTATTGTCATTTTTCTTATAGATGGGGGTAAAGACAGCACCAGCCTCCAGTAATCAACGTTGAATTTCCGGCTGATAAAAGGTTGAAGTTGAAGTAAAATGAAATAATTTCATTATGATTAAATGTTATAGTTTTACCCCCTCAGCTTAACAAGTGAACAAAAATAAAACCATCTCTTTGTAAACAGCCAAGAAATATTGATAACAGAACTTTGCAAAGGATGTGTTTGACAAAAATTTATTGTATTAGTACAATGGTTAATTTGATAAATTACAATAACATTAAATGCTAGTTTTGAGAATGTTATAAAGAAACAGCCTGTTAATTTTGTATAGCAAATTGAACTGTTAGACAATGATTTTGAAGATTTTCTTTCCATTTTGTTCAGGAGGCAGTCACTACATTTTGTTAATTTGGTACCAGTGGATCACATCATGACCTATATTGATTATTTTATAACCATTTTCTTGCTAATTATGGGTATTTTGGAGTTGACAAAAAATACATGAATTTTTTTCCAGAAAAAATACCAAACAAAATAAGTCAATGTGGAATTATTCTTCATTCGTTATCATCACAATTAATTTCTAAATGGTGGAAAAAATGTTGAAAATCAATTATAGACATTATTAAAGTTAATGGGAAAAAACTCATCCAAATAATTTAGGCGTCAAAATATGTGAGCGTCAAAATAGGTGTCTGGACGATATTTTGATAGAAAACCATTTGGAAACGCTTCACTGTACAATTATGAAAGCTCTAACCCTTATGGTTTTGGAAATAGACTATTTTCTAAGTTTTTAACTCCAGTTTCAAGGCAACGAATAATCTTCATGGATTCCAAATTATGAAGTATTTTCAAAGTCTTGGTCCTAAAGATCATTTTTGTGAAGTTTGCTTGAAATCTGACGGTGAAGATTTTTTTTTAATTGTAGAAGGAGGACGGACAGAGGGACGGACACCGGAGATTGGTCGACCACAATAGTTCACCTAAAGCACTTCGTGATCAGGAAAGCTAAAAACACCACTTTGATAATAATGAAATTTCAAAGCTTACAAAAATTTCTTATAGTAATTTTTTGGGCGGATTTTTAACAAAGGTAGATAACTTTTCTAAAATCGTAAATAGACTGGAAATAAATAAACCAGATAGACTGGAATGTCTGATTCCATTCTGTTTTGCTATTGAAGAAACTTTAAAACTGTGACAAAATTTTCTTTATCAATGGAACTTTAACTTATGTACATTTGAGAGTTTGTATAGAGCTAGACCTGATAATAATCTTAAAATATCATCACTAGTCTTAGGCTTCCTTCAGTGGCGGATCCAGCGGGGGTTCGGGGCCCCGGGTTCCAACGAACCCCCTCTGAGGCCCAATTAATTAATCAAGTAGCAATATTTGCAATTAACCATTCTCCAGCTCTTCACGAAAAACATGTAATACTGTTCCGAGAGAAATATATAGAAAAAGTAAATGGACAAAAAGAAAGCCTCGGGTAGTTCTTTAAGTAAAACCCGGCTAAGTGCTGTAAGCGGACAGAGATGATACGGACGGATTGTATGAGAAATATATAATACGTACTTAGTGTATTATATGAAAAAAATATCTAACGAGGTTGGGAGAATTGATCATTGTCGAGGCTCTGCCGAGACAATTATCAATTTTCACAACCGAATTAGATTTTTTTTTTAAATACACTTGACTACGTATTATATTTATCTTATAAGCTCTATTTGTCTTCTTTTCGTCGATGTTTCTAACTGAAATGCAAGTTTCTAAAAATAGCCCCATTGTCTCATTGTTCTAAAAATAACTATGTGATATCATAAAAAATATCATATAGGATGTTATCACACGGATACGTGTATAGTTATAAGAGAATAGCTGGTACAGGTGGTCCTTTATTTGACGTCATGACGAAATTTACTAATGTTCTGAGGATGAACTATGCTGGTTATGCTTATAAATTAACACAAAAATGTTCTGTCTGTCTTTGGATATGATTTCGAGCTTTACAAGCTTTAATATTGAGGTGTGTCCACTAGCACAGCAAAGTGTATGACGCTAGTCGGATACACTTTGTTTTTGCATAAAAAGGGGGAAAACATACCTGACCATGAACGGAAAATAAGGTATTACCAATTCAATAAGGGATACCCCCCCCCCCCACACACACACACCCAGAAAAAAAATAAATAAAAAAAAATAAAATAGAAAAAAAAATGAAAAAATAAAAAAATAAAAAAAAAATAAAAAAAATAGGACAATGTGAAATTGTATCACTGACCTAGTCCTGGTCTTCCATACACCCCGCTATTTTAATTGTTTTCTTTTATTAAGAAAACACATTTTTAAAGAGTTTTTTTAAAGTGGAATTACATTGAAAATGATAAACAGTCAACTAAAATAAAATGACGATTTAAATTTTGTCATAGTGAATGAAAAGTCTTGATTAGTAATGCGATCAGAACAGCGTAACTTCAACTTGAACAAAGCTGTATTTCAACGATTTTTTTGCCTCCTACTGTCGGAATCGGGTAATGAATATGTGATAATTTTAATTAAGAAGATCCACTCCTACGTGTTCTCTTTGTATATTTATAAACGTTCAGCGTTTAACACTTGGCCCCAAATTGATGTTTACGCTGTGAGTGATTCCTTTTTACACTTAGTTAAAATCTAAATATGTAATTACAGTCAATTTGCAAATTTTTCTTTTCAAAGATCAAGGATTTATTTCAATGAAATGCATCTATAAGTTTTCTACTTATACAAATCAAAATTCAGGGTTTTTAATTATAAAAATGTAAACAATGTACTATTATATAGGGCCTACACAAAGAAAAAAGTATTGCAATATCTATCTATAGTCCGTTTGACTTCTATATGGACCAACCTTTTCATCAATTACATAAAATTGCGTTTGAATAAAGGATTTGTATGTAGTAAAATCTTAATTTCAGCTTAATACCATTCCAAAAAATATTTTTTGAAAATAAAGTGATTTCAAAATAATGATTTTGTCTATCTAGTTAATGTTAAAATTTTCGCATTATCCGTTCTTAAACACGAGGGGTGATGGAGGCTGTTCAATAGTAAGAAAATGTCAACATATATAGTAAAGACACGTGGTTTTATACTAAACTTTTGACAGGTGAAATGTCCATTATTCCTTATTTGGACATGCTAATTAGCATATTGACGGTCATGTCATCTTAAACTTAAATAGCACGTGATTTTTACCGTTAGTACTCGCCTTTTCATCAAGTTTTCCTCGTGAAATTCCCAACTACTTCGTTTAATAATGCTTTTTGATTGGTCTTAACATGTAAATATAGGGTTCATCTCAGAATGAATAAAATCAATTATCAATTATCTGGTCAAACAGTTTCTGAAGAAAGAGAGAATATACACAGATTTGATATCCAACGGTAGCAAAAATCTTAGACAAACTTAACTATATTGAAAAACTCGATTTTATAGTAATACAATTCACTTAAAACCTTACTCTTTTGACTCGGTCCCTATGCAAATCAGTACTATTTTTGGTTATACAATTCGCTGTTCCGTTTAATACAGTAACAAGTAGGTATGAAATGCTGAAAGTTAACATGTAGACGGACGGACAAAATCATAATTTTACATTCAAAAATTCTAAAAAAAACAAAATTCGTCATGGTATTAGCTGGAAAAAATGATATGACAAGAAAAATATGCGTTTCGTTAATTAATTTCTGAGATTTTCGGCGAAATGTTGGTCCATATAGAAGTCAAACGGACTATATCTATCTATCTATCTATCTATCTATCTATCTATCTGTCTATCTGTCTATCTATCTATCTATCTATCTATCTCTCTCTCTCTCTCTCTCTCTCTCTCTCTCTCTCTCTCTCTCTCTCTCTCTCTCTCTCTCTCTCTCTCTCTCTCTCTCTCTCTCTCTCTCTCTCTCTCTCTCTCTCTCTCTCTCTCTCTCTCTCTCTCTCTCTATATATATATATATATATATATATATAAAAGTCCGTTCAATAAAGGCAGAATACGAACCCCGTGGAATATTTATTGGGCATTTTTGGTCGCCAACTACGCGAACTGTTACCTCCTATTCTAAATCTTGCTCATTTGTTACAGATGTTGCAATACGAAGGTGAATAAAAAAATTACGTAGACTAACGTTATAGAAATCTTGATTTTACAGATTTAAAAAAGAAAACTAAGCTATTATTAAGTTGCGGCATTTTTCTGTTTATCATGTAAATTTGAACGCAATCCTACTTGTTGTTCACATGCAGCAACCATTCTAAAACATGTAGTCATTTGGTACCGGCGCACGCTAATGGCGTCAATATAACGCAACGGTATTTGCAAATTCCGCTGAAAGTCAAAACTTTTCAAAATACTCAACTTCAATAATCATCTTGATTTCTGTATTGCTTCATGTGTTGGATAAGCAATATTTTCATACAAATATGATCCAAACTGATGAACTTAAGTGTGTAACATGTGTTTTTCTCATTCTTTTCTCATTCTCAGAGTGTCATCCTCTCCATTAAACAACAACAACAACAACAACAACAAAACCCCGCCAACTTTTAAACAATTTAAAAAGAAGACATCTGCTTACTACCGTAGACCCTTTATCATATTTCATCATTTTAACGTCTCGATTAGGTTTTCCATAGGTCCAGTAGAACTTAATTTTTGCTCGGTTGTCTTTACCTGCGCCGGTGCCGTTATTTTGAAGCTCAAAAATTGAGGCGTGCCCTAAGCTTATTGACTTTCATTTGGAAAATACCTGATGGATTACGCTTAAATCTTAAACACCCCTACAGATAACGTCAACACGTATACAGACGAAGTTTGGAATGGTTTGATACAAATTTACAGGAAAATTATAGGTGATGTTACTAGGAAGAAGCGTCACAAAATGGGTTGCGCCGATGGCGCCTATTCAAGAACATAAAACTTTGGGTTTTTTTCATCACAGTCAAACTCTTTTAAGTTCAGTATTATGTCAGCATTAAATGATTAGAAACGTGTACGAAGTTTAATTCATTTCGGTCGGGAAATTTCAAAATTATAGTAAAAGTCCACGTACTTTTTGATCCACCCTCGTAGTAAAGACCATATTTCTCATCCTACGTCTCATTAAGGGTATAAGGAGAAAAGTGGGTGCCGTGATTATCGTCGCTTTTGCATGTACATGTACATGATATTGGTTGTACTATAAGTGTGTGGACCATTCTTGGATAAGAGAGAATAATCAGGTTGATATCACATCTAGCACATTCGATGCAGCCATAACTAAGCGTGTTCGAATAAATTATTAAAGCATGTTCTTTTTTATTATGGCCATAAATGTACGAAATGGCAGAATTTGGCAAAAAGGTCTCGTTTATTAACAATTACAAGACACCCTGAAAATGTTTTGTTGTGCATTAGTTGCGTCAAGTTACCACACGGTAAACTTCTGGTGATGCAATACTTTATTCTCTGTGTATTTATAGAGAAATGACCTCCGCCCATAAAATACATATTTTTCACCCGATCACAATAATTTTTTGCAGACTGATAAAAGGTCCTTCCAAGAATCATTCATGTAAAATTTAATTGGTATTCATCGATTAGGTTCTGAGAAAAGTCACTTTTTACCATATTTGGAGATTAGCCATACCCATTCCATGTTTTTCAATGGATCAAAATTTCTTGAACAACTTTGAAAGAGGGTCACCAATGATCATTCCTGTGAAGTTTGGTTTAAATCCATCCAGTAGTTTCTGGGGAGAAGATTTTTAAAGAAAAGGTTTACGACCGGACGCATGCAAAACGGACACAGCTCCATGACAATAGCCCCAGTGGCCTTCGACCAATGGAGCTAAAAATGATAGACCTCCGAATATGGGCGTGACAGGGCGGGGCTAATTTTAAAGATAAAAGCTTCAAAAATATTCTTCTCCAAAACCATTGGACCGATTTCAATGAAACTTGGTATGAATGTCCCTTGGGTGACCCTTCACTTATATTGTTAAAGAACTTTTGCTAGACCCCCTCCCCCATATGGGTGGAGCAGTGTGGGGCTTATTTCAACGATTACAATCTTTAAAATAATCTCATCCTAAACCATCGGACTGATTTCAATGAAACTTGGCATGAATGTTCCTTGGGCGTCCCTTCACTTATATTGTTCAAGAAATGTTGATAGATCCCCAAATATGGGATAGGCAGGACGAGGCTTATTTTCGCTTTCAAATCTTAATAAAAATTCTCCTCCCAAACCATTGGGCAGATTTTAATGAAACTTGGCTAAAAAATTTCTAGGATGATCCCTTTACTTATATACCTAAAAGATTGATTGATCCTCCATATATGGGAGTAGCAGGAAGGGGCTTATTTTCGCTAAGCAATCTTTAAAAATCCTCCAAAATCATTCGGCCGAATTTGGTGAATCTTGGCAGAGATGTTCCATGTGTGACTCTCTTCCAAAGTTATTCAAGAAATTTTGCTCCCCGAAATATGGGCGTGGCTGCGGGACTTATTTTCGTGTTAAAATCTCCAAAGCTTTGGACCCATTGCATCAAAACTTAGCATGAATGTTCCTTGGGTGGTCTTTTACTTTTATTGTTTAAGTTTTAATTGACCCCGAAATTTGTGTATGGAAGTTTTTTCACTTAAATCGTTTAGCAAATCGTAATCTTTTTCTCCCAAACCATTGATCCAAATTTCAATGAAATTTGGGATCAATGCTCCTTGGGTGACCATGTACCGCAGAAATTTTGACTGACCCAAAAATATGTGTCGGCAAGGTGAAGCTTATTTTCAATTTAAAAAGTTGTCTTCTACCAAACCATTTGGTCAATTTCAAATGAACTTGGAATGAATGTTCCTCTGATGACCTCTTTGTTGTTCGAGAAATTTTCTCAGGGGTCGAACTGAGTGGGAGGATTTTAACGAAAACTAGGCAGAAATATTACTAGGGTGACTGCCTTCTTAAGTTGTTCGAACAATTTTCACTGAACCGAAAATTATGGGTGTGACAGGGTGGGGCTTACTTTCACTTTAAAATGTTCATTAGTTGAACCTCTCCATAAATTGTTCATCAAATTTTGATCGACCGCCCAAATATGGGCGTGGTTTATTTCATTTTAAATATATTCTCTTCTCGGACAAACGGGCCAATTTTATCTCAACTTGACATGGTAAATTATTTATTTAATTTTGATTGGCCACAAATAAAGGCGTAGGAAGGCGGGGCCAAATTTTACTTTGAAATCTTATAATTGTTTTCCCTTACCTATCTGAAAACTCGAGTGCCGTTTAAAAGGGCGATTGTATGAATTAGTTTTAGACTCGTAGTCTCTTTTTCGTTATTCATAAGAATGGTCGACTTATTTCAATCAGCTGAATAGGATATAAGGAATAAGATAGGTAAAGGGTATGTGGGTTAAGGGAGATAACTTCATAGTGATTTTGGTGAATTTGGCGTCAGACCTAGTAACTCATCACAAGACATTTGCTTTATTGGTATTAGAATGATACTGAAATAATATGCATAAGTATTAGCAAGGACTTTCAATATACAGTTAGTAACATCGTGAAATTGACATTCATCTAAATCAAAACCATTCCAAATCGCTCAGCGCTCCATTCATTCCAAACACTCATACCATTCAAAACCGCTGAAACCCATTGAAAAATATATAGAATCAACGTCATTAAAATAAATTTGGATAGAGAAAAATCGCAAGTTGACCGTCATATTTCAAATTGTGAGCGTCTAAAAGGTTCTTGAAGAAATAGGAAGCTATCTATAGAACTTGTATGCATATTTTATCAAAGGGAGGTAATCAATATCGCTAATTTTGTTCAACCTGAATAAAATTTTCGATATTGGATTACTTTCCATTAAATTTACTCAAAACTCGCTCAACACACTCAATCGATTTCATTCCTAAACCATTCCAAAATCATTCACCTTGTCAATTTCATGATGTTGTTAACTGTACATATTTATGAGTATAGTCAAGGTCTTTGGTGTAATTCTGCTTCCATTTTATTTTATATATGAGTTACGCGTGTATATAACATTTCCGTCCTGATAGCTCATGAAAAATATCATTTTTGAATAACTCTGAATTCTGTTTGAATGTTGGAGACTTTCATAACCTTCAGTGGTTTGATTCTATTTTGATTACCTTTTTTTCAAATCTTGAGATGTTAAAGCCAGTGGAGCCATACAGCCCCTTTGTTTTTGATAATGCAATGTAATCAGCATCTTCACGAGTCAAGGGGTATCGAATTGATAGCTTCTTCTCGATAAGTAAAACGTTCGTAACCCTTGGCTCGACAAGATGTGTAATCAGGGTCATTAAAAAAAGTTTAACAAAAGAAAATCTTTCAAATCAAATGCTACAACTACTGCTCGTCCACAACAGTTTGAACAAAGTGTAGTTTCAGCATTTAGGTCGCCCCCCCAAAAATGTACATGTTTGAAAACCCATTACTATATATTTTGAGAAAATGATTTTCAAAGTTTCCACTATATAACATATAGAACAAGAGGCCATTGAGGGCCTGAATGGCTCCACTGGTTTCAACATCTAAAGATTTAAAGGGGGATATTGAAAATATAGAGTAATGGAAGTCAGCATCATTCAGACTTAACTCAAGCCCTAACCTGCCCACTCATATTCTGGTAAAGTTTCATTGAAATTGGCCCAGTGGTTCAGGTGGAGATAACTTTCAAAGATTTCAGAAATAAGCCCCTCCCCCCCCTGCCCCGCCCTTTTTTATGGGCCAATCGGAATTTCATGAACAATTTTAGGCCAGTGGAGCTAAACAAGAGGACCAAGATGGTCCTAGATCGCTCACCTGAGTCTCTATGACCCCTGGGACATCACATTAATTAGATAGGCAGATGTCAAAAAGAAGATAATTGCCCAAATCAATATCATGGAACGTTTTCAGCGAAGAGCAAGACAGATATGCCTTTTTGCTCTTTGATTCATTTTTTACCTTTCGTGCTCATAAGAGATAAAGGGATGCGCCCGGGTGGACCCCAAATATGACCAAAGGGTCTTGATATGAACAAACTTGGTAGGGGCCCACAAGATGATGCTACATACCAAAAATGAAAGCAGTGTGCCCTCCGGTTTCGAGTTAAGAAGATTTTAAAAGATTTTCGCTCTTTGATTCTATGTAAAAAGGGTTGCGCCCGGTTGAGCCCAAATATGATCCCAGGGTCTTGATATGAACAAACTTGGTAGAGGTCCACTAGATGATGCTACATACCAAATATGAAAGCTGTCTGCCTTCTGGTTTCAGAGAAGACTTTTGAAGATTTTCATTTTTTACCCTTCGTGCTCATAAGAGATAAAGGGATGCACCCGTGCAAAGCCCAAATATGACCCAAGGGTCTTGTTATGAACAAACTTGATAGAAGCCCACTAGGTGATGCTACACACCAAATATTTAAGCTATCTGCCATCTGGTTACAGAGAAGAAGATTTTTAAAGATTTTCGCTCTTTGATTCTATGTAAAAAGGGTTAGGCCCGGGCAAAGCCCAAATATGACCCCAGGGTCTTGATATGAACAAACTTGGTAGAGGTCCACTAGATGATGCTACATACCAAATATGAAAGCTGTCTGCCTTCTGGTTTTAGAGAAGAAGATTTTTAAAGATTTTCATATTTTCACCCTTTTTGTTAAGGGTAAAGGGAAAGTTAAGGGTGGATTTCATCTATTTGAACAACTTTAGTAGAGCTTGACCCAAGGAACATCCCTGCCAAGTTTCATCAAGATTGGCCCACTGGTTTAGGAGGAGAAGATGTTTAAAGAAATTGTGGACGACAGACGACGGACATTCTACGATCCCAATAGCTCACCTTGAGCACTTCATGCTCAGGTGAGCTAAAAAGATAAGAAGAGTTATGATTCTCCTCAATCAGATGTATCCACCTAGGAAGTTTCATGATTCTAGTTTTAAGGATATGTTCTGGACAAACAAGAGGGCCATAATGGCCTTTCATCGCTCACCTGAGTGAACTGTCCAAAACTCTTTGATTTGATCCCGTGTTTTTGACCCCACTTGACCTAATTTCGAACTCGTCTGAGATTTTATCAAGATAAACATTCTGATCAAATTTCAGGTGTATCAGGCAAAAAATGTGACCTCTAGAGTGCATACAGACTTTTTCTAAGATTTGACACCATGACCTTGTTTTAGACCACACTTGACTTTATTTCAAACTCGCCTGATATTTAATCAGGATAATCAATATGACCGAATTTCAGGTTGCTCGTGCAAAAAATGTGACCTCCTGAGTGCATACAAGGTTTTTCTAAGATTTGACCCATGACCTAACAGTAGTTTAGATCCCAATTGAACTAATTAAAACTCATCTTGGATTTTATCAAGACAATCATTCTGACCAAATTTCAGGCCGATTGGGTAAAAAATGTGACCTCTAGTCAAAATACAAGGTTTTTCCAAGATTTGACTGAGTGACCTAGTTTTTGAACTTGTCCGAGATTTTATCAAGACAATCATTCTGACCAAATTTCGGGCAAAAAATGTGACCTCTAGAGTGCATACAAGGTTTTTCAAAGATTTGACCCGTGACCTAGTTTTTGACCCCTGTTGACCCAATTTAGAACTCATTCGAGATATTATCAAGGCAATCATTCTCACCAAATTTCAGGTTGATTGGCCAAAAAATATGGCATCTAGAGTGCATACAAGGTAAATGTTGACGACTGATGACATCCACCTAACCATAAAAAGCTCACCTTGAGCACTTCGTGCTCAGGTGAGCTAAAAAGAGGTCTACGGATAGATTGATCAAACTTACAACAAGCCCAAAGCAAGATTACAAAATCTAGTTATCGAAGCACTCTTTTACCTATGTTAGGTAATTTTCAAATGAATTTACAATTTTTAGGACTATTTTAACCAGTCTAGCTCTATTTTTCCCCACAATCATAAAGAAGAATCCAGGCAGTCTAGGCTAAGATCAGACTGCACCCTTGTGCAGTCTGATCTTAGGCGATACTGTCTTAAATAAGAGGGCCTTTGGCCCTGGTCCGCTCACCTGAGTCGAAGCACCTGAAGGTAACTTGCATAGTTTAGGACAAGATGTTGTTTAAAGAAATTGTTGAGGGATGCCAGATGACAACCAAAGGACGGAAGCTGGACAAAGGGTGATCACAGTAGCTCACATGAGCACTTTGTGCTCAAGTGAGCTTACAAAATAGTTCAAATGTTAAAATTGACCCAAGTACTACCCTCTCCCTCTGTTGCCTCGCACCTGGTGGCCCAACAGTCATAAATAGCTGTTTAAATTAAGTTCTATTAGCTGATTATCCTATATCAAATGAAAGAGCTGTAGGAATTCTAGTTCAGTAGAATTTTTAACAATTGTTAAATTCACCACAAAGCTCTACCCCCTCCCCTTGGGTCTCTGCCCCTGGTCACAAAACAATCATGACTATATCTATTTTGGTTAACGTTTATGAGGCTAATGACTCATGCCAAATTTAGAGCCTGTAAGGTTCCTACTTCATCATCAGAAGGTTTAAAATTTCAAAATTGACCCGAATATTACCCTCTCCCCCAGTGCTCTTCACTTGGTAGCTAAACATTCATGGTTATAGCTACGTAAAATAGGGTCTATGAGCTGATCATCTTTGTCAAATATAAAGGTTGTAGGGATTCTGGTTCATTATCAGAAGAAGGTTATGGATTTAATTTTTTTAACTAAGTACTACCCCTTCCCCCCGGTGGCTCCACACCTGGTGGCCCAACAGTTATGAGTTTAGCTATTCTAATTATGGTCCATATACTGATCATCCTTGCCATTTTTCAAGTCTGTAGGGCACAATCATGGTTTATCAGAAGAAGAAGAAGGTTAAAGGATTAAGAATTGCTCTTAAAACTACCCTCCCGCCCCCTGGTGCTCTGCACCTGGTGGCCAAATATTCATGATTTTAGCTTTTTTAGATAGGGTTTAGGAGCTGATCATTCATGTCAAATATAAAGGCTGTATGGATTCTGGTTCATCAGAAGAAGACAGTTAAAGATTTCAAAATTTTCAACAAAGAACTATCCCCTTCCGCACCTGGTGGCCCAACAGTCATGATTTTAAGTATTTTAATTTAGGTTTAAGAGCTGATCATCCATGCCAATTTTCAAGTCTGTAGGGCTCCTGGTTTCCGAAGAAGAAGGTTAAAGATTACAAAATTTACCCCAAGCACTACATCCTCCCCCCTGGTGCTCCACACCTGGTGGCCCAACAGATTTGATTTTAGCTATTTTAATTCAGGTCTATGAACTGATCATCCATGCCAAATTTCAAGTCTGTAGGACTCCTGGTTGAGAAGAAGAAGAATTTTTAAGATTTTCTTAAAATTTCACCTTTGGTTGCCATAGCAACCAGGGTTTTTCATGGATTTCAATTCTTTTAGCCATTTTTGAAGGGGATTACCTAAGGAACATTTCTGTAAAATTTGGCATTAATTGGCCAAGTAGTTTAGGGGAAGATGTCGTTTAAAGAAATTGTTGACTGACGCCAGACGACGACTGATGGACGGACGAAAGGTGATCACAATTGCTCAGGTGAGCTAAAAACTGTCTTCAGCAGGAACATGCCATCAACAATAGGAGAAGGTTAAGATAACAAATGTGCTTCCCTATAAAACAAGAGGCTCAAGAGGGCCTGTATCGCTCCACTGGCATAAAAATCTCAAGATTTGAAAGAGAGATATTGAAAATAGAAGGTAATGAAAGTTAACAGCATTCAGAAGGAATTCCAACTTTTTCTAAGTTGAAACTGACTGATGAAGGAATGATCTTATTGAATTAATATGTAAAATTACAAGGAAGAAAAGTATTTAGATATCATTTGAAACAAGAGGACAAGAATGGCCCTAAACCGCTCACCTGAATTTTATTGATCCAGTGGATCTCATCCAATCCAAATTTCTTGAACAACTTTAGAAGAGGGTCACTCAAAGAACATTCTGGTAAAGTTTCATTGAAATCAGCCCCATGGTTTAGGAGAGGATGTAGTTCAAAGATTTTGGTGTCAAAATAAGCCCCAACCTGCCAAGCCCATATTTAGGGGTCAATAATTTTTTTTTTGAACATTTTTAGAAGAGGGTGGCCCAAGGAACATTCTGGTAAAGTTTCATTGACATTGGCCAAATGGTTCAGGAGGAGATGTCATTTAGAGATTTCAGGGTCAAAATAAGCCCCGCCCTGCCCCGCCCTTATTAGGGGGGTCAATCCAAATTTCTTGAAAACTTTAGAAGAGGGTCACCCAAGGAACATTCTGGTAGTTTCATTGAAATCGGCCCAATGGTTCAAGAGGAGGTGTCGTTCAAAGATTTCGGTGTCAAAATAAGCCCCGCCCTGCCACTCTCAAATTTAGGGGTCAATCCAAATTTCTTGTACAACTTTAGCAGAGGGTCACCCAAGGAACATTCTGGTAAAGTTTAATTGAAATCGGCCCAACGGTTCAGGAGGAGATGTCGTTCAAAGATTTCTTTGTCAAATAAGCCCAGCCCTGCCACGCCCATATTTGGGGGGTCAATCCAAATTTCTTGAACAACTTTAAAAGAGTGTCACCCAAGGAACATTCTGGCCAAGTTTAGTCAAAATCCATTGGTTTAGGAGGAGAAGATGTTTAAAGAAAAGTTTACGCACGGACAGAAGGATACATGACAGACACCCTGCCATGACAATAGCTTTGGCTTTTGGCCAGTGGAAAGTGGTCTTTTACCCCCTACTAGTGCTTGTTACTAATGAAAAGCCAATGTCCATCAAAGGGCCATTATTCTGTCAAAATTCAAGGGATCACAACCAAAATTTTACTTGCACATCTCTGCTTGATACTGATGGCATCTGCAAAGTTTGAATGAAATCCTCCTAGGAGTGCTGAGAAATTGAGCGGACAAAAAAAAGCTTCAGACGGACCTCAGACACTAACCGACAAGCTGACTCCTTTATACCCCAAAACATAGTTTGAGAGGTATAATGAGGTGTAAAGGGCCTCATTTACTAATATTTTCCTGCTTTTTGAAATCTGAGACTGATCCAAGATCTAGAGGATGCACAAAAAAAAATCTTATGCACAAGAAATTATGGTGTTAAAGTGAGAAATTTCTTGTTGTTAGCAGTTTTGACATTTTTCACAAAATAATGGTGGGAAAGGAGAAATTAAATAAACAAAGTTTGTTTCAATTAATTTTTTTGTAAAGAACATTTTCACAAATATAAAATCAAAGGGACATATAATTCAGGCACCTAATATAAATAGGAAAACTGAATGTCTCTTTATTATTCCCTTACAACATAAAGCAAATTCTAATCAATAGAAAATTGTCATTTTATTAGGCCTATTTGTCACTGACACATTTGTTGGCCTAAAATTATCTCTTTTTTTAACTCAACATTCTTAAGAATTTACTAAAAATCCTTATTTAAACATACGTGACTTGTCACGCAAAAAAGGAAGATCTGGGTAGTGTGCAAGATGCCGACCCTAGTCAGACTGTGCGAACTTTGCAGGTTGACTATGGTAAAACATTTTCCCACTGACCTGATTTTCTGAATCTAGAAAGATCAATCTACCTTTCTGTGGAAGAATTTTTGAAATGGGACTTCTGGTTGACCTGTACTAAAACCAATCTCTATTCCAAACAACTATTTTTCAGACTTCCAAGATGTTCCCTTTTTGTGTGATGGGTCACATGTATATTTAAACTTAAATGGCACAAACAAGAGGACTATGCAGGTTCTTAATCATTCACCTTGTCTCCTAGTCTCCTGCCAACGCATATTGAATTCCCAAGAAACAAAATATAATGACCATTAATGACCCCCTTGAATGAAAATAAAGCAATTGTCATTAAGTCTCCTTTTCCTGTGTTTTTGCACAGAATGCTACTAAATTCAAAAAGGTAGACCGAAAAACATTTTTACCAAGTTTCATAACGATTTTGCCATATTTATGGCCTCAAGATTCTAAACACCTAAATGTTTACAGCTGATGCAACATGAAGGAGTGTGTATTGAGGGGTCAGTGCAAGACATTTATTTAAAGATATTTATTCATAGGCACTTACAATAGTGTTGTGCTGACCCCTTAATATATTCATTGTGATCAATTTGTGCATACATAGATCACTTTGTGCTCAGATTGGATTAAAGTCTTTCACATTTTATTAATATCAATTATCTTTTGCATGCATTTACAGTAGATGAATATAGCATAGTTAATCAGCAGCTTTAATCTCATTGTGGAGTAAATACTCTTTCGAGTAGGATAAAAGTTTTATCATCCTTGGTCCAGAAGAATAACAAAAGGTTAGCTTATTGTATACATTTCAAAACTACTTACATAAATATACATACACCAACTACATACATCAACTATAAATTCATACAAGTTTGCCTTTAACATTAATTCTAAACAGGTTCATGCCCATCTCAATAGTATTTCAGTTTCATACTGGTAGGTAGTGTGCATACTGTAACTTATCTTATAACTGCACAAATATCCGTGTGATAACATCCCATATGATATTTTTATGGTATCACATAGTTATTTTTACAACAATGATATAATGCGTTATTTTTAGAAACTTGCATTTCAGTTAGAAACTTCAACAAAAACAAGACAAATAGGGGTTATAAGATAATATAATATGTATTAAGTGTATTGTATGAAAAAATATCTAACTCGGTTGTGAGAATCGATAATTGTCTTGGCAGAGCCTCCACAATTTATCAATTCTCCCAACCTCGTTAGATATTTTTTTTTGCATACAAAACACTAAATACGTATTATATATTTCTCACATCAAGTCCAAGTGACGTTTCAGCTCAGTATTAATCCTTGTAATGCTGAATAAACTTTGGTTAAAAATTGTCAGCAAAATCAAAGGGCAAAAAGCACCAAAAGTACCGACTGTAGGTCAATTTTTATTTGAAAAAACTAAATCTATTGACAATTCTGGTTTGAAAGTGAGAAACAGGTGGTGTAGACTAACATCAAACTGCACATAGGCTAATGTTTGTCTATAGCTCCTGCCAAAGCAGAGATTTTCTGGGTTCAGCATGACAAGGGTTAAGATCAGTGACTGATGGTCCAACAGAAATTAAAATGTTATCTGTGTGATCTTAGGCAAGGTATTTCACAGCCCTGGTCTAAAAATGGGTTTGTTTGTTTAAATGGGGTCTTATGCTGCTTTTAACAAATTTTCAGCCATCTCTCATAGGTCTACAACCTCGACGGGTAGCTAATACTTAGTACCTATTTTCAGAAGTAAAATATGAACCAAATTGATGTCTTTTAGTTTTTTCTCTTAAATTTGAGGTCAAGTTCCTCTAAACAATAATTCCAAAGATTGCTTAAAGGAAATCGGCCTAAAATAAGAAAAAAGACTCATAAGAATGATAGTGGAAAGGTTACCTTTTTAAGGATGTGTTGAAACTTGATTTAAGCAGAGGTAAGCCCCATTCATACAAAATATCGATTCACATCAGTTAATACAAGCATACTATCTTTGTATACAGAGGGTTCAGCAAAAGACAGTCCATAGTGTTTATATACAATATACAGTAAAACCTGTATTAAGCGACCACCTATGGAACCACCAACAAGAGCAACGCTGGGCGTGGCATAATACGCCCGAAGCTCAGAAATAAATGGGTGATGTTTTGAACTTTTTATTGATCCTTAGGATGTTTTTTCTAGCAAACACTAAAGTATATTGTATTTATTATGAAGGTAGTGTTTGTTTTGTTTTGTTTTCCTATTTGTCTTTGGGAAAATTTGTTTTGAGGCAATTAAAGAACTGTGGAATACTTATGGATATCATCACTATTCTTCAAATAATATGTACCGGAGTACTACTAAAATATTCACATGTTCGTATGTTTTACATACATGTGAAGTTTCAACATCGTAGTCCTTGTATTTTGAAAGTTATGGACCGGACATGAATTTGCAAACTGAATCAAACAAAGGGCAATAACTAAAAAAATTGTAAATGGTAGAGTTAGGGTTATTGCGCTCTGCACATCCTAGCTATGAGATCTATACACCTGTGACGTTTCAAGACCATAGGCCTTATAGTGTCAAAGTTATGGACCAGACACGAATTTGCTAACTGAATCAAACAAAGGGCAATAACTCAAAAATTACAAATGGTAGAGTTGTGGCTCAAAAATTATAAATGTTAGAGTTAGGGTTATTGCGCTCTGCACATCCTAGCTATGAGATCTATACACCTGTGAAGTTTCAAGACAGACGATGCAGATGATAACAAAATACGACCCTTCGGGGAGAATCGCCCCTTAGTACATGTTTCTTCTACAAATTATTAACATTTTTTTCATTGGATGTTTATGTCATTGCTAATTTCTTGATATTCCTAATAATCTCAATGAGACTGATGATTCTAATGAGTTTTATCAACAAAGTACTTCTTTCCAATATTTTTAGACCAGTTATATGTATTTTTTTCAGATATTTTGTTTTAAAGAACGGCATTTTGTAAGTGGTAGCTTAATAAAAATGGTTGCTTAATAGATGTGGTCACTTGAGCAAGATTGACTGTACATAATTTAATTGTCCTTCCTCCTTTACAGTTGTATAAAAATAGCTATGTACTCAAAAATGTTTTCATCTTTATGAAACTTATTTTTCAGCCAATCAGAATGCAAGACTATATTAAATTAAATAACAAGTCTATCAATTATGTTGCTGATGATGCTCATCTCATATCAAACATAAATATTTCATTTTTTTTAAGATAGCTCCATCAATTCACATGCATTCTGATTGGCTGAAAAATTGGTCTTATTTCTCAATGAAAATAATTTTGAATATGTAGCTATTTTGTATGCTCCCACAAAAAGTATTCCCTTAAGAAACCATTCATTAAAGACGAATCATAGCATTTTTGGTTTCATGATATTAAATTATAAGATATGAATAGATTATTTCTTGATTTCATATCTTTAATATAAGGCAACAGGGTCCAGTTTCATCAAAACATTGAAGACATATTTTTGTCTTACTGATGATTTCCTAAATATGTGTCAAGTCATTGGTAAGACAAAAATGCGTCTTATGGTAGTGGACCCGTAATAGTTCCGCAACATTTCGGCACTCATGGACTTTCGCAATGTCAACCAAAGTTTCCTAATGAAAATCATTAGGAAACCTTGCTTAACACTGTTAAAATTCATTTAAGTCCTATACCAAAAAAACAGGCAATTTAAGTCTTTAAGGTAGTGGTCCTTTAATAGTTCTGCAACATTTCAGAAGCAATGAACTTTAAAAATATTAATCAAGGTTTCCTAATGATTTCATTAGGATGATACTATCAGGGAGGGTGCTATTATAAGGAGAAATACTGTACATTGCCTGCTTTCAACTAAATAAACATGGGGACAACTTTTCAAAACTTGTTGAAATATTCTCAAAAATTGGCAAATTTGAGCTTGGTACATGTATTTAGAATGGCCCAGCATAAATCAGTTTTTAATGCCTTTGAAAATATTGGCTATACAACAGTTTCATCAATATTTGTGCTAGTGATTAGTGAAGTATCTGGTTTACTATTTTAAAAGCAAAAGTTAACTTAAATCTTTATCATTCAAATTATGAGCAAGATTAAATGTAATCTTATGTAGGATTAAGTTTAAAGACAAAGCCGAAATTTAATGTGATATTTACAAAAGGCTTCATCAGAGAAACTTTCATCACAGAAGCAACAATAAAATTGTGGAGCATTTTTGTCCCAATGTTTAGACTGGTGCCTCACCAGTTCATCCATCTTACGGAATTTGATGTTGCATGTCTTGCATTTTAAACGACATAACATACCACTATGTGTTCTCCTATGTACTAATTCAGAAAGTCTGTCTGGGAAAGGCTTACGACAAATATCACACTTGAACAGCTTACATGAAACCACTTTTGAGCCACTGCCTTTAACTTTAATCATCCCATCACTCGGTTTATGTTGTGCGTATCTGTTGCCCTCTATCTCATTATACAATGGGGTTACAGGTTCTTTTTTAACAACACTCTGGATTACTTTGTCTGATTCCAACAGTAGGTTTGGTGTATTCATTTTACCATTGGATTTATGTTGTGTAAATCTACCATCTTTTACTGTACTATTTGATGCTACGGGATCATGTATTACATAATTATTCTCAGTAACTGTGTCTGAATCAATAGTAAGGCTTGGTGTAATTATTTCAACATTACATGTCTGATTTGCAAATGTACCATCTTTTACCCTATTGTTTAATGTGGTTATATATTCTTGTTTCAAATCATCATTCCTTGTAAATTTGTCTGAAGTTATGAATTTAATGAGATCTTCTTGTTTCACATAAATTTTTTCCAAAACTTTATCTGAATCAGTTAAGGATGTTGTGGTTCTCTTACTACATGTTTGTTTCGTAAATATACCATGTTCTATGGAATTATCTATTGGGGTAACATTATTGTGTCCCATATTATTTATGTAAGTAACTTTGGCTGAATCACTTAGAGGGTTTTGTTTAGGGTTTTGTTTAATCATCCTAACATTGCAAGTTTGATGTGTAAATCTACCATTTTCAACTGATTTATTAGATGGGTTTCTAGGTTCTTGCTTTACATCATTACTCCCTGTAACTTTGTCCGAAATACTAAGTGGACTTGGTGTAATCATTCCAATACCACATGTTTGGTTAGCAAATCTACCATCCTTTACTGAATTGTTAAATGGGGTTACATGTTCCTGACTCAAATCATTACTCTTGGTAGCTTTGTCTGAATCACTCAGAAGATTAATCTTTCTTCCAATGCTTGTATGTTTTGTAAATCTTCTGTCTTCTACTGGATTGTTAAATGAAGACTGATTTCCATGATTCATATCAATATTCTCTGGAACTGCATCTGCAACACTCAGTAGGTCTGGTTTGATATCTTCTAACTGATAGGCATTATTTTCAATTTTGATTTCGTGAGACTCAAAAGACTGGTTGTTTATTTGAGTGAAGAAGGGGCTACTTGAATTTACATCAGAATGTGGTTCAACTTCACACTCTGATTTTACAGCAGCATTTAAAACACTTAATGACCTCTCTGGATTATTTTCTGGACAAATATCTGATTCACTCACTGGGGGAGATGTATCTTCATTCTGGTAAGTGTTACAGAGACTTGAAGAATTATGTTGACTTTTTTCAGTTTTTTCCATCAAGTCATAAGGATTAAACTTATTTTCTGTATGTGTATAAGCATCATTTTGACTTATATGTGCATTTGCATTTTCATTCATGCTGGCATTTGTTACATTTGTAACACTACTTTGAGAGTAGTAAATTCGCCTTGCAAGTTTATTCACACTGTTACTGTTTCTTCCAACTATTATCATGCGAAGTGTTTTCTGGGTTATGGTATGCACATTTTTTTGTGATAATGGGTTTTTTTCAGGTTTCTCAGTTACACCAGCCTCTGTTTGAGACTCTGGTTCTTCAGATTTAGGTTCATTATTGATATCCTGGGGATGGTTTCCTTTTTCAGGAAGGCTTATAAAAGATTTCTTTTTATAAGCTACAGATGTTTGGTTTGAATCATCTGATGACCCATCAGTTGAAAAACAGCTTTTAACACTTGGATCTCTTGTGGATGTTGATGCTGAAGTTTCAACATTTTCAGGCATATCAAAACGTACTTGATTTGGCCTTATATATGTTTCATTGAAATTACCATGACAGCTTCCTTCATTTGAAGAGCAAGCCTCAGATGCAAATGCATCAGCAACTGGAATATGAACCTTATTTTGCAAAGGCCTACCACTGGACAAGATACATGTACCTTGAAAGTTATTGATTTCACTTGATGTTTTATCAAGATTAGAAAAAGATATTTCAGCACTTATTTTGCAAGATTTTTCTTTTGGATGAAGATCCTCATTTCTACTTGTAGGGGAGACTTCAGCAGGTCCCACATCAAGACTAGTCTCAATATCAAGGATTCCTTTGGGCTTTTTGGAATTGACTTTTGCACCCTGGCAGTGTCCATGAGTATAAAAATGTTCTATTAGTCTTTTTTTCTGGAGGAAATGCTTGTTACATGTCTTGCATTTATGAGGTTTTTGAGAACTTGAAATTAACAAGCAATAGTCAGCAGCCATTTCAAGGTTAATTACTTCACTACATAAAAAACAAAACACATCTGACTTATTCCTAGCAAAGAGAGCAATGGTATCTTTCCATTCTTCATATGAATCAAACTCTGTCTTGAAATGTATGCATTCATTTGTATTATGGTGGGCTTTAGAGTGGTCTTGGAGATCAGGTAACCTGATAAATGACTCTCCACAATGTTTACAATAATATGAACTTTCGATGCGGAAAATAGAAGCATGCTTCTCCGAAATATGGCATTCTAATTGTTTCTGGTCCTCAAAAGTACAATAGCAGTATTTACATACTTCTTGACGATTCTCATGAGTGAGAATGTGCCACAAATATGTCCCAATTTTATAAAATAATTTTCCACAGTGTGGACATTTATGCTTCTTAAGTTCATGTACTTTTAAGTGCTCTTCAAGTTTACTATACTTTTTAAAGGAAATATAGCAAATGGCACAGCTAAATTCATGAGTCAGCATGTGACTCCTATAAGATTTACTATCAGTATTGAATTCAAGTTTACAGTGATAGCATGAATACTTTGCATGCCATCTACCATTATGTATCTGTAGTGACATCCTACAATTAAAATGGACTCCACATACTAGACAACATACTGTTTTTGTGGAGTCTTTTGTAATTTTTATGTGGCTTTTGTTATTTCTTTGACATGAATAGTTTTCAGCTTGGCTAATATGATAGTTGTGTTTTCCTTCATAAGATGGGATGATACAGCCTCCAACGCATTGAGGTTGATATATCTTCTTCCTCTTTCTCTTGCGTTTACCCAAAATACCATGTTTATTATTGTAATGGATAATCAATGATCTCTTATCTGGGAAAATATTATTACAATCTTTGCACTTCCATCTTGATTCAGAAACATGGACAGTTTTGTGAGCTGCAAGACTTTTCTTTAAATGAAACTTTTTTTGACAAAGAAGACATTTGAATTTATTGAATCTCATGTGATTTATCATTTTTTGTTTACTCATAAATCGAGCATTGCATAATTTACATGCATACCTTTTGTTGTGAACTGCCATGTGAGATTCATAGCAGAATTTGTGTTCAAACATTTTAAAGCAGTAGGTGCATTTGTTTTGGTATGTCAATTTATGCATATCATCTTTGTGAGCTATCAATGAATGGCTAGAATTAAACTTTGCACTGCATACCTCACAGTTATAGCTATAGTTATGTGTTCTGCTGTGATAGGTTAAAGAGATTTTACAACTGAATTTAGCAAAGCACTCTTGGCACCGTAAAAATTCTCCTTTCTTCTCTTTGTTTAAATTTGTTCTGAGCATAAGTTTATTCCTAAAAATATTACATTTATAATGCAAGTTATCCCTGTGAGTTTTTTTATGATGTACTAAGCCTAATCTAGTTGTGAATACCAAGCCACATTTTTTACATCTTAGATCAAATGCTTTCTTGCACTTGTGAGTTACAGAGTGTTTTTTAAGAGCCCTTTTGGTAGTAAAACGTTTTCCACATTGAAGGCAAAGAAAGATAAGCTTTCCCTGGACACGATGCAAAAAGCTGTGTCGTTTCATATAACTCTTTGCAATCTTGAAACCACATGTCTTACAATCAAGACTGGTTGTCATTTGATCTGTAATGTCATTACTTCTTTTAATTTGGCATTTACCACATTTTTTACTTTGGTGATATTTCAAAGATCTTTCGCTAGATAATATCTTACTGCATGTCAAACATTTCCAGCTGTTTTTATCAATGTGAATTTGCTTATGAATAAAGAAAGCATCAATGTTTCCAACAGGCATTTCACAAAATTCACACCAATTCTTTTCCAGATGCAACATATCTGCTTCTTTGCATTTTACCTCATGAAATAAATAAGATTTTCTGTTTGGAAATATTTCATCACAAACCAAACATTTCCAACAACCTTTAGCTATGTGAATCTTACGGTGATTACTTAAGGATTGCTTGTCTGAAAAAGTCAAATCACAAAAGTTGCATTTGGGACATCTTTCAGGGCAAGTCTCTGTGTGAGACTTTAGCATATCATGGTCTAAAAACTGACTGGAGCATGACAAGCATTTCCAGGTATTCTTTCCTGTATGGAACTTTTTGTGCTGTTTCAATTGGATTTCATTGATGAATCCTTTATGACAAAAGCCACATTTAAAGAGGTTATATCTGCCAATCTTATGTTTTTTCCTCCTGTGAGAATGTAATAGATTTAAGCTTGGAAAAATTTGTCTACAAACAAGACACATCCATTTGTTTTGACCAATGTGGAACTTTCTTCTTCTACATTTATGTTCATGAGTGGAAAAAGAATTCTGGTCAGGAAGAATTTCCCCACAAACCAAACATTTCCAACAGTCTTTAGCTATGTGAATCTCTTTGTGATATATGAAGGATTGCCTACTTGGAAAAGTTGCATCACAAAATTTGCATCTTTTTTGGCAACATTTCTTATGAGTCTTCAATGTATCGATGTCTGGAAAAAGACAATAGCATGACAAGCATTTCCAAGTATTTTTTGCAATATGTACCTTATTATGTGTTGTCAAAAGGCCTTCAGTAGTAAAACCCTTATCACAAAAGTCACATTTGAAGAGTTTACCTGATTTCACTTTATGACTTGCTCTCCTGTGACGATTTAATAAACTTAAGCTTGAAAATACTTGATCACATATAACACATTTCCATGTGTTTTCACTGATGTGAAACATGTAATGAATGTTCAAACTTTTTCTTATAGTAAAAGTTTTCTCACAAAACTGACATTTATATCTTTTACCCTTATGTCTTTCCACTCTATGGGTAGATAAAAGGGTTCTGCTTAAAAAGATCTCATCACAAATTTCACATTTCCAAGTTCTCATGGCTTCATGATACTTCATGTGTTTGTTCAAACACCGTTTAAATGCAAAGTTTTTACCACATATGCTACAAATATATGTGTCTTTATTTCCAGGGGTTTTGTCACTTTGTACAGAGCCAAGACTTCTTCTTAAATGAGAATCACTACTCAAATGAGATATTAATGAAGCATTGCTTGCAAATATCATCCCACACTTCAGACATTTCCACTGGTTTTCAGCAATATGCTCAGGGTGTCTTCTCATATGTGCTCTTAAAGACGGTTTGGAGGAAAATGATGCATAACATAATGAACATGTAACTGGCATTAACTTAGTATGGGTCTTTATGTGAGAAACAAGAAAATGACTATGCTTGAAAGTTTTAGAACAAAAAACACATTTAAAATTTCTATCACTAGAATGCAACTGAGTATGCATTTTCAAAGTTGCCTTTGTTTTCAATTTTCTCCCACAAACCTTGCATTCAAATAATTTTTCCCCTGAATGGTCCTTTAAATGATATTTCAAAAGACTTTTATAAGCAAACTCTTCCCCACAAGTATCACAAGTATAGGGTTGTCTCCCTTCATGAACTAATTTGTGACCATCAAGGTTGGATTTCTTTTTGAAACACTTCCCACAAACCTCACATCGGAATGGATCCAGATGCACACGGTTATGCATAGCAAGAGAGGCTTGATTGAGAAACAGTTGATCACATTTATGACACTTTACTAAACTCTTATGACCTTTTAAACTATGAGCCTTCAAGTGGCCAGACAAGCAATGTTTGGTAGTGAATTGTTTTCCACATTCATCACACAAGAACATTTGTTTTGTTACACTTGATTGTTTGTCTCTCACATGTGTATCACAGTTCTCCATATCTAGTATTTGTTGTTCCTTCTCTTCAGTAGCTGCCATTTCTATGTGCTCTGGATGGCCATTTTCCACAGAATCAGACATTTTACTTCTTGTGACCTAGACAGTTCAATATGCAATGGTTTTGGCTGGCTGCCCTTAAATATGATTCTTGACTTATTCTATAAAATAGAAATAATGTTCCAATGAACAGCATCCACTCCCCTAGTGTAGTCTCTCAATAAATTTCAAGAATGTTTAACACAAACTTGGACTGCAACATCATCATCTTGCTTTCAAATCAACTGAACCATTGTAGTCCGTATCAATACCTGAAATAAAGTTATCTTTGTCTTTACAAATACCTCAACCAGTGTTGTAGGTGTCCATACCAAAATCTCAACCGGTGTTGTCTTTGTCCATACCAAAACCTCAACCAGTTTTGTCTGTGTCCATACCAAAACCTCAACCAGTGTTGTCTTTACCGATATAAAAACGATATAAAAACCTCAATTAGCGTTATCCATACCAATACCTCAACCAGTGTTGCCTGTGCCCATACAAAAATCACAACCAAAGTTGTCTTCGTCTACACCAAAATCCTCAACCATTGTTGTCTGTGTCCATACCAAAACCTCAACCAGTGTCGTCTTTGTCAATACCAGAATCCCAATATTGCAAAGCTGTTATTGACTGAAACAAGATTAAGATGTGATTTAATCCAACCATCAATACAAGACAATTTAATCCTTGTCATGCTAGATAAATTCCTATGCAAAATTACTCTTAAATCCAAGTGCTGCAGGCAGTAAATAAACTTATTGCAAGTCAGTATTTATTATGAAAATAGAATTTTTCAACTCTGGTTTGAGAAGGAAAATCAGTTGTAACACATATTTGCAGGCTGTTCTTGGTCTATTCCTTCTGCCCAAGCACGATTACTCTTGGTTCAGCATAACAAGGATTTAGAGAGATTTTTGAGTGAAGGCTCCTTCTACTAGTTTTTCTATTGATCCATCATATTTTCATTAGGAAAGATCAGCGATGCTAATGACCACATGAATTTCCTGTTATGGTTTTGGGCTCAGTTACATAAACAAGAACATTAGCATTTACAAGAGGATTTTGAGGTCCGGAGACGCTCTATTGACAACATGAACTGTAAGTGACAAGTATTATTCAAGTGCTAGATAGTATCAGCCATTCAAGGTTGACATTTATTGGGTTTAACCCCATAATATTATCTAGTCACACTCTGGTGGCTTGAGCAGGTTGACAACTAAAATAGCCTATTAAATTGATACCATTGTCATGATTTGTTTGTTGGTAGCACATCAGCTTATCAATCAAAAGGTCCCAGGTTCGATCCCTGATGGTGGCACTCATCCTTTTTGACTATTTGTCTCCAACCAATGGGTTGATTATCATAGACCTGTGTGGGATAGCAGCTGAAGGTGAGGAAAGGATGTAATGGTAGTGAGAAATACCAGGAATCCATCAGATATGGGGTTGATTATTTGAAAAAGTAATCAATTAAATTAATGATTATTGAGCTATTGATTATTAATCAATTAATAATCATAACACCGAAATGCAGTCATTAATCAATGTCTAATTGTTAATTTCATTGGAGTAATCAATTAATAATCATGATTACTGGGGGGGGGGGGGGGGGATAATTTTACTGTATGGATCTTTTCTAAAAATGACAAAAAAGAGTTTTGCTTTAAGCTTTTCAAAATTTACTTAAGTGTGTGAAGGAGATTTCCTATCATGACTTTTCTTATAATGACAAAACCAACGGCTTGATTTGACCTGTTCTCATGAAATTTTGGTTGAAAACTGGGGCAATATTTATGGCTGTGGATGTACACCCACATTTCAAATGTTCTTAAACAAAACAAGTTATAGAGCAAAGCAAAAAGCAAAGCAAAAAGTTTAAAAAATATTATTTAAGCTTTATGTCACAGACCTTCATGTTCAGGAAGTTAAAAGAATTTTGGTTACTCTATTGTTCTTCATTACTAAAAGTGATTTTGAGTTTTCTAAACCCAAAATTATTAGAAAACTTATAGAAGATAAATTGTAATTAGATATTGATGTGTTGAAAATTTTATCCCAATAAAATTGAAATATTCATGTATTGGCAGAGAAATATTACTTTTTTAATTTTATAAAATGTCATCACTGGGATTGAACTTCAACCACTTTAACAAAAATGTTACATAATCCATTATTGTATGATTATTGGGTATTGATAATAAATTAAATTAAAGATTATGAATACCCATGTCTGGAATACATTGTTATGTGCTCCAGCCTCCTTTAATGACTAAAATTGTTAAAAGCAGTGTAAAACCCTATTCAGGCATATCATGATTTGTTTATTAGTTTGTTTGAATGGGTTCAACATTGCTTTTTAAAACAATTTTTAACTCTAAAAACTAAAGTTCAGAAGAGCCATAGTGATTCTGTGTTTCCCGTCTGTCTGAGAATCTGTCCATTAATGCATTCTTTTTAGTTATAAAGAGCACCAATTTTAAGGTAGTGGTGCCGTAATAGTTCTTCAACATTTCAGAACTCATGACCTTTCAACATATTGACCAAGGTTTCATTTGAAATTATGATAAAAGAAATCATTTGGAAACTTCCGTTAACACTGTTAAAGTTTATTCCTTCCAAAATGTTGCAGAACTATTATGGGTCCACTACCTTAAGATCCTCTTTCAACTTACAAAGGTTAATTGTAAGGTCATTATGATGTCCCTTTTGTAAAGGAAAACAGACCATCAAAACGATGCAGGACTATTACGGATCCACTTCCTTAATGTAAACTTGAGCAATAAAGGCCACAATTATTAGAATATTCTCATGAAACGCTCACAGCGTAATTGTAGGATTAAAGGGACAGTTGCTTATCATGTAAAACATTATCCAAATTTTTGAGAGCGGGCTCCTGATGACCCTACAATCATCCTCTGAAAGTTTCAAGAGAATCTGTTAACCCTTGTCATGCTGAATCCGGAATATTCCTGCTTTGGTAGGAGATATAGACAAACATCAACCTGCACATATGTGCAGTCTGATGTTTGTCTACACCACCTGTTTCTCACTTTCAAACCAGAATTGTCAATGGATTTAGTTTTTCGAATAGAGATTGACCTACAGTTCATAATTTCAGTGATTTTTGCCCTTTGATTTTGATGAAAATTTTAGCAAAAATTTATTCAGCATGACAAGGGTTAATTTGTGCGGACCTCATCACATAAACAAGAAAAAGTTATTAGATGGCTGCACACGCTGACAGACAGATTTACACACAATCCCTAAAGCTCTCCTGTCCTACAGTCAGTTTGTTGGGGGTGGGGGGCGATGAGTTTAATTTTTTTCCCTTCTACTGACCCTTTGTCATTTGTGTGAGACCCAGTAAAAAGTGAAAGTAATGGCCCTTACCTTATATCCTGACTACCATTTATCTAATATAACTAACCATCTCCTGATGATTAGTTATAGGAGCCTGGGATTTAAGACTTTATCTCTTCACAAATTATGGAACCCTAAAAATAAAAAGTAAAGAGGGTTTGCTATTTTGTATTGCTAAAACTTCCTAACCCTTGTAATGCTAGATAAAAATCTTGGTAAAATAACCATAAATGGAGGCACATTCTGCCTTTCTTCTTCTACAGAAACCAGAGTTTTAGATGAAATTAAATTCTTTAAACAACTTTGGTAGAGCTTCACCCAAGGAACAGCCCTGCCATGTTTCAGCTTCATTAGCCCAGTAGTTTAGGAGGAGAGAATTCTTGCCAAGATTTTGGCAAATACTGGCCTTCCTATTTCCCTGGCGATTGGAGTTTATGATGGAAATACATTCTTTTAACAACTTTGGAAGAGCTTCATCCAAGGACCATCCCTGCAAAGATTCTGCTTAATTATCCCCCGCCAATGAAATCATCGGGATGATATTGTTTTTGCCATGTCCGTCCATCCATCCTTCCGTCCGACATTCATTTCTACGCTATTTCTAGAAAACTATAGACCGGATTTCAATGAAACTTGGCACACAGCTTCACTACAATGAGGACATGCACATGTCGTGGAGGTTACCCGGTTCGACCCTGGAATTTAGAGTTACTGCCCCTGACTGTTGAAGCCATATACATACAGAGTGATATTCGTTTCTGCGCTATTTCTTGAAAACTATAGACCGGATTTCAATGAAACTTGGCACACAGCTTCACTACAATGAGGACATGCTCATATTGTCGAGGCTACCCGGTTCAACAGTTGAATTTAGAGTAACTGCCCCTGACTGTTTTAGCCATATACATACAGAGTGATATTCGTTTCCACGCTATTTCTTGAAAAGTATAGACTGGATTTCAATGAAACTTGGCACACAGCTTCACTACAATTAGGACATGCGCATATTGTCGGGGTTACCCGGTTCGACCATCGAATTTAGAGTTACTGCCCCTGACTGTTTAAGCCATATACATACAGAGTGATATTCTTTTCCGCACTATTTCTTGAAAACTATAGACCGGATTTCAATGAAACTTGGCACACAGCTTCACTACAATGAGGACATGCGCATGTCTTGGAGGTTACGCAGTTCAACAGTTGAATTTAGAGTTACTGCCCCTGACTGTTTTAGCCATATACATACAGAGTGATATTCGTTTCCACGCTATTTCTTGAAAACTTTAGACCGAATTTCAATGAAACTTGGCACACAGCTTCACTACAATGAGGACATGCGCATATCGTCGGGGTTACCCGGCTCGACCATCGAATTTAGAGTTACTGCCCCTGACTGTTTAAGCCATATACATACAGAGTGATATTAACAGAGTGATGGGTGAATGGATGATGTAGGGAAGTTGAATACCGTAATCACAATAGCTCACCTTGAGCACTTTGTGGTCAGGTGAGCTAAAAACAAGTTGATTTTCGTTTGAAATGGCAAATCAATGGCTCAGTGTGAATCAGTTGTAACTGCCCATTTTTTAAGGTAGTTTCAACTGTTTCGAGCTGGAATACATAAGTTGGAAGTCCCCTAAGAATCTTGCAGACCATAGTTCATTTGAATGGGTTTTACACTGCTCTATTGGTTAAAATCACAGCACCTGGAGTACATGACTTGAGCCCCTGATTCCTCCACAGGCCTGAATATCCTTAAAATGTTTATTATAGGGATGAGTGTCTTTTTCACTGCGTTTATTGGGGTATAAAGTGCAATTGCCTTAGCACATGGCAAATAACGCCCAGGCGTTATGTTTAAGCCATGTGCTAAGACAATTGCACTTTATACCCCAATAAATGCAGTGAAAAAGACACTCGTCCCTTATAATTGCAATCCTCTTGATCGAAGAAACTATTAAAATACTCAGTCAATTATTAAAGCTTCAAGTCTACTTTCTGCGCGTATAGATTACACAATCTATTTTTAGATCGTGTATTTTTTTTTATCTCGCTATCGAAGTGAAATGTCATAAAGTAAAACGAATGATACATATCTAAATGACAACTTTGAAAAGTATGAAGGTTATTATGACAAAAAACTTGTGTCTACCAAGTTAGTCTGTATTTTTAAACAAAAATGGCGTGGTCGGTCTTAGTTGGGTTGCTTAGAGGGTTGCTTGATGATCTTCGTCAACTCGCTGTTTTCTTGGTTTACATCGGCTTAGAATCAATACTGCATGCTTGTAATCGTTAATTCTTTCGAAAAATATTTTAATTTATAAATACGTTAAATAGCAATGTTGTGTTGATGATAGGAAATTACGTCAATTCGAGTTCCTATAACACAAGACTTGCAGATCGAATGTCAGGGGAAAGACCTATTGCATTTTATACAGAAATAAAGTGAAATGGAATTCCCCATGTGATGAGATTTAAACCAATCAGTATCCTTTATTTTATTGGATTGCAATGATTGGAGGGCTTTAAACTAGAGCAGCTTCTTGAGCAGCTGAATTGCTCCACAGGCCTGAATCTACTGATATGATGAGAATTTCAGTGAATAAATGAATGAATGAATTTTCATTTCAAGTAAATAAGGGTTTTTAAGTGTCACATGCTGATATGTTTCTGCAAAGAAAAATTCAAGAGAAATATAGACAAGAGGGCCATAGTGGCCCTAAATCGCTCACCTGAATTAACAATCTAAAAAAAATTCAAGTTATCCCTAAGATTTGACCCAATGACCTAGTTTTTGACCTCACTTGACCCAATTTCAATCTTGTCCTAGATTTCATCAAGATAATCATTCTGACCAATTTTCAGGATGATTAGGCTAAAAATATGGCCTCTAGAGTGCCCACAAGGTTTCTCTAAGATTTGACCCAGTGACCTAGTTTTTGACCCCACTTGACCCAATTTCAAACTTATCAGAGATTTCATCAAGATTATCATTCTGACGAATTTTCAGGATGATTGGGCTCTAGAGTGTCCACAAGGTTTTCTTGACCTATTTTTTGACCCCGCTTGACCCAATTTGAACCTTGCCCGAGATTTCATCAAGATAATCATTCTGACCTATTTTCAGAATGATTGGAATAGAAATATGGCCTTTAGAGTGTCCAAAAGGTTTTTCTAAGGTTTGACCCCATGACCTAGTTTTTGACCCCAGTTGACCCAATTTCAAACTTGTCTGAGATTTCATTAAGAGAATCATTCTGATCAATTTTCAGGTTGATTGGGCTAAAAATATGGCCTTTAGAGTGTCCACACGTTTTTCTAAGACTTGTCCCCATGACCTGGTTTTCGACCTCACTTGAGCCAATTTCAAACTTGTCCGAGGTTTCATCAAGACAATCATTCTGACCAATTTTCAGCTTGATTGGGCAAAGAATATGGCCTCTAGAGTGTCCAAAAGGTTTTTCTAAGGTTTGACCCCGTGACCTAGTTTTTGACCCCACTTGACCCAATTTAAACTTGTCCATGTTTCATGAAGATAATCATTCTGACCAATTTTCAGGATGATTTGGCTAAAAATATGACCTTTAGAGTGTCCACAAGATTTTTCTAAGATTTGGCCCTGTGACCTAGTTAATGACCCCATTTGACCAAATATCAAATTTGTCCAAGATTTCATCAAGATAATCATTCTGACCAATTTTCAGATTGATTGGGCTATAAATATGGCCTCTAGAGTGTCCACAAGGCACGACGCACGACGCAAAACACACTACCGGACGACGGACATCAAGTAACCCCAAAAACTCACCTTGAGCACTTTGTGCTCAGGTGAGCTAAAAATTGACCCACAACTGTAAAATATATTTTCTTTTTTATCAAATCACAGTCTTTTTATGCAGCCTGACTTAGCTGACTATGGGTCACCAAAGGAACATTTCAGTGAATTTTGGTTGAAATCTATCAGTAAGATTCTGAGAAAAAATGATTTTCAAAGTTTCCACTATATAACATAAAGAGAAATGACCTCGCCCATAAAATACATCTTTTTTTGTCCAATCACAATTACTTTTTCTAGACTGATAAAGGGTCACTCAAGGATCATTCCAGTGAAAATTATTTCAAAAGTTTCCCTATAGAACATTTAGAGAAATGACCTCCGCCTATTACATCGATATTTTTCATCCGATCACAATAATTTTTTGTAGACTGATTAAGGGTTTTCCAAGGATCATTCATGTAAAATATTTATGGTATCCATCTATTAGGTTCTGAGTAAAGTCAATTTTTACCATAATTGGAAATTAGCCACACCCATTAAAAATCCGTGTTTTTTAATGGATCACAATTTCTTGAACAACTTTGAAAGAGGGTCACCCAAGAATCATTCCTTTGAGGTTTAGTTGAAATTCATCTTGTAGATGAGGAGAAGATTTTACAACCGGACGCACTAACGGACCCACTACAGACACAATGCCATGACAATAGCCCCAGTGGCTTTCAGCCAGTGGGGCTAAAAAGGGTCACCAAAAGTAAATTCTGGTAAAGTTTCATTGAAATTGGCCCAGTGGTTCAGGAGATGCGGTTCAAAGATTTCAAAGTGTAAAAATGCCGCTCCCATATTTATTGGCCAATCAGAATTTAGCTGACAATTTTTAAAGAGGGTCACCCAAGAAACACTCTGGCAAAGTTTCATTGAAATCGGCCCAGTGGTTCGGGTGAAGAAGAGGTTTTTTCTAAATTGTTGACGACGGACAACGCACAACGGACAACACATGTCAAATGACGGACGACAGACTCAGCATCACTCTAAAAGCTCCCCTTGAGCAGGTTGTGCTTAAGTGAGCTAAAAACATTCACTGTGACCTTGACCTTTGACCTATGTGAACCAAAAACAATAGGGCATCTCCTTTGGTCATAAGCAATATTTGTATAAAAGTTTCATGATTGTAGGTCCCTTGGTTCTCCAGTTAGTCTGGAAACGAAAAATGAACAAAGGCTGACTGTGACCTTGACCTTTGCAAACCAAAAATAATAGGGCACCTCCTTGGGTCATAAGCAATATTTGTATAAAATTTCATCATTCTAGGTCGCTTGGTTCTCGACAGAGTCCCGAAACGAAAAGGTCTACGGACGGACAGATGGATAGACAGACATGGTGAAACCAATATAGACCCCTCTACATCGTAGGTGTGTGTGTGGGGGGGGGGTGGGTGGGTTATAAAAAGGTCACCAAAGGGACATTCTGGTAAAATTTCACTGAAATCAGCACAGTGGTTAAGGAGGAGATGTCGTTCAAAGATTTTAGGCTAAAAAAAAAAAAACGCCTGGCCATGCCCATACTTATGGACAAATCACAATTTCTTGAATAATTTAAGTAAAGGGTCACAAAAGGAATATACTTGTTTCTGTATTAATAATAAGTTTATTTTTTTACCGCAAAGTCCATCATTCTGAATAGTTCTTTAAGAATAAACAACTTCTAAGGTTAGGCTTTCTAGCTTTTACAAGAATCAGTAGGTACAAGCTTTGGTTCCACTGTCATCTTTTATTAGTTTCATTAGATCTTAATAAATTACTATAGAGTTTCTATTTAAAATCGGTCTAAAATGTACCTTGCATGGTGGGCCTAGGAATCCGGCTTCCTCAAATTTTAGTTACGATGTTTTGGTATCAGGCGATATTACGGAAATTAATGCAAGTTTATTTTCCTCGCCCTGTCGTTCCGAGGGTGGCAAACATTCTAGGTGTAGTGTGCAATTTAATGAACTGGCAGTTGTATGTTAAATTATTAAAACTTATGCAGAATTATCTGAATAACAGAAGACAAGAAAACTTCGTCATTTCAAATCTCTTGTCAGACATATTGTTGAAGAAAGCTAAAATTACCACATTGGGATTTTCCCACGTTCTCTGAAGATGCCCTCGATTGACCTTTTGGAAATGCCTTCCGGTAGCATCTTTTTTCTTTTCAGATAATTTATCTGTAGACCTATTCTAAGACTTTTAGAAAGCAATATTTTGGAATTTTATCAGTCAAGGATGTATGAATTACTTTTGATCTAACGAATATTCCCCTTATATGAATTTCGTGTGTTTCAAAAGACAAATCAAAGGACCCTCACGATCTGTATCAGACAAAGAAAGGTAATGACAGAAGCGGTAATGGGGTGTCGCTTACCCGACAAGATTGCATAATCAAAGACTGGTTGTTATAGCGACAGTCTATTACTCTGCACGTCACACATGACTTGTTTTGGTCAGCTATAATGTGTATGCTCGAGTTGATTTTCGATTTTTTTGCATGTGTGAACTTACTTAAAATACTTCATTAGGTGAATTCGCAAAACGTCCAGGGTCAAATTACAGGATGTTTTCCTTGAATCCCGGACGTTCTTTTAAACTTGTCCGGGTCTGATTTTTCAGATGTAAATTCTGAAATTCTGGACGTACATTACTCCGACGTCCCCTTATTGAGAGCACTGCTTGATGAAATCTAGGTCAAGTTTGAAATTAGTTCAAATGGGGTAAAAAATGAGGTCGCAATGTTAAATCTTAGAAAAACTTTGTTGACACTCTCGAACCCATATTTTTTTTTTGCTCAATCAATCTGAAATTGGTCAGAATGATATTCTTAATGAAATCTAGGTCAAGTTTGAAATTAGGTCAAGTGGGGCTGAAAATGAGGTCAGGGGGTAAAATCTTAGAAAACCCTTGTAGAAAACACTGGAAGCCATATTTTTTGCTCAATCAATCTGAACATGGGTCAGTATGAATTTCTTGACATTTCTTTTGCCATTTAGAAATGAAATTTTGATAATTAGGAAAAGGAAATAATGCCACATTGAGTTTTATCTTTGTTTGGTCTTTTTTTCAGGAAAAAACTAAGTGTATCTTTTTTTTCAACTCCAAAATATCCAATTTGAGCAAGGAAATTGTTATAAGATAATGAATATAGTTCATGATGTGGAGCAATGGTAACAAATTAAACAAAATGTAGTGACTGTCTCCCCAATAAATTGAAATAAAATCTTCAAAATCATTCTCTAAATGATTCTACTTGCTATACAAAATAGACATTTCGTCAGCAGGCAGACATCAGTCTTAAAACTAACAAGGTGCCAAATTGTCACTAGATACGCCCGTCACACTGCTTAGTATAAACTGGGGGTTTGAATAGAACTGAGGTTATTTTGAATGAATGTTTTTTGCACCCATGAAGTTTCATGATCCTAGCTGTTATACTTTTAGAGATATACTCCGGACAAGATTCTAGTATGAAAAACAACAATGGGCAAAAACTCAAAAAATGGGCCAGGTAGAATTATAGTTCTTGTACACTGCACTCCCCCTTGATGACATCTATACACCCATGAATTTTCATGATCCTAGCTATTATACTTTTACAGATAAACTCAGGACAAGATTGAAGTCTTAAAAACAACAAAGGGCAATAACTCAAAAAATAGGCCAGGTAGAGTTATGGTTCTTGTGCACTGCACTCCCCCTTGATGAGATCTATACACCCATGAAGTTTCATGATCCTAGCTATTATACTTTTACAGATATACTCCGGACAAGATTCAAGTCTGAAAAACAACAAAGGGCAATAATTCAAAAAAATAGACCAGATAGAGTTATGGTTCTTGTGCACTGCACTCCCCCTTGGTGAGATCTATACACCCATGAAGTTTCATGATCCTAGCTATTATACTTTAAGAGATATACTCTGGACAAGATTCAAGCCTGAAAAACAACAAAGGGCAATAACTCAAAAAAATAGGCCAGGTAGAGTTATGGTTCTTGTGCACTGCACTCCCCCTTGGTGAGATCTATACACCCATGAAGTTTCATGATCCTAGCTATTATACTTTAAGAGATAGACTCTGGACAAGATTCAAGTCTGAAAAACAACAAAGGGCAATAACTCAAAAAATAGGCCACGTAGAGTTATGGTTCTTGTGCACTGAACTCCCCCTTGGTGAGATCTATACACCCATGAAGTTTCATGATCCTAGCTATTATACTTTTACAGATATACTCCGGACAAGATTCAAGTCTGAAAAACAACAAAGGGCAATAACTCAAAAAATAGGCCAGGTAGAGTTATGGTTCTTGTGCACTGCACTCCCCCTTGGTGAGATCTATACACCCATGAAGTTTCATGATCCTAGCTATTATACTTTTTAGAGATATACTCCGGACAAGATTCAAGTCTGAAAAACAACAAAGGGCAATAACTCAAAAAAATAGGCCAGGTAGAGTTATGGTTCTTGTGCACTGCACTCCGTAATGATGAGAAGAACACAATAGCTAAGTTTGAAGTCGATCGGACTTCAAGTGACAGGATTATGCTCCGGACAAAGAAGTGGATGCTGCCGGACGCCCGGACGCCACAGGTGATCCCATAATACGTCCCGTCTTCGACGGGTGTATAAAAACTAAAAGTTTAAATCACGACAACTACAATTTGAATAAGATCAATCACCATTAAGACATTAGATAATATCATTTGAGACAAACAATCAACCATGTACTGTCATTCTATTGCTTTTTTGCATATAAAGTAAAAATCCATTTTGCTGTAAGACTGTCCATTTCGCTCCATTTCATTGTTATGGTCCATTTCGTATTTTAGGCCAACCGAAGAAATTATTTCATTTTACTCCCATCTATAAGAAAATTGGCAATAGAAAAAGTATATCTTTTTATCTATACTTAATCAAAGAGATAATTATGTAAAAGTGAAAATATTAAAAGATAATAATTTCAGCTAGGGCATCAAAATAGGTATCTTTCAAATAAAGTCCATGCCAAAGGGATGGGTATTTTTAGTTTCGATTTCTAAAATAAGAACAGACAAAACCTATACTTTTTCAGTGATTTAAATTCAGATAAACCTGTTGCAACTCTTCACTAATTAGTATTAATACATTTTCTTTTCCTAATAAGAATTTCTTATTTTTTTCCTTATTGGCGTCAAAACTGGTGTCCCGGCGTCCAAAAGGCCCAGTGACAGAAAGGCTAGGGTAAAAAAGGCCCACTATCAGAGTAAACTAAAAAGGCCCAGTCCAAAAAGGCCCATTCTTGAATGTGACAAATATGCCCACATAAACTGACCTGCAATGCTTCCAATAGCTGTTAGATATATATATATATATATGTTGATAATTATTATGTATTATTTTTAAATCATTTTGAATAATTTGAATATAAAAACATCCTATTGCTTATCTTTTTGGTTTCACTTTGAACACTAAATGGATAGAAATATTTTCTCCATATGTAAACCATGAAATTATGGTTTCATATTAATCTGTTTGCCACATACATGTATTATCCATAAGTGAAATAAAAGTTTAACAAGTGTGTGGCTTAGGAATGATGCTACGAAGCAGAAGACATGTAATATATACATTTTAATTTATTAAAAGAATATCTCCCAGGCTCTGCCAACTGTTTTTCTGTCACATTTCAAGCAATAACAAATAGTTGAGTTGACTCTCTGTGACATCACATTTTCCGGAATAACCCTCTTTTATTCAATTCTGACTGGTCATTTTTTATATTGGGCCTTTTTGGACTGGACCTTTTTGACCCAGGCCTTTTTGCCACTGGACCTTTTTGTCATTGGCAGCATACTATCTTCTTTTATAGAATTTTAACAATGTAAAATATCTTCTCTTTTCTTAACAGCTCTTTTACCGGCTATTAGCACACCCGCACCCAGTTATAATCGGCAATGGATTGTTGGGTTAAACAGTAGATGTAGATGTAGATTGGGCCTTTTTGACCCTAAACCGATTCATTCAGGGTCTTCTTTTCAATAGAAAATAAAAAAAATCATGCAGTAAAAACAATATTTTTTGTAGCAAAGCAAAGTTTAATGACCAAACTTTGATTAATTGGGGTGTTAAGTGTTTTTTTGTGAAATATATGCTAGTTCTAACCATTTATCCATAAAAAGTCTCTGACGTCAAAAGATTTAACTTAAATTTTAAGCGACTTTGGGAACTGACTCAATTTTGGCCAGCGAGTGTATTTGTATGCTCGACCCATTCGCAGAAATTTCTGGTTCACCGCTGCAATCTTTATGTTAAATCTGGTACAGTACAATATTTACCTTCTACAATTTTCATTGCTATCTCTGGCCAATTTCTAATTCGATTTATTTCTCCTTTCTCTTCAGTACAAATAAAACATGGCGGAAATTGAAAGAAGGGAGACAACTTTCTAATTTTCAATTTATAGACTGGAATGTATGGCTGTATAACGATTAGACTGTTAGCACTGTCAACTATCAATATGTCTGAAAAACATTGTCTTAAAATCCATACAAAGACTCTCATCATGTTTAATTTGAAAGTTATCATATTTATCCAAGGAAAGAAATGATATAAAATTCACAAAATAACATTACCGGACACCCCAGACCACTTAATTAAGCTGCATAATTTTAAGGGTTATCTGAGTATTTCTACAGTTGAGAAAGGTTCAAATTGATTGAAAAATTTTTGAGAAAAAATATCTTAAGTTTTCAAAAAATAAATACATGTATAGGGAGATGGCCTCTGGTCATAAAAGTCATAATTTTTTTTTTTTTCAGTCTAACAAAGGGTCACTTAGGAATCATTCCTGTGAAATATCAGATGAAATTCATTCACTAATACATAAGAAGATCATTAATTTTGCTGATATTTTTTAAATATACAATGTACCGGAAATGACCTATCCCCATTATTATAGGGCTGTCACACCTTAACGTTTTAGCCAGCGTGTTCGGAACGTGTTGGATTTTTTATAACACGCTGCGAAAACGTTGGATACGCTATGGACACGTTCCGCACACGCTATCGGCACGCTGTAACACGTTGGCACACGTTGCGATACGCTGAGTATCTCATAAAATTTTGTGCATGCTTAAAATTTCTCAGCGTGTGCCGAACGTGTTGGAACACGCTCCGCACACGTTCCGAACACGCTAGAGACACGCTAGAAGCGCGTTCACTTACGCTACGGACACGCTAGAAACACGTTCGCCAAAAGTTTAACATGCTTCGAGTGTGTCTCCAGCTTACTGGGAACGTGTGCATAGCATGTCTTCAGCGTACTGAACGTTAGTCTAGCGCGTTGCCAGCGAGTTCACAGCGTGTTTCTGGCGTATGACAGCGTTTCAGTTTTCAATGAAAATATAAAAGTTCCGCTGCATGTTTGTCTTGAATTTCTACCATCAACTTCTCGTAAATAAATAAATTTGTGCATGTACGTGTGTATGACCCTTTTGACATGTTCATATCTCGATTTTAAGAAGCATTCTCTATATTTGACGATGAACGATTTCGTTCAAGTCATGTAAATAAAACTTATGTTATGTTATGTTATGTTATAAGCTGTTTGTCTTTTCTTCCATATAAATTCTTTACGAATTTTCTTAATTCCTTAGATTGTCGAGGTGGAGAATGTAGCCTATATGTGTATTAAACATTGCGTTTATAGCTTTACAAGTGCGTCTGCTCTTTGGTTAGAATAACAGTAAGTTCGCGAAAATACAAACATTAATTCGTCTCATTTGATCATTACAATTTACCAAAAAGACAAGTACATCGTTGTACCTAGTGGACATAATACAAAACGTGTTTTACTCTATTCTGCTCTGTTCAGAATATTTGATTCTATTATATGTACTACAAGTTTGATATTTGGTACACCTTTTCCCCATTAATAAAGGACTAGCTATTCAAGATTAAGATAGGTTGTAGAAAGTCATCCTACATGGTAGAGCATATGGAGGAAGAAAGGAGTGCATTATGACAAGCAGTTCCTTACCCTTTTGCAATATTTTTCGAGTGAAAAGTACTAGAAGCTTTAATCAGCCTGTAATCTTATAGGTTTGTTATATGCATGTTTTCATATGTAACAGGTGCCAGTGTATTTTTCTTTTCGTCTTTTCCTATTTTTCTTTTACATGAACCAACATACTTTGAATTTGAATATGTGTAGTGGCCGGTGGCCTGTTTATATATTAAAAGAATGAATTTAAAGTGGTAATTTCTTGCAGAATTTATATTTACATCCAAAACACACTGCGAATACGTTATAACACGCTAGAAGCGCGTTACAAACACGCTAAGCACGTTCTGAGGACGTTACGAGAACGTTGGACGCACGCTCAAGAACGTTGGTATATGCTGACATACGCTATCAACACGTTCTGGACACGTTTCTCACGCGTTACTAACACATTCAAACTCGCTTTGAACACGCTACAAGCGCGTCGTGAATTGACAAAAAGACAATTTAGGTCAGGGTATGCTAACGTTTTGTGGACTTAGTCGTTTTCTCAAACACGTTAGGCACACGCTGGCTAAAACGTTGAGGTGTGACAGGGCCATTACAGAAGTCATGGTGACAAAGGTTCGTGGACCAGGACCTTTCCTTGGAGATGTAGTTGAATGCAATCATAACATCATGAGACAAAGACCCCCTCCTAATACTTTATTTTTACTGGTGACCTTTTTGACATAAGCCATATCTGGACAACTCTTCGCATGTCACCTGAACTAGCATTATAACACTACATACTGTCCCATATCAATGCCCTTGATAATGCATCTTGCAGAAAGAAATTGTTATGAAGTTCCCTTAAGAAATCTAACTACCATCAGTGTAAAATGCATTTGCAACAAAAATAATTCTAGGTCAATTGGTTCTTGAATTAGAGTCCTAAATAGTTTCTAAGTGAAGGTCATTTGAGGCCTTGACCTTCATAAACAAATACAATAGGGCCATGGGCAAGATTGGAATGAAGTTTCATCATTCTAGGTCTCTTTGTTCATAATCGTCAGTTATATTCCAGAATTGTTTAGTGAGCTTAGTTCATTTGTAACCTTGACCTTAATGACCCCTAATCTATAGGGCATATCTCATTTATGTGAAGTTTCATGATTTCTAAGTTTCTTTGTTCTTGAGTTTGTATCCAGAAAAAGTTTTAAGATTAAGTTCAATTGTGACCTTGATCTTGACCTTCATGAAACAAAAATAATAGGGCTTTTACTTGGGTCAATGACATCAATTGTGAATAGTTTCATGATTCTAGGTCTCTTCATTCTTGAATTTGAGATTGATTGGTTGATTGATGGAGTTTAACGCCGCTTTCAACATTTTTTCAGTTATATCGCGGTGGCTGGAGCACCTAACAATGGATTCCTGGTATTTCTCTTACCAGTACAACCATCACAATCTTTCCTAGTCTCCAGCTACTATCTCACATAGGTCTACGATTATCAACCCATTGGTGAGAGACAAATAGTCGGAAAGAATGAGTGCCGCCGTCGGGGATCTCTTGAATTTGAGGATGAAAATGTTTTTTAGACAAAGTTCAATTTTGACCTCGACTTTTGACAAACATGATCCACAAACAATAGGACACTTTCTTGTGTCATGGGCAACAATAGAGATTGTGCATGTTTCAAGCCAGCGTATTAATTTAACATTTCCTTCTCTTAAATGGTCTTAGTATTATGGGTAAATTATACACACATACCACAAAATAGGCTTTCACCAGAGAGTCGTGCAGAGTCCAAGGTCCTTAGCAGTTTGTCCTTAAATGTGACCTTTTATGGACTTTGATTGATCCATTAGACCATGCTTTCTTTTAATTGATGCTCTCTAAAGGCTTTAATATCCAGATTTAATGTATCAAAGTCTTAATGGTATCTACTGATATTCTTCTATCAAATCATGGTTTGAAACGATCAAATTGACTAAAAGGTTGGCTAAAAGAAATTTTGACCCAGGGTAGGCCATGTTCAGACATACTTGTTTGTCTCAAATGAAAGCCTATACCCTCATTAATGACAGAGTTTGACACTAAGTTTTGTGGGTAAGGAGTCCTGTGGACTCCCACCATAAGAAAACATGGAGTCCACACTCAAAGTAAGGAGTCCAAATTTTCATATTTGGCAGAACATAATGAAAAAGAAGAAATTGCTTGCTAAAAGCAATTTCTTCTTTATCACATTTTCCTCCTGAATTGTTGTCTGCAATGTCTCTTGTTGTAAACAGAGCTAAAAAATTGATAGTTATTTTTTTGTTGAATTTTTCATCTATGACCAAGAGAGTCCATTCAGTCTGTAATCTGACGCTATTTTGGCCGAATTTCTCCAAATTCACAGGACAGTTTCATGATTCCTTGATTATCTGATAATTACTGCCATTGGACTATTATCATGCAGCCTATTAAAGTTGAGAAATGCAGTGAACTGTTCTTGTGTTTATCACAGATTGACCAGGCATACAGGTATTTATTTAGAAGGAACAGTTATTCTTTTAGTTTTAACCATTTGAAAAAGATAAATATCTTCATCAAAGAAACAAAATATGTCTTACACTGCTTCTACTAAGATATATATTCATTAAAATCAAATGGGTAAGTTCAAATTAAAGCATTTCTGAGAACTGGCCTGTGAATTCTCCTCGTTCCAGCAGAGTAAACAGATGCCATAGTCAAAACTGCTTGGGTAACAGACCACCTGGGGTTAATCACCTATCATTTTCTGGTAAATCAAGTTAATGTTCAGTAGAGCAGTGGTCCAAAATGTTACAGTCTCATGGCGTTAAATGGAGCAGTGCATTGAGCTCCTTACTTACAAAATGAGGGAGTCCCGACTGGAAAATAAGGAATCTCAGAATCCCCTTAGTGTCGAACCCTGAATGAGTGTTACTGTAAAGTAATACAGCGTCTGTAGCATAAATTTTGATATAAATACAAGAGGACCATGATGGTCCATAGATCGCTCACCTATGTATCTTTGACCCCTGGGACATCATATCAATTCAATAGGCAGATGTCAACAAGGTGATAATTCAAATAAGATCAATACCAAGGAATGTTTTCAGCAAGAGTAAAAGGGATATGCCTGGGCAAAGTCCTTACATGAACATATGGGAATGTAATGAACAAACTTCCACTTCTACTTCTACATTATACTGCTGACAATCTTTTCCAGATTATTTATAGCAGGCGCCTTGTCTGGGGCAGTTCAAGTTTCTTGTAGATATAATATGATGATGATCAACATGGACCAAGTTGTGCTTTATCTAATAAAAGAAAATTACAGTTGTAATGTTTTGCCTCTGCTCAAGTGTCTGTCTGTTAAGTTCCCTGATCATGTTGATAACACTACTGCAGTATTGATAATCATTCATCACATACCTCGCAGCTGATCTTTGGATCTGTTCACTTTTAATTAAGGTAATTTTGCCATGGGTGCCAAACTGTTGCACAGTATTCCAGTTGGGGTCTGACATAGGTCTTATATGCAGTTTCTTTTATTTTCTTATTGTGTGTTTTCACATTTCTTTTTATAAAGCCCAGTGAGTTATTAGCTTTGTTTGATATGTTTTCTATGTGCTTTTTCCAGGACATACCTTGGCTAAGAGTAACTTCAAGATATTTAGAGGACATGGATGATTTTAGAATAGTTTCGTGCAGTACATATTCATATTGGAGAGCTTTTTTCTTTCTTGTAGTACGTAAGATCTCACACTTTTCAGGATTAAACACCATGGGCCACTTTCTCTCCCATGATTCTAGAGATATAAGATCTTTCTGTAAAACTTCTGCATCTTGAGTAGTTTTAATACTACGATAGACAAAGGTATCATCAGCAAATAATCTGACATTTGATGAGATAGAATCTGGCGAGTCATTTATAAAGGCAAGAAAGAGATATGGTCCAAGGACAAAACCCTGGGGAACACCAGATAATACGGGTAATGAATTTGATGTCTTCCCCTTGGTGACAACTTGCTGGGATCTTGAACTTCAGAAGTTTCTTATCCAATATACAACCTGATTGTCTATACCCACCCTGATCAGTTTTTGCAATAGTTTGTGGTGGTCAACTTTGTCAAAGGCCTTGCTGAAGTCCATGATGACAATATCAATTTGTTCCCCATTCTCAAGTTTGTCAAATATTTCTTGGGTGAAACTTACCAGTTGGGATTCACAGCTGCGATTGGATCTGAAACCATGCTGGAAATTACTAAGGATGTTATGAGCCATAATGTTAGAAACAAGTGTGTGTTCCATAATCTTGGAAGCCACACATGTAAGGGAAATAGGCCTGTAATTGCTTGGTTTGTTTTTAGGACCCTTTTTAAAATCTAGAGCAATATTTGCATTTTTCCAATTGTCCAGTTCAGTGCCAGTATCTAGAGAAAGTTTGAAAATGAAAGTGAGCATGGGGTAGATTTCATATTGTAATTCTTTAAATAATCTTGGGGAAAGTTTGTCAGGTCCACTAGCTTTATTAGGATTGAGGTTTTCTAATAATTTGTTTACACCTTCTGGGGAGATGTTGATCTTTGTCATACATGGGTGTGACAATGATGAGTATTTTTGTTTGCATGTCTAGGCAAGGCTGAGGGGCTGTGGTTTTAAGAACACTTGATTCAAATTGTGTGTTCAAGATGTTTTCTTTTGAAGTCGGGTCTGTGTATGTTTTTCCTTCATGCTTTAGAAGGGCTACACCACAATTTTCTGTGCCCTTACTTTTAATAAATGAGTATACATGTAGTTTCTTTTTTCTACTATTTATGTTTGGACCTTAGTTTTGAGATCTTTGAATTGTTTTTTCAGGTTTGCAGAGAAGTTTTTTTCAAATTTGAGTAGATGTGATTTCTTTTACTTATGCCTCTTATGATATTTTTGTCAATCCATGGCAGGTCTCTCCGTTCTCTAACTTTTTTCATAGGGATATAAATAGAAGCTAACCGGAGGATTTAATCTCTAAAGTCTTCCCATGCTTTGTTGACATTACAATTTTTTGCCAAGAATGTCTCAGAAAAGTCAAAGAGCTCTCTTTTCATGCGTAGCCAATGCCTTTTATAACATGGGATTTTTCTGGGTCATTGAAAGGGTCTACCTCTGTCTATCTTCAATTCATGAAATATGATGCCATGGTCTGAGGAACCAAGGGGTGGTAATGACTGAGTGCCATGGACTTGGGCAGGTATATTTGTAAGGAATAAATCTAGTATGTTCTTTTCTCTTGTGGGATTAGTGACCATTTGCTTGAGATTGAATTTAGTCGTATTTTCAACAAACATGTTATTAAGGGTCTCATATTTGCAGTTATCTTGTGGAGATTCAGTTTGCCAGTCCATTTTAGGCATATTGAAGTCCCCTAGTATCCATATTGTACTATTTTTGGGAATTTTCCCAACTGTGTCCCACAGTTCCTTCATAGAGATTTCATCATTCTCATAAGGTTACATATTTACCTCTGATTCCCTTCAGTGAAATGTTTTTCCAGATTGAATTTGACTTGTTTTTAAACTCTCGAAGCTCCTGACTGGGTAGGGCCTTGGAAATTGCTAAGAGGGTCCCTCCTCCTTGTTCTTTAAGCCTATCATCCCTGTAGACATCGTATTTAAGATTTGATGTGAATTTTCAGTTACAATATAAGGCTTGATTGGAATTCTAGAATTTTATTTTTGATGGATGGACAATTGATATTAAGGATGCATACTCTCTCATTTGAAGGTAATTTTCGTTGTTTGTTTTGAGGGACCTGTTGGGGTTGGGGGTTGATGAGGCCACAGGCTGGGTATGTATCTTGATATTGATTCTGAGATTAGATGATGAAATACTATCATTTGATATGTCCTGAAGATGGGAAAACCTGGTTTCTTCCCCAAGGGAGTTAAGTGAGTCTGTGAGGGATAAATTGTGGTTAATTGCATTACATACAGTACAGAACCAGGAATATCTAGAGTCTGAGAGATTTCCATATGAAGAGTCTCTGACCCCTTGGCAATCTGCATGAAACCTGGCATTACATGTGTCACACATAATGCCTTTTTGTTCCCAAGTTACTTCCTAACTACATGAACCACATGGATATAGCGTGGTTTCAGGGCCAGGATTTAGTTCAATGTCTCAAGTCTGAGTGATCAGAAGACAATGCATGAATATACATTTCTAGCATTGTTTTATTTATGAAGTATTATCCTCCAGGTACCAATTTTCAAGCGACCTAATAGTCATGCACAATCGATATTCGGTTGATAATGAAATAAATGCAAAACTAAATGGCACCATCTTCCCATTTCAATCTGAACAGTCCAATTCTGATTTGAACAAGATGTGTTTGTGAAACTTGAATGCCCCCGTAACAGCATTTTTTTTCAAAGTTGACCTTGACAGATGACCTTGACCTTGTCACATGACATTGACTTTGGTACCAGCGGATGCGGATCATTGAGATCTATCATCATGCCAAATATTAGCTTTGTATCTTGAATAGGCTTGAAGATATTGGCAATGTTAAGTTTTTTGGTTAACTTTTGCAGACAGAAAGACAGACAGACAGACAGATGGACAACGGTAAAACCATATGCCTCCGATCTATCGATGCGGGGGCATAAAAATGTCAAAACTTTAATTTAATAGTCATTTCTTGTATTTTCTAGCGTATTTTAAAACAATAGTGTCAATTTATCTCATTTTTCTTATGGCCTAATTTGTTACATCCTAATAAGTCATCTTTTTCTTGGTTATCCACCTAATGTGGTTATCTTTTTATTTTTGGTATTTGTTGTCATCTGAGGCTTTGAAACAACACAAGCATTATGTAGCGAGTCATTATTATGGGGATTATATGGGTAGATAAACAAATAGGGGGTCCTTATATTGAAACAAGAAGAGAAGGCAACATTTTTACACTGTAGCTCAGATGCTTTTCTAAAATTGTGAAGTCTTTTAGATGATATAGATTTATGAAAGATGGAGTTTTTTTTCAGCAAATATCTTTTTAAAGGACGGACAATAACATAAGCTCCCAGTTCGAAAAAAAATTGTTTATGCTCAAATCAATTTATGGGGAACCCCTTTTCAAAAAGATAGGGATTGACTATCCACTTTATGACGGTGGGAATATTTGGAAATCTATAATTCAATATAGAAATTATCACAGGTGTACAAACATCTTTTTAGCTCACCTGAGCACAAAGTGCTCAAGGTGAGCTTTTGGGGTTACTTGATGTCCATCGTCTGTCGTCAATATTTACCTTGTGGACACTCTAGAGGCCATATTTATGGCCAAATTAACTTGAAAATTGGTCAGAATGATCATCCTGATGAAATCTCAGACAAATTCGATATTTGGTCAAGTGGGGTAAAAAACTAGGTCACAGGGTCAAATCTAAGAAATACCTTGTGGACACTCTAGAGGCCTTATTTTTAGCTCAATCATCCTGAAAATTAGTCAGAGTAATTATCTTGATGAAATCTCGGACAAGTCCAAAATTGGGTCAAGAGTTAGAAAAACTAGGTCACAGGGTCAAATCTAAGAAATACCTTGTGGACACTCTAGAGGCCTTATTTTTAGCCCAATCGTCCTGAAAATTGGTCAGAATGATAATCTTGATGAAATCTCGGACAAGTTCAAAATTGGGTCAAGTGGGGTCAAAAACTAGATCACGGGGTAAAATCTTAGGAATACCTTGTGGACTCTCTAGAGGCCATATTTTTAGCCCAATCAACCTGAAAATTTGTCAGAATGATAATCATGATGAAAGCTTGGACAAGTTTGAAATTGGGCCAAGTGGGATCAAAAACTAGGTCACGGGGTCAAATCTTAGGAATACCTTGTGGACTTTCTAGAGGCTATATTTTAACCCAATCAACCTGAAAATTTGTCAGAATGATAATCATGATGAAAGCTCGGACAAGTTCGAAATACCGTCAAGTGAGGTAAAAAACTAGGTCATTTGGTCCAATCTTAGAAATACCTTGAATTCTTTTTAGATTGTTAATTCAGGTAAGCTATTCAGGGCCATTATGACCCTCTTATTTTGAAGAATAGGTCAGAAAATAGTTGTATACTAAACATAGGGATATTTGAGACCGAAAACAATTTTTTCCATATTTTTTGCGTTTATTCTAAGTGCGTGAAAATTGGTTCTCTTTTTTCTGATCTGTCATTTTTGGTAGGTAGTTTAAAAAATGACTTTTCTATAAAATATGTACGATTGACAAGTTCCATGTTTAAATGAGATGACAATTTATAGGAAAATATGTTCTTTTAATTCCAAAATTAATCTTATTTGAATAATTTCCCTTATATGCATGACTAAGGGTTCTTTGTGGATTTGGTACTTCATGAAATACAATTAACCCTTTGATGTTTAATCCCTGTGCTTTTTACGTACCTTTCATTTTATGATTGAGAAAACATTGTGAAAAAAGAAGAAATTGCTTCTGACAAGCAATTTCTTCTTTTTCAACACTATTTTCTACCCTACTGAATGGTTATTTCTCAAATTAAACCCACTTTTAATTTTTGTCTGCAAAACCTTTGAATTTGGACAGGTCCAAAATTTTGTCAAACAGAGAGACTATAATGAAAAGTCCCTGGTATGAGAAAAGAAGTTTTCAAGATTTCCTTCTTTGTGTTGATGTATAATAGATAATGGTTTTTAAAAATGCTTTGGACTTATATACATAGTTCCAAAAGAAAGTGTGCACTTTTGAATTTTGAATATCTCTGAAATTACACCATCTATCGTCATGAAACGTTGTATGACTATCCTTAAGAGTATGTGCAAACGGTATTTGAAAACACAAATCGCGTGATGAGAAAAATTTGTCTGCTAAATTGAGAAATTTGATTTTGCATGTTTTGCACGCGCATCACGCGTTAGACAAATAATTTGTCTGAAAATGCATTCAGTTGAATCTTTATGATTTTCCTGAGTATAAAATCACATCTTCAATACAATTGTGCATGCTGCTACAGTGTGCTTTGACTACCAATAGACGTCGTTGAACAAATTCGAACCTTGACAGATTAAGAACGTCATTAAAATTGATTGAGAATTCAAATTCAAATAGAAATCGAGGTGGTCATTTTGTAAGACCTTAAATAAGCAAATCGAGATGTCATAGAACGCCAAAGCACCATTCAATGATAATTTCTGCCCTAGCAACGTAGCAATGCCTTACGTTGGCGTACACGTAACGTCTGCATAAAAATTAAAACTTTTGTTTGGAAATGACTTGGATTAGCATCTAAAACTCTATAAAGCAACACAAACACATAGCTCTTACCAAATAAAAAGTTGTAAGGAGGTCAAATTTGAACAATTCAAGTTCTACCTGCGTGTATGCAGCATGCGCAACTTTATCCAAATCTAATTTGACATTTAATTTCAAAAGGTCTTCACTAAAGAATGGTATCAAATTTACTCCATAATTTTCCTCCGACATTGTAAAATTCACGAGAAATGCAAAAAGTGAAAGTGCACACTTTCTTATGGAACTCAGTATACATTCAAGACGTTCATCATCTTCACAAGTCAAGGGGTATCAAATCAATAGCTTCTTCTTGAATACCCCTTGACTAGATGAATGGGTAAATTCTGTACGATTTATATTTAGCCGGCCACTCAAAAGGTCAATCGTGATTTCTGTAACTGCCAATCAGAGAGCTTCTTACAAACAGCATCTGTACCATTTAATCTCTATGGTAACCTTTTGTAAACCGATGACTGTGTAGATAAACCCATCATTCCTGGTTTGTGTCGCTTTTTTTTGTATGATTTTAATTGGTGACTTGTTGATTTATAAAATCAACAAAATATAATTCAATTCCTTTTGTCATTATTAATTCGAATGATTCGAATTATTTCAAATAAAAATTGAAAAACAGTAATACATCGAGGGCAAAAAAGCTGAATTTGAGAACCCTTCAATGTACTATCAAATTATTAAAAAGATATTTTTGATTGTGTATTTCAGTCTTACTAAATGTCACTTAGAACTGAAGGGGTTAAGCACAATTCTAAGGGTTAAATTTACATCTGGCAAGTAGCTGTGGGGCATATTGACCTAACATACCTCCCTCTTTCGAACCTTTTTGTAAGAAGGTTACTGATTGGTCCGCCACGTTTTCCATTCTGTGACGTCACGCATAGAGAAATTACCCATTCAATCAGCCAAGGGTAAGATAAGTAACACGTTCGTAACCCTTGGCTTGACAAGATTGACATTCATGGGGTTTCAATGACTGGGTTGATAACTTGGTACTTGGTATAGTAGAAACTGTGATCTTCTTAAGCTCGTCTTCTATGTCTCTTCTTTAAGTCATAAAATTAGTAATACTTCCGGTGCTAATTTAAAGTTTTACAGGCAATGGCAGTACAGTTGGTACGGCTAGTCAAAAATTAGTAGATCTCTTCTGTATCATACTTCAGGTCTCCCATGTAGATATCATATGATGTTTTAAACTGGAAAACTGATGAGGAACACACTATATTCTGGCAATTTATTCCATTTGTCAATAACTCTAACACCGAACGAATTTTGTCTAAATGATGAATTCACACAGGGTTTGACCAGTTTCATACTGTGAACCACGGGTTACAGAATCAGAAAATTCAAAGAGTCCACTGGCAGATATATTATCAATTTTGTTAAGGATTTTTTAAAAACTTGAATCATATCCATCCGCTGCCTACGGTATTGTAGCGTTGTTAAATTTAATGCACATATTCTGTCTTTGTAGGAAAGTGTAGATAACTCTGGTAGAATTTTGGTCATTCTCCTTTGCATATTTTCAATAGAACGTATATCCTTCTTTAGAATGGGGAACCATACAGTATTACCATAATCAAAGATTGGTCTCACTAATGTCTTATACAGAACTTATAACGATTTTTCATCCAAGTAAGAAAAGGAGCGCTTAATAAGTCCCACAAGTCTGTTGGCCCGATTAACAACTGTACTTAAATGTTTGTCAAATTTGAGGTCATGTTGAATATGAATACCTAGATCTTTCTTGACTTCCACAGATTGTAGCACTTTAACATTCCCTTGTTTGTCAGACATTTCATATTCAAACTTTGGGTTGTCTTTACCTATATGCATCACTTTGCATTTTTCAACATTAAAGACCATCAACCATTTCACTGTCCAATCATAGAGTTGATCCACTGATCTGATCGTTCTCTATTGTTTCAAAGTCATTTAGGCACTGTAGTTCTTTATATAACTTTGCATCATTGGCAAAGAGTTTGCAATGTGACGAAACTTGGAGTGGCAAGTCATTGATGTATAGAATAAAGAGAAGGGGCCCCAGGACACTGCCCTTGGGTACCCCACTTGTAACAGAGGAATGACCATTTATGACTACACGCTGTTTCCTGTTTGAAAGGAAATCCTTTATCCATTTCAAAATATTTCCAGAGATGCCAAGTTTTTCCAATTTCATGACTAGTCTTTTATGCGGAACACAGTCAAATGCTTTACGAAAGTCCAGGAAAATTGAGTCCACTGGGATGTTTGAGTCAATGTATTTAGACCAGCTGTCAAATACCGACGCCTAAGCTGCACCCATTGTATGAACAAAACCCCATCAGGACAAAACCCACCAGACCAACCCTACCAGGACAAAACCCCCACCTTTATATTTGGCAAGTAGGACTCAATAGGTGTGAATGCAGGTATAACGGGTATCCACGAAGAACCCATTTTCACGCACATAAGGGAAATTATTCAAATAAAATTATTTTGGGAATTAAAAGAACACATTTTCATATAATTTTATCCTTGATTACATATTGTCATCTCTGTAAAAAATAAAATTTGTCAATTGTACCTATTTTATAGAAAAGTCACAGTTTTTAAAAAACCTACCAAAAATGACAGATCAGTAAAAAGAGAACCAATTTTCACGCACTTAGATTAAAAGTGAAAAATTTAGAGAAAAAAATGTTTTTTGTCTCAAATATCACCTATGATTAGTAAACAACTATTTTCTGACCCATTCTTCTAAAAAAGATGTTTGCAGGGTTTTCCCTGGGCCTCAGAATTTGGGGGTCATTGTGACCCCCATACCTTTAGAATTGAGGGTCATTCCCAAATTTTGGGGGACAACTTTAAAAAAGCTTAGGGAGCACATAAAAAAACAAAATAAAGTAGACTGTAACATCTTCAGAGCCATATATATTTCATATTTTTCGGGGTTTGGTTGTTCATTCCTCCTATTTTGGAACAGGTCAAAAACATTTTAACCCTCGGAGAATTCAAGCTATAAATAAAAATATTATACAAATTCAGATTTAATGACGAATGACTCCTTTGGTAGATGGACCATAGTAATTATCATCAAGCCCTAAAAACAGCTCTATTTTGTTGTTCCTTTGAAAGAATGGCCCAAATGCAGACGATGGAAGTTTACACACTTTTATTTGTTGTTGCATTATGTAAGATCCGGTGTCTAGTTTACAGTTAATTTTACGACCGGAAATTGGGTCTGAGGTGGTTTAAATCACGATAACCCGTCTGCATATTTTATCGGGTACCTAAAAATAGAATAGTACACTGATTTTATCAATATTGGAAAACCTGGCTAGTTACAGAGGTCACGGAAATATTGTATCTGACGCTTGTTAACAAGCGAGTTATGTCAATGTTTACCCAACTGAAAATCTATGAAAAAAGATCTCCAATCATACATGTTCATAGCACAGAGCTGTATTTTGAAACTTGCGTCACAAATGTCGCACAGGTAATTTTTTTGCGGGTCATTTGAGTTGAAATTGCGACAAAGACGCGCATTTTTTGCGTCAAGGAAAACCCTGTGTTTGTAAACACATAATGATTTCTATATCAAATTAAAGATTTCAAAATATTCCAACTGTCATAAAGTGGTCAGTCGATCCCTATTTTGAAAAGGGGTTCCCCATAAATTAACTTTAGCATTAACTTTTTTCCGAACAGGGAGTTTATGTTGTTGTTTTTCAGATTAAAAAGATATTTGCTGATAAAATAATCTATTTTTCATAAATCTATATTATCTGAGGACATCACAGTGTTAGAAAAGCATCGGAGCTAGAAGGTAAGAATGCTGCCCTTCTTTTCTCAATCAATATAAGGACCCCTATATGTTTATCTACCCATATAATCCTCATATTAATGACCCACTACACAATTCCTGTGTCATTTCAAAGCCGCAGATGACGACAAATACCAAATATAAGAAGATAACCACATTAGTTGGATAACCAAGAAAAAGTTGACTTATTAGGATGTAACAAATTAGGACATAAGAAAAAGGACATAAATTAACCCTATTGTTTTAAACTACGCAAGAAATTACAAGAAATTACTAATTAGTTAAATTTCTGACATTTTTCAAATCAGAATTGGCCTAATTAGATTGAAATACGAAGATTGTGCCATTTGGTTTTGCGTTGGCTTCATAATCAAGCGAAAATCGATGGTGCGTGACTATTGGGTCGCGTGAAAATGGGTACCTGGAGGATATATAACAGGTTCTGTCCGGAATTTCAGTTCTGTCCGGATACTAATAAACTAAAATTGAATATGGAAATCAGGTCCCACAAGTTTAAAATTTCATTTAAAATGGTTGAATATGATAAAAATAATGAATTTGGAGCGTTGATTACTTACAATTTTACGATTGCATCCCAATTTTGCACAAAAACGCATATTTATTTTGATATTCATTTACTCGAAAACCGGTCTTACTATTTACCCCGGGAACCCCGGGAAACCCCGGGAACTCGGAATTACCCCGGGAAATCTATATGTATACATAAATAGGTGTCTTGTATCAATAATGTCTATTACTGATTTAAAAAACACAATTTTCTATAATTCATAATAAATTTATTGTTCTACATGAAAGTTATACGAAATAGGTTATGTTAAAATACCCGTGACTTTCTCTTACCCCGGGAATCCCCATCAGTTTACCTGAAAGGCCAATATTCTTCATCACAATCTTTATAGGAACTTACATTGTTTATACGTTATTGAACGGAAATATATCTTTGGAAGTAGAAATCCTTGATTCTTAATAAGTATGAGCTGAAATACCCCTGGTCCCGAACTTGTTAACGTATACATGTATCATGTTCCCGTGGTTTTCCTGAATTACCCCGGGTCCCATTATGTTGACAGACAAGCGAAGAAACGTTTCCCGGGGTAGGTATATCGATTTCAATTACCCCGGGTACCACTAAGTTAAAGATACTACCGCAGGGAAAATTCCCGGGGTACGGTTCTTATCCTGATTTTAATGTTTTGCGATCATGACGATTTACCGGGACGTTGTTTCAACTATTTCAATCTAATTTACCACGGGTCCCACGAAGTTAATGTTCCGTAGAATTCCCGGGGTATGTTGTTTAATAGAATAACCCCGGCTCCCGCAATTGGAAGTTCCCAGGGATTGTACTGTCGATATTAATTATTTTCTACATTCCGTCTATGTAAATGCATCCAGGGAAGATTCCCGGGGTATAGTTTTAAGCGCATTCATTGTTGTGTGAAATACCCCGGGTCTCAAAAGCCTCCACTGTTCGAAGATTCGGTTTTAACATTCGTATTTTTTCTGGCATTGATTAAGTCCGAGAGTTTGTTAAAGTCAATATCAGGTTAAGTGAATTAAACTATACACAAATAAAAGTGTCCGTCTAAACATATTTAAGCACTATTTTGACTAAGCTGTTGTTACGGCGTTTAGGTTACCAACCCTCGAATTCCATTTTGTTTCACGTGCGAAATTTATCTAATGATCCGACAAATAACGATTAATATTAATTAGCGATTATCATTAACCCTTTGCTGTTTAATCCCTGCTTTTTACGTGCCTTTGATTTTATGATTGAGAAAGCACTGTGAAAAAAGAAGAAATTGCTTCTGACAAGCAATTTCTTCTTTTCCACACTATTTTCTACCCAAATGAATGGTTATTTTTCAAATTAAATCCTCTTTAATTTTTTGTCTGCAAAACCTTTGAATTTGGACAGGTCCAAAATTTGTCAAAAAGGAAAGTGTTAAGATAATAATTTGTAATGCATATTCTGTCCTGCATGCCAAAATTGTCTGCGCTGTTTTTACGACGTTAAGGCTGTCCGCTCACCATTTGCTTTTTGTTTGTTGTCCAAAATTATTTATGTTATAAATTATGATTTAATGTATGAAACGATCATCCTTTTGATGTTATAAATGATGATTTAATGTATGAAACTATCATCCTTTCGCCAAAAGATTATCATTCACATTCTGTCATGCGGTCCCGATGCTAATACGTTTGCGAATGTTAAGTATTCATGAAAAAATTCAGCGCCTATAGCGGTTGCCCTTAAGTTCATTCCCTCTTGAACTATTTGTTTGCATCACGGATACAGCTTATTTGGGGATTTCAATCAAAGTACGATTTAATAATTATAAGAGGAGGTATCATTCCTGTACAGGTCATCAAATACTCGCTCATAAAATAAATCGAAACATCATTGCAAACCATTTGGTCTCCGTTGAGACTAGTAACACGTTTGCGAATGTTATCTCGATTAATCTTATGGGCGAATATTTGATGACCGGTAATGTGATAATGTTAATTGGCGATCAATCTAAAAAAACGATTTACAATCAATTAATCGAGTGATTGGTGAATCTATTTGGTTCATTGAAGATAGTAAAATCGTAACTACAGAATTGTTTTGTAGTCACGAAGTTTTGCTTGACGACGAATTAGTGTAGGTCATGTAGTGTGCGATCCTTCCTTTAGAGCTTCGACTTCCACGAACAGATAAGTACTACCTATGAGAAGATAAGTATCGTATTTGGGCTATACTTTTGTATAGACCAAATGCATTTCTCGTCAAAATGTGACTAATTACCCCGGGACTTTTATGTCTCCTGTGCGTATAAAAAATATGACTAGTTACCCCGGGGACTGCACACACAGGCAAGAGAAAATGCGATAACGATAACTCGTGTATTCATTCTTATTCATATTTAAGTTTTTTTAAAAAAGAGAATTGGGCCTTTTTTACCAAAACTGATAAATTGTGCTTAATTCGGTACATATTCCCATAAATGTCGAAACTACATCCAAAATTGCGTATGATCCGATTTAGGAATAATCTAGGTCATATTGATAAACTCTCCCGAGGTAATCATGAACAGCAACCAATCGTCAATATAGCTTCCCGGGGTAATTCTCTTAGAAGCGCACAATACTCTGATTTTCGAAATTTTTGCACTGAAGAAAAAATTGAATAACTAAAGTCTATAAAATATCCGGGGTTAGAGTATATGCAATCACCAAAACACATTGGTCTGAATACAAAAGCGTTGATAGAATTACCCCGGGTCCCATAAAGTTAATGTTGCCAGCATTGCAAGATTCCCGGGGTAAATATTCAAAGTGATTTCAATGATGTGAAGCTTTAGGTCAGGCTAAAATGACTTTTTTTAACATAAAGGAAATTCCCGGGGTAATTTCATGGAGATTTCAATTGTGCAAGATTAGCTCGGGTCCTCCCGAGGCGGTATTTCAATCTTAGAATATATTCCCGGGGTAAGTATACAGCGTTTTGAAAATGTTTTGCTAGAAATACAACAGATCCCGGTCATCAATTTAGTATTTCAATCATTGTGGTGATATTCCCGGGTTAGGTTACCAGCGGTTTCAGTGATAAAAGAATTATTACAGGCCCCATAAAGTTGGTGATACCATTATAGAAAATCTTCGCGGGGTAGGTTCATAGTGATTTCATTGGTGCAATGATGCCTTATTTTTTGGTGTTTACATGATTGAAATGATTCCCGGGGTATTGTTCATTGAGATTAAATACTGTTAATGTAAACTTAGGCAACACAAATTCATTGTAACAGAAGTTGAAATTCTCCTGGTGTTGTAATTTGAAACGATTCTAATATTGATAGAATTACCCCGGGTCCCACTTAAAATGTTGTAAAACTAGGAGAAAACGTCATGCGTTCTACGTAAATGAGTGGCAATACATGATTATATTTAAACATTTTTTTCAATCAAAAGAGATATTTTCATTAAACACTCGTTCAAAGTGCATTTTATAGTACAAACATGTCCTCTGTATACTTATATTGGGATTCCCGGGGTAATTCCGAGTTCCCGGGGTTTCCCGGGGTTCCCGGGGTAAATAGTCAGACCCCTCGAAAACCAATGATTTTATTCGATAAATAGTTCCACAGATTATTGATATTGGTTTCAATGATTACCCCTGTTACTTTACAATTTTGACATTTAAATAATAAATCTTGAACATTTCTCCTAAAAACATACTTAAAAGCGATACTTGCACTAATATAAGACCAATTAGAAATACGCGAAAGGATATCTTGATATGAAAATAGGATTTACAAAATGGCTGACATCGTCCTCCCGTATTAATTTCATCTGACGAAGGTTGAACTACCAGATTTTCACTGACTGTCTGACATCGAAGGAGCTTTAGTTAGCACCGTAGGTAATTTTTAGATTAAATAATCTTTTATGCATCTGAATAATTTGATAACTTTTGATCTTCTTTTTCGTCTTGATTTGTCAGATTATTTTGACGTCAAGTTCGCTGTACCTTTTTACTCAGAGCGCAATTTATTTATGCCTTAGAGCTGGGGCGAGTATAAATTTTGTACCAGGATACCCAAGCTATGGTTATCCATGGGTACTCAAGTACCCAATTATCACTATCTTTTAGCTGATGGTGACTGGTCAACACTAGCTGCAATAATGTACCCCTCTCTCTGATATGCTGCTGGTCACATCAGATTATCATAGGAGGGATACGTTATCGTATGTAGTCAACTTGGCCCATTTAAACTCAGCCCATCGGCAACTCAGCCCAGCAATGTAACTCGGCCCAATTTAATTTTATGCCAAAGCCTTCTTATGTTCGATCATTTAATCAGTATTTTTATAAGAAATACAAGTGTGTTCAAACTTCATTCAATTTTAAGGAAATTTACATAGGCCTCATTGATTCTGCCAGAGTGTTTTCAATGCAAATTGTCGGTGACGCAACGAAATTCTTCGAGTGCATTTTATGTGACACAATCAAAATTGCCTTCAAAATACAATTATCATAGGTTGTATTTAATGGCTAAGGCTGAAATTTGAGCCCAGATGTACAAAAAATAACGAACAACTGCCAGGGAACGACTTAAAATTGAGTTTCGCAGATATCTCTCAATCCTGTTGTTGTTGTTGTTCTGTTGATACAGTGCAGTTTATTTAGAAAGAGCAGTTTATTTAGAAACAAATTTATTGCTTGGGGAACCTTTTTTATAGGATATAAGAAATAATAGAGAGGATACATCGGGACAAAAAATTATCAAAATATTTTATACACATAGAATTGTCATTATTCAATAAGAGAGTCCACAAGGTAGTCCACGCCATGCCAGATCAAAATCTACACAGAATATTCGTTATACAACATGTGCACGTGTTTTCCGATTTTCACCTGTACTTAGTATGCGGTCATTGCATATTTATGAGGGGGTAGGTTTTAGTCTGTAGGCATGCGTGGTATGACAGATAAACCAAGACGTTAAAATGAAATAATGATCACAGGGCTTTTTTTCCTTCTTTACTTGAGGCCGATCTTCGGTGACTTCCCAATCACAAAAAGCCTCCTTTTTTCCCAACTGTGGCAAGAAAATTTCCCCTAAATCAGAGTAAAATTCCCAATTTCAAAATTAAATCAACCTGGGGCATGCCGACAGAGATTTACAATGGGGAAGAATAAGATCTGTGAAAAGGTCAAGGGTTTTATTTCATAAAATTTATACGAAAGTTTACACTTTGATTGGGCTGGTATCCCATTGATTCCCATTACAAAGCCTTGCATAGAAAATGGAGGGTAACCAGGCTTTGTTTTCCTTACTCGATTAATAAGAAATGTGGAAAGCTTAATCGATTCTTTTTTAATAAATTGTAAATTAATCGATCTTAATTATTGTTCAATTATTCATAAGAAAAAAATCTTTTGTTTGTTGTAATAAACTATTCAGACATTGTGTTTTAACTTTTTATTTCTAGTTTAAATTAGAGTTTGGGAAATCTAAAAGAGCACTCAAAGGGCATCGGCTCATAAACAAGGAACATATTCCTTTCAGTTTTTGACGTACGCATTTTACACAACCAAATACACATAAACAATGTTGCTTAGAATCTAGCCAAAATAATCTGAATTTATAAGTCTACAGTGCCTTAAAATGGTAATTATACCAGTAAATCATTCAAAAGAAATGCTTTTGATAAGGCTATGCACAGTCTATTTATGGTCTGGGTGAAAAAAAAATTTGCAAGGTGAAAAGGTTTGCAAATCTGAAGCGTCTGCTACAGTAATGAAACTGTTCATAGTTGATAAATCTACCCAGCTTGGGGCTAGAGGCCCTTTGGTAGTTGATTAACAGTATTGTCACTGTAATGAACTTAATCCACCAACAGAGCGAAACCAAGTTGCCATGATAAGTTCTTCTACCATTAGTAGAACTGCCACACCCTATTCCATCCAATTCAGCCACAAATCAAGCTATACCTCTTTATTCATATAATTGTTAGAAACATAATGAGTCTTTTTCATAAAATATTCTTTTAAATACCTTTGTTTTGACCCTATGATAATGGCTTAGATGTTTTTATTCTCGAAACTTGTTAGGTTTTGAAAATTTCCCAATTTCACCAAAGTACGCGTGAAATTTCCCAAAATGAAAGGCTAGGGCCTCTTCCCAATTTTCAGAAAAAAAGCCCTGGATCAAAATAAACCGTGGATGGATAGTGTATGGAAAATAAAACTTCAAAATTTTCAAAATCCAGCCTTGTGATTGGATGATAATGTAGGACAAAGACTAAATCAGGGTCTGTACAAGGAGTTCACATATTCGATAAGTAACCTATACTAACTGTAGAATAAATCGATACAACCGTGTCAATGTTAGCATTATTGTGTGCAATTTATACCTAGCACATCATGACGCAAAGTTTAAATCCTTGTCATAACAAGAGGATAGCTTAACCCTTTGCTGTTTAATCCCTGTTTTTTACGTGCCAGTGATTTCATGATTGAGAAAAACATTGTGAAAAAAGAAAAAAATGCTTCTGACAAGCAATTTCTTCTTTTTCCACACTATTTTCTACCCTACTGAATGGTTATTTTCCAAATTAAATCAACATTTTTAAAATTTCGTCTGCAAAACCTTTGAATTTGGACAGGTCCAAAATTTTGTAAAAACAGGAAAGTGTTAAACTATAGGTTCGGTGGTATATATACATGAAATGAGACATACAACTCATGTCTCCGCAAACTAAACTGTTGCAAAGCAGACTGATACCTGTCTAAAAGTAAATGTCAATATTGCCCTTATGTTCTATTTTGGTTGCCTAATGAGTGTGTATAAATTTCAAAATCCAAGGTACACCTCTGACAAATGTCAGAACTGATTTGTGTCGTTGCCCAGAATCAAGCCCCCGACACCGTGTTTGAAAATTGGGAGTTGATATGCTAAATCAATTGCAATACAATGGTGGGTAACCGGTTGAGCACTTCACACTGAGCATTGGCTACCAGAGTATTAAACTGTAGATACTACAATTTCCCCCCAGTGAAGGGACAGAATAGACACAAAACAGTATGGGTTGTAATTAATAGCATTATAACAACAACAACGAAAATTCAAGATAAAAGCTTTTCCTTTAAGGTAGCTAGGAAATAATTTGTGCTACTATGTCTTATCTCCTTACCATGTATAACATATCACATTCAAATTCAAATTGTTGCAAGGAGGACTTTAATTTGACCATTGAAGGGCCATAAATTGTGTCAAAATTCAATAGACCTCAACCACAATAGGACATGCATATCTCTGCTTGATACTTATTAAATACAAGAAGACCAAGATGGTCCTAGATCACTCACCTGAGTCTCTTTGACCTCTGGGACATTACATAAATTAAAAATGCAGATGCCATTTAGGAGATAATTTCTACACCAAACCAAGTTTCATGAAGATTGGGCCATATTTGTGGCCTGTTCAAGGCACTTGACAAATGATCACGAACTTGTCAACATCTCTGCAGTGGTTAACCCCTATCCTGCTGAATTTAAAATTTGTTTCAAACAAATTTTTAAGTTGTGGAATGTTTTGTATATATCTAAGTTAAGTTTTCCCAAAAAATAAGTCAGAAGAAACAGGGTTTGACACTAACTATTTTTTGCCACCAGCCAAAAGGACCTGTTAGCCCAAAATTTACTAGGTTCTTCCTGATATCAATAGGTTCTGCATGAAAACCTTGTTTGATTTGAGCAATTTAAGAGATAAATTGCAAGGAAAACATTGTTGGAAAATAAGAAATTGCTTTTGACAAACAATTCTTCTTTTTCTACAATGTTTTCCATATTGGAAAATCAGTTATTTTTCAAAACTGGACAGATTTAAATTACTTAGTCCTACCATTTACAACAGGCCTGGAGGACCTGCATGGTAACATCTACCAGTCCTCCCTAAAATCCACAGGTTTCAGGCCCAAGTACTGGTGTTAGTGTTTAGTTTACTTCCCTTGTAGAAAGTAGTCAGTATGGGCTAAGATTAGACTGCCCATCTGTGAAGGCTGATCTTAGTCTGCACTGGCTGCCAAATCTTTGTGTACAGCAGGGGAAGGTAATTAAAATCACCATGTGTGAAGGGTTTTGTGTAACTGCTTCATTAATCATTACTCAACATCTGAAGACATAATCATAATGAAAATATACCTGTACTGGGGTGTAAACCCATTCACATTAAGACTTGTTACAGCATTATTTACCTACAATCACGGGGGGTGATGTCCATAATCGGAGCCACCGGCTCCGCTTTCAAAATCATGTGTGGAACTTCCGCTCCACGTGCGGCTCTGATTATGTAGATGTAAACACTTCATATTGTGAATGAAAAATAGGGTAGGAGGTCGGGATTTCCTCATTTATATCATATTTTATTCATTAATCATAAAAAAGTCGAATGCTATTCGACCAGTTATTCATTTTGCAACGTAAACGTACTCAAAAAATGTAAGCACACTCGGTGGTTTTTGTTAAAAATGATTTCTTCTGGGAGCAGACATGAGCAAGGAATGTCAAAACACGTGGTTTTACCTCAAAAATGCAATATTCTGAACAGAATTAATAACGCAGACCATTGTTTTCAGTGTACACGAGTTTAACAAAACAACCACAATAATCATTCCCAATGTATTTTTCTGCAATATGTTATATATCAAAGACAATTGTTTGGTTCCGATTATGTGGATTGGCTCCGATTATGTTCCCTGGCTCTGAAGTTGTGGAGTGTCTTTTTCTTCTTCCATATGCCCCAACAGCCTTCAATATGAAGTTTTTGTTAGTTCCATAGGGCGCTGTTTTCCCGTCATTCCATGGCGCACGTTGTCTATTTTACGTCTCACCTTTCTCGTTTACTTTTATTACATCCAAAATGCAATATTCTGAACAGTATGTGATGTGGACCCTTATTTTCAGTGTGTACGAATTCCAGAAAATAACCACAATATTCTAGAAAATTGTTCTTTACTGAAATTTTACATAGTTGAAAGAAAATTATTTGTCTCTAATAATGTATCAAAGCTCCGAAGTTGTTGAGTGCCTAGCCTTTAGGGACCGAAACTCATAATCACTTGCCTAAAAGCTACTTCATGTCCAGGATATCACAAGGGTAAATTGATCTTATTGGTCAAATATTTTGATGTATGTATACTGAACAACAAAAATAACGCTTCACCTTTGAATGGAAAATAATTCTGCCCCGAAATCGACCGATTTGCTGATATGACATTATCTTATTTTGGCATGCCATAAGGTTAATAATTGTGATAAAATTCATTGAATTTCGGAACTTCTTCGCACATAATTATATTTAACTCATTTGTTTATGTAATTTAAATCAAGTACATTTGCTCCTGCCATGAGAGGTCTTAACTCGACCATTGTAAAGTTGAAACGCCGATTATTCTAACTACTGGTGCCGATATTTGGATGCTGACAGGGTGGAAAGGCCGTATTGTAATGTGTTGTGATCGGAAACTCTTTACTCTCTATGTCAAAGTTTCTTAGGTTATAGTGGACTAGAAATGTCAGTAAACCACAAAGATTAGGTATCTGAGCCGGGAATCAACTTCTTCATTAACGATAACCATAGGACAACCTCCATCAGCAAGACAATGTTATGGTCAATTCATGTCTTCTCTTTCATCCACCAGACTTATCTCAAACTCAACCTTATCAGAAACGAGCTTGCAATAAGAGTCCACAAAAGCGCGTAAAATCGCAAGGTTTTGAGTCAAATTAAGGCAGCATGAAGAGCAATTGGATAGCCATGTTAGGATTTAATCTAGGTAAAATTCTGAAATCCATGTGTCGAACATTATTTGAGAGCAATGTTGCACATGAATACACGCGCTATTGAATTTTACTGAGAAATGAAAACTGACTTTAATTTCAAAATTTTGATTTTGGGGTTAGTCACCTGCACTCTGCAATGCGTATGTCTTCGGTATTGTCCTTTTTGTCACAGATCAATAATTAGTTAACGTTTATTTTGGTACAGCCATTCTTTCAAACTCTAGATTATGGAAAAAGTTGTATCTAAAAATTTAAGTTATGCGTTATTTTTGTTGTTCAGTATATATAATACGTGTTTTCGCCCTTGTATATTGATCCGTTTTGCTAAATGTCAATTCTTTGTACTTCTGTTTAATTTTCAACGTATTACAAAACGGTATCCCTATACGGAAAAGCGCTCGGGACATTTTCAGTACTTGATTTTCATTGTCTTGGATAAGTTTTAATTTTATTAAATCTGTTTAATTCCTTTCCAATTGAAAAGTTGACAAATATCAAATCCGGAAATGAAGTTGTAAATTCTGACATAAATCGGAATTTATATAAATATGCTCAAAACTTTGCAAAAATTCGGATCTAAATGTTACGCGGGACTTAAAAACAAAGGACCATTGGCCCTTAAGCGCTAGCCTGAGGCCTTTACGTGTATTTGACAAAGGTGGCAAAGTAGTGTAAAAACTACTTATTTGAAATTCATGACTGGCTCATCAAAAGTCCAAGATATCAAAAAGACAATCATTCTGATATCATGTCAAAACAGTTGAGTCAATTATGTTTCCTCTGGTGTTCTAAAAGATTTTCAAAGATTTGAAGAGGTGTCGCAGTTTTTGACCCTCTTTCCAACTCGTCAAAGATTTTAAGACAAACATCCTGACAATATGTTAAAACAAATACATGTTTTCTAGATTTTCCTTAATTTGACCCATCAACCTCATTTTTGGTCCCACTTAACCAATTTTTGAACCTAATGAGATTTCATGGAGGCAAACATTCTGACCAAGTTTCAAGACATTTGAGTAAAGGCAGGGGCCTCTAGAGTTCACACAAGGTTTTTCCAAGATTTGACCCATTAACCTGATTTTTTACTTCACTTGACCCAGTTTAGAACTTGACAAAGATTAAATTTGATTGGGACCAACATTCTGACCAAGTGTCATGACATTTGGGTAAAAATATGGCTTCTAAAGTGAACAGAAGTTTTTTCTAAGATATGACCCCTTGACCGCATCTTTGACTCCGATTGACCCAATTTCAAACTTGATCGAGATTTGATGTAGACAAACATTCTGACAAAGTTTCAGGATATAAGGGCCATAATAGTGGCCTCTGAAATGAACAGAAGGCTTTTCTTAGATATGACCCCTAAACATCATTATACCTCACTTGACATAGTTTAAACTTGTCCAAGATTTGGTGGAGACTAACATTCTGACCAAGTTTCATGACATTTGGGACAAAAATGTGTCCTCCAAAGTGAACAGAGAGTTTTCTATGATATGATTCCTAGACGTCAATTTTGACCCCACTTAACCCATCTCGAACTTGTCCGAGATTTGATGGAGACAAACATTCTGATGACGTTTAAAGACATTTGGGCCAAAAATGTGGCCTCTAAAGTGCGCACAAAACTTTTGCTAAAATTTGACCCCTTGATCCCATTTTTGATCCCACTTGACCAAATCTCGAACTGGACCGAGATTAGATGGAGACAAACATTCTGACCAAGACATTGGATCCAAAACTGTGGCCTCTAGAGTGCACACAAATTGGTGACGGACGACGGACGACGGACGCCGGGCACAACTTGATAACAATAGCTCACCATGAGCACTTCGTGCTCAGGTGTGCTAAAAATCAAACAAAAAGGCAGTTTTAAGAATAATTGCGTCCTTTTTCAGTAAGATGTATTAATAGGATTTCTTGAAATATGTATCAAATTCACGCGAATTTCGCAACATCTTTTTTTGATACCACTCACTGTATATCTGATAAAATTTCACGGAATTATCGACGTTTAAAGAGTGACAGTAGTGACCTTGTTAAAACAGAAACGCTTAGCGTGCGAAGTATGATAAGCAAGAAAAACCATCGACAGGCTCCGAATATATCTTAATATCTCTTCAAATTTATTCGTGGATTATAGTCTTACAATTCTCTCGCACGTACATGTGAAATATTAATGAAGCTGGCTATCTAGTATCCGAAATTCTGTAATAAAAGTAGACATGAAGAAGTGAAACGTGATATAAACGACTTGCGTCGTGGAATGATGATAAAAAAGCGCCCCATGAAACTAGCAGAAATTTCATATTCAATATGTTATATGGTAGAAGATGAAGACACGCCACAACTTCAGAGCCAGGGTACATAATCGGAGCAAATCCACATAATCGGAGCCAAACTGTTTTCTTTGATCTATATCATATTGAAGAAAGGTACATTGCTTTAGAGTATTGTGGTTGTTTTGTTAAACTCGTGTACACTGAAAACAATGGTCTGCACTTTTAATTCTGTTCAGAATATTGCATTTTTGAGGTAAAAACCACATGTTTTGACATTCCTGACTCAAGACTGCTCCCAGAAGAAATCATTTTTAACAAAAACCACCGAGCGTGCTTACATTTTTTGAGTACGTTTACGTTGCAAAATGAATATGCGGTGAATAGCATTCGACTTTTTTATGATTAATGAATAAAATATGATATAAATGAGGAAATCCATCGACAGGCTCCGAATAAATCTTAATATCTCTTCAAATTTATTTGTGGATTATAGTCTTACAATTCTCTCGCACGTACATGTGAAATATTAATGAAGCTGGCTATCTAGTATCCGAAATTCTGTAATAAAAGTAGACATGAAGAAGTGAAACGTGATATAAACGACTTGCGTCGTGGAATGATGATAAAAAAGCGCCCCATGAAACTAGCAGAAATTTCATATTCAATATGTTATATGGTAGAAGATGAAGACACGCCACAACTTCAGAGCCAGGGTACATAATCGGAGCCAATCCACATAATCGGAGCCAAACTGTTTTCTTTGATCTATATCATATTGAAGAAAGGTACATTGCTTTAGAGTATTGTGGTTGTTTTGTTAAACTCGTGTACACTGAAAACAATGGTCTGCACTATTAATTCTGTTCAGAATATTGCATTTTTGAGGTAAAAACCACATGTTTTGACATTCCTGACTCAAGACTGCTCCCAGAAGAAATCATTTTTAACAAAAACCACCGAGCGTGCTTACATTTTTTGAGTACGTTTACGTTGCAAAATGAATAACTGGTCGAATAGCATTCGACTTTTTTATGATTAATGAATAAAATATGATATAAATGAGGAAATCCCGACCTCCTACCCTATTTTTCATTCACAATATGAAGTGTTTACATCTACATAATCGGAGCCGCACGTGGAGCGGAAGTTCCACACATGATTTTGAAAGCGGAACCGGTGGCTCCGATTATGGACATCACCCCCCGTGTACAATACTGTACATTTTACTGTTAATAAATATTACATAAATTTTGTACTAAATTATTAACCCTTGTCATGCTGAATTACAAATCTTTTCCAAACTTACTTCAAAACAGTGTGAATAGCATTTTTTGTGCTCAATCTTTCAATGTGGGTCAGTAATTTGATTTGAAAATTGAATCTTAAGTCTTTCCTTTCTTCTCAAAATTGAAAATTAGGTGGTATATACAGTCAACTCTCGTTAAAACGACCATGTCTGTTCTCGACAAAACTGTCGTTTTAACGAAAATGTCGGTGTATTGAAAATCAACCCTTAACCCTTTCCTGTTTTTAAACCAGAATAGGTAGAAAATTTAATTTTTAAACGAATACCTAATTACATTTAGTGCATCCAGAGCTATGAGCACTTTGATTTTGTTTCAATTTTGCAAAGATGTTTTATTCAGCATGACAAGGGTTAAGAAACCGATTGTAGTATCAATCATTAGTTGATTGTGTTCTTTAGACTAAAAAACGATTATCGATTATGATTATGATTTAAAGCAGATTACCCTACATTAGCATCCAGTGCTTTCTGCCCTTTTGATTTAATTGTAATTTTTCATAGGCATTTATTCGGTTTGTTAACCCTTGTCATGCTGAACCCAGAATATTCCTGGTCTGGCAGGAGCTGTAGACAAACATCAGCCTGCACAGATATGATAAACTGCAAAGATATGATAAGCATCAAGCAGAGATGTGCTTGTCCTATTTGGTTACGGTCTTTTAAATTTCGACAGAATCAATTTATGGCCCTTTGATGGGTTTTTGTCTGCTTTAGGGCAAATTTTAGTTAAATTTTAATCAGTGTATTATTTTGGCATATGGTAAGGGGATAAGACATAGTTGCACAAATTACTTTCTAGCTACCTTAAAGGAAAAGCTTTTATCTTGAAAGTATTTTTGTTGTGATAATGCCATTAATTACAACCCATACTGTTAGGTGTCTATCCTTTCCCTTTTACTGGGAGGAAATGTTGTATCTTAAATATACTGTATTTCCCCTAAAAATAGTGCCCTCCCTAATAATAGCACCCCTACATTTTTAACTGAGAAAACCCACTTCAAATGCCTAAATTTTAAGATTTTCTTGAGACTTCATCTCTGATTTGATGTGTATTTCCCCAAAACAAATTGATTGGCCCCCAAATAAGGGCGTGGTAGGACGGGGCTTATTTTGAGCCCAAAATCATTGAACGACATCTTCTCCTGAACCACTGGGTCAATTTCAACCAATCTTTTCCAGAATGTTCCTTGGGTGACCCTCTTCTTAGGTTGTTCATTAAATTTTGATTGGCCCCAAAATATGGGCTTGGCAGGGCAGGGCTTATTTTGAGCCAAAAATCTTTGAACTACATCTCCTCCTGAACCATTAAGCCGATTTCAATGAAACTTTACCAGAATGTTCCTTTGGTTACCCTCTTCTTAAGTTGTTCAAGAAATTTTGATTGGCCCCCAAATATTGACGTGGTAGGGCAGGGCTTTTTTTAGCCCGAAATCTTTGAACAATTTCTCCTCCTGAACCACTGGGCTGATTTCATTGGAGCTTTACCATAATGTTCTTTGGGTGACCCTTTCCAAAATTTGATCACATAATTTTAATTGGCGATAAATTTTGGCATGGCAGGGTGGGACCATTTTTTTGCGCCTAAAATCTTTGAACTACATCACCTGATGAACCGATGGCCCAATATCAATGAAACTTGAGCATTTGGTGCAATGTGGGCCATATCCTGTTGATTATCTTAAAAAGGTCTTAAGAGATTTCAAAGTGTTGTTTTCATTCAAAGAAAGCTTCTTTTAATGAAAGTCTAAAGATGTTAAAGCCAGTGGAGCATTACAGGCCCTCTTGGGCCTCTTGTTCAATTTTTGTTTCCGGACTCTAACTCAAAACCCAAGCGACGTGGAATCATGAAATTTTTTGCTAATGTTGCATATGACTCAAGGAAGTGCCCTAATGTTTTGGGGTCATATAGGTCAAAGGTCAAGGTCACAGTCAATTTTTGTTCAATTTTCATTTCCTGACTCTAATTCAAGAACCGAGCGACCTACAATCATGAAACTTCATGCAAATGCTGCATATGACCTCAATATCTGTTACAAACACGTCCTGCACTAATAGCACTTGCATTTTGACAAAGCGCCTGTGGGGGGTATAAGTCCTCTCTGCGACAGTTCTTGTTTATTCAGAAAATGCATACTAAACAAAAGCTCCCAGACCATGTTATGTATAGCTCCCGGGAGTGTTAATGAGGAGAAATACGGTATATCAAAAAAGGTCCACGGTTTGAACCTCCTGGTAATGATCAGTCTGAAGTTTTCAAGCCACAGTTGTTTTGCAGTTGGTAGCATATCAAAACCCAATCTTCAAAGACTTCAATCATCGGGTCATGGGTTTGATCCTGGACTCTGGCACAAATCCTTCCTGACATTTGTCTGACTCTCCCACCAATTAGTAGACAATCACTATAACTTACCTAAATGTCATGGCAGCTGAGAGCTAGGACAGGATGTGATGGTAGAACTGGTGTGAGGAAATTTCTTTATTTAATACCTCAAGAATCCATTGTTGGGTACTCCAGCTGTCACAGTATAGTGGTAAAATTGTTAAAAGTGGGAATTTTCATACTCCCCAAAACTATGTCCATCTGCCAGTCTTTCAGTAGCTTTTTTGTGTCTGCTCAATTTCTCAGCAACTAATTGGCGGATTTCATTCAAAGCTTACAGATGTGATCTGTTTCAAGCAGAGATGAGCAAGTGATATTTCATTTACGATCCATTGACTTTTGACAGAGTTATGGCCCTTTGATGGAAAAAGGCTTTCGATTTTGACAAGCACTTGTAGGGGGGAGTGGGGGGATAGTCCTCTTTGGGACAGTATAGTTTGCTGAGACATGAGTTGTTTGCTCATTTCATGCCTATAGACTACTGAACCAATAATTTAATCAGATATTCCCTCATTATGACAGTAAATTAAACATCATATATCACGATGTGCTTGCTGGGTGAGATATAGAATAGAGGCATGTTATAGCATATTAAATGACACATTATAATATCATCAAAACTTGAAAGGGCATGAAGTAGAACTTTCTTAAATCTAGCGTAGGTGTTGATAACTTGTATCATTGTAATGTACATGCAATTTGTATACCGTAAAAGCTCTTATACAATAGGAGATTTTATTAGAATCATTACATTTATATTTGAAAGGTGTTGTGGTATTAGAGGCTACAAATGTTTAAGAGTCAAAAATGGTCAGAAACAACAAATACTGGAGGTTCACTACAACTGCAGAGTAATCAAAACCAAAGGTGATACATGAATAAAAACAATATGTATTAATATTGTTTACCATAGTGAAAGGGTAGGGTTACTGACTTTTGAATAACCTAGGGTACAGAAGGCTAAAAAATAAAAGAAAATAACTTACAGCAAATCATTTATTTAATCACTTAACTATCAAGAAAGCTTTGACCCTTGGTCAAGCAAAAATGCAATGTCCCTTTGTTGAAATCAGAATGGAATTGATCTGGTGAGGGTTTATTGAAGCCTTAAAAGTTTTCAAAAAAAAACATGCAAAAAAAGGTGATTTTTGACATGCAGGGAGGGACTGAGGTTATTTTAGAGCATGGGTTCTATTTGAATTTTTACGTTAATAATACCCCCCACCTACAAAGTAGAGGGGGGTATATTGGTTTCTCCATGTTTGCCTGTCTGTCCATCTGTCCATCCATCCGTCCATCCATCATTCTGTGCGTCCTTTCATCCTTAGACCTTTTCGTTTCCGGACTCTAACTCAAAGAACCAAATGACCTACAATAATGAAACTTTATATAAATGTTGCTCATAACCCAAGGAAGTGTCCTATTGTTTTGGAGTCACATAGGTCAAAGGTCAAGGACACAGTCAGCCTTTGTTCAATTTTTATTTTTGGACTCTAACTCAAGAACCAAGTGGCCTAGAATCATGAGTCTTTATACAACTGTTCCTTATGACCCAAGGAAGTGCTCTAATGTTTTGGGGTTACATAGGTCCAAGGTCAAGGTCATAGTCACCCTTTGTTCAAAACTTTATACAAATGATCCTTATGACCAAACAAAGTGCCCTATTTTTGGGGGGTTACATAGGTCAAAGGTCAAGGACACAGTCAGCCTTTGTTCAGTTTTTATTTCTGGACTCTAACTCAAGAACCAAGTGGCCTAGAATCATGAGTCTTTATACAACTGTTCCTTATGACCCAAGGAAGTGCTCTAATGTTTTGGGGTTACATAGGTCCAAGGTCACGGTCACAGTCACCCTTTGTTCAAAACTTTATACAAATGATCCTTATGACCAAAGAAAGTGCCCTATTTTTTGGGTTACATAGGTCAAAGGTCAAGGTCACAGTCAGCCTTTGTTCTATTTTCGTTTCCGGACTCTAACTTGAGAACCAAGTTACCTACAAGCATGAAACTTATTTCAAATGTTGATTATGATCCAAGGAAGTGCCCTATTGTTTTAGGGTCTTATAGGCTAAAGGTCAAGGTCACAGTCAATTTTTGTTCATTTTTCATTTCTTGACTTTACCTTAAAAACCAAGCGACCTAGAATCATGAAACTTCATGCAAATGCTGCATATGACCTCACTGTTTGTTACAAACACATCATGCACTAATAGCACTTGCATTCTGACAAAGGGCTTGTGGGGGGTATTTAGTCCGTTCTCACAATATTTTCTGACCTTTTGATATTTTGATTGGCTTGTTTGAAATGATTATTGAAAAATTGACCCATATTCATTATCATGGCAACATTCAACACATCAGCATTACAAAAGTAAATTGAGGGGTCAGTACAACACTATTGTAAGTGCCTATAAAGATATAGACTCTTCAATAGTGTTGTACTGACCCCTTGAAATGAACTTTTATAAGCATACACCTGTGAGAAAAAGTTCAAGAACTGATTTTTGAAGGTTCTATGTTTAATGGCAGTTCAAGAACTCCTAGTTCTAGAATTGATTAATTAAAAAGATCTTGAACTTCAAGAACTAGTTCTTGAACCAGTTCTTGAACTTAGAACTTGAACATCCAAAAAGGCTAATATAGTCATGGTGTTACCTACCCTAGCGTTACAATGAAAACATTCACAAAACTTTTGGAAAATTTTACTTTGCGTAGCAAGAGCACTCGCACTCAAAGCAGGTACAATTTCCAAATGTTTGCAATTGCTTGTGCATCCTGAAGGCAGGGAATAAAATTTTGTGTATCATACACTAAAAAAAAAAGGGATTAATTACCATCATGGCATGTATTCAGCTAAAAAATTACACCATATCATAACTAAACAATAAAATGCTGTTCTACACCAGATCAATAATGAGACAAATGCCCTTCAACTTCATATACATGTACAGTCATTTGTCAGTAACAGATGGATTGTTCCCAGAAAATTGTCACTAAATTGCCACAAAATACCCTATAAGCTCTAATAGAACCCCTGGGGTTTATTAGAATCATCTTGCTTCTACTAGAAGAAGGTGGGGGTTTATTAGAGGTTACAGTTGTTAAGACATGGAAAATGGCCAAAAATGCTACTGCATTTTTAGCCATTCTCCCACGTCTTCATGATTATAAATCTATATTGAATACATGCATTTTGAATAATCTAGGGTACATTACACTTGGAATATCAAAGGAAAACTTTAAGCTAATCATTAATTTAAGTATTGAATTAGTTATAAAGCTTAACATTTGGTTGGCAAAATTTCATTTTCTCTCTGTTGAAATCATTATTGCATCAATTTGGTCGGAATGGGGGCTTATTACAGGCTTTGAAATTTTCTGAAAGTATTACAAACGATGGTCAATTTTGACGTCCCATGAAGGAAATGGGGTTACATTTAGAGCATGTGGCTCTTTAAGATATTTAACAGAATTCCTTGATACTGTGTTTTTCCTGATAATAAATGCTCCTTGGAACCATGGGAAATATTGCAACGGAGCTTTTATTTAATGCCCATTTCAGTGTGCACATATTTGTCTGTCTGAGTGTAATCTTTTCAATTAAACATCTTCTAATTCAACCAAATTTCTCAGGAATGATTCTAAACTGAGACATGCTCCCATGCTTAAATTCTTTTGTTTATTCCTGATCTGGGTATCTATATAATCTCAACTTTAAGTGAAACAAACTGTTACCCTACCAGCTCACAAACAGCAGGTTATACCTCCCTCTTGCTGATGTTCAACAGCCATTGTCATAGCGCAGTTGGTAGTGCGTCAGACTGTCAATCTAGAGGTCCTGGGTTTGATCCCTGACAGTGGCACTCTTTATTTCTGTCTATTTGTCTCCAACCTATGTGTTGATAATTGTAGACCTATGTGGGATAGTAACTGGAGGCTAGGAAAGGATGTAACGCTACTAAGTACTGGTTTGAGAAATAACAGGAATCCATTGTTGAAAGTGGTGTAAAATCTCATTTAAAACAAAAGGCTGATGTCCAACACATGGGTGTGTTATTCTCATGCCCAACTTATCTAACATGGGCTTTCTTCCCTGCAAACAAGAACGTTTTTCTAGGCCACTTGTCCATGAAATGGTAGATCTAAGAGATTAATTAATCTAATATTTTTTATCAAAGGGTCGAAAACATTGTTTTTATTGAAGAAAATGCTGGGTGTCACCAAATTTATTGACCCTTGTCAAGCTGAATAAATTTTGGCTAAAAATTTTCATCAAAATAAAAGGGCAAAATGCACTGAAAGTACCAACTGTAGGTCAATTTTTATTTGAAAAACTAAATCTATTGACAATTCTGGTTGTAAAGTGAGAAACAGGTGGTGCTGACATTAGACTGCACATATGTGCAGTCTGATGATTGTCTATAGCTCCTGCCAAAGCAGGAATATTCTGGGTTCAGCATGACAAGGGTTAATACCAGTACTCTTTTTAGTGACAAGTTCATTTTGATTCTGGATAAGTTGAAAACAGTCTTTAGCTTGCTCAAGGACTAGTGAAGAAAATTCTTATGTCCACACCTCTGTATTCAACGCAAAAGAGCCTTCCCACATTTCAAACAATTTCATGTGGGCTTGATTGACAGCCATCAGACCTTGCAGATGCACAGACTGATCTTAATCTTAATGTTGAGCAAATGATATTTTAGGAATTGTCATGGATTTGATCACTAATGGCAACACAAATCCTTTCTGACAAATTTCTTCTACTAATGAGATAATATAAATTCTTTATTAAGTGGCATTGTAGCTGGAGGCTAGGAAAGGGTATAATGGTAGCAGTGGTGCTTGAAATAGCAGGAGTTCATTGATAGGTGATCCAGCCTGCATGTTATGAATGAAAAATTATTTAAAGTGGTGTTAAACCCCATTGAAACAAATTAATGTTTGGAAAATACATAAAAAAAACAGTTGTAAACATTCAGTTAACCAGTGTGAAGGGCAGAAAAAGTGTAGGTTGCTGGTATTTGTTATTTTTAAAAATTTACAAATACTGCAGTTTTTGGCCTGGCAGGTATATCTAGGATTGTCACATTATTCATAGCTGGATTATCTGTGAAATATGGATTTCTGTGATGATGGTTTACCGTTTAGTATAGTTTGTTGGATTGATTAACCCTTTGCTGTTTAATCCCTGCTTTTTACATGTCTATGATTTTATGATTTAGAAAACATTGTGAAAAAAGAAGAAATTGCTTCTGACAAGCAATTTCTTCTTTTTCCACACTATTTTCTACCCTACAGAATGATTATTTTTCAATTTAAATCCACTTTTAATTTTCGTCTGCAAATCCTTTGAATTTGGACAGGTCCAAAATTGTGTAAAACGGGAAAGGGTTAACCTTTAAACTTGACTGTGTTTTTGTTTTCAAGGCTGTCATTGAAAATTAATAAGTTTAGAAATCAACTGTTTACAAGTAATTTTCCATTTATTTCAATATGTCATAATTATTTAATATCACATCATATTCAATTAATAGGCATATCCTTTCATAAATATTATACCCTGTTAATCCTTCATCAAAGGGGCAGGAAAGTAATTACATGAAGGAATTTGCTTGTTGTTGACTCTTATGTCCATCTTAAAATACATAAATGTTTCATTTTAATAATTTACATATGTATATATATGAAAAAAGAAATACACATGAGTTACAAATATTTGTTGCATGAAAAATTGAATGAAATTTTCAGAACCGAGTTGATTATATTTCAATAATCTTCCAATGTTGCCACTCAACTCAATTTTAGTTGACTTGTAATACTGTATGAATGTATTTATATGAAATGAAGCAAAATTTGGACAATCTATCCTCATAATGGAATAGTAACATCTGAATGAAACTAAAAATGTTTCTTTGGTAGCATATTGGACTGCCATTCTTAAGGGTTTGATCCTCGGTGGCGACACTCATCCTTTCCACCTATATGTATTTATCTCCTACCAATGGATTGATTATCATAGACCTATGTGGGAAAGCAGCTGGAGGGTAGGAGAGGATGTAATGACATAGCCTCAAGGTTGAAGGGTGTCAATGAAAGCAATATAGGTAGTTTTCGAGCAGTGAGATGTGAAATCTACATGTAACGGTAAAATTTCCTGCTATTCTTTCAAAATAGATAAAACAGACATAACATAGATACAAATCACCTTTCAAATGAATCTTAGTGCTTGTCTTAGATCTTAAGGTTTACTCGTAGACCTTTGGTAATGGACAAAACGCCTAGGTCAGAGCCCAGTTTTGAAAATACACCTATACTGCCATAATAGCTTTTATCATTATTATGAATTAACTATGAAAATTTGCTGGATGTCATAAATCATTGGATAGTGTACCTATTATGTTAAATGAATTTGTCTGTGTGTACTTGTTGTTACCATCAAAATGTATGTCAATGGTGACAGTCCTGTGACTGGACTCTTATACCAATTAAAATTGATCTGATTTGATTTGATTTGATTTGTAATGGCTGAAATACCAGGAATCCATAACGAGGTGCTCCTGATGATTTGATACAAATTAAAGATTATTAAAAGGGGCATAAAATCTCATTCAAAAAACATGTTTCGATGAACAGAAGAGAGTTTTATGAAGGGTTTCGGTTACATTACAAGTATGTTGTAATAGTTGATCATTAATCTTAATGGAAAGCAGTGTTGTATGACTCATATGTTTCGCTTTTCATTACTTAACACCCCTTTCTAGTGAAATATTGTTGCAGATTTCAGATTTGGAAAAGCTTGAATCTTGTTATACTGAACCTTGAATATACCTGCTATGGCTGGAGGTATAGACAATGACCAGACTGCACTTTTGTGCAGTCTGATCTTAGTCTATATCACCTGATTTTCTATTTTATAGCCAGAAAGGTGATAAAAAAATTTCTTTGAAAAAATAAACTGACATACAGTTAGTACATCATGTGCTTTCAGCACTTTGATTTTACCTTGCCAAGATTTTCATGGAGCATGACAGGGATTTTTATTAAAGGCTAAACAAAGTGTCTGTTTGTCTTCTTGTGATTTCAATAAATTTGTAAACAATTTAAATTTCACCAACTCTGGGTCTTTGCCTTGAATTTGAAGATTTCTTGAAATCTGCAGTCTGGCATTTGTCTGAGAAAATGTCTGATTAGACAGGAATCTGTCATCAGACATTTAAAGGATCATTGCTCTGTATAATTTGAAATGTCAATACAATCATGATGTTCATCTGCTAGCCTTGAACAACCCTTTAACATAGGTGATGCAAAAACTATTTTTCTACCCTTGTCTGTTAACTATTGGATAGACAAAAAATGAATGAAGCAATTTTTTCAATGATTCAAACTTTTAAGACATACCATGGCTCTTCGTATTTTCACGGTACAAACTAGAACAAAAATACTATGCATTACAAGCATGGTTCTTTAACTGTGAATCAGCAAAATTTTAGGGGTCTTGCTAGAAAAATATTAGCTGAAAATGCTTCTGGAACAGGATATTGACCATCGTCATGAGCATCATATTTAGTCAGGACGTCATATTTCTACGGTAGTTGACAAAATATATCTTGAAAGAATTAAATAAGGTCCGAGCATTGATTTTTGCTTCTTTTACATTCCTTGGTGACTATGCGCCATGTATCAATCAAAGTTGCATTGTTTTTACAATTTTAAAACAAGAAAATGGAGGTTATTTGGAAAGAGGGTGGCTATCTGATGGAACATAATGTCGATTTTGAATGCTTTGATATTTTTTATTTATTTCAAATAAAAATTTCAAGACGTTGTTAATCTTCTTTATTTGGTAGATATGTTCAGAGTTTGTTGACAAAATGTGCATCAAATCATGGCAAAGAGAGTAAGCATTGCGCAGAAATTTGATTGCCGCGAAAATATGGAGTTTGAGTACACATCATGAACAATTGCTATGAAATGCAACTAATATTTGTGTGATCCAGTCCTATGCTTTTTTTTCAGAAATTGTATTTGAAATATGTAATGGTAGTTCAATTGTTGATGCAAGCCATAGCCGATGAAATTGTCATCTCTCTCTAGACTTGCCATACATCTCTCTAAAAATGTGATATATTATCTCTCTAGAATTGTGATCAAACGATCTCTCTCTCACTTAAGTCATTACCATTTCATCTGAAATTCTTTGAGTTTGTGACCCTGTGATTTTGTACTTTGATAAATAAAAAATATTGTGTAAAAGGAAGGAAGTCCTTCTTTACCCGCAATGTTTACAGCAGCACTTAAAGGTTGGTTTCATTTGAATTGCTCCAACATTTCATTGTCATCTGCAACATTGCTAAATTTGGATAGTCTAAAATTTCGTATTAGCCTTTAGATAACCTAGAGCTGTAACCTGTCAAGTTAACCCTTGTCATGCTGAATAAATTTTGGCTAAAAATTTCCATCAAAATCAAGGGCGAAAAGCACTGAAAGTATCACCTGTAGGTCAATTTTTATTTGAAAAACTAAATCTATTGATAATTCTGGTTTGAAAATGAGAAACAGTTGGTGTAGACAAAGATTAGACTGCACGTATGTGCAGGCTGATGTTTGTCTATAGCTCCTGCCAAGGCAGTAATATTCCGGGTTCAGCATGACAAGGGTTAATTACAAAAAATCTTGTACATTTCAGAAACCTCATCAGTAGAGAAGTAAACAGAGAAAGGTGGAAAAAAAACCCATCCTCATCAACATTTGGATCTATTTATAGTAACAAAACATTATCAACAGCCGTGACCATGAAGTTAGACATATTATTGTGTCTGTTTGTGACATAAGCTTACAATGTGAGGAATGTCAACATGGGATATTAAAATACGTGTTACCTACCATCTTTTAAAATGGATGATTCTTTGTCAAATTTGTGTCTGAGGACTTCAGAAAGTTTGTTATCTTGCTAGGTAAGTAAGATTTCCGTTACCTCAAAGATTGAGAATCAAGATAAAAGGAAGTGTTGATGAATCAAATCCCTTACTGCTCATCCCTGACCCATGTTGTGGGTACCTGTTGAAATTGACCCGATGGGAGGATTTAAATGAGTACCCACAACATAAAATTGCATTGACTGATAATGCAGTATTACTATTAAAGTGGATTTATCTTAACTAGACCTTTGATTCATAGGAGTAGATAGAATTGGGTTAGGATTCTAAAATATTTATTTCCAAATGAAACCCAATGCTGTGGTTACTCATTTGAGTGGTCTAATACAGGTTGACTGCAACTTCTTTAAAATTGGACCAGACTTGAAAGTTTTTGTATACTTAAGGTTAAAGCTGTAGAAATAAGGTCACACCCATGCCAAGGATATCAGTTCTCAAAGCACTAGGTTCAATTATTGTCATCATTTGGTGCAATGTTGTCAAGAAATAGAATAATGTGGAAAATGTACCCAGATCTCCAGATCAGGGATTGACACCAACACTGGTGGCAGTATTCTGCTACATACATAGAAATCAAAACTTGACTTTATGACAAATTTGTTTGTTCAGATTGATTTAACATTGTTGGACTATGATATATCACAACTCATTTTGTGGTAGGAAGTACTTCAACATTATTGCTCTACATAGTGTTTATGAGTACGGGAAAACATGCTTACAAAATGATTTTATTTTTCCCCACTGAAAAGTAGAAGGGATTTTATTTTTGCTTACCCATCTGTCTTTATTCCCTTCAGGCTTGTCTGTAGCATTTCTTCTAACTTATGGATGTAAGCTTAAATTTCAAGGTCACAGATCAATATCTAATATTAAGGCAAATAAGTTTTACGAAAGCAAATCGTCTCTGATTTAGATTATATTTTAAAATGGTTAATAAAAATGGGTGCAATTGTTCTCAATGATATATGTAGGTTACTTTGTAAAATAATTTCCAGGTAGCTTTAAGTTCAAGGTCACAGGTTACAGTAAAAATTAAGCTTATTTTGAGCATTTTTCCCATAGTTATTGATTATATTGATTATGGATGCCAATATTATTTTTAGTGAAGCCTGCTCATGGTACCTGAGACATATTTGTCACAATGACGCCTGGATGTGGGTGCGTTAGTTCATCAATCTGCTCGTCCCTCTGCAAGTCCTTCAGATTTTGTCTGGACAATTACTTCTGCATTTATGGAAGGATTTTAAAAAAAATCTAGTCAATTGTTCTCTATCATGATAAAATTTGCTATTTGAAAGAAATGTTTAGATAGCTTTAAGGCCAAGGTCACAGATGCTCATGTTCTTTCATAGCCAATAGATTCAAAATGAAAGCTTAATTGTATATGATTTATTTTAACATGGTCAATGTGTGATTGCTTGAGAATTTAATTGGTTTTTGGTAAAACCTGTTGCCTAGGATCAATGACTAAATTTCCGTTCCTATCATCTAGGGAAAAACTGACAAACCTTTAGTCTTGTTGTAATTGCTTTCATTGATCTTCTATTACATAAAGTGAAAAAGAATGTCTGGTATTTGCATAATTCTGAAAGGACCCTCAGATACTTTATTCATGAATTCATTGTGGCAGCTGGTCATACTGTCATACATATTTATAGAATGATACCAGGGCTTGTGCTAGTGTTTGTAATTAGTGATTCATTGATCCCTTAGACATTAAATTCTGGGGTCAAAACGATTAAAAAAGTTTAGACAAGAAAGAGCTTATCATAATTATGAATTTCCTAGATTCTTATTAGACCTTTTCTCTTAAAAAATATAAAGTAAGCTATTGATATGTTAATTTTTCGATAGTATATTGGATGCATCTTAAAAAGTTTTGACCCTTAGAAATTTCTCTCAAGAGGTCATTTTTCAAGGGGTCAAAATGAAGAAATTTCTAAGTGTAAAATAAGGGTCACACATACAATCTAGCTACAAGGGTTATGGAGCCAAATTGAGAGTATCCCTGGGGTCTGATATATTTGGAGACATCTGTAAGTTTTGGGAGACAATGATGTAACAATGCAACATTGGCATAACACTTAATAACATATTTACTGCATTGCAAACTGAAGAACTTTAAGGTAGCGGAACTGTAATAGTTCAGCAACTCACTTTGTGCAATAGAGTTTTGAAAATTACATGTATTTCGTAAATTAAATTACATGAAAATATTCCTTCTAATTAAGTAAAAAAAGAAAGGATTGAAGACTTAATAAAACATTAGAGGATGGGAGATTGCCATAATTGCAGACTGGGGATCTTTTACATCTTGTAATTACACCACCATGAAATCAATAGGAACTGACAACTGTTATTAACTTATGTCTTACAGAAAAATATATAGCTTTCAAATCTATCTACCAGAACTTGTGTATATATACATGTATAATATATATTTATATATTCTTCCTGAAAGTAAGTGCTCTTCAATTCTTACATCATGTTTAAACCCTTTACAATTTTAAGGAAAAAAAGGATAAATCTTATAATAGACAGAATGGATAAAAATTTAAGACTACACCCAGTTTACACTATACAATGTACTTTAAGAAAAAAGATAATGCCATAGAATTCTAACTGAAGTTTTCAGGAAGCTTTAATAATTGCATAAAAAAGTAGTGAATCTAAATATAAAGATATGTTTATTTAAATCCCTCATTTTACCAGTTATGATAAAGCATTTTAGTCCTGAATCAATGGTATATTGTTTAACCCTTGGCCTGTCTGTCTGTTTGTTAATCCACCTATCTGGCTGTCTGGGAAAACATAACCTGTGAACCAAAAATTTTCCAATTTTTTCAACACTTTTCGAGTAACAATGCTCAAGGTGAGCTTTTGTGATCATAGAATGCAGTGTGCGATGTGCGTCATGTGTCATCTGTCGTTCGGCATCAACAATTTAATTGTTTACACTCTAGAGGCCACAAATATGGCCCAATCTTCATGAAACTTGGTCAGAATGTTGGCCAAGTAACAAGGTTGAACCCGTATGAAAATGGGAATGATCTATGCCATATCACAGGAAAAGGGGCCTTATTGACGATTTTCTTGTCTACGCACCAGAGGCCACAAATGTGGCCAAATCTTTATGAAACTTGGTCAGAATGTTGGCTAGGTCACAAGGATGAACCCTAATGAAAATGGGAAGGATCTATGCTATGCCACGGCAAAAGGGGCTTTGATGACAATTTTCTTGTTAACACTCTAGAGGCCACAAATATGGCCTCATCTTAATGAAACTTGGTCAGAATGTTGGCCAAGTCACAAGGATGTTTCCTATTGAAAATGGGAAAGATCCATGCCATATCACAGGAAAAGGGGCCTTAATGATTATTTTCTTGTTTTAAATGTAGAGGCCACAATTTTGGCCCAAACTTTGTGAAACTTAATTTTGTGTAGAAATTATCTCCTTTGTGACATCTGCCTATTTGATTGATGTGATATCCCAGGGGTCAAAGAGACTCAGGTAAGCGATCTAGGACCATTTTGGTCCTCTTGTTTTGCATGACAAGGGTTAAGGTACATTTTCTGACAGTGAGTATCTACATAACAGTACTAGTTTATAACCTGTATATTCGTATTTAATGATCTTTTCCAGGATTTAGCTAGCCATGGATGACAGACGGGTAGCGCACTACTTTGTAGTTGCAGGACTACCACCAAATCCTCTGCCATTGGAAGAGTTCTCCAATGAGGCTGCCATTAAATCAACATACAAGCAGGACCCCATCACTGACATTACTATTATCAATAAAAGTGCTGGGGAGAAGGTACCGAGGGGGTATGAGTGTCTGGAGAAAACACCACATGATTTTTCTGCTGATCTCAATCATGGAAGTATCCGATGTGCAGAGATGTATATTTGTTACAGACGGAGTAGGGATAAGCCACCTCTCACAGACGTTGGGTATGACTTAATTATATTCTATTTAACCCTTGTCATGCTGAACCCGGTATATTCCTGCTTTAGCAGGAGCTATAGACAAACATCAGTCTGCACATATGTGCAGTCTGATGTAAGTCTACACCACTTGTTTCTCACTATTAAACCAGAATTGTCAATTGATTTAGTTTTTCAATAAAATTTGACCTATTGCTGGTACTTTCAGTGCTTTTTGCCCTTTGATTTTGATTAAAAATTTTATCCAAAATTTATTCAGCATGACAAGGGTTAAGAGAAGAAGAGAGTATCTGTTCCATTATAAATGTGATATGATTTAGAACAAACAAAGGGAAGGCTTGTATTAGGAAGGCATCCGATTTTCTCTTAAGGGTAGAAATACAGCAAAGGCAAAACTTCATGTAGAGAATGTGACAACCATCAATTTCTCTCACATTTCTAATCCAATTTCAAACCATATTTTATGGGTACTCATTAGGATTAAAGAAATATTTCCAGTAAATATATGCATATTAAAAAAAAATATCATAACTAAATAAAAAATCTGTTTTATCAGTTCAAAAGAAGAAGTCTGCTACTAGATGATAAAATTTTGAACCTGTTGATAATAAATTAATGTTTTTATTTCTTAAAAGATGAAATTTGTATGAGTGTAAGGAGGTATTTAGTGAAAGGGATAGAACAACTTAAGACTGCTTTTCAAATATATCCTCGATAAATGACTGGGAAATAAAATAAGTAAAATGACTAAGATTATCTAATCAGCAGAAGTTGAAATTATTGTCTTATTCTGAAGTTGTGATGATAACAATTGCCACTGTATCAGAGGCTTTATATGTGCAATCTCTGTTGATGTAGATAATTGATAACTGCAGATAATGAAGTACCACAGGGCTCCAGATGCAAGGGAGTAATAACAATCAAAACCTGTTATTTCTCGTCTAAATCCTATGTTGTGAGTACTCATTTGAATTGTCTTCATAAGACAATTCAAATGAGACCTCACAACATAGGGTTTTGGTGATAAATAATAAAAAATTACCCTTTGAAAACAAAATCACTCCATTTTACTGCAGCTCTAGACCTCCTTTTAATCTGTATGTGACTCATTACGGGCTAGGCTTTTGACTTTATTTCAGTCTTGGGCAAGGTATCAAATTTTGAAAAAAACAAACATTTCAAACAAAATTCATGATTTATCTTTATCTTGTATGAGTCAGTATAGAATCATGAGGAATTTGTATAATCTGCAAAAGAGTATCTATGAATATCCTTTTTTAGCTCGACTATTCGAAGAATAGGGGGGCTATTCCAGTCACCCGGGCGTCGGCGTGGGCGTAATGCTTTGGTTAAGTTTTTATGTGCAGGTGTTTAAAATCTCTGTTTCTATTAAAGCTATTGCTTTGAAACTTTACACATGCTTCTGTGACCATAATATCAGCCTCTAGGCAAAGATTCAATACCCTGATACTGAATTTAGTGGAATTTTAACCCTTTTCGGACTTAGAAATCTTGGTTAAGTTTTTACATGCAAATGTTTTTTATCTGTAATATTTCTGTTTCTATAAAAGCTATTGCTTTGAAACTTAACACATGCTTCTGTGACCATAATATCAGCCTCTTGACAAAGGTTCATTACTCTGGTATTGAATTGAGTGGAATTTTAACCCTTTTCGGAGGTAGAAATTTCTTGGTTAAGTTTTTACGTGAAAATGTTGTATATCAGTAATATCTCTAATTCTAGTAAAGCTATTGCTTTGAAACTTTGCACATGCTTCTGTGACCATAATATCAACCTCTAGAATAAGATTCAATACTCTGATATTGAATTTAATGGAATTTTAACCCTTTTCGGACTTAGATATTCCTGGTTAAGTTTTTACGTGCAAATGTTGTATATCAGTTATAGCTCTATTTCTACCTAGGCTTTTGCTTGGAAACTTCACACATACTTCTGTTACCATGATTTCAGCTTCTAAGCAAAGATTAATTACTCTCCTATTGAATTTCATAGAATTTTAACCTTTTTCAGACTCAGAAATTCTTGGTTAAGTTTTTACATGCAAATGTTGTATATCAGTTATAGCTCTATTTCTACCTAGCCTTTTGCATGGAAACTCTACACATGCTTCTGTTACCATGATATCAGCCTCTTTACAAAGATTTATTACTCTGATATTGAATTTCATAGAATTTTAACCTTTTTCAGACTTAGAAATTCTTGGTTAAGTTTTTACATGCAAATGTTGTACATCAGTTATATCTCTAATTCTAGTAAAGCTATTGTTTGGAAACTTTTCACATGCTTCTGTGATCATAATAACAGCCTCTTGACAAAGATTAAATTCTCTGGTATTGAATTTAGTGGATTTTTAACCCTTTTCTGACTTAGAAATCTTGGTTAAGCTTTTACGTGCAACTGATGTACATCTATATCTACTAAAGCTGTTGCTTTGAAACTTTACACATGCTTCTTTGACCATAATATTAGCCCACAGAAAAAAAAAATCATTACTCTGATATTTAATTTAGTGGAATTTTAACCCTTTTTCGGCCTTAAAAATCTTGGTTATGTTTTTATGTGCAACTGTTTTATGTTAGTTGTATCTCTTCTCCTACTAAACCTATTTCTTTGAAACTTTGCACATGCTTCTGTGACCATAATATCAGCCTCTAGACAAAGATTCTTTTCTCTTGACTTAAATTCTACTGAATTTCCAATGTCGATATTGATTTGCTGTTACTATCCAGCACTAGGAATAGTCGAGCTTCGCTGTCCTCTGACAGCTCTTGTTTGATACTGAAAGATTTCTGTCAGATTTATATTATCAACCTGTGAAAATAAAGGATTTTAAGCCATAGACCTGAAAATAAAGACCTAAAATGGTTGAAACTTTTTCGCCAGCAACTAAATATACAAGAAGGAATTGAAATTAAAAGCTGAAATATTTCATGTTTCTAAGCTTTACTAGTCTTTTTGGTCAGTGGATTATTATCATGCCAATATGTCTACCTATGTATGCACACAAACAATGTTAATTTCATTGACAGAATTCTGTATGAGGGCAAAGAAAGGCTGATGCCCGGCTGTGAGATTGTCCACACAACATACTTTGGAAGTCCTGCAAATGTGAACAACAGTAATAGTGGTAGAATCTACATTACATACAGACGGGCGGCAGAGAACGCTGCCAGTGACAAGCTAGCTGTGGTCGATTTATGTGTTATATTGGAAAATAAGGTTTGTAGATTAAGTCAAAAATCCATTACCAGACTTTAAAAAATTGGACAAATAAAAAAATGAAACAACTTAAATAACGTAAATTTGATTGAAGTATGTTATAGAAAAAACATAAATACCAATGGATATTACTTACAAATCTTAAGTATAATTTTTATGCCCCTGCATCGATACATTGGGGGCATATTGTTTTACCGTTGTCCGTCTGTCCATCTGTCAGTCCGTCCGTCCATCTGTCCGTCTGTCTGTCTGTCTGTCTGCAAAAGTTAACCAAAAAACTTAACATTACCATTATCTTCAAGCCTATTCAAGAGACAAGGCTAATATTTGGCATGATGATAGATCTCAATTAAAATTGCCAATATCTTCAAGCCTATTCAAGAGACAAGGCTAATATTTGGCATCATGATAGATCTCAATGATCCGCATCCACTGGTACCAAAGTCAAGGTCATATGACAAGGTCAAGGTCATCTGTCAAGGTCAAACTTTGAAAAAAAAAATGCTATTATGGGGGCATTCATGTTTCACAAACACATCTTGTTATGCATGGTTCCATGAAGACAAAATTTTGCAGATTTAAGTAGTTTCTATAATACCAGATTTCGACAGAAAAAAATAAAGATGTGTATGGTTAAATCTTTCTAAAGCAGATTAGTGATTTATGTCCAGATGTGTTAAAATTCATTTTGTCAAGAGGAGAAAAATGCTTTTTGCAAACATTTTCTCCTCGTGTCTTACTTTTTGTCCAGTTGTTTTCTTCAATATGTCACAATGTATATGGCCTTGTTTTTACTTTCAGGGTGAAAGTCCTCCACATTCATACAACCAGATTTTGAAAAACCTTAATAAAGGCTTGGTAGGTACATATTGAAATAATATCTGGCCATCTTGGGTTTTGTAACTTTAAAATAATTGGAATTTATCTTGCTGGTAAAAAGGTCATTTAGAATGTTTTATTTAAGGTAGTGGAACTGTAATAGTTCAGTAACTTTTGGACCACATGTTCTTTCACAATGTTAACCAAGGTTTCCTAATGAAAATCATAAGGAAACCTCGGTTAACTCTGTTTAAGTTCATTACTCCTTAAACTTTGCGGAACTATTACGGGTCCACTACCTTAAAATCATTCTTATTTGTCAGAGGTCTTGCTTAGAGGGCTAAATTTAGTATAAAATCTTTATTTCTAAATGAAGACCTACGTTGTGTTACTCGTTTCAATTTTCTCATTGAGACGGTTCAAAGGATTGTCCACTAATTATGTTTTGTGCTATAGTTTCAAACACTACATTACCAAACAACAGATAAGCATATACACTTCTGTTCATTAGGTTATTGCATGTCAAAATGACTTCTGTCAGTCCTCAGAAAGAGTAATGAAGGATTCAAAGTACAGGGGTACATTTAATTCCTTACAATGTCCGCAGTAGGGCAAATATAAGGTGCAATATGAACAAGGGGTAACAAGACCATCCTTTAACCTAAATAACATTGGCTCACAGGCTGCAAAACAAATGAAAATAAATTGAAAAATGAAACTTAGAAAGTAACAATGAATTAGGAAAATGCTATTGAACAAATCCATGTTAATGTCCCTGCATTGAAAGATTGTAGGCATATTGTTTTAACGCTGTATTTCTGTCTGACTGTCTGTCTATCTGTCTGCAAAACTTAACCAAAACTAAACAATTACTTCCAGCCTATTTAAGATACATTATTCATATTTAGCATGATCATACGCATCAATAATACGCATCTGTTGGTCAAAATATTCTGTCAAAGTCAAATTCAGTAAAAAATTGCTGTTTCGGGGGGCATTCATGCTTTACACTACAAACAAATCTTGGCTTAACCTGAAGTTCCATATTATGAGCTATAGCCAGTTTTAGCTGGATTGTGTTACAATTTTAGAAATTTCTTTTATTTGTGACTTGTTTGCTACTTTCAGGTTGGGTCTGATGTATATCTATGTTACAAGAAGGCCATGACTAAGACAGACATTCTAGCCTACAAACCTGGTAAGTTATACATTACAGAGGTACGGATAAGAGGGGGATAGTTCTAGTCTAAAATCATTATTTTCACATGAAACCCTATACCGAGGATACCCATTTGAATCGTCTTGAGCAGAAGATTCAAATGAGTACCCACAAAACAGGGTTTGAGCAGGGATTTGTGAAATTATTGAATATGAATACCAAAATACCTCCCTCTATCTATAGCTTCAATACAACCTAGCAAATCAGGGCTGAAGTTGTGTAAACTTGTCTTAAGATGTCTAAACCATTGTGTGTTATATATACAGGAATTGTTCTTGCTCTGGTATTGATAACATTACAGGCATTGGTTTTACTATTGGTTGTCTATCATGCTATTTGCCTGTATACAAATTTTAATCAGAAACAATTTCCTTGACTATTACAGATTGAGATACAATGCTCAGATAAGTGTGTACGGATCTCATTTTTGTCTAAATCTTGATAACACTTAGGCATAATTATGAATCTGAATTTTCTATTAGAAAACAACCAGTAATAGACATCTGGGGTAATATTTAAGTCAGGCTTAAATTAAGTGAGTGAAATATTGGATTAGTATTAATTACTTATAAAAGTCATTTAACCTGTCTCGAAACGTAAGGCCAATTTCTTTGTTTAATGAAAACATGGGTGATTAATGTTTAGATAGTAGTTTTTTTTCAACACTATAACTGTGTTTTTCAGCCATTTTGGACAGATACCCCAGGGAAGACTACACAGATTTCCCCCTGCCAGAAGAAGTGGCCATGTTTTGTTTACCTATGGGAGCCACTGTAGAGTGTTGGTCAGCTAAAGCTCAACATCCATTCCCTGTGTTCTCAACCTTTATCCTCACAGGGATTGGCTGGAATAAGGTACTGATGTAGTCATTGTGTAAATTTTGGCTTGTTGGGCGAGTGGTCAGTGTACTTGACTCTTATAGAATGGTTTGCAGGCTTCTGTCCAAACGGAGGTGGGTTGTGTATTTGGGTAGGGCACTGTACAGACCAAGCTTCACTCCACCCAGCTGTAAAAGTGGGTAGCAGTGGTTAGAATCCATTGACTATCTCTCTAGTGCTCATGGTACAACTAGAAGGAGTTTGGAACCCAAAGGATATAAAGTCTGACCCTTCATAGTGTTATCCTTTAGTTAGAAAGAAATTAGATTGATGGAAAAAAAAAAGAGAAAATTGAGTGGTTAGCCTGTTATCAACAGGTACTTAGAATCTTTTTGCTGTGACCCATAGAAATAACAGACATTTACGTTGTGCAACTCTAAAAGCCAATCTTACCTTTTCAGTTGTATCAGCCTATTTTAAAGTCTGCATCTTAGAATTTTTTTGGAAAGTAAAGTGTACTTTGGCATTTTTCGTGTGATAAAAGATGCACAGTAAACTTACTCAAAGTAAGCTCTGATATTGCAAATTTATGTTTGTATATAGTGAAATCAAATTTCTGACCAAAGAAATTGTGAAAGATGATTATTTAACCAACATTTAATGTAATGTTTTGTAACTAAATTTTGGCCAATCTTGAATAGTTTATTTTGTATGTAGATTGGGTGTTGATTTGACTGGTGTAAAATCAATATCTAAGAGTGAAAACCAAGACTTATGTAAATTAATTTTGATAACGTAGCTGGTAATATCTCCATAGGTTTATGGTGCAGCTATCACATTTTATGAGGAGTATCCAGAAGATGAATTGACCGACCTTCAAATGCGACACCTGGGTTTGAAGAACAAACACATTCGTCAACAATATCGTATGATGAAAACTGTGCATTCCAACAAGTGTATATGTCTGCTCTCTCAGTGGCCATTCTTTGATGCGTTCCGAAAGTTGCTGACTTATTTATATAGGATCTCAATCACTGGCCCACATGCTGTACCCATAGAAAGGTATCTGTATGACTTTATTTAATTTATGAAATTTGTTAAAGATTTATTTGCCTTGATGACTTTGAAAATATACTTTTGGATTGATTCAATAAAGATTTAACAACATTTTTGAGACTGTGTGTAAAGTTTGCAATTTGTGGAAAAATGTCTTATCTTTTTCAGGGCGGATACAGAATCTGAATGTCTTTTACAGTGGTATCTCTCATATCAATGGCTAAGCGTGAAACAGTTGTAACTGCCTATAAATATATGGGCAGTTACAACTGTTTCGCACTTAGCCATTGATATGACAGTATCTCTACTATTGAGCCTGTGCATGACATTTTCAACAATTTGACATGTGCATGAAGGGCCAAGTTCAACCAACGGCACGGTGTTTAATTAGAAGTTTGCTAGACTTTCTAAAGTCAATTTGGACCTTATCTTTCTACAATGCCCAAAGTGAAGACCCTGGTCAGACTGTGCAGATGCACAGGCTGGCCAAAGTCTTAGCTTGGTGCACATTTGAAATTGTTGGAAATGTCATGCATAGGCCCATTTGAATGTTGTTACAAAAGAGTGTATTTTGATGGGTACATTCATGTTGATGTTGTCTCGTATAATAATTGCTGATTTTTAGCTCCACTGGCCGAAAGGCCAGCGGGCTATTGTCATGGCGGGGTGTCCGTCGTGCGTGTGTCCTTGCGTGTGTCCGTCCGTTCGTAAACTTTTACTTTAAAAATCTTCTCCTCATAAAGTACTGGATGGATTCCAATCAAATTTCACAGGAATGTTCCTTGGGTGACCCTCTATCAGATTCCTTCAAAGATTTTTAATCGGTTGAAAATCATGGCTGTAGTGGGCGTGGCTAATTTCCATATATGGTAATATGTGGCTTTTCTCAGAAACTAATTGATGGATATAAACCAAACTTAACACAAATTATCCTTGAGTGGCCCTCTATCAGCCTACAAAAAATCATTGTGATCAGATGAAAAATATGTCTTTTATGGGCGGAGGTCATTTCTCTATATGTTATATAGTGAAAACTTTAAAAATCATTTTCTCAGAATCTTGGCAGAGGGTATAAAACATATAAAGTGAATATTTGATCACCCTTTTGGTATCATCTCAATGATGAATTTTTCTAGACTTGTTAAATTGAATTGGTGTAATGATTATAGATTAGAAGGAACAAAACCTTCATTGAAATTCAAATGTATAGAAACATTAGTTGAAATAAGTAGCCTGAGAATACCCTCTCAGAATTGGTGAGTTTAGTTGAACAAAGGGTGAATCTGCACAGAGTGTAAAATGGTGTTCTGACCTCCTGACATTCAGAGTGGGGTAGAAAGAGTTGAGTTGACTGCACTCTAAGGCATTGGGAAGAATAAAATAAATATATTGGATTGAATATTTTACTTCTTACTATCATTAGTTAGAATTTTGTTTTGATGAAAAACAATTGTCAAGTAACATCCTTTAGTAGTGTTTAACTTAAAGTGGAAAGATCTACAATCAAAATTTTGCAGATAAAATACCAGAATATTGTGAAGTAAAATTCTTACATTTGGATTTTAACAAAATTTCATGAGAATGATCCTTGGGTGACTCATTATCAGACTGCACAAAATTATTGTGATTAAATGAAATATATTTGTGTAACAGGTAGAGGTCAATTTTCAATGTTATTCACTGATCATGAGTTTTTTATGCAGAAATATTTCAGGATATGACCCTTATTTACTTGAAATCAACATTCAGTCATTCATTCACTTCACTTATCATCCTCTAATAGTCATTATCAGGATATCCAGGCCTGTGGAGCGAATCAGGCGCTCAAGCGCCTCTAGTATTTACTAAAATCTTCTTAGTTATACAATTGTGTTAAATTTATGATAAATTTACAAAATAACCCAAATTAAAAGAATTCCTATTTCTTCCATTTCAGACACATTTCCCATTTCATGTATGATGTACCCTATCCATCCCCGAAAAGGCCTAGAATTTTAGTCCAGGTAAGACTATTTTGTATTTTGTCTACAAGGTAATGGTTAAATGAATTGTGTTTTTTCAAGGCTTTACATCTTAAATTAAAATTTGTAACAATTTCTCCCTTTTACACAATATTTTCTATGGAAGGACTATGTCTTCAATTTGAACCAACTCTTTGTGGTTGTTTTACAACCTCTGTCAATTAGACAGGTCTTAAAATTTGATGAAAAACCAACATCAAAAGGTTACTATAAGCTGTCTAAATTGGCACTATTTGACTTCTTTGCAAGTTCAGAGTATCATCTTAAAATAAATCTTATTTTCTATTATTTAAACTTACAGATCTATGAAATATAATGAATTCAAGTTCAAGGGAAAAAAATAGAATAGTATTAAAAGTGAAACAGCCATCTTGTGGTCAGCTTGCACACTGTGCATTCTTATCAGCCTTGCAATCAGGATACCAAAACGGTGCAAACTGTTTTCCAATCATACCCCACTTTGCATGCAAGTTCTTATGCTTAGTGGGGTATAATTGGCAAACTGTTTGCACTGTTCTGGCATCCTGAACACAGGGCTGGTTCATTACTTTTGGCACTTCCCAGATGTTTCTCTTTGTCTAGCTCGCTTCCAGTGAGCAAGGCATAGTTGACACTATGACAAGTCTGTGAATGTTTGTTAGTTGTTGCCTCATTCTGTCTTTATTTGTCCAGATGATTACTCTTACATTTGCTGATGGATTTCAAAATTATTTTATAATTAATCTCCATGATGAGTAGATGACTTCATGAAGCTAAAAGGTCAAAGTCAAATTTTAACTTGTAACTTCTTTGGAGTATTGCTCCTACATTTGTGGTTGGATTTCATAATATTCTTGCACAATTGATCTCCTTATAAGAAAGATATGTTGTTTTATTTGAAGCTCATTAATCAAGTTTTTTTTTTGTCAAGGTCAAATGTTAAAATTGAGCTCAAAATTTCTTAACCATTTTGTTATCAAATCATGATTGGATCTGCTTTTTGAAACAAAAAATTAGATAGATTCACTGAACAAGGTTTGATGACCATTGTAGTTTATGTAAGGGCTCTATTATATATTTTAAATGACAGCTAAGTCAAGATTCCATTTCATTGTCCATGCCAGAAGAGGGCTCAATCATATATTTTACATTACAGCTAAGTCAAGATTCCATTTCATTGTCCATGATGGAAGAGGGCTCAATCATATATTTTACATTACAGCTAAGTCAAGATTCCATTTCATTGTCCATGATGGAAGAGGGCTCAATCATATATTTTACATTACAGCTAAGTCAAGATTCCATTTCATTGTCCATGCCAGAAGATTCTCCATTACCCCAAAGGTATGTTTCAGTACTTTTAAAAGTATTTTATGTGGTAATTTAGAATGGTATCAAGGTCAAAGATGAAAGAAAAGGTTTTTCATAGGTTTAAATGTTCATCAATCATGTTTTATTGGTCCTTTAAAATCTATGTTCTTGGTTTTCACTAGAACTGTCTTATAAGCACAAGTTTAATAAGTACCAACAACACCAAAAATAAATAACATTGAGATTTGAATTACCCCTCGTATTGGCTAAGGAATAGGAATAGACTAAACAAATGAGATTTGAATAACCCCTCGTATGCGGTCAAATGCACATCAAAGAAGACTGCAGGATTAAAACAAGACATGTTGTATTTCATTACTTAAGATCGAAAATTCAAAAAATAATGATTGTCTTAAGAAGGTATGCTGTTTTGAGAGAAAATCTGAGTAATTGCTGTAGCCAAAGCTTCATTATGTTATTTTTGTTGTGGGAGAACTCAGATACTTCATGATATCTCTGGTTTTGACTAAATGCATTGGCTTCAAATTTGTAATATTTGTTAACTTTCAAAGGAGAAATTAATATGGATTACAAAATGTATTTTTAAACAACTCTTTTGAAAATTCATCTTGTTCTATATAGTAGTTTCATCAAGTTTTACAGTTATGCCTGACTAGTTAAATGGCCAGCTTGATAAATGTTTGGACAGAGATCATAGCTATTTATTGTTCTTTATATTTTCAGTGGTGCCTCCTTTGTTACTATGTTGAAAAACCTCAGTCCAGAGAATTGTATGACAATATTATTGTATGTGTTACATGAGTATAAGATACTCATCCATTCATTGAGGCCTGCTGTGTTAACTAGTGTTGCTGAGGCAGTCTCAACAGTAAGTCAAATAATTTCATGGCAAATTTGAACTCTGTTTCACACATATTGCCGATTTCTGGAACATTCCTAACAAGTCTGGTTTAATTTTTTTCCCAAAGTTGTAAAGTAGAAGGCAGCATGTATGGGCTAAGATAAGACTGCACATTTGTGCAGGTTACCTTAGTGTATACTGTCTGCCAAAGTTTTTTGTACATCAGAAAAATGCAGTGAACAGCAGGAGTATTTTAAGTCAATTCCATGTTATTACATTCATATGTATGGTTGTCCAAATGATCTAACTATTTGTTAACCCATATCCCTGCTGTAAAAAAACTTTGGCAGACAGTATAGACTAAGATCAGCCTGCAAAGAATGCCTGCTTTCTACTGATTGATTAGGCGAAAACTTGAACCAGAGTGGTTGAAATGTATCATAATTTGTCAATTTATCCAAAGCAAAATTTGAAATCAGCTGGAAAAAGGTTAATAAGCTTAATTAGACATGTTTGATACGTTTGGTAGTCCTCGTGTCCTAACCTTGGGTATAGGTTAAATTTTCTTTGGTCATATAACTTTTCAAACTTATTGTGATAGAATCAACTAGAAATAAAATTCAAATTGAAAATATTTTTTATGAACTTTGATGAGATATTGCAATGGTGTAAAAAAACAATTTATATGCTATAATATGTTCTTATTTATTCTATTGATTTTCAGGAACTAAAAAAGAAAAACTCTCCCCTCAAACCTTGATTATTTAAAAAAACAACAACAAACAAACTAAGACCCTTTAAGGCAACACCAAAATTTTATTTTCCTGTATTTCAGTTAATATTTCCGCTCCAGTGGCAGTGTCCTTACATTCCATTATGTCCACTTGGTTTGTCTGATGTTTTAAATGCTCCAACACCATATATCATAGGTAAGGACATTTCTTTCTCTATCACCTCTATAAAATCACATTATTATACACCCCCCATCCCTCGAAAAAAGATGTTTTGGCTGTATATAGGAGTCAGCTTATTGGTCGGTCTGTCCGCCTGTAGCTTTTTAGTCCCCTACCGGCGAAAGCCGAAGGGGACTATAGGTTTGCGCTGTCCGTCCGTCTGTCTGTCAGTCCGGTTTTCAGTTTTCCGGACTTTTTTTCTTAACCAATGAAGATATTGAGCTGATTTTTGGTATGTGAGTCCGCATCAATGAGTTACAGAACAAGTTCGAGTTTGGTTCTGGTCCATTGATTTTTGTTGAAGATACGGATGCTGGACTAAGAAATTGCCAGGAAATTTCAGTTTTCCGGACTTTTTTTCTTAACCCTTGGAGTTATTGAGCTGATTTCTGGTATGTGAGACTGCATCAATGAGTTACAGAACAAGTTCGAGTTTGGTTCCTGTCCATTGATTTTTTGTGGAAGATATGGACTTAGAAATTAGCAGGAAAGTTCAGGATTTTTTTTCTTCAGAGATTTTGAGCTGATACATAAAATCTGATACAAGTAATATTTTGGAGAGGTAGTTATACTTTTACCATCAAAAAAGATACTGCTCTAGGGATATATATATAAATCTGGTAGGGGACTTGGTATTGCCATGCAATACTTCCAAATGCTTGTTTATCCCTCAATTCCTCTGTAGCTAATTGGCAGATTTCATTGGAAATTTACAAATGCAATCAGTATCTGGCAGAGATCTACATGTGATATTGTTCCTTTGACTTTTGACAGAGTTATGGCCCTTTAATGGAAAATGGCTTTTCATTATTGACAAACACTTGGGAATGTTAGTCTAATTTGCGACAGTCTAGTTTCAATTGACTGAGTGTGAAATAGATGTTATTGCAAAAAAAGAAAAATAGATAAATAAAAAAAAAGGTAGTTACGACTGTTTGGTGCAGTTTCTAGATGCAGTGAGGAAGTTACATTATGTTTAGTAATTTTAAGAGACACCAGATTTGAATTCTCAAACTAGTAAAAGATTATTTTTGAAACCATTGAAATAAAATTACTGTTCAATTTCAGGGTTAGACTCCCGATACTTTGATTTGTTTGATCCTCCCCCAGATGTTATTTGTATTGATCTTGATACAGTGAGAATATGGCCGTAAGTAAACTTATTATTTATTTCGTTTATGATTATTTCAAGGGATCAGGGCAATGCTATTGTAAGTGCCTATGAATATAGTGTTACCCTGACTCCTTAAAATTTTATATGCTCTTAGATTAATATATCCTTGAAGTTAAATAGGTCAAATTATTAATTTATCTCAAAAGTTACAGATTTGGCTGAAAAGTCTTGAAACTGATCAGAATGTTTTTTGTATGAGATCTTAAAAGAAGTTCATATTTGGGTCATGTGGAATCAAAATGTAGGCTTTTTTAATCAAATCTTAAGAAAAGCTTCTGTGTGCTGTGGAGACATGTTTGGTTCAAATGCCTTGAAATTTATAAGAATGTTTTGAATATACTTTGGATAAAACTGTACTTTGGTTAAGTGGGGTTGGAAATTAGGTCATGGATCAATTTTTTTTTATTTTTTTTTTGCCAATCAGAACAGTAGCTTTTGTCAAATGAAAACAATGAAAATATTATGACATAAGGATCACTCTTTTTAAACCTTTGCCTCCAGTCCTGATGATAAAAAGAATATATCTTATAAACTCCTGCCAAAGAAACCAACCAAGGTGCTCCAAGAAACATTACACAAACTATATGATAGACTTGCCACTGAGATGCCAAGACACAATCATGATGAAGTTACACTAGATATGGCTCCAATAGACCTAGACTTTAAACGGAAACATAAAGAGGTAAATATTAACTTTCTGTAACTTGTATCCTACTTGACATGATTACACCCTACCCCTAAACTATGTTTGGGGGGTGTATAGGAGTCAGCTTTATGGTCTGTCTGTCCATCTGAAGAATTTTTTTGTCGGCTGAATTTCTCAGCAACTTATGGGCAGATTTCATTGAAACTTTACAGATGTGATCAATTTCAGGCAGAGATGTGCAAGTGATATTTGGTTCTAATCTATTGACTTTTGACAGAGTTATAGCCCTTTGATGGAAAAGCCTTTTCATTATTGACAAGCACTTATAGGGGGGCATCAGTCAATTTACCAATTTTAAGGACTTTTCAAACATGAGATGGGTTCAAACATTGTAGGTTGCGACAATCTTATACAACAATCTATATATGCTATTAAAATTACCTGTCTCATTTATCACAAGATATTGTTAATGTATTAAGCCTTCATTCCCAGAAGTGACCACTTTTTGTTGGCCCCCTAACACAAGTTTTAGTTTATAATAATTTCAATTTCCTATTTCAGATGATGTTAGAGTTACAAATCCAGGAAGCTTTTCTCCGGTTTATGGCCTGTCTAATGAAGGGTTACAAACAATTTTTGAGGCCTATAGAGAATGCTCCAGATCTTGACACAACTAATGCAGCCCACTTGTTTGACATGAATGGTTGGTACAAAATTGTCATGCTTTGTACTTTCAATGATAGTCTGAGATATCATCATAATCTTGATCTGAGTGTTAGCTAAGATGTTTTCAGAGAAAAATGGAGGTATTGCTATAGCCCTAGACTTGGCTTCATTTTGCCAAAACTTTGACATTTTGTGATATTTCTTGTTCTAGTGAAGGCATTCACTTGAAACTAGGCACACATATTCACTGTCAAAAGGACAACTTTAGTTCTCTGTCAAGAACCCAAGTTCACTGTCAAGGGAAGAACTCTCGATGCATTTCTTATTAATTTTGGTCCTTTTTTGTCAGATTTTTTATCCACTATCAAGCATTAAATATCCAATCTTTGGCACCCATAGGTTGTGCTCTTGTTTTCTGCATTTTTATAACATTAAAGCTTTACTTATGTTGACTAGACTGTTTAGCCAAAGGAGATTGTGAGAGATGAGACAAATTTAGATTTGGAATGTAGATTATTTTGCTATTCGTAAATTTTATGTAAAGATGCTGGTTAAATGCATCAAAAGGAGACTGGGCCAAGTTTTTATTTGTTTTAGATGCAAGTTTAATAAACTGGGTAATTTACTAACACAAATTCGATATTCTATTTACAATGTGTTATATGACATGAATATCTTTGATAAATCGACTAAGCAATTAAACTTCATTGATAAACATTTTCTGCGGAGCATAAAATGTTGTGTATATAATGACGCCATCACAGCCATTATGAGGTCACTTTTTTGACAACTTATTAATGTTGCTATGCGCTCTAGGCTCATTTTTGTATTTAATACACTAGTGTAATAACACCTGTGTTATATAAAAAATATTCAACAGGGTTATTTTACTCCGATGACATGGGTCATATAAGATTTGTTTGTTTTCACATTGCTTGGCTCTTCTTGTCTCTTAGTATTTTACTTTTAATTCCAGGGTTCTTGAAGACCAGAGATAAAGCCAACCATAAGTTCTTCCAAACATTATTAAAGACCCAGATGTTTAACAGATTTATTGAAGAGAGGTCATTTGTGTCAGATAAAGATGACAGTTTGGCTTTTTTTGATGAATGTACGGAAAAGGTGAGTAGCTGTGTAGCTAGACTGATTCAATGTAGGTTTTGGCAGAGGAATTTGATAGAACCATCAACATATACACCCATGACTGTTCATTTGGAGTTACCCATTTAACACAGAGATGTCGAAATACAAGTTTTCTCCATTTGTCCATGCACAAGTACAAGATGATATTCTGCATGTCGTTGATCAAATGAAATTATCCACTAAAAAGAAAAACCATACAATTTTAGAAAACATTACTTCGTTGAAAAAAAATGTTTTCTGTAAACATTAGGCCAACAATTCTATTAGATTGATTAAGCACCACTCAGAGACTTTCCTTGGTATTACTTGACATTGGACAAGTTGTATCCAAAATGTACTTGTCTGCAGTTAGAAAAGCCCATGTTGGACATATTGGGCTTTGGAATTCCACACCCAAGACCCCAGTAAAATAGCTTCATAAACAGCTATTGCCAAGCAGATCATCTCATAATTGTGACCTGTCTTGTGAAAAGGGACCATCTGGGATCTTCACAAAATTAACATTTGGAAAATGGATCGGATCCCACATAGGGCAAACGGAAGGCATATTTCGGATATAAAGGAAAGTAGAATAATCATTCTAGATTCAGAAAATTTGTCATTTGCGAAAAGTTTGGACCCTGGTAAGTCTCCACTGGTCGCGAAGTCTGACCAGATTTAACACTTTGCACTTTCCATATGGTCCCTTTTTGCATGACAGGTCACAATTCTGAATTCTTTTGTAATGATTGCCTATTCACAGATTATATAGTGATATAAGGTGAAGCAGTAAGATCAGACTTCTTCTAAGGGGAATATGGTTAAGTGTCTTTAATGCAATGCATGGGTGAGCACATGACATTTATGAGCAATACTATATGATTTTCCTTGTTAAGTAGGAAAGGAGATGACCTAATGAAACAATTGATATGTAGGGAAGTGTCAAAATTGGTCTATTCTAGGATAGTAAATTCATTTAGGTCTTGATACTCTATCAACAAATATTTTTGAAATTCCAGGTAGATGAAAATAAAGATGAACCCAAGTTGATAGAGTTGGATGATTCTAGTAAAAGGTAAAGCATACTCATAATCATTACTGTTAAAAAATTGTAAATTTAACGGTAAATGGAAGTAAGATCTTTCTCTTGAAACAGTTATATTGCTTCCTTTCTGCAGAACAGTTGATCTTGTCAAAATTTCTATTAAGGTACCTTCCATTTTCAGGTAGTTATGTAGGTAATGAAACAATGGATTTGAAGACAATGTTATATATGAAATCAGATGCAAGTTTATAATTTAAATGTAACTTGTCAAGAATAAGAGCAAAGCTTTTGTGCAGGTTCATTGAATGTGCAGGGTAAAACCTTGATGTCGCTTTGTAAATTCCAAACATAGCCATTGTTTGTAATGTATGTATTGTACATGCACAACAGCTTATAACATGTCGAATTTCAAATTTCATTTAATAAGGTCAAGATAGAATTTGGATATCAAACTTGAGTATTTTTTTAATCAAGGGTAGGTAGACCTTTTGGCTTTGAAAATAATTAAAACAATTAGTTTGTGCATAGGGAATACATTGTTTAATGGATGAAATTTTCTAATTCAGTGAGAGGACCATGTTTATATTACCTCCAGAGCCTGTGGGTTTGCCAGAAGGTGTCTCATATAGGTAGGCATATTTTTGATTACACAATTCAGTTTTAGCCCTGATGTTTTGGGAAAAAAACAAAGGTTTTGCTACAGCCTTGGCTTCATTATTTTTAGCTCACCTGAGCACAAAGTGCTCAAGGTGAGCTTTTGTCAGGAACATATCTCCTCAAGTATAAAGCTAGCAACTTGAAACTTTATAGATGGATAGATCTCATGGAGGAGGAGTGCATTGCACAAAAACTACAACTCTTGCTTGCGTAATTTCGGAGTTATTACCCTTTGTTATTTTAAATACTTAGATTATCCCCCATCGTTTTTCGGCAAAGGGATATAGTAATGGTCTCTGTCCGTCATTCTGTCAATCCATACTTCCATTTTTGCGTCACTAAACTTTTCCAGAGCATATCTCCTGAAGTATAAAAGCTATCAACTTGAAACTTTATAGATGGATAGATCTCGTAGAGGAGAAGTGCAGTGCACAAGAACTACAACTCTTGCTCTAATAAATTTGGAGTAATTGCCCTTTGTTGTTTTTTTTTAAAGTATTTAGATTTTGTACGGAGCATATCTCTTAAAGTATGAATGTATCATTTGAAACACTATAGGTGGATAGATCTCATGGAGGAGAAGTGCGGAACACAAGAACTACAACTATTGCTTGCATAATTTTGGATTTATTGCCGTTTGTTATTTTAAATACTTTTTGTAAAATTCAAAATTTTGTCTAGAGCATATCTCTTAAAGTATAATAGCTATTAACTTGAAACTTCATAGGTGGATAGTTCTTATTGAAGAGAAGTGCATTACACAATAACTTAAAATCTTGCTAGCATAATGTTGCAGTTATTGACCTTTGCTATTGTAAAGACTTAGATTTTTTAGGGAGCATATCTCTTAAAGTGCAAAAGAATCGTTAATCTTTTAGACATGGGGGATGGCCATGTCCTACATGGCTCTCATTAAATTTGAAAAAAAATGGGGAAAAAGAAAAAAAGGAAGAAATTTTTAGGCAATTTATGCTTTTCCAACAGTATCTTCTTCTAAAATCCTTATTTTAGCTCACCTGAGCACGAAGTGCTCAAGGTGAGCTATTGTGATCGTAGAATGTCTGTCGTCAGTTGTGCGTCGTCCACAATTTCTTTAAACATCTTCTCCTCCTAAACCAGTGGGCCAATCTTGATGAAACTTGGCAGGGATGTTCCTTGGGTCAAGCTCTACCAAAGTTGTTCAAATAAAGGAAATCCACCCTTAACTTTCCCTTTACCCTTAACAAAAAGGGTGAAAATATGAAAATCTTTAAAAATCTTCTTCTCTGAAACCAGAAGGCGGACAGCTTTCATATCTGGTATGTAGCATCATCTAGTGAACCTCTACCAAGTTTGTTCATATCAAGACCCTGGGGTCATATTTGGGCTCCTGGGCCCAACCCTTTTTACATAGAATCAAAGAGCGAAAATCTTTAAAAATCTTCTTCTCTGAAACCAGATGGCAGACAGCTTTAATATTTGGTATGTAGCATCACCTAGTTGGCCTCTACCAAGTTTGTTCATATCAAGACCCTTGGGTCATATTTGGGCTTTGCACGGGTGCATCTCTTATGAGCATGAAGGGTAAAAAAATGAAAATCTTCAAAAATCTTCTTCTATGAAACCAGAAGGCAGAAAGCTTTCAAATTTGGTATGTAGCATCATCTAGTGACAGCTTTCATATTTAGTTTGTAGCATTATCTTGTGGACCTCTTCCAAATTTGTTCATATCAAGACCCTGGGGTCACATTTGGGGTCTAGCTGGATGCATCCCTTTTTATATAGAATCAAAGAGTAAAAAGGCATATCTGTCTTGCTCTTTGCTGAAACGTTCCATGGTATTGATCTTAGGCAATTACCTTCATTTTGCTATCTAATTAATGTGATGTCCCAGGGGTCAAAGAGAATCAGGTGAGCGATCTAGGTCCATCTTGGTCCTCTTGTCTTTCAAATTGCACCCACTTTTCATTGTCATCTCCAACCTGTTTGAATTGGACTTAACGGGAAAAGGTTAACAGTTTGTAAATATTTTTACAGTTATAATGGTTTTCCAACACTCAATCCTGACTTATTTTTGGAGAGGGAACAACCAGTTGTTGTCAACAAGGGAAAGAAAGTTACGACTGGATCAGGCAGCCCTGTTGTCAGACGAACCAAACAAGAGATCAAAACTGCCCAGAAAGCAGCACAGCAATATCTTACTCAGCCTGCATTATGGGCCAAGTGTCTTCTTAGTCATAGTTATAGGTGAGTATGTTTATCCCTTTCTCTCTTGCAGAATATAACTATTGCTTGTCCTGCATGGCTCAATAGTAAAGATGGCGAACTCAAGATTTGAGAGAATTTGAAGTTTGTGGGTTCTAATCCAAACAACGACACTTGTAAAAACTGGAAGATTGATAAGAATGGCACTAAAAACCAATTCAACTCCAGTCAGAGCTAAAGAAGGACATTCTGCATTTTAGTTAAAATGATTTCAAAAATTGAGTAACCAAAAAAGTACCCACAACATTGAGAAAAAAGTTTAAGTATAGAGTTAGCCCTTCTTAAACCTCTTTGAAATGTTCCATTTTGATTAAGTGTGTCATTCTATTATGAGTTTTGGATAGTTGAGAGAGAAGTATGTATAGACCTGCAATTTCAAGTGAGTGATCAAAGATCAATTTTACATTGAAAATGATAGGAGATAACAGTTGCTCAAACCTCACTATTTTTTGCGGAACTATAAATCTAATATTTGTTTTCAAAAGTATGAATCAAATAAAAGTATGGTTGTTATCTACATTGATTTGAAATATCTCTTAAAAATAAATTTCAGGAGAGCTAAAGGGCATGCTTGAGGAACAAAATTGGCTCCTTTTGAAGACGATCATGGTTCATTAAGGTAGTGGACCCGTAATAGTTCTGCAACATTTCAAAAGTAATGAACTTTAACAATGTTAACCGAGGATTCCTAACGATCATTATGAAATCTCTCTCATCATTGTGGAAGACTATGAGTTCCAAAAAGTTGCCAAACTATTAAGGTTCCACTACCTTAAAATTAATTGATTCCGTTTGCTATATATTTAATAATGTTTTATCAAAAGGGAATGTCTATTAATTTCAGTTTGTGGTTTATGGTATTGCCTGCCTATGTTAAGCAGTGTCAATCTGTCACTAAAGCCCTGACTGTGGCCTATGATGTTTTAAAGACAATGCAGAGACAAAATCTCAAGGCTTTAGATGAGGTAGGTGCTCTTGATTGGTGCATAGAAAACGTTAGCTTGACACTCTGTTTTGGTAGCCCGTCAGACTGTCAATCCAGAGGTCACGAGTTCGATCCCCGATGGCGGCACTCATTCTTTCCGACTTTGTCTCTCACCAATGGGTTGATAATCGTAGACCTATGTGAGATAGCAGCTGGAGGCTAGGAAAGGATGTGGTGGTTGTACTGGTGAGAGAAATACAAGGAAAGCATTGTTAAGTGCTCCAGCTGCCGGGATATAACTGAAATAATGTTGAAAGCGTCATTAAAGTCAATTCAATCAATCAATCTTGACACTTCTGTTGAGCTCTCTTGTGTTAAGGTAGTAATAGTTCTGCAAGGTTTTTGAAGTAATGAACTTTAACAGCGTAAACTGAGGTTTCCTAATGATTTTCATTAGGAAACCTCAGTAAACATTGTGAAAGTTCATGAGTTTCCAGATGTTTCAGAACTATTAGGGGTCTACTACCTTAAAGTTGTCATCAGTTTTTGTGTGTTAGTAGGTCTGGCTGGTGGTCTATATGATTTTGCCTGAATGATTACTCCTAAATCTGTGGATGGATTTCAAAATAATTGCAATAATTCTACTCCATTATAAGAAGATGTGCTATTTGAAAGAATTTTTTTTACACCAAGGTCACAGGTCAAAGTCAAACTCCCGAAGGCGCCACTCTTTCTCTCCCACCATTTGTCTCTTACCAATGGGTTGATAATTGTGGACCTATTGTGAGATAGCAGCTTGAGGCTAGGAAAGAATATGATAGTGATACTGGTGAGAGACATATAATATAGTAGGTCTCCTTTTTAGGTGCTCGAGCCGCCGTGATATAACTAAAAAAAAATGTTTAACTCCATGCAATCAATGTCAAACTATGCTGGCTCAACTGCAAGTGTCCTGGGACAACCACTGAGTACTTTCCTAATGGTTGAACAAACTTAATCCTTATTAACATGAATAGCCAAGTGTACAGAAACATTGGCAACTATTTGGAAAATTTGCTTGGCTTTGCGTGTAAGTACACATACAAAATGGGGTACTGTTCCTTAATTGTTTTGCAGGTGTTTTTATCTTGAATGCATGGCTGGTTTGTGATGAGGAGCATTTTAAATGATTATAGATGTATGTGTATATAAAATTGACAGGTATATGAATGGTAGAATGTTAGCAACATGAATGCCACACAGAGGATTCTTGATATTCGCTGATTGTCAAAACAAGTTTCAAGTCTCTCTCTTTATAGAGTGCATAGTAAAAGCTGTGTTTAGACTTTGATCAGATGAACTTGCAAACCAGTCATTACTTACTGCAAAATGTCATGTAAAATGCAGGAAATGCTGTCAAAAACTTGTAAAGTTTCTGATTGCAAAGCTATTATAAGTGTTTATAATTTTCAAGCACTTACTATAAGTTTGCACTAAGCCCTCAATACAAATTGCAACCATCAACATACAACATGCAACATACAATTTCTGTGCCTGCGTAATTATGCTGACTGATACACAAGTGTTTTATTATTTTCAGCTGTGTTACAGAGTTGTTTTACAGTTGTGCGGTCAATATAATCAGCCAATTTTAGCTGTTAAAGTGTACTCAGAGATGAAACATGCTGGTGTTCAACCCAATGCTATCACATATGGCTATTACAACAAGGTAGGTAGTATGGAGCTGTGTGTTTAGACTATTCAAATGAGTTTGATTTGAACAAAGATGGACCTAGAATGGCTTAAGCATATGCTATTTGCTATGAAGGGGGAACCTGTTATCTCAAAGTTTGTACAATATAGTCCATGGTCCAGTGCTAGGACTATTGCTTAGGGATTGGAAGGTCCTAAGATCGGGCCTGAGATTAGAAAACTTTTCTCATTCTTGATTCAAAATTTTCTCAAATTTCAATTTGAGATTAACGCTTTAATTCAATTTTAATACTCATTTTAATGTATTAACATAAAAGATAATATTAACAAATTGTTATAAAAAACAACTTATTAATATTATCTTTTTTTTATACATTTTTTTAAATTCAAAATTTGAGAAAATTTTTGGGCCCAAGAAAAGTTTTATAACCGTGTGCCCTGAACCTTTTTCAATTGGCTCATATTTTGAAACTCATATTATTGCTAAGAAAGCTTTAAGTAAGGGCCTATTTTACAGCACACTGTTTATCCACTTAGGCTGTCCTGGAGGGAAAGTGGCCAAGCAGTACAACCAAGGGTAGAAAGTTATGGAGAAAGCTGAGAAATGTCGTCATTGGAGTTGCTAAATTCAGGAAAGCTGCTCGTCGACGAAGTCTGTCAGTGAACTCAAACTCTGGTAGTGAGTTCGACAGAACTAGCATTGACAGTTTTCTTGAAGATCAGTACGCTGATGGTAAACACGAGTCCATAATGAAGAGTGAAACTGCTGAGATGCCACATGGGTCGTCTGTTGTGAGACATGGAAAGATACCTGAAGAGAGTGAAAGTGCAGGTATATTGTTTATTGTTGTTACCCTGCAGTTGGCTAGAGTAGACATTTATTGAAAGAAATTTACAAGTGTTTTGTACTAGCCGATGGAAGTCTTGTCTTAATCTTGCTCAAATTAAATTAATTTTATAAAAGAATTTCCAATTTTGTGGAAATTTTGACCACTTTGGCAATTTTTTTTTTCCACAAAAATGAAAAAGAAAGCAGGCAGAGTCGGCTGAGATCAGTCTGTTCAATCTGCCAAAGCTTTACAGAATATGTCCTTGAAAGAATGAGAAGGATGACAATTCTTTTTTCGTATTGACCCTTGTCATGCTGAATAAAAATTTGCAACAAATTCTAAGTTCTCAAAGCACTAAATGCACTTTATGTGTGATGGAATTCATTTTGAAAATTAATTTTTTGAGCTTTTCTGGTTTCAAAAATGTAAAAACAGGCGCTATAGACAAAGTTCAGACTGCACTTTATGTGCAGGCTGATGTTTGTCTATAGCTCCTGTCAAGGCAGGAATATTCCTGGTTCAGCATGGCAAGGGTTAAGAAAGATACCACGTTATGTAATATTTTAACTTTATTGGTAAAAAAAACCCCTTCAAGAACGAAAAAAAACATTTAAGAACATAGATTTCATAAATAGAATTTTAAAAAAAAGGTTTGAAATTGCTAGTCAATATTTGTAAATTTCTTTCAGCAAATGACACCCTGTGTTTGCTTTTTGCACTTACAAGGAATTGAATTTTCATAAGCATTGTTAAATAATATTTCAATGTTCTTGATTCCAATTAATATGATAACCAGTATCTTTTATTTCATAACAAGTTATATTTGATTATACCTCACACTAGTTTGCTAGAAGTAAAGCTACTTTTTACTGCTGTATTCAAATCTATGTCATAATTCATTGTGTATTTTCTTTAATTCTTTTCAAATGTTAACAATCTTATGTTAGTTTTTAAATTTATCTGAATTTAAATGGTTGGTAAAATAGATTTCTTTCAGAAATTTGACCATGGCTAATTCAATCCCACAAAATCTCACAAAGTAGGATATATAAATGGGTAATTCCAAATGAAATGATAATTTCTTGTCCATGAATTAGAATATGTGTGGTTTCTAGAGAGATAACCACTTTTGTTGGTTATGCTTACACAAAAGGTCTGTTGTGTATGTGTGTGATACTTTTCTTCTCAACTTTCAGTTTACAATTAGGGAAAGTGAATGTTTTCATACCATCTGCATGAACCTTTCTTTTTTTTTAACTTATAACTATACAAATAACCGTGTGATAACATCCAGTATGATATAATTTATGATATCACATAGTTATTTTAAGAACAATGATATAATGCCGTTATTTTTAGAAACTTGCATTTCAGTTAGAAACATCAATTAAAATCCAGACAAATAGAGATTATAAGATAAATATAATACGTACTTAGTGGATTGTTTGAAAGAAATATCTACCTCGGTTGTGAGAATTGATAATTGTCTTGGCAGAGCCTCGACAATTATCAATTCTCCCAACCTCGTTAGATATCTTATTTCATACAAAACACTAAGTATGTATTATATATATATGCCGCAGATGGTGGGCATATATTGGTATAGTCTTCTCTGTCTGTCTGTCAATTCCAATGTCATTATGTTTGTCCCTATGTCCACAACATGTCAACACAATTCTACAACTGGTGCTTTTTGTGACTTGCACTCTTGTTTTCTTAAAAATTAAAATTATTATGGAAGATGGCCGGTAGCAAAATGGCTCAATTATCCACTTGTTTTAATTTTTCATAAGTGAAAGCTTCAAATTTATGAATAGTTACAAGTTCTTGTCAAATTAAGTGGACAGATTCTCAAAAAAGCTATACATGTACTATAAAAGTCTATTTCAGCCTTTTGTGACAGCCATTTTGAAAAATATTACACAAGTGTCAAGTATCGACCCACATCAGCCTGTATATTTGCGCTATCTGATCAAAGTTTTCATTAATTGATCTGTAGGTATTGTTAATGTGCCAAATGCATTAATGGTTGGTGGGCAACCAAAACGACATAACCATAGCTTAAGCTGAAGTTTTAAGATTTTGGTGATAAAATGTGACTGTCACTGTGGACCAGTAATAGATCCGCAATAGTTTGGGACTCATGATCTTTTGAGATGTTTACCAAAGTTTCCTAATGAAAACATTAGGAAACCTTTGTAAACACTGTTAAAGTTCATGACTTCCAAAACATTGCAGAACTATTATGGGTCCACTACCTTATAGTCTGTATGCTCTGAAGTTATAACATCATAACTGTAGTAGCTTTAAAGTCATGTTTGACCAAAATCCTTCATATTTTCATTATCATATGACCTGAAAACAGGAGCTGTATCGGACAGAGGCTATAATTCAATGACTCTGGAGGAAGCCAAAGAAATCTCTGAACTAATTAGTTCAGAGAATAAACAATCAGGGTTTGTGGAGTCCCGGTTGAAGAACGCCCTGAGATTCAGTTTTAAAAGAAAAAGCAAGAAGAAGGAGTCAGAAATACAAGAGGAAATCGCAGGTAGTTTGAAATGAAAATGTTCCCTTTTCAGATTGAAATGTTGCTCTCATAGTGTAGTTGATAGCCTTTGTGACAGTCAGTTGTAAGGTTCGTTCCCTGATGGCAGCATTTATTCTGTCTGACAATTTCTTTCCCAACAATATGTCAATAGTCCTAAACCTTGCGAGATAGCAGCTGGAAAGGAAGAAAGGATATAAATGTTGTACTGGTTTGAGATACATGTATACCAGACATCCATTGTAAGGCGCTCCAGCTTCTGTAATATGGCTGAAAGATCAATAAAAGCAGTGTAAAACCCCATTCAATCAAAGTTTTCAGATTTGCTATAGGATTAAAAGACAAAAATACTTGAAGACATATGCCCTGTATTCAGGATGCAAAAAGAAATAGCAAACATTTGGAAATTGTACCCTACATTTCATGCGAGTATAGTGGAAGCATAATGACATGAACCTGGCCTTTGTGATTTAAATAAATTAAATATCGGTTGTTTCCCTTGGGCAAAACAAGACTTACATGTGGAATTCAATCGTAAAATTGGAGTTCAGGTATTCGCTCTGTTAACCCGTTAGCAACCACGCTCTTTTACTGTAACGGTGATATTTGGTCACCCTCATGAACTAGCAAATCAATACATAAATTGAGTCTCCGATTGGAAAATCTTAAGATCCTGTTAAAAAAATTACAAATTTTCGAATTTCTTTAAATGCAATTTATGTTTTTAGCTCACCTGAGCACATCGTGCAGCTTTTGTGATCATTGAATGCCCGTCGTCCGTTGTGCGTCGTGCGTCATCCGTCGTCAACAATTTGAATGTTTACACTCTAGAGACCAAAAATATGATCCAATCTTCATGAAACTTGGTCAGAATGTTGGTCAGGTCACAAGGATTAACCCTATTGAAAATGGAAAGGATCTATGTCATATCACGGGAAAAGGGCCCTAATGACAATTTTCTTGTTTACACTCTAGAGGCCACAAATATGGCCCAATCTTCATGAAACTTGGTCAGAATGTTGGCCAGGTCACAAGGATGAATCCTATTGAAAATGGAAAGGATCCATGCCATATCACGGGAAAAGGGGCCTTAATGACAATTTTAATGTTTACACTCTAGAGGCCACAAATATGGCCCAATCTTCATGAAATTTTGTCAGAAGGTTGGCCAAGCCACAAGGATGATCCCTATTGAAAATGGGAAGGATCTGTGCCATATCACAGGAAAATGGACCTTAGTGACAATTGTCTTGTTAACACTCTAGAGGCCGTAAATATGGCCCAATCTTCATGAAACTTGGTCAGAATGTTGGCCAGGTCACAAGGATGAATCCTATTGAAAATGGAAAGGATCCATGCCATATCACGGGAAAAGGGGCCTTAATGACAATTTTAATGTTTACACTCTAGAGGCCACAAATATGGCCCAATCTTCATGAAACTTTGTCATAATGATGGCCAGGTCACACGGATGAACCCTATTGAAAATGGGAAGGATCCAAACCATATCAAGGGAAAAGGGGCCTTAATGACATTTTTTTTTTTGTTTACACCCTAAACGTCACAAACATGATTCAATCTTCATGAAACTTGGTCAGAAAATGGTTGTCAGGTCACAAGGATGAACCCTATTGAAAATGGAAAGGATCCGTGCCATATCATGGGAAAAGGGGCTATAATGACATTTTTGCTCTTATCACTCTAGAGGCCTCGAATATGGTCCTATCTTCATGAAACTTGGTCAGAAAATGGTTGTCAGGTTACAAGGATAAACCCTATTGAAAATGGGAAAGATCCATGTCATATCATGGGAAAAGGGACCTTAGTGAAAATTATCTTGTTTACAGCCTTAGAGGCCTCAAATCATAAAAGTACAACTTGAAAATTTGATGTATTTAATGAGACAAAGAGACGAAGGTGAGCAATATAGGACCATCATGGTCCTCTTGTTTGTCGTTGTTTTTCTTTGGGTTCACTAAAATGAAATCTCCTCTCACGGTCACACAAGCAGGAACTTTTTTTAAAACTTTATTTGAATTGTCTGCTCCATGACTAGATGTCCTGTATATCAATATACTATTAAGTCCATGCATAATTATTTATTCTGCATAAAGGTCAGGTTCAAATTAATATGCGCTTGCTATACACATGTAAAACTTGGTAACATTTTGTGAACGTTTTCATCTTGAATGCAGGACTGCAGTTTTATGTCCAAAATCCCCTGTTAATATCTTAAACTTGAGATAATGGGTCCTAGAAATAACCCAGAGATTTACTTGTAAATAAAAACATTTGGGGTCAAATATTTAAATTCAATTCATTTGAATTTAAAACTATCTTAGTATCTATTTAGTTTTATCAACTGATCAGAGACATGAAATCATTTCTGCCGTATGAAATTGTATTTACATAATATGTCTTCAGCAACTGCATAAGTTTGAATAAACATGTTGTTGAAGAATTTAAGAATACAAATACCATTACTCAGAAGGAAAAAGCAGTTTGTGAAAATAAGAAACCTCATTGTACAAAAATGCTCTTGCTTTAGCTTTGTAAGGGTTAAGGATGGTGTGGCTTGTAAGGCTAGCTTTAAAATATTGTTTGTCTGTTTGTCATATGTAACAATCATAAAGTAGTTTTGTCTATATACATGTCAATACAGCTTGTCAATATTTTTAGGCAGATTAAAGAACATGTAGTTTCTTTCTTAAAAGGATTCCTTGTTTACATTTATAAAATCAACACACATAATTTTTAAGCTCTGCTGTTTTTAGCTCCACTGGCTGAAAGCCACTGGGGCTATTGTCATGGCGTTGTGTCCGTCGTGCGTCCGTGCGTCAGTGCGTCCGTGCGTCCGTTCGTAAACTTTTTCTTTAAAAATCTTCTCCTCAGAAACTACTGGATGAATTTCAACCAAACTTCACAGGAATGATCCTTGGGTGACCCTCTTTCAAAGTTGTTCAAGAAATTTGGATCCAAAGAAAAACATGGATTTAATGGGCGTGGCTAATTTCCAAATATGGTAAAAAGTGAGTTTTCTCAGATTCTAATAGATGGATACCAATCAAATTTTACATGAATGATCCTTGGGTGACCCTTTATCAGTCTACCAAAATTTATTGTGATCGGATGGAAAATATTCATTTTATGGGCAGAGGTCATTTCTGTATATGTTATGTAGTGGAAACTTTGAAAATCATTTTCAACATCAGTAGAACCCAAAATATCTAAAAATCTAGTCAAAAGTTTTATTTGCTTTTACAAGAATTTCAAGCCTGTGGAGCGACACAAGCCATTCATGGCTTTCTAGTTGGAGAAAACCCGAGGTATTATGATCACCTTGGCTTTGTTATACCCCCCACCTACGAAGTAGAGGGGGGTATATTGGTTTCACCATGTCTGTCTGTCTGTCCATCCGTCCGTCCGTCCATCCGTCCATCCGTCCGTCCGTCCGTCCGTAGACCTTTTCGTTTCCAGACTCTAACTCAAGAACCAAATGACCTACGATCATGAAACTTTATACAAATGTTCCTTATGACCCAAGGAGGTGCCCTATTGTTTTCGGGTCATGTAGGTCAAAGGTCAAGGTCACAGTCAGCCTTTGTTCAATTTTCGTTTCCGGACTCTAACTCAAGAACCAAGTGGCCTACAATCATGAAACTTCATACAAATGTTCCTTATGACCCAAGGAAGTGCTCTATTGTTTTGTGGTCATATAGGTCAAAGGTCAAGGTCACAGTAAATTTTATTTCAATTTTCGTTTCCGGACTCTAACTCGAGAACTAAGTGACCTACAAGCATTAAACTTTATGCAAATGTTGCTTATGATCCAAGGAAGTGCCCTATTGTTTTTGGGTCATATAGGTCGAGGGTCAAGGTCACAGTCAATTTTTGTTCAATTTTCATTTCTGGACTCTTAACTCAAAAACCAAGCGACCAAGAATCATGAAACTTCATGCAAATGCTACATATGACCTCAATATTAGTTACAAACACATCCTGCACTAATAGCACTTTCATTCTGACAAAGCGCTTGATGGGGGTATTAGTCCGCTCTGCGACAGTTCTAGTTCACATTGGTGTTGGTGTTGATGTTGGTGTGTATGTGACAAACTTTAACCTCAGTCATATCTATGTTATTATACCCCCCACATACGAAGTAGAGGGGGGTATATTGGTTTCACCATGTCTGTCTGTCTGTCCGTCCGTCCATCCGTCCATATGTCAGTATATCTTTTCGTTTCCGGACTCTAACTCAAGAACCAAATGACCTACAATCATGAAACTTTATACAAATGTTCCTTATGACCCAAGGAAGTGCCCTATTGTTTTTGGGTCACGTAGGTCAAAGGTCAAGGTCACAGTCAGCCTTTGTTCAATTTTCGTTTCCGGACTCTAACTCAAGAACCAAGTGGCTTACAATCATGAGACTTAATACAAATGTTCCTTATGACCCAAGGAAGTGCCCTATTGTTTTTGGGTCATGTAGGTCAAGGTCACAGTAATTTTTTTTTCAATTTTCGTTTCCGGACTCTAACTCGAGAACCAAGTGACCTACAAGCATGAAACTTTATGCAAATGTTGCTTATGTTCCAAGGAATTGCCCTATTGTTTTTGGGTCATGTAGGTCAAAGGTCAAGGTCACAGTCAATTTTTGTTCAATTTTTATTTCTGGACTCTTAACTCAAAAACCAAGCGACCTTGATTCATGAAACTTCATACAAATGCTACATATGACCTCAATATTAGTTACAAACACATCGTGCACTAATAGCACTTGCATTCTGACAAAGCGCTTGTGGGGGGTATTAGTCCGCTCTGCGACAGTTCTAGTTATTAAAGATATCTTTATGAAACTTGGCATGTCTGGTCACTTTCTTAAGAGCTATCCAGACTATCAATGGGGGATAACTCTGGAAACAGAGTACTGCCCCTTTTCGACTTAGATATTTTGCATCACCCTGCAGCAAGTGTTGCATCCTTAGGATGTGCTCTTGATATCAGAAATATATTTTATTTTGAAGATTCCCTTCAAACCTTATAGAAAAATTTTGAAAATGTATGGTTCAGAAATGATGAAGATTTTTTTGGTAATACATGTACAAATTTTCAAATAAATTTTTTAACATATGCAGATAAGCTAAATGTTATTCAATGCATGTTATTAATGGCATCTAGTTTTACAAAAGTTTCTTGATTAATATCTTCAATCTCTCAGACAAAATAATAATAGGGGATAATTATTGGTTCAATTTACATTTCATTGAGTGAACAACAAGAGCTTTATTTTCATGTGGCAAAAAAGAAAACTGAATCAATCTTACTAAAAAAATCAAACAATTTTTCTATTTCTTTAATGAAAGATGAGATAATTTTCCCTTTGTTTGTGCATTTCACTTAGTCTGGCTCCATATAATTCAGTAGAAATCAGACAATATAGGCTAAGATTAGGACCCTGGGTAATAAAACCTTTCTCAGGCTCAACTGAGAAATTTTACCAAATTTAAATCTAAATGAATGTATGAAAATAAAAGATTATATTAATACGTTGTTATATATATCAACTAATTGATATTATCATTTATATGAATACCTTAAAATGAGTATTAAAATAGAATTACGGCTTTAATCTCTAATTAAAATTTGAGAAAATTTTGAATTGAGATTGAGAAAAGTTTTATAACCTCGGGACCTGACTGTACAAGTAAGAAGGCTGATCTTAGTAAACCACTGCACCAAAAGCCTCAGTAGGAAAATGCCTTGAACATCAAGAGAAAGGTTGATAAAAGTATGGGCCTTAGATTTATTTTTTTCCTTTCATAAACATTCCAGGGGATTTATGCTCTGTAATTTTCTACTTGAAAAATATGGTGGAAAAAGAGTTTCAACAAGCACTTTCTCCTTTGCACTTAATGTTTTCTATCAAATAGGGTATTCCAAAATATTTTCTTTTCACATTTGTCTGTAACCCTTTAAATTTGAGCTAGCCTGATAATAAATAAGAGGAAAACAATAGGCAAGAGCCTTTTTTGAGCATCTTACTGGAAATGAGTAGATCTTGAAGTTAGATTTTTGTACCCTAGCATTGATAGTTGGGGGGGGGGGGGCATATTGTTTTACCAGTATCTGTATGTCTGTCTATCAATCTGTCTGTTGGCTGATAGAAATTAAATTAATGTACTGTATAATGTTCTAACTGATGTAGAATTTCATCTTACAGATGAAGAAACATTCAGTGGAACAGACACAAGTAGGACCATGAAGAAATTTGATCGTGTAAACAGCATTGTAAGACAACGGTCTTGTAGTGGAAATAGTAATTCTGATCCCTCGCATCTACAAGGCAGTCTACGTAAGTGTAAGGGTTTCATATACAGAGATTTGAGTTTGATTGTAAAAAGTTTGGTTATTTGTCCACCATATCCTATGTTTTGAGCACTCATTGGAACTGTCTTGTCAAGACAATTCCAATGAGTACCCACAACAAAAGGTTTGGGTGAGAAATGATATTTTTGAATTTTGATCCCTGCTGAAAGTGGCATTAAACTCCATTCAATCAATCATTAAATTGTCATCACACCCTTTTATCTGGAGCCTTGAATGTACATTTATATTGCTATTTATAAAATTGATGTAGATTTTCCTTAACAAATGAAAATGTAAATGAGTTATTTTGAAAATGCTCAAATTCATACAACTCTGAAAAGCTTTTTGAGGGGATACACTCATGTCGGGTAATCCTGCGTGTCGGCTAAAGCTGCGCAGCTATATGACGTCATGTAAACTAAGAAAATGGCCGCTAAACATAAAAGCAGAATGACCTGTTTTTCATACTCAAAGTTTGATCGATTCCACAGTTTTAAAGAAAAAATTCATGATCGTATATTAAAGCAAGAATTTTCCTGTTTTTGTCTCAGTGTTTTTCATTTTATTTTAAACAGATTACGGACATTAATTTTAGGTTCTGTCCTCGACTGCGCAGGTTAAGCCGACGAAAGCTGCGTTGATAATACACGACGGTGCCTCTGTTCATCACCGGATTGTGTTATTCTAGTGACACTTTGTTCTAGATAAAATGTATTTTACATAGCAAAAATGGTCAACGAGTACATTCTTGTATTGATTTTTTTGTACAACCGATATCTTTACACGAATTTTGTACTTGACTTTCTTAAGTGCGCAGGGTTAGCCGACAGCACTGTAAGTATTTCAAAAAAAAAATTTTTTCATCTGGGCTAGACTAACATTTTGATGTCTTGTGATTGTTGAAAACAAATAAAAGGAGGGAATTTGTCAAAAATAGCAAATAGGTTAGGCATGGGCTTCATATCTATAGGTCAGTCTTTATCCAATTGGTGGAGAAATCCCACTAAATAAGTCTTATATTTTAGACGTCTTAAAAATATAGTTCTCTTTGTATTTTGAGTGTAAACAACGGACATTATCAAGCTACTCATGCAAGCTAATGCTAAACAAATGTGTGTCTTCAATTTGATTTCTTACTTTTATTATTTAGCTGCTTTTGTTATACTTTTTATGCCCCCGATAGGGAGGCATCATAAATTTGACTTGTCCGTCCGTCCGTCTGTCCGTCCGTCCGTCATTCCGTCCAAAAACTTTAACATTGGCCATAACTTCTAAATCAAAGCGGTGTCGGGGGCATTGTCATCTTACAGTGACAGCTCTTGTTGACTATATTGTTACTATGTTTTCAGACGGTACATCAGTTGGTCTTCTGATGGTCAGTGAGTCCTTACAAAATGGTCAGTTATCACAGAGTATGGGACCCACATTTGGCCGCAGCCTCAGTAAGGAAGAAAACAAAAGAAAGAGGCATAAAAGTGCTGGTGATCACACAAAGTCTCGATCTAACAGTCTAAAGGCTAGTTTCAAACCTTTGACAAGTGAAAACAAAACTGGAAAAGGAATTGCGAATGTGAAGGAGAATATTAAGGACATTCTAGGTGTGTCAGATGGAATTACTGATATTGGAAGTGAAAATTCAGAGGGTACAAAGGATCACATTAAGGATAGTGGTGTTGCTTTGGATGAAAATGAAGTGAATGGTGTTTGTGCATTTGACAGCCCCAGTGAAACTGATCAGTTTGAGGAGAGTGTTGAGTGTAAGACTTCTGTAGAAAGAGATAAAGCTGTTTCTAGTGAAGTTACAATAACAGAAAGTGGAAACGAATCTGTAAGTGATGGTCTAAATAAAAGTGATACTGCTGGTGTTAAGTCACTTGGTGCTGATAGTGAAACTAAAAGTAAGTCAGGGAGTTTAAAGTCCTCTAAATCTAGTCCACAACATTCCATAGCTACTCCTGTCACAGAGCTAGATCCACTTGGTCTCTTTGTTGAGATGAAACAAATGGATACACCTGTTTCTGCTAAAACTGTGTCTCCAAAACACTCCCCTCAGAAGGCTCGTGAAAAACTCTTACAGGTTAAACCATTCCAAGAAGAGATCAAACCAAAACCAGAAAAACTTGAACTGGGTCAGTGCAATAATTCAGACAAAACCTCAGAATTGAACAAAAGTGGTGAAAGCTTGAAACATTCAGGTCCTTTGTCTCCTGTTGAAAAGGTTCAAAGGAATTTTAAATTTGAACGAACAAGTAGTTTTCCTGAAAATCTTGGTAATTCTCAGAAAGAAAATGCTTCATGGAAAGCCAAGCGTGAGAGAAGTGATTCCCAAACAGAAACTGTATCATTAGGTCGGTCAAGTTCCTCCTTAAATGAACCTAAATCAGAATCGTCTGTAGGAACTCCGCGTAATGACTTTAGATTATTCAGAACAGGAAGTTTTAGACGACACAAAGAAAGTTTTAGTGGAATGCTCAAATATGCCACAGGTGCTGTAGCTCATAAACTTACAGAAATTAAACAGTCCATGACCCCAAGTAAACTAGGTTCGTCAACATCTTCACTAACTCCGTCATACGATGAGGTGGATTCTGGAGATGAAAGTTACAGAGAGTCTTACAAGAAAAAAGGCAGCTTGGATTTCCTTAATCGTAGTCAAGATAAACTTGACAGTTCAAGTTTTAACGGAGTACCAGGTAATAGATGTAGGATTTTGTTTTGCTGGTTTAAACTTTATCCGGCTGTCAGTAGACCCGTTATAGTTCCACAATATTTCAGAAGTAATCACTTTAACTGTGTTAACTGATTTTCATTAGGAAACCTTGGATAACATTGTGAAAGGTCATGTGTTCCAAAATGTTTCCGAACTATTACGGGTCCACTACCTTAATTTTGTTTCCAACAAATTGCAAATTATATTTGTACATTGCATACAGTTTTGCAAAAGTCTTTCCCCATAATAAATTAGTAGCAAGCATGATCTTAGTCAGACTGCCTATACTATCATCTTTTATGTCAATACCTTAAAATGAGTATTAAAACAGAATTATGGCTTTTATCTCAAATAGAAACTGTAGAAAATTTTGAATTGAGAATGAGAAAATTTTATAACCTCGGGCCCAGAAGTATTACGAGCTCTAAAATGATCAGGCCTTATTTAAGGTTTAGGCTTGGAAGGAACAAATTAAGAATATCACTGATATGTCTTATGGCCTTTTCTGTCGGTTCTGAGGTTATTTTTGCTTTATTTAGTTCCTTATATGCTTTCCCGTGAGTATTGTCTGCAGTGAAAATGAATGAAGGTCCTTTTTGGAAATCTTTATTTTTTATTAATCTGAATTTAGTTGCTAAATAGAAGAAATAATTATGGAAAATAAATTATTTCTACTATGTTTTTAAGCACATATATTTCTCATTGGCTTATCATTAAGCAGGAAAGTGGGATAATATATATAGAGGATAATTGTTTGTTTCAGTGTAAGATCGATTTATAATTCATTAAGTGAACAACAAAAGCTATTTTCTCACAAACGATTATTCTATTTTTTTATTGCAAAAATGAGACAAAATTTGAAATTTCTAGGAAATATTTTCGTAAAGCGCGTCATTCCGCACATGCTTGCTATGCAACGTTCATTGTGACGTCACTTATTTCTCCCTGTATAGATGTCAGATATGATGAAATGCACAAAAGCAGGGTATAAATTTTTGATAATTTCACTGCTTTTGTGGTGAGATTATCAAGTGATAATCTACCGTTATTTCTCAATAAACCACCGAAAAGCATTAAAGAATGTACATATTTATCAGTCTTTCAATGAGCTGTGTGTTGATAGAAAATATATCGGAAATACTTCTTTCAAACTATAACTCCGAACCACTCTTTCCAAATATATGAAATATACCAGTGAAAAGAAAAAAAAAAAAAAGATAATTATTAAAAACCTGAACTTGTTATATTTTCTTGTCAATCAAGAAAATGTTTCAGAAATGACCTTCATTCATAATTACAGTGCTGTATGATCAACCAGGACAAGTTCTTCATTTTATGTCCCTGCGTAGATAAGATTTGGGGCATATTGTTTTTACTGGTGTCCATCTGACTGTCTAGCAGCAGAAACATAACATTGACATAAAGGGATCAAAACTAACAGCAAAACAAAAACATAACTTTGACATAAAGGGATAAAAACTAACAGCAGTCCTTAGGCCCGTGAATTTTAGGGAGGATTGGCTCTTCAGTCTATGATGCAGGTCCTTCTGGCATGCAAGTTTTTATCAGTCAGGGTCCTGAGACTTAAGTTAAACCTACGAATGTCACGGTAAAGGAACCCTTAGAAACTTTACACTAAGTGTTGTTGGGAAAACTGTATGAAAAGAAGAAAATGCTTGTCACAAGCAATTCCTTTTTTTTTTTACACTGTTTTCCCTTTATTTGAAACTGTCTTGTGTACAATGTTATACATTTATCTTAACCCTTTCCTGTTTAATCCCTGCTTTTTACGTGCCTGTGATTTTATTATTGAGAAAACACTGTGAAAAAAGAAGAAATTGCTCCTGACAAGCAATTTCTTCTTTTTCCACACTATTTTCTACCCTACTGAATGGTTATTTTTCAAATTAAATCCACTTTAAATTTTCGTCTGCAAAACCTTTGAATTTGGACAGGTCCTAAACTTTGTAAATCAGGAAAGGGTTAAGTAATGTATTGAGCTTAAATTGCTTCAGAGGAATCAAGGTCAAGAGAATCTCAAAAGACTTATCACTTTCAAATTATTTCAAGCTTTTTCAAGTTACAATACACATGTATGTATGACATGGTTTGAAGATTGATCTTGTTGATATGCATTTTCAGTTGCTAAGGTCAGGGTGGTTTTTCAAGGTCTTTAATCAAGGTCAACGAAAAAGGCTGTTCTAGGGGCATAGGTGTTGCACAAACACATTTTGATTCATTTGTCTCATAAGAGATCAAAACTTCCGTTAAAACATTGATTGTGCCAAGTAAAATCTCTGTTGCCGTGAGAGAATCCCTACAAGAGAGGGAACAAATGGTGTTGGAGGAAAAAATGAAGAGTTATCATTTCCATTTGTACTTGTCTTACATTTTGTTCTAATTTGTTTGCTACTTGCTTGTAAGTTAGACAGCAATTTCAGCTTTGCTCCTTTAAAGAAAACTCGAGATATTATTAAAGCCTTGAAATGGCATGTGTTGTCTTTGTAATGCAAACTATTTGACATCTTGGAATATAATCTCTTATATAATGGGAGGCTTATAATTACTTGGAACTTGGAATATATGTTCACTTTCAAAAGAACTCAGAATATTACTCAGGTGGATAATTCTTAATGAAAAAAATATTCTGTTTTAAATTTATAATTTAAGATCCAAATAATGGCACTCCCCATTGGGTATTTTTATCATAAATTTCAACAATCAAGGATAAAAAGAGCCTTTGTCTTAATGTTTGCTGTTTGTGTGGCTACTGTACTTCACTTGTCTTTCTTGAATTTAACTTTTACCTCATGAAATAATGTACCGTCAATCTATCATGTGAATCACATTTATTAACCCTTGTCATGCTGAACCCAGAATATTCCTACTTTGGCAGGAGCTATAGACAAACATCAGCCTGCTCATATGTGCAGTCTGATGTTAGTCTACACCACCTGTTTCACACTTTCAAACAGGAATTATCAATAGATTTAGTTTTTCAAATAAAAAAAATTGACCTACTGTTGGTACTTACAGTGCTATTTTCTCTTTGATTTGATGAAAATTTGTAGCCAAAATTTAATCAGCATGACAAGGGTTAAACAACCACTTTCATTTCAGCACTTAAAAGTATAAGTTTGCTGTATGAATTTTGATAACTGAGTCTTATGTTTGAACTCTTTCAGAACTAACTTAATGAATCCGTTAATAATTCAATGAGTATGAACATACAGAATTTAGAATTATGTAATAATTCATATATGCAATCAAATTATCCTTGTCATTTGTCACAAAAAATGAACATTCACCGTATCGTGAGCACATGAGAGATAACTTAATAGCAGTGTACTTACACTGAAAAATTGAATGTTCTCCAAAATATCTATATCTTCATTATTATGCTTCCCTTCAAAAAAGAAGGGGTATATAGCTTTGCACTTGACGGTCTGTCTGTCTGTCCATAGACCTTTTTTTTGTCCAGAGCAGAACTCAAAAGTATGTAAGCTAGAATCATGAAACTTCACAAGCGGATAGATCTTATTGAGGAGAAGTGCAATGCACAAGAACCATAACTCTACTAATATTTTTTGAGTCATTGCCCTTCGTTAATTGATAAAGAATATGCCATTAACCTGCTCTTGTGGTGGGCATAAATGTTCAACAAACATCTCTTGTTATCTTAGAAAGTTCAGATCAATTATTCATGATTTATTAAATTGGATACAGCAGTAACTGTTAGCAGCACACAGGCTTTCCCTGCCCTTGCTTAACACTTTCCTGTTTTAAAAAAATTAAGAAGAAAGGGGAGTTAATACATATTGAGTTATGAATTTCACGCCCAAACTTATTAGTTACTGTTTTTCATTTCTAACCGATTCTCAATTTGATGGTAATATGAAAAGAAATATTTTATTTTTGAAGAACTATACATTCTTTAAGCTTAAATATCACTATTAAAATTATATGAGATTTATTTCAGTAATGTCTGTTTTTCTGATCTTTTGTCTTTCTGTCTGCCCAAAACTTAAATTTTGTGTTTCCTATTACTTCAGATAGATTTTTGACTAAGATATTTCAAACTCCAGAAAAATTTCTTTTCAACTTGTGTATTAGATTTTTTCAACAGATCTTATTTTGTTGTAGTGATACATGTATTTCAAGAACAATTTCTGCAGGCATTATTAAAGAGTTATTCTTCCCTTGGAAAACTGAGGATAATCACAATTTCCATGAATATGCCAGATCATCTATGGTTTTGAGGCTGAATAATTGTAAGTGGTTCAATGATGTAATCAATGTAATCAATGACCTGTTTCTGTTATAGAGAGTGCACCTACCAATCCCTCCTTTATGGACAAGATGGATACTCTATGTCAAGAAGAATGGGCCAGTCCCACTTCAACCCATGTAACCTTCATTGACCCCAAAGACGTGGCTATAGAGGTAGAGATGTGTAGCTGTAGCCGATGTCCACGATGTCGGTGTTTGATCTACGACGAGGAGATCATGGCTGGATGGAATGCCGATGATTCCAATCTTAACACAAGGTAAGCTTGGTTCATGGGAAGGGAATAAAATTTGATTTTATGAACAGAAAAGTCTGTCTCTGCGTTCATGATGAAGATGTTTGTAAAACGTTTTAGAAATGATACCCGGCTTTGCATATGTGTACACATGCAAAGCTGGGTATCATTTTAAAACATTTGCAAAATGTTTTTGCATCCTGAATATTAGATTTCAATTTAACACCTCTGCAGCCATCCAGGTCATGATCAGCTGCCAAGACAGAGGTCATCAAGGTTCAAAATTGGCAAATCTTAACCCTTCTCATGCTGAATAAATTTTGGCTATAAATTTTCATCAAAATCAAAGGGCAAAAAGCACTGAAAGTCCCAACTGTTGGTCAATTTTTATTTGAAAAACTAAATCTATTGACAATTCTGGTTTGAAGGTGAGAAACAGATGGTGTAGACTAACATCGGGCTGCACATATGTGAAGGCTGATGTTTGTCTATAGCTCCTGCCAAAGCAGGAATATGCCGGGTTCAGCATGAAGATGGTTAACAATAAAACTTAACATTGGGTGTTTTGGGCATGAACATAGATTTCATTCAAACAAAGCTGTGAATACCATTGTCAAGGTCACCTGGCTAGGTCAAGGTCATTATTCAAGGTTAAACTTCTGAAGTACTTACTAGATCTACCCTAGTTTTGTGGTGATATTACTAAGTGAATCTCTACTGAGAAGTCTTCATTATCAACCAGAAACCATTAAAGAAATGTGTCCTTTTCTATATTTCCAGTTGCCAGTTCTGTAATACAAAGCTTGTTCCACATCTACTTATTTATTTCAAGGTAAGTCATCTTAGTTAAGTCGGCTATATCCTGCTTTTGGTATTTCAACCTAACTGACGTTATTAAAGTAGAGCCCAATAAGTGACGTCATAATGAAAGTTGCTCAGGACTCACCTGCCAAATGACGTGCTTTAAGAAAAAAGTTCTTAGAATTTCCACATTTTGTCTTCTTTTTTTGCATTCAAGAAAAAGCATAATCATCAGTTTCAGTATAAGATTGATTGATATTTCATTTTGTTGAACAACAAAAGCTATATCTTTATCATGTGGCTTCATCACTCAGGGCCTTCTCTGGACTGAAATTTCTTTTCGCCAGCACTTTCGCCAAATCAAAAAAGATTGAGCCAAATTTGGATTTTTGGAGCCAAATTTGGAGCCATTTTTCTTCTTAAAAACTGTGCTTGATAGAATCTTATGTTCCTTTTATATAGCTCACCGTCCAGGGGGGGGGGGGTCATATTTAAATGTCAATTGACATATAATTGGCTGTTTATTTTTGTAAACAATCACAGAAGTGTTATGTGTAGCCAAGAGATTACTAGTTGAGTCTAAGTTGACACACATACCTTTTGCATCAAATAATTGACAGTCACTGGTGACACAGTATCCTCTCAGCCTTTGTCAAAATCAATAATCGGTGATGGGTCAAAATTCAGATTTTTTTGTCGCCAGTCTTTTCGCCAATTTCATTTTTATATCGCCAAATTCATTTTATTTTCGCATTTGGCGACAATGGCGACCCCCAGAGAAGGCCCAGATCACTTCTGAAAATACAGCTTTTGTTGTTCACTCAATGAAATTTAAATCCATCTTACACTGAAACAAACGAATGTCCTCTATTTACTACTTTTCCAAATAAGTTGTTAAATGTTGAAGTGCATAAACTTTGTTTTGGCACTTATGATATTTAATCACTGAAATGACGATAGAGTCAAAAGCTTGAGTGATATCCACATTCATCCTTTCCCATGAAATGTCTTCCAACAATGGATTGATAATGACCTATGTGGGATAGCAGCTGGAGACTAGGAATGGATGTTGTTATGGGAGATCACTCTCACTGTCCTGCATAGCTTCTTTGCTTTAAATACAATGTCTGACACCTCTCACTGTCCTGCATAGCTTCTTTGCTTTAAATACAATGTCTGACACCTGCATCAGGGAAGATCTTGGTTGGCTCAGTTGTTAAAGCATTGGACTTGTAAATGAATAATTTAAATATTACTTGTCCGCATGGGATTGACAACAGCTTTTGTCAGTAATTTTCAGATATGCTTTAGTTGCAGACAGTTTGTTCATAAGCAATGTAATAGTAGTACATGTAAATTGCAAAATTATCTAAAGAATCCCAACACTAGGCCAATCAAAATGTTTGCAAAAGGGCTGAAGGATATACACTCCTCAAAACTTCTAAGCGGCCACTTGCATTTTTGGTCACATGTTATAAATGCTACATGGTTTTAACTCGTTTCCACTTGAATAATGTAGCCAACTCATTGATAAAGTAATCAAGGCAAAAAGAAGCAAAGAAATTCAACAAGAATTTATTTAAAATTAAAGGAATGTAGGAGTACCCTTGATTTTAAAGTTAACATTGGTGGGCGGGGTATTTTTGACATTTCTTATTAGAATAAGGAATGGGTAGAGATTTTGGCATTTCTCTAAATCTTAAGAAGTCAACATGCGTTCTACCACTGATATTGGTACATAGCATTGATAGGAATTTGCGTTTTTCAAATGTCAAAAAATTCAAAATTGTAGAAAATGCCATTTTTGTGACTTTTGAATTTGAGGGTACAGGTATTTGATTCCGTCTTTAGGACTTCCTGATGCATGACTTTACAAAACAATTGGACAGGATGATGGCTGAAAGGACACTCTTTTGAAAGGCAAAGTTCACATTTCAAAATAGAAGTGGAAAATATGCGAAAAATAGAGAAATGTATGGTGGTCCCCTAGAACTTTTGAGTAGTGTAAGGGCATAAAGGATGATAACCTAAATATTGGCAGGATTATTGTTGAGAAATTAATACCAGGTCTGTGTACCTTTGAAACACTTGCAGTCAAGGTCTTCAGGTGTTTATTATAGCTAGAAGGTTGAATAGTGCATTTAACAAGTAAAGCAATTAACAATCTCGAAATTTCTTGTCATAAAATGTTCTTAGAATATCTGGTCATGAAAACAAACATTTTATTTTAGTTGAAAATTTCTAGTTATTGGAAAGGGTGATTAACTTTACATGAAGATGAAATGCTTTGTAATGTAATGGGTTAAAGATACATCATTCCTATGTTTGTATTTAAAGGACAATCGAGAAAAAAGAAAATCCCAGTTAATTGAGGTTAGTGATGTTACAGACAGCCAAGTGAATCATACTGAACTTTCTCCAAAAAGTGATCACTCTTACGGTAAAGATGAGGATATATGTCCCAGTGGTGAGCATGAACTTCTCTTTGGGGAAGAATTGGACGATAATAGTTCATTGAAAAGTTTAGACGCATCTCATGACCCGTGGATGCGGCAGTCCGCTCAGTCAGAAATGATGGACATTCCAGATTCTGGACAAAGTGGAAATCGGACAGAATCCCCATCACTGGCAGACTTGGCTGAGAGAGGTCGACACAGACGGACTGCTAGTGAATGTTTGACAAGTGCTACTGAGTTTATGTACAGTTCATCTCTAGAATCAGTGGACAGTTTTTCGTTCAGGAATGTTCGGTCACCTCTTAGTATATCCATAGATGAGTCATCAAACTCGCCAAATAAAGCCTTGACACCTGTGAAAAAAGGAGCTCTGTTTGACATGTAAGTATGATTTAATGTTAGTTATGTTCATCAAGATCTATGCATTCTGATTGGCTGATTACTGATAAATTAAGATAATTTGAGTACTCAGCTGTTTTGTCAGCTTCGGCACAATGTAGTCCAGGAGGAAATCTGCTTTGTTTTGAATAAATATTTATATTTTTTATTTTGCTTCACTTTAAAATTATAAGATATGAAGATAGTAATTTGTTGATTTCAAGAATATATGAAACTAAAATCCTAATTACATTTTTGTATGAAGTTTTAATTCATACAGTGTGATGTGGTTTTGAGTTTCATCCACAATGAAATCAGCAAATACTCCCGTCATCTCTTAAATTCGATATTCTTTTAACTTTCACAAACTGGGTATCACTTTTGATTGTCACTTAATATAATAATCTCATTATGAATTATTACTGTCAGTCCATGACAGCCACTATCTTTTACCTTGAACCTTCTTTAGCCTAAGTTCTTCCTACATTAAACATGTTTCAAGTCTAGAATTCTTTACTCTGAATTTCTATGTACATAAACCTTCATACGTTATTCTCTCTAACTTGTAAATTACGCCGCATAAAACATAATAAAGGTCCTATTATCTTTATTCAAATAATAATAATAAGTATGTCAGGAAAGGATTTGATAAGCATAGGTCAACTAGAAGTCTCATTTCTTAAAAAAATCACATAGGTAGGTAGAATGATCATGTGTGATATACAAAAATGTTTGACATCTGTCTGTCAGCGCAGATCGTGCAGTCTGAAAAGGCTCAACACTTATTACACTTTCCAGATGGTCCCTTTCCACATGATTTAATGCAGAAATTTAATTGAATTAGATTTAAGAAAATTAATCCAAATGTTAATTGGAATCAACTTTATTTGTTGACAAATACTTTGAATTTTATATTCCAAACCCTGTCTTTTTATTAAATACAAGTTTGCTGTGTTGAATATTTCAGTAACACCAAAGTGGAGCCAGTTTCAGTGCCGTACCTTAGCCCTATTGTGTTAAGGAAGAACCTGGAATCTGTTATAGAATCTGAAGGGAATTCCTCACTCGCCTCAGATACATTTGTGGATGAGCATCCTATCATTTATTGGAACCTCGTAAGTAACCAGTAGTGATGGGCAGATTAATTGATTATAATCAATAATTAGGTGGATTCAGCTTCAGATTGTGCTAATCGACTAAAAAAAGGTAATCGATTGTGATTTGAAACAATTGCGCAACACCAGTTACCAGTAGAATGAAATCAATAAATTGGATTATGGTCAATTTTATTAAGTGAACATTTTCATTAGGCCACCACTATGAAAAATCCTTTTCTAAAATAATTCTATTAAAAAGTGAATGACTGAACCTATTCATTTTAATATGTTACTCTTATGTTTTTGGAAGTAACAAAAATTGCATCAATGAATTCCTACAACATAGTATTAATTGTTGAATTATGATATGATTTATGTAAGAATTCAAATTGTCATTTCCCTCTTCATCAAAAAATATACTGAAGAAGCTGTTTGCTTTTGTGCAATGGATTTTTGAGTGGTCTCTGAATACAAATCAGAATTTTTTAACTGAAGCAATACTTAAAAAAAGTGAAGTTTTTGGTGATAGATATAGCATTTTCTTTCCTTTACTTTCAGATTTGGTACTTTAGAAGAATCCAAGCAACCAGTCATCTTGCTGGCTTTCTTCTGTCAACAAAATCCTATAGCCTTAACACAGAGGTATTAATTAACTGTATATTTGTGTACTAGCCTCTCTTTCATGAACAAAAGCAAACAGTGGCACTCATTCTTAAGACTATTTGTCTCTCACCAATGGGTCGATAATCGTAGACCTATATGAGATAGCAGCTGGAGGCTAGTAAAGGATGAGATGGTTGTACTGGTGAGAAACATACCAGGAATCCATTGTTAGGTGCTCCAGCCATGATGTAACTGAAAGAATTTTGAAAGCGGTGTAAAACTCAAATCAATCAATCAGTCAATTATGAACATAAGCTTGAAATTTTTCTATATACTTGAAAAAAAAATCGAAATTTTGGCTGCTGAAACTAAACCAACCCTTCTGAAGTAATGGAGTTACAGAGTTTACCTTTGACATAAAGAAGGTCAAAGCACACTAACTGGCTAACATCTTGACTTCTTATGGGCATCCTTATATCGATGGCTCAGTGTGAAACAGTTGTAACTGCCTATTAACATATAGGCAGTTACAACTGTTCTGTGCTGAGCCATCGATATGATCATGCTCATTCAAAGTTCTTTTGAGAGCCTCTGTTAGAATAGTAGGTAAGTGTCATAAATATCAATGTTTTCTGGTCTAGGTTGGGAGAATTTATCATGACCAAGGTGTGCTGAGTTTAAAGACATAAAAATATTATTCTATTTATCCTTATTATGATCATGCTCATTCAAAGTTTTTTTGACAGCCTCTGTTACTGCATGGTTCTTCTGTCATCTTATTTATATAGAATAATATGTAAGCGTCTTAAATATCAATGTTTTCTGGTCGAGTTGTGGAGAATCTAACATGACCAGGGTGTTCTGAGTCATGATAATACCTAGCAGCTGAAACCAGATTACAGATATTTCAAAACTTTAAAATATTATTCTATTTATCCTTATATGATCATGCACATTTAAAGTTCTTTTCAGAGCCTCTTTAATTGCATTGTTTTTCTGTCATCTTATCTAAAGAATAATATGTAAGCGTCTTAAATATCAATGTTTTCTGGTCAAGGTTGGGAGAATTTATCATGACAAGCTGTGCCAAGTCATGATAATATCTGCAAGCTGAGACCAGAAAACAGATATTTCAAGACTTTAACATATTATTCTATTTATGATGCAATCATTTTCAGTGCGTGAATTTAATGGAACCTTTGGAATTAAGGCAATTAAGATGAAAGTGTTACTGGTTAAGATCATAAATATGAAAATTGTTTCTGAAAATAGACTGCTTGATATCTTGATATTATCAATTAGGTAATATCAGGTCAATATAAGCTTCATTGCATGATAGTATTGGTCTGGGAATTACCAGGCATTCTTGGTAAGGTCTCCAGCTATTGAAATATGATGGAAATAATGTTGCAGCAGTGTTTAACCCTTTCCTGTTCTACAAAATTTTGGACCTGTCCAAATTCAAAGGTTTTGCAGACTAAAATTTAAAGTGGATTTAATTTGAAAAATAACCATTAAGTAGGGTAAAAAATAGTGTGGAAAAAGAAGAAATTGCTTGTCAGGAGCAATTTCTTCTTATTTTACAATGTTTTCTCAATCATAAAATCACAGGTACGTAAAAAGCAGGGATTAAACAGCAATGGGTTAACGCATTGAGGTAAAACTATTTGATTATTTTCAGACCATGAAATCTGACAAGTTTACTAGTGACAATGTGTTAATTAGACCAAAATGGGATAATATTCGTATACATGAGGAGGTGGGCCAACCAATGCATGTTATCTGGACTAAAGGTCAGGAGTCAGCCATTGTGGATGCTCTTATAACAGAGTCACAGCCTTTCAATAGACCGTAAGTTACTTATTAACCTTTTGTGGTTTTCAAAATTGGGTTAAAAGTAAAAGAGGTCTGGGGCAATAATGTAGAGAGTGATATTTAACTGTGTTAAATTGAAATATACCCTAAAAATTGTAATAGAACCCCATGCTCTCATAAAGCCCCATCCCCCTTTTCATGGATTGAAATTGACCATTTCTGATGTGATTTTACAAACTATTGAAGCCTCTTTTATGCACCTTTTCCCCTATCAAATGGTAATATTTTGCTTGGATTATTTTAATTTTGGCCAGTTTTTAACTGTCTTAACAAATATGGATGGCTCGGTGTGGAACAGTTGTAACAGCCTATAACTATGTTTAAAGAAGTTACGACTTTTTTGAACTGAGTAACCAATATGTAGCATAGGCTCTAATAAAAGCTCATCCCTTTCTAATGGAAATATGATGTTTCTAATAAAACCCTTGGGTTCTATTAGAGCTTCTATGGTAACTCTTCTCATGCTGTTCAGGACATACACAAGGGGAGCATTTTATTTAACTTCTCACGAAAAAATTAATTGTAAGGCAAAGTCAAAAATATTTTCATTCATCTTTAGATTCTGCCGTGCACTGTCTCATTTGAATCGTCTTTGGAAGACAGTTTCAATGAGATGATGCATGGCAGAATTACATTTTTAGCTCCTGGCTGAAAGCCACTGGGACTATTGTCATGGCATTGTGTCCGTCGTTTGTCCATCCGTACGTGCGTCCGGTCGTAAACTTTTTCTTTAAAAATCTTCTTCTCAAAAACTACTGGATGGAATTTAACCAAACTTCACAGGAATGATCCTTGGGTGACCCTCTTTCAAAGTTGTTCAAGAAATTTTGATCCAATGAAAACCATGGATTTAATGGGCATGGCAAATTTCCAAATATGGTAAAAAGTGAATTTTCTCAGGTTCTAATTGATGGAAACCAATTAAATTTTACATGGCTGATCCTTGGGTGACTCTTTATCAGTCTACAAAAAATTATTGTGATCAGATGAAAAATATGCATTTTATGGGCGGAGGTCATTTCTCTATATGTTATGTAGTGAAAACTTTGAAAATCATTTTCTCAGAAACTAACTGATAGATATCAACCAAATTTTACATGAATGATCCTTTGGTGACCCTTTATCAGTCTACAAAAAATTATTGTGATCAGATGAAAAATATGTCTTTTATGGGCGGAGGTCATTTCTCTATATATGTTATATAGCGGTAACTTTGAAAATCATTTCTCAGAATGTAATTGATGGTTATCAATCAAACATCATTAGTATGATCTTTGGGTGATTCATTATCATGCAGCCAAAAATTATTGTCATTGAATGAAAAATATGTTTTTTATGGGCGGAGGTCATTTCTCTATATATTATATAGTGGAAACTTTGAAAATCATTTCTCAGAATGTAAGTGATGGAAATCAACCAAATTTCACTGGAATGATCCTTGAGTGATTCTTTATCAGTCTACCAAAAATTATTGTGATCAGATGGAAAATATGGCTTTTATGGGTGGAGGTCATTTCTCTATATGTTATACAGTGGAAACTTTGAAAATCATTTCAACATCAGTGGTACCCAAATTATCTTAAAAATCTATTCAAAACTTAGATTTGCTTTTACAAGAATTTCAAGCCTGTGGAGCGACTCTAGCCATTCATGGCTTTCTTGTTAGTTACTACTGTAGAAGCAACTTTAATTTTTGACTTGCTCAATTTAAGTTCAGCAGCATGAGGGTAAAGTATGAGAAAATTGATTGTTGGTCTTGAATGCCTTTTTGCCTCTTTCAGATTTATGCACCAATTGATTGACAACATCATGTGTAATGATGTTCTCAGCCCAATTAAAAAGGTGATGAATGGACGTCGACGATTTAGGCGGAAAAAATTCCGAAGTGTCTATAGGGATGTGCTATTTTTAGCCTTTACTGAACTGGGCAGAGAAAACATTGATAATGGTTTGTATACTTAGTGACTTTATAAAGTGATAATGGACAGTTTATATTGTTATTATAAGGAAAATCCTTGTCAGTAATATAGGGATGAGTATCTTTTTCCCTGCGTTTATTGGAGTATAAAGTGCAATTGCCTTAGCACATGGCAAATAACGCCCACAGGGTGTTTAGAAGCCATGTGCTAAGGCAATTGCAAATTATACCCCAATAAATGCAGTGAAAAAGACACTCGGCCCCTGTAATTGCAATCCTCTTGATCTAAGAAACTATTAAAATACTTGGCTTAACATTAAAGTCTCGAGTCTACTTTCTGTGAGTATAGATTACACAATCTAATTTTAGATTGTGTATTATTTTCTCGCTGTCAAAGTTAAATGGCATGAAGTTAATTAAATGGTACACAAATAAACGACAATTTGACATTTGTACATCAAAAACTAATTTTGACAAGTTATTCTGCATTTTAAAACAAAACTATCGTGATTAGACTTAGTTGAGAGGGTTGCTTGGTAGTCTTTGTCGACTCGCTGTAAATATCGACTCAGAATCTGAACTGCATGCTGAAATTAATCATAAATTCTTTCGAAAATATCTTAATTTCTAATATATTTAATAGCAATGTTACGATGTGGAAGGGAAACAAGCGTTTTTTGAGTTCCTACAAATGGGACTTGCAGATCAAAGGTCGGTGTTTCCCGAAAGACCTATTGCATTTTATACAGAAATAAAGTGCAGTGGACTTGCCCACGTGATTGATTTAAACCAATTAAAATTCTTTATTTTATTGGATTGCAATTATTGAAGTTTAAAGTACTTGAAGTACTGATTCTTTTGGACAACGCACATCATTTCCAACATCTGTCTCCCACCAATGGGTTGAAAATCATAAAGGATACTGGAAAGGTTACTGTGGTAGCATTGGTAGGGTTCCACTCTAAGGGGAGTCCGGGAGTCCGAGACTCTTAATCTTCCGGGCAGGGCTCCTTTGTTTTGTAAGATAGGAGTCCAAAGGTCTCCTTGACTATATCTGTCTATCAAAATTTTAAATCTGTTCTATTGTTATGAGAAAACATTTGCTTGCATTTATAAATAATTTTGAAAGAAATCTTCTTATCAGCCTGATTGGTGAGCAACTATTGGGAAAAAAAGCAATTGCTTGTAAAAAGCAATTTCTTCTTTTCCACACTAGTTCCTTACCAGTACAAAATTCGGACTCCTTACTTCTAGCTTGGTCTCATTGATTTCATAATTTTGGAGTCCGCTGGACTTCTTGCTTTCAGAAGTTACTGTCAAACCTTGATTGGTGAGAGAAATACAGAAATCTTTAACTGATTTTTCTGCTGTATGTTTATATAGGCAAATATGAAATGTTGTACTCACGGATAGCTATCCATTGTAATGTGAAAAATAATTACTGACAGAAGGGATCATTATATACCTGTCTTAAATTGTCATTTGATTTGAATCTATGTTGTTGGTAATGAAGTTTTCTCCCTTTTTCTGCCAAAGTGTCTTATGTGGATGCATGGTTCAATTTTTAAACCTTTCCTATACAATCCTTGTGATTTTTCACTTGGCAAAAAGTGTGGAAAAAGAAGAAATTGCTTAAAACAAGCAATTACTCACCTTTTCACACTATTTTCTTCCACTAGAATAGTTTCTTTTCCAATTTCAGGCTTTTCAGCTACTTTTAAATGTCATCTGCAACCTACCGTATTTCTCCTAATAAACACTCCTTGGAATTATGCATAACATGGTCAGGGAGCTTTTATTTAGTACTCATTTTCTGATTTAAAAAAACATTAAACTTATATCTTTAAGGCCTTTTTTTGCTTTAATTTGATGTGAATTTCCTCTAAACAATCATTTATATGATTGTTTAGAGGAAATTCATCTCAAATGAGAGAAGTCTCCTAAAAGTTCCTAGCATTTGTGAATTTGAAGCGGGCTTTCTTAGTAAAAAAATGTAGGGGTGCTTCTATTAGGGGGGAGCGCTTTTATTGGAGGAAATACAGTATTTCTAATTAGACCAGTCTGATATTTAAAACAACTGGAAAAAGTTAAATTTCATTTTTTTTTTTCGGTTGTTCAAAGTTAAATTTACAATTTCCTTTTCAGATGCTTTTGATAGAGAATATAAACATGCCTATGAACAGTTGACTGCTGGAGAAAAGAAGCGTTTACAGAGAGACGATAAACCCAGATCCCCCACAGTACAAGCTTGTCGTAAAGTGTTTTGCGACCTTGAAATTCCTTGAAACTTATGTTTTTCTTTCATAGAGTATGATTATAGTAAGAAAAAATGCCTTGATAACCTGCAAAGCCAGCTTGCCGAAAACCATATTTATTCCCCACCGTTTTCGGCAAAAGGGGATATAGTAATGGTCTCCGTCTGTCATTCCGTCACTAAACTTGTTGACTTTTAATTACTTTGAAATACATATAGCTGAGAGTATTCCTTAAACAATTTGATTCCTAGCATTGTCATAATTTTAGTTCAGCTTTTATGTTTTATTTGACATGAAAGAATTTTCATTCATGAAATATCACATGATAAATGCAAATCACCGTCTCTTCTATCAGATTAAAGCGCATTGCATGCAGGAAATATCACATGAAAAATGCTTTTTACTAGCTAAACAATTTAATTGTAAAATGTTTAGCATCCATGAAATATATCACCAAAAATGCATCACTTGCCCTGTAAACTAAGTGTTATTATGGTGTACAAGGGTTTTAAGGGACACAGGTTTTGAGCAAAAATAAGTAGCCAGGACCCTCAAAATGATGTGTGAAGCCATAGAGTCTCTAGGGCTCAACTTCTGAAAAGAACACTACCTACGACTTAGAGGGGGATATATTGGTTTCACCATGTCTGTCTGCCTGTTAATCTGTTCGTCTGCGGACCATTTCGCTACTGGACTCTAACTTAAGAACCAAGTGACCTAGAATCATGAAACTTCATACAAATGCTTCTTATGACCCAAGGAAGTGCCCTATTAAATTTGGTTTAAATAAATCAAAGGTCGAGGTCACAGTCGGCCCCTGTTCAATTTTTGATTACTCTAACTTGAGAACCAAGCGACCCAGAATCATGGAACTTCAATAGTACTTACATATGGACAAAGCACTTGTTGGAGGTATTAGTCCGCTTTGCAACAGTTTAACCCTTTCCTGTTTTACAAAATTTTGTACCTGTCCAAATTCAAAGGTTTTGCAGACGAAAATTTAAAGTGGATTTCATTTGAAAAATAACCATTCAGTAGGGTAGAAAATAGTGTGGAAAAAGAAGAAATTGCTTGTCAGAAGCAATTTCTTCTTTTTCCACAATGTTTTCTCAATCATAAAAACAAAGGCACGTAAAAAGCAGGGATTAAACAGCAAAGGGTTAAATAGTAATTTCTTGACTTTAGGATGGCTGAAATCTTGGGGTAATTATGGTATCTATAAACCTCAAATACCATTATCTAGGCAAATTATCAGCTTTTCTAACTATATAGTGCAATTATAAATGCTTTCTATGCTTGATATATCACATGATAAATGCAAATCACTGTCTTAGCATACTTATTTTATGGTTAGATTATCACATGAAAATTAAAATCACTGACTTTACAAAATGGTTTGAAATATATCACATAATGAATTGATATCACAGTCTTTTCATACTAAAATAAAGTGTTTGAAAACAGAAATTCAAATCACTGGAGTTATCAACTAATGGTAAAATGGTTTGCATGCTTGACATAGTAAGTACAACAGTAAAAGTGAAACTTTGCCAACAGATTGATTGGAACTTAGAATTAAGATATAGTGATTTTCAGGGTAAAAATATGTTGTTTTCAAAGCTTATTTATGTTCAAATTTTTAAGTTTTGTTTACTACTGTAAATTGAGTAATTTTCGTATTGGTTTATTTTCTCTTTTTTGAGCCTTTGGTGTATTAATAGAGGAGGAGGAGGAGGGAATAACAATAAATTGCCTTTGAAACGGCAGTTGGAATAAAACCAAAAATAAAACTGAAAAAATCATGACTTTTTTTAAGAAAAAATAATTTGATCAGAATAAAATTTTTCTATCTTCTTAGATGGTTCTTCCAACAACAAAACTAAGCCATGTCTAAAATCTTGAGCCAGACTTGAATATTTTCTAAAGAACAAATTTCCACTTGAGGAATTTGGTCTTTTAGAAAATGTTTGAGTAATATCCATATTTTATATAGATACCAGACTAAAGCAGCCCATCAGAGGAAATAATTTTAACAAATGAAATTGATTGAATGGTTATTTTCATTCCAGTTTCGAGATAAATTGGGTTGTTTCTGTGGAAAACAAGAAAATAAAAAAAAGTAATGACCTTAGGTTGAGAATTCCACTTTTTTAAAAAAAAAAAAAAAAAAAAACTTGATCCCAGACTGGTTGAAATGTCACAAAAATTGACATTTTTTTTAAAGCAAATGTCAAAAAATGGCAATTTGTTTCAAACAAATTGAATTTTAGCAGGATAAACATTAGTGTTCTCTGAAGATATGACTAATCAGCAATAGTTTACATTTTGTAATAATTTTAAAGGAACTTACTGTATTCATTTTATTGAGCAACTCTTGAGTTAATATTTATGCCTTGTTAGAATAAAGAATGAAATTGTTACTATAATATTATGTAGACTATTGCATTCATTAGTATTATTACAACAATGTGTTCAGTGTGAATATTTGCTGTGAAATTCTGTTTTAATGATGGTTTTGAAATGAAATGCTCAACTAAATACGAGATTAGATAATAGTGTTTGTTGTCAGGTGGAATATTTTGTGTTGTTAAAGTAGAATTTAGGTAGTTAAGGGTTTTCTTTCTTATGAAATAATTTGTTTTTACACAAATCCCAAATGCTATTTTCAGCTTGTCTGTTTTGCAGAAAACCCAAGGTATTGTGATCACCTTTGCATTGCTGGTGATGGCGTTGTTGTGGCAATCTTTAACCTTGATCATATCTGTTATTATTGAAGATATCTTTGTGAAACATGGCATGTGTGTTCACCATCACAAGAGCTACCCTATCAAAGGGATATCTCTTGAAAGCTTTTTTGTAAGATTAATGCCTCTTATTTGACTTGGATTGTTGCAATATCTAGCACCTGCACCATAGATGGTGCTTTTGTCTTCATTTCCAACCTTGTTAACTTGAGTTTTAGGCTTAACTCTTAACCCTTTCCTGTTTATCAAAATTAAGAATGGTTACAGCCTATTATAAAAAGTGGTTGGTGTAATTTGAAATGAAACCAGCCCTTTGTCAAGGATGATAAAACGTCGCATACTTTTAATTATACTCTGTAATGCATGTGCACTTTATGCAAAGAAGGGTATAATTTGCAAACAGTTTGCCTTGACATTACATTGCCAACTGTTCACAAATTATACCCTGCTTTGAATGTGCGCTTGCATGCAAAGCAGGGTATAATTTGCATAGTTTGCCATGTGTTGTCATCCTGAAAGTAGGGTTTTCTTTGTCATAGATAATATTGTGGGAAGGTGGAAATTACTTGTCAAAAGCAATTTCTCTATTTTCCACGATGTTTTTTTCACTGTTTAAATTAAAAGGGACGTAAAATATAGGGAATTTACAAGTAAGGGTTAATCTAGTCATCTGCTGACTGATAGAATGGAAATTTTCATTCAGTTCTATATTTGGTTATGGTAATCAACTGATTACTCGTCATAGCCATCTTAAAAAGAGATCGCTATCTTGTGCAATTTGAAATGAAACCATGTGGTAGAAAATACTGTGGAAAGAGAAGAAATTGATTGTTGCAAGCAATTTCTTTTCCCACAAAATTTTAAGCTTTTTATCCTTTTTGCTATTAATTAATTATATCAAGCAACTATTTCTTTCCTTTATCTAATAATCCTTTTTCTGTACCTTGTAATCAAGGGGGTATGGAAAAACTATTTAAGTGCATATATCAAGAGGCTCTTGCAATATTTTTGCTTCCCCCCATAGAAATATTTTCAGTATAAAACAACCAAATTTGCTTTTAAAAGGGGCTTAAAGAACCTGGGGCCTGTTTTACTAAATATCTTATGATAATTTTTTGCTCAAAGCAAAAATTTAAGTTGATTCTACTGAAGTAACTAAATATGGAATTCGGACATGCATCATCGCATTGGATGGATTCCAATAAGATATTGCAGGCAGAATCTAACAATGGATAAAAACACAAGGTATGATTTGTGATTTTGACTTAAGATCAATTTGTTTGTAAGACATTCAGAAAAATGGGCCCCAGGGTCCCGTTTTACTAAAGAACTTACGATCATTTTTTGCGTAAGTCAATAATTAAATTTGCCTCTACAGTAGTAAGTAAATTTTGAATTCTGCAATGCAACATCTCATTGGAATCGTCTTCCAAAGACGATTTCATTGAGATATTGCAAGGCAGAATCTAACAAAGTATGAAAGCACCAGGCACGATTTGTTATTTTGACTTACGATCATTTTTTCGCAAGATGTTAAGTAAAACGGGCCCCTGGTATATAATACATGTTCATGAAATATTCCATCCATATTATGTGAATTGAAAACATTTCCAACCGTTGTTATATCATTGTTTCTGTTATTGTGTATGGAAAAAACATGAATATCTTATTGTACAAAAAATATAAAATGTATTTAAAGTTAATGTATTTTTATTTTTCTTTCCCAAAACTATTACGATTGTCTGACATTTGAAACTTGGCACATCCTTTCGAGCTTTTGACTCGACATTGTGTTTCTGCCCATAATCATGGATGTATTTCAAAACAATTTGGCGCAATTACTCCCCATCATGTGTAGATGTGCTGTTTGATGAAAATATTCTGATAGTCCAAAGGTCAAGGTCACAGCTCAAGGTAAAATGTTACTTTGTAGACTCAACTCCAGTTGTCCTAGGACTTCTATCTGGTTTTATTTTCACCATCATTACACAAATGAGAGGGATATATTGTTTTACCCCTCCTGATTACCCCTCCATAGACCATTTTCGTTTCCAGTCTCTAACTCCAGTATGGAGTGATCTAGAATCATGACACTTAGTACAATTGTTGCCCATGATTGAAGGAGTTGCCCTATTGTTTTGGGGTCAGGATCAAGGTCACAATTGAACATTGTCCAAAAACCATTTATGGAACTGGGACAAAGTGCTGGTCAAATGCATTGGTCTGCTTTTCGAAAGATCTAGTATTCAACTGATTGAAATCACACAATAAAGAATATTGCTTATTCAAGATCACCCAAGCACAACATGCTTTTGTGATGACCACATGCATGAATGTTTCTTGGGTGACCCTTTACAAATTATGATACGCTGGGGGAAAACAAAGAGACCAATGGTTAAATTTTACCTAAAAGTTATTTTTACACAATCAGGCTTGTTGTTTCTATTTGTACTGTTGAAACAAAAATCCTGTTGCCATATTCTTGCATAACTTTTGGTTAAAATTTAACCATTAGCTATCCGAATCAACAGGGCATAAGGTTTGTATTTTTTTAACGGCACTAGAGCAGTAACAAAGAATAAAATCTGCCTATGTGTGTCATTTCCAACAATGTCCGATGTGAGTGTTGCAAACAAGAGCTGCCAAAACATCCACACAGTACAAAAGATGATTTGATGACTGTTTCAACACACATTGAGGTTTTATTTATACCCCCCACCTACGAAGTAGAGGGGGGTATATTGGTTTCACCATGTCTGTCTGTCTGTCCATCCGTCCGTAGACCTTTTCGTTTCCGGACTCTAACTCAAGAACCAAGTGACCTACAAGCATGAAACTTTATGCAAATGTTGCTTATGATCCAAGGAAGTGCCCTATTGTTTTTGGGTCATATAGGTCAAAGGTCAAGGTCACAGTCAATTTTTGTTCAATTTTCATTTCTGGACTCTTAACTCAAAAACCAAGCGACCTAGAATCATGCAAATGCTACATATGACCCCCATATTTGTAACAAACACATCATGCACTAATAGCACTTGCATTCTGACAAAGCGCTTGTGGGGGGTATTAGTCCGCTCTGCGACAGTTCTAGTTATTCACAGGTTGCGAAGGTTGTGAAGACAATGGCCTGACTATGCAGATGCACAGGCTGGCCAGAGTCTCTGCTTTAAACACACTTTAAAACATTAGAAATGTCACACAGACTCAAGATTTGACTACTCCAGCAGTATCCTCCAAAGAGTTTATCCTTGTGAATAGTTTTCCTTAATACCGAAAAGAACCTTTTTCAATTTCTGAATGATATATATCTTTCAGCGTTGAACACTGTCACTTGAACCTTTTAAGCTCCACTGGCCACAGGCCACTGGGGCTATTGTCATGGCGTTGTGTCTGTTCGTCTGTCCGGTTGTAAACTTTTTCTTTAAAAATCTTCTCCACAGAAACTACTGGATGAATCTCAACCAAACTTCACTGGAATGATCATTGGGTGACCCTCTTTCAAAGTTGTTCAAGAAATTTTGATCCAATGAAAAACATGGATTAAATGGGCGTGGCTCATTTCCAAATATGGTAAAAAAGTGAGTTTTATCAGATTCTAATAGATGGATACCAATTAAGTTTTACATGAATGATCCTTGGGCGACCCTTTATCAGTCTACAAAAAATTATTGTGATCGGATGAAAAATATGTATTTTATGGGTGGAGGTCATTTTTCTATATGTTATATAGTGGAATATTTGAAAATCATTTCCTAAGAATGTAACTGATGGGTATCAACCAAATTTCACTGGAATGATACTTGAGTGACCCTTTTATGAGTCTACCAAAAATCAATTGTTATCATGCAGCCTCAAATTATTTTGATTGGATGAAAAGTAGGTCTTTTATGGGCAGAGGTCATTCTCTATATGTTATATAGTGGAAACTTTGAAAATCATTTTCAACATCAGTAGAACCCAATATATACAAGAATTTCAAGCCTGTGGAGCAACTCAAGCCAGCCATGGCTTTCTAGTTTTGCCTTTGTCAGAATACAAGAAATCTTTTAACCCTTGTTATGCGTAACACAATAGTACTGCTTTAGGAGGGAGGTATTGAACAAAGGTAAGCCTGCACATATGAGCAGTCTGATCTTTGAGACTGTACCACCTGACTTTTAGCTCACCTGAGTACATCGTGCTCATCGGGCCCAATCTTCATGAAACTTGGTCAGAATGTTTGTCAGGTCACAACGATGAACCCTATTAAAAATGGGAAGGATCCATGCAATATCACAGGAAAAGGGGCCTTAATGACAATTTTCTTGTTTACACTCTGGAGGCCACAAATATGGTCAAATCTTCATGAAAATTGGTCAGAATGTTGGCCAGGTCACAAGGTTCAAGCCTATGGAAAATGGGGAGGATCCATGCCATATTACTGGAAAAGGGGCCTCAATGACAATTTTCTTGTTTACACTGTAGAAGCCACAAATATGGCCAAATCTTCATGAAACTTAATCAGAATGTTTGTCAGGTCACAAGGATGAACCCTATTGAAAATGGGAAGGATCCATGCCATATCATGGGAAAAGGGGGCCTTATTGAAAATTTTATTAACACTCTAGAAGCCACATTTATGGTCCAATCCTCATGAAACTTGGTCAGATTGTTGGCCAGGTCACAAGGATGATCCCTATTGAAAATGGGAAGGATTCATGCCATATCAAGGGAAAAGGGGCCTTAATGACAATTTTCTTGTTTACACTCTAGAGGCCACAAATAAAGCCCAATCTTCATGAAACTTGATCAGAATGTTGGCCTGGTCACAAGGATGATCCCTATTGAAAATATGAAGGATCCATGTCATATCACTGGAAAAGGGGCCTCAATGACATTTTTTAGCTCCACTGGCTGAAAGCCACTGGGGCTATTGTCACCAACTCAATTTTATCCAACATGACAATATTTTTTTGTTGCCGTTTGTTGTCGCCTTTAACCTGTCTTTTGAGTTCATAAATTTGCCATTCTGGATCACTGAGTCATGCTTGTTCTCCAAACTGGACTAGACACTTGCAAAGTGGATCAAAAGCCCTCTACAAGTGCTTGTCAATAATGGAAAACCATTTTCCATCAAAGGGCCATACCTTTCAATGGATCATAAACAAAATATAGCTTGCAAATCTCTGTCTGATACTGATCACATCTGGAAAGTTCCTATAAGTTGCTGGGAAATCTTCCAGACAAAAAAACAAGAGTGCAATAGTCACAATAAAAGCTGCCACTTTGCTGCTCCATGAAAATAATTGTAGACACTACCTATTTTGACAGAACCAAATTCAAAGCATTTGCAGACTACCTTTTTAAATTGTCATGTTCAAACTATTTGTTGTGATTGATTGAATGGGATTTAACATCTCTTTAAACTGCAACATATAGTAATGCACATGATGCAGCAGAAATTCACTAAACCATGACTTTATGCGCAAGGTCAGATGACAAGAAACATTCTGTGAAAGTTTCATCCAAATCGGTCCATAAATGAGAGAGGAGTTGCATTCACAAGATTTTTTTACATGAAGGCCCCCATGATGTGACTTAAATTCACCAATCTGTGACTTATGTGCATGGTAAGGTTACTAGGAACATTCTGTGAAAGTTTCATCCAAATTGGTCAGTAAATGAGGGAGGACTTGTGCTCACAAGAATAGTGGACTGATGGACGGACAGACTAACTGAGAAGACTATATATGACCGCCTCTTGCGGCGTATTAAAAGCTTTGGACGGACAGACCAACAAACTGACTTCTATATACCCCTCAAACATAAATTGGGGGGGGGGGTGTAATGAATAGGAGCCTGTGTGTGACATTTCTAATGATTTCACTTGTTTGTGACGCAGACATAGAGCAAGCTTTGTAGTCATGAAGGGCAAATGGATATTGGCTAAGTGTCTCCAATGAGTTTACAAGTTCTTAACCTGAGCACCTATTAAGACTCCTATCAGATTGTGAGGCTGCATAGGCTGGCAGATGTAGGAGTAATTTTACAAATCAGAAGGAAAAACTGACACTAACACTGAACTGTTATTGTGACAGCTATGTCTTGCGCACCCCCTAAGTGGGGTTAAAAAACGATTGCAAAGTTGCTTTAAAAAGCTTTGAATGTACACATTATGAGTCCTTGTCAAATTGAAAATGTGACCTTTTTGTTTTAACAAGAGGGAGTTTTGAAAAAAGGGTCACCTAAGGAACATTCTGGTAAAGTTTCATTAAAATCGTCCCAGTGGTTCAGGAGATGATGTTCAAAGATTTCGGGCTCAAAATAAGCCCTGCCCTGCCACGCCCATATTTTGTGGCCATTCAAAATTTTGCAAACAATTGTTGAAATAGGCCACCCAAGGAACATTCTGGTAAAATTTCATTGAATTTTTTGATAACTTTTGCAGACAGACGGACGGACAGACAGACGGACAACAAAAAACCAATATGCCCCCGATCTTTCAATACGGGGGCTAAAAAATGCCCCGCCCTGCCATGCCCATATTTATAGGCCAATCAGAATTTAGCGAACAATTTCTAAAATGAGTCACCCAAGGAACATTCTGGCAAAGTTTCATGGAAATTGGCCCAGTGGTTCAGGAGAAGAGTAAGTTTTTAAGATTGTTGACGATGCACCATGGACTATGGCTGATCCTTAAACCTCCCCTTGAGCACAACATGCTCAGGTGAGCTAAAAAAGACAAGAGCCGTCAGAGACGGATTATGCTCCCCGAATAAGGCATTGTCAAAAAAAAAAAGAGCCATGTTGGACATGGACATCCCCCGCCAAGAAAGCTTGATAGTAAACTGAAGCCTAACAGATAAAAGATTATTTTGTACTGTCAAAGATTTGCCTCCTATAAAATCTAAGTAATAAAAATAACAAAGTCTAAGTATCAAAAATAACAAAGGGCAATAACTCCAAAATTATGCAAGCAAGAGTTGTAGCTCTTACGCACTGCACTTCTCCCCCATAAGATCTATCCACCCATAAAGTTTCAAGTTGATAGCTATCATACTTTAGGAGATATGCTCTGTGATCAGATTGCAAGGACTCAAATAAGGTGTTATCTTATACAGCAAACATAAAGGTAACAAACATTAAACCCCCTTTTTGCATGACATATTTTCAGACACAAATTTCAAATAGTTAATGGTTGTTGTGGACACGTCAACGTCTGTATGTTGTTCCCGCGTTACGTTAACGTCGTTTCGTCTTTCCCGCGTCTTGTATACGTGCCCGTATTTTACGTCTGTGTTGTCTTGACGTTACGTTGTTTATTAGATACGTGTTTGTTTGTTATTGTAACTATTGTAATTTGATTTATCCGTCAAATGTAATAAAGGATCGAACCTGAACACAAGCGAAGTAGTTAATTCAACCAACAACTCAAACATTTTGGTGCCGTGACCAAACCGCAATAGAAACAAACCGCAATAGAGATAAACCGCAATAGAGACAAACCGCTATAGAGACAACCCGCAATTGAGATAAACCGCAGAGAGATTAGACGAACAAAATGTCTAAACAAACTTTGAGTAAGCCGATCATCCAGCGAACCGCATATAGGAATACAACGAAGAGATTATTGCAGAAAATAGAAGCCACTAGAGACGATGGGAAAATCAGGGAGTTCAACAAAATGCTGGAAATGTTGGAATCCAAGTGGACAATACTTGAATCTTTAAACGAGAAGATTTTATCGCAAATAGACGAAGACAGGATCGAGGAAGAGATCGTTACCACAGACGAGTACACGATGGATTTGAGTTTACGTTTAGACGAGTTAAGGGAATTCCGAGGAACCGCGTCTTCTAGCCATTCTTCGACAAATCGAGTGATCCAGGTCGAGTCAGTTGAGCGAGAACAGCCCGTCCCTCAGTTGAGTGCAAGTGAGCCACACGCGGTCATTCAAGGGAACCCAACTGTGAGTAACGAATCTTTTTATTCAAACTCCTCACAAAGCCATAAGTTGCCCAAGTTAATGCTTCCTACTTTTGATGGTAGCGTCCTCCAGTGGCAGACGTTTTGGAATAGTTTTGAGACGAGCGTACATACCAACCCTAGTCTGAGTAATATCCAGAAGTTCAGTTACTTAAAGTCCCAACTAGAAGGAGCAGCCGCAATGACGATTGAAGGGTTTTCTCTTACCAATGCGAATTATTCAAAAGCAGTAGAACTGTTGTGTGAACGCTATGGACAGAAACACAAGATAATTCAAGCGACCATGTCAGCCCTTCTCCAGTTACCCAGCCCAACCATGATTATCTTCAGTCTGAGACAATTTCACGATAAAATGGAGAGTTATATTCGCGGATTAGAGTCGTTGAACCAGAGCCAGGAAACATACGGAAGCCTATTGGTACCTATATCATATGACAAATACCAAGTGAAATTCGCAGAAATATCGCCAGAGAAAATGAACGTAACGATTGGACATTAACATTGGACCGAGTTTCCGATCATGTGACAAAACAATGCGATAGAAAGGACGTATCCCGGCATTCGCTTATTCGTAGTCTTACTTCTCCAACACAGAATAACAAACGCCGACATTTAAACCCATGAGAACAAGCCATGTATAGCACAGATTATTGGATTCGATCGAAGGATGAAACCCTAGACATAGTCAAAGATCAGTGATATGTACCCCATTTGACAATCAAATGATTATCAATATGGACATTCGCTTTAATTGCATTTCAATTAATGTAATGTGTAACCAATGACACAAGTAGACATTCATTTTACTATCAGTATAGTTCAAATTCTTACAAGCATCAATTCCTTGCGATTTTATCATACATGTCAATGCCAAATCTATGTGTTTCCTAATCCGTTTGATTTACTAATTTATGATTATTTGTGTAATTGTATTGTGGTGCCCGGAGAATGTTGTGGACACGTCAACGTCTGTATGTTGTTCCCGCATTACGTTAACGTCGTTTCGTCTTTCCCACGTCTTGTATACGTGCCCGTATTTTACGTCTGTGTTGTCTTGACGTTACGTTGTTTATTAGATACGTGTTTGTTTGTTATTGTAACTATTGTAATTTGATTTATCCGTCAAATGTAATAAAGGATCGAACCTGAACACAAGCGAAGTAGTTAATTCAACCAACAACTCAAACAATGGTAAAGGGCATCTATTTGCTCCTAAATGTGAATTTTCATCAAATTCTGAGCATAAGACTAGGAGAAATGAAAGAATAACTGAATTTTACACGCCGGCATAAAGGTAACAAACATTTAGCCCCCTTTTTCGATGATATTTTTTTTTACGTTAATTTCAAATTGTTTATAGTAAAGGGCATCTGATTTGCTACTAAAATATGAAATTTCACTAAATTCTGACTGTTAGACTAGGAGAAATTTTGGAAAAACTGTTTTTTTACCCTAAGTCCCCTTTTCCCGACGAGGCCTCAAATCCAAAAACTGTCACAGATGCATCATCACTATATCATAGGGAGCTCACATGGTAAGTTTCATTTGATTTGGCCCAAGGGTTATGGAGAAATAGGTGGGGACGGACGGACGGACGGAATTACGGACGTACTGATGGATGGACAGACATAGCGGCGGCTATATGCTCTCCCTTCGGGGAGCATAAAAATCAGTGGGTATAGAAAAAGATCAGATTGAATATAATGACTGATCTTTGTCTATATATCCTGTCAAAGAATGAATATCCCAAGTTCAGTATGAAATCCTTCAAAAATACATAATGTAATATGGCAGTATGTTTGTGATAAAAGAAAGACAAGAAAACTCTTTTTTTAATAAAATAATTTTATCATAATATATGACATTTCCACTTAATTACATGCACAACTTAAATATGACATGTGCAAGAAAAAAACAGATACTGGTTAAACTTCAGAAAAAAAAGATGAACCCTTTTATCATTACAGGGCAACTCAACCATTGTAGTTGCAGTAAGAATTCTAGTAACAATAATATCAGCTGCCCTACAATAATACAATGCGTCATCCCGTCACAACATTTTGAATTATATGTAAATTACTTTGTATCGTACCTACATTATACCTAACTTAAAACTTCTTTGATCAGGATGACAACAGACATATGAACATTTTCCTCTCGAAATCTTTTTTTCATGAGGGTGCATCTCAATAGCTCAGCACAAAACAGTTGTAACTGCCTATATGTTTTTAGGCAGTTACAACTGTCTTGCCCTGCACTATTGATTTGCAAAGCAAGAAATCTTCTTAAATATACGTAAGGGTATCAGTCGATCATAAACAAAGGACTGTTTTAAGTGTTCTTGGTTCAGATAGATGCATAATAATTTCAAGTGCACATGAAGAATTTATTTCTAAATTTCTTCTTGAACTATTTTATTTAGCAGGAGATAGCATACTCATAACCATTTTTGACAGATGAATGCACAAGTTTACAGGTTGTTGGTGCCCAAAATGTCTACAAATTGAACAGACATTGACGGATGGCCAATCATCAACCCTCAAAAATGTAGATCGATCATTTTTGGCTGCACTTTTTTTTACCAATACTTTGCAGATAGTCATCCTAGCACAATAAATCTTATGATTTAAACAATAATTGGAAGAAAAAATAATTTTTTGGCAATATTATCAAAAAGGCTAGCTAAAATACCCTACAATCCCCCACAAGCATGCACATTCTTACACTCAAACATCTTACATCTTACATCTTGCATCATATAGACCATACATTCATTCAAGATGTTTTATAAATTACTAATTAAGGAGATTTCAACAGTAGATAATTTCAAAATTGCGTACATTATCACAAACTTAACATTCAAGTAGTTAGCACTATGACACATATTGTAAATTGTTATTTTGTTATTTCTAAGTATTTAAAAAGCAAGTATCTTTACTTTGGTTCCAATCTTAAGTGCAAATGATTTACATATTCACTGTTAAAAGATATATGAAGAAAAGGCTTAACTCTCTTGTTTTCAACTATCATTCAGCCAACATACAGTCGTAATTTACAAGAGAAAAAACAATAATCCCAAACAAAGTCTTTTAGTAAATCAAGATATCTTAATATTTTGTGATTGAGAATGCATTTATATACAAAAAAAATAATGATAGTTATTGAAGAATGAGCTTTTTTATACATTAAACAAAACAAAAAGTAAGAGCTCTACAAAGAGTCCACCAAAATTAACACAAAAACTTAACAGTTCTATGGCTCAGCCTGCTAAAGTTGCATCTGCCTATTAACATAAAGGCAACTACAACCATTTCACAGTTAGCATTCATTTTGTCCTTGTTAATTAAATGTTTTACTAAATACACATAAAATGAAGCCATGCATATGTAAATGAGTTTGGTTAAGTTTGATGGACTATATAGGGGAATGAAACAACATTTTCTATTATTAATTTGTCCTTCTAGAACCCACCAGAATCGTCTTTAGGCTATTCAAGGTATGCTTTAAAGTGTTTATCTATCAACCAAGTTTGAAATTACACTAACTTTAAACTAATTGCAAACACATGATCAAGATCACATTACTATAAAGACCTACAGGCAGAAAACATCAAGGGAAAAGAAGAAATTGCTTATTGGGGGCAATTTCCCCTTTTCTCTCAATGTTTCCTTCAGGAAAAATAAGACAGAAATTATAATCATTCCCCCCATGTAGAACTCTACACAAACAAAGATGTTACAGAATAAAGGATAGCATTTATAATTCAGTCTTCTTAGACTTCTTTTTCTTCTTCCCTTCTTCAATATTGAGTGGCTCTGAGCTTTCTTTCTTGAGATAGCTGATGAAATCAGATACCTCTCTACCGCCCTGAAAAGAGATAATTAGTATGTTTCAATGGGGTTTTATGCCGCTTTCAACTCAATTATAACACGACGGCTGAAGCCCCTAACAATGGATTCCTGGTATTTCTCACACCAGTACTACCATTACACCCTTCCCTAGCCTCCAGCTGCTATCACACAATTATCAACACATTGGAGACAAATGGTCGGAAGGGATGATTGCCACAGTCAGATATCAAACACAGGACCTATTGATTGACAGCCCAACATACTACCAGCTGTGCTATGATGGCCGCTGAAAAGTGATTTTTGTGTTTAACCCTTATCATGTTGTAGCCTTTAACCTGATTTATTCAACACTTGCCATGCTGAATCTTGATTGAAAATTCCTGCTTAGGCAGGAGGTATAGACAAAGATCATTCTGCACATAATTATGTGTAGTCTGATCTTATTCTTTACCACCTGTTTGCCACTTTAAAACAGAATTAAGAACTATTTTTTTCATATGATATATTGCCTTAACCTCTGGAATTCTAGCTCTTTCAATACTTTGATTTTAGTGCAATTCTGAAACAAAGGTTTTATTTCAGCATGACAAGTGTTAAACCTTATGCTGGTAAATTGATATCATGTTTCAAACAAATTACCAATTTGAGTTAAATTTCAGCAAGTCTTGCTCAGGTTTTTACAAAAATATTCAGAAAACAGGCAATGTATGAAGGCTAGGATCAGACGGCATGTCTTTGCAGGGTGATCGTAGACTATACCTGTCTGCTATTGCTTTGAATACAACATTGGTATTGCTATGAACATTAACCATATCATTAATTATTGAATTAAGGTTGATTGAAGCAAGATTCTTGTGTTCCATTTTGACTAAAATTGGGTTTCATACCTACATGAAAACCAATTTGAGTATGCAGCAGCCATTTCATATGCTTGCTCACAAATTACATGTAGTCACAAAAGACATCTGGCTCATAAAAGTTATGTGATTACTAGATAATATAATTATTAATGATATTCTAGAAATCTTCTTGGAAAGAAATCATTGTTGACAAAAAAGAAAGTGCTAGTGAAAAGCAGTTTCTTCATTTTACACAATGTTTTAAATTTTTATTTTTTTTTTCTCAGGGATGGCAAAAAGAGATTGTGTGGGAATGGGTTCAGTCCCATTTTGTAACAGCTGGAGTCATTAAAATACGAGATAAAGTACATATCAATAACTCAGAAAGAAAAGGTTGTAACTGTCTATAAATTTATAGGCTTTTACAACTGTTGCACAACCGAATCATCAATATGGTATTCTAATCTTGCCTTATTCGCATCAAAGGAAGTCCTTACATTCAATCATGATATAAACACAGATTTCTTACTACAATGGCTCATTACCTGGTATTTTTTAGGTTCTGAATTCTTTGGTTTGAAGTAAATCGTTGGGAATCTAGAATGAAAACAAAGGTAAATACACTCTCACAGAACATGCACAAACATTGAGGAAAAAGAATAAGTTATTTCACCTGGTATTGTTTAGGAGATTGCCCCTTTGGTTTGAAGTATATAGTTGGAAATCTAAAATGATATCAGTTAAGTAAATCATTTTGAAACAAAATCTATTGAGAAAGGATACTGCATTATCATCAAAAAAATGCTGAATAGCAATCAGTTAAATTTGATTTGAATTGGGGTTTTACGTCGCTTTCAACAATCTCTCAGTTATATCGCAACGACTGGAGCACCTAACAATGGATTCCTAGTATTTCTCACACCAGTACTACCACCACATCCCTTTCCTAGCCTATTCCACATAGGTTTACGATTATCTACCCATTGGTGGAAGACAAGCAATCAGTTAAAAACAAAGATCCATCAGTGTCATGACATTATCTGATAATTTGAAGTAAAGCTGTAGGTAGATAGCAACTAAATCTCATTTTCTGAACCTTGTCAAGCTAAACCCAGATTTTTCCAGCTTTGAAAGGAGGTAGTCAAAGATCAGCCTTCACATTTGTGCATCCTGATCTTAGTCTTTTTAACCTGATTTTCTTTTTTAACCAATAAAGTATGAAAACTAGATTTTCAAAATAAATACCTTCTCAGAATAAGTGCACCCAGTGCTTTCAACTATTTGATAATTTGGCAATTTTGCCAAGATTCTATTCAGCGTGACAAGGGTTAATAATGATAGATGGATATTATATTTTATGTTCTGTCCAATGAATGATCTACTTTTCAATATTTGGATTTTTATGGTTTTTTTTAATGGAGCTTTACACAGCTTTTAACAATCTTGCAGTCATATTGTGGCTTTAACACCTGACACTGGATTCCTGGTATTTCCCAAACAAGTAGTACCATTTCATCCTTTCCTAGACATCAGCTACTATCCAACATAGGTCTATTTTTATCAACCCATTAGTGGGAGACAAATAGTCGGAAAGAATGAGTGTAACAATAGGGGATTGAACCAGGGACCTTTTGAATGATAGTCTGACGCGCTACCACTGCTATACTACAGCAGCTAGTCAATATATGAGGCACAAAGAAGACTTAAGAATTGTTAACAATGCAAAATTAATGAGGGCACTATGGCCGCAGCTCTCAACATACTGACTCGACAAACTCTTGCAACTATATGATGCATCAAGCAAATATTTAATTCATTTTAGAATTTCTGAAATCATCAACTCTTTCATATGATTAAAATACAATAATGGGAAGCCCCCAGTGGATTAATTTAATGGAATGAAAACATACCATCTACTCTTCATGAAATTAACTTTAAATTATTTTTTTTTATCTTTTTTCCTAAGAAATTCTCAACCCTGAAGGTCAATTGTCTTCACTTTGTATCTACTTTTGGATACAAGAGGCCCAAAGGGGCCTGTATGGCTCCACTGGTTTCAACATCTCAAGATTTGAAAGAGATATTGAAAATAGAAGGTAATGAAAGACACCATCATTCAGAAGGAACTCAAGCCTCACCCTGCCACACCCATATTTATGGGCAAAATAAAATTTCACGAACAATGTTTGAAAACATTCATTAGAGGAACATTGTGGTAAAACTTCATTGAAAATGGCCCAGTGGTTCAGGAGGAGATGTTGTTAAAAGATTTCAGGTTCAAAATAAGCCCTGCCCTGCCACGCCCATATTTACAGGCCAATAAAAAATCCATGAACAATTTTTGAAAAGGAACGTTCTAGTAAAAATTCATTGAAATCAACCCAGTGGTTCAGGAGTAGATGTTGTTAAAAGATTTCTGCTCAAAATAAGCCCCCCACCCCCTGCCACTCCCATATTTATGGGCCAAACAAAATTCCGTGAACAATTTTTGAAAACGTTCATTAGAGGAACATTATGGTAAAGTTTTATTGAAATCAGTCCAGTGGTTCAGGAGAAGATAACTTTCAAAGATTTTGGGCTCAAAATAAGCCCGCCCCGCCACTCAATATTTATGGGCCAATCAAAATTTCATGAACAATTTTTGAAAAGGGTCACCCAAGGAACATTCTGGTAAAGTTTTATTGAAATCGGTCCAGGGGTTCAGGAGGAGATGTCCATCAAAGATTTTGGGCTCAAAATGAGCCCCGCCCTGCAATGCCCATATTTATGGGCCAATCAAAATTTCATGAACAATTTCTGAAAAGGGTCACCCAAGGAACATTCTGGTAAAGTTTCATTGAAATTGGCCCAGTGGTTTCAGAGAAGAAGATGGTTAAAGAAAAAGTTAACGGACAGACGCACACACTCACAACGGACACCAGGCCATGACAATAGCTCTGCTTGACTGAGTCCAGTGGAGCTTATAATATATCACACTTATTTCAGACCAGTCTAAATTTTTGTAGTTTGATCAAGTAGAATACTCACCCCTGTACTTGATATTGTGATGGCACATCATTGGCTGTGGCGTCCATCTTAGCAATAACTACATTTGGCTCATCTTGTAACTGTAATATATATTTATATATAATATCAAATGATGGGCAAAGAACAAGGACAAAGATCAGATTACATACATATATAAATACATGATGATCTTTGTCTTTTGTTGTATTCTACTTTGTAATTGCCTTTTAGAAAGGACAAGGATCATGAGCGTCTAATACCGTTGTACCAAAGTAATAAATACCAATGGATGTTACACTCACACAATCAGAACCTTGTGGATTCCTGGTATTTGTCATACCAGTACTACCATGACATCCTTTTCTAACCTTAAGCTGCTATCCTACAGAGGTTAATGATTATATACCCATGGGTGGAAGATCAATATCCTAAAGGATACAGTTAACAACATCGTGAAATTGACAAGGTGAATGATTTTGGAACAAGTAAGGAATGAAATTGATTGAGTGTGTGGAGCGAGTTTTGAGTGACTTTAATGGGAGGTAATCCTTTATTGAAAATTTTGTTCAGGATGAACAAAATTTGCGATAATGTTTACCTCCCTTTAACAGAAAATACAAACAAGTTTTATACATAGCTTCCTATTTCTTCAAGAACCTATGAGATGTGTGTAATTTGAATTATGTCAGTGAAATTGCGATTTTTATCTATCAAAATTTTCTTTGAATGACCTTGTTGATTCTATATTTTTCAATGGGTTTGAGCATTTTTTGAATGGTATGAGTGAGTGTTTGGAATGAATGATTGGAGCGCCGAGTGAGCGCTTTAGAATGGTTTTGAATGAGGTGAATGTCAATTTCACGATGTAACTAACTCTACCTGGACCACTGCTGGAGATTAGACCTATATACTGGGAACTGATGCACTTCCAATTGGGCTATGATGGCAGCTTCAATTTACTAAGGAAAATAATAGGTTTTAGTGATAAAAGGAAACAATGATTATTTTCTTCTATCCAAAGAGCACATTAAAATATCAGGTTTTACTGCAAATTCATTACCAACCTTTTCAGCCAATTCTTTATATTTGGGCTCTAAATTTTTACAATGTCCACACCAGGGTGCATAAAATTCTATCAAAACATCTTTATCATCAGCTACAATTTCATCAAAATTCTTTGCTACTGCAACCTGAAATACAGAATACAAAGGATATTCAGGAACATAACTTTCTCTATTTACAACAATACTTTCCAAACCTATTTTCTCTTGAAGGTAAGAAAAAAGAGGATATTGAATGAGTGGTCATGGAATACCGAATTTATTAAATGAGTCCTCTATAAACAGATAAAAATGAGGCTGTGCCAAGTTTTTATCTGTTTAGATGACCAGTTCAATAAATTCGGTATTTCATAAGCACAAATTTTATATTCTATTGATAAAATCACCAGTACTTTTTCGAAAAATCATCAAAACTCTTAATATTCAACATTCCAATTTTCCGCAAAAATTATAACACCATTTAAAACTGACTTTACAATATATAGATTATGACGTCATTTTCCCAGTTACAAAATAGCGTTGCTATTCGCTATGAGCTCATTTGCATAGTTATTCCGCTAGTGTAATAACACCCGTGTAATATCAAAAATATTCAACGGGGTTATTCCACTCCCCCGACATAGGTCATATTATAAAGTATTTTGTAAGATTGCAATGAAAGCTTTAGGTTATAGAGTTGATTTCATACTCTAAGCCAAAATGTTTTCATGTCACTGAGAAAAAGGCAGTGACTTAAGCTTACTTCTACCCAATTCTTTAGCTAGTTGACTAGAATTGGCTTTAAGTGTTTTACTCGTAAACACACTGTAGAGATAGTGGGACCAGGAACTGGTTCTGATGGAAGATAAGGCTCTAATTTGTCATCTAACACATCATTAACTCATAGGCCCTTTTTCTTAAATTAAGTTAACAAGTATCTCTATCCCGTTACCTAAAGACAAAATTCCAGGATAGTCTGGGTTTAACTAGATTGTCACAAAGCGGACTAATACACCCCCAACCCCCAACAAGTGCTTGTCAAGAATGAAAAGCCATTTTCCATCAAAGGGCCATGACTCTGTCAAAAATAATTGGATCATATCCGAAATATCACTTGCACATCTCTGTCTGATACTGATCACATCTGTAAAGTCTCATTGAAATCCGCCCATTAGTTGCCGAGAAATTGAGCGAACAAGGAAATGCTAGACATAGTTGGGGGCAGGGTATCAAGATGGCATAAATAACTAATTTTAAATTGATGAAAGTCCAAAAGCAAATTCTTTGCGGGTACAAATCATTGTGAAAAATGAAGAAATTGCTTGATATAAGCAATTTCTTCATTTAACACCATGATTTTCAAAGGCTTTTTTTTTTCATTCATTACTTCATTTATTTGGGCAAACATAATAAACATGATTTTGCTGGAATGGATGTATTCAGAGAAAATTGCATAATGTTACTTACCTTAACGGCCTCTGTTTGGTCAGGAACTGGCTCTGACTTCAGATATGGCTCTAATTTATCATCTAACATATCATTTGTAAACTTCTCTAAATTATCCATACTGAAAAGACAAAGACAATGAGACAACTCAGAGACCTATCAAAACACTTTGAGTTTATTTGCATTCAGAGCAATACCCCTTTTAACAGTATTTTTTGTTAAATCACAACAGCTGTAGCTAGTGATGGGCAGATTAATCAATTATGATCGATAATCAGTTGGTTTGGTGGCCAGATTGCGCTAACTAAGAAATTTCATAATCAATTAGTTCCTAACACATAAATGACAGCCATTCTATGTCGTTTTCAACACTGACTTCAGTTTGATTACTCAGTGTGAAACGGTTGTAGCTGCCTATATGTATATAGGCAATTACAACCGTTTCACACTGAGCCATAAAGTTGGTAGAAAAATCTGCAGTAAGAGTCTTTAGGTCATGAGTTTTAATTTAACTTTCACAGGATGATACTGGCAGTGCCACGAAAACGATTGCACAATTGATCATTAGTTGATTTACTCTTCCAACTAAAAACTGATTAGCGATTGTAATTTGAAACAGATTGCCCAACACTAGCTGTAGCATCAACCCATGACTTCCTATTGTTTCTCTCACCATTACATCTACATATTTATAGGCAGTTACAACCGTTTCACGCAGAGCCATGAAGTTGGTCGAAAAATCTGCAGAAAGAGTCTTTAGGTCTGAGTTTTAATTTAACTTTCACAGGATGATACTGGCAGTGCCGTATAAAGAAAATGATTGTAAAATCCATCATTAGTTGATTTACTCTTCCAACTTAAAACAAATTATCAATTGAGATTTCAAACCCATTGCCAAACAGTAGCTGTAGCATCAACCCGAGACTTCCTATTGTTTCTCTCACCACTACATCTACAACATTCATTTTATCCCGACCAACAGCTTCTCAACTCACTTAGGCATTCTACTGACTCAGTGGTCAAAAACGAATAACATTGAGGAATGCATGTTAGGAATCACTCATAAAGTGTTAGAATTGCCTTGAGATACCATTCTTCAAAACATTTGTTGACATCTGTCAATTTGTTTGAATTGGTTTTAAACTTCGCTTTCAACATTTTTTCTATCACATTGTCGCAGCTGGAGCACCTAACAATGGATTCCTGGTATTTCTTACACTGGTACTACCATAACATCCTTTCCTAGCCTCCAGCTGCTTTCCCACATTTGACAGTTATCAAAGGACAAAGTGATCACACAAAACCTGAACAGGAATATGTTATGATCAACGGGATAAGGATAAACATTTGAGCCATTTGACATAATGTTTCAGATGACAAACTCTCAGTTAATGTGGGTTGACAATATTGACTCAAGACTATTGTCAATACTATAAATAGCTTGTGGGTTCCATACTACACAAATGATAATATAAATGACTAAGCTTATATGAAAATAAGCAATTCATCAATCAATCATCAATTTCATATTAATTTCATAAATGAGCCTGTCCGTGAGACTTCCAACAATTTCAAATGTGGGCAAAGTAAAGACTCTACCCAACCTGTGCATCCGCACAGTCTGACCAGACTCTTCACTTTAGTATATAGATTGGATCTAAAAGTAAATGAGACAAACAGATAACTATATATTTACAGTATGTGGCTGTCTACGCTACTCAATGTCACACCTCACTAACACTTCAAATTGTTGGAAATGTCACGCACATGCCCAAATTCTTTCCATGATACCAATATGTTAAGTAAGGAAATATAAAATATCTACAATGTACCTGAATTCTTCACTCATAACAAATTTTTGGTCTTTAGCATTCCTAGCAGCAACAGTTGGTTTTGAACCATCAGGGTCTGATACACCCATCTCTGATAATTCATGTTGGAAATCAGAGAGAGCACTAATGGCAAATTGCACCGTTTTGCCTTCTTCTTTTATCTTTTTGGCAACCTTCATAACTCTGAAATTATATTTTAATATAGATTACATTTTTTTCTTCAAATTTCAGACTGGTTGACAGTGTACATGAAAAAGAGGGCCTGTATTGCTCCACTGGTTCTTGCATCTCCAGACTTTCATTAAACATCTCAGTGATGTACATCTGTAGGTATCAAGATCAAGGTAATATTACAAAGTCAAGATTCTCTGTCAAGATTTTTCATAATGCCAAGAACAGAATTGTTAAAATATGCTTGAATAAACTGAAATAATTAAGTTTTTTAGTTAAGTTTTTAAGTAGTTTGACCCTGACACATGACCTTGACCTTCTCATATGACCTTGACCTTGGTATCTACAGATGCACATTATTGAGATCTAATATCATTTGAAATACAAGGCTTGTATCTTAAAAAGGTTTCAAGTTATTGGCAATGTTAAGATTTTTTTTTTATAAGTTTTAGAGTTATTTGACCTTGACAGTTGACCTTGACCTTCTCACATGACCTTGGTATCAGCAGATCCATATCATTTAGATCTATCATCATATCAAATATGAGACTTGTACCTTAAATAGGCTTGAAGATATTGGCAATGTAAAGGTTTTTGGTTAAGTTTTTGAGTTATTTGACCTAGACAGATAACCATTACCTTGCCATGACTTTGAAATCAGCAGATGCATATTATTGTGATTTATTACAAAATATGAGGTTTGTATCATGAATAGGCTTGAAAATATTGGCAATGTTAAATCTTTTTTGTCAGGTTTTTGAGTTACTTGACCTTTAGGGATGACCTTGACATTGCCACGCAACCTTGACTTTAGTTTCAGCGGATGCATATCATTGAGATCTATCACCATACCAAATACTAGGCTTGCATCTTAAAAAGGCTTGAAAATATTGGCAATGTTAAGTTTTTTGTAGAAGTTTTTAAATTATTTGACCTTGACAGATGACCTTGATCGTGCCACATGACCTTGACATTGGTATCAACATATTTATATCATTGAGATCTTTCACTGACAGACAGACAAACAGGCAGACAGACAATATTAAAACAATATACTCCCCAATCTTTCAATGTGAGGGCATAAAAATGCCAAGATCTTTCAATGCGGGGGTATTTCCATATTGGGGGGGGGGACCAAAGTTTTTAACAATTAAAGAAAAGGGTCACCCATAGAACATTTCTACCAAGTTTCATTAAGGTTCATGTAAAGTGTTTGAGACCCAATTTTAAGGGCATTCATTTGCCAAGAAAAAGCAGTATGTCCAGGAATATTATATATCAAAATGTAGCTATTTATGAGCACAAGCAGTTGAAAAACATAAGACTGTTATAACTATAGTGGTATAGCCAAACATTGTGGAAAAGGGTCATTTTGTACAGAACAAGCAACTGCATGACTGTTGGATAAAATTGGCTCATATTTTAACAAAATCTAGCCTAAAGTACCATCCAGGTAGTGCTACAACCATTGGTATAAAACTCAGCCCCAAAACGTAGTTATGCAAGCAATTTATTATGACTTATTTTATAAACACATATGTCATATATGTCATTCTAATTTTGTAAACGTGTAGATTATTTTAGGGTATGGTGTGTTATCACAACATAAATAGACATTAATTGTTTATATACCTGTAAGGTTGTTTAGCAATATATCAATTTCTATTTCACAGAATGATAAATATATAGTAATATTGTAGATCATTGAATTAAAAAAACCTATAATTTGAAATAAATCGATGAAAATATTTCACAATATTATGGTGTGATATTGCACCATACCTTACATCTATTTTGAAAACAGACCAAACCGGTTTGACATGTATGTTGACAAAATAAATGGAAATTGATTGTTTCAAAAGAGCCTTTTGAGACTGAGTTTTATATCAACGTTTGTAGCACTACCTGGGTGGTACTTTAGACTGTACTTTGTTATAATACGGGGCAATTTTATGCAACCGTCATGCAGTTGTTCGTTCTGTACAAAATGACCCTTTTCCACAAAGTTTTGGCTATACCGCTATAGCTATGGCGGTCTTATGTTGCCTAACTGCTTGTTCTCACGAATAGCTTCATTTTGATATATAATATACCTGGACATACTGCTTTTTTCTTGACTAATGAAGTGCCTAAATATTGGGTCTCAAACACTTTACATGAACCTTAACCATCACATAACAACCAGATACACCACCATGAAGACAGCTCGCTGGAATCAGCGAAGCTAACAACCAAGGGAAATAACTAAAAAAAATGCTTGCAAGAGTTACAGTTCTAGTACATTGCACTCCATATTAATAAGGGGAAAATAACTGCCAAGTTTAAAGTTGATCAGACATTAGGACAGAGTTGTGTTCTAGATAATGAAGTAGATGCCAAATTTCAACTAGATATCTTTAATAACAAAAGAGATATGACTAAAATTAAAGTTTGTCATGTCAATGCCTACCCTCACATCAAGAACATCAACAACTGGATGCAAAGGTGATGACAATATTTCTAGTATAAGTTCTCTAAAGATCAAGCTTATTACCAACTAACCTGTTTCTCCAATAATTAGTTCCCTTAACATTTTTCACATAATCAACATCATAATATACCACAACAAATGGTTTCTTGAGACTATCAGCATTTCCTGTAGTTCTGTGTGGGCAAAGACCAAGTCTGAAATAAGAAACATATCTACATATAGTTTGTGCAAGAAACAGGGATGAAATAAAACCGTTTCATTTTGCTCAGGATTCATTTAACATTGACTGATGGAGGCTGAAGTTTTCAGCAATATGTTTCATGCTTTATAGGTGATAGTTTAGAGCCTTGCTTGCAATGACTAAAGGGAATTAACATTAATTTTTTCCAGCTTTTTTTTTTCAAAATTTTAGACATGTCCAAATGAAAACAGGCTGCATATGACAATGAAAATTAGGTGTAATCTCAAATCAATACATCGTTTATGATACAAAATACTATGGTGTTCCCAGATGGTCACTTTTTGCATGACAGGTCACATATTTGTGAGGCATAATTTCACTCTATCAGACCAGACTTTCTGGGCCAGATTATAACTCTTATTTTGTGATTAACAAATAGTTTTCTTGAATTAAAATAGAACGATGAACATAAAAGAAAATATTAATAAGTTATTTATTACAACTTATAAATATAATCCCTTATGTTCATAAATATATTATCTTACAACTGAACAGCAGCTTTTAATCTGGAGTTGAAAATTTGAGAAAAAATCTCCTTTGAGCTTAAGAAAAGTTGTATAATATAGACCACTGATCAAGCAATGCTTTACTTACTTTTTCTCATTAATCCAGTCCTTTAGTTTTACAACAGAGACTTTGCCCTCGTACTTTTCTTCACTTGGCTCAAATTTACTGTGAAACTTCTTTGGTTGATATAGACGAATTTCACTGCAATAGAAGACCTTTTTTTAATTGAACGGACAATAAGATTAAAATCTGTTTTATTAACTGGTATCTTAATTCAAACCACTACATTATAATTCATTTTTAGTTATGTCCATTAAGATTTGTCGATTCTGATTGGCTGAAAAAAAAAAAGATTTTATTCCCCAGTTCAAACAATTTTGAGTATGCAGCTATTTGTAACCTCCTTCATCAGCCGAGTTGATATCAAATAATCTAATTCTAGTTTTACCCATCACAAATTGTGCATTCTGATTGGCTGCATTAACAGTTTCTATTTCTCAATGAAAACAATTTTGAGTAGGCAGATATTTTGTAGGCTTGTGCATGATGTATTCCCAAAAACCTGTCTCATAATGAAGAAATTATTTCATATTAAATCTTAAATTAGGAGATTATTTATTGGCTTCATGGAGTATGCAGCTAAAAGCTTTAATCCTTTTTGTAATTACTTATACAGTATCATTTTTCAGTGTTATACATCAATGATTTAGGCAAAAATATTTTCATAACAATTAAATATGAAGAATGTAAAGTTCTGTCAAGCATGGAACAGTTTTTTTTTCTGCAAACTGAAAACTGTGTTGAGAAATAAAACCAATTTTTCAGACAATTAAAATGCATGAAAATTGAAGGAATCACCTTGAATCAAATTATATCTAATTCAATCTCTAAATTAAACAGAGGTACAGATAAGAGGGGGTTATTCCAGTCTAAAATCTTTATTTCTCAACGAAAACATATGTAGTAGGTACTCATTTGAATCATCTCAACGAGACAATTCCAACGAGTACCCACAACACAGGGTTTGAGCAGGGACTATTTACATGAGCCTGTGCGTGACATTTCCAACAATTTGGAATATGCGATAGCCGCAAACATTGATTGATTGAATGGAGTTTAACGCCGCTTTCAACATTATTACAGTTATATTGCGGCGGCTGGAGCACCTAACAATGGATTCCTGGTATTTCTCTCACCGGTACAACCATCACATTCTTTCCTAGCCTCCAGCTGCTATCTCACATAGGTCTACGATTATCGACCCATTGGTGAAAGACAAATAGTCGGAAAGAATGAGTGCCGCCGTCGGGGATCGAACCGGGGACCTCTAGAATGATAGTCCGACGCGCTACCAACTGCGCTATGACAGCGGCCACCACAAACATTGAGCAGCGTAGACAGCCACATACTGTGAATATATAAAACTACCTGTTTGTCTTCAGATACTTTGAGACTTTATCTATCTACAAAATGCACAGTGAAGACTCTGGTGAGACTGTGTGGATGGACTGGCTGGTCAGTCTTTGCTTTGTACATTTTGAAATTGTTGGAAATGTGACACACAGGCTCATATTTAAATTTAAAATCAAAATATCCCCTGTATCTGTATCTCTGAATATATAACAAGCAAATACCTCAGTCCTATCATTATTGATCATAGATACTCTCAGATGAGTAAGGAAATTTGTCGGCAATGATAAGCTCATCATTGGTATATCAGGGCAACTGCTAGCATTTCAAATTCAGTTAGGATAGCATATATATATTATTTGAGGAATGAAACCAAAAACCTTATCACACTGCATGAATATGCTCAGCACATTAATACAAAATTGTAAGAATAAGTTTTAAATAAATACTATATTCATCTCTTTTATTTAATATCATGAAGCAAAAACAGCAAGATTAATCCACAATTACATAGATATTTTATGGGATGTCTTTTAGCTAAAGCTTACAAAATAGCTGCGTAATCATATTTGCTCCTGTGCGTGATATTTCAAACAATTTCACAATTTGACTGTTTATGCTGTTCAATATGTCTACTTCAGGCGTAAAATTGTTGGAAATGTCACCCAAAGGCTCATTTTCTATCAGCAACAAGTTAAAAATTTGTGGTCTAGTGACGTAGACTTTCTAGGGAAGCAGGTTTTGTGAGTCTGAGACACACAAATAAGTTGATAGGACTCTTAAACTACTTGATGAGTCCCATAGACCCTCTGGGAATGAACATTTGAACTAGAAAGCCATGAATGGCTTGTGTCGCTCCACAGGCTTGAATTTCTTGTAATAGCAAATCTAAGTTTTGAATAGATTTTTAGATATTTTGGCTTCTACTGATGTTGAAATGATTTTCAAAGTTTCCACTATTAAAACATTTACAGAAATGACCTCCGCCCATAAAAGACATATTTTTCTTCAAATCACAATAATTCTTTGGCTGAATGATAAAGGATCACCAAAGGATCATACTAATGAAGTTTGATTGATATCCATCAGTGGCATTCTGAGAAAATGATTTTCAAAGTTTCCACTATATAACATATAGAGAAATGACCTCCACCCATAAAATAAATATTTTTCATCAGATCACGATAATTTTTGGTAGACTGATAAAAGGTCATCCAAGGATCATTCATGTAAAATTTGGTTAATATCTATCACTTACATTCTGAGAAAATGATTTTCAAAGTTTCTACTATATAACATATAGAGAAATGACCTCCGCCCATAAAATGCATATTTTTCATCTGATCACAATAATTTTTGGTAGACTGATAAAGGGTCACCAAAGGATCATACTAATGAAGTTTGATTGATATCCATCAGTGGCATTCTGAGAAAATGATTTTCAAAGTTTCCACTATATAACATATAGAGAAATGACCTCCACCCATAAAATAAATATTTTTCATCTGATCACAATAATTTTTTGGTAGACTGATAAAGGGTCACCCAAGGATCATTCATGTAAATTTTGGTTGATATCTGTCTGTTAAATTCTGAGAAAACCATTTGAAAAGTGTCCACTATATAACATAAAGAGAAATGACCTCCGCCCATAAAATACATATTTTTCATCTGATCACAATAATTTTTGGTAGAGTGATAAAGGGTCACCCAAGGATCATTCATGCAAAATTTAATTGGTATCCATCAATTAGAACCTGAGAAAAATCACTTTTTACCATATTTGGAAATTAGCCACGCCCATAAAATCCATGTTTTTCATTGGATCAAAATTTCTTGAACAACTTTGAAAGAGGGTCACCCAAGGATCATTCCTGTGAAGTTTGGTTGAAATCCATCCAGTAGTTTCTGAGGAGAAGATTTTTAAAGAAAAAGTTTACGACCGGACGCACGACGGACACAACGCCATGACAATAGCCCCAGTGGCTTTCAGCCAGTGGAGCTAAAAATTGAAGATTGATTTAAACAGTCTTCAATTCTTTCCTGATGTTTAGCCCCATAATTCATAAATATCTAACACATTCTCAAACTTTTACCAGAGAAAAGCTTAAAACCACATAAAAGCAAATATTTTGCTTAAGAGAACAATTCTTCAATTGAAGCAGGTCCTCCCAAAAATTAAGAATGTACCCCTAAGAACCAAATAAACGAGTCCTTAAGGCCCAATTTTGATGAAGTAGGACTTATACTCTGTGGTGGTTTAAAGAATGAACAGTTGGTCAGTAAACTACATACTCTGCAGCAGCATATTTCTCAATGACCTCTTTATTGGTTGTGTGAGCAAACTTCATATCATCTCTCATCTTGTTGGCGGTTTCCATAAACGGTGTTCCTGTGTCACTGTTTTTATTCGACAGGAAAGCTGAAATTACAGATTCCAGCATTCAATGATTGTAATGGAAATGATGGTTCTTTATCACTCAGGACATATATTTTTTAATCATTTTCTGGTTCTTAGGAGAGCAGATCCATGTTTTCTTTAAAAGCCTTTTTTGAACATCGATTTGAAACCAAGTTATTTCATTTAAGATCTATTCCTTTTGATTCTGCTTCCTGCAGAATTAACTAGTACTCACACCGAATGTGTGGGCCAATGAAAGAACCAAGATTGATATCTGATCCTCAGAATTGAACTCAAAACCTATTGGTCAAGAGACCAACACTCTTAAATTTCTAGACTGCAGACACCAGTTCACCAATACTCATGTGAAATATGAAGGCTCTATTCCTTGCAAATCAAAAGTTATTGCCATGAAATATGAAGACTCTCTCCTTCCATCTAGAAAACTTTTATGTAGAACATGGATATTATTACTTGGAACAATTTATATTGAATCAAATTCAATTGGATTGTTGTTTTTTGACACATAAGTAGTTACTACAAGAATTTTCTGCAGAAAAGTCTGTTCTTTAAAAGGGTGGGTATGCAGGAGACTAATCTCTCACTTATAGACAATTTGTATATATCATACAAACGTAGTGTTTTGTATGAAAAAATATCTAGCAAGGTTGGGAGAATTGATAATTGTCGAGACTGCCAAAACAATGATCAATTCACACTACCAAGTTAGATATTTTTTCATACAATGTACAAAGTACAGTAAAGTCTCGGTGGTTCGTATCTCAAGGGACCGGGACAATTTATACGAACTAAACGTAGTACGAACCAACCAATGTCAAGCGGTTGGTAGTTTTTTGATAGCTCAGATCGGACATGGTCTTAAGGTACTCTATATTTGTGGCTTTATTCTAAGGTTCTATGGAATATGTTTTAAATCAAGTTCAAACGAGACCATTGTGTAGAGAGTAAGGATGCAAGAAATCTCACTTGAACAATGATCATCTTTCGTTTGGTCCATATTTTAATCCTAAACAAAAAAATTTCGGCAATTACAGTATTTACATGCCAAATATCAACACATCAGAGTGTTTTCCCTTTGGATCAAATCACTATGAGTACTTTTCAGTGGACGATGAAATCTCGGCATTACGATGAATCTGTGTGGAAGTCATGTTGACTATCAAGTCTTCCAAGATTTGCACATTCATTTATCCATGACCGGTATGAGAAAGCCAGATTAAAACAATAATTAAGGTCACTGATTGATCCTTTATTCGATTAACCTCGCCGAAAATTACAAATAAAACAATGCCTGTAAATATTGATGCAAAACAATAACTCCGATTACTACCAATCAACAGGTGTGAAAATCAAGGTATATGTCTATTATTATACCTAGGACAGCTATTGATCGCACAATTCACACCTACGGATTAAACATATTAATTTGTGTTATTTGGAAATTCTTGGGACTTGACACGGGCTACGAACTACGAACCACCGACGTGCAAATTACCCGGAGCCTTATTACAAAGATAAAGAGGGAAGAAAATCGGGACCAAAGAATGTATACGAACCAACACATACCTACGAACCACCGGCGTGCGAACGACTGAGATTTTACTGTATGTATAACTTCTATCTTATAACCTCTATTTCCCTTGTTTTTGTCGATGTTTCTAACAGAAATTCAAGTTTCTAAAAATAACCACTTTATGTCAATGATCTAACAAGAGCACCGCCTACGGGTGCCTACGCTCAGCTGTTGAGTGCTGGATGGTGGGAAAAAATCTAAGTTGAAAAAGGAGCATAATTTGCACAAAATGCATCTAGAGTTATCCCCCTTATTAGCATAGGTTGCTCTTTTGATGGTGAACATGTGTGCCAAGTTTCAAGTGAATGCCTTCAGTAGAACCAGAGATATAACAAAATGTCAAAGTTTTTCGCATGACGACAACAACAACAACACCTACGACAACAATGACGACGATACGGAGGCTATAGCAATACCTCGGGTTTTCTCCGAAAACAGCCAAGCTAAAAATATCCATGTGATAATATAAAATATTATATAGGATGTTATCAAACGGTGATTTGTATAGTTAAATGATAAAGAACAACCCTTGTCATTCTTTTTTAGAAACTGAAAATTTACTTTGAAATCACAGTTCTGAAAAATCTGGTAGAATCAATAATAATTTTTGGGAATACCTTTTTTGAACTACATATACTTACCAATACAAACTGCCTGGTTTAATTTCTCAAAGTAGCTTTCTGCATGGGCAAGATCTTTCAACTCCACAGAAGAAGGTCCGGCCCTGCTGTTCATGTATTTAACTATCCCATCTTAAAATATAAAATATATTGTACTGTTTTAATCTCATCTGCTCTTTATCCTTATATAGGATCTGACATGAGATATCCTTGAGACTTAGAGACATATAGGATCTGTATTGAGATTTAGTGTCAGACAAGCCGATTTAACCCTTTCCTGTTTTACAAAATCTTGGACCTGTCCAAATTCAAAGGTTTTGCAGACGAAAATTTAAAGTGGATTTAATTTGAAAAATAACCATTTAGTAGGGTAGAAAATAGTGTGGAAAAAGAAGAAATTGCTTACCAGAAGCAATTTCTTCTTTTTTCACAATGTTTTCTCAATCATTAAATCACAGGCACGTAAAAAGCAGGGATTAAACAGCAAAGGGTTAACCAAGTCCATAATAAATGTTAGTAAACAAGCATTGGAAAGCTTGATAATTTTCTTTTCTATGAAAGGTTAAGATCAGTTCGACACATTCACAATCCAGTATGATATCTTTTTTTTCTCATATAAACAACAGTTTTATGGGTTAAAACCTATTTTTTGAAAGTCTAGATGATAAAAATAACATGATATTTTTTGTTTTGATGATGCTGTTATGATGTCATTCAGAATGTTATCCAACACATTGGATTCACTGATGGCTTTTTGTTGCGGGAAACAAAACGAGCTTTGTGAGAAATTCCGATTCTATCCAAGCATAGAATGGAAACAGCTTCATATCTTTTGAATTCTAGACAAGGTTATAATCAGCCTCAAAGAAAATTGTGAAATAAACATCATGTCTCACAATAACAAATGAGCCTGCGCGTGACATTTCCAACAATTTGAAATGTTGTGAGGGACGAACATTGAGTAGAGACAACAGTCACACACATAATGGTTTACAGATACTTTGAGACCTTATCTATCTACTAAACACATGGTAAAGACTCTGGTCAGACTGTGCGGATGCACAGGCTGGTCAGAGTCTTTACTTTGTGCATTTTTGAAATTATTGGAAATCTCACGCACAGGCTCAAATGTTTTTGTACATTGAAACCGATTTACAGAATGTCCAAATAACAGTATTTTTTCCCAAAAAAGAGTTTAGATAACATTTTTAAAGAGTGATCTATCAAGGATATTTCTGATGGCTCTTTCCTACAAACAACAAAAATAGAATTGTGTGAATTTACCATCCTATTTTAAGAATAATCCTATATTGAGGTCTACCCATAATCATAGAGCATTAACATTCCAAGGAAAGGAGATCATCTAGGGAACAGTATTAATTTATTTGTTTGAATGGGGTTTAATGCCACTTTCAACAATCTTTAAGATATATTGCGGAAGCTGGTGCACCTAACAATGGATTCCTGGTATTTCATCCTTTTTCTAGCCTCCAGCTACCATCACACGTAGGTCTACGAATATCTACCAATTGGTTGGAGACTAAAAGTCAAAAAGAACAAGTACGGCCGTTAGGGAACGATAAGGGAACAATATGTTTTCATTAAGAATTACCTAAAGTCTTTTTCAATCGAACAATTAATGAAGATAAAACTATTTAGTCAAGGTTAGATTTGTCAAATAGCCTGAAGCTTTGACCTTGGAACATATCCAAAGAAAGCTTTTTAAGTGGCACTAGAAACTACAAAGCAGAGAAACTGTGTCCAGTTATTTTTAATTAGGGCCGAAGATTATACATCTGTTCTCATTCTCACCTCAATTTTTTCTAAAAATTCAAATAAATGTTTGAACATACAGATCATATTAATAAGTTGTTATTTATAACAAGTTAATACTCATATCTCTCATGTTAATTTATTTAATATAGTACTCCAACAGAATTAAAGCTTTAAACAACATGATGAAATTTGAGAAAATTCTAAGTTGGTTATGACACATGTTTCATAATTTTGAGCCTGATATAAAATTATGATATTAGACATGCTCTGACAGTCAATTATCCCACTTGACCTTCAGCTGTGACCTTAACCTTCAGCTGTGACCTTGACCTTCAGCTGTAATCTTGACCTTCAGCTGTAATCTTGACCTTCAGCTGTAACCTTAAACTTTAGCAGATACCTTGACCTTCAGCTGTGACCTTGTACTTTAGCTTTTACCTTGACCTTCAGACTATCCAACAAAACTTAATATGTAACAATTTCACTCATCAATTAGAACAACCTTCCCAATTGACTTTAGCCCTTACCATGCTAAATAAAAAGGTTGACAAAATTGCATTAAAACCATAATACTTAAGGCACTAGATGCACTTAATGTGAATAAGTTTTAATTTTGAAAGTACAAATTTGAAACTCTTTCTGCTTTGTAAAAGGAAATTTAAGTGTTATAAACCAAGATCAGACTGCACTTATGTGCAGACTGATCTTGGTGTATATTTCTTGCCAAAGTAGCTATATTCTGTGTTCAGCAAAATAAAGGTTCAAATCCATCAACAAATGTAGAAGCTCTGTGCAGCAATGAAACACATCAAACAGATAATTCCCATCCACACATTGATTTGTGCATGCAATCAGAATCACTTTCAAAAGTAATGAGTATTAGAAACATTCTCCAAACAAAACCGCAAACCATCACCATATATCTATGAAATTAATATAGCACCATTTTCCTTATTCTATTTTAGCAAAACAATTGTTGGCAATTTCTTAAACTCTTATTTAACATTTTATTATAAAGGACCTCTTTAAACCATTTCTAATGCTGAGGATATAATAAAATCTCTTTATTGATAATTAACTAGAAAGCCATGAATGGCTTGTGTCGCTCCACAGGCTTGAATTTCTTGTAATAGCAAATCTAAGTTTTGACTAGATTTTTTGATATTTGGGGTTCTACTGATGTTGAAATGGTTTTCAAAGTTTCCACTATTATAACATATAGAGAAATGACCTCCATCCATAAAAGACATATTCTTCATCAAAACACAATAATTTTTGGCTGCATGATTATAGATCACCCAAGGATCATACTAATGAAGTTTGATTGATATCCATAAGTTACTTTCTGAGAAAATGATTTTCAAAGTTTCAACTATATAACATATAGGGAAAATGACCTCCGTCCATAAAATATATATTTTTCATCCGATCACAATAATTTTTGGTAGACTGATCAAAGGTCACCCTAGGATCATTCATGTAAAATTTGGTTGATATCTATCACTTAGATTCTGAGAAAATGATTTTCAAAGTTTCCACTATATAATATATAGAGAAATGACCTCCGCCCATACAATACATATTTTTCATCCGATCACAATAATTCTTGGTAGACTGATAAAGGGTCACCCAAGGATCATTCATGTAAAATTTGGTTGATATCTATTGGTTAGATTCTGAGAAAATGACTTTCAAAGTTTCCACTATATTACATATAGAGAAATGACCTCCGCCCATAAAATACATATTTTTCATCTGATCATAATAATTTTTGGTAGACTGATCAAGGGGCACCTAAGGATCATTAATGTAAAATTTAATTGGTATCCATCAATTAGAACCTGAGAAAAGTCACTTTTTACCATATTTGGAAATTAGCCACGCCCATTAAATCCATGTTTTTCATTGGATCAAAATTTCTTGAACAACTTTGAAAGAGGGTCACCCAAGGATCATTCCTGTGAAGTTTGGTTGAAATCCACCCAGTAGTTTCTGAGGAGAAGATTCTTAAAGAAAAAGTTTACGACCGCACGCACGGACGCACGGACGGACGGACGCACGACGGACACAACGCCATGACAATAGCCCCAGTGGCTTTCAGCCAGTGGAGCTAAAAACCATTCCAAGGAATCCTTATACAATATATTGGTTGAGTAAAATACTGATAACAGGTAAATTCAGAAATACATAAACTTGTCCCCTTGGCAGTTATATAGGTTTATCTTTGGTCTACATAAGAAGGATCAAACAGTGTTTCATTACTTGAGAAACACTCCAGTAATTTCAAATAGATGCTCACATCTTATAAGTGAGTGTCATTCAAAACGATAAAGTTACTGGACAATGAATTTAGGCTTTAATTAGGACATTTGTCACATCAAACGTTCTAAAAACTTTAAGTCTGGTTTGATTGAATATAACAGTAACCTTTGTGATATATATGTATTAGAGATTCAAGAATGCTCTTTTTATAGTGAACATATATTTCAAGTTTCAAGCAAATATGTTAAGTAAATACCAGAAAGTTTCATTTTTCATACAATACACTTGACAACAATTTATCTAAGAATAAAGCAATACTTGGTGTACTGGCAAATGGAGTCCAGAATTTTCATGATGGACATGAATTAAACAAAGTTGATCACAAGCTTCATAACTGAGCCTGTGCGTGACATACGTACAAAACATAGTACAGTAGCGTAGACAACAACACAATGCAATAATAATATATGCTGACCACCAGAAGAGGAATTAAGACCTTATCTACCTATATAGTGTACAGTGAAGACTCTGGTCAGACTGTGCTGATGCACAGGCTGGCCAGAATCTTTGCTTTGCTCACATGTGAAATTGTTGGAAATGTCACACACTGGCTCGATTTATAAAATAAATGTTGTTTAACCCTTCTTTATTTAGACTAGAAACTGCACATACTGGATTCTCGATTGCCATTATATTCTTCTGGTACTCCTTTACGGAAAACTTTCATTGTAGGATAGCCTCCTACCCCATATTTTTCACATGTTTTCTTCTCTGTGGTACAGTCAACCTAGTATTCACAACAACTTTTTAAGATATTTATTGGCCAGAATTTCAGTCTTCTTCATTAGATTGAGGGATATTTAAGTAACCACAAAACAGAGAGAAGAAATTTTTTCTAAACCCTTCTCATGCTGAATTAAAACCTTGCTAAACAAGATGTGCTTGTGAAACTGGAATGCCACCAAAATGGTAATTTTCTAAACTTTGACCTTGACAGTTGACCTTGACCTGGTCATATGACCTTGACCTTTGTATCTGTAGAAGCCAATAATCAAGATCTATCATCATAACAAATATGAGCATTGTATCTTGATTAGCCTTGAAGTAATTGGCAATATAAAGTTTTCTGGTTTAGTTTTGCCGACACACAGACAGATGGATTGACAGACAGATAGTAATATGTAAAACAAAATGCTCCATTCTTTCAATATGGAAGCATTAAAATTGCATAAAAAATAAAGTGGCAAAAGCACTGGGTGAGCAGATTGTGTGTGGGTAATTCTTTTTGTATACAGGGTATATCATTTTCTGGTTGGAAGGAAAAATCAGGTTGAACAGACTAAGATCAGGCTGCAAATATGTGCAGGCTGATCTCTGTCAGTTCCTCCTACCAAAGCAGAAAAATTCCAGGCTCAGCATGACAAGGATTAATCTATTATTCATGTTTGACCCCTAAAACATATTTTCGACTTATGAATCAGAAAACATAAGGAAATATTCTACTCAAATTTGAAAGCAGTTAACCGCAACTTAACCCTTTGCTGTTTATTCCCTGCTTTTTACATGCCAGTGATATTATGATTGAGAAAACATTGTGAAAAAAGAAGAAATTGCTTCTGACAAGCAATTTCTGTTTTTTCCACACTCTTTTCTACCCTACTGAATGGTTATTTTTCAAATTAAATCCACGATTAATTTTCATCTGCAAAACCTTTGAATTTGGACAGGTCCAAAATTTTGTGAAACAGGAAAGGGTTAATTAAGGTAGTAACTGTAACTTAAAGAATTAAAAATAGCCTTAACAGCATTCAAAAACTTTCAAAAAACTTTATATACTTGACTTCATTTTCTTTTAAATTTTTTTAGAGACTCTAAAATTTTGGACAGATTGCATTGAAACTTCATGTCACATCAATTTCAATCCAGACTGTTTGATAACATGTAATTGCTATTCAATATAAGCACACATTTCAAAGGATATCAATATTAGCAACTTCAAATAAAAATTGATTTCATGCAAGTAAAAGGTTGAAGGGCTCATAATAGTAGTAAGTTTAATGGTGCAAATATTAGCAATAACAAATATTGCAAGTTACTTCATGCAAGTGTTCTAAGGTGCTAATATAAGCAATTGCAAATATTGTGAAGTTAATTCATGCAAGTGCTCTAAGGTGCCAAAATTAACAATTACAAATATTGTGAAGATAATTCATGCAAGTGCTTTAAGATGCCAAAATTAGAAATTCCAAATTTTGCAAGTGTTAATTCTAAGGGTGGCAATATTAGCAATTACAAACATGCAGCACTATTCCATGCAAGAGCAAATTTTCAAGAGAGTCAATTTAAGCAGCTATAGGAATGCAACATTATTTCATGCAACATTATTTCAATTTTCTAAGGGTGTTTATTAGCAACTACAAATATATAACAATGAACTAGAACAGAATTTTTGTTATTGCAATCTGGATAACTTGTTTGTTGTAACAGCATAGCTCTAGATAAGCATGAATAGCAAAGGTCTAAATAAATATATATAGCAAAAGGCTATTAAAAGTATAGACCTTTACTTAACATGTATATTTTTTCTGGACCTTTGCTATACATATTTTAAATATGTATAGCAAAGGTTTAGAAATGTACACATGTGTAGTAAAGGTCCATCTAAATTTGTATAGCAAAGATCTAGAAAATGAGTGGATAATATACGTCAAAAATTTTCATTTTGTCACACAAGAAATCTGATGTTGTGGGTACCCCCATTGAATTCTTCTTAAGGTCATAAAAATTATTTCCAAAACACAGAATTTGTTACAAGTTTTTTTTCACATATTCTATACCCCAGTAGTTTGTCAAAGCTACATGTTTTGTGCCATTGCCAAAATATTGGAAATGTCCCAAGATTTTCAAACAAAGAGGGCAATGCCTTTTTGGTTCAAAAGCTATGATTGAAAGATTTCAAACGTCTTGACAGATCAACCCGCCCACTTCTCTATTCTAGCTATGAATTAGCCATCAATCAAGCAGGGCCAAGTTTAACCCAGGGGTTTGACCCTCAAAAATCTGAAAATATCTTATTTTGGCCATTGAAATAATCTGTAAGGGGGTCGTTTTGACCATTTAAATTTTCAGTTTTGTACTATATTACTTCTGCAAATCAAATATATGTTAGAACTAAATTCCTCCTTTATCTCTTATTATGAGATTCATATTCATATGAATGACTTATAAAACTATTAAGTAGATACTTAGAGAAGTCTATCAGCAAAACAAAGAAATATTTACTAACTAATCACTCATCTTATTGTTTTCACCCCTTTGACAACAAAAGTGACCCCTAGAAATTTACATTTAAGGTAGTTGACCTATAATAACTTAATGATTTCATTAGAAAACCTATGCTAAAATTGTGAAAGATCATGAGCTCTAAAATGTTACGGAATAATTTAAGGTCCACTACCTTAAGGGGACAATGAAAAGCTAGCACAAGCCCAACAAACAAGTTATCTCTACAAACAGCCAAGGCTCTGATGGCTAACCTTGTTTGACAACTATACAATTTTTCAGAATAAAGGGAAATTAGTTTTACATTGAAAAGATTTTTTATTTGATTTTTCCCCAGAAAAAAACACATTTTTATAATTTATCAAAAACATTCAAAATGCCAAAACTTAAGATGGCCAGTTATCACAAATCAATAAATAGCATATGGGAGAGGGTCAAATTTTCCCAATTATCCCTTAGCTAACTTATAGTTTTGTCCTTTAATTCTAGTCTATGGCCATCAGTCATCTTAGATCTCAAAAGAAATGAATTTGGTTCTTTGAATTGAATTTAATGTCCCTTTAACAATCTCTGCCCCTTATATTGCAGTGACTGGAGCACTAAACAATGGATTCCTTGTGTTTCTCACACCTGTACATATACTAACATTACATCATGTCTTAGCCATCAGCTGCTATCCCACATAGCTCTATGAATGTAAACCCATTGGTGGAAGAGAAAAAGTCCGACAGGACAAGTGCTGCTGTCAGGGATTGAACAGGGAACAATTTTCAATTGCCACAAATGGTGACTGTTAGCCATCAGGTTCCGGACTGACCAAAGAGAGCATTAGTATAACAAACAGTACATAGATCTACAAGGCAGCCAGACAGGAAATCTAAAACGTTTAACAAGCAAACATGAAACAGGAAGCCGTGCATCGCAAGTACCTGCGTCTCTTGGACCATTATAGTCTTCTGATACCTCCCCATTCCTGAAAATTTTGAGTGTGGGATAGCCACTGACTCCATATTTACTGCAGCTATCTTTTCCAGCTTCTGTGCAATCCACCTGAAGATGATCCAATTTAATAACTTTCGTCATGCTGAATTAAAATCCTCTTTCTAAATTGCACTAATATCAAAGTACTGAAAGCCCTAAAATCCAAAGGTGCTAGGCAATCTGTCTTTTTGATAATTTTTTCAGGAACATGCTGCCTTAAAAGGGGATAAACAGGTGGTGTAGACAAAGAACAGCATGACAAGGGTTAAACATTGTAAATTGTTTGTGGGTTTTTAATTAGAACTATGGAATTCATACAATGATCAGATATCTTACAGACAGGAGTGTGGAATTCCCATGCCCACCTTGTCTGACACAGGCTTTTCCATTTGCGGACAAGTACATTTTTCTAGGCCACTTGTCAGCGGACAAGTAAATACCAGGGCAAATCTTGATATAGCACTAAAAAAATCTAGGAGAAAATTCATTCTTTTGTTTGAATGAAAGGGAGGACATTGTCTTTAATGAAGAAAATGCTGGGTTACAGCATTTTCTTCATTGAAAACAATATTTTCATCAATATTTATCTACCTACTTTTGTGTGGAAAAAATCATTTAGATCCCGCACAAGAAAAAAATCAGCTTTTACTTGTCCGGCGACAAGTGGAGAGACTCTGTATTTCCACACCCCTGTTACAGGCAATTTTGCAATTTTCATGCCTCGATTTATTGCATGAATGAATAATCTGAATGAATAATAGTGAATGGTGATGATTAAATGCATTTCTAATGAAGAATTTGGCTTTCTGTAATTCATCAAAATATTTTTTTTCTTTTTGTGACCTGCTGAAATCAGATTTTGTCAAATAAATTGCAGATTTTATGCTTAGATCAGTCTGCACATCTGAAGAGTTGGTCTACATCCCGGTCTACATTGTTTAAGAAATCTTTCTTTACAGATTATAGCACATCACGATCGAGAATGATTATGTCAATTTATTTTGAAAATCTATTCCAAACAAACTCGGACAGACTAACAGATGCATTACAACAAGAGGACCATGATGGTCCTAGATCGCTTAGCTGAGTCCCTTTGTCACCTATGACATCACATGAATTAAACAGGCAGGTGTGAACAAGGAAATAATTTCTACATAAGATCAGATCAATACCATGGAATATTTTCAGCAAAAAGGATATGCCTGAGCACAACCCTTATATGAACACAGGGATATGTAAAGAACAAACTGGATGAAATTCAATAAAATGAAACCACATGTATTATGAAAATTCCCTGCCTGTTGGTTTCAAAGAACAAGTTTTTAACATTTCCTGTTTTGTGTCAATGTAAAACAGGGTGAGCCAATTCAGAGCCCAAATATGATCCCAGGGGCATTAAGGGTGGATTTCATTTATTTGACTAACTTTGGTAGAGCTTGACCCAAGGAATATCCCTGCCAAGTTTCATCAAGATTGGCCTACTGGTTTTTGAGGAGATGTTTAAAGAAATTGATGACGCATAACTGACGACATATGCCAGACATTGCATGATCACAATAGCTCATCTTGTTATGACAACTATGTATTGCTGACTGCAAGTATGCTGGCCAAAAATGTTTGTTGATTCAGAGTTTCTGATAAGCGCAGAAAACAATCTACATCTTAGATATCCCACTAAATCCCTAGTTATGTTGAGAAGGGACATGGATCTCCCTCCTCTCACTGCTCATTCTACATATCAAGGATTCAGTGCAAGACCCTTACTAAGTGTCAATACAATGTGTAGACACTTAGTAGTCTTGTGCTGGAACTTGATATGTTTATCCTCCAATTTGGTCGGAGAAAGCCCTAGTTCAATACCTTTCTGAAGTATGTGAAATCAGTATTTTTCTGAGAAACTGAAAGCCAATTTAATCATTAAACCATCCAAGTGGTGATTTTTACCAGATGTTCTCTCATCAGAAAGTTCTTCTACCCACTCCCCATTCCTGAACAAACCTAGCGTTGGATATCGCTTCATTCCTAGTCTTTTACAGAGAACTGAATTCTCTATGCAATCTACCTGCATCAGTAATAATATTTACATTTACCTTATTCATACTAGGTAAAGCTCCCGGGAGCTTTATAAAGCAGACAGGTAGTTTTTACTTAGCAACTAATTTCTTAAGCAAAATATCTATCAAATTACTACTTATTGATTTTTCCCCTATATTTTGAGGTTAATTTCCACTAAACAATCATTCCAAAGATTGAACAGAGAAAATTAATCTCAAATTAAAGAAAATGACAAAATTAAACAAGTTGATGAAATGTCACAAGATACAACTTTTACTCTGCTGGATGTCTAAGTATGAAAATTAACCCTTGTCATGCTGAACCTGGAATATTCCTGCTTTGGCAGTAGCTATAGACAAATATCAGCCTGCACATATGTGCAGACTGATGTTAATCTACACCACCTGTTGCTCACTTTCAAACCAGAATTGTCAATAGATTTACTTTTTCAAAAAAAAGTTTGTCCTACAGTTGGTACCTTCAGTGCTTTTTGCCCTTTGATTTTGATGAAAATTTTTAGCCAAAATTTATTCAGCATGACAAGGGTTAATAAAGGGGAAATATCTGAAAGGAAAGGTACAGTTATAGTTCTTGTGTACTGCACTCCATAATCATTGGAGAAACTGTGTATCTAGTAAATCATACCTTTGCTAATGGAACTGGTGTTTCTTCATTCTTTAAGGTAGTTGCTGCTTTTTCATATTCTGGGGCAAGTCTCTTACAGTGGCCGCACCTGAAAATATATTCTCATCATGCTCAATTGAAACTTTGGCAGGGATCAACACTTACTTCTGCTTGCAAGTAAGCATTGTTTCTGAAATAAGCTGCCGGAGTTGTCAGACTAGTCCATTGAGCTGCACGGACAAGCAGTTTTTCATGGCTAGTTTGTCTGCGAGTAAGGAGTACATTGGACTCCCAACTTATGAAATCAAGGAGTCAAAGCTCAAAATAAGGAATCAGAATGTTCATAATACAGAGAACATGGTGAAAAAGAGGACATTGCTTGTTACAAGCAATTTTTCTATTCCACATGTTTCTCTCCAAAAGGAAGAATAGTTTCCTCCAAAACACTACTAAACACAAGCCAATATTATCTTCAACAACTTTCATAGTGTAGTTTTGAAGATGAAAAAGGAAACTGCCCTATGCATTTGTTTTTCAATATATTCTCATAATCATGAGTCTGAGTGGAGGAGTCCCAACTGGTAAACAAGGATTTCTTGGAACTCCTGTACTCCCCCTTGTATCGAACCTTATGGTGAAAATTGGAATAAAAGCAGAGCTGAAAGCAATGGGTGCACTGATTTTGAGTCAGTTTTACTTTGAAAATAAAACTTATAGATATACCTTATCTAAAAAGAAAAGTCAGGTCAGAAATAAATACATATACTAAGATCATTAGATACATCCGGCAAATCTTTGTCTGTATCTCCTGCCAAAGAAGGAAGATTTCAGGTTTTGCATGACATGAGTTTAGCTGGTCAAAACTTCGACACGGGGACCATAATTGTCCTTAATTACTCCTATAAGATACAATCACAAAAACTAATGAAATTGAGATTTTCTATATCGAGGGGTCAGGGCAAAACTATGATTGTAAGTGTATATACACACTAACAATAATGTTGCGCTGACCCATTGATATGACATAGACATTGTTGTTCTTCATTACTGAGCATGATAAGACAATAAACCACGGGAGGGTGGGCTAATTAAGGACAATTATGACCAAATTTTTTGGGGGTCAAACCAAATGTTTTTTGTTGTTGTTGTTGTTTGGTTAGGTTTTTTTTTTTTGTTTTGTTTTGTTTTGCTTTTTTTTTTTTTTTTTTTTTTTTTTGGGGGGGGGGGGGGGGGGGGTCAAGACTTGTTTGTAGAGAGTCAAAGTATGGCTAAGTAAACTCAATCAGCTGTCTGCATGTTCATCTGGGTCCCTTTTGAAATGTCCACATTTCAACATCCATATGATAGGGATCTCTGTTTAAATTATGGGAGTCTCTGCTTTACGTGTGAACTATTTCTCGTTTGCTTAGATGCTATAACAAATTTCAACTATTTCAAATAACTCTTACTTCCCTATTCATCATCATTTTTTTTTTTTTTTGATCTTCTTCAAAAACATTTTATCCCCACTTGAATATTGTTTTGTGAACATTGATTTCTTTCATTTAAAGATTTCGGGGGCCGTTGTTCATTATTTTTTCAGTTCAAAATATCATTTAAAAAAATCTTGGACAGTTTAACATTACCAGGTAACAACAACTAACCAATATCTTTTGTTACTTTAACTCACGTAGATCATGCTGAATATTGTTCTTGGATTATTACAGCATTAATTAATTTCAAACATCGATAAAAAAAAACCATTAATGTCAATGCCAATCGGAAAAAACGTGATTCTCTCATGCATAATTCGGCAGACTTTGCAGGGAAAAAGCTAATTCACATCCATTGAAAGTCATAATCTGCCCACAACATGTATGTAATACCAATTCAGATTGGCTGTTAATGCTACAAAACGCCACGCCTACCACTCTAGTGTATCCAACTTCACATATGACCATTATCGATTTTTACATGCAACAGTAACTTCCATAAACAATGCTGTGTTTGTAAATTGTGTCATGAATAAATATACAGCCGTTGAATACATGTCCCAACTTTATACTGGATGCATTAACTAAGTTTTTTGCGGGTCAAAAGGATGCAAGGGACATGGTTTGTTAGGGGTCAAAAAGTGATATTTCAAAAATTCTGTGCATCATAGTCCGGGTTTACAGGTCAAACACAAACCCTGATATTATATGTAGCCCTGCGCAAGAGTACCGCCTCAACACATACCAAAGAAGAAGAACCAGATTTATAACAATTTTTCACTTATAAAGGATGGTTGGTGCACCTACCAAAAGAAAAGAAGCTCAAAACTTTGTTGGACATTCTCAATAATCTGATAGCATTCCTTTGTCACTGGATAAGCCACAATATTTCTGTCTAGTCAAAATCTGACTTGCACGCCACAGGTGACAGTATCAAAGAAATTTCAAGGAAAAAAATGATAAAATTATGAAATGATATAAAGGTGTCTTTCAAAAATTCCAGTTCAACTTTCCAATCAATATAACCAAGAATTATCTGCAAAAGTACAAAAAATCAAAATACCGGTATATATATTCAAAGCCCATGTTAATGACTATATACAGTGTTCTGGCGAGGCCGCGAATTGTCAATGTCGCATCAATGTCCCACGTAAATAACATGCTGGAATTTCAATTAAAACAGCCTAGATTAAGAACGACTTTATTGTACATAAAAGCAAAAGTAGCAACAAGAATTTTCCAAACTAACACCTGCTGCAAGGTTAAAGGTCAGATAACAATAACTTACTATCCCAGAATTTAATGTAACAACCCTGGATATTTTCAAGCACCACACACAAAAATAAAATTTCAGGGCGGGGCCGTTTTGAGGTTGAGTTTGTTTAGTACCTTCAGATGCATGATGCATAACTGTATATACATCATGCCAGGGTCCAAAGAATCCACTCGTCCGCTCGTATTTACAAGTAAGAAATCCCGGAGGACGAGTGGAAATTCAAAGGCGGTCATCCTCACGGACGAGTGGAGAATGAATGACATGTAATCATTATGTCTAGTCTTAGGATAAAATTGGATAAAATACAAAAATGACGCTTCGAAAAAGTTCACGGACATAGAAGTTCGCAAAACATTGAACTGTAAACAGTCATGTACTTTGATTTCTAAAAATAAAACTTCCGGTTTTCGCATGATATAACCCGGTACCCTAACTTCGTAAAAACAAATCGATCTCACGATCAAGGAAAGTGTCGAACATAGAAAAAAATCCCCTGTTTTGTTCATATCTTCTACTTCTTTTGTCGCGTAAAACCACAAACATTGAAAATTACCTAAAAAATCCATGGTATTGTATGTTTGCAAATGTTAAAATGATTTTACTTGTCTCGATCTTTTTACCGGTATTTATTGCCTGGAATCTATTGTTTTTGGATGTCGTAAAAATTGTACTTTCGTTTCGTCTGCACTTCAAAATTACGTTTCCAGATACAAAACATGTTCTTTTACGATTCCTAGGCCTATTGAAGGGCGAGTGACAATCAAACCAGGACAAGTTACTTTTTCAAGTCACTTGCCATGCAGGACGAGTGCCTTTTTCTGAATTCTTTGGACCCTGCATGCATGACCAGTACAATATAAATTTTATCATGATTAATTCAATTGAAAGAGACAATTAAAATTGAGAAAATTTTAATGTTTTGTAGACATTATTAATTTTGTTCTTTCAAGTTGGTCAAAAATTAAGGAATTCATTTATACTCGAAAGAACGAATGAAATCTTGACTTTAAATCAAACACACCATTGTTTTGCGACACTAAGTCAGGGTCCAAAGAATCCACTCGTCCGCTCGTATTTACAAGTAAGAAATCCCGGAGGACGAGTGGAAATTCAAAGGCGGTCGTCCTCACGGACGAGTGGAGAATGAATGACATGTAATCATTATGTCTAGTCTTAGGATAAAATTGGATAAAATACAAAAAAGACGCTTCGAAAAAGTTCACGGACATAGAAGTTCGCAAAACATTGAACTGTAAACAGTCATGTACTTTGATTTCTAAAAATAAAACTTCCGGTTTTCGCATGATATAACCCGGTACCCGAACTTCGTAAAAACAAATCGATCTCACGATCAAGGAAAGCGTCGAACATAGAAAAAATCCCCTGTTTTGTTCATATCTTCTACTTCTTTTGTCGCTTAAAGCCACAAACATTGAAAATTACCTAAAAAATCCATGGTATTGTATGTTTGCAAATGTTAAAATGATTTTACTTGTCTCGATCTTTTTACCGGTATTTATTGCCTGGAATCTATTGTTTTTGGATGTCGTAAAAATTGTACTTTCGTTTCGTCTGCACTTCAAAATTACGTTTCCAGATACAAAACATGTTCTTTTACGATTCCTAGGCCTATTGAAGGGCGAGTGACAATCAAACCAGGACGAGTTACTTTTTCAAGTCACTTGCCCTGCAGGACGAGTGCCTTTTTCTGAATTCTTTGGACCCTGTAAGTAATCTGCATAGAAATCGGACGTCGTCATCCTTGACTCTTTGGCAAATAAATGAACTATTTAAACAATGTTCATGAATTTCTATGTGTGTTTTCTTTGCACCATATCACCCCTTGGTTCCGAGTTTGAATTTACAAAAGGGACAAACAGATTAAAATAGACAAGTTCTTGCACTGACTCGTCAACAGAAAATAACAGCAATGAAAATGTTTGTCTGCATTTTCTTAGTCACCGTCTTACTTATGACTCTCAAAGAGCCACATGAAAAACCTGAGACTTTTGTTGTTTGAGTGATGATCCGGAAGGTAGATTGAGGTCCAAGTTCATTTAAGTTTGGTTCATTAACCGTAAAAACGTTTCATCAAAACTTCTGAAGAGAACTAAGGAGCTGCTTTTATTTTTCGAAAACTTTTTAATATCTTTTTATATATAGCTAGTATATCTATATCAGTTGTTTTGAAACAATCAAAAGTTAAATAAAACAAGAGGACCATGATGGTCCTATATCGCTCACCTTCGTCTCTTTGACTTCTCCCTTAGCAAAATTAAATACTTGAAAGATCATTAAATGATCATTAAATTTTTCAAAGAAAAACATAACTGTTTTTCTATGATCGCTGCATAAATAACTATCCTTTTCTAAACAAAGTTCATGTGACCTGGCCAACATTCTGACAAAGTTTCATAAAGATTGGGCAATATTTGTGGCGTCTAAAAAGAAAATAGTCATTTAGGCCCCTTTTCCCGTGATATGACATGTATCTTTCCAATTTTAAATAGGGTTCATCCTTGTGACCTAGCCATTATTCTGATCATGTTTCATGAAAATTTAATTGTATTTGTGGCTTCTAGAGCGTAAACAAGAAAATTGTCATTAAGGCCCCTTTTTCCCGTGATATGGCACAGATCCTTCCCATTTTCAATAGGGTTCATCTTTGTGACCTGGCCAACATTCTGACAAAATTTCATAAAGATTGGGCCATATTTGTAGTCTCTAGAGTGTAAACAAAAAAATTGTCATTAAGGCCCCTTTTCCCGTAATATGGCACAGATCCTTCCCATTATCAATAGGGTTCATCCTTGTGACCTGGCCAACATTCTGACCAAATTTCATGAAGATTGGGCCATATTTGTGGCCTCTAGAGTGTAAACACTAAGATTGTAGACGCCGGACGACGGACGACAGACGACGCACAATGGACATTCAATGATCACAAAAGCTCACCTTGAGCACGATGTGCTCAGGTGAGCTAAAAATCAGTTTTAGTTTTTTAAGTGTTGCTGTTTTTTTACAATGTCCCTAACTTTTTAGGCGACATAAGACATTTGCACCATACTTTTTCCCCCTCACCTGAACACTGTATATGTATGCCAAATTTTATTGACATTGGTCTTATACTCATAAATAGATCTAAATTGGAACAAGAGCCTTATCTGACATGGCCATCCCCCACCATGAAAGGCATGTCTTTGCAAAATTAAGGCATTTGCGTAGAACGGCACACAGGATTGTTGGGAATGGTAGACTTGGAGAATTGGAAAGGTCCAATCAAGTACTTTGGAAAAAGGCTGGTGATTGAATTTCGGAGAAGCTGGTAGCAATTGGGAATGCTTCTATTTACCGGCACTAGTCAAAGAAGGGAAAAACGATAATGCAAGCAAGAGTTGTAGTTCTTGTGCACTGCTCTTCAGCCTCTTCTCCTCCATGAGATCTATCCATCCATAAAGTTTCATGTTGATAACTATTTTACTTAAGGAGATATGCTCCGGACAAGATTTGTGACCGATTGACAGACAGAGACCATTACTATATTCCCTCTCTGAAAACAGCGGGGGATAAAGATACACCTTCAACTTGCATGGACATCACAGTGGTGACAATTTGGCCTTGTAAATACATGAAATGATATTTTTCAGCATCACAATATTTCATTAGCAACAAGAAAGACATCCCTATTACATCATTTTGTTTAAAGGCAAATGGGCCCCTGATTAACCCTTGTCATGCTGAACCCGGAATATTCCTGCTTTGGCAGGAGCTATAGACAAACATCAGCCTGCACATATATGCAGTCTGATGTTAGTCTACACCACCTGTTTCTCACTTTCAAACCAGAATTGTCAATAGATTTATTTTTTCAAATAAAAATTGACCTACAGTGGAGACTTTCAGTGCTTTTTGTCCTTTGATTTTGATGGAAATTTTTAGCCGAAATTTATTCAGCATGACAAGGGTTAAGAAGATTAGAAACATTTGAAACAGGGAGCCCATTCACGTACTACAGTACGTAATTCACGTAGAAATACATCAATTCATGTACAGGTTTATAGGCCAGACGTGCAAGCATGTAAAGAATAATAGATTAACGTAGAAAGATAATGACCATTACATGAAGGTTTTGAATGAAAGAGTATCAGGGGCCTCTTTCAAGAAAAATATCGTACGATTTATCTTATAATCATCGTACGATTATATTTAAGACGGTCGTAAACGGCTTTCACAAAAATATCGATAAAAATCGCAGACTATACGACCTCATAAGAATTGACGTAAAGTTGATCTTTCACATCAGCACGTGCTGATCATATGATATAAACTATCGAGTTAGTGGGTCAATTGTCCGCTTTTTACGAGACCAAAAGGGGTAAATCATCAAACTGACCGTAGAAAAGCCATTCATTTGTATATTTATGCATATTTACAGAGGTTTTTTAAAACTAAACTTGTCGAAATATACATGTCTCATCGATAACTAAATATCTTTGTCAAGATAATTATGCAAGTGCTCATAATTGCAAAGTTAATTTAGCGAACACTGTCAATTCCCTTTCCAATGAAAGTATACCGACTGTTGCGCTGAATGAGGAGCAATCAAACATTGGACAGCATGGTAAAAATGCACATGTTAATCAGGGGTGTGGAATTCCCATGCCCGACTTGTCCGACTCAGGCTTTTGTACTTGCGGACAAGTAAATTTTTCTAAGCCACTTGTCCAAGGACAAGTAAACACTAGGGCAAATCTTGGAATGTTACTTAAAAGAATTAAGAGAGAAATCATCCTAATGTTCATATCATAGGGTAGAAAACATTGTTTTTAATGAAGAAAATGCTGGATACCAGCATTTTCTTCATCAAAGGCAATGTTTTTTTCAATTTTTTCTATTTACTCTGTAGTGGACAAGTTTATTTTGATCCTGGACAAGTAGAAAATCCGCTTTTACTTGTCCAGGGACAAGTGGAGAAAACTTGTATTTCCACAGCCCTGTGTTAATGATAATGATCATTTGCACTAAGTTTTCGGCGTATGACTTTATCATTTTATTCATTATCATTGTTGTTTGTTTGGTTGGTTGTTTTCTGGTGAAGTATTTACATGCATAAGAATACAACATTGTTAAAAAGGTAAGATGGGAAAAAAAAAAAAAAAAAGAAAGGAAATGGCTCATCCATTTTTCTTATATATATTTGTTATGTTAGTCTTCAAATCTGTATAGTTCTGTGCCTATATGGATAGTATTGAAACGAACTTTAGATGGATATTATATTTCATTGCTTTCATGCAAAATTACCTATTACTTCGGTTCTAGTACAGTGCTCGTTGTCGTATCCGTGTAACTACAACAGTATATGTAGCTTAGGCATGTTTCACCTGGCTAAGTATCGCCATTCACTTATTGTATTTACTTGATTATTTGCCCAGTTCATCTTTGACGAAAAGAGGGAGAAAAAAAATATATCGGGTGCAGCGGTTTTGTTGTTGATGTTGTTGTTTTTAACACACAGGGTGAATAGGTCACTTTTTGTAAAAGTGACCTATTTTCGTGACCCTTCATTATTTTCTGGTAAAAGAGTGAACATGGGACAAGACATGCACTGTTATGTGAATTTTTCAAAACTATCAAATATGCCTGTCCTCTTCTCAGCTGAATTTTTTTCTTTCTGAAGTACTTTTTATGTATTTTCACGATTTTTGTGAATCCATTAAAATTTGTTTACAAAAGTCCTTAAAAATGTCCAGAAATAAAAGATAGGCAATTGCTATCTTGTTTTTGATGCATTCTGTAAAATTTTTAGTAAGTGAAGATTTCACAATCAACAATTTGGTTAAATGTAAACTGTAACAGCCGGGTTACAATGCTAATGCTAAAAATCAGGGTCTCGAATTCAGGTACATATCGAAAACAGGTTGACTTACAATATATTTTTTTAAAAAAGAATATTTTGATACTGTTATGTAGAAAATAAAGCCTAGACTAGATCATTGATTTTATCTGACAGCTGTAGTGATTTACAGTGGGGAGAGTGACTGGACTCATGACCAGGTGCCCTGCTAGCTTTGTTGTAAGCAACCATGCTAGTGTTCTGGGGGTCATCCCATGTCAAGCACAACTTTTTCGCTGTGATTTACTTCACAGCTTAAGTTACCATTAGAAATCACAATGTTACAGCTTATTTAGTCAATTTATTATTTTTTATTAATTTTCATCATTTCTATTATACTCAGACCTCATTGTATCGATCTATCCACTGTATCAATCTATTAACAAATCTTTGGATATTTTCACCAGAATGTCGAAATTCCAGTTCAATATACATAACTAGTTCACGAGTAACTTTTAAGGACTTGGATGTCAAGAAATATTAGAAAGGTGCTACATTCTTGCCTTCAATTCTAAACTGATTGGTAAAAAGGTTCTTGTTGAAATTAAAGAACTAGCGGTAGTCTAAACAAATGAAAAACAGATGAAAAACTACTATATTCCAAAAAAGAACACTCGCCAATCATTAATAACACATCATTCAATTCAAATTCAATAATCTTGGTAGTGATTGGGCTTCATATTGTAAGTTTTTACATCATTTCCAACAATGCATTGATACAATGGAGTGACTTCAAAATTCCCTGTAGCCTGGGACCCCACTGTATCGATCTACTAAGCATTAAGTGATAAATGCAATGATAATAATTGACCTTGCCTAAATTAGAAAATATCTCCACATGGTATTATGTTTTGTCTTTCCACAAAGCACAAAATAGTAGTCGCAGCACTATTATTTGGCACAAGAATGCAAACAGCAGGCATCCATATCAAAATTAGTGAATTGTGAAGTCACTCCATTGTATCAATGTATTATGAGAAGTAATGTCGAAACTTACGATACAGAGACCCACTAAGACCAAGATGATTGAATTTAAATAGAATGCAATGTTTCTTAGGGATAACGATCGTTCTTTTTCAGGACATAATAATTTTCCATCACTTTTAAAATCTTTTTTGCTACCACTAGTTCTGAAATTTCTACAGGAACAATTTTACAATGATGTTTGTGAATGAAGACAAAAACATAGCATCATTCTAATATTTACTAACATTAAAGGCATTTTAAGTTTCTGGTGGCCTAGTAATTTATGTAAACGCTGGAAAGGTAGCATTTGGATGTAAATATCCCAAAATCTGTTAATAGATCGATACAGTGAATAGATCGATACAGTGAGGTTTGAGTATATTTGATATGGCTGCTTATTGTTGTCATTTTTATGCCAAATAACTGTTTTAGTACTACCATTTTGTGCTTTGAGGTAAGTTAACGAATAAACTTATTTGGAAATATTAATGAATTTAGGCAAGATTGATATTATAATCGCTTTTTATCAGTTAATGCTAAGTAGATCGATACAGTGGGGTTCCAGGCTACCAGTAAAACAAAAATCTTACTTCACCCACCCTGATCCCAAACTTACCAAGGTGCGTAGAACTCTACTAGCATGATATCTTCGCCTGCAACACTATCTTTAAAGTTGCTGTCAGTTAACACCAACACATCCTTGTCATCAGCAAAAGCTAGTGAAACAAAACATAGAAATAGAAGTTTCAGCAACATGATTTAATTTTCGGTTGTCAACTCTGAAATGGTGATTTTCTAACGTGGACCGGCGAGTTGTGCTGTCGTGATTTCATTGGTCCACGAAGTGACGAAAAATACGCTTCCGGGTTTCCATAGACTGGAGACTTTAAACGGTTACACTCCTGTCTGTTTTAGCCTAGTTTAATATATACTACAAATCAACCAACAAAAACATTGCATGTGGCATCACTTTTTGTCTACTTTTTATCTTGTGTTATTATAACTGTCGAAATAAGTACAGTCGAGAACGAGAAACAAGAAGACTGACAGTCGTTTCACTATTTAGACGTTTCACTATTGGACGTTTCCTACCAAGACGTTTCACTACTATTGTTTATCTGTATTTTGTGCATATATTACTATGAATTATCAGCATTGATAAATTTGATAGCTTTTAAATGAATTCATTTGAAAGCATCAAGACCTAACAATATTTTCACTCTTTATTACAATTAAAATTGTTACATGCAAGAAGGGCAATTAAATAACTTAAATTCACCCTATCTTGGTTGTCTTTATAAATCATCTGTATGATAATGATATAAATGATATGTTATAAAATTATTTGCATTTGTGATGAATGTAATTACATCCAAAGCTTTGTTTCTTTTTCTATGGCAGATCAATAGTGTGGGTTTATGCCGGAGAGGCATTGTATATGAAATGCCTTTAATAGCCTGATCTATCCTTCTCGTCATAGGTGGCAACGTCAAAGAACTTACAGGATAGAACATTTAGATAATGTCTATATTAAGAATCATATATAAACTTGAAAAAAAACCAACATGTTGTGATACGACCACCTATGATTTTCATAGGGAAAATTTCATAGGAAAAACAATCGTAATTCAGTAATAATGGGTTGCAGATTACATTTTTGAAATTTTATGATTTAGAATAAAAAAATTATTTGCAACATTTTTTTTATGAATTTTCTACTTTAAGAAGTTATTTCTCATACATCCTGTTATCTTTCATTCGTTGAACAAAAATGTTAAAAATATGCGGAATTCTTTGTAAATAATTCACTTACACAAACACAATATAAAGAATCTCTTTCTACAATTAATCTTTTCCTATACTTATCTTATAATTGATTTTTCACAAGGAGAAATGATTTTAAAAATGCAAAAAAGGCTTTTATAATATGATAACTGAGAAAAAATGTAATAAAATAAGAAATGAAAATAAAAAGATAGTACTTTTGAGAAAAACATTCATATTTCTTTTGTTATTGTTTTCTCTTTTTTTTTTTTTTTTTTTTTTTTTTTTAGAATACAAGTTTTTTTATTGTCCCTTTTTTTTATTTACTGCAATTTTCAAAACTTTTTTAGATACATGCAAGTAAATTGATTGATTTGTGGCCTCTTAAGAGATCAAAAAGGTGTTATATAGGCTACTGGTAATGCTCTGATAAGTTTGGCACACATTAAAAAGGTGACATGTATATTGGAATGTTACAGAGCCAACTTATTAACCCTTAGCTATAACAATCATCTGCAAGTATGTCAATCTAACATTTAATCCTTTAAATGGTTAAATATTATATAATGAATATGTTTGGAGATGCTTTGAGTATGTATTTGAATGAATAGATTGAAACTGTTTTCTCTTTTACATAGGATTTCATTTTATACTATTCAATCTAATCTAATCTAATATCAAATATATACGTGTATATATTCTCAAAATGCCCATTTATAAAATCATAAAAATGAAAACAAATAAAAATGCTAAGTTTCAAAACTATAATATTTTTTCTCATTGTGAATGATTTCCTTTCCACAAAAAACTGATTTTTAATAACAATAAGGTATCTTACTATTTACGAAAACCTAGTGAAAATAAGATATATGCTCTCAACTTAGTTTCAGTTTATCTGTTTCATCACATTCTCAGCTAGTATCTTTTTTTTCAATTGTTTTAAAAGTGTGTGTGATAGTAGATTTTAGGTCCCTCCGTGCTCTAGGTATATATGGTATGGACCATGAGAGAGAATAAATACTGTGGAAAAAATGATTATGGGTTGAAAAACTAGTAAATTTGTGAGAAATTCTGCTTTTTAATCATGTATCTATTCACTTTTTCCTAATTTTCAATCTCATTTCTTTTCATTTCGGACAGAATTATCAATTCTATTTTTTCATTTGGTTACCCCCTTCATTGCCAATATTCAATCTGTATATTGCGTACATATTATGTTTATTTTAATCATCTTTTTTTTTTTTTTTACAAAACTACAAAACCCAGTCAGTAAAAAATAATGAAAAAACATATAATTCCTTTTTATGGGAGGATTTTAAAGTGAACATTATAAGCTTAAATCATTTTCATTGGAATTGGTGAAGGGAAATACAGCCTAAAGCTAGGTAATTAAAATAAAATTTCATCAATGAAACAATTATAAATAACCTGTTTTCAAATATGAAATTAGATAAAAAAAACAAAATAATGGCATAGAATACCCCTATATAAAATTGGCAATGAAATGTCTAAACAATTTTAAAACAGTAGTGAAACGTCCAAAAGTGAAATGTCCTAATAGTGAAATGTCCTTAGTAGGAAACGTCTCAATAGTGAAATGACTGACATTCAACAAGAAGGCCTTCTCAAGAATCATATGGTTACGACGTTGGAAGTTGGATATTGGTACAGCAGATAAGAGACTATAGATTTGGCTGAACAACCTTTGACTGGCAAATTTATGCAGGATTTTCTTTACTGCTTTCCTAAAATAAAGGGCGAAAGGAGCCTTGAAATTGCCAGAGTGGACCCGTTCTGTTTAATGTCCTATCCGAAATATGAGTCCGATATAATGAAGCTGTATGCCGAAGTTGACATTCTTAATGATATATATGCTGTTAGGACATTTTTAACTCATGCCTGGGCAATGCCGAAGTGGTATTTGCCTTATTATGTATTTTCAGGATATATGGTTTCCATTTCAGGGTATCAGAAATTATAACTCCTAAGTATGGATTTCCAGGAACTTGTGGAAGAAAATGATTTACCCTGCTGTTAAAAAGTGATAACTTATTGCTGAGCGTATTACAGTATCTAGCATTCAACCTCATCCCGATCTATATGCCCACTTTTCACGAGATATAGATCGTTTCGCAGTTTGTGATGATCGTTTTACTAGCTAACAGTTCTATATAAAAGACAGTCATCCACGAAGAGTCTCACAATTTTAAGTTAAGGAGTCCGGCAGGTCACAAATATGGCAAAGAATGAGGAGATGACTTAGCACACTTCCTTGCGGTACTCTAGATTCCACATGAATCGTCTTTTAGTGTGCACCCTCTACTACTACCCGCATGTAGGAAGTTTGTGAGCCAATTAAGTATGGGTCCCTTGATGCCATAGTGAATTGTCCCTTGTAACCCAGTGTCGCTCCATTCCCGAAACTTTACTAATCTACCCTGGGACAACTTGCTGAATTTTCTCTATCTAACGAATAATTCATGAAGCATTTTACAGCAATTCTGTCTCTGAACTATTTCAAAATTCAAATAGCCCTATCGAAGCTTTCTTTGTTTACAGGCATGGAAACTACGTCATAGCCTACGTCATCGGACACACGATTCGCTAGCCTTTATTGTCACTATGCACTATGCAATGCAAGTTTTTTTCTGAAGCCTTTACTGATGAATTAAGAAAACATTTCCGAAAAAAACATCTAGTAGATTTGGTATCACTAACCATTATTTGCTGTATATTGTAACTTTGTTTAATGTATATATCCATATCGAAATAGTGAATACCGTACAGCTTTGACATATGACATGGGTTTTAATGCCTGGAATTTTCATATTATTTTTAGCATCGGATATAATAGATCTCTCATTGGAAGAGTTGCAATGCGTCATTGTCATTTTAATTGAAAATTCAAGGTTTATACAATCATCATAATTATTTCAAGAAACGACATTTCGCTAGCGTATTGATCCAGGGGGAATGATAGAGTAAATTAATGCTCCAAGGAATTAGAGGATAATTAGCTTGTGTAAGAGTTAATTGTTGGACACAGTGTGAAATACCTTAGGAAAATCGAGTATTATGATGTCAGTTTGGTGAAGAGATGTTTCCCTTTCATAAATAGGTGAAATCATCATATAGCTCAGAGATGTCAATAGAGTTTTGGAAGATAGCACTTAGTCATGGGGAAAATTGGGCAAGGTGACGGCGTGCGTCGTCTGTCGGTTGTCGGAAGTCCAAAACAATTCTTTAAACATCTTGTACTCAAATACCAATGGACATATTTCAACCAAACTTCGTTGTCCCCTCAAACGGGGGCGTGGCAGGACTGGTCTATTTTTAACTATTGAATATATTAAACATCTTCTCTTCAGTAAACAATGGGCGATCTTTTTTAACCGATCCGGCAATTTCAACTAAATTTGGCATGAATGTTCTTTTTTCCTTTAAACAGGTTCTTAGAGATCTGTTCGGTCCAAGAAAGATAGTTGTTGCGTGGTTGAGCCCTTTCTAGCTATGAAATATGTGAACCACATCACCCCCTGAACAAATAGACTATTTTCAATGAAACTTTGTAAGAATGTCCCTTTAGTGACCATTTCAATAGTTTTTGAGATATCATCATAAAAATGGGCATGGTGAGGCAGGGTTTTTTTTTCACTTTAAACGCTTACATTACATCTCCTCAACCTCTGCAAGTTTGAATGAAACTTTGCCAGACCGTTACCTGAGTGCTATCCACTGTACCAATGACATTCAGGTGAGCGGTTAGGGACATTCTGCTCCTCCTGTTCAATATTACATTAGGAATACTGTCTGGGCCTGTTGATTTCTTTATATACTTTACCATGAGAAATTAGAACACACAGACTTTCGAGTGAGTTGCCAGCTTCAAAAGGAATTTCAGGAGCGTCGTAAGAGACTATACCCAGAGTTCAATAAAGCGCGGATCGAAGGGAAAAGGGGTCGTTCTATCATATGACAAGCTATACGTGAACGGCCAACTTAAAACGTCAAACAGTGTCCATAGTGAGCAGGACTAGGCGAGTGACGGTCGGCGTTTGTTATTCCTACAATGGAATGTTAACGGTATTGTAAATAAATTGATAGACGTTATTGACTGTATTTCAAATTATGATATTTTACTGTTTACAAAAACTTTGAGCTCAAAGTCGAGTGATGTCAAAATTAAGGGTTTTCAATCGTTCTATTGTTCCCGACCAAAATATAACAAAAGAGCGAGACACCAAAGCGGGGGAATCATAGTTTATTATAAAGACTGGTTAAAAAATAAACTATCCCTCGTAAAAATTGATGTAAAAGGAAAAGTTAGGTTTAAAATTACAAAAAAAGGTTTTGGTTTTGGAAAAGATCTCTATTTTTGTGTTGATTATATACCACCTGAAAACTCAAGTGTGTATAGTAATGCTCGATCAGAATTATATCAATATGATGTTTTGATGGCATAAGCAATGATATTTTACAGTACTGCAACCTCGGTGAGGTTTTTCTAGTAGGTGACTTTAATAGCTGAGTCGGCTCAGAACCAAGATTGCGTACATGATCTCAGTCTTCCCCGATTCTATGGATTGCCCGATAGTCGATTGATTTTAGACGATATCGATAGAAATGCACGTGATTTGACTATTAATAATCTCGGTAAGAAGCTTTTAACACTGTGCAAGCAACATGACTTGAGAATAGTTAATGTTAGACTCGATAATGGCGACTATACATGTACATGCTTTATATAAAAAATGGCATTGGGAAACGTACAGTCGATCGTGTTATCACTAATTATTCTAATTTTGAATATACATCAATTTTTAGCGTTTTAGATTTGAATGAATTTTCAGACCATTGTAGAATTACATACGAATTAAAGACGAATCCATGTGTATCTGTCAACCATGATAATGTACCATATTGTTACAATAAGATAGAATGGAATAAACAGAGAAAGGAAGAAATTTTAGAATATTTGTCAAATGAAACAAATTTAATACAAGATCAAGATAAACTTGAACGCTATCAGATTTCTTGAGATGAATGTATCGATAAATAATCGGATTTAATATTTGAATGTTGTGTCGATAACTTTGGCAAAAAAGTTCATGAAAATACACAAAATGGTAGACAACCAAAAACGCTGAATGGTTTAACACTGAATGTAAGCAAGCAAAATATCTGTTTTTGAATGGTAAAAATGATTACAAAAAATTCAAAACACAAACCTATCTTGAAATTTTTATGAAATGCAGAAGTTACTATCGTAAGGTCCGAAAAAAGCAAAGAATAATTTAACAATAATCAAAGGGATAGAATATCTTATCTCAGTAAGACAAACCGAAGGATATTTTGGAAAAATAATAAATGGTAATAAATTTAATCAAAATGACAGTAATGTAGGTAGGGACGATTTCTTTTGACCACTTTTCAAAATTAGCCAACGGAAACGAATCTACATTCAATATAAAAAAATGACATATCGTCGTTATTGAAGCTCTTGACAAGCTCTTTACACAAGAAGAAATAATCAAAAAAATTCTTTCTCTTAAGCGCATAAAGAGTCCGTGAATCGATAATATTCCATCTGAATTTTTTATCCACGCTAACATTTTATTGCTCCTTTTTTTGGATAGAATTTGTAATTACATTTTCGAAACGGGTATTTACCCAGACCCATGAACTAAAGGTGTATTATTCCCAATACATAAAAAGGGTTGTAAATCTGACCCCGTTAATTGAAGAGGAATAACGTTAGTGAACACGATTGCCAAAATATTATCGCTATGTCTACGAAGCCGTTTCAATACCTAGTGTTAGGAGGATTTTTTTTTTGACAATTTCCAATTTGGATTGAGAGACAACTATAGTACAGTCGATTGTATTTTCATCATGCATTCCCTATCCAAAAGGTTTTGCATAACAATAATGAATTATTTTGCGCATTTATTGACTATGAAAAATGCTTTGATACCATTCAAAGAGATGCGCTTTGGTTAAAGATGATTTCAAATGGTATAAGAGATAAATTTGTAAAAAAAAAAAAAATAAATAAATAAAATAAAAAGCATTTATCACAACTTTTCAGCTTGTATCAAAGTACTTTCTGAGCAAGATTTTCCGAATTTCTACAACATATGCCTTGGTTTGAAGCAGGGTGAATCACTTTCACCATTATTATTTTTATCATCCATTAACAACATAAATGACAATATCGATTTTGGTAACTTAACGCTATATGATTTGTCTATGCTAAGTTTTTACGTGCTTTTATTTGCCGAAGACCTTGCAGATTTTTTTTACGAAAAAGGTAAGTCTACAATCAATTTTAAATTAAATATATGAACTTATTCTGATAGATGGAGTGTGAAAATTACTATCAATAAAACTATAATCTGTATATTTGAAAAACGTGAAAGTGTAAATAATTTCGAATGGCTCAAAAAAGGGTGAAAAACTCGAGCAACTCGATAGTTTCTGTAACCTGGGAGTGAATTTCTACAGGACTGCCAATTTTAACTTAGCCATTAAAAAAACTGCATGAACAAGCTTTGAAGTCTACGTACAGTCTTTTAGCCATTTTCAAAAAAGTACCAATGGAAATCTAGACGAAACTTTCGCTTTTGGACAAAATTGAAGCCCCAGTCATCTTATACGGATCAGAGGTTTGGGGAATATATGAATATAAACAAGTATAGCGCGGTTTTATTGACCTGAATCTGACCCCTGCTATTTAGATGAATAAAAATCTGATTATTCCTACTCGGCTTTGCACGTGCTTTCATAGGAATGAAAAACAAACGGTATTGAATGAAATACTTATTATTTTAATTGATAAAATAGGTCGGAAATTATTAATTAAGCTTTTTTCCACACAGATGTCAAATTCGGGTCAAATAAACTAAGGAATAGATTCACTTCATCTTAAATTTTGCAAAACTAATTTTTGGTGTACGAAAAACAAGCTATACTAGGAGAACTAGGAAGATGTCTATCGTTTTTAGCCAGGAAGAGCATTGGAATATTGGCTCAAAATTCGTAAAACACACAATATTATATTAAAAGCAACTTACTCGGGATGCCTAAACAATATGTCTAATTCGCCTTCAAGTTGGGTTAATAAAATCAAGTCATGTTTAGACAATCTCTGATTGAATTACATTTGGACAGACACGGAATCAAACAAAAATTATTTTCTTACAATCCAAAGGAGAATTAGAGATCAATTCATTCAGAAATGGACATCCGATATTTCTAATTCATCAAAGTTCATCAAAGTTCATCGAAATTATTCAAGAAGAACTTCGAATTTGAATCTTATTTACTGAATATAGAAAATGATAAACAGAGGATAATTCTAACAAAAATAAGGATATCGGATCCTGAAATAGCCATAGAAAGGGGAAGGTATTATGAAATAACTTTATCAATAAGAACATGTAAAATTTGTGAACAAAATCAAATCGAAACAGAATGCCATTTTATCCTAACCTGTTATAAGTAACATGGAATTAGAACTAAATATATTAACACTAATTTTCTTAGTTTATCCTCCTTTGTAAGACTAATGTCTTCTAAGAATAAGACAGTTCAATACAATTTATCTCGCTTCATATAAGGAGCTATGAACGTAGGAAAGCAAATTTTGAATAGTGAAGTTTAAAAGTTATATAAAAAACCATATACATGTAGATCTATTTGTGTGTTTAAAACTGACTAAAATTTTTTGATTTTTTCAGATAGAAATACTTATTTGTTTCCATACTATATTGATTAGGCGTATCCAAGCGAGTTCAGTTTTAGCCGATCATGCAATTTTTAAAGTCTCATGACTTGACAAGAAATAAGGCATCGTCAGGTCTCGCCTCGACAATTAACAACTCCCCCCGTTAGATATTTATTTTCATACAAAACACTAACGATCCGTATGCTGTGAATTTTACCAAAGACCCTGTATGGATGTTACATATACAGCGACATTTCTACAGCAACTAGGCCATCACTTTTATAAATATTATGCGCATTTAAGAACATCGTGAAATTCAGACGAGGCGAATAATTTTGGAATGAAAACGGAAAGAGATTGAAAGAGTGGGGTGACGAGCTAAATCGCTAAATATCGCTAATATCGTTCACAAAAAAAATATATTTTACGTGCTTTATTATAAGATTGCTATATGTCTTCACGAATCAATCAGTCCGTATTCAAAAAGGTGAAATCGTTGATTTTCTGGGCGATTTGAAAGTCTACATGTAGTTATTTTTTATTTTTTATTAGCTCTACTGGCCGAAGGCAAGCGAGCTATTGTCATGGCGGTGTGTCCGTCGTGCGTGCGTCCGTCCGTCCGTCCGTGTGTGCGTTAACTATTTCTTTAAACATCTTCTCCTCCCAAACCAATGGGCTGATTTTGATGAAACTTGGCAGAAATGTTCCTTGGGTGACCCTCTTCTTAAATTGTAAAAGAAATTTTGATTGACTCGCAAATATGGGCGTGGCAGGGCGTGGCATTTTTTCACTTTGAAATCTTTAAAAATCTTCTCCTCCCAAACCATTGAGCCAATTTCATTGAAACTTGGCATGGATGTTCCTTGGGTGACCCTTTACCTAAATTGTTGAAGAAATTTTGTTTGGCCCCCAAATATGGGTGTGGCAGGGCGGGGCTTATTTGAGCCCGAAATCTTTGAACGACATTTCCTCCTGAACCATTTCAATGAAACCTTACCAGAATGTTCCTTGGAAGACCCTTTCCAAAAGTTGCTCTCAAAATTTTGATTGGCCCATAAATATTGGTGTGGAAGGGTGGGGCTTATTTGGAGCTCGAATTCTTTGAAGGACATCTCCTCCTGAATCATTGGGCTGATTTCAATGAAATTTTACCAGAATGATCCTTCTGTGACCCCTTTCAAAAATTGTATGCGAAATATTAATTAGGCTATAAATATTGGCATGTCAGGGTGTGGCTTATTTTGAGCCCGAAATCTTTGAACTACATCTCCTGATGAAGGTTAGGCCGATTTCAATGAAACTTGAGAATTTTGGTGCAATGTGAGCCATACCCAGTTAATTGATATAGAATAGGTCTTAAGAGATTTCAAAGTGTTGTTTTCATTCAAAGAAAGATTCATTTAATGCAAGTCTAATGATGTTAAAGCCAGTGGAGCGATACAGGCCCTCTTGGGCCTCTTGTTTTTAGTGAAATTGGAACGTTTTTTAATTGGTTTTCCGTAGTTAGTTCGTTTAATCGTTCCTTTTTGTTCAAGTGATCGCCGGTCTAGCTGCTTTAACGTCATAACACAGAAAAGAATATATAAGATCTTCCCTTTTTTCAACGGGCGATTAAAAATATGTGGGCGAAAAACATTTCGTGAATACGTATAGGATAGAAAACGAGAGCCGTGGTATATGGGGAAATAGACACGAGCGTTAGCGAGTGTCTATTTCCCATACACTACTCAAAAGTTCTAAGCGGCCACCTTACCTTTCTCCATTTTTCACACATTTCCGCTTTTATCTTGAAATGTGAACTTTGTCTTTCGAAAGAGTGGCCATTCAGTCTTCATCCTATCCAATTGTTTTGTAAAATTATGCATTAGTAAGTCCTTAAGACGGAATTAAATGCATGAACCCTCAATTTCAAAAGTCACAAAATTGACACTTTTAAGAGAAATTTGAATTTTTCGATACTTGAAAATCACAACGCCTATCAATTTTTTGTACAAATATCAGTGGTACAGCGCCTGTGGAGTTCTAATATTAATCAGAAATGCCGAAACGTTCTACACAATCCTAATACTAAAAATAAATGTCAAAAATACCCCACCCACCAATGTTAACTTTGAAATCGAGGGTACTCCTACTTTCGTTTAATTTTAAGACATGACTTGTTGAATTATTTCACTGAGTTTTCCCTTGTTGACTTCATAAATGATTTGGCTACATTATTCAAGCGAAAACGAGTTGAAACAATGGGGCGTTTATAACATATGACCAAAAAGGCAAGTGGCCGCTTAGGAGTTTTGAGGAGTGTATACCGCGGCACGATTTTTTTTCTATCTGACTTAGACCACACCTTTCTTACACTATCTGTATTTTTTACCCGAACCTCTAAATATTGAAAAAAGAGTAAATATCGCTGTGATAGTGCTGATATCAATTATGAATATGCTGAAATCACTTATGAATCTATTGCCGTTACTATTTTCTGATCCTTTGCACTTTTGCGACTATCAAAAGTCTTTAGGAAAAAAGACCCGTATAGATTGCTCGTCATCTTTTTAAAAGACTCGGCCCCAAAACCTGTCGAGATTCACGTACAAGACACACTACAACCGTATATCTGTATATACAACGCTCGGAGTTGTGATATATATATTTTTGAAATACTGTTCTCTGATTGACCGATTCGCTTCAAGCGTGGTCTAAAGCTTAATTCAAGCTGTATTTACGATATTTTGATCGCCCAAAGAAGAAATGAATAAAACAGAAGTTGAAGATAAGTTTTTCACAAACACATGAATTGGCAATAGTTTTCATTATATACATACTAACATTAATATGAACAACAATAAAACACAACGTCATTGAGGGCTGTATCGTCCCCGTCCACCGGCGATTCGATTTTCGTCTTCAGTCCACATATGGCGGAGTTCACCGGACAGCTCTCGCTCCAAGATCCGTACGTGCCCCAGAATCCCGTGCCACTAGACAGCTGGTAAGTTGCATTTGATCCATGAAAATCTCGACATGTAAACCTGACGTAATTGGCGGCCGTGTCATCAATATTTTTCTGTTAAAAAAATGTGATCCGTCAGGCGAAAAGGCGCAATCTGGGCACAGTTAACAACATCGTGAAATTGACACGGCGATTGATTTTGTAATATTATGGAATGTGATTGACTGAGTGGGGTGAATGAGTTTTGATTGTAATTAAAGGGGGAGGGTTAATCCAATATCGTTAATTTTGTTCAGGATGAACAAAATAAGCGATGTGTATTGCCTTCCTTTAATGAAATATGCAATTAATAGCTTCCTGTTTTTCAAAAACCAATCAGACGCTAATAAAAATTATGAAATTGCGATTTTTATCTAGCTATATTCATTTTGAATATAAGTGTTGATATTATAATCTTATCTTTTATCCCTGTTTCTCATTCGGTTCGTGCTTCCAAAGTGGATTCTTGCATACCATATCTCTATTATTATGAGATTTTTTGTAAAAGCTAGTGTAAAGTTTTACTTTGTGTGAAAAATGAAGAAAAAATAGAATTGTGTTTTCTGGCCGACTTACCTCGTCATACCATCTTCGAAAATAATGTCTGTGTCAGAAACTTGTGCAAATCTTATCTTTGAAAATGATCATTTGGACTATTATAATTTTAAAGACAGTAAAGAGAAAAAAGAATAGGACAAATTCTTTGTAATAACCCCAAATAAGCTCCCTCAAACAATTGAGAAACTCCAGTTGGAATTAGAATGGCTACCCTAGTGCACTTTCGAGTAGAAAATTGAAATTAATTTAAGACTATGATTATTTTTTGTTTATTTAAGCATTAGATGAAATAACTATTTAATAGAAATTCAAATAAATATATATTTTGATGTTTACTCTTCATCAATGTACACACGGGTGTTATCATTAAGATGCATGAATCTAGGAGAAAGAGGCTAAGTGATTTTGGAACGTTTTTGAATAGCTTCAGGGAGTGTATGGGATGAATGAATGGAGCGCTGAGTGAGCGATTTAGAATGGTTTTGATTGAGATTAATGTCAATTTCACGATGTAACTAACTGTTGTTCAATAAATGTCGACTGTGTGGACATCACAGGCTGACTAGGGTCGAAACTTTACACGTAGAGGATAATCGTTTGTTTCGTGTAAGATCGATTTATATTTCATTGAGTGAACAACGAAAGCTATATTTTCACGAGAGTGAAAATATAGCTTTTGTTGTTCACGAAATGGAATATAAATCGATCTTACACGAAATACAAACGATTATTCTATTTCTTTAATGAAAAATGAGACAAAATGGGAATTTTCAAGGACATATTTTCGTAAAATGCGTCATTTTGCGCGTGATTGCTATGCAGCGTTCATTGTGACGTCACTTATTTCGCCCCGCATAGATGACGTCAGATAGGATGAAATGCACAAAAGCAGGGTATAAGTTTTTGATAATTTCACTGATTTTGCGGTGAGATTATCAAGTGATAATCTACCGTTATTTCTCGATAAACCACCGAAAAGCATTAAAGAATTGACCGTATTCCTTCAAGTAATTATCTAGAATGTCCATTCTACCTATCTGTGAAAGAATCTTTGAAATTCGATTTCTGGTTGACTGATACTGGAACCAATCTCGTTTTCAAATGTTTATTCTATTGGGTTTCCAGATGGCCCCCTTTTGCTTGACGGGTCACATATAAAATATAGATATTTAAAAATAAATAGCCCTCTTCCCCTACGCATACACACGCCCCTTTTAAAAGTGTAAGAGTCTAGACTACGTGAAAAGGGAGGAAAATATCATTTACTTATTACAAGCTGATTTTAGTTTTTTACCAAGAAATTGTAAAATCGGATGGCATTTCGTTACCAACGAGTTCATGTCTTCTTTCATACGATTCGCATATATATTTTTTTTTCACTTTTGTTTGAAATTTGAAAATGAAGTTACATGTATACCAACCTGATGTGCTTCCACTTGCAAAACGAAAGATGTCAGAAAATCTTTCGTCCCATCATGTTGCTTACACATATAATCTGCTCTCCAGCTGCCCCACTGACTCTGTCCGGAAGTGATGTCACCACCATATCCCTCGAGCTCGAGGAACCCACAGTGTAAGTCTATAGCATTTAAAGAGGTGTCATCCCCGTCACTTCCAAGTTTTGGCTCAATCTGTGGATAACGTGGAGGGGTTCAGAGGGACTCGGCATTTGATAATTTAGCTTTTAATTGATTTTAGAGGAGTTTGACAAATACATTTTTCGATTTTCCCCTTTGTGTCGAGTCTCTGTGGTGGTTGTGTTACAGGTTCAACTTATTAACCGCACAATTGCGCTTTCAGTGATGCCCATGAAAAAAAACTTCTGTGAAAATATTAAAGAAAGGTAAGTGAATCATATACATGTTTATTTTTTTCCAAAATGATTATAATTTTTCAAGTTCAATAACTTGAATTTATAGTCTGCAACATCTTTGAAATTGGAGTAGTAAAAATTTTGTCGCCTGATATTTGTTTATACTCATGCTCCTATAATATCTTTCTAGCACGAATGATTTTTGCTAGAACCAATCACACATGGATAAGCAGTACCTTATAGATAAATGCGTGACATTGCGAACAATTTGGCATACGTGTGCGTAAAGCAAAGTCTCTGGCCAGTCTATACACCCACAAAGTCTTGCCAGAGTCCCCGCAATGCGCTCTGTACACAGACAATGTCCCGGCCCGTCATTTGCTCTTCGTGCAGGATGATACAACGGTAAAAACAGTTTGTCAGTTATACCCCGCTTTGCACGTTCATGTGCGTGCAAAGCGGGGTATATTTGGCAAAAGGTTTGCACCTTTTTGGCACCCTGAACGCAGGACAGGTGGTCTGCGTAAAAAATCCTTTGCAATATGTGACTGCATAATGTCTGTCTATTAACACACATGAAGTTGTTGGAAATGTCAAACGCAGGCTCTCATACACGTAGTAGCTTTTTTAGCCCGCTGATTCTCTATCTCCATGCTTTCGTAACTATCTGGCTCAGTTTCGTTCAGCCTACCTTAAGTTTATATCCAGTCGCAAATGATCCTGTTGGGCAGAACTGGGCATCGTGCCATGCACCCCACGCTCCACCATTACCAACGCTCAAAACTTTGTTGACTGTTCTCGGCCCATCCTGAAGAACAAGGCCTTGCGATAAGACTAGATGACCGACTAAGAAAGAGAAAGTAGCCAGTGAACAGCTCATTCTTATCTCTATAAATGCGCACACTGCAATGACTTTCTTTTGGTGCTTCTTATAGCTGTGGTCCGTCACGTGAAAGAGATATATCTTTGCACTCCGATAACATAACATGCGATGTCAAAACGGATCATCATGCAAATACCTTGTATTTGAAAAGAAGATCGGACCCAACAGAAAACAATTCTTATTAAAAACGATAATATATTAATTAGGGTTAACTCTCGTTCCAAACTATATCATTTAGGGTAATCCTGTAAAACCTTCAATTTTCTTTAAACCCTTTTAACATTTATTTCCTTGAAACCTGAAATAAAAAAAAAACATAATTTGGATGAGTAAGCCATTGAGATTGTGATCTAAAATATCTTTTGTAAGCAGTAACTAACAATGTCGTTCATAAGGTTTCTGGATTTGTCCGCTTTTTACCAGAAGTAAGGAGTGGGCAAATACAGAAACTTAAAAAAACATTGATGTTAATTGAAAAAAGGCCCTTAATGGGAAAATACTCTAGGCTATTCTTGGAGGGTTTCTTTTTTCATGGCGGCCCACATATTCGCTATCTCTGTCTCATGAAGGCGTACAGACATTTTATATATTCATGCGTTTACAAAATTATTGTAAATGTAGCTTTCCCAGGGTGTGATGTCCAAACTGTACAGCTCTATGCCATTTATAATTCTGTCCAGAACGATGAAATTACTATTCATAGGCCTAACTAGGACTTTGAAATTTATACGCACTCAGAGTGCGACCACCAAAGAACTGATAGGATAAAGGCGATATTTGGACTGTAACAAAAGATGAATGTCATCCGTCCGCTCCATTTTTTATGATTTGAGCGATGGTGAATAATCAAAACATCGTAACTACCGCTTAAATAAGCTGTAGTTTCGATGTTATGATCATTCATCAACGACATTTTTCAAAAGCGGATTTATTTCTATTACGCACTTGCGTAATGCGCGTGATGGGAGCTACGCCGTTGTAGGCTATGAATTACCCAAGTCTTTTTTAACCTACGTTTGGTCGATTTTCAGGTTGACCTGCTTTCAGGAGGACAAAACTGTGTAAACTGTTTGCAAATTATACTCCGCTTTGCCGACAGTATTTTGGGGGATTTGTATTTGGTACAGTTCCGCAAGAAAGAGTGAGGTCCGAGAAACCGTTATCTCCTATCATTTTCAATGTAAAATTGATCTTTGATCACTCACTTGAAATTGCAGGTCTATAACCTGTAACTTCGGTTCATAAAGGCCATGTTTACATTTAAGGTTCATGTAAAGAGTTTTTGAACCAATTTTAATGCTTCTTTCATTTACACACACAAAAAAGTTTGTCCAAGTTTACAATATATCAAATTGAAGCTGTAGATGAGCAAAAGCAGTTGCACAATATTAGAGGCCCCTTCTCATAGCAATTTAGCCAAACCATTTTGGAAAAAGATATTTTGTTCAAAACCAACAACTTCATAAACTTTGCCTACATTTGAACACAATGTAGACAAATGTACCTACTAGGTACTACAGTTAGTTACATCGTGAAATTGACATTCACCTCAATCAAAACCATTCTTAACCGCTCACTCAGCGCTCCATTCATTCATTCCAACCACTCACTCAAACCATTTAAAAACGCTCAAACCCATTGAAAAACATAGAATCAAAAACTTCATTCAAAATAAATTTTGATAGAGAAAAATCGCGATTTCAATGACATAATTCAAATTGTTAGCGTTTCATAGGTTCTTGAAGAAATAGGAAGCTATGTATAGAACTTGTTTACATTCTTTTATTAAAGGGAGGTAATCAATATCGCTAATTTTGTTCAGGATGAACAAAATTTGCGATATAGGATTACCTCCCATTAAATTCACTCAAACTCGCTCCACACACTCATTCAATTTCATTCCTAAATCATTCCAAAATCAATCACCTTGTCAATTTAACGATGTTGATAACTGTACTAGATCTACAACCAGTCTTTTGGATATTTACTAGTTTGTCTTTCAAAAAATCTCTGATACTACGGTTTGCAGCAAGTCATAGAAGATATTAACCACATTGTTCCCCCACTGTTCCAATCAGGTGTAGCCAGTTTTTATGTAGACGATAAAATGAAAGTGTTTTTTTTTTCACAGGACACATAGAACAGTATTATTTAAATGCTTTTTTTCGTGACAATTTCTTAATATTTTTCTTAGATTGAATCCATACTACCTTAAATGCAACGAACCGATACTTAGGCTCCGCCCTACCAGGGAAATAATCTTTGATTATATGGCCGCTTTTTCTTAGTGATCTTAGTTCCAATCATGTGTAGCCAGTTTTTATGTAGACGATAAAATGAAAGTGTTTTTTTTTCACAGGACACATAGAACAGTATTATTTAAATGCTTTTTTCGTGACAATTTCTTAATATTTTTCTTAGATTGAATCCATACTACCTTAAATGCAACGAACCGATACTTAGGCTCCGCCCTACCAGGGAAATAATCTTTGATTATATGGCCGCTTTTTCTTAGTGATCTTAGTTCCAATCATGTGTAGCCAGTTTTTATGTAGACGATAAAATGAAAGTGTTTTTTTCACAGGACACATAGAACAGTATTATTTCAATGCTTTTTTCGTGACAATTTCTTAATATTTTTCTTAGATTGAATCCATACTACCTTAAATGCAACGAACCGATACTTAGGCTCCGCCCTACCAGGGAAATAATCTTTGATTATATGGCCGCTTTTTCTTAGTGATCTTAGTTCCAATCATGTGTAGCCAGTTTTTATGTAGACGATAAAATGAAAGTGTTTTTTTCACAGGACACATAGAACAGTATTATTTCAATGCTTTTTTCGTGACAATTTCTTAATATTTTTCTTAGATTGAATCCATACTACCTTAAATGCAACGAACCGATACTTAGGCTCCGCCCTACCAGGGAAATAATCTTTGATTATATGGCCGCTTTTTCTTAGTGATTTTACACAAATTTAAAACTAACAAATCGTGCGTTCTTTCTCTTTCTAAATGAAACTTTCCTCGTGAAATTCGACCTATTTATTATCTACGGAAATATTTGCAAACTCTGGTTTTGGCTTGTTGAAAACGGGTCGGCCTCCAAATGACGTTACGACGTCCACTTAAAATTCTTCAACCCCCTTTTTATAGACTGAAAACGTCCCAAATATATACACGAGTCTTCTTCTTTCAAACAAGGAAGACTATTTGTCCTTGCGATGACTTATGTGCGAATAAGACTAAATTTACATGTCTACGCCCTTTTTGAAAAAGAAACAAAGAAAATCAAAGAAAGTGTCACAAACTGCACAGGTTTACGCTAAAATGATATTGAAATCAAATTCATTGATCGTGGTAAGCGTTTTGCGGCTTATATGGTACTCTTTTAACATGATTGCTACAGCTGGCATTCAGGGTCATATAATCTATCATAAATGCAACATGAATATTTGAAATAAAATGAGTATGGATATCGGTTTTGAGTGAATCTATTAACGACAAGGTGATAAACGTAAATATACACAGCCTTCAACGAAAAGGGAAAACGCATGAATTCATATTACAGCGAAAAGTCTGCTTAGACATTGTTTCAAAATGCTCCCATGTGGTGTTTTGTAGATCTTGAGCATCTTGCGCATCACTAAATCTCTAAGAAAATTTAGAAACAAAAGTTAAATCATATCGGGGGGGGGGGGGGGGTAAACTGGAATCAGGCTGTCCGTTCGTCCGTCCGTGGACATAATTTTGCGTCCTCATCTCCCCGGGGACTTTTATAGCTACACCTTTGAAAGTTATACATAATGTGTATCTGCAATTAAAGTTGTGCACCTGCAATTTCAATTAAAGTTATGCACCTGCATTTTAGAAGCCCGTACTTTATTGGCTTGTGAATTATCCCCCTTGAACATGTATTTTTCTTTAAATTATTGTTGTCCGTAGCATTTCTCCTACACAATTGCTTGTATTGACTTGAAATTTAAACATTTTTTTTATTTATGTATCTGCTTATGTGGCTGTGCACGTGCAATTATGAAGCCCCAAATCACATTGGTTGCTGAATTATCTCCCTCTGATAATGCAAATTTCACTAAATGATTGTTATCCGGAACATTCTCTCTTTATTATAGCATGTATTTAAATTTGCATTCGAGGTTGTGCACCTGCAATTTTAAAGACCCTGCCAAGATTGCTGAATTATTTCCCCTTGAATTTGTCATCATCACATTTTTTAAATTATCTGGAGCTTTTCTCCTGAGCTAGAACATTTGCGTGAAATTTATACCCAATATAGCTGGCAATGAAATCTTTTTAAGCTTTCTAAGTTGTGAACCTGCAATTTTGAAGTCCCTACCATGATTTGTTGTTGAATTATCTCCCTTTGAATTTGTCATTTTCACAAACTTTTATTATCTGGAGCTTTTCTCCTGAACTTGTACATTTACAGAAAGGATATTTGTACACAATTTAACAGGTAATGTAAACTTGTGCTTTCTAAAGTTTATAGGACCCTACTAAAATTACTTGCTGAGTTATCTCCCCTTGAACGCGTAAATTACGATATTTTGATATTACCTGGAGCATTTTCCCTACATTATAGTTGCTACTCCTTTGATATTTACAGACAATGTAATTTTCAGTGTTAACTAGTGTTAGTGCATTTTTATGGCCCTACTTATGTTACCCGCTAAATTATTTCCCCTAGAACGTGTCAATTCGTACATTATTTTTTTATTTATCTGGAGCATTTTACCTTCAATATCTCACAAAAGGATTGCAAAATTATCTCCCTTGAACTTGTAATTTTTGCTCAATTTTGTTAGCATGTTGCAAATAGATCATGTACTGAAAGCACTTATACTGGGAAATAACCCTGATAGGACAATGCCCTGGTGGGGGTAAGAGTCCGTTTCGGACAGTCCTAGTTTCTCTATGGCATAAATAGGATGAAAGTAAATGACAGATATACAGAAATTTGAGTTGATACTTACGTCTAAAATAAATTACATTAATTACTTGATGGTTGTACGCTCTTACTGAAACATCAAGATAAGTGACAACCTTATAGGTATCTTTATATTTATTTGCTCCAAAATTCACTTGCCCGGTTATTTTTAGCAACTGCTTTGTCCGCGAAGATATAAAATCAGAAACGTTCGTAGATTTAATTAAAGAGAGGTAAAAATTGTCACTGATTTCGTCCAATTGGACGATATTATCAACTATGTTTTACCTCCCTTGAAAATCATTCCAAACTCACTCATACAATTTCACTCCAAAATCATACCAAAATCGTCCAACTTGTCAATTTCACAATGTTACTTACTGTACCAATGTAAATGATTAATACACTAAACAACGTAAAAAGAAGTGAACGTACGATTCGGGGACGTGGTTTATTAAACTTTTTTCGTTTTGAAAATTGAGAAATTTCTCAAATTTAGAATTAAAAGAAATGAATGAACATAAAAGAAAATATTCAAAAGTTTTTATTTTTTATTTCTAACAACTTAATTATCTTAATACATTTACAGTAGCACTAAATCAGAATTACGGCTTTAATCTCAAGTTGAAATTTCAGCAATTTTTGAATTGAGAATAAGATTTTTCTTAAAACCTTGGGCCCCGATATGCATTGTTGTAAAACAATACCACTCTAAATTTCAACCTGAATCAATCGACAATTAAATTCAAGAGTTACGCGTACATTTGTTATGCTTACAAATAAAAACAAACAAACAAAAAAGTTTAAACAAAACTTTCGACTCGCAGCCTCGAAACATTCGATATTTCAAAGTATCATAAAAGTCACATTATCACGTCCCGCCACACTAAAAATATGAATCAGTCCTTCGTCGAGAATACAAAAACGTCTACGAAAGATTAAAAAATCACCACCAGCGGTGTGTTCAGGATCACAAAACGGTGCAAACAGTTTTCCAATTGTACCCCACTTTGCACGTGAACCTGCATTCAAGCGGGGTATAATTGGAAAACTGTTTGTACCATTTGGTGATCCTGAACGCAGGGCAGATTTATTTCAATAATATTTCACAATCGTTTTCCCCTTGAAAGCAATACCAAGGGAAACAAATGTTCGGAAAAAGAGGTGGCCTATTGCAGGGGACAACCAGAGGTTTCGATAATTATTACATAGAAATTCAGATTAATCTTTTTAAACACATAATTACTTCCCAAAGCGACAATTTCGACCAAAGCCAGCCCGACCAGTCCACGCAGCCTTTCAAGGATAAATACTTTTTACAAAGCCTAGATAGTCACTTTGTGTGAGACAGGTTACATTTATCTAAGAGATGTAGAGTTTGTTGATTTCATTGAAGCAAAAAACCTTATCACATTAAAGAATATCAAGAATACGCGAAACGGATTCATGCATGAGAGTGATATGGGTTTTAGATTCATACATCCGTGAAACCAACAAATAATCACTTCATATCTTTTAAGCCAAGTCCATGAGTCAATTAAAAAGTGTAGAGATTTGTATATAGTGAAACAGATTTCTTTTGTCTTGGAACTATATTTATTGTGGAAGCTTACAGAATAGCTGCGTAATCAAAATTGTTTACATTTAGGAAAAAAGATCAATATCAGCCGATCAGAAAATCGTCCAAAAATTCAATTGTCTACTGCTTAATCTTTGCAACAATAAAATTGGACGTCGTTCAGCGCCGTGTCATCCCCGTCACCCTGTCGTGACTCCACCCGAGTTGTTAGACCGCAGATGGCGGAGTTATCCGGGCAACTGTAACTCCACTGACCCCAATCACCCCAAAAGCCTGTCCCTTGTTCAAGGTATGTTGTACTGCCAAAGCCATGGAATTCTCGACATTTGAAGTAGATATAGTTTGCGGCTGTGTCGTCCCCACTTTCCTGAAACAGACGTATGTCGAATTAACTTTATATCCACACTTGGGCTCAAATTGCAGTTAACAAAATTGTGAAATTGACAATTTTGGAATGATCTTTGAACGAACTTGAATGAGTGCATGGAGTGAGTTTTGAGTGAAATTAAAGGGAGACAATTCCAACATCGAAAATTTTGTTCAGGATGAACAAAATTTGCGACATTTGATACCTCCCTTTAATAAAATATGCATACAAGTTCCATAAATTGCTTCCTATTTCTTAAAGAACCAATCAGACACTTACAAATTCATTAATGTCGCTGATGTCGCGATTTTTTAGCTTTTATATATGTTTTGAATGTAGTTATTGACTTTATATTTTAAGTCATTTTCGAGCGTTTTTAAATGGTTTAAGTGAGTATTTGGAATTAATGAATGGATCGCTGGGTGAGCGATTTAGAATGGGTTGAATGAAATGAATTACAATTTCTCGATGCTACTTACTGTACTCAACATTGTCCACGAAACTTAATACACATGACACGGAATCGGTCGACTTTTGACAAATGTTTGTTTAACTTAAATAATTGCGTGTCATTTCCGACAAGTTCACACTAATCACCCGGACCAATGTGCGCAACGTTTAGATTAAGATCAGACGAGCATTAACTGTGCGCTTTATAGATAGCTTTGTACTAATGTTAACTTTTAAAAGGTCACTTGTAGCATGGACCCTAAATATACATGTATATTTAAAGTCGCAGTTTGTAGCAAAGAAGTTATGAGAGAATAAGGTAGTGTACCTTTTATAACTCTGCAACAATTCGGAACTCATGCTGTTTCATTGCGATGTCCAAGGCTTCTTAAATAAACCATTAGGGAAACTTCGGTCATCACTGTTAAAATAAATTTATTACTTCCAAAACGTTGCGGAACTATTACGAGATCACTACCTTAAGCTCAGATGTAATGAGAGAATAATAGACTTGAGCTGGTTTAAAGGAGATGGAGAGGTAATTTGTAGAAGAAAATGTCATTAAAAATTTCTGTGTGATATAATTTTGTATAGTTATATTCATACAACCAATTTATAAAGCTGAGAATAAAATAATTCAATAAATGATACTCCACCTTTGAAAATTTTAAAGCTCACCTGGTATGACTCGACTCTTAGTTTGAATGCAACCAGAAAGTTGTCTTTTCCAGAGCATGTATAGTTGGGATACCAAATGCCCCAATTGCCTTGTCCAGATGTTACGGCCCCTGCAGCCCGATCATATTCCTCTCGTCTACTACACAATAGTTTGATAGCATTTAGTGATGTGTCGTCAGCCCCTTCTTGGTCTGGTTCAATCTGGGTAGTTTACAGAAAAATTCAGATAATCTTTAACTGATTTACAAGCTAAAGTGAGTGATCAAAGCTTTCTCTATACTTGTGTTACAGTGTTGTGTTCTATACTTGTGTTACAGTGTTGTGTTCTATATTTGTGTTACAGTGTTGTGTTCTATACTTGTGTTACAGTGTTGTGTTCTATACTTGTGTTACAGTGTTGTGTTCTATACTTGTGTTACAGTGTTGTGTAGAGAAATTTGAATTTTGATCACTCACTTTTAACTTGTACACCCATATAGGTCTTTTTTGCCCAGTGAGCCGTGATGAGAATAAGATATTTATAGGTCGATGTACCATCTCTTTAAAACGTTACTCAGCTTTTTAATCAATATCTTTACGTATTTTTTTTATTTACTATTTTGATATAGCTGTGTAATATGTATAAGTCGGCTTCGGCGAAGTTTCCCCAATAAAAAATAACCTGTTTTAAAGATGCTCTTTCACAGTTTTTCATAGAAAAAATACAAAACTTGTGCTTAAATTTGGAAATGTGTGTATTTTAAGACAATTAAGAATGGACCAAGGACATTGACACTAAAAACAACATATTTCAATAATTTTGTAACTTATTTATTCGAAGCGGCAAGATCAGTAAGGGATCCAGTATATTTATTTCGATTCTATAAATCACAAAATCGTTACTATCCGTAAATAGTCTTTCATTTTGACTTTTTTTGATATGGAGTTTCAAGCAGTCAAATCTTTTTACCTTAATCTTTGATTGAATAACACAAACATGTGGAATGCACATGCATAAATAGTTGGCTCAAAATTGAAGAATATATATATGCGTTAGTAGTTGCTTTATTTTCCAGAATGAATTTCGCTAAATTCAGGAATATCGGTCTTTCTTTCCATGTATTGCTAGATTGAATCTTTTTATTTTAAGGGCTTCAACCTCATGGGGTCATTACTTCCGTTTGATTTTACGAAAATTTTCAAAAATCAAATTTTTCAAATGTGTGAAAGAGTAACTGGGAGTCTCGGCTTCTACGCAGGAGCTCTGTTTTTAAAATACGCTTATACCCAGTTATGCAAACAATTTCTCAATTCTATTAAATTTCACATTTATGCAAAATTGATTTTGGTTACGAGATTCATATGTAGGCGTTTTTTTTACCAATGAATTTATATCCTCAATAAACCAAAAACATCAACAAGAACAATAAGAGATTCGCAGAGGGACGCATATAAGCCCGATTGGGCTTGTATTTAACCTTGGCTTGTTAGCTTGAATGATAGCTTAAGATTTTTTCAATACTCAGATATCATCATCTGAACAAAACATTTCTCGTTGAAATTGTAGGAGGAGTTGGGCACACACATTTTTTTCACGCACACAAAACCATGATAATTTTAAGCTATTTGTTAAGTCAAGGGCAGATAATTCAGGAACAACTTGACATGAATTTGACGAAAAAAAATGGTATTGTGTTTAACTAGACATTATGTGGAGTCATTTTGATGAGTTTGAGTTCCTTCAAACTGATGGAGAAGTTATGCTAACAAGATATATGATGACTTCACTTCACAGGCAGATGATTCAGAACAATTCAAGAATGACTTGAGTTTCGCACACAGAAAAATGCTAACGAACGAAACGACGGACAGACGGATAACCGGAGCAATAACATAACGTCCCTTAAGGCATATAAATATACGGTTTGTCGAAACAACATAAGAGGTCTTAGTAACATTAAGGTAGTGGGACCGTAATAGTTCGGCAACATTTCGGACCACGTGTTTTTCACAATGTTAACTGAGGTTCCCCAATTAAATGAAAATCATTTAGGAAATCTCGGTTAACACTGTTAAAGTTCGTTACTCCCGAAACGTTGCGGAACTATTACGGGTCCACTACCTTAAGACTACATACATGTGCATCTATATAGAAACAATATTCTTTCCAATCTTTATCTTACCTTCATCGTATATCCGACAGCGTACGATCCTTTAGGACAAAATTGGGCATCTCCCCAAGTGCCCCAAATACCCCCATTTGTGACACTCAAGGTGTCAACAACAACTCGACCCGACATTATAGTGGCTGTGGCGCAACATACCACTAGTAATTTGACGAAAACTATCCGATCTAGTCTAGACATGATGCCAAATGTGAGATTATCCTGCACGTGTGTTTTCTTAAAGTATAAATATTTTAGTTCTTTTCCAAAAAAATTGAAAGATAAGGCATTGACGTGGTAATGGCATGATTTTTTTGTAAAGCCCCGTTTCCACACGATGACTGATATACATTTTGATAGTCGCAGTTAAATTCCAGTGCAATGAGTCTCCAAAATTCATGATTATGATTCAAGCACAGGCAATTATTTTATTACTTGATATCGCCATCAAGGTTATAATACCAGACAAACTCACATCATGTAACAATTGTCCGTGGTTTCTATTGTATTGAGCTTGTACATTAACTGGACCAAGCAGGCATACCCACTCCAAGTTAGTTTGTTTGTTTGTATTACTGGAGTTTAACGTCGATTTTAACAATCTTTCAGTCATGTCACGATGGCTAGAGCTCCTAACAATGGATTCCTGGTATTTCTTACAACAGTATATTCTATACGGTCTATCTTGCTCAAGCTTCCGCGTCTATTGAGCGACCATTTTAGTGAAGTTATTGCGCAAAAAAACAAATAACGCCGTATGCGAAATGACGTCAGCAAATCCATTATTACGTCATTTTCATACCGAAAATGTAACGCTGATAGCTGTTCTTCGCTCATTTGCATAGTTATTCCACTAGTGCAATAACTACCTTGTAATATCAAAAATATTCAACGGGATTACTTCACTCCTGCGACGTAGGTCATATTATAAAACGTATATACTAACGATGTTCAATAAGCCCAGTGTGACTAAGGGAGATACTATTCACACCTTCCATATAGGCAGTTTTTTGTACCCTCTGTAAGGCAGACGGGGAAATAATTACGATTTACTAAGCTTCTAACGAAAAATATAATCATTAATCACAAATCGTACCTGGTCTTTCATTTATTGTTGGATTCTGACTTGAGATATCTCATTGGAATCGTCTCTAGAAGACGATTCCATTGAGATGAGCATGACAGAATTTCACATTTAGTTACTACTGTAGAAGCATCTTTAATATTTGAGTACACAAAAAATTATCGTAAGATGTTCAGTAAAACAGGTCCCGGATTTCTTGTTTCGATTCCTTTATCAGTTCGTGGAAAGGGATTGCTCTGGTTTTTAAGAAATAGAGGATATAGAATGAGTGGTCATTGAATACTGAATTTATTTAACGAGTCATCAATAAACAGATAAATCAAAGTACTGAAAGTACTGATAAGTTGGAATGCGTTCAAGAGAGGGTGACTTCAAGTCACTAACAAAGCTGACGCCTCCCGCCCTCCACAGGTGATCATATAATACGTCGTGTCTTTTTTACGGGCGAATATAAATCAATGTATTTTAACAACGATATACGCTGAAACCCCTGAATCGCTGAATCTGATGAAAGGAAAGTGACAAAAAGGAAAAAAATGATACGGACCATACAGCAGACTAATGGACGCACAGGCGGAAACTTATACACTCAAAACAGTTACTATGCTATTTTTCAAATGACTTCTGCTAAATTAGAGTTATGAATTACATCTTTATTTAGAATTATCACAAAGTGGACCGTAACAAGCGCTTTGTTCCTGATGAAAGCTATTTTCGCAGGGAAGTCTTTTACTTCATGAGTTGGAATCTCAAGAAATTTTTTGCACGACGTTAAACTGTGACTTCAACCTCCGTGACTCCATAATTGGGCACTTACTTGAGTCGTTGACAACATTTGTGTCAAGTAAACTGTTAACAGTTAAAGCTTACTTTTTGCATTGACATGTATGATCTCGAAACAATAGGGTCTTTTTGGGGTCATGGTCAACATTTGTGTAAAGTTTCGTTGTTGCAGGTCAATTGCTCCTCCGTTTAGCTAGCGGAAAGCAAATGGTCACTGGACAGACAGACATGATGAAATCAATATATGCTCCTCTGCTTCTGAGTTAGGGGTGTGATGGTGCTCTTAAGCGTCTTCAAGAATGTGAAGAAAACAAGTTGTACTAGTAGGTTTGTTTCAAATGGCAAATCATCTTGGCGATGGGATGCAATTGGGCAAAGATATTCATAATTCCATTTAAGATATGGTTGCCAGGCTTTTATTTGATGAATATTGGGTTTTGACAATGAAACATTCATGTAGAATATGACGGAAAACAAACTACAAAATGTTTCAAAATTATTTATTAAGTTTAAAAGTGTATCACCACTTTAACAAAAGCAGGGTTTTCTTTTTCGATGTTTCAGTCAAAAGTTTGCTCAAGTTTTTTTTCATCCATTACATATCATTTAAAACTCAACAAAATATATATAAATGACTCAATGCGAAAACAGTTGTTACTTCTTATATGCCTATAGGAAGTTACAACCAACTGTTTTACACTGAGCCATCAATATAATTATTGGCAAGTATTGTCGAAAAGAAGTTGTTGTTTGTTATAAAGAAGCACTTTCTTCTTGTCCACACTTTCACCTGAGTATTTTTAAAAGTATCCCTAGTTTAGCTTGGGCTCTTTGTGTTTCAAGTTTTCACTGAAGTAAGAGTCAAACCATTTTGAACTTAAGTTGTTTGTAGAGCAAAGGAACTCTTTTTTTCGTCTTAAAATTCAATAAGTAAAGCGGCCTTAGCAAGTGATTAGCTTCACAGGCCTTAGTTTTGGTTGATATCCAAGTTTAAGTTTCTGAGAAAATGATTTTGAGAGTGTCCACTATATAACATACAGAGAAATGACCTCCTCCTCTAAAAGACACATTTTTTCATCTAATCACAATATTTAGTTTTTTTTATCTGATTAATGGTCACCAAAGGATAACTCAAGCGAAATATGGTCGATATCCATCTTTTATGTTTTCGACAAAATGATTAAGTTTCTACTATATAACATAAAGAAATATAACCTGTGCCTATAAAAGACACATATTTCATCTAATAACAATATTTATTGTAGTCTGATAAAGGATTACCCAAGTATCCCAAGAAAATATAGTAGATAATATAGTAAACCAAGAAAATATACTTAAGGACAAAAGTTCTGTCCGCTTTTGTCTTATCTAATGACGCTTTAAGATGAAAGTTAATGTCTTGGAATTATTGCTTAGTAGTATCGACCAATTTTCAAAACATAGGGACTGTTTTCACCGGCATTGGATCACAAATGACGTTGATTTAGTCCTAACGACGTTGATGATATTTCTAACTTTTTTTCGCGCAGCAAACGACATAACATACTGGATTTTTGTACGAGAGCCATTCCTTATTTATAATCTAAAAGGAAACACTTTAAAAAATGGTAGAAAATTGGTTGGCTTTGAGAGACACTATTTTCATTTAGGGTGCGTCATAATATTTCGCAGGTTAATCGTTCGATTATGAAATAAAGACGTCTTCTGCCATTGTCATTTTTTTGATTAACGGCATTGTTTATGAGTGATGCGCGATATCATCAAGATATTGAGTACAAGCATGCATGTTTTCTATTCATTGAAATTTGCACTCGCTTGTAAAAGGCCGAGTCGTAATTAGGCAATCTAACGCGTTTTTTTATATCGTCGTTTTATTCTTAGACCGTAGATCAAAGTTTTACAAAACTAACGTAGATTGAAATGTTTAACTGTCTACTTTAAATAGCGCTTCATTCATTCATGTTCTATGTCTCATAAAATGGTTTGCCCTATTTGCATATTCGCGAAACCTGACAAGACTTTGTCAAATAGTATATATTGGTGCTCACTTTAAATCAATGCACACGCGGATGATATGATTACCATGCGCGAATCGAGGAGAAATGAGCATATTTTTTAATGAGTATTGTAGGTATTCCGGTGGGAGTAGAACAAACTGGACCTGAAAGCAAAACACGTGGGGTTGGTAAACTCGTTCAGATATTTGAAAAAAAGGTTGTAGTTAAGGTTCATGTAAATTGTTTGAGACCCAATTTTAGGGGCACTTCATTAGCCGAGAAAAAGCAGTATGCCCAGGTATATTATATATCAAAATGAAGGTATTCATGAGCACAAGCAGTTAAGAAACATTAAATGACCCTTTTCCACAATGTTTTGGCTATACCGCTATAGCTATGACAGTCTTATGTTGCTCAACTGCTTCCGGTAAAACAAATAGATGAATGATTGGATTGGGGAAATTTTAGACTCATCCGAGGGATAGAAACGCTACTATACAGTTGTTGTTACTCTGTCCAGTTTGAAGAATTATATTTTGTTATCAGTGGTAAACTAGTGGACAAGAAAAAATGCCGGTTGGGCCTTAAAACATGGCAGCTAAAGGTTAAGTATGCTACAGTTACGACGTTTCGGTCTCCATTTGATATTATAAATTGAAATCGAATAGATCTTTTGTGTTGGGATAATTATTTATCTTTTATTTGATTGAGTACAAAATAATAACGACATGCATAAATATATAATTACAGTAAATCGTGCCGAGATGGCTTTATCCCCTGTTTTTTCCGTTCTTGTTCGATACGAAAAATCAAGGAATGGGAAATGGGAACGGGAATATGATTCAAAAAAGGTAACCGAAACAAAATATTTACATTACACACGAATGCAACAACAAAGTTTGAGATATATACGAGAGGTGTAAATTACCGGGACAGTTGAGAACATAAGTCGTCTGGTGTTGGGGTAAATTTCACTTCATATGTATAGGAACATTCCATTCGTTTGTAAACTTGACCTTTCGTAACTCATAAACAGAGATTTCATTCATAAAAGGGCAGATACAATCGTAGTAGGTCATCAGGTCGTGTGGTATGGCCAATCAGAAAACGGCCTTTGTTTATACATGCGTGAGTTTAACTCGTGTCATAGGAGAGTGCATGGGAAAAAGATTTTACGGTGCATAGAGAATTAATAAAAGAGAATATTTACTGAATCGGGTTTTTAATACAAATAAATAATCTGTAGATGTTCCGCGTTTCTAATGATGGTTTACGGAACAATAAGTTACAAAACATTTGAACAATTTTGTTGAAGTGTGTAATAAGGTCGTTCAGAAAGAGAAACTAGACCTCTAAAGAAGCTATAACATATTTCTACGAAAAATAATGCGACATTACCAAATAAGCAGATCACGTCATTGCCTTGTGCTATGGCCACAATTCAGAGAAAACAGATCGCGACATTACCAAATAAGCAGATCACGTGATTGGCTAGAGCTATTATCAATAGCTGACATTATTGGAGTTTACTTATCACATGATTTCCGAATATAGTAATGCAAACACGCGATACTGGTAAATTCGTACCCGACTTTTAATAAATATCGTTTGAAACATAAATTAGCGTCTTAATAATATATATGAAGTGATAGTTGCGTAATTATACAACACTATTTCTTTTTGGTGTAATTAACTGTCTGTTTATGTCAAGTTGAGATAAACAAAATAGACCGAGGTGTATTCACATCCTGTTCACGTGATATGTGTTATCAGAAAACCCGAAATGAAATTATCTTGTGTTCATTTTGCGGTTTTGTTAAATCTAAGTTGGAATTGCTCCGCATTCCAACTTAAAAACGAGACTGTGCCGAGTTTTTATCTGTTTTAGATGACGAGTTAAATAAATTCTGTATTTTATGAGCCTATTTTATTTTATATTCTGTTTATAATATGACCCGAATTTTAGCGAAAAATCGTCAAAATTCATGAAATTCAACGTTTCAATTTTCCGCTAAACATATAACGCCGTTTCGAAATGGCGTCACAAAACATAGATTATGACGTCATTTTTGTGGTAACAATATAGCGTTGCTATTCGCTCTGGGCTCATTTGCATAGTTATTCCACTAATGTAATAACACCCGTGTAATATTAAAAATATTCAACGGGATTATTTCACCCCGGCGACGTCGGTCATATTATAAATGATGTTATTGTATTATCTCTTTCAAGAAACTGCACTAAAAAGTGTTCAGATTACTGTCGACATTTTCTTAACATAAATTTACTTTTACCAAAGAAGTATTAGAGTAAGTTTGCGTCAGTGTCTGACATTTCCCATAATTTCAAATGTGTGCAAAGCGAACGTTCTAGCCAGACTGAGCATCAGCACAGTCTGGCCATGCGTCTTCGCTATGCGCTCTGTAGCTATGGGCCAACTTATTTCTCGCCCGCTTTCGGGTCGGGTGTAGACTGGTCTCACTGTCGACTATCAGAATAGCCTTTTCTAGGCTATTCTGATAGTCGATATGTGGACCATTCTAGAGCTGGTAGCCCGCTTTCTGAGAGATACTCTGATAATGCGGGCAACAGTACCCGCCCGGGGTGAGAAATAAGTTGGCCCTATAGTGGGTTTCAGCCCTTCTTTAGGCTGTCAGCAAATATACTCATCATTTTAGGCAGATTTTATCCAGCCATGCGTTCAGGATGACAAAGCGGTGCAAACAGTGTTCCAATTATTCCCCGCTTGCACGTAGGTATTCAATATAATTTTAGCTGTCTTACCCAGATTATAAAAAATGAACAGTTCTAGAGAGACCAATACTTAAAGAATTTAAGTCATAAATGCAATATTTTCCCTTCTTATTGCGTTCTGTGCATACAAAATCGGTTTTGTTGGAAAATGAATACATAAATAGGCACATCTCAATTTTTTGGAAAAAAAATCATCATTTTTGTTGTTTTAGGAATAGGAAAGTTCGTATTTTTATGCCCCCGATAGGGAGGCATCATAAATTTGACTTGTCCGTCCGTCCGTCTGTCCGTCCGTCCGTCATTCCGTCCAAAAACTTTAACATTGGCCATAACTTCTAAATCAAAGCGGTGTCGGGGGCATTGTCATCTTACAGTGACAGCTCTTGTTTGTATTATAGTATGAACTAGGTCACGTGAGTGAAAAAAAAAAGATGAAAATTTTGATGTTACACGGGTGTTATCTCATAAGTGAAATAACTATGCAAATGAGATTAGATCGAAAAGCAAATTATTTTGTAACCGCGAAAATGACGTCATATTGTACCAATTGTAACGTCCGTTTCAAACGACGTAATAAGTTACGGGGAAAATTGAAGTGTTGAATTCCAAGAATTTTGACGAGTTTTCACAAAAAATCGGATCAAATTATAAATAGAATATAAAATTTGTGCTCATGAATTATATATGGGTCATTCTACCAATAGCGTATATTTTGAAGTCTGTGTTTTCAATATTTTTATCTATATAAAATAGTCCGGCAAATATTAAGCTGAACCTAGTAATGTAGTATAATGTTTTTTTTCTTGATTGATTCTGGTAGCCAAGACATTGCACATCTGACTGATGACATAGTCACCATTGAGCACTTTGAAAAAACTGAGATGGCAGCCAGGGCTATTGTAGAATATACAAAATGATCATTATTTTGATATATTTGTATTTTTTCAGCTATTCTTGTCAGTAAGATGCTAATTAGTGATCACACAAAAAAATAAACGCCTGAATTTAAGTTTGAATCTAGAACTGTAAACAATATGGCAGCCAAGGGGAATTCTGGATAAGTGAACAATGTAAAAGGCTATGCTGTGATAGAGTTAACCTCAGAATACATTGTAGTTTCAACCATTTTGTTCGAAGGCTGAAACCATTTCCTTTTCATAAAACAGGTAAAGCGATCTCATCATCCGATTTGATCTTTTTCAGAAATTGGACTTGGTAGCCAGGAAAGCAGAAATGCGGATTTCTGCTCAAAATAAAATGTTAATCTGATTTTTTTTCAGACCACTTCAGCAGTTTTCATTGATTGGTTCTTGTAGCCAAGGCATTACATATCAATAATAATACTGTTACACGCTGTAATCATTGATTTTTTTTTTTTTTTTTTTTTTTTTTTTTTTTGAAAAATGAAGATGACAGCCAGGGCTTTCATATAATATACAAGCTTAGCATAAGCATGTTATCTACATATTTCTCAACATACAGTTTCACCTTTTCTTAGTTAAAAAGAACTGGGAAAACAAAATAAACATGCTCAAATTGGAATATAAATCTAGAATTGTAAGCAAAATGGTAGCCAATTGGGATTCTGAAAGTCATGTTAAGATCAACTTGAACCATGGAATAACTTCTTACATTTAGTTCCGACGTAATTTGAACTGGAAATCAATTTTAAAAATAGGCTCATTAAACCTATCCCCAATTTGAATATTTTTTTTAATTTGGAAATGGCAGCCAGGAATAATGAAATAAGTATTTTCAATAAACAACAAATCAACCTTATATCTAATAAGAATTTTACTCGTAAGTTTTTCTTTTAACATGCCCTACCGAAATAGGTGACAAAAAGACTACTTTAAATAAAACTAAAATTGATAATTACTAAAAGGATATCGTACAAGGGCAAGTTAAGTTCTTTATAAAAGTTAAAGGCCATTACCCTAAAAGAACTGATGTACACAAGCGATTGAATAATGAAAATATTTTGTTCTTAAGTGAATTTAATTCTGAGATCAGGCTTATTTGAAACTTAGATTGATGACAGCCTTTATTATGTGAAATTTTGTTGTAAAACCCAAGATAGAAGTCAAAAATGTGCAAAATTGTGTATTTCTCTGAATTAAACAAACTTATAACAAAAAGCATTTTCCTTTTTCATATTCAACTTAGCAGCCGCATATGAAAAAATATACATTTTTGTATAAGTCTGTTTTGGTATAAGATTATTCCCAGTCTTATACATTGTATTTGCTCTAGATTTTGTCGCGTGAAGAACTTCAGTTTTAAAGATGCAGACAATTCGTCGTAACTTTTTAATCATGTTGATTAATGTGCAAGCCAATGTAAGTAGAATGGCATATCTGAACAGAGATTTATTTACCTGGACCATTGCGTAGTATTGCAGACTCAACCGTGGGCGCCATGGCTCAATCTCCGGCCGAGGTAAATATCGTATGAACATGTCTCCACCTCTGCTTTAGACAACACAGTTTAACTGCTAAAAGGGGCAGTAAACCCAACTTAAAAAACTCAATTGATTTTGAAGCTTTCACTTTCTCTAGATTTCTTCGGTCATTAAGCTTTCTGCCAAGCTCAGACAGGGCTCAGGGTTCAGGAGCCGTCCCTTATTAATTATGATCCATTAAAAAATAACACCCTAATTGCAAGATGGCAGCCAGAAGAAAATTTGACTATCTTTTTCTTTTACTCTTTGTATCTTTAAGAGTCACCATTGTCGAAGAGTGATATTAATTTGTTGATTGGACCTCTCTGGGTCAGAATAAGGAAGTTAACATTATGTTTTTTGGAGTATAACTTCATACCAAATTACAAATCGAAGGGAAAAACATGTGGCAATTTAAATTAAAATCAGAACAAAGATAAGGTAAACAATACTATTGTCCTAATTCCAGTGGCTGCCATCTCAAACTAGGAAAAAACATGCATTTATAATGACAGATACAAAACGCTAGATGAAAAGAGAGTGGAAAGAGGATAAAATTTGGTATTAATTAAACAGAATTTAGAAAAAGTGTGTAAACTCCTATAACTTTGTTAAGCGACACGTAAGTGACTGTTACAGAAGTGACGTTTTTTACTTTAAAATGTCATGAGCGACTAGATAATACTTTTTTAGCCAGTAAACATGTAGTTTTTACATCTTTCCACCACTATCTATAGGGTGAAAAGGGATTTTCAGATAGTTTAGATAAATTCTGGAAAAATATAGGTTATGGTAATGACATGAAATAAAAACAAACGACCTATAACTTCCAATCAAATTCTGACTACCATTAGGTTGACAAGAAAGATAACCTTTGACGCATTGTGTGACGTCACATAGAATACCTGTGATATCATTGACAAACATCGAATATTAAATGTGCGTTACGGTGGTGACATCGTTTTCAAGACAAGGTTGTCCTACTGGTTTTCTCGAGTAACGAAAAAACCAAGACGTAAAAAGATATTATCTTATAACTATACAAATTTCCATGTGATAACATCCCGTATGATATTTTTTATGATATCACATAGTTATTTTTTGAACAAAGATTTAATGAGGTTATTTTTAGAAACTTTCATTTCAGTTAGAAACATCGACAAAAACAAGACAAATTGGGGTTATAAAATAAATATAATACATACTTAGTGTATTGTATGAAAAAATATCTAACTCGGTTGTGAGAATTGATTATTGTCTCGGCAGAGCCTCGACAATTATCAATTCTCCCAACCTCGTTAGATATTTTTCTCATACAAAACACTAAATACGTATTATTTATTTATCCCAATATATACAACTCTTCCCATTCTATGTAATGAAAAAATAGATTTGATTTAGATCCAGTATTAGAGACAATTCGAAAATACAAAATGCTAATTGAATAAAGGGACAAGCACATAAGGGATACGTCCTGTTTTGTAATGATCAAAATGAATACTTTTAAACAAACCGGAATACATTTGCACATCAAAACGTTGCATTTATTAGATGTAGTTCATAATTTAATCAAGATAATAGTATTTCATAATAATATTTACTTTATAAATTCATGTTAAAGTCAAGGGACAGAAACTATACGCTAACCCATATACAGAATTTATTGAACTCGTCATCGTAAAGATAGGGGTCCGAAATTACACCCCCCGCCCTACAACCATATAGACGAATAATATAAACTATTATCGGTCTATATGGTGGAAGGAGGGCGGGGGTTATTTCGGACCCCTGTGATCTTAAACAGATAAAAACTCGGCGTTGTCTCGTTTTTATCTGCTTGAATATGACCCGTTTAATAAATTCGGCATTCAAAGATCACTCATTCGATATCCTCTATTTATTAAAGAGTATTATCCATTTTATTGACATTTATGTATGTGTCCCTGGATAACGCATAGGCGAATCTAGGACTTTGAAATTTATACGCAATCTCAGAAGGCGACAACTAAAGAATATATTGGATTAAGGCGATATAAGGACTGTGACAAAAGATGAATACCCTCCGTCCGCTCCCTTTTTATAATTGCGCGTTGGTGATTTATCAAAACATCGTAACTACAGTTTGAATAAGCTGTAGTTTCGATGTTATGATCATTCATCAACGATATTTTTCAACAGAGGATTAATTCTTTTACGCACTTGCGTAAATTGCGTAATGGGAGCTACGCATTTGATAACGTAACATTTATTGTTTTCAAACATTAGTTTTTCTGAAACCGTATTATAATATGTGACCCGTCACGCGTAAAGGAACCATCTGGGAACTTTGTAAAATGAATATTTAAAAAAGAGGTTGGGTCCAGCATAGATCAACAAAGGTCGCATTTCTAAAATAATTTCACTGGATGGTAAATTGAATCATTCTAGATTCAGAAAATAAGCACATAGCGAGAAGTTTTGGGCCTAGCCAGTATGCGCAGTCTGACTAGGTTGGACACTTGACGCAATACACAGATTGTCCTTTTTCGCGTGAAGTGTCATAAATGATTTCCTATTTTCGTAATTATCACTAGTTTTTATGGTTAATTTTTTTTTATCATTTCGATATATTATGACATCAAGTGTCACAATGATTAGTGAAGGATAATATCGTCAATCTCTACAACAACAAAATTTGACGTCATTTAGAGCGGTATCGTCGCCTCTCCAACGTCGCTCATCAATCTTCGTTGTTAGACCACAGATGGCGGAGTTGTCTGGGCAACTATTACTCCACTGCCCCCACGTTCCATATAACCCGGTTCCTCTCCCAACTTGAGTGTTTCCCTCACTTCCAGGAACAACGTGGAAATTTCGGCAACGGAAAAGGACGTAGTTAGCGGCTGTGTCGTCAAAATTATAACGTTCCTGAAATATATTTAGAAACCCTATTCGAAAATGTTAAAATGGATTTAACAATTGCATGTTTTTACAGATGTAAACTAATTTGATTTTTTAACATTTGTGCACAAACGACGGAGTTCTAAGATTGTTATTCTGGTGTGAGTTATCAACTTTTACAGAAAATATTTACGTCGATTTTTTTCCTTCAAGGTTTATCAAAACAAACTTTAAATAAAGTGGACCCGTAATAGTTCCGCAACGTTTCGGAAGTAATGAGCTTTAACAGTGTTAACCGAGGTTTCCTCGTGATTTCATGAGGAAACCTCGGTCAACATTGTAAAAGATCATCTGGTCCGAAATGTTGCGGAACTTTTACGGGTCCACTACCTTAAAACCGTCCGCGACATCGAGTCGGTTATATCAGGATAACCAATGTGAGAAGGCTTACCCCCGGTCGCTCGACTCTCATTTGAAATGCAGTCAGAAAGCGATCCTCGCCGTCGCACGTGTAATTTTGATCCCAGTGTCCCCAATACGCCTGACCAGAAGTGATGAATCCTGCATCATAATAATAGTTTTCTCGTCTTCTACAGTATAACATAATTCCATTAAGCGCTGTGTCGTCACCACCTCTTTGATCCCACTCCAGCTATTTAAAGATTGAGAATAAAAATTAGTAATTTTCATCCAGATTCCTGCATTCTGATTGGCAAACAGTTTGGTTTTATTCCCCAATGAAAAAATCGCAGTGCGCAAGTATTCTTTAAGCTTGTGCACAAAGAAGTCTTGCAAGAAATCGGACTCATTATTTACATATCTTTACATTTTTGTTTTGTGAAATTAGATTATATAAGATAAAGAGAGTATTTGGTGAATTTATGAAGTTATGAAACTAAAAACACCAATGATACGTGTATGAACCCACTTCGCGGATTCATACTTGCATCTGCCGGTAGTTAAGACTCTGATCAGACTATGCGAATGAACCTGGATGAATGCCCTTGGCCTTGGTGTGACCTGCAAAGGTTGTTATAAGCAATACCCATGGGAAATATGGAGCCTAATGGCTAATGTTTAAGTTTATATTTTACACAAATTCAACTGATAAAAAAACTACTATTCCATTAAGCGATCGTATGATAGAAATATAGTATAACCATTCCAAGATTTCAATCAAAACTTACCCCATCCCACTCATTTAATCAAAATCCAAAATCTTTCCAATTTTGTTCACCTTGTCCATTTGATGATGTTCATAATCGGTAGCATAAATAATGATGATTAAGTAAAAATACCCTCATGCTATATCCGACTGCATACGATCCTGAGGGACACCCCTCTACGTCCCGCCATCTCCCCCATGGTCCTCCATTTCCGACCGTCAATGTAGCCACAACATCGCGTCCGGGAAGCACACAGGTTGACGCACCAGAAATGCTCGATTGTAGTAAAAATAATAGTCCATAAAGTAATACCGAAGTCATGGCGTCGGTTATGCAATGTGTGCAATCTACTCCAGTCCTTCGACTAGGGTGACAAAACGGCGCAAACTGTTTCCAAATTATACCTAGCTTTGCGTGTGCATTGTGTGTAAAGCGGGGTGTAACTTGCAAACAGTTTACGTCGTTTTGTCATCCTTATCGCAGAGTAAGTATGAGATTAGTTTGTGGCTGATCATGGAAAAAGGAGGGAAATTGAGAACTCCATAACAAAATAATATTTAGGGGAAAGTAAAGGTCAATTCGAGAATTGTTTTAAGCATGGCAGAAATGTCATTCAAGATTCTGAAATAATGGCTATTAAGGGAAAGGTATAGATTCCAACCAGCCTGGGTAACATGCAAGCAGATCAGAATGGATACTTTTTGCATTTACTATTGAGTCATTTGCCGCTGACGGGTATTATTTAAGTGATAATTCAATTGATAACTAGGTTTACCCTTTTTTGAGATAATGATAGATAATATAAATTGAGGGATGCCGTTGAAAAAAATGATTGACCAATAAAAACATTCATTACTCTCTTCAAAAAAGTTCTAATCAAAAAATGGTGAAGTGAAGGTATCTTCAAAGGCGTAGCTACCATTACGCACATAACGCAAGTGCGTAATAGAATAAAATTCCTCTTTCGAAAAATGTCGTTGATGAATTCATAACAGCCAAATTTCAGCTTATTCAAGCTGTAGTTACGATATTTTGACAATTCACCAACGCTCGATTCATAGGACATTCATGTTTTGTCACAGTCCACATAACGCCTTCGTCCTATATATTCAATGTTGGTCGCCTTCTGAGTGCGTATAAGTTTCAAAATCCTAGTAACGCTTATGTCTTCCACGCCCCTATGAAGTCGGGCCAGTGTAGATTGAGTCAACCAGAAATACTCGGCGTCAAAAGAAAGTTATCACCAACAATAACACCCATTTAACATTTATTTGTATAAAAAAAGATGTTTAATTCATTGACTATGGAGTGATAGGAAAACATAAAGTTTTCAGGTTTTAAGAAACTTACCTAAAATTGAAAAGTCACTAACGTCAATAACGAGTAGGCCAGAGTTCCGTAGAGAACTCTAGTGATTTTGCGCCAAAACTTCTTATCGCAAGCTGTATACTTTATTAGAGATTCGTTCGTAAGAGCATTGATGAGCTGCTGCCGGTTTCCGCTATGACGTCAATCGTCAAATACCGTACGTTCTGACTGGCTCACACATGCTTTGTAGGATTGCAATCGGAAGAGAATGCAATAAAAGGAAACGGATCAACATAATTGACTCTAAGAAAAGCCAAATCAACATTGCAAAATGCGGCCAAGCGTTGATCTGTTGAAAAACGTCGGTGTTAACTTGTTTCATTGAGAACGGACAAACAAATAGTCTCAAGGTGTTCTCAACATAACGTTTCGTTGTAAAATTCCATCGGCCATTCGAGATGTTTGTTTTATGTTGCTTTGAAATGCCGTTATACTCCCACAACGCAACGCATAGCCTGTCCACCACAACATAACGCATGACGTTGCATTGACACCGTCGACCATATCGAGATAGAGTCTGAATTCTTCTTCGGAAAGAACACTTTGTCAACGTCGATCAACCCATCTCTGATACAAAGTACACGAATTAACATGATCTTGTTGACGGTCTGGCGTTGAAACGTTCTCCCGGAAAGCTATATCAGCGCTTTATACGACCTGTTTAAACAAGGGTGTACAGTAGATGCGCAAATCCATCCCATTTTAGAGCCTTATGTGTCCCGTGCCGTCGTCGAAGTCGCACGGAACCTATTGCATTATTGCCATTGGATGATTAGACCATCAAATCGTTTTGAGGTCACCTTTTGGCGACCTTGGCGAGGCCTATCATCTACAAATCAAGTTTTTTTTACGGCTACGGGTTTCATTATTTCTTGTTGAGGGCAACCTATTCGGCCTAAAGTTCGAAGAACACACAATCCCGCCTCGACCATACTGAAAACCAATGTTGTTGTTCGTAAGCGAAACATCTAATTTTCTGAAAAAAAAACTGTCAAGACTTTAAGTGTTCTTTACGGCATGATGACTGGCTAGAATAATCTATAAAACAATTTGTGAAACATTTTGCATACACGTTTACAATATTAGGTTTACCCAATTTGCACGTGACGTATTGTGACAACAATGAAAACAATTTATCAACACAATAGTTAATTTTTGCGTACAAAACATCGTGAACATAGTATTTTACACAGGACAATGCTATTTGAGAGATCCAATGGTGTTTTTGGTGGTAACTTTTTAATGACGCTAAGTATATGATAAGAGACAAATTGCGAACGTGTTCATACAAAATCACACGGTGCAAAATTAACCACATTACGAGTTGGACAACTGTTTGAGCTTACATTGCACAGCTTGTTTCATGATTACATTGATCGTTTTTAGATTGATTTCTGAGTTAAGTTAAGGCCATTTAAGTTAAGTTAAGTTTTTAGCCAATTCTATTGGTATCATTGCACGTCTATTGTAAGTATCTATGTTTTTACCAAACAAGTTGACTTAAGTCGAAACTTTTCACACTCGGCTTTGTGTGTGTGTGTGTGAAGCTAATATATTTTAATACCATGCCAAAAATATTATTTTGGAAACAAAATGATTTTAAAATAATGATTTTGTCTATTTAGTTAATGATAATATTTTCGCCTTTCCTGCTCTTAAACACGAGGGGTGGTGATGGCTGTTTAGTTGTAAATGAATGTAAACAAATACTAAAAACACGTGGTTTTACACTAAACATTTGACTGAAGAAATGTCCATTATTCCATATTTGGAAAAGTTAATTAGCATATCTACGGCAAGGACATCTTTAACTTAAATATCCCATGAATTGTACTGTTATTACTCGTCTGCTTATCTAGTTTTCCTCGTGAAAGTCCAGACGACTTCGTAAAAAAATCCTTTTTGATTGGTCTAAATAAGGGAATATGGGGTTCATCTCAGAATGGATAAAAACTATCATCAATTATCTGGTCAATCACTTTTTTAACAAATATAGAATACAATAAGATTTGATATCATAAGGGAGTAAAAAAACACTGCAAAACTAATTTAACAAAAATACTAGATTTTATACTAAAACCAGATTTTATACTAAATGTATTTTCCAAAATTCATACACTTTTGACTCTGTCCCTATGCAAATCAGAGCTATTTTTGGAAAGACAATTCGCTGTTACGTTTATTACAGACACGATTAGGTATGGAAGGCAGAATGTTAACATGCAGACGGACGCACAAAATCACAATTTCACCTTCAAAAATTCTAAAAAACAAAATCTTCATGGTATAAGCTGGAAAATATGATATGACAACAAAAAAATACGCTTGGTTAATTTGATTCTGAGATTTTTGGCAAAATGTTGGTTCATATAGAAGCCAAACGGACTATACGGGATGTCCAAATTGTCCTTCTTTGAGAGACATTTCACAGTAGATCGCACAACAGCTTGCACGCAAAGGCTGTTTCAAATCAATGTTACAGACAATAATCAAAAGTCACTACAGCCCTTTTTCAACGAGTTGAGCAGTACACTTGGATTATCCATTTTGATAATCTTTAACTTTCTTAATAAAAGATTTTGTTTTCATTCTTTTCAAAATTCTTCACGGGCCCTTTTACACACTAAAATATATTAGCTTCTGACATCAAATTAGTATTTGTTTAATTGATTACACATTTCGTGGTTTTTTGTGGTATGCTTGTGTGTGTGATATGTATTTGAAGGTATGTATGAGTGTGTGCTGTTTATATGTTTGTTTTGTTGATCTTGAATGAAAATATGTTTTCCAATTTGTTGTAACGAGAACGTGTTTGCAGTTAAAGTTACTGAAATGAAATAAAATGTCTATGTCGGAAACCTTTACACTGAAATTGACAATCATTCCGATCAAAACCATTCTAAATCACTTCCTCGGTGCTCCATTCGAGGTAGTCAAAACACTCTCTCTAATCACTTAAAGAGTTCCGAAATCGTTTTAAACGATGATCGCCATTCAAAACGATGATCATTTCATTCATGTCGACTTAATTATTGCAGGATTTATTGGCTGTTGTGCATTCTAAAGCGTTTAATTGGTCCGTAATAACATATCGTTAATTTCGCATAATTGCGAAACAGATTTATGTTTTGCAACCAACCGATGTCTCATTCGTTCTTTTTTATGTTAACTAATATATAAATATATATATATATATATAATAAATATAAATATAAAATATATATAATAATGATAATAACTATATTTACAGAAGATTACATGTGAAGATACATATACAAGAGAGAGAGAGAGTGAGAGTCTAGACTATTCATTTTTGAACTCGAAGAAAAAATAGTCAGAAAGGTTATTCAATTTCATCATGCAAAACCAGTATTTGACCAAACAAACAGCTGTATTGCTATAATTTTACTATGAAACGTAATCCGTTATCGAAATTTTACGAAATGGATACCCCCAATCCCCCCCCCCCCCCCCATTTTAAGGACTAGTGTTTCTCTTACTAATGGCGCGCGTCAGTAATTCAGTAATATGCTGGTAGCCCGCTGTCTGAGAGTATCGATAGCTCTAGGGGCAGTTCCCAGTCTTACATCAGTCAGAGACAAAACGCAAAATCTTCAACCAAAACGCTGTAATAACAAGGTTGTTTATGTATGTGGGTATTTTGTACAAAAATTTAATTGTCCAGACAATGTCGCAGTTTAAATTCTGTTCCTCCTACCAATTGGGGATAATGGAAAAAGGAGAAGGCTGGGTAAGCATGTATGCAAGCAATAGTTATGGTTAGAGAAATAACCGATATCCATGTTTAGGTGCTCCAGGCCACATGCGATTGTTTCGTAATCTAATCTTCGTCCTAAAGATCATTTTACAAGATCGTCTTTATATATAAACATATATTACAAAATTCGATAAATGAAACAATCGCTTGTGCCTCAGCTAACGCGATTTTACAGGAAAATTATTTAACAATGTTATTTTGGATTTTCGCGAGGAAAACTAGACAAGCAGGCAAGTAATAACAGTAAACATCACGTGATATTTAAGTTAAAGATGACATAACCACCGGCATGCTAATTAGCATTTCCAAATAAGGAATAATGGACATTTATTCTGTCAAATGTTTAGTATAAAACCACGTGTTTTTACTATTTTTTTACATTTTCTTACTACTTAACAGCCTTCATCACCCCTCGTGTTTAAGAGCGGAAAATGCGAAAATTTAACATCAACTAGATAGACAAAATCATTATTTTGAACTCATTTTAAACGTAAAAAAAATTGGAATGGTATTTAGCTTAAACTAAGATTATACCACAGACAAACCCTTCATTCAATCCTTCATTGCAAATATTTTTTGAATCAATCGGTCGATTTTTACGAAATTAGACGCTCATTTTTTCATTTCATTTTTTTTTTGGTGAATTAACAGAAATTTTTTGTCCAGGGACCTTTGCTGATTTTTTGTTCTTTTGTACCGAAAAGATTGTGGTTTACATTTATCAACTAAAATAATATATCTTCGGGTAAGATTATTCATTAAATTTGATTTTGTTAAATTGTCGCATCGTTTTTTCGTCGAATTCGGCGTCGCACAAAACTCATCGTTGCTTATTTGACGCAAATCTTCACGCAATAACGTATTCTAAAATATTTGAAATTCAGGTTTATTGTAAAATATAGGCTCAGAGTATATAGTATCAAATCTGAATGTGATTTTAAGAATACTCTATTTTACATCCGTTTAAAAAGACAGCAGTTGTGAACATTTGAAGCGACGTTGAAAAATTCTTTGATTTGCGATAACTTCGCGGAATTTAATTTTACAAAAAAAAAAAAAAAAAAAAAAAAAAAAAATCAAACCCGAAGATACATGTTTTTTTATCTAAAAAGTCTTCAATGGAATGGTTTGGCATGAACATATCTAAAATTCAGCATAGGTCACCGGACATACCTCTTGACTCGTGAATATGTCAAAAACCACAGGAGGTATCTCTTTACGAAGCAAATAGCGTTTTCGGGAAAAAATCGGTTAATTATTTCCGAAAAAATGGACTGTTACTTGAATTTGGTTGATTGAATTGAAATCGCACGTTGTGTTAGAGAAGACAAAACCCATGAAATTCTTAAATTACAATTACTATAAACAAAACAATCAACAGTCATCGAATAATTTGCATTTTGTTTAGAAAATCATTTGTTTTATCAGTGTCAAAAACCTTATTTTGAAAAGTATTTTATGAGATGACTGTTAAAGTCCGACATTTTTTCGCAACAGATGATTTTATTATAATGTTTTTGAGGACGGGCACCTAAAACTTCATAACTACGGCTAAGCTGTAGTAACGACGTTGATGTCACCCTCCGAAGAAAATAATTTGAATATTTGAGGCGTGCTTCATGGCGAGAAACAAAAGGGTGAGGCCAGCAATCCGTCAATTTGATGATGGACACGTCCGTGTTGAAAACAATTCAAAATTTGAAAACAATATAATTCATGACATTCAATTTCTTTTCTTTAATACTTTTCGGTGGTTTATCGAGAAATAACGGCAGATTATCATTTGATAATCTCACCGCAAGAGCAGTGAAATTATCAAAAACTTATAACCTGCTTTTGTGCATTTAATCCTTTCTGACGTCATCTATGCGGGGCGAAAAAAGTGACGTCACAATGAACGTTGCATAGCAATCACGTGCAAAATGACGCGCTTTACGAGAAATGTCCTAGAAATTTCATATTTTGTCTCATTTTTGCAATAATAAATAAATAGAATAATCGTTTGTTTTTCGAGTAAGATGGATTAATATTTCATTTCGTGAACAACAAAAGCTATATTTTCACTCGTGGCTCCACCACTCGTGAAAATATAGCTTTTGTTGTTCACTCAATTAAATTTTAATCGATCTTACACTTAAACAAACGATTATCCTCTACATCTTATCTTTTACCTGTAATCTTGTTTAACTAATTGATTGTTTGATTACATGGTATTAAAAATGTACGAGGGGTAATAGGCTCCAAAAATCAAGTTTTAACTACAATTACTGATTTTATCTTCAATAGAAATATGATGATTCAATGATCATTGCGATAAGTAGAATTAGAAAGTTACTTTTGAAAAGAAAAAAAACACTCATTCTTTCCGACTATTTGTCTCTCACCAATGTGTTGATGATCGTAGACCTATGTGAGATAGTAGCTGGAGACTAGGAAAGGATGTGATGGTTGTACTGGTGAGAAAAATACCAGGAATCCATTGTTAGGTGCTCCAGCCACCGCGATGTAGCTGAAAAAAATGTTGAAAGCAACATAAACTCCATTCAATCAATCAATCCGCCTTTTTCATTTATTATTCACTGGATGCATGTACTTATTCTGTCTTCCACCCCTATGAAGTCGGGCCAGTGTAGGTTGAGTCACCAAGGAATTGTTTAAGAAGATACAAATTGCGAACGTGTTCATACAAAAACACACTGTGCAAAATAATCACATTTAGTGTTTGACAGCTGTTTGAGCTTACATTGCACAGCTGGTTTCATGATGACATTAATCGTTTAATATTAATTTCTGAATTAGACTAAGGTTTACGATCGAATTTTTCACTGGCATTGAAACTGCCCGTCTATGTGTCTATGTAACAACTTCAGTGTTCTAGCTACACCAGTCATAAATATCAATTTATTTTTGACAGAAAAGGGGTTTAAGGGGTACAATCGAAATATGCCTGAGAAAAATCATTTAAATAACTAAATGATTCAAATTAAACTTTTAGAAAAATACATTCTTGGAGTAGATTAATGCGTTTTAATCGAGTCAGGGGTTAAATGTGAAAATAACACATTATCAATATCGGGTGTGTCCACTGGTGGCTCGAATCACAGGTTACCAACTTTGTCTCATGCATGGACAAATATGGAGTTGTTGAAATATGCACGTAAATATCGAGGCTTTTTTATAGAGCTGTTTCCGATGATAAAAGATGCAGTATTGTTTGTTTTTATTGACCTGACAATGACCTCCGTTCTGACGATGAACGAAAATATGATATATGTCCACTCTGTTTTACAAGTACTTTCGATTTGCTTTTGTTTTACTGTATCAGATGTAATTAATAGATTGCATTTGAAAAAAAAAATGTGCCAGTAGTTGTTAATCAACAAATTTGTTCATATATAAGGACAAATTAACTTTACCTTACAAAACACCAACTCAAATATGGTCCTTACCGGAGAAGGACGTACTAGTATACTAATCTGTTTAAACAAAGACATTTTATTATTGAAACGATACAAGGCGTGACATGGCATTCTGTTTGCTTTGTTTGTTGGAATTGGTTTTTGTAACATTGAGTACTCGTAGTACTTTGATACTAGACTCTTGATACTTTGATTTTGGTAAGGGTTGTTTCCCTTTTTGATATGTTCCATGGCTGTGAGAGAAATCCAAATAAATAAAGTCTTATCAAATCCCTACCATCCTCTATTTCTCACTGAACCCACAACATTACATGGTGACAGAAGTGGCTGATTATGGAATTGGTAGGCATACCTCACCCCAGGATGGACTGGGAGTCATCCAATCCGACAGATTCATGGGACAAATTCCAAGCTCATGTTGAGCTCATATTCAAAGGCCCACTCAAAGAGAAATCCGAGGAGGAACAGGTCGCATATCTCCTTCTATGGGTAGGGGACAAGGGGCGTGAGATTCATCGTACATGGACCATGGCAGATGAAGATAAGAAAAAAATTGACCCCCATTATAAACGATTTAGAGAGCACATTCGCCCAAAACTTAACCCTATCTTTGCTAGATTTAAATTCAACAATGAGGTTCAGGGTACAGATTCTATAGAGATGTACCTAACCAGACTTCGATTAAGTGCCAAAGACTGTGAATATGGCAACTCAACAGACGAATTGATCAGGGACCGTATAGTCTTTGGCACGAATTCCCACAAAATACGCGAGAAACTAATCAATATTGGGAAAGAACTAACTCTAGACAAAGCAATACAAATTGCACAGAGCCACGAATACTCACAGGAGCAATTAAAAAGCATGTCGTCTGATGTCGATGTAGTCCATCACAACGCCAAAAGAAACAAACGCGCAAACAACTCAAAGGTGGGAGAGTCAAGGTACAACACCCCCAGACAGGGTCGGCGTAGACAAGTAACCTGCACAAACTGCGGAAGAGTACACAACAAAAAAGGGTTTTGCCCGGCCAGAGGGCAAGTGTGTAATAAGTGTAACAAGTTGAACCACTTCGCAATCGTATGTCGATCAGGTGATGACAATATGAATGCACATGCAGTAGACCATGATGCATCTGACCAATCAAGCGAGTCTGATTATTTTGTTGACGCTATAAATAATGGTTCTGTTTCAACAAATGTAAGATCCGATCAGGCATTTATCACTATTAACATCGGGCCACTTGGTAAAGAGGTTAAATTTAAGATAGACACAGGTTCCCAGGTCAACATTATTCCTTCAAAAATATACAATGGATTGGGAATTAAAGGGCCACTTGTGCAGACGCAAAGTCAACTCTCCGCTTACAGTGGAGACAACCTTAAGGTGTTGGGCACGGTTCTCCTTGACTGTACTCATAAAGAGTCAACACTCAAACCCCTCTTTTTTGTTGTAGATACTGATACCCCCCCTCTACTAGGTTTAAAGTCATCTATAGAGTTAAATGCTATCAAATTGGTCTATAACTTACAAGCTTCCCACATTTCAAACCCACCTTTAAATAGCTTGAATGACGTCTTGAAGGAATTCAAGGATGTCTTTACAGGTATTGGTCTTTTGCAGGGGGAATGCACTATTCACCTTAACCCAAATGCTGTCCCGGTTGTCCACCCTCCGCGAAAGGTACCGGTTGCTCTTAGGGAACCCTTGAAGGCAGAGTTAGACCGTATGGAAAAAAATGAGATTATTGCTAGGGTCACGGAACCCACTGACTGGGTTAACTCCCTTGTAGTTACTGAAAAACCCAAAACAGGTAAAATTAGAGTTTGCCTAGGCCCCCAAGCCCTAAACAAGGCAATACGCCGCCCTCACTACCCAATGCGAACATTGGATGATATCCTACCGCAACTGCATGGGGCTAATTTTTTTAGCAAATTAGATGCACGAAGTGGATATTGGAGTTTAAAGCTATCCGAATCCTCTTCTTATTTGACCACTTTTAATACCCCCTATGGCCGTTATAGATATTGTAGGGTGCCGTTTGGCTTAGTTTGTAGCCAAGACGAATTTCAGCGTAAGATTGATGAGTCATTTGAAGGGCTGGAAGGTGTCGCATGTATCGTTGATGATATTTTAGTATATGGGTCAACCAATGAAGAACATGACACTTGCTTGCGAAATGTACTATTAAGAGCTAGGTTAAAGGGCGTAAGGTTTAACCCCGAAAAAGCTGAAATCAGCACTACAGAAGTCCCATATTTTGGGCATGTTCTTGGATCTGATGGTCTTAAACCAGACCCTGAGAAGGTCAAGGCCATTGTTAACATGGATCCCCCCAAAAGTCGAAATGAGCTTGAAACACTCATGGGAATGATAACGTATCTTACGCGATTTGCCCCAAATTTAGCAGAGATTACAGCACCGATGAGATTGCTATTGAAAGGAAAGTCCGAATTTGTTTGGGATAGTCCCCAAGTAGAGTCATTCAACAAGGTTAAACAGGTTATGACCCAAACCCCAGTTCTCGCATACTTTGATCAGAATAAGCCATTGACACTGCAGGTTGATGCTTCAAAATTTGGCTTGGGCGCAACTATTCTTCAAGATGGGAAGCCCATAGCCTTCGCCTCTAAATCATTGACTGAATCGGAGGTCAATTACGCACAGATTGAAAAAGAGACTTATGCAATCTTATTTGGATGCAAAAAATTCCACCATTTTATATATGGCAGACCAGTTACGGTCCAATCTGACCATAAGCCCATTGAATCAATTTGGAATAAGCCATTACATTCTGCTCCACCGCGTATTCAGCGCATGCTCCTGCAACTACAAAAATATGATTTGCAAATACAATTTGTAAAGGGAACTTCAATTCCGATAGTTGATACTCTTAGTAGGAAATACCTTTCTGACACATTCCCTGAATTAAGTGAAGGGATCGATTTACACGTCCATAGTGTCTACACTAATTTACCATACAGTGACAAAAAAAAACCGTGATTTGGTTTCTGCGACCAAATATGATAATCAGTTACAGCAACTGAAAGCAACAATTCTAAATGGTTGGCCCGAAAGTCGCTCAGAATGCTCCCCATTGGTTACGGAATACTGGAATCATAGGGATGAGTTGTCCTTCATAAATGATTTAGTATTCAAGGGAGAGAAAATTGTAATTCCTAGATCTATGCGCCAAACAATGTTAGAATCCATACATTCAGGTCACATGGGTGCCGACAAGTCTCTAAAAAGAGCTAGAGACATAATGTTTTGGCCCAAAATGTCGGCAGAAATAACTGAGTATTTATTGTCTTGTGAAACATGCATCGCGTTTCGAAATGAAAACCCAAAAGAGCCTCTACAGTCCCACCCAATCCCAGATCGTCCTTGGCAAAATATTGCCTGTGATTTATTCGCTTGGGATAATAAGGATTATCTAGTGACAGTATGCTATTATAGTAGGTACTTTGAGGTTGACTTATTGCAAAGCACCTCAAGTGATTCGATTGTTCGAAAACTTAAGAAGATATTTTCTAGCCATGGTATTCCAGAGAAACTTGTCTCTGATAATGGTCCTCAATTTTCTGCCCAGCAATTCCAGACTTTTGCAAGAGACTGGAATTTTACTCATTCAACATCTTCCCCGCACTATCCACAATCAAATGGTCTTGCGGAAAAATATGTCCAGATTATCAAGAATTTATTTGATAAAGCAAAGGTTGACAAAAAAGATCCGTATATCAGTATTCTGGAATATCGCAACTGCCCCCTTGAATGCGGTTACTCGCCTGCCCAACTGTTAAACAGCCGAAGGTATCGATCTATCTTGCCCTCTGTCAATGATCAACTGTTACCTAAGGTTGTGGATAGGTCAAAGGTTAAGGCCAAACTTGAGCAACGTCATGACCGCCAAAAGCAGTATTACGACAATGGTTCTAAGGTGCTAAGGCCATTGGAAATAGGGGAACCAGTTAGGATAAAGCATAATAGCAGAGATTGGAAACCAGCAGTGGTCACAGATAAGCACTCTGACAGGTCTTACATTGTTGAAACAGAGGCAGGCAACTGTTATAGGAGAAACAGAAGATTCTTGCAGAAAACTGGTGAAAATCCGAAGTTTGATTCTTCACAGGATTTACACCCATTTTATGCAGATTCGTCGGAAGACCAGTTGTCACCTGCACATTATGATCATGATCAAGCATCAAAACGAGGCAATGATGATGCTAATAAGCAAATGTCTAGTCAAAAGTCGATGTCTAGTCCAAAATCTAGTCAACCTTACATTACTAAAGCTGGTCGTACAGTGAAACCTAAGGTCATCGTTTCAATGTGAAGTGTGGCAGTACTGTACCAACAACAAAGGGTAGTGACTTGTGATTTGTGATTCCTTGTCAACATTTTAATTTTTATGAGTTCATAATACAAGCTCAATATGTCCAGGAACGACATTTTGCTATCTTTAAGACAGTTAATTTCTATTAGTGCCACAGCACAAACTTGAGAGTTAGATTTTAAAGCATTATGAAGTACTCATCTTCACTAGTGTTCAGTTGTAATGAAAACACTTTTATTGTGAATAGCAAGGCAGTTTGAATTCATCATCAGATGTCTAATGTTCTGTTGTCATGTTCCAAAATTTGTTTTCAATGTTGGCTCATTTAATTCAAAAGAAAAGGGATGTAACATTGAGTACTCGTAGTACTTTGATACTAGACTCTTGATACTTTGATTTTGGTAAGGGTTGTTTCCCTTTTTGATATGTTCCATGGCTGTGAGAGAAATCCAAATAAATAAAGTCTTATCAAATCCCTACCATCCTCTATTTCTCACTGAACCCACAACATTACAGTTTAACGTCGCTTTCAACAATTTCGCAGTTATATCGCGGCGGCCTGAGCACCTAACAATGGATTCCTGGTATTTCTTTCACCTGTACTACTATTTCACCCTTTCCTAGCCTCCGACTGCTCACATAGGTTTACGATTATATCAACCCATTGGTGAGAGACAAACGTCGGAAAGGATATTTGCCGCCACCGGGGATCGAACCCACGACTTCCAGATTCGAAGCCTTATGCCTAACCAACTGTGCTATGTTGGCGGCTGATTCTGTTTGCATGTGGTTAAACCCCAATTTCAACCTTATCGCAATTATATCTCAATGACTGGTGTACCTACCCATGGTTGTGTCGCTTACTAAACATTTATGAACTTGTTTGCTTCTGTATGTAGCTAGAAACTTTTTATAGTTTAATGAATAAAATATCTATGTCTATGTGTAAACAGATTAGGATACCATAGGTAGATTTTGTGAGGTGAGCCGTGAACACTACTGTTATCCGTTAGATTTCCGTGCTATAATTTCTAAATAGAAATAACAGGTTTAGATAATTCAATAAAAAAGTAAGAATTTATCTTTCAAAGGAAAGTTATTGTTAGTCTTTAATCGCAAGGTTTACTCACTACATGAACTTTCATTATTAAAGTGAAGGGATCAGGTTAATGTCCTATCATATGATGTTAAATATACCTGATATACCCATGGTCATGGACTCATCGCCTACGTTAGAGCATAGTCTTGAAAAAAAAGCGTATAGTAGGCCCTTCTCTGACAATGGCCATATTTGAGTTGGTGTTATATACGAACAAATTCGTTGATTAACAATGAGTGGCACATTTTATCAAATTTAATATACAATTTTTTAATGACATCTGATACCGCAAATCGTTTGTTCTTGCGAAAGTTCTTGTAATACAGAATGGACACATATCGTACGTTCGTTCATCTACAGAACGGAGGTGATTGTCAGGTCAATAAAAACAAACACTACTGCATCTTTTATCATCGGTATTAGGTCTTTAAAAAGCCTCGGTATTTACGTGCATATTCAACAACACCATATTTGGAAAGAGGGGGCGTTCACTTGAAATAAATTCAACCGGCTTATTCCGTGTAAATCGTGCGAAATGCAGTCAATAATATTAAGCACGGGAAAAAGACTAAGTCAGTAAAACGCTAATAATTGAAAATTAAACGATTTAAACAGCCTCAGTCGATCGCTACGCTCCCTCCGTTCGGCTGTTTAAATCGTTTAATTTTCAATTATTAGCGTTTAACTATTACTTACTCTTTGCATGATAAGTCGTATTTACCCAAGTAAGCACATTACTTGCACATCACGACATCAACCGTGGACATGATTACTTCATGTTTTGACAAGTCAACATATTGTTTTGACAGAACCACATTACCTTTTAACATAATAAAACCATGTTTGTATATAGTATTGTGTTATTTGGACATAACAATTCTTCCTTTTCACATATAAAAGTAGTGTATTGGCAGGCCAACACATTATTTAGACGTTTTTACAATACGTTTTCAAAAAATAATGTAATTCTAAGACAAGTCAACAACATGCTTTGACTTAACGACACCACCTTTTGACACAATCAGATAATGTTAAGACAGGTCAGCACAAAATGTGGCCATAGTCAACGTACCTTTTAGGATGATAAGTTTTCGTAAAGACAAGTCAATACTTATTTTTCATATAATCAGACTTCCTTTTGACAGTATATGATATAGTTCGGACAAATCAACACTACATTTGGGCATAATTACACTTGATTTAGACATTGGTCAAAACGAAGCGTTAACTGGTCAATGCTAAGAACATGATAATCATACTTTTTTACAAAGCATGACTTCATTTATCAAAATAACCACCACGTTTGAACATAATAACACAACTCCTTTAGACATGATAAGTCCATGTTCTGAAAAGTCAACATATTGTTTTGACAGAACCGCATTATCTTCTAACATAATAAGACCATGTTTCAATATAGCATTGTGTTATTTGGACATAACAATGCTTCCTTTTGACATGCTAAAGTAATGCATTGACCAGTCAACGCTACGTTTTGATCTTATCACACCACAATTCGACATGATAACATACTGTTAATATAAGTCAATACAATATTTGGGCATGACGACATTTCTTGTGAACATATAAAGGTAATACATAGACAAATAAGCGCAATATTTGAACAAAATCAATCTAACTCTTTGCATTAAAACTCGTTTTTCCCAAATTAACACATTTCTGGAACATCATGACATTACCGTTTGACATAAAATACCCATGTTCTGACAAATCAACATATTGTTTTGACAGAACCACATTATATTCTAACATAATAAGACTATGTTTGAATAAAACATTGCGTTAATTGGACAATACAATGCTTCCTTTTGACACACTAAAGTAATGCATTGACCAGTCAACGCTTCATTTTGACAAAAACACACTACAATTCGACATGATAACATACTGTATAGACAAGTCAAAACGATATTTGGGCATGACTACACTTCCTTCGAACAAAATAAAAGGATAAAAATCAATCTTAACTTCGCTTGATAACTCGGTTTAACACAAGAGAACACATTTTTCGAACACAATGACACTACCTTTACCTTTAGCATGATAAGCCCATGTTCTGACAAGTCAACATATTGTTTTGACAGAACAGCATTACCTTTTAATATAATAAGAACATTTTTGAAAATAGCCCTGTGTTACTATAGACATTACAATGCTTCCTTTTGACATACTAAAGTAATGCATTGACAAGTCTACGATATGTTTTGACTAAATCTCACTATAATTCGACATGATAATATACTGTATTGACAAGTCAAAACGACATTTGGGCATGGCCACACTTCCTTTTAACAAAATAAGATACAACGTAGAGAAATTAACGCAATATTTTAACAAAATCAATCTTACTTTTTGCATGATAACTCGGTTTTACACAAGAGAACACATTTCTTGAACATCATGACGCTACCTTTGGACATAATAAGCCCTTATTCTGACAAGACAACATATTGGTTTTGACAGAACCACATTACCTTCTAACATAAAAAGAATATGTTTAAATATATCAACGTGTAATTGGGGCTTAACAATATTTCCTATTGATATAATAAGGCAATGCATTGACCAGTCAACGCTACGTTTAGACTTAATCACACTATAATTCGACATGATAACATACTCTATAGACAAGTCAACACGATGTTTTGCCATGGCTACACTTCCTTGGAACAAAATAAGTTAATGCATAGAAAAACCAATACAATATTTGAACAAAACCAAGCTTACTCTTCGCATGATTACCCGATTTTACCCAAAATAACCCATTTCTTTAACATAATGACACTACCTTTGGACATAATAAGCCCATGTTCTGCCAAGTCAACATATTGTTTTGACAGAACCACATTTCCTTCTTATATAATAAGACTATGTTTGAATATTACATTGCGTTATTTGGACAAAACAATGCTTTCTTTTGACATATTAAAGTAATGCATTGACCAGTCAGCGCTACGTTTTGACAAAATCACACTACAATTGGACATGATAACATACTGCATAGACAAGTCAAAACGATATTTGGGCATGACTACACTTCCTTCAAACAAAATAAGATAAAACGTTGTCAAATTAACGCAATATTTGAACAAAATCAAACTTGTAAACTCTTCGCATGATAACTCGATTTTACACAAGAGAACACATTTTTCGAACATAATGACACTACCTTTAGACATAATAAGCCCATGTTCTTACAATTCAACATATTGTCTTGATAGAACAACATTACCTTCTATCATAATAAGAACATTTTTGAATATAGCGCTGTGTTACTATCTACAGACATTACAATGCTTCCTTTTGACATACTAAAGTAATGCATTAACCAGTCACCATATGTAGATGGTGCTAAGGCAAGAAATCACATTATTTAGATGTTATTACTCTACGTTTTCAAATAATAATGTAATTCTAAGACAAGTCAACAACATGCTTTGACTTAACGACACCACCTTTTGACACAATCAGATAATGTTAAGACAGGTCAGCACAAAATGTGGCCATAGTCAACGTACCTTTTGGTATGATAAGTTAACGTTTAGACAAGTCAATACTCATTTTGCATATAACCAGACTTCCTTTTGACATTAAATTATACAGGTCGGACAAATCAACACTACATTTGAGCATAATTACCCTTGATTCAGACATTTTAATATAGATAATGGGCATATTAACACTACTTTTCAAAACATATGACAGCTGTGGCGTTCCATAGATTCCTGTACACTTTTCCAACAAGTTCCCCTCTCACGTTTTTAATCGGATTTAGATCCGGCGATTTAGATTACCACTGGATGACTGCCACCCTATAATTGCGGAGCAAGCCATCGTCGTGCGGGCTGTGTGGGCTATAGCACCGTCCTGCATCAGCTGAATACCACGATTTTGCTGAAAAGCGGGAATAACTTCAGGCCGAATAATTTCCTCAATTATCGGGTGGCTGTTTAGTTACCGTTGACAATGACCGGGCGTGGGTTTTTTTATGCAGAAAGATACCGGCCAACAGCATGATAGACCCTCAACCAAAGTGTTCTGTTTCTAGGATACAAAGAGTCGGCGTATCTTTCACCGCAACGTCTGTAAACCCGGATTCTGCAATCATTATTGTACAGTTTGAATCTTTTCTCGTCCGTAAATAAGACTCGCGCCCATTCCGCTCTTGTCCACCTGACATGACGATGAGCCCACTGGAGTTTAGCAATGCGATATCGTAGAGTGAGCAGCAATCCCCGGTACGGTATTCTTGATCGCAGACCCCCAGCACCAGCTTCTCTTATACGCTTTCTGACAGTTTCAGAACCGATTGGTCTACCATGGCTCCCAATTGTTAAACGGGCTGTCTCTGCTACAGTTAGACTCCTGTTCCTTCAATGACTGAGTATCACGAACCGGTCCTGTCTACGTGTTGTCACTCTACCTCGCGAATTTCTTGGTCGGTCTCCGACACTTCCGGTCTGTCTAAACTTGGCAATCAAGCTGGTGATTGTTCTTTTCTGAAACCTTGGGATAAAGTATGTACATGCATTTATTAAAAACAAACAGGATGATGAATGTGAAAATAGGCTTATAGGTGCGTCTTTCTTGTCTGTAAGATGATATTTTTCTCATCTGTGAATATGATCAACCACCCTGAACAAGATCAACGGCTCTACCCCTTTCTTCGATAGACGAACGACCCATGATTTATGTTTTGAATGACAATCAACGCACCAAACATTACACATTCTACTTTGCTAGTGTAAAAACAATCAAGACTGCGCGAGAGTAATTGCTGTTTTCCTGCACCACTGTAAAAACAAATATTTGAAAAAAATTCAAGAAAATCTGATATTTTTTAAGGTTAATACAACTTGTTTTAACCCTTTGCTGTTTAATCCCTGCTTTTTTCGTGCCTGTGATTTTATAATTGAGAAAACATTGTGAAAAAAGAAGAAATTGCTTCTGACAAGCAATTTCTTCTTTTTCCACACTATTTTCTAACCTACTGAATAGTTATTTTTCAAATTAAATCCACTTTTAATTTTCGTCTGCAAAACCTTTGAATTTGGACAGGTCCAACATTTTGTAAAACAGGAAAGGGTTAAAACGGTGTAGTTAGGACATTGGCCAAGTGTATTTATCGCACCGGCTGTCTAGAGTCGAAACTCTTCACCCTCGGCTTATAGTTTTTTTTTCTGAATATTGAATGATCAAACATACATTTGAGCTTAACATTTTTTCGAAACCTGCTGTTGATTTGTATAAGAACATTTCCTTTCAAATATGTGACCCGTCACACGAAAAGGGACCATGTAGGTAGTGCGTAAAGTGTCGACCCTAGTCAGACTTCGCGGACTGCGCAGACTGACTAGGGTCGAAACTTTTTGCACCGTGCTTTTTTTCTGAATCTCGAATTTTAAATCTACCTTCCAGTGAAAGATTTTTTTGAAAAATCGACTTCTTGTTGACCTTTGCTGGATCAAATTTCTTTTTCAATTATTCACTTTACAGAATTCCCAGATAACCCCTTTTCGCGTGACGGGTCACACATTTATTTTATGGAGTCCCAAAATTATCCTTCTTTGCGTGACGATTCACAGTTCCTAAACCATCAGCTTGTATAATAGGGCTGTTTCAAATCAATATTATAGACAATTCCCGGAAGTCGCTACAGCCTGTCCTATACGAGTTGCGCAGTACATTTTAACCTTTACACTGAAATTTATAATCATTCCGAACAAAACCATTCTAAATCACTCCCGCAGTGCTCCATTCGAGGCATTCAAAACACTCTCTCTAATCACTTAAAAACGATCCAAAATCGTTCTGAATGTTTCGGAATCATTCATGGCGACTAAACCCTTGCCGGGTTTATTGGCAGGTGGGAATTTTAAAGCGTCTAATTGGTTCGTTAAGACACTCAAACAGCAAAGTTCTAAGATTTATATTAAAGCGAGGTAATAAAATATCGTCCAACTCGTCTAATTGTGTTCAGTTTTGCAACCAACCAATGTTTCATTCGTTCTTTTGTATATTCAATAATGATTAACAATCGTTCTTTTGTATGTTTAATATAACTTACAAGGGTGGCACATAAAAACAATTACTACTTCAAAAAGGTAAAATACTTTTATGGTTATGGTTATCCCCACTTTGTACTTTGTTGCAAAAAAATTGGCAACATTTTTTTTGATTACAAAACAAACAATTTTTTCTCGTTTAGTACTATGTGACAGAAGTTAAATTCTTTACTCAATACCAAAACATGCACTGTTGCTTTGTCTTAAATAGGCGGTGCATTTAATAAGAGCATTTCGAGAAAAAATATAATGTTTAGAAGAGCAAACCTAAGTTTAGAAAATGGTAAAATCCTAAATTAATAGTGAACAATGTTTGTTAAAAGAAAGATAAATGACCCTGTGCATGACATTTTCAACAATGTCACTTATGCGCAATGCAAAGCCTCTGGCCAGCCTGTCAGCCGCACAGTCTGAACAGAGACTTCACTGTGCGCTATGTACATAGGTGAGGTATTAATCCTACTTCTGGTAATCAGCATACATTCGTTTCGCATTGTGTCGCTGTCTATGATGCTCGACGTCAAATGAATTTTGCAAATTTGTCGAATACCGTGACTGAAGATGTAAATAATGCCTATAAAAAGGATATGCGCCTGTGCGTGAAATTTGCAACAATTTGAAATGCTGGCGAGGTATAGACAGTCACAAATTCTAAAAAATAAAGTTACCTGGTGGTCTACAGATACTTTGAGACCTTATCTATCTACTAAATGCATAGTGAAGAATTTACTCTGGTCAGACTGCGCGGATGCACAGGCTGGTCAGAGGCTTTGCTTTGCGCTTTTTGTAATTGTTGGAAAAATGTTACGTTTATTTGTTAAGTTATTCAATAGAATTTTTCAATCCAGAAATTTTCCAACTGTATGGAATATTTCATTTTATAGTCCGTTTGACTTCTATAAGGACCAACGTTTTCATCAATTACACAAAAATGCTATAGTAAAAATGTTTTGTATTTGGTATGATCTTAAGGTTCATGTAAAGTGTTTGAGACCAAATTTTAAGAGCACTTCATTTGCCAAGAAAAAGCACTATGTCCAGGTATATGATATACCAAAATGAAGCTACTTATAAGCACAAGCAGTTGAGCAACATAAGACCATCATAGCTATAGTGGTATAGCCAAAAAACTGTGGAAAAGGGTCATTTTGTAGAGAACAAGCAACAGCACGACGGATGTAAAAAAATGGCTCATATTTTAACAAAGTACAGTCTAAAGTACTATTCAGGTATTACTACAACCGTTGGTATAAAATCTGGGCCCAAAACGTAGTCATGCAGGCAATCAGTTTTGACTTATTTTATAAACACATACGTCATATATGTCTTTCTAATTTTGTAGACGTGTAGTTCTGTGTAAGGTATGGTGTGTTATCACAACATAAATGGACATAAATAGTTTATATACCTGTAAGGTTGTTTAACAATATATAAATTTCTATTTCACGGAATGATGAATATAATGGTAATTCATTATAGATCATTGAATTTAAAAACTACAATTTGAAATAAATCACAGAAAAATCACAATATTATGGCGTGATGTTGCACCATACCTAACATCTATTTAGAAAACAGACCAAACCGGTTTGACATGTATGTTGACAAAATAAATGGAAATTGATTGTTTCAAAAGAGCCTTTGACACTGAGTTTTATATCAACGGTTGTAGTACTACCTGGGTAGTACTTTAGAGTGTACGTTGTTAAAATATGGGGCAATTTCATCCAACCGTCGTGCTGTTGCTTGATCTGTACAAAATGACCCTTTTCCGCAATGTTTTGGCTATACCGCTTTACCTATGGTGGTCTTATGTTGCTTAACTGCTTGTGCTCATGAGTACCTTCATTTTGATATATAAAATACCTGGACATACTGCTTTTTTTCGGCTAATGAAGTGCCCTTAAAATAAGGTCTCAAACACTTTACATGAACCTTAATTTAAGCTAAATACCATTCAAAAAATCATTTTTTGAAAATAAATTTGTTTCAAAATAATTATTTTGTCCACCTAGTTTATGCTATTATTCTCGCATATTTAACTCTTAATCACGAGGGTGGAGAAGGCTGTTTAGTAGTAAAAAAAGAAAACATGGTAAAAACACGTGGTTAAATATTGAACTGTTGAAATTATGATTGACCATTATACCTTATTTGGACATTCTTATTACAATATCAACGGTCACGTCATTTTAAATTTAAATATCACGTGATTTGTACCGTCATAACTCCCCTGTTTACTGGGGTTTCCTCGTGAAAATCGCAACTATTTCGTAAAATCGTCTATTTTGATTGGTCTGAATAAGGAAGTACGGGGTTCACCTCAAAACAGTTACAGATGATTTTCAATATCTGGTCAAATGATTTTTGTACAAAAGCAAAAAGCTTTCTTTTAATATCCATGAGAAGTAGATTACACAGACAAAGATTATTTAATAAACATTGTCGATTATATACAAAAACGGTTCACTTAAAATCTTTCACTTTTGGCCCGACCCCTATTCAAATCAGAACTATTTTCGGAAAACAGTTCGCTGTTCCCTTTATTATAGAAACGTTTAGGTATGATAGGCTTTGAGTTAACATGTGGACGGACGGACGGACCAAATCATTATTTTATTTTCAATATTTCTGAAAACCAGAATTCTCCATAGGATTAGATAGACAAATTGATATGACAAATAAAAATTAGTTTTCACCAATTTATTTTAGAGAATAAAGACCAAATGGTCGTCTACATAGAAGTCAAACAGACTACATCAGTTATTCATTTAAACGGATCGGTGTATGATTGAGAGAACTTGAGGGGAACAAGTGTATGTAGCTGCATGGGGGAATTGTTTACCAAGCTCACAAAAATAGTGTCAAACTTTTTGAGAAAAAATAATATTGTAGAAGATAACCTAGCAGGTTTTAGAGAAAATAATAGGGCAACAAATCAAATGATCATAGTTAAATCCTTACTAAATCAATTTCTACATCAGCTTAGAGCTGCTCTTTCACAGATTGGGAAAAGGCGATTTTTTAAAATATTAGTAAAATCAATTGGAAGTAACGACCTCATCATGTTGAAGCCTTTAAAATAATAGTATTCAATCTAGTAATGCATGGAAATAAAGACTGATATTCCTGAATTTAGTGAAAATCATTCCGAAAAATAAAGCATCTACTAACGCCTTAAAAATATTTTCAAATTTAGAAACATCTATTTACGCATCTGAATTTCGCATGTTTGTCTTATTCAATTAAAGATAAAGGTAAAAGTATTTGACAGCTGGAAACTTCATATCATTGCAAGCCAAAGTGAAAAATTATTCACGGAAAGCAACGATTTCGTCATTCTAATAAACTCGAATAAATAGACTCGAACCCTTACTGATATTATCGCTTAAAAAAAAATTAGAAACAAAATTATTGAAATGTGTTATTTTAGTGTCAATGCTCTTGTGCTATTCTTAATCGTCTAAAGATACACACATTCCCAATCTAAGAACAAGTTTTGATTTTTTATGAAAAACTGTGAAAGAGTAGCTGTAAGAAACAATTATATGCTTGCTTTGTTGATTTTTTAAGCATTTGATTCAGTATGGAGAGAAGGACGATTTAAGAAGTTAGATTAATTAGATATTAATGGTCATATATTTAACATTATTCAACATATGGCCTCTACTAAACATTTTGTATACACAAGAATAACTATATAATACAATCAATCAAGAATAATTAAGGGGTAAACAAGGAAATTTTTTAAGCCTCACTCTTTCAAATATTTATATTAATGACCTAGGGTCTTATGTAAGTGACGATTTTAAAAACAATCCAGTCTTTTTCGGTGAGGTTCAGTTTAATCACCTCCTCTTTGCAGATGATCCACTTTTACTTTCAGAGAGTACCACTGGTTTACAAAATGATTAAATAAAATAAAGTAAATTTCTGCGACGACTAGAAATTAAAATGTCAGTTTAAATAAACCCAAAATTATTATCTTCAATAAAGAAAGACATAAATATGAAATATATTTTTTTTTACATAAGAACGAAACAAAATTGAAGTAAGTGATTCATAGAAATACTTGGGTGTGACACGTTTCTAAAATAGTAATCTGAAGCACTTTGTCCATGATTTATACAATAAGGGACTGAAGGCCATGATCTCTTTAAAGAATGAATATTCAAACTTTTATCAGTTTCCAACAAAGCTCTCTCAAAATTTTTGACTCCCTAATAAGGCCAATTGTAACTTTTGCAAGTGAAGTTTGGATTAATGGTTATACAATAAATTTGAATGACATAGATTTTCTTCAACCAGAGAAACTTCACCATAAGTTTTGTACGTCTGTCCTCGGAATCTTTCGGAAATCTTCAAATTTCGTAAGTCGATTGGATATGGGACGCACCCCAATTATTTTGTTCATATTAAATCTGATGATAAAGAACAACCAATGTTAAGAGACTTGACCCAATTGTAGGCTACTATCAAAGGCCTTTCAGGTTGATCAAGATCTTCAACAGAATGGATACAAATCACGGTTTTCATGCTAAGATGAAATTGCAAGATCAGTAGGTATAAAAATATAAAATCTTTAGGCTTCCATACTATTGATAAAAAATTGACTGAGTACTACATGAGACAAGCTAGTCAAAAGTTAGAAACATCGAAGTCTAAAGATGACACAAATTAAAATCATTTTCAACTATCGTAAACTTTGATGTTAATATTCCAAATTACCTGAATTTAAATCTCAATTAGCAATGCAAATGTATAAAAACCAAGTTCCGGTTAAGTGCACATAATCACAATTTTGAAAGGGGGAGGTATTTAAGACCAAAAGTTCCACAAGAAACAGAACCTGTTAAATTTGCATTATGATTGAAAATGAATCACATCTTATCTTGTTTTGTAATGAATATTGTGCTTCAAGACAAGAACTGTTTGTTGCGTTCAATATTGTTGACTTGAACATATCTGGGGCTAAAGAATTAGATATTTTGAAATTACTGTCGAATCCGAAAAATAGATCTCAAGCAACATCTCTATATAAATATTTGTCAAAAGCTTTGGAAATTAGAGATTCTTGATGTTTTTAAATATATTTTGTGGCCTACTACTGTTATTTTTAACATGAAATAAAGATAATCGCTAGTCTATTGTATATTGGTTTTGGTATGATATGTCATGTGTGCTGAGTAGTTTATGATGTCACTGAGGTTATATTCAGTTATAATTAAAGAATTGAATTGAATTAAATGTATTATAATATGTTTACCCATTAATATAATTATTCCTAGTTTTTATGGTTACATTTTTTTATCATTTGCATATATTGCGACATCAAGTGTCACAATAATTAGTTCAGGCTTATATCGTTATTCGTCACAACAAAAAAATTTGACGTCATTTAGAGCGGTATCGTCACCGCGCCAACGTCGATGATCAATCTTCGTTGCTAGACCACAGATGGCGGAGTTGGCTGGGCAACTGTTACTCCACTGCCCCCATGATCCATATAACCCGGTTCCTCTCCCAACTTGAGTGTCTCCCTCAATTCTAGGTAATCCGTGGAAATTTCGGCAACGGAAAAGGACGTAGTTAGCGGCTGTGTTGTCAAAATTATAACGGTCCTGAAATATATTTAGAAACCCTATTCGATATTTTCAAAATGGATAGAACCATCTCTTTTTTACAGATGTCAAAGACGAATACTCTTGTGCACAAACGACGGAGTTCTAAGATTTTTGTTCTGGCGTAAGTTATCACCTTTTACAGAAAATATTTACGTCATTTTTTTTCCTTCGAGATTTATCAATGAGCTTTATCAGTGTTAACCGAGGTTTCCTTAATATTTCATTAGGAAACATCTGTTTACATTGTGAAAGATTATGAGCTCCAAAATGTTTCGGAACTAATACGGATCCACTACCTTTAACCCTCCCCTCCCCTGGCAATCAAACACGTGACAGCGCGTTTATTGTATCAGGATGACAAATGAGCCTGTGCGTGAGATTTCCAACAATTTCAAATTACGCAAACCAAAGACTCTGCTGACCAGCCTGTACATCCGCAGAGTCTGACCAGAGTCTTCACTATGCGTTTGGAAGATAGAAAAGGTCTCAAAATATCTGCACACCATCAGGTTACTCTATATTTACAGTACCTGACTGTCAACGCTACTCATTGATTGCGTCTAATGAAAATTTCAAATTGTTGGAAATGTCACGCACAGGCTCAAACGAGAGAAGGCTTACCACCGGCTGTTCGACCCTCATTTGAAAAGAAGTCAGAAAGTCGTCCTCTACGCCGCATGTGTAGTTTTGGTCCCAGTGTCCCCAATACGCCTGGCCAGAAGTGATGAATCCTGCATCATAATAATAATTTTCTCGTCTTCTACAGTATAACATAATTCCATTAAGCGCTGTGTCGTCACCATCTCTTTGATCCCACTCCAGCTATTTAAAGATTAATGAATTAAAGTTGGTAATTTTTATCCTGATTCCTGCTTTCTGCTGATTGGCTGACAATTTCGTTTTATTCCCCAATGAAAAAACGCAGTACACAGATATTCTTTAAGCTTGTGCACAAAGAAGTCCTGCAAGAAATTGGACTAATTGTTTATATCTCTTAACATTTTCGTTTTTTTGAAATTAAATTATAAGAGATACAAAGAATATTTGTTGATTTTATGGAGGTTTGAAACTAAAAACACAAATAACACTACGCGGATTTAAACTTGCATCTGCCGGTAGTAAAGACTCTGGTCAGACTACGTAAATGTACCTGGGGGCTTATGACCAATGTTAAAGTTTATATTTTACACAATTTTACCCTGATAAAGTTACTACTTCAATAAGTGATAGAGATATAGAACGATCTTCCCAAGCCACTCATTTAATCAAATTCCATAATCTTTCCAATTTTCATAGGTGGCGGTATCAAAACATTTTTTTTACAATATATCTATATCTATATATATGCTAAATATAGACAAGGTTTCTTTCATTGAAAATACTCCAGAACATCACTGAAGTGGTCATTCGATTTCTTAAATGTCAGGCAAAAATGATAAAATTAGAGTAAAAGACATGCAGTCAATTTTCAAACATACAAGGACAAGTTTTCTTAACCAATTTCCTGGTACATCAAGAGATAAATTTTGATCAAAGGGAGGTCTTAAATGTTTCTTACCTTTTTAAACAGAAGCAGTGTTGTCAACTTTCACTGTTATCCTCCATATTGTTTTGTTGAAAAACTGGGTCATCCCAAATGGTTGGAGCTGATTTGATAACTTGATTGGCCGGTAAAGATATGATGTAATGGGGAGAATTTCTTATAGCCAATGAAATAGTGTGAAACTGAAAAGTTTCATTTTGAATGCTTCTAAACAATGTCGAAGTGTCACCTGAGTGTTGTCCTCGCAAATTGAGAGTGTATTTTCCTATTTATTTTATAAGTATAAGGCCAATTTCAGCAAAATTGTGCATACATATAGAAATTAACATGAGCTTCAAAGACAAATTTTTATTTTTGTATTTGTGCAAATAATTCTTGTTAATCTTGATTGAAAGTTAACCTGGAATTTTTGAAAGACACCTTGTCATTTTTTAATAATTATCTTTTTTCTGTAATTTCTTCGATACTGCCACCTGTGCTTTTATTCACATTGTCAATTTATGATGTTCATAACCGGTAACATTAAAAATGATGATAAAGATGGTTTAAATTCAAACTGTTTAGCAAAGACAACTCTTGTTCGAGCAATTCTCTCGTAAAAATATTATTTTTAAAACAAAAAAACTAGTAGCTATTGAGTATTATATTATGAATTAATACCTTCATGCTATATCCGACCGCATACGATCCTCGGGGACACCCCTCGACCTCCCGCCATGTCCCCAATTGTCCTCCATTTCCGACCGTCAGTGTAGCCACAATATTACGACCGGGGAGCAAACAGGTTAACGCACCAGAAATGCTCGATTGTAGTAAAAATAATAGTCCATACAGTAATACAGAAGTCATGGCGTCGGTTATGCAATGTGTGCAATGTACTCCAGCCCTCGACCAGGGTGATCAACTGGGGCAAACTGTTTTCAAATTATACCCAGCTTTGCGTGTGCATTGTGTGTAAAGCGGGGTGTAATTTGAAAACAGTATACGCCGTTTTGTCATCCTGAACGCAGGGCAAGTTTGAGATTAGTTTGTAACTGATCATGGAAAAGGGAGGAAATTTGATAACTCCGTAACAAAATATTATAGGGCATAGTTAAGGTCAATACGAGAATATTTTTTAAGCGATGTTCAGATGTTTTGGCAGAAATGTCATAACAAGATTTAGAAAATATGGCTATAACGGGAAAGCAAAGATTCCAATTAGCCCATGTGATTCGTGCAAGCAGAGACTAGAATGCATTCTTTTTGCCATGAAGTCATTTTTCGCTGACGGGTCATAGTTTTATGATAATATTATTGATAACTAAGTTTGGCCTTTTTCTTGAGATAATGATAGATAATATAAACAATAGGATGCTGTTAGAAAAAAAGAGAGAAAAGATATACACATGAAAACATTCATTTTTTTCTCTTCCAAAAAGGTTCTTTGACTTTTAAACACAAATAGTAGTTATGACAGAAACATCAATATATACTTAGTTCCAAAAGAAAGTGTGCACTTTTGAATTTTATTTTGAATATCTCTGAAATTATGCAATCAATCGTCATGAAATGTCGTATGACTATCCCCAAGAGTATGTGTAAACGATATTTGAAAGCAAAAATCGCGCAATGAGCAAATATTTTCTGCTAAATTGAGACATTCGATTCGTTTTGCATGTGCAACACGCGATGGACGAATAATTGGTCTGAAAAAGCATTTAATTCAATCTTTGCGGCTTTCCTAAGCATAAAATCACATCTTCAATACAATTGAGCATGATGCTTCAGCGTAGTTTGGCTACCAATAAACGTCGTTGAATAAAATCGAACTCTGTCAGATTTAGAACGTCATTAAAATTGATTGAGCATACATGTTCCAATAGAAATCGAGGTCATCATTTTGTAAGGTCTTTAATAAGCAAATCGAGATGTCAAAGAACGCCATAGCACCATTCAACGACAAGTTACTGGCCTAACAACACAGCAATGTCTAACGTTGACGTTCATATAACGTCTGCATGAAAATTAAAACTTTTGTTTGGAAATGGCTTGGAATGGCTTCTTAAACTCTATAAGGCAATATCAACACATAGCTCTTACCATAGAAATAGTTGTACGGAGGTGAAATCTCAACAATTTAAGTTCTGCCTGCGCGTATGCAGCATGCGATACTTTATCCAAATCTGATTTGACTTTAAATTTGAAAAGGCACTGCCTAAAGTATGGTATCAAATTTACTCCATAATTTTCCTCCAACTTTGTAAAAATATAGAGAAATGCAAAAAGTGAAAGTGCACACTTTCATATGGATTTCAGTATATATATAGACATGTATACACTCGTTTCATTTATGTGATTTAAATATTCACTAATTTCAAATGTGTTTTTATATGTATTCCATTTAAAAGGGTAGTTCATGCTGTCAAAAGGGAATATTACAGTTACAAATCGGGCTTTTTGGTTTCAATAACAAGGTGGTAACTAGCACCTCCATTTGAAATGCGTGTTAGAAGCCTTAACTGGGAATTCCTATTATTTTCTATACATTTGTACTTTTTGTGAATACTAATCGCTCTTTGTTTGTTGACAAGATACATAACTCATGCTAAAAATTCATTTAGAATATACTGGTACCGTAAAAGTAATGCACGAGTGATTTTAGAATTTGTCAAATATTAAATGGTTTGAGACGTGTACAAAATCTGATTTATTTCCACCGAGAACTTTCAAAGTTATAGTAAAAGTCCGCGTAATGTTGACTCACCCTCGTCAATGGCGTCGTAAGAAATGGAGAACTCTTGAAGAAAATTTCACCTTGATTAAAATTTTGGCCCAATATGAAGAAAACTGATTCTGCGTATCTATATGATTAAAACGCTATAGAATTATAGTTGCGTGCAAAGCATGGTTACATTTTCAAGAGTTTGCAAACGCTTGGTCTTCCTGAGCATAGAAAACACAAAGCTACGATGTAGCCCTTTTCTTGATTTAAGTACACGTATATTTATACTCCTTACGTTAATATGAATAACAAAACAATTTCACAATGAGACAGATTTTAAGCATGTATTTAAATACAACGTTAATATAGTTGTAAAGACACGTTGTCAGATGTGATTAACATGTAATCAATGATTTTTATACTTCAATATTTCTATTTCGACTTATACAAATCAACCACCCAACATTGCAAGTGACGTCACCTTTTTTTTTTACTTTTTTAAGGCAATGTTAAAATTGAATTGTTAATCAATCCACATTCAATCAACTGGCGTAATTAGCGCAGTCGGTAAGGCACCCTAGTATTAGATACATGCTTCGTGTGTTCGTATCCGCTCATAAGAAAGGATTTTTTCTTTTTCATAAATTCAAGATTCGAAACTTGATGCATTGTATAAGCATTAGCAATTTTGCACGAAACGCTTTTGAAAAAAAAATCGCTTTCCATTTTTGTGATATTTATGAATACATGTGTATGAGTTGAAAATAGAAAAATATTGAAATACTGACACACCAGTAGAGAGAAAAAAATATTATAAAATGTAAAGTTTTCTTACAAATGTAACGAATAAACGAGTCAATTTTAAAATTATTTTCTAAAATGAATTTACACTGAAAAAAAAAAAAAAAAAAAGATAATAACATTACAAAAAATATATATTCGACTGAGTTTCGAACCTCAACATTAAATATCACTTTACTTTCGAGGGGCGAAGACGTATGGCCTAACACACTTACTACCTGAGCTATTTTCCCACTTGTCAAGTTCAAATGTTTTTACTTATTATTAAACCTTATATATTTCACATAGAAATAAAATAATAAACAAATCATGACGTCACTTGCAATGTTGGTCGGTCGGACTGTAGATACATTTCTTCCTTTTGTTTATTTAGAGACGCACTTTTTCTACGGCACGGTGTATTGTCTTATTGATACGGTCCCTTCTCACCAAAATTTCTTTCGTATTTTGATTCGCATTCGTCTTTGTATTATCCATGATTAATGCCCTGGCAGGGCGGGACCTATGTAACGGGTCGTTGCACTTAAGGTTAAGGGAAATCAGCTTTTACCTAAAATAACTGGAGACCTTAAATTGTAGATTGGTAACCAAATCCTCGTAACTTCAGCTTAATCAAGCTGAAGTTACGAAGCTTTGGTAACCAAACCATGAAATACGTTCACTCTCTCTAAGCACGTGAATCCTTTAGATTAATTACAATTATTGCATACGTTAACAATAAAGAATCCAAAGTTTTGAAAAGTAAACTCGCCAAATTACGTCACGGCTAAGCCCCGCCCTGCCAGTTCATTAATTACGCAGAATACTAATTCGAAAGTTCCTATGAGGGACTTTGCTTCATGTAAATTCGGTTAAAAATCAGCCCTTCTTTGAGGCTTCAAAGACGTCTACGAAAGTTTGAAAATATTCCCCAAATTGCAAAGAAGGTAATTATTTCTCTAACGTTTCGCGAACATTTCCCCATGAACGCAAGCACCCGGAAAACAAATATCTAACAATGAGATCGCCTCTTGCAGGGGTCATTAAAGGCTGTGTTTCTAAAACAATTATATCGAAGGGTATAACGATCATTCTAGACCCCGAATCTCTTCCAAAAACCACTAGTTTCGACCCTAGACCCCCTAACCAGTCTGCGCAGCCCGACAATATCTATTTTTTTGCAATGCAAAGAATTTCTCATTTTGTAAGACGGGTCACATTTAATTCATCAGAAGGAGAGGAAAGACTTGTTTGTGGATTTCATTGAGGTATGAAACTCACAACCTTATTACCGTGATCGTATGAATACGGAAAGCGGATTCATACATAACTGTGATATGTTTTTAGTTTCATACATCCATGAAATCAACAAATATATTCTTCATATTTTATAATTCAATATCATGAATCAAGCAGTGTAGAGATTTGTCAATAATAAAACAGATTTCTTACGGGACAATTTTAATTTGAAAGCTTAAAAATTAACTGCGTAATCAAAATTGCTTTCATTGAAAAAAAAATCAATATCAGCCGGTCAGAAAGCACGAAAACTGAAAGAATCGTCCAAAAATTCCATTGTCTAGTTCTAGTCTTTGCAAGAAGAAAACTGGGCGTCATTTAGAGCTTTATCAGCCCTTCATCCTGTCAAGACTCCACCGTGTTGTAAGACCGCAGATGGCGGAGTTAATCCGTCCCCGAGAGAGAGGCACTCGGGGGATACTAGAATTTGGAGGTTAACAAAAAAAAGAACAGATGCAACACAGGCCTTATTTCCTTATTGATTTTTCAATTTAAGGGCAAGATCGGATGTAAAGACGTCGCGCACGGTAATGCTTCACATTTGAAATCGCACGTCTTCCGGCAAGTTCAATCTGCTTTTCTTCCAAACCTGTAAGCCGATTTCTATGTTCTTTATACCAAATGAACAACAAGAAGGCATACTTTAAAAGAATATTCATTACGTGAACTGAGGGAAATCAAATTCTCGTTAAATTAAGTTTCTTTGCCACAAAAACTCTTAAATTACGTCTGTAAAACGTAACAAATTATGTGTTTGTGGATTTCCTTTGGACCCTTAAAATGTGTAAAATAGTTCGCGAAAAATGTTGAGAATGTATTTGCGCGACAAGGTTCATTAACTTAGAATATGAATTAAGACGTTTATAAGAGAAATAAGAAACAATTGATAGAGATTTATTTAACAATCCAAAAGTTGTAAAACGTCAAATTTTAGCGAAAAATCTGCGTGAAATTTCACATAGTTGTTCTCAACATCTTTATCAATAATTGCTGGAATTTTGTGAAATTTCAAAATAAAAATATTAATTTTTTCTAGTTTTGATAATGTGGTCCAAAATACTAATACGCAATATACAACAAAATAAAAAGTGAAAATCTGTGTGGGCACAGTTTCTACATAACGCGAATTTTATAGCTAGTTTTCAAAATGTTTCGCTGCAGCCTTTCATTATCAAAATGATTATCATAAATCATTTTATATTTTTGAAGTATTATTTTTCGTACAATCACATGGAAAAACTTCGTATAGATACATTTGAAAATGTCAAAAATATTAAGATTTGTTTGTGTGGACATACTTTTTCAAAAACGTATTGTTTTTTAACGTCTAACGTTATTATATTGCGCGCTGTCCTTTTTTGAGCAATAAATGACAAAATGATAAAAGCTGATATATGATTAAATTGCTTCCTTTGGGAAAAGATATATATCTTGTCTTTCTCGGTATAGTACTTATATGGCAATTTGAAATAAATACGCATGGTAAAATCAACATGCAATAAACAAGAAGCGCTTCAGAAAAGTACGTGGTGTAATAACGTCTAAATAGCCAATCGACGTTACAAAATGTTTTAAAGCATTAGCTTGCGCGGTCTCATACTTCTTTAGGTGGTTGTCCTCTGTAGCTAAGACACAGTAAGTGACCCCTTTCTAGTCGTTCTTAAGCGAATTAACAGTGTGTCATATCTCAAAAGTTGAAATTCCGTATTTCTAGCATGGTAATGTCAGTTTGCAGTCAAGTTGTGTCCAACTTTGGACTATTTCAAATACACCGACATAAATTTTTGTCATTTTTTCTCATAATGCGCCGTCCCCTTTCACTGGTGTGTGAAAGTAAAACTTGTTTTTGCGTGAAAACCGTCTCGATGTATGATTTCTTTTGGACATTGGGAATTAAGAGTAAACTTAATAAATGATACGGGGGGTTAGAGGATTGATACTGGAAACTGGAATATTTCGTAAACTTGAGTTGCTGATTGGGTTGGAAAAGGTTTAGATGACGATGTAATAAAGAAGTATCTTGAAACGTGCATTGGGTAAGAATAATTGTATTACATGTATTTCTATCACTTACAACATCATCTTTTAACTGATCCTTGCTTTGGGTAAATTAAGTAATATTTCTTTGCAATAGCTGCAATCAAATGAAATAGGTGGCTTTTTTATGACAAAAAATATCGAAATTTTCGTAACCCGCGCGCCTCAGTCTATTGACATTACATTTAGTTACTAAAATCCCTTTATACCTTCTTTCGTTATGTAACAGTCACCATTCGTTTTATATTTTACGCATACCTGCTGCTTATATATTTTGAAGGCATGTTACACATGATCTAAATACCTGTATAAGATTTCATATTGCATTGTTTATTTTTGTGTAGAATGGATTACAGTCATAAATTTATAGGATGCGCTGTGTTTTAAGTTATACTATACTGACCTCAAGAAAAAAAACGCATCAGTGAAAAATTGGCATTTCTTTTCTCATAGACATTTTACACCATGAAAATGGTATGCTATCTTCAACAAAACTCTATTTAAATGTGTCAAAATGAAAATATTTAGATTACGTGAATTTCCAATGTCTTTACATTATTAGGGGTCTCTAGGTTTCAGAGCAGCCCGTGCATCTTCCAAGCATTATCTTTTTCGAAACGAAATTACACAAGTGTCTTGAACATTCGATATGAAAGTGATTCACACAAGATTGTTTAAAAAAAATCCGACAGGTTTTGTTGCAAAGTTAACTCAACGATTATTGTAATCACCTCTTGAAATGGGGTCGATCCCGGAAAAAAGCACACCGTTTTTAAGCATGAAAATGGAATGTGTCCCACACTTCGTAAATTATTGCATCTTGGAAACGCTAGCAAGATTTAATCCGATAGGTAAGTTGTGCCGCTTGTGACGCCTGTACGGCACGGAAACTTCATCGGAAAACATCAATGACGTGATTGGTTTGTTATGTCTGTTATGTCCATAGTAGGCCGTACTGTACATCAACATTATTTCATTATCCTTCTTGAAGATAAAGCTCAGTCGTTAATGTTCCTTTTACCTAATAGTTTTTCACAATATATTGTGCCAACACCACGCTTTATCAGCATCTCTTCCGGTTCGTTATGAAATAGAATCCGTGTCTTGTGTCTTTTGAACGTTTCCGTAACCGTCTTTATAGGCCATATAATGTTAAGGAATGAGCAGTTGCTCTTCAAGCATAGAGGAGGGTGTTCTACCTAACCTTATTTACAATTCGCATTGTTCATTTAGCAATAGATATTACGCTTCATGTTCCAGTCCATGTAGTCAACACCTGTAATACCTCTGAATGAAGGATAAACATTTTTTTGAAATTGGATAACTACTCTTTATTTTTAGATTTAAAAGAAAAATAGATCTTGCGTCTTTTGAACTACAATGGATTAGTCTTCAATATGATTAAATATTTTCTGTAATTAACGTTGCTATTAAAGTTTTGATTCTGGCGATCATGAAAGATTGTACGGTATTACAAAATATACATGTACTAAGGTAGAAACACTTTTAATACTGGAAAGATTGTCTAATGTCAACCGGTGTTCAACTGTCACGACTTGAGGTAGAAAAACCGAAATAGGTCCGCAATATTTTGGGACACATGATCTTTCACAACGTTGACTGAGGTTTCCTAATCATCAGGAAACCTCTGCTAATACTGTTAAATTCATTACTTTCGGGGACGTTGCGAAACTATTACGGGTCAAATAACTTAAATAGAACATTCAAAATTTAACGGTGATCTATGACGCCAAATTATCAGAAACATTGTGTGAAAGTTTGATGAAAATCCGTACATAAATGATAGATGTTTTAGAATGAATAGGATGACCTTTCTTAAAACTATGAACATAATCACCTCCTCAACCTAAGACTTTTTATAAATGAAACATTGCCAGAATGTTTCTTCTGGGATTCTTTCCAAAAAACTTGTGATACTCTGACTTGGCCATAACTATCGACGTGACAGGAAGCGTATGGGGGAAATTTCACTTTGACTTCTTGAAATAGTATCTTCTCCTCAACAACTAGGCAAATGTGAATAAACTTTGTCAGAGAGGTACTTGGATGAGATCCCCTGGACCAAAACTTCAGATGAACTTACTAGGGCTATTCTGGTCCTTTTGTTATTGATTTTGGAGCGCTTTTAAATAGATTTTAGTGAATGTTTGGAATGAATGAATAAATGAAATAATGGAACGTTTAGTGAGAGATTTCGAATGGTTTTGATTGCGATGAATGTCAATTTCACCATGAAATTAATTTGAAAAACTTAAAAGATGTGAGATCAAATATGACTGAAGTGCAATTATCGTCTAAATTCGCCAGTATCATTTTAGCGCCTTACTCTTAACTTCCCACATCCTGACTCAGAGAACCCCGTATCATAAAATTTGACACTGCCAATTTTAATCTGCTCCAAACATTGATATTTAACATATTTTACCGTGAAAAACCATTTTCCTTTTGTGAATGTATCGTATATTTTTAATGCAGTTTAATTCTTTGAAATTTATGCATGATTTGTCAATGATACTGAGCATATTGTGTAGTTTTAATTAAAATTATCACGATTCTCTTAATCAATTTCAATATTCTCCTTTAAACATAACTGACATCTTTCATTTCTATCATAATTATATCGTTAGGTTACTTGACTCAATGTTTGAAACTTTGCAGCATCCTGATTATTTTGTTTTTCAATGATATAAAGTGACAATTAGAGACCTGTGTTGCATTTGTCTTTCTTTGTTTACCTCTAAATTCTGGTATCCCCCGAGTTTCCTGCAACGGGTTACCCCGGGTGTACTTAAGTAACTTGGCGATTAAAGACACAAGAAAAAATACTGAACGCCAAAAGAGACGCCCATAAAATATAAGTTGAAATATTTTAAGAACTATATGAAAATTCAAATCTTTCTTTGCTACTTTTGGTAGAACATTCATATAACCACTTGTATGGGATGAAATAATGATGCGATTCGAGACCGTTGTTGAACAGATACGCTGGCAATATCGAAAAAACTTCACAGGAATACAAATTGCAATTCCATTATGAATAAAACTACTCCTTCGTGAGTAAGCTCTACTGTAATACCCCCACATTAATCGGTATCAAAAAAATTGCAATTTGTCGATAGTTATTTCGTAGCCCACTCACGTTGCATGGTTGGACATCGGGTGGGGTAAGCATTCACTCTGTGATCAGTGTGAAAACCGGACTTATGAAAAAAAATAATATTCAAAAAATGGCAGTTGTGAAAAAAATATTTTTCAATTAAATGTTCTTACACGGTTAACCATGGCTACATTGAAAATGCTAGGTGATATTTTAGTCTGTTCAATATCTCTTATAAAAAAAGTAAGTATTATACAGAATCAGTCAATATCTTGTACTTCCATAGGAATCTGCAAAAACGGCATTCACTTTTCTTGCTATTCCCTAAATCAGACGTTGTAAATCAAAGCCTGCATTATTCTTACAGCACGTATCACATCAGTGCCGGAATTTGAATGCATGTAACGGCTCACGTCTTCGACAAGCTATATAATGTCCTATAAATATTCAATGCGGTACATATTAGGCTTAGATTAAAGAACTTTTATATCTTAGATGTTGTAATACGTTTTTCCTTGTTTATAGTTACATTTATACAAATGAGCGACATTTCCATCAATATAATTTGTATACATTTTTTAGACTCAGATGAGACTGTGTGGATGCACAGTCTGATATAAGTCTCGACCATACGCTTTTAGATAGCTTTTTACTAATAATAAACTTGTAGAAGGTAACCTGTAACCAGGAAATGATAAGGAATTAATGTCAAATGTGCTTAGATGATAACAGCCCTTAGATGGTTAAACAGAAGGGAAGGGATTACTCTGTGGCAGGATTAGTCATTTTTGCAAAAACAAGAGGGCCATAGTGGCCCTAAATCGCTCACCTGAGTTAATGGTCTTAAGATCTGACCTCTTAACCTAGTTTTAAACCACACTTGACCCAAATTCAAACCAGACTGAGATTTAATAAAGAATATCAAACTGACTCATTAGCATGATGACTGGGCAAAAATTGTGGCCTCTAGAGTGTCTACAAGGTTTTTCTAAGATTTGACAACGTGACCTCATTTTTGACCCCACTTGACCCAAATTTGAACTTGACCTAGATTTCATCAAGCCAATCGTTCTGACCAATTAACAGGATGATTGTGTAAAAAAATTGGATTCAAGAGTGTCCACACGTATTTTCCAATATTTGACCTCATTTTTGACCCCACTTAACCCAATTTCAAACTCGTCCGAGATTTTATCAATATAATCGTTCTGACAAATTTTCAGGTTGATTGAGCAAAAAATATTGCTTCTAGAGTGTCTACAAGGTTTTTCCAAAATTTGACACCGTGACCTCATTTTTTACCCCACTTGACCCATTTTCGAACTCGTCCGAGATTTTTATCAAGACCACCATTCTGCCCAAATTTCAGGTTGATCTGGCCAGAAATGTGGCTTCTAGAGTGTCTACAAGGTAAATGTTAACGACGGACGACACACGAAGGACGACGGACGACGGACATCATGCGACCACAAAAGCTTACCTTGAGCACTTCGTGCTGAGTTGAGTTAAAAATTAATAATAATAACTTTAGTAAGCTATGGTTTATTCTAGTTGTAGCTTATCTAAACAAAATCGATAACTAGATTTGAGGAATGGAAAATCTCTATTATTTAGATCTTAAACTTCGTGGATGGCGTGGATGGTTTTAGGCTTACAACATCAAGAATGGGCTTATTTGGTTGAAACTCAGGAAGTAAGTACGACCGTTTTATATATTCTAATTTGCATAAGGCTTGAAAAAAAACTATATGATTTAGTCTAACAATATAAAAAAAGGGACAAGCTATTTTTCGTCGTCATTCCCCGTTGGTTCATTTTCGGAGCAAAAGCGTAAATCATTACGTTACTATCCATTCATTGCCCTAGGGACAAAACGCTAGCAAAACGTCGTTTCCGTGCATGTGTAATGTAATTGTATACTGACGAAAATTAAATCGCCTTAGTCATATAGAAAGGGTAATTATTTACAAAAGGCACTTTCCAAATCTTACTTCGTATCAAGGGAAAATTCATTGCAGTTTATCTCATGCAAGAGATGTTTTGGAGTATTGAAAGATTTGCATAGGATTTATCCAGCTTTAAAGATTAAGATTTTGCAACCCTTTTTTGAGACAAGAATAGTGTTGACAATATAGACTAGATATCAAATCATCAAGTCACTTAACCATGAAAAATAGTTCGCTGATTGTCTATAACGCCCTTATCTATAGCTTTGTCAAAGATTTGATAATCAAAGACTGATAACGTCAGTGACGTTGTGCGGTACCGTTGCCTTATCGTACAGCTGTCTAATTGGGCCTACCTTGACCAAGCCTACCGGATTATCATTCTGCTGTTATTCTTTGTTTGTGTTACAGTGTTGTGTAGAGATATTTGAATTTTGATGACTCACTTTTACTTGTACATTCAAATAGAGCAGTATTCAGAATAAGATATTTTTAGTTCAATGTACCATATCTTTAAAAACGTAACGCAGCTTATTAATCAATATCTTACCCAAATAAAAACAACTTTTTTTTTGGAAAAGGGAGTCTTGACTTCTACGTCAGAACTTTGTTTTTGAAAAACGCCTTTACCCATTTTTGCAATTTTATTAAATTTCTTATCAATGAAAAATTGCTTTTGGGTTTGAAACACATATATAGGCGTTTCTTACCAATAAATTTATAACTTTACTAAACCAATAACATCAACAAGAACAATAAGAGCTTCACAGAGCGGCGCATATTAACCCGATTGGGCTTATAAGTAACCTTGTCTTGCTAATAACCTAAGCTTGAATGCTAGCTTAAGATTTTTTCAATAGTCAGATATTTATCATCTGAAAAAAGGATTTCTCGTCAGAATTGTTGGAGTTCGGTCCACAGATTTTTACGCACACAAAAAAGTGATAATTTCAAGCTATATTGTTAAATCGAGGGTAGATAATTCAGGAAAATTTTGGTCTGAAAAAAAGCTCTTGTGTTTAACTAGACATTATGTAGAGTTGTTGTGGTGAGTTTTAGTTTTTTTTTGTCGTTCAAACTGATCGAGAAATTGTGCCAACAAGAAATATGATGACTTCACGATCACTTCAAGGGCAGATGATTCAGAAAAACTCAAGAATGACTGGATCGGTTTGAATTAAAAAGGGTTTTATGCACAACTAGACATAATAAGGAGTAATTGTGGCAAGTTACAGGTCATTCTGACTGATAGTTTAGGACAAATTGCACACACAAAAAATGCTAATGAACGGAATGACGGATGACCAGAGCCATAACATAACGTCCCTTTGGGCATAAAAATATACGGTTTGTCGAAACAACTTAAGAGGTCTAAGAAACATTAAAGAAGTGGGACTGTAATAGTTCGGCAACATTTTTGACCTCATGTTCTTTCACAATGTTAACTGTGTTTTCTTATGAAAATCATTAGGAAACCTCGGTTAACACTGTAAAGCTATGGTCACATTTACGGCAATTATCGTAGTAAGTCGTACTCCATTCTACCTTAGGCAAGCCGTGTCACTAATACGATTAACTAAGTTGAAGCAAGACAAAGTACATTGAACAAAGGTACTATCGAACAGTTTCCGTAGAAAGAAATACGTGCGTGTAGGAACAACTACGACGAGCTACTTAAAAATAAGAAGTTTTATTAGATTAATTATAAATTTTGATTAATGGAAAATTGTCATTTATTTGTTTCCCAAGCCCTGATATCTCTTGTTTGTCATTCTATAGATAAGAATCACGATCTTTAAGTATATCATAAGGTTTAAAACGTAGCATTTCGATCAGTCACCTTCTGGTACTAAAATTAATTTGATGTAAAAACACGCGAGTTTCAAACCATTGATTTCACGTGCACTTCGTGATTAGATTTTATCAATTTCACCGAATCTTTTCGTACTCTGAACGTAGTCCAACCACACTGTTTCCCTGCTTGGTCGTAGCAATGGGCCAACTTATTTCTGACCCTGGGCGGGTACTGTTGCCCGCAACATCAGAGTATCTTTCAGAAAGCAGGCTACCAGCTCTGGACTTGTCCACATATTGACTATCAGAATAGCCTAGAATAGGCTATTCTGATATTCGACAGTGAGACTAGTCTACACCCGACCCGAAAGTGGGCGAGAAATAAGCTGGCCCATTAACTTGGAAAGATGATTATCAAACGGTTTGTACAGTAAACTAGGGTAAACGATACGTTCTAATTCGGCATGAGTACGATTCAACAAGATCTTACTACGTTGAACTACATTCAAACTACGACAGAAAGTCCCTTTTCACCGTAGGGATTTTGAACATTCCCAAGATTTGTGCGGCCACTACGGTAGGATTATACGGTAGAAGAACGTCCGGTCCACGGTCGACTAGGTGAAACTACGCAGTTTACGGTAGGGTACGTTGTAGAACGGCATTCTTTCACTACGTCGAGAATAAGTTTACAACGTGAAATGTGACCGCGATTTTTTACAACGTACTTTTTCCCTACCTGACCGTGGACAAAAATCGGATACACGTACTGCAAGAGTAGTGAATCGCTAGTTTAACCTTGGTTAACCGTGGTAACGGGGACAAACGTTTACGATATCATAGCGTTCTACTACGGTTAATTTACGGATAAGCAAGGATCAACTACTGTGACAGTACGGCTTAATTAGGGACAAAATAACCCACTTTACCGTGGTTAGAGTTTTGAACATTTTTTACAATATCAAAGACACTACGGTCAAACTCACGAGTTTGCACTACTTTACTCACTACGCGTAAGCACGACTTACTTCGACTTACTGCGCAGTATACGGTCAGCTACGTAAATTTTACGGCTGACTACGTTGATGTGTTACTACGGCCAACCACGTTAATTAACGTAAATGTGACCAAGCCTTAAAAGTTAATTACTCCAGAAACGTTGCTAAACTATTAAGGGTCCACTACCTTAAGACTTCATACAAGTGCATTTATATAGAAACAATACTCTTTTCAATCTTAATCTTACCTTCATCCAACAGCGTACGATCCTTTAGGGCAGAATTGAGCGTCTCTCCAAGTGCCCCACACAGCCCCATTTTTGGCACTTAAAGTATAAACAACATCCCGTCCCGACATTATAGTGGCTGAGGCGCAACATTACACTAGTACTTTCACGAAAACTATCAGATCTAATCGAGACATGTTGCCAAATGAGATTATCTTGCATTTATGTTTTCTTATGGCGGGAATATTTAGTTTTTCCAAAACAAGGAAAGATAAGGCATTGACTTGGTAATGACTTTCTGTAAAACCCCGTTTTCACACGATGACTGATATACTTTTTGAAAGTCGCAGTTAAATTCCAATGCAATGAGTCTCCGAAATTAATAATTATGAATCAAACACAGACAATTGTTTTATTAGTTGATTTCTTTTGCGTGACATGCAAAACCAGGTAATTGGTCATAACAAAAATTTCATTGATTAACAATCGTTTATCCCTCCGCCAGTCATTTATACGGTTTTTGCGCACGAGTTTTGGCACAGTTTTTTAGATTACATGTCAAACCACGAGTGTGTACTTAGTGATAGGAATTAAAATTAAAGATTGAAGATAGTTTTCACTGTGGCTTCAATCATTGAAATATATTTGATTATGGATGACTATTTCTTCATTTAAAGAGAAATTTATTGAAGGTCTTTTTTCCGTTTGCTTGGGACTCTGGTAAACGAGACCGCAGGGTTTCAGTTTTCACTGACTTTAACATTTTTAGGTAGTTTTTTTATACAATTTCATTTTTCACTGTATTTACAACAATTGCAGAGAGAAAATCCGCAAGGGAAAGGACAGTTGTAAATTACAAACTATTAAACGAAGGGATTTCTGGAATGTTTTCCCCCGTGGGTAGCCCCTCCAAATTTGAGGAGAGCAGGGCACAAGCTCCACCGACAACTTCTGCTCCCAGTTTTTTCTACAGAGAGAGGAGTATGTGCAGACACGGACTGTATCGACGAAGCAGCATATCGGGGTGCTTTAGAACTTGAGCGATGTAATTAGAGTGGTAGAGACTGTGAAAGTCGAGAAGGTGTCTTTCATTTGACCAGGGAGGAATCCTTATTCAGAGAGAGCAGAGAGAGATGGGGCGGCTTTTCAAGGAGAGAAGTTCAACCTTCAACAACGCTGGTACACATTAGAAGAGATCAAGAGTTGAGACAGTTGAGGGAGCTGGTACGAAGGACAGAATCTGAGATAAGTACTCGGCCAGGTAATCTGCAACAACAAGGTAATCCGTATATTAAAATAGACACTTTACGTAAAGATCATGGGTTAACAGAGAAAGTAAGTAAAGAGCTTAAAAAAGTTGGGGTATTTGATTTTGATAGTGAAAATGACATTAACACCGAGGCTGATGGTCCAACTAGACGTCAGGAGACAACCAATAAACAAAACAATGCAAAATCAGGAATTTGTGCAAAATCAAATTAGAATGTTGTCAATGCACAAAGATCTCCCCAAGCTCATTTGAGGTTTGAATTTGTAAATAAAGCAAAAGAGTTTCATCAACTGTCATTAAATGTGTTTATAGCAAGGGAAATGGGAATAATCTCTCAAGCAGATTTGTAAGTGAGAGAGAGGCAAGGTCGCACAGAATTATTGAAACGATTAATGTACTTAAACAATGCTTATCATTTTCCGGTTCTGAAGTCCTAATATGCTGCTATTTTGAGGGAAATAGAGTTAGGTTATCGCAACTGGGGCGATGACTTTACTAACGTAGAAAAGCAGTTTTGGCTTCTACTACTCAAAAGTTCAAGCGCAAGGTCTGTTTTTTCGAATGGAAGTACTGCCCCCCCCCCCCCCCCCCCCAGTAACACAGAAAGAAATTTGGTTCTGCTCAAGATACCGAAGAAACAAATGTCAGTACAAGGACTCGCATATCATGCAAATCAAAGGTAAAAAATAAATGGGCTAAACACATAAGCGCAACATGTTGGATGTGATATAAAAACGAATTACAGCATCCAGAATGTTCTTCTGTCTGTCCACATGCCACGGCTGGACACGATTATCATCTTTTCTCAGATCATAATGCTTCTGCAGATATTTTCCTTCCAAAATTTTGTAAATCAAAAAGGGGCATTAGATTTCCAAGATGATATACAAAAATATTTAGTTAAGGAGACTTCATACGGGGCAATAATGGGCCTATTTCTAAAGAAACACACAGACTCCCCTGAATTCTGTTCCTAAGTCTGATCCTAATGAGAGACGAGTCAATTTACATTTAAGCTTTCCCAAAAAATGATTTGTGTCAATAATCATGTTTCAAAAGATATATAGGTGATGCAGTGGATTTAGTTTTCCCCCAAAGTTGAAGATTTTGCTACTTTGATAAGAAAGAAAGGTCGAGGTTGACACATGTATAAACTCGATCTGAAGCGAGCTTACAGCGAATAAGTATTTGTCCTTCGGATTATAATTTAGTTGGTTTTAGTTGGAAAAACCATGTATTCACAGATCGCGTCCTACCCATGGGTTTACGGTCATCGGCCAAAATCTGTCAGAGGGTAACTAATGCTTTTTCCTTCATGCTTTTTAATTTAGGGATTGTCATTTTGAATTATTTAGATGATTTTGAGGAGTAGAAAACCCTAACATAGCCATGTTCATTTTTAATCTGGTATGGGAGTTATTCAGGTTGAGCGGTTTAGAAGAAGCTGTCGAAAAAGCCTGTTATCCTTCTACTTCAATGGTCTTTCTGGGTGTATAATTTGACAGCATTAGCATGACTATGACAATTCCACATGATAATTGCAGGACTTAAAAGAACTCCTTATATCTTGGAATAAGCTACTCTCAAAGAAATTCAAAATTTATTAGGCAAATTAAACGTTATTAGTATATGTGACAAATCCAGTAGAATTTCCTTCACCAGGATCCTAAATTTGCTAAGAGAGTGCTATGCTAGAGATGCCTCAGAAAAAATATTTCTTAATCCCAGAGGGGTAAGGAAGGACATTCTTTGGTGTGAATTCTGTATGCCTAATTTGAATGGAATATCTTTTATAGATCATGGTGAGTGGTTAGAGTCCAATCATGTTTTCAGTTCAGATAGTTGCCCTTCAGGATGTGGGCGAATTTGTGAAAATAATTTTTTACATGCAAAATTTCCTGATTTTATCTTGCGACAGAACTTACATATCAGTGCTTTGGAGTTGTTGACAGTAGTAGTGGGTCTTTAATGTATGGGCTTAAACTTAAAAGGGTAAAAAGATACAACTTTTTGCGACGATAAAGCAGTTTGTATTGATTTCAATTCAGGTAAAGCAAGACGTCCTTTCTTACAGAGTTGTTTGAGAGAAATTTGTTAATTGGCTTCAGTATTAGACTTTCAAGTAAGGGCTTGTTTTCTGGAAGCAGTAAATAATAAGATATCAGATAGTTTAAGCAGATGGCATTTGCATAAGGAATTTGTAAATATTTTTATTCCTATCTTTCTCCTGAAGTTAATCTATTTGATTGTTTGGTCAATGAAGATGATATCAGCTTTTCACATAAGTGGTAGAATTCTTTTATCTTTACACTTGCTTTCAGATAACTTGAAGCTTTTAAGGAATCTATTGAAGAAATCAACCAGACCAGCCCTTGCCGAGAGTACCCAATCAAATTAAGTTGTACAATGGACATCCTTTAAGTTTTTTTTTTTTTTCATTTTGAAGTCCCCTATCTTCCTACTACTTCTCATATTTTAGCATTGAATGCACAATTTCTCTCCAGATCCTTCAAATCAATTTACAGTATTAGAAATTATATTTCAGGGGTAAAGTTTTACATGCAATAGTAGGGACCGATATATCAGCTGTTTCTGGGTACTCTCTTTCACTTACTTTGAGAGGGTTATCTCGAGATAAACCTCATAGGGTTCAAAGAAAAGAACCGATTTCGATTGATTTTTGCATAGGATTATATTATTGATTTTTCAGAATTTGACGATAAAGTCTATGGGTGTTTATTTTTATTTGCCTTTTTCTTGGCAGTTAGAAAGTCTAATTTGGTCTACATCTTTTAGGAGAGCGGAAATCTGAAGCTTATAAATCATATTTAGAACTAACATGGAATGATAAATTATCAATTTTTCGTGGTATGTTTGGTGTTAAATAAGTTAAAATATGATTTACTTTTGATAATTCAGTTTAATATTGAACTATATTGATAAAATTTATTCAAGTAGGATATGTATATGAATTTTAAACTTAGGAATTTTTATACGTAGGATTTTTTGAATTCTTTTCAGACAATTCAATCAGAGTGAATATCATCTCTCATTCGATGGTATAGATTTCACGACTGTTATTCCGTTTCCTGATATTAACATTTCACGTTTGGCCAGCAGGATTGAAAGAAATACAAATTTAGTGCAAAAGGACTTTCTAATTCTACATGTTGGAACTAACGATATTACTAGTTTGACTTCACAAAAGATTATAGCATCATACACAAAGTTGATTTGCATCATTAAAAGTTTATCGAACTGTAAAATTATTATTTCAAGTATTTTGCCGAGGCCATTAGATCACGAAATATTTGGATCAAGAGTAAAAGAGGTCAATCTAGGTCTCAATTCAATGTGCCGTACTAATGGTTTACAATTTCTGCAATCGTATAAATCTTTTTTTTTAAATGTGTGAAACCACTAAGAAATTTGTTTGCAGTTGGGGAGGGGGGGTTCATTTGAATTCTGGGGGAACAAGGAAACTTAAAATGTGTTTTATCAACACTGGAATAAATAAGGTAGATTATTATGACAAAATTTACAGGTTTTGATTAAGGGTGGGCCCCTTTTAAAGGGGGTATCCATTCCTTTGGAGGTTTGTTCCTGATAACAGTGGCACATGACGCTGTCTATGGATCAGGTTGGAGGTTTTAACAAAAAACAAGGGACTCTTCTTAAAGGAAGGATTTTGACTCCTTCGGAGATTATATCCTATTGATGGTTGTATTTCAAGTCATCATTGGATGGGGAATAGGGGTGGAATTTAAATTTCAATTAATAATCTATATTGTTTTGTTTTTTCTGAGTATTGTAATCTCTTTGATGAAGGTATTTCACTTCATCGGGGAATGATCCTTCATTAATGGTAGCACTTTATACTATTTAGAGGGCGCAGAATATAAATGTGTATTTGTTATGTAGGCTTTTTATTTATTCATTTCATGTTTGGGTTTTGGCTTTATAATGGGGGGACAGGGCTAATTGTTGGCCAGCGTGCTGTATGTTCGAAAAAGAATATTCTCATTTGTTACATTCTCATAATAATGTTTGCTGTACATCTTCATTACCAATATTCTGTTGCCAAATTGATACGGCACTTTGATTATTCGAGTAAGGATATTATTATATAGTGAATCGTAAAGATAACCGCTTGTTTCAGTTTGAATTGTTAAGGTTTCACTTACATTATTTAGAGTCTGACATTTGATATATCTAAACCTTATCAGTCGCTTACTTTTGTGTTTGTTGATTCTGATTCGTTTGACTAATTTGCCCGGTTTTGCGTGACATGCAAAACCAGGTAATTGGTCATAACAAGAATTTCATTGGTTAACAATCGTGTATCCCTCCGCCAGTCATTTATGAGGTTTTTTGCGCGAGAGTTTAGGCACAGTTTTTTAGATTACAAGTCAGACCACGAGTGTGCACTCAGTGAAAGGAATTAAAATTGAAAAAAAAAAGAACACCCCCTCCCCTACCCCTCTTTTTTTTTTTTTTTTCAAATTATTTTTTTTTTCGCATAATATTTGATTTCTTTAGAAATGTAAAGTAATGATAAATTGGAGGTCATAAGTTGCAGAGTGGGCTGTTATAGTCATATGGTTAAATCTTATTGTTACTTCGTGTTCTAAATAACAATTGTTTTACAATCTTTCAAAACAGTAAATGCAAGCTCATTTTATGCAACTGTCTCTTTTCTAATTCAGAGCATTGTGCTGTATGTTCGAAAAAGAATATTCTCATTTGTAACATTCTCATATTCATGTTTGATATCTTCATTGCCAATATTCTGTTGCCGGATTGATGCGGTACTTTGATTATTCGAGTAATGATATTATTATATACTTAATCGTAAAGTAAACCGCTAATTTCAGTTTGAATTGTCAAGGTTTTACTAACATTATTTAGAGTCTGACATTTGATCTATTTAAATCTAATCAGTCGCTGACATCTGTGTTTGTTGATTCTTGTTCGTTTGACTAATTGTTTTGAGCTTGCACATTAACCGAGCCAAGCAGGCATACTCCCTCCAAATTAGTTTGTTTGTTTGTATCACTGGAGTTTTACGTGGATTTTAATGATCTTTAAGTCATATCACGGTGGCTAGAGCTCCTACGTCTATTAAGCGACCATTTTTATCAAGCGACCGTTTTCAAAAAAACGTTTTAAAACCAAATACCTTTAAAAGTAGATATCATCATTGGTCTCACACATATTCTGAATGAATATTATGTATGTTGTTAAAACATATTATAGTTGTCTAAATGAGACAGTTCTATTTAGTTTTAACAACATACATATCCCATGGAAATCATGTTAATTATCTTTAACAAGCCGCGTAATAAGCGACCATTCTCTATAACGACCGCTTTTTGGTGGTCCCGTAAAGGGTCCAAATAGAATCTACAGAATTAACTGTTTATTCTTTCCTTGCCTCCAGATGCACCCGACGATTAGCAAGCCGTTGTTGGAAGACAAAGTGCAAAGCGGGGTAAAATTTGCTAACAGTTTGCATCTTTGAATTTCATCCTGAACGCAGAGCACAACTCTTTGAAAACAAAAATTTGCATTTGAAATTGTGACCCCCGCGAGAAAAGGGACCATTCTAGGTAGTGCGTAAAGTGTCGACCTCGGTCAGTCAGTCAAAAGTTTTCCATCTCGGTTTTTTTTTATCTATACTAGACAAAACTTCTAAATTATACTAGGCAAAATTTCTTACTCACGTCTTGAAGTATCAATTGTCTAATAATGTATTTAATCAATCTTCTGAAATTTTTAGGATATTATTACACAGAATCAAATCTAGCACTTGATGAGTTTTGAGGATATAAAATCTTTCAATTATACACTTGACTGCGCAGTGGCTCCTTTTACCTTAATGTCAATTCATGATCACCCTTTGCTGATAAAGAAATTAACATTTATTGAAAATGGGATATCATTCTATAATCCATCTCACAGATAAAGAATTCAAAGAGTCAAAATACAGAACAACCACATTTCAAAACGTACGGAATAGTGCTTTTATAAATAGTTCAAATATAGTTCAGATATTTAGACAAAAAACCTTGAAGAATGATGAATTCGTAAATAAACCGAATTCTTTTAAATCACCAATATCCCTTAATGCACCCCTATGAAAAGTAAACATGTACAAAGTGACGTCATATCTAGTTGTGACGTCACACTACTACATTCCGCGATGTTGTGAGATGAAAGCGGCTCTTGGCTAATCTGCGAGAAAGTTGGCAATAAAATGGACAGATTTGTAAAATGTGGTATTTATTGACATCTTTATCATTTTTATTTGCACATTATTTACTGACATGCTTTTTAACTGTAGCCTAATTTGTATACTTGGGTCATGTTATCAGCGAAGCGAGAGAACCACGGTTGCCATTACCGTTTCGATTTTTAGCCTGGTTTAGCAGCCCTTAAGAAACAACCCTGTATCCTGTAAATTGTCTAGATAAAAGATAAACAAGCCAAAAACTGAACGACGTGTGTACTACGTAGCTCATTTGTGCTCACGACCGCGCTTAAAAAGGGTCTTCATAGTCAACTTTTGTGCGACAGGAAGTGCTTTTTGGGTTCAACGCATTGCTTGCATATCACTACGATGTGCTTTAAACAAAGTACTGATAGCACTGAAGGCGAGGGAAGTGAATATACGAACACAAGAGGTCAATTTTCTGGAATATTATCTAGTTTATTCACCTTGTGCTTATAATATATACCAGATATTTTCTTACTTATCACTGTCAAAATCACTGCTGTGTTAAATATACAAAGCTTTCATATTTGATCTTGACGGAATACCTTGCTTAAAGGGAAAAAAAAGAAAATGCTGCCAACTAACACTTTCTCCTTTCTCCCTTATAATATCTACCCTTTCTGCTACAAAATTTACTAATTTGCCAAAAAAAATTGTATGTTATCTACAACACTTTACAATTTGGACCGGTCTTATCATTTTTTGTCTTGTAATGGATTAATCTAGTTTAGAAAAGATAAAAAGCCTTGTCCCATCCTTAAACCCTTACACAGAACAGGTTACATACAATTAATCAACATGAGTTTAATTTGATATATATCTAGGGTAGAAATTAAAAAATAATGGGGTATGAGTATAGGGTTTACCATATTGTGGCAAAGGGAGAAATTTCAATTTCTTGTGTTCCCATAGTTAAATAAAATTTCTGTATGGGATTCTATTCAATGTAAAGGAAAGATTCGACGAGCTCGTGCCCCTAGTAAAACAGCACTACTAAGATTTTTAGACGGAATGATCGAATGGGTAAATTGAATGACTAGTAGCAAACCAATCAGCTCAACTAAAATAATAAAAACGCGAGTTGCGCCTGTCTTCAAAGCGGTATCGGGCGTAGTAATCTATACCTTTGGAATAAGTTTTTTTGACGGACTCAGTGCTATATAGTGAGCATACCGTTCGATATTTTTCCTTCGGAGTGAGTTCGGAATGTGGCTTACGATCCCTATAGCGTGGAACATGGAACTCATGGTTTCCCTCGCCTAAAAAGCATTAATAAAAGTATTAAAAATTGGAGTGCATGCCTTCAAATGTCACTTTGCCTTTTTAGAAACCAGACCTTCAGCGCTTTCAGCGCTTCGATTTGTCTATGTTCACGATGAGGTGCCTTAAGGAAACATTAGAAGCTACAAAGGACCGACCGTAGATATCAATGTTTATCAGGACAGCATTTTCAATGAAAATACTAGAATTTTTTTGTATTATAATTAATAACGCCGTTTGCGAAATGACGTTAGCAAATCCATTATGACGTCATTTTCACAACGAAAATATAATATTGATAATTGTTCTTGGCTCATTTGCATAGTTATTCCACTAGTGTGCAACACCCGTGTAATGTAAAAAATATTCAACGGGATTATTTCGCTCCCGCGACGTCATATTATGAAAAGTATATACTAATGATGTTCAAGAGGATAGTACTCACACCTTTAAGGGCAGATTTTGCACCAACTGTTAAGCAATCGGGGAAATAGTTAGGGCCCCGTTTTACTAAGCTTCTTACGAAAAAAATAACCGTAGTTCAAAAACACTAATCGTACCTGGCGTTTTCACTCATCGACGGATTCCGGCTTACAATATCTCATTGGAATTGCGTCTAGAAGAAGGTACCAATGAGATGATACGAGACAGAATTTCATATTTAGTTATCACTGTTGATGCAACTTTGATATTTGAATTACGCAAAAAATGATCGTAAGATTTTTAGTAAAACAGGTTCCGGAATTTTCGTTTCGATTCTTTAATCAGCTCGTGAAAAGAGATTGCTTTAGTTTTTGAGAAATAATCTTATTGTATTAATTCTTTCAAGAAACTGCACTTAAAGGCGTTTTGATTACTGTTACTATTTCCTTAACATAAATTTACTTGTGCCAAAGAAGTACTATTTTAATGCTATTTGCTCGACATTTCCAATAATTTCGTATATGTGCAAAGCGAAGCTTTCTGGTCAGCACAGTCTGCCCTGTGCGCTCTGTAGCTATATTAGGTTTCAGACCTTCTTCAGACTGTCAGCGAATATACTCTTCATTAAGGCAGGTTTTTCTCTAGATCATATCTAGGTTAAAAATCCCAATTTTCATTTTCTTTTAAAAATGTTTGTGCTTAATCAAGGAAAACCGATAGAAACATTACAAGGTTAAAAACTGTTCAATATTTTTTTTTCTAAAATGATGTTAAACTCTCTTTCTTTCACATATTATCGATATGCGATGTTAAAGTAACTTCATATTACTCGACTTTCAATAACGAATTTTAACATGTATATTGGTTTCACTTTCAAGGCAAAAAATCTCTCTTTTTTGCTCATTTTTTTCTTCAAATTATATTTTTATGAGACATTCATCATTGCAAAAAAGAAAAAAAAATATTATTGTGCCAATAGTTAAGGGTTAAATTCTTTGTTGATTATAAAAATGTATATATTATATTTTGTTTCTTGAGAAGCAGAATTAATCTGTATTAAGGAAAGTGTTAAATCCTTCTTTTGTGTTTTGTGCATGTTAGGCGTTTGGCAGACAAACCAACGGATTATGACAATCAGCTGTGGTAAAACACGTACTTAGCATGTGTTATAATCCTGATGGTTTGGCAGTCAGGCAATCTATGTTTCATGTAACATGTTTTTATTAAGGCTTAGTCTTTTGGACTCATTTCCTTGTAAGAACATATAAATAGGCGCACAAGAACTCAAGAGGATAGGAACACTAAATGTGTGGAATGACTTTGTGTCAGACAACTTAAACAACTAAATTTAGGACTTATTACTCTGTGTTAAAGACTGTGTGCTAAAAGCATTTCTACTCTTCTTTATGAAATTTGGACTTTGTGTTTTTGAAATTAAGATAATTCAAATCTGTCTTTGTGACTCTATAGAACGTCTTAGAACTTGTATATTTATGTGACTTAATACTATATAATTAATGTTTTATTACATATCACCAAATTGACACTTTTTTCCCTCTTGACATTCACCTTCTAACTTGAGCCTTTCTACCTTACCAAATAGCATCATGAACTACAACAACAACCACCGAAATCCCTACATTACGGATAGGCTAAAACCCCTTCGTAATAATATACCAAAATTTGACATGAAACCCCGATTTTCTTTTTCATTTTCGAGTGATAGAAGATAATTCTGACTGATTGAGGATGATTGGTAATGATACATTTGATGTATAAACATCGCTGAAGAAAATATATACGTTAAGTCTAAAGGTATAAATCACATAAAAGAGGGGGAGATATTTTTCGGAAAATGTGCAAATACCATCCAAGGGCAGGTAACTCTGGTGCGAAAGCAAGCCTGGAAAGCTATTTGAAAATTTGATATCTCATCAAGGCCATATAAATCTACAACATATGAGAAAAGGAAAAATCATAGAGAAGAATGGGATAACTGTCCATACCACCTTAAAGACCAACTTGATAAAATACAAAGAGAAGCGTCCAGGATCGTATCTGGTTGCACTAAATTAGTTTCAATAGATGATCTGGATACTGAGATAGGTTGGGAATCTCTTCATGAAAGGAGGCGGAAACATAGGCTTATCTTATATTTTAAAATGGTCAAAGGATTAAGTCCTAGCTACCTGTGTCAATTGGTCCCTCAACTTGTTGAATCCACTTCCTCGTATAATCTTCGCGGTTCGAACAATCATAGAATCCCTTCGTGCAGAACAGAGCTTTTTAAAAGATCGTTTCTACCATCTACTACTGAGGAACCAAGATTCACTTTCACTCTTCAAAAACTTTTTAAATAGGAATAAACCTAACCCAATAGGCTGTACTTCATTGTAGAAAGAAAGCTTCAGGTAATCCACATAAGAATCCGAAATAAATGTAGTTCTCTTAACCACCACTTATTCAATAACAAATTGTTGAAATCGAAACAAGTGAACAATTCTTCTTTAAATGTAATAATTATACCGCGATTAGGAACAATCTTTTTCACAATCTTTCAAATATAACTGAAATTAACATAGATGTTCTTCTATTTGGCAAGGAAGATCTTAACAACGAAAAGGTCTTTTTTGAAGCCCAACGAAATATTAAAGATAGCAAACGCTTTCAAGTTTAATTGTTATAGGAACGAGTGAATTCTAGCAATCAAGCACTAGAACTGAATATTTTATCTGAAAATCATGTGTAAGGCACTCGGTAAACACCCTTGTTGCTTATTGCATCTCTTTGCATTTCTTTTAAGCATTTTCCTAACACCAAAAGGTTATTTTTCCAAGATTTTCTCACTGAATTAATCTAAAATCTCAAAATGTCGTATATCTTTTGAATATGTTAAAGGAGAAGAACAATATAAGCTCTGCTTACGTTCTCATCCTTTTTGCATAGAATTAATTAGTAATTGTGAACTGTATTGAACATGTATTAATTTGTGCAAATAAAATATGTTTAAACCAATTTCAGCTATCTTACCTAGACAATACAAAATGAACAATTTTAGACAGGCTTAGACTTAAAGACTTTTAACCATTATTTCAATGTGTATTGAATGTGAAAAGAAACTAAAAACTGTTATAGACAACATGAGCGAAACAGAAATTGCTTAAACAAGCATTTTCTATTTTTTCTTTCACGTTTATCCTTCTTATTGCGTTCATTAAATATAGAACTCCGTTTTTTGATAAATGGTTACATAAACAGGTACATCTAAGCATCTTTTTTTTGTATTCAAAAAAACCAAACAAGCAAAAACAAAACATTTTTTGTTATTATGAATAAGAAATGTTGGGGTTTTTCTTGTATAATCATAGAGTATTGTCATTTTTTTTTTTACATTTGGGCAAGTGTTCCTGTTAACGCACCATTAATAGTTTTCAAACAATAGTTTTTTTCCGAAACCTTATTACAATATGTTTACCTATTATTTTGATTACTAGTTTTTATTGTTACATTTTTCATCATCCATATATTGGGACATGAAGTGTCACATTGATTAGTTAAAGCTAATATCGTTAATCGTCACAACAACAAAATTTGACGTCATTTAGAGCGGTATCGTCATCGCGCCAACGTCGATAATCAATCTTCGTTGTTAGACCACAGATGGCGGAGTTGTCTGGGCAACTGTTACTCCACTACCCCCATGATCCATATAACCCGGTTCCTCTCCCAACCAGAGTGGTACCCTCACTTCCAAGAACAACGTGGAAATTTCGGCAATGGAAAAGGACGTAGTTAGCGGCTGTGTCGTCAACGAAATCACCCTGAAATATTTTTAGAAACCATATTCAAAAATTGTTATAATGGATGGAACCATCAGTTTTTTTTAACAGATGTCAAAGATGAATTTCTTTTTACTTTAGTGCACAAACAACGGAGTTCTAGGTTTTTTTCTGGTGTGGATTATCTCCTTTCAAAGAAAATATCTACATCGATTTCATTAGGAATCCTCGGTCAACATTGAGAAAGATCATGAGTTTCGAAATGTTGCGGAACTGATACGTGTCCACTACCTTCAACACCTCCACCCCTAAAAAAAACCAAAAAAAAAAAAAACAACACACGCACACACCGAGTAGGTTATATCAGGATAACCAATGTTAGAAGGCTTACCCCCGGCCGCTCGACTCTCATTTTAAACGCAGTGAGAAAACGATCACCTCCGTCGCATGTGTAGTTTTGACCCCAGTGTCCCCAATACGCCTGGCCAGAAGTGATATCAATGTTTATCAGGACAGCATTTTCAATGAAAATACTAGAATTTTTTTGTATTATAATTAATAACGCCGTTTGCGAAATGACGTTAGCAAATCCATTATGACATCATTTTCACAACGAAAATATAATATTGATAATTGTTCTTGGCTCATTTGCATAGTTATTCCACTAGTGTGCAACACCCGTGTAATGTAAAAAATATTCAACGGGATTATTTCACTCCCGCGACGTCATATTATGAAAAGTATATACTAATGATGTTCAAGAGGATAGTACTCACACCTTTAAGGGCAGATTTTGCACCAACTGTTAAGCAATCGGGGAAATAGTTAGGGCCCCGTTTTACTAAGCTTCTTACGAAAAAAATAACCGTAGTTCAAAAACACTAATCGTACCTGGCGTTTTCATTCATCGACGGATTCCGGCTTACAATATCTCATTGGAATTGCGTCTAGAAGAAGGTTCCAATGAGATGATACGAGACAGAATTTCATATTTAGTTATCACTGTTGATGCAACTTTAATATTTGAATTACGCAAAAAATGATCGTAAGATTTTTAGTAAAACAGGTTCCGGAATTTTCGTTTCGATTCTTTAATCAGCTCGTGAAAAGGGATTGCTCTAGTTTTTGAGAAATAATCTTATTGTATTAATTCTTTCAAGAAACTGCACTTAAAGGCGTTTTGATTACTGTTACTATTTCCTTAACATAAATTTACTTGTGCCAAAGAAGTACTATTTTAATGCTATTTGCCCGACATTTCCAATAATTTCGTATATGTGCAAAGCGAAGCTTTCTGGTCAGCACAGTCTGCCCTGTGCGCTCTGTAGCTATATTAGGTTTCAGACCTTCTTCAGACTGTCAGCGAATATACTCTTCATTAAGGCAGTTTTTTCTCTAGATCATATCTAGGTTAAAAATCCCAATTTTCATTTTCTTTAAAAAATGTTTGTGCTTAATCAAGGAAAACCGATAGAAACATTACAAGGTTAAAAACTGTTCAATATTTTTTTTTCTAAAATGATGTTAAACTCTCTTTCTTTCACATATTATCGATATGCGATGTTAAAGTAACTTCATATTACTCGACTTTCAATAACGAATTTTAACATGTATATTGGTTTCACTTTCAAGGCAAAAAATCTCTCTTTTTTGCTCATTTTTTTCTTCAAATTATATTTTTATGAGACATTCATCATTGCAAAAAAGAAAAAAAAATATTATTGTGCCAATAGTTAAGGGTTAAATTCTTTGTTGATTATAAAAATGTATATATTATATTTTGTTTCTTGAGAAGCAGAATTAATCTGTATTAAGGAAAGTGTTAAATCCTTCTTTTGTGTTTTGTGCATGTTAGGCGTTTGGCAGACAAACCAACGGATTATGGCAATCAGCTGTGGTAAAACACGTACTTAGCATGTGTTATAATCCTGATGGTTTGGCAGTCAGGCAATCTATGTTTCCTGTAACATGTTTTTATTAAGGCTTAGTCTTTTGGACTCATTTCCTTGTAAGAACATATAAATAGGCGCACAAGAACTCAAGAGGATAGGAACACTAAATGTGTGGAATGACTTTGTGTCAGACAACTTAAACAACTAAATTTAGGACTTATTACTCTGTGTTAAAGACTGTGTGCTAAAAGCATTTCTACTCTTCTTTATGAAATTTGGACTTTGTGTTTTTGAAATTAAGATAATTCAAATCTGTCTTTGTGACTCTATAGAACGTCTTAGAACTTGTATATTTATGTGACTTAATACTATATAATTAATGTTTTATTACATATCACCAAATTGACACTTTTTTCCCTCTTGACATTCACCTTCTAACTTGAGCCTTTCTACCTTACCAAATAGCATCATGAACTACAACAACAACCACCGAAATCCCTACATTACGGATAGGCTAAAACCCCTTCGTAATAATATACCAAAATTTGACATGAAACCCCGATTTTCTTTTTCATTTCCGAGTGATAGAAGATAATTCTGACTGATTGAGAATGGTTGGTAATGATACATTTGATGTATAAACATCGCTGAAGAAAATATATACGTTAAGTCTAAAGGTATAAATCACATAAAAGAGGGGGAGATATTTTTCGGAAAATGTGCAAATACCATCCAAGGGCAGGTTACTCTGGTGCGAAAGCAAGCCTGGAAAGCTATTTGAAAATTTGATATCTCATCAAGGCCATATAAATCTACAACATATGAGAAAAGGAAAAATCATAGAGAAGAATGGGATAACTGTCCAAACCACCTTAAAGACCAACTTGATAAAATACAAAGAGAAGCGTCCAGGATCGTATCTGGTTGCACTAAATTAGTTTCAATAGATGATCTGGATACTGAGATAGGTTGGGAATCTCTTCATGAAAGGAGGCGGAAACATAGGCTTATCTTATATTTTAAAATGGTCAAAGGATTAAGTCCTAGCTACCTGTGTCAATTGGTCCCTCAACTTGTTGAATCCACTTCCTCGTATAACCTTCGCGGTTCGAACAATCATAGAATCCCTTCGTGCAGAACAGAGCTTTTTAAAAGATCGTTTCTACCATCTACTACTGAGGAACCAAGATTCACTTTCACTCTTCAAAAACTTTTTAAATAGGAATAAACCTAACCCAATAGGCTGTACTTCATTGGAGAAAGAAAGCTTCAGGTAATCCACATAAGAATCCGAAATAAATGTAGTTCTCTTAACCACCACTTATTCAATAACAAATTGTTGAAATCGAAACAATTGAACAATTCTTCTTTAAATGTAATAATTATACCGCGATTAGGAACAATCTTTTTCACAATCTTTCAAATATAACTGAAATTAACATAGATGTTCTTCTATTTGGCAAGGAAGATCTAAACAACGAAAAGGTCTTTTTTGAAGCCCAACGAAATATTAAAGATAGCAAACGCTTTCAAGTTTAATTGTTATAGGAACGAGTGAATTCTAGCAATCAAGCACTAGAACTGAATATTTTATCTGAAAATCATGTGTAAGGCACTCGGTAAACACCCTTGTTGTTTATTGCATCTCTTTGCATTTCTTTTAAGCATTTTCCTAACACCAAAAGGTTATTTTTCCAAGATTTTCTCACTGAATTAATCTAAAATCTCAAAATGTCGTATATCTTTTGAATATGTTAAAGGAGAAGAACAATATAAGCTCTGCTTACGTTCTCATCCTTTTTGCATAGAATTAATTAGTAATTGTGAACTGTATTGAACATGTATTAATTTGTGCAAATAAAATATGTTTAAACCAATTTCAGCTATCTTACCTAGACAATACAAATGAACAATTTTAGACAGGCTTAGACTTAAAGACTTTTAACCATTATTTCAATGTGTATTGAATGTGAAAAGAAACTAAAAACTGTTATAGACAACATGAGCGAAACAGAAATTGCTTAAACAAGCATTTTCTATTTTTTCTTTCACGTTTTCCCTTCTTATTGCGTTCATTAAATATAGAACTCCGTTTTTTGATAAATGGTTACATAAACAGGTACATCTAAGCATCTTTTTTTTGTATTCAAAAAAAACCAAACAAGCAAAAACAAAACATTTTTTGTTATTATGAATAAGAAATGTTGGGGTTTTTCTTGTATAATCATAGAGTATTGTCATTTTTTTTTTTACATTTGGGCAAGTGTTCCTGTTAACGCACCATTAATAGTTTTCAAACAATAGTTTTTTTTCCGAAACCTTATTACAATATGTTTACCTATTATTTTGATTACTAGTTTTTATTGTTACATTTTTCATCATCCATATATTGGGACATGAAGTGTCACATTGATTAGTTAAAGCTAATATCGTTAATCGTCACAACAACAAAATTTGACGTCATTTAGAGCGGTATCGTCATCGCGCCAACGTCGATAATCAATCTTCGTTGTTAGACCACAGATGGCGGAGTTGTCTGGGCAACTGTTACTCCACTGCCCCCATGATCCATATAACCCGGTTCCTCTCCCAACCAGAGTGGTACCCTCACTTCCAAGAACAACGTGGAAATTTCGGCAATGGAAAAGGACGTAGTTAGCGGCTGTGTCGTCAACGAAATCACCCTGAAATATTTTTAGAAACCATATTCAAAAATTGTTATAATGGATGGAACCATCAGTTTTTTTTAACAGATGTCAAAGATGAATTTCTTTTTACTTTAGTGCACAAACAACGGAGTTCTAGGTTTTTTTCTGGTGTGGATTATCTCCTTTCAAAGAAAATATCTACATCGATTTCATTAGGAATCCTCGGTCAACATTGAGAAAGATCATGAGTTTCGAAATGTTGCGGAACTGATACGTGTCCACTACCTTCAACACCTCCACCCCTAAAAAAAACCAAAAAAAAAACAACACACGCACACACCGAGTAGGTTATATCAGGATAACCAATGTTAGAAGGCTTACCCCCGGCCGCTCGACTCTCATTTTAAACGCAGTGAGAAAACGATCACCTCCGTCGCATGTGTAGTTTTGACCCCAGTGTCCCCAATACGCCTGGCCAGAAGTGATATCAATGTTTATCAGGACAGCATTTTCAATGAAAATACTAGAATTTTTTTGTATTATAATTAATAACGCCGTTTGCGAAATGACGTTAGCAAATCCATTATGACGTCATTTTCACAACGAAAATATAATATTGATAATTGTTCTTGGCTCATTTGCATAGTTATTCCACTAGTGTGCAACACCCGTGTAATGTAAAAAATATTCAACGGGATTATTTCGATCCCGCGACGTCATATTATGAAAAGTATATACTAATGATGTTCAAGAGGATAGTACTCACACCTTTAAGGGCAGATTTTGCACCAACTGTTAAGCAATCGGGGAAATGGTTAGGGCCCCGTTTTACTAAGCTTCTTACGAAAAAAATAACCGTAGTTCAAAAACACTAATCGTACCTGGCGTTTTCATTCATCGACGGATTCCGGCTTACAATATCTCATTGGAATTGCGTCTAGAAGAAGGTTCCAATGAGATGATACGAGACAGAATTTCATATTTAGTTATCACTGTTGATGCAACTTTAATATTTGAATTACGCAAAAAATGATCGTAAGATTTTTAGTAAAACAGGTTCCGGAATTTTCGTTTCGATTCTTTAATCAGCTCGTGAAAAGGGATTGCTCTAGTTTTTGAGAAATAATCTTATTGTATTAATTCTTTCAAGAAACTGCACTTAAAGGCGTTTTGATTACTGTTACTATTTCCTTAACATAAATTTACTTGTGCCAAAGAAGTACTATTTTAATGCTATTTGCCCGACATTTCCAATAATTTCGTATATGTGCAAAGCGAAGCTTTCTGGTCAGCACAGTCTGCCCTGTGCGCTCTGTAGCTATATTAGGTTTCAGACCTTCTTCAGACTGTCAGCGAATATACTCTTCATTAAGGCAGTTTTTTCTCTAGATCATATCTAGGTTAAAAATCCCAATTTTCATTTTCTTTTAAAAATGTTTGTGCTTAATCAAGGAAAACCGATAGAAACATTACAAGGTTAAAAACTGTTCAATATTTTTTTTTTCTAAAATGATGTTAAACTCTCTTTCTTTCACATATTATCGATATGCGATGTTAAAGTAACTTCATATTACTCGACTTTCAATAACGAATTTTAACATGTATATTGGTTTCACTTTCAAGGCAAAAAATCTCTCTTTTTTGCTCATTTTTTTCTTCAAATTATATTTTTATGAGACATTCATCATTGCAAAAAAGAAAAAATATTATTGTGCCAATAGTTAAGGGTTAAATTCTTTGTTGATTATAAAAATGTATATATTATATTTTGTTTCTTGAGAAGCAGAATTAATCTGTATTAAGGAAAGTGTTAAATCCTTCTTTTGTGTTTTGTGCATGTTAGGCGTTTGGCAGACAAACCAACGGATTATGGCAATCAGCTGTGGTAAAACACGTACTTAGCATGTGTTATAATCCTGATGGTTTGGCAGTCAGGCAATCTATGTTTCCTGTAACATGTTTTTATTAAGGCTTAGTCTTTTGGACTCATTTCCTTGTAAGAACATATAAATAGGCGCACAAGAACTCAAGAGGATAGGAACACTAAATGTGTGGAATGACTTTGTGTCAGACAACTTAAACAACTAAATTTAGGACTTATTACTCTGTGTTAAAGACTGTGTGCTAAAAGCATTTCTACTCTTCTTTATGAAATTTGGACTTTGTGTTTTTGAAATTAAGATAATTCAAATCTGTCTTTGTGACTCTATAGAACGTCTTAGAACTTGTATATTTATGTGACTTAATACTATATAATTAATGTTTTATTACATATCACCAAATTGACACTTTTTTCCCTCTTGACATTCACCTTCTAACTTGAGCCTTTCTACCTTACCAAATAGCATCATGAACTACAACAACAACCACCGAAATCCCTACATTACGGATAGGCTAAAACCCCTTCGTAATAATATACCAAAATTTGACATGAAACCCCGATTTTCTTTTTCATTTCCGAGTGATAGAAGATAATTCTGACTGATTGAGAATGGTTGGTAATGATACATTTGATGTATAAACATCGCTGAAGAAAATATATACGTTAAGTCTAAAGGTATAAATCACATAAAAGAGGGGGAGATATTTTTCGGAAAATGTGCAAATACCATCCAAGGGCAGGTTACTCTGGTGCGAAAGCAAGCCTGGAAAGCTATTTGAAAATTTGATATCTCATCAAGGCCATATAAATCTACAACATATGAGAAAAGGAAAAATCATAGAGAAGAATGGGATAACTGTCCAAACCACCTTAAAGACCAACTTGATAAAATACAAAGAGAAGCGTCCAGGATCGTATCTGGTTGCACTAAATTAGTTTCAATAGATGATCTGGATACTGAGATAGGTTGGGAATCTCTTCATGAAAGGAGGCGGAAACATAGGCTTATCTTATATTTTAAAATGGTCAAAGGATTAAGTCCTAGCTACCTGTGTCAATTGGTCCCTCAACTTGTTGAATCCACTTCCTCGTATAACCTTCGCGGTTCGAACAATCATAGAATCCCTTCGTGCAGAACAGAGCTTTTTAAAAGATCGTTTCTACCATCTACTACTGAGGAACCAAGATTCACTTTCACTCTTCAAAAACTTTTTAAATAGGAATAAACCTAACCCAATAGGCTGTACTTCATTGTAGAAAGAAAGCTTCAGGTAATCCACATAAGAATCCGAAATAAATGTAGTTCTCTTAACCACCACTTATTCAATAACAAATTGTTGAAATCGAAACAAGTGAACAATTCTTCTTTAAATGTAATAATTATACCGCGATTAGGAACAATCTTTTTCACAATCTTTCAAATATAACTGAAATTAACATAGATGTTCTTCTATTTGGCAAGGAAGATCTTAACAACGAAAAGGTCTTTTTTGAAGCCCAACGAAATATTAAAGATAGCAAACGCTTTCAAGTTTAATTGTTATAGGAACGAGTGAATTCTAGCAATCAAGCACTAGAACTGAATATTTTATCTGAAAATCATGTGTAAGGCACTCGGTAAACACCCTTGTTGCTTATTGCATCTCTTTGCATTTCTTTTAAGCATTTTCCTAACACCAAAAGGTTATTTTTCCATGATTTTCTCACTGAATTAATCTAAAATCTCAAAATGTCGTATATCTTTTGAATATGTTAAAGGAGAAGAACAATATAAGCTCTGCTTACGTTCTCATCCTTTTTGCATAGAATTAATTAGTAATTGTGAACTGTATTGAACATGTATTAATTTGTGCAAATAAAATATGTTTAAACCAATTTCAGCTATCTTACCTAGACAATACAAAATGAACAATTTTAGACAGGCTTAGACTTAAAGACTTTTAACCATTATTTCAATGTGTATTGAATGTGAAAAGAAACTAAAAACTGTTATAGACAACATGAGCGAAACAGAAATTGCTTAAACAAGCATTTTCTATTTTTTCTTTCACGTTTATCCTTCTTATTGCGTTCATTAAATATAGAACTCCGTTTTTTGATAAATGGTTACATAAACAGGTACATCTAAGCATCTTTTTTTTTGTATTCAAAAAAACCAAACAAGCAAAAACAAAACATTTTTTGTTATTATGAATAAGAAATGTTGGGGTTTTTCTTGTATAATCATAGAGTATTGTCATTTTTTTTTTTACATTTGGGCAAGTGTTCCTGTTAACGCACCATTAATAGTTTTCAAACAATAGTTTTTTTCCGAAACCTTATTACAATATGTTTACCTATTATTTTGATTACTAGTTTTTATTGTTACATTTTTCATCATCCATATATTGGGACATGAAGTGTCACATTGATTAGTTAAAGCTAATATCGTTAATCGTCACAACAACAAAATTTGACGTATCGTCATCGCGCCAACGTCGATAATCAATCTTCGTTGTTAGACCACAGATGGCGGAGTTGTCTGGGCAACTGTTACTCCACTACCCCCATGATCCATATAACCCGGTTCCTCTCCCAACCAGAGTGGTACCCTCACTTCCAAGAACAACGTGGAAATTTCGGCAATGGAAAAGGACGTAGTTAGCGGCTGTGTCGTCAACGAAATCACCCTGAAATATTTTTAGAAACCATATTCAAAAATTGTTATAATGGATGGAACCATCAGTTTTTTTTAACAGATGTCAAAGATGAATTTCTTTTTACTTTAGTGCACAAACAACGGAGTTCTAGGTTTTTTTCTGGTGTGGATTATCTCCTTTCAAAGAAAATATCTACATCGATTTCATTAGGAATCCTCGGTCAACATTGAGAAAGATCATGAGTTTCGAAATGTTGCGGAACTGATACGTGTCCACTACCTTCAACACCTCCACCCCTAAAAAAAACCAAAAAAAAAAAAAAACAACACACGCACACACCGAGTAGGTTATATCAGGATAACCAATGTTAGAAGGCTTACCCCCGGCCGCTCGACTCTCATTTTAAACGCAGTGAGAAAACGATCACCTCCGTCGCATGTGTAGTTTTGACCCCAGTGTCCCCAATACGCCTGGCCAGAAGTGATATCAATGTTTATCAGGACAGCATTTTCAATGAAAATACTAGAATTTTTTTGTATTATAATTAATAACGCCGTTTGCGAAATGACGTTAGCAAATCCATTATGACGTCATTTTCACAACGAAAATATAATATTGATAATTGTTCTTGGCTCATTTGCATAGTTATTCCACTAGTGTGCAACACCCGTGTAATGTAAAAAATATTCAACGGGATTATTTCACTCCCGCGACGTCATATTATGAAAAGTATATACTAATGATGTTCAAGAGGATAGTACTCACACCTTTAAGGGCAGATTTTGCACCAACTGTTAAGCAATCGGGGAAATAGTTAGGGCCCCGTTTTACTAAGCTTCTTACGAAAAAAATAACCGTAGTTCAAAAACACTAATCGTACCTGGCGTTTTCATTCATCGACGGATTCCGGCTTACAATATCTCATTGGAATTGCGTCTAGAAGAAGGTTCCAATGAGATGATACGAGACAGAATTTCATATTTAGTTATCACTGTTGATGCAACTTTAATATTTGAATTACGCAAAAAATGATCGTAAGATTTTTAGTAAAACAGGTTCCGGAATTTTCGTTTCGATTCTTTAATCAGCTCGTGAAAAGGGATTGCTCTAGTTTTTGAGAAATAATCTTATTGTATTAATTCTTTCAAGAAACTGCACTTAAAGGCGTTTTGATTACTGTTACTATTTCCTTAACATAAATTTACTTGTGCCAAAGAAGTACTATTTTAATGCTATTTGCCCGACATTTCCAATAATTTCGTATATGTGCAAAGCGAAGCTTTCTGGTCAGCACAGTCTGCCCTGTGCGCTCTGTAGCTATATTAGGTTTCAGACCTTCTTCAGACTGTCAGCGAATATACTCTTCATTAAGGCAGTTTTTTCTCTAGATCATATCTAGGTTAAAAATCCCAATTTTCATTTTCTTTTAAAAATGTTTGTGCTTAATCAAGGAAAACCGATAGAAACATTACAAGGTTAAAAACTGTTCAATATTTTTTTTTCTAAAATGATGTTAAACTCTCTTTCTTTCACATATTATCGATATGCGATGTTAAAGTAACTTCATATTACTCGACTTTCAATAACGAATTTTAACATGTATATTGGTTTCACTTTCAAGGCAAAAAATCTCTCTTTTTTGCTCATTTTTTTCTTCAAATTATATTTTTATGAGACATTCATCATTGCAAAAAAGAAAAAAAAATATTATTGTGCCAATAGTTAAGGGTTAAATTCTTTGTTGATTATAAAAATGTATATATTATATTTTGTTTCTTGAGAAGCAGAATTAATCTGTATTAAGGAAAGTGTTAAATCCTTCTTTTGTGTTTTGTGCATGTTAGGCGTTTAGCAGACAAACCAACGGATTATGGCAATCAGCTGTGGTAAAACACGTACTTAGCATGTGTTATAATCCTGATGGTTTGGCAGTCAGACAATCTATGTTTCCTGTAACATGTTTTTATTAAGGCTTAGTCTTTTGGACTCATTTCCTTGTAAGAACATATAAATAGGCGCACAAGAACTCAAGAGGATAGGAACACTAAATGTGTGGAAAGACTTTGTGTCTGACAACTTAAACAACTAAATTTAGGACTTATTACTCTGTGTTAAAGACTGTGTGCTAAAAGCATTTCTACTCTTCTTTATGAAATTTGGACTTTGTGTTTTTGAAATTAAGATAATTCAAATCTGTCTTTGTGACTCTATAGAACGTCTTAGAACTTGTATATTTATGTGACTTAATACTATATAATTAATGTTTTATTACATATCACCAAATTGACACTTTTTTCCCTCTTGACATTCACCTTCTAACTTGAGCCTTTCTACCTTACCAAATAGCATCATGAACTACAACAACAACCACCGAAATCCCTACATTACGGATAGGCTAAAACCCCTTCGTAATAATATACCAAAATTTGACATGAAACCCCGATTTTCTTTTTCATTTCCGAGTGATAGAAGATAATTCTGACTGATTGAGAATGGTTGGTAATGATACATTTGATGTATAAACATCGCTGAAGAAAATATATACGTTAAGTCTAAAGGTATAAATCACATAAAAGAGGGGGAGATATTTTTCGGAAAATGTGCAAATACCATCCAAGGGCAGGTTACTCTGGTGCGAAAGCAAGCCTGGAAAGCTATTTGAAAATTTGATATCTCATCAAGGCCATATAAATCTACAACATATGAGAAAAGGAAAAATCATAGAGAAGAATGGGATAACTGTCCAAACCACCTTAAAGACCAACTTGATAAAATACAAAGAGAAGCGTCCAGGATCGTATCTGGTTGCACTAAATTAGTTTCAATAGATGATCTGGATACTGAGATAGGTTGGGAATCTCTTCATGAAAGGAGGCGGAAACATAGGCTTATCTTATATTTTAAAATGGTCAAAGGATTAAGTCCTAGCTACCTGTGTCAATTGGTCCCTCAACTTGTTGAATCCACTTCCTCGTATAACCTTCGCGGTTCGAACAATCATAGAATCCCTTCGTGCAGAACAGAGCTTTTTAAAAGATCGTTTCTACCATCTACTACTGAGGAACCAAGATTCACTTTCACTCTTCAAAAACTTTTTAAATAGGAATAAACCTAACCCAATAGGCTGTACTTCATTGTAGAAAGAAAGCTTCAGGTAATCCACATAAGAATCCGAAATAAATGTAGTTCTCTTAACCACCACTTATTCAATAACAAATTGTTGAAATCGAAACAAGTGAACAATTCTTCTTTAAATGTAATAATTATACCGCGATTAGGAACAATCTTTTTCACAATCTTTCAAATATAACTGAAATTAACATAGATGTTCTTCTATTTGGCAAGGAAGATCTTAACAACGAAAAGGTCTTTTTTGAAGCCCAACGAAATATTAAAGATAGCAAACGCTTTCAAGTTTAATTGTTATAGGAACGAGTGAATTCTAGCAATCAAGCACTAGAACTGAATATTTTATCTGAAAATCATGTGTAAGGCACTCGGTAAACACCCTTGTTGCTTATTGCATCTCTTTGCATTTCTTTTAAGCATTTTCCTAACACCAAAAGGTTATTTTTCCAAGATTTTCTCACTGAATTAATCTAAAATCTCAAAATGTCGTATATCTTTTGAATATGTTAAAGGAGAAGAACAATATAAGCTCTGCTTACGTTCTCATCCTTTTTGCATAGAATTAATTAGTAATTGTGAACTGTATTGAACATGTATTAATTTGTGCAAATAAAATATGTTTAAACCAATTTCAGCTATCTTACCTAGACAATACAAAATGAACAATTTTAGACAGGCTTAGACTTAAAGACTTTTAACCATTATTTCAATGTGTATTGAATGTGAAAAGAAACTAAAAACTGTTATAGACAACATGAGCGAAACAGAAATTGCTTAAACAAGCATTTTCTATTTTTTCTTTCACGTTTATCCTTCTTATTGCGTTCATTAAATATAGAACTCCGTTTTTTGATAAATGGTTACATAAACAGGTACATCTAAGCATCTTTTTTTTGTATTCAAAAAAACCAAACAAGCAAAAACAAAACATTTTTTGTTATTATGAATAAGAAATGTTGGGGTTTTTCTTGTATAATCATAGAGTATTGTCATTTTTTTTTTACATTTGGGCAAGTGTTCCTGTTAACGCACCATTAATAGTTTTCAAACAATAGTTTTTTTCCGAAACCTTATTACAATATGTTTACCTATTATTTTGATTACTAGTTTTTATTGTTACATTTTTCATCATCCATATATTGGGACATGAAGTGTCACATTGATTAGTTAAAGCTAATATCGTTAATCGTCACAACAACAAAATTTGACGTCATTTAGAGCGGTATCGTCATCGCGCCAACGTCGATAATCAATCTTCGTTGTTAGACCACAGATGGCGGAGTTGTCTGGGCAACTGTTACTCCACTGCCCCCATGATCCATATAACCCGGTTCCTCTCCCAACCAGAGTGGTACCCTCACTTCCAAGAACAACGTGGAAATTTCGGCAATGGAAAAGGACGTAGTTAGCGGCTGTGTCGTCAACGAAATCACCCTGAAATATTTTTAGAAACCATATTCAAAAATTGTTATAATGGATGGAACCATCAGTTTTTTTTAACAGATGTCAAAGATGAATTTCTTTTTACTTTAGTGCACAAACAACGGAGTTCTAGGTTTTTTTCTGGTGTGGATTATCTCCTTTCAAAGAAAATATCTACATCGATTTCATTAGGAATCCTCGGTCAACATTGAGAAAGATCATGAGTTTCGAAATGTTGCGGAACTGATACGTGTCCACTACCTTCAACACCTCCACCCCTAAAAAAAACCAAAAAAAAAACAACACACGCACACACCGAGTAGGTTATATCAGGATAACCAATGTTAGAAGGCTTACCCCCGGCCGCTCGACTCTCATTTTAAACGCAGTGAGAAAACGATCACCTCCGTCGCATGTGTAGTTTTGACCCCAGTGTCCCCAATACGCCTGGCCAGAAGTGATATCAATGTTTATCAGGACAGCATTTTCAATGAAAATACTAGAATTTTTTTGTATTATAATTAATAACGCCGTTTGCGAAATGACGTTAGCAAATCCATTATGACGTCATTTTCACAACGAAAATATAATATTGATAATTGTTCTTGGCTCATTTGCATAGTTATTCCACTAGTGTGCAACACCCGTGTAATGTAAAAAATATTCAACGGGATTATTTCGATCCCGCGACGTCATATTATGAAAAGTATATACTAATGATGTTCAAGAGGATAGTACTCACACCTTTAAGGGCAGATTTTGCACCAACTGTTAAGCAATCGGGGAAATGGTTAGGGCCCCGTTTTACTAAGCTTCTTACGAAAAAAATAACCGTAGTTCAAAAACACTAATCGTACCTGGCGTTTTCATTCATCGACGGATTCCGGCTTACAATATCTCATTGGAATTGCGTCTAGAAGAAGGTTCCAATGAGATGATACGAGACAGAATTTCATATTTAGTTATCACTGTTGATGCAACTTTAATATTTGAATTACGCAAAAAATGATCGTAAGATTTTTAGTAAAACAGGTTCCGGAATTTTCGTTTCGATTCTTTAATCAGCTCGTGAAAAGGGATTGCTCTAGTTTTTGAGAAATAATCTTATTGTATTAATTCTTTCAAGAAACTGCACTTAAAGGCGTTTTGATTACTGTTACTATTTCCTTAACATAAATTTACTTGTGCCAAAGAAGTACTATTTTAATGCTATTTGCCCGACATTTCCAATAATTTCGTATATGTGCAAAGCGAAGCTTTCTGGTCAGCACAGTCTGCCCTGTGCGCTCTGTAGCTATATTAGGTTTCAGACCTTCTTCAGACTGTCAGCGAATATACTCTTCATTAAGGCAGTTTTTTCTCTAGATCATATCTAGGTTAAAAATCCCAATTTTCATTTTCTTTTAAAAATGTTTGTGCTTAATCAAGGAAAACCGATAGAAACATTACAAGGTTAAAAACTGTTCAATATTTTTTTTTTCTAAAATGATGTTAAACTCTCTTTCTTTCACATATTATCGATATGCGATGTTAAAGTAACTTCATATTACTCGACTTTCAATAACGAATTTTAACATGTATATTGGTTTCACTTTCAAGGCAAAAAATCTCTCTTTTTTGCTCATTTTTTTCTTCAAATTATATTTTTATGAGACATTCATCATTGCAAAAAAGAAAAAATATTATTGTGCCAATAGTTAAGGGTTAAATTCTTTGTTGATTATAAAAATGTATATATTATATTTTGTTTCTTGAGAAGCAGAATTAATCTGTATTAAGGAAAGTGTTAAATCCTTCTTTTGTGTTTTGTGCATGTTAGGCGTTTGGCAGACAAACCAACGGATTATGGCAATCAGCTGTGGTAAAACACGTACTTAGCATGTGTTATAATCCTGATGGTTTGGCAGTCAGGCAATCTATGTTTCCTGTAACATGTTTTTATTAAGGCTTAGTCTTTTGGACTCATTTCCTTGTAAGAACATATAAATAGGCGCACAAGAACTCAAGAGGATAGGAACACTAAATGTGTGGAATGACTTTGTGTCAGACAACTTAAACAACTAAATTTAGGACTTATTACTCTGTGTTAAAGACTGTGTGCTAAAAGCATTTCTACTCTTCTTTATGAAATTTGGACTTTGTGTTTTTGAAATTAAGATAATTCAAATCTGTCTTTGTGACTCTATAGAACGTCTTAGAACTTGTATATTTATGTGACTTAATACTATATAATTAATGTTTTATTACATATCACCAAATTGACACTTTTTTCCCTCTTGACATTCACCTTCTAACTTGAGCCTTTCTACCTTACCAAATAGCATCATGAACTACAACAACAACCACCGAAATCCCTACATTACGGATAGGCTAAAACCCCTTCGTAATAATATACCAAAATTTGACATGAAACCCCGATTTTCTTTTTCATTTCCGAGTGATAGAAGATAATTCTGACTGATTGAGAATGGTTGGTAATGATACATTTGATGTATAAACATCGCTGAAGAAAATATATACGTTAAGTCTAAAGGTATAAATCACATAAAAGAGGGGGAGATATTTTTCGGAAAATGTGCAAATACCATCCAAGGGCAGGTTACTCTGGTGCGAAAGCAAGCCTGGAAAGCTATTTGAAAATTTGATATCTCATCAAGGCCATATAAATCTACAACATATGAGAAAAGGAAAAATCATAGAGAAGAATGGGATAACTGTCCAAACCACCTTAAAGACCAACTTGATAAAATACAAAGAGAAGCGTCCAGGATCGTATCTGGTTGCACTAAATTAGTTTCAATAGATGATCTGGATACTGAGATAGGTTGGGAATCTCTTCATGAAAGGAGGCGGAAACATAGGCTTATCTTATATTTTAAAATGGTCAAAGGATTAAGTCCTAGCTACCTGTGTCAATTGGTCCCTCAACTTGTTGAATCCACTTCCTCGTATAACCTTCGCGGTTCGAACAATCATAGAATCCCTTCGTGCAGAACAGAGCTTTTTAAAAGATCGTTTCTACCATCTACTACTGAGGAACCAAGATTCACTTTCACTCTTCAAAAACTTTTTAAATAGGAATAAACCTAACCCAATAGGCTGTACTTCATTGTAGAAAGAAAGCTTCAGGTAATCCACATAAGAATCCGAAATAAATGTAGTTCTCTTAACCACCACTTATTCAATAACAAATTGTTGAAATCGAAACAAGTGAACAATTCTTCTTTAAATGTAATAATTATACCGCGATTAGGAACAATCTTTTTCACAATCTTTCAAATATAACTGAAATTAACATAGATGTTCTTCTATTTGGCAAGGAAGATCTTAACAACGAAAAGGTCTTTTTTGAAGCCCAACGAAATATTAAAGATAGCAAACGCTTTCAAGTTTAATTGTTATAGGAACGAGTGAATTCTAGCAATCAAGCACTAGAACTGAATATTTTATCTGAAAATCATGTGTAAGGCACTCGGTAAACACCCTTGTTGCTTATTGCATCTCTTTGCATTTCTTTTAAGCATTTTCCTAACACCAAAAGGTTATTTTTCCATGATTTTCTCACTGAATTAATCTAAAATCTCAAAATGTCGTATATCTTTTGAATATGTTAAAGGAGAAGAACAATATAAGCTCTGCTTACGTTCTCATCCTTTTTGCATAGAATTAATTAGTAATTGTGAACTGTATTGAACATGTATTAATTTGTGCAAATAAAATATGTTTAAACCAATTTCAGCTATCTTACCTAGACAATACAAAATGAACAATTTTAGACAGGCTTAGACTTAAAGACTTTTAACCATTATTTCAATGTGTATTGAATGTGAAAAGAAACTAAAAACTGTTATAGACAACATGAGCGAAACAGAAATTGCTTAAACAAGCATTTTCTATTTTTTCTTTCACGTTTATCCTTCTTATTGCGTTCATTAAATATAGAACTCCGTTTTTTGATAAATGGTTACATAAACAGGTACATCTAAGCATCTTTTTTTTTGTATTCAAAAAAACCAAACAAGCAAAAACAAAACATTTTTTGTTATTATGAATAAGAAATGTTGGGGTTTTTCTTGTATAATCATAGAGTATTGTCATTTTTTTTTTTACATTTGGGCAAGTGTTCCTGTTAACGCACCATTAATAGTTTTCAAACAATAGTTTTTTTCCGAAACCTTATTACAATATGTTTACCTATTATTTTGATTACTAGTTTTTATTGTTACATTTTTCATCATCCATATATTGGGACATGAAGTGTCACATTGATTAGTTAAAGCTAATATCGTTAATCGTCACAACAACAAAATTTGACGTATCGTCATCGCGCCAACGTCGATAATCAATCTTCGTTGTTAGACCACAGATGGCGGAGTTGTCTGGGCAACTGTTACTCCACTACCCCCATGATCCATATAACCCGGTTCCTCTCCCAACCAGAGTGGTACCCTCACTTCCAAGAACAACGTGGAAATTTCGGCAATGGAAAAGGACGTAGTTAGCGGCTGTGTCGTCAACGAAATCACCCTGAAATATTTTTAGAAACCATATTCAAAAATTGTTATAATGGATGGAACCATCAGTTTTTTTTAACAGATGTCAAAGATGAATTTCTTTTTACTTTAGTGCACAAACAACGGAGTTCTAGGTTTTTTTCTGGTGTGGATTATCTCCTTTCAAAGAAAATATCTACATCGATTTCATTAGGAATCCTCGGTCAACATTGAGAAAGATCATGAGTTTCGAAATGTTGCGGAACTGATACGTGTCCACTACCTTCAACACCTCCACCCCTAAAAAAAACCAAAAAAAAAAAAAAACAACACACGCACACACCGAGTAGGTTATATCAGGATAACCAATGTTAGAAGGCTTACCCCCGGCCGCTCGACTCTCATTTTAAACGCAGTGAGAAAACGATCACCTCCGTCGCATGTGTAGTTTTGACCCCAGTGTCCCCAATACGCCTGGCCAGAAGTGATATCAATGTTTATCAGGACAGCATTTTCAATGAAAATACTAGAATTTTTTTGTATTATAATTAATAACGCCGTTTGCGAAATGACGTTAGCAAATCCATTATGACGTCATTTTCACAACGAAAATATAATATTGATAATTGTTCTTGGCTCATTTGCATAGTTATTCCACTAGTGTGCAACACCCGTGTAATGTAAAAAATATTCAACGGGATTATTTCACTCCCGCGACGTCATATTATGAAAAGTATATACTAATGATGTTCAAGAGGATAGTACTCACACCTTTAAGGGCAGATTTTGCACCAACTGTTAAGCAATCGGGGAAATAGTTAGGGCCCCGTTTTACTAAGCTTCTTACGAAAAAAATAACCGTAGTTCAAAAACACTAATCGTACCTGGCGTTTTCATTCATCGACGGATTCCGGCTTACAATATCTCATTGGAATTGCGTCTAGAAGAAGGTTCCAATGAGATGATACGAGACAGAATTTCATATTTAGTTATCACTGTTGATGCAACTTTAATATTTGAATTACGCAAAAAATGATCGTAAGATTTTTAGTAAAACAGGTTCCGGAATTTTCGTTTCGATTCTTTAATCAGCTCGTGAAAAGGGATTGCTCTAGTTTTTGAGAAATAATCTTATTGTATTAATTCTTTCAAGAAACTGCACTTAAAGGCGTTTTGATTACTGTTACTATTTCCTTAACATAAATTTACTTGTGCCAAAGAAGTACTATTTTAATGCTATTTGCCCGACATTTCCAATAATTTCGTATATGTGCAAAGCGAAGCTTTCTGGTCAGCACAGTCTGCCCTGTGCGCTCTGTAGCTATATTAGGTTTCAGACCTTCTTCAGACTGTCAGCGAATATACTCTTCATTAAGGCAGTTTTTTCTCTAGATCATATCTAGGTTAAAAATCCCAATTTTCATTTTCTTTTAAAAATGTTTGTGCTTAATCAAGGAAAACCGATAGAAACATTACAAGGTTAAAAACTGTTCAATATTTTTTTTTCTAAAATGATGTTAAACTCTCTTTCTTTCACATATTATCGATATGCGATGTTAAAGTAACTTCATATTACTCGACTTTCAATAACGAATTTTAACATGTATATTGGTTTCACTTTCAAGGCAAAAAATCTCTCTTTTTTGCTCATTTTTTTCTTCAAATTATATTTTTATGAGACATTCATCATTGCAAAAAAGAAAAAAAAATATTATTGTGCCAATAGTTAAGGGTTAAATTCTTTGTTGATTATAAAAATGTATATATTATATTTTGTTTCTTGAGAAGCAGAATTAATCTGTATTAAGGAAAGTGTTAAATCCTTCTTTTGTGTTTTGTGCATGTTAGGCGTTTAGCAGACAAACCAACGGATTATGGCAATCAGCTGTGGTAAAACACGTACTTAGCATGTGTTATAATCCTGATGGTTTGGCAGTCAGGCAATCTATGTTTCCTGTAACATGTTTTTATTAAGGCTTAGTCTTTTGGACTCATTTCCTTGTAAGAACATATAAATAGGCGCACAAGAACTCAAGAGGATAGGAACACTAAATGTGTGGAAAGACTTTGTGTCTGACAACTTAAACAACTAAATTTAGGACTTATTACTCTGTGTTAAAGACTGTGTGCTAAAAGCATTTCTACTCTTCTTTATGAAATTTGGACTTTGTGTTTTTGAAATTAAGATAATTCAAATCTGTCTTTGTGACTCTATAGAACGTCTTAGAACTTGTATATTTATGTGACTTAATACTATATAATTAATGTTTTATTACATATCACCAAATTGACACTTTTTTCCCTCTTGACATTCACCTTCTAACTTGAGCCTTTCTACCTTACCAAATAGCATCATGAACTACAACAACAACCACCGAAATCCCTACATTACGGATAGGCTAAAACCCCTTCGTAATAATATACCAAAATTTGACATGAAACCCCGATTTTCTTTTTCATTTCCGAGTGATAGAAGATAATTCTGACTGATTGAGAATGGTTGGTAATGATACATTTGATGTATAAACATCGCTGAAGAAAATATATACGTTAAGTCTAAAGGTATAAATCACATAAAAGAGGGGGAGATATTTTTCGGAAAATGTGCAAATACCATCCAAGGGCAGGTTACTCTGGTGCGAAAGCAAGCCTGGAAAGCTATTTGAAAATTTGATATCTCATCAAGGCCATATAAATCTACAACATATGAGAAAAGGAAAAATCATAGAGAAGAATGGGATAACTGTCCAAACCACCTTAAAGACCAACTTGATAAAATACAAAGAGAAGCGTCCAGGATCGTATCTGGTTGCACTAAATTAGTTTCAATAGATGATCTGGATACTGAGATAGGTTGGGAATCTCTTCATGAAAGGAGGCGGAAACATAGGCTTATCTTATATTTTAAAATGGTCAAAGGATTAAGTCCTAGCTACCTGTGTCAATTGGTCCCTCAACTTGTTGAATCCACTTCCTCGTATAACCTTCGCGGTTCGAACAATCATAGAATCCCTTCGTGCAGAACAGAGCTTTTTAAAAGATCGTTTCTACCATCTACTACTGAGGAACCAAGATTCACTTTCACTCTTCAAAAACTTTTTAAATAGGAATAAACCTAACCCAATAGGCTGTACTTCATTGTAGAAAGAAAGCTTCAGGTAATCCACATAAGAATCCGAAATAAATGTAGTTCTCTTAACCACCACTTATTCAATAACAAATTGTTGAAATCGAAACAAGTGAACAATTCTTCTTTAAATGTAATAATTATACCGCGATTAGGAACAATCTTTTTCACAATCTTTCAAATATAACTGAAATTAACATAGATGTTCTTCTATTTGGCAAGGAAGATCTTAACAACGAAAAGGTCTTTTTTGAAGCCCAACGAAATATTAAAGATAGCAAACGCTTTCAAGTTTAATTGTTATAGGAACGAGTGAATTCTAGCAATCAAGCACTAGAACTGAATATTTTATCTGAAAATCATGTGTAAGGCACTCGGTAAACACCCTTGTTGCTTATTGCATCTCTTTGCATTTCTTTTAAGCATTTTCCTAACACCAAAAGGTTATTTTTCCAAGATTTTCTCACTGAATTAATCTAAAATCTCAAAATGTCGTATATCTTTTGAATATGTTAAAGGAGAAGAACAATATAAGCTCTGCTTACGTTCTCATCCTTTTTGCATAGAATTAATTAGTAATTGTGAACTGTATTGAACATGTATTAATTTGTGCAAATAAAATATGTTTAAACCAATTTCAGCTATCTTACCTAGACAATACAAAATGAACAATTTTAGACAGGCTTAGACTTAAAGACTTTTAACCATTATTTCAATGTGTATTGAATGTGAAAAGAAACTAAAAACTGTTATAGACAACATGAGCGAAACAGAAATTGCTTAAACAAGCATTTTCTATTTTTTCTTTCACGTTTATCCTTCTTATTGCGTTCATTAAATATAGAACTCCGTTTTTTGATAAATGGTTACATAAACAGGTACATCTAAGCATCTTTTTTTTGTATTCAAAAAAACCAAACAAGCAAAAACAAAACATTTTTTGTTATTATGAATAAGAAATGTTGGGGTTTTTCTTGTATAATCATAGAGTATTGTCATTTTTTTTTTACATTTGGGCAAGTGTTCCTGTTAACGCACCATTAATAGTTTTCAAACAATAGTTTTTTTCCGAAACCTTATTACAATATGTTTACCTATTATTTTGATTACTAGTTTTTATTGTTACATTTTTCATCATCCATATATTGGGACATGAAGTGTCACATTGATTAGTTAAAGCTAATATCGTTAATCGTCACAACAACAAAATTTGACGTCATTTAGAGCGGTATCGTCATCGCGCCAACGTCGATAATCAATCTTCGTTGTTAGACCACAGATGGCGGAGTTGTCTGGGCAACTGTTACTCCACTACCCCCATGATCCATATAACCCGGTTCCTCTCCCAACCAGAGTGGTACCCTCACTTCCAAGAACAACGTGGAAATTTCGGCAATGGAAAAGGACGTAGTTAGCGGCTGTGTCGTCAACGAAATCACCCTGAAATATTTTTAGAAACCATATTCAAAAATTGTTATAATGGATGGAACCATCAGTTTTTTTTAACAGATGTCAAAGATGAATTTCTTTTTACTTTAGTGCACAAACAACGGAGTTCTAGGTTTTTTTCTGGTGTGGATTATCTCCTTTCAAAGAAAATATCTACATCGATTTCATTAGGAATCCTCGGTCAACATTGAGAAAGATCATGAGTTTCGAAATGTTGCGGAACTGATACGTGTCCACTACCTTCAACACCTCCACCCCTAAAAAAAACCAAAAAAAAAAAAAAAACAACACACGCACACACCGAGTAGGTTATATCAGGATAACCAATGTTAGAAGGCTTACCCCCGGCCGCTCGACTCTCATTTTAAACGCAGTGAGAAAACGATCACCTCCGTCGCATGTGTAGTTTTGACCCCAGTGTCCCCAATACGCCTGGCCAGAAGTGATATCAATGTTTATCAGGACAGCATTTTCAATGAAAATACTAGAATTTTTTTGTATTATAATTAATAACGCCGTTTGCGAAATGACGTTAGCAAATCCATTATGACGTCATTTTCACAACGAAAATATAATATTGATAATTGTTCTTGGCTCATTTGCATAGTTATTCCACTAGTGTGCAACACCCGTGTAATGTAAAAAATATTCAACGGGATTATTTCGATCCCGCGACGTCATATTATGAAAAGTATATACTAATGATGTTCAAGAGGATAGTACTCACACCTTTAAGGGCAGATTTTGCACCAACTGTTAAGCAATCGGGGAAATAGTTAGGGCCCCGTTTTACTAAGCTTCTTACGAAAAAAATAACCGTAGTTCAAAAACACTAATCGTACCTGGCGTTTTCATTCATCGACGGATTCCGGCTTACAATATCTCATTGGAATTGCGTCTAGAAGAAGGTTCCAATGAGATGATACGAGACAGAATTTCATATTTAGTTATCACTGTTGATGCAACTTTAATATTTGAATTACGCAAAAAATGATCGTAAGATTTTTAGTAAAACAGGTTCCGGAATTTTCGTTTCGATTCTTTAATCAGCTCGTGAAAAGGGATTGCTCTAGTTTTTGAGAAATAATCTTATTGTATTAATTCTTTCAAGAAACTGCACTTAAAGGCGTTTTGATTACTGTTACTATTTCCTTAACATAAATTTACTTGTGCCAAAGAAGTACTATTTTAATGCTATTTGCCCGACATTTCCAATAATTTCGTATATGTGCAAAGCGAAGCTTTCTGGTCAGCACAGTCTGCCCTGTGCGCTCTGTAGCTATATTAGGTTTCAGACCTTCTTCAGACTGTCAGCGAATATACTCTTCATTAAGGCAGTTTTTTCTCTAGATCATATCTAGGTTAAAAATCCCAATTTTCATTTTCTTTTAAAAATGTTTGTGCTTAATCAAGGAAAACCGATAGAAACATTACAAGGTTAAAAACTGTTCAATATTTTTTTTTCTAAAATGATGTTAAACTCTCTTTCTTTCACATATTATCGATATGCGATGTTAAAGTAACTTCATATTACTCGACTTTCAATAACGAATTTTAACATGTATATTGGTTTCACTTTCAAGGCAAAAAATCTCTCTTTTTTGCTCATTTTTTTCTTCAAATTATATTTTTATGAGACATTCATCATTGCAAAAAAGAAAAAAAAATATTATTGTGCCAATAGTTAAGGGTTAAATTCTTTGTTGATTATAAAAATGTATATATTATATTTTGTTTCTTGAGAAGCAGAATTAATCTGTATTAAGGAAAGTGTTAAATCCTTCTTTTGTGTTTTGTGCATGTTAGGCGTTTGGCAGACAAACCAACGGATTATGGCAATCAGCTGTGGTAAAACACGTACCTAGCATGTGTTATAATCCTGATGGTTTGGCAGTCAGGCAATCTATGTTTCCTGTAACATGTTTTTATTAAGGCTTAGTCTTTTGGACTCATTTCCTTGTAAGAACATATAAATAGGCGCACAAGAACTCAAGAGGATAGGAACACTAAATGTGTGGAATGACTTTGTGTCAGACAACTTAAACAACTAAATTTAGGACTTATTACTCTGTGTTAAAGACTGTGTGCTAAAAGCATTTCTACTCTTCTTTATGAAATTTGGACTTTGTGTTTTTGAAATTAAGATAATTCAAATCTGTCTTTGTGACTCTATAGAACGTCTTAGAACTTGTATATTTATGTGACTTAATACTATATAATTAATGTTTTATTACATATCACCAAATTGACACTTTTTTCCCTCTTGACATTCACCTTCTAACTTGAGCCTTTCTACCTTACCAAATAGCATCATGAACTACAACAACAACCACCGAAATCCCTACATTACGGATAGGCTAAAACCCCTTCGTAATAATATACCAAAATTTGACATGAAACCCCGATTTTCTTTTTCATTTCCGAGTGATAGAAGATAATTCTGACTGATTGAGAATGGTTGGTAATGATACATTTGATGTATAAACATCGCTGAAGAAAATATATACGTTAAGTCTAAAGGTATAAATCACATAAAAGAGGGGGAGATATTTTTCGGAAAATGTGCAAATACCATCCAAGGGCAGGTTACTCTGGTGCGAAAGCAAGCCTGGAAAGCTATTTGAAAATTTGATATCTCATCAAGGCCATATAAATCTACAACATATGAGAAAAGGAAAAATCATAGAGAAGAATGGGATAACTGTCCAAACCACCTTAAAGACCAACTTGATAAAATACAAAGAGAAGCGTCCAGGATCGTATCTGGTTGCACTAAATTAGTTTCAATAGATGATCTGGATACTGAGATAGGTTGGGAATCTCTTCATGAAAGGAGGCGGAAACATAGGCTTATCTTATATTTTAAAATGGTCAAAGGATTAAGTACTAGCTACCTGTGTCAATTGGTCCCTCAACTTGTTGAATCCACTTCCTCGTATAACCTTCGCGGTTCGAACAATCATAGAATCCCTTCGTGCAGAACAGAGCTTTTTAAAAGATCGTTTCTACCATCTACTACTGAGGAACCAAGATTCACTTTCACTCTTCAAAAACTTTTTAAATAGGAATAAACCTAACCCAATAGGCTGTACTTCATTGGAGAAAGAAAGCTTCAGGTAATCCACATAAGAATCCGAAATAAATGTAGTTCTCTTAACCACCACTTATTCAATAACAAATTGTTGAAATCGAAACAATTGAACAATTCTTCTTTAAATGTAATAATTATACCGCGATTAGGAACAATCTTTTTCACAATCTTTCAAATATAACTGAAATTAACATAGATGTTCTTCTATTTGGCAAGGAAGATCTAAACAACGAAAAGGTCTTTTTTGAAGCCCAACGAAATATTAAAGATAGCAAACGCTTTCAAGTTTAATTGTTATAGGAACGAGTGAATTCTAGCAATCAAGCACTAGAACTGAATATTTTATCTGAAAATCATGTGTAAGGCACTCGGTAAACACCCTTGTTGTTTATTGCATCTCTTTGCATTTCTTTTAAGCATTTTCCTAACACCAAAAGGTTATTTTTCCAAGATTTTCTCACTGAATTAATCTAAAATCTCAAAATGTCGTATATCTTTTGAATATGTTAAAGGAGAAGAACAATATAAGCTCTGCTTACGTTCTCATCCTTTTTGCATAGAATTAATTAGTAATTGTGAACTGTATTGAACATGTATTAATTTGTGCAAATAAAATATGTTTAAACCAATTTCAGCTATCTTACCTAGACAATACAAATGAACAATTTTAGACAGGCTTAGACTTAAAGACTTTTAACCATTATTTCAATGTGTATTGAATGTGAAAAGAAACTAAAAACTGTTATAGACAACATGAGCGAAACAGAAATTGCTTAAACAAGCATTTTCTATTTTTTCTTTCACGTTTTCCCTTCTTATTGCGTTCATTAAATATAGAACTCCGTTTTTTGATAAATGGTTACATAAACAGGTACATCTAAGCATCTTTTTTTTGTATTCAAAAAAAACCAAACAAGCAAAAACAAAACATTTTTTGTTATTATGAATAAGAAATGTTGGGGTTTTTCTTGTATAATCATAGAGTATTGTCATTTTTTTTTTACATTTGGGCAAGTGTTCCTGTTAACGCACCATTAATAGTTTTCAAACAATAGTTTTTTTTCCGAAACCTTATTACAATATGTTTACCTATTATTTTGATTACTAGTTTTTATTGTTACATTTTTCATCATCCATATATTGGGACATGAAGTGTCACATTGATTAGTTAAAGCTAATATCGTTAATCGTCACAACAACAAAATTTGACGTCATTTAGAGCGGTATCGTCATCGCGCCAACGTCGATAATCAATCTTCGTTGTTAGACCACAGATGGCGGAGTTGTCTGGGCAACTGTTACTCCACTGCCCCCATGATCCATATAACCCGGTTCCTCTCCCAACCAGAGTGGTACCCTCACTTCCAAGAACAACGTGGAAATTTCGGCAATGGAAAAGGACGTAGTTAGCGGCTGTGTCGTCAACGAAATCACCCTGAAATATTTTTAGAAACCATATTCAAAAATTGTTATAATGGATGGAACCATCAGTTTTTTTAACAGATGTCAAAGATGAATTTCTTTTTACTTTAGTGCACAAACAACGGAGTTCTAGGTTTTTTTCTGGTGTGGATTATCTCCTTTCAAAGAAAATATCTACATCGATTTCATTAGGAATCCTCGGTCAACATTGAGAAAGATCATGAGTTTCGAAATGTTGCGGAACTGATACGCGTCCACTACCTTCAACACCTCCACCCCTAAAAAAATACCAAAAAAAAACAACACACGCACACACCGAGTAGGTTATATCAGGATAACCAATGTTAGAAGGCTTACCCCCGGCCGCTCGACTCTCATTTTAAACACAGTGAGAAAACGATCACCTCCGTCGCATGTGTAGTTTTGACCCCAGTGTCCCCAATACGCCTGGCCAGAAGTGATATCAATGTTTATCAGGACAGCATTTTCAATGAAAATACTAGAATTTTTTTGTATTATAATTAATAACGCCGTTTGCGAAATGACGTTAGCAAATCCATTACGACGTCATTTTCACAACGAAAATATAATATTGATAATTGTTCTTGGCTCATTTGCATAGTTATTCCACTAGTGTGCAACACCCGTGTAATGTAAAAAAATATTCAACGGGATTATTTCGATCCCGCGACGTCATATTATGAAAAGTATATACTAATGATGTTCAAGAGGATAGTACTCACACCTTTAAGGGCAGATTTTGCACCAACTGTTAAGCAATCGGGGAAATAGTTAGGGCCCCGTTTTACTAAGCTTCTTACGAAAAAAATAACCGTAGTTCAAAAACACTAATCGTACCTGGCGTTTTCATTCATCGACGGATTCCGGCTTACAATATCTCATTGGAATTGCGTCTAGAAGAAGGTTCCAATGAGATGATACGAGACAGAATTTCATATTTAGTTATCACTGTTGATGCAACTTTAATATTTGAATTACGCAAAAAATGATCGTAAGATTTTTAGTAAAACAGGTTCCGGAATTTTCGTTTCGATTCTTTAATCAGCTCGTGAAAAGGGATTGCTCTAGTTTTTGAGAAATAATCTTATTGTATTAATTCTTTCAAGAAACTGCACTTAAAGGCGTTTTGATTACTGTTACTATTTCCTTAACATAAATTTACTTGTGCCAAAGAAGTACTATTTTAATGCTATTTGCCCGACATTTCCAATAATTTCGTATATGTGCAAAGCGAAGCTTTCTGGTCAGCACAGTCTGCCCTGTGCGCTCTGTAGCTATATTAGGTTTCAGACCTTCTTCAGACTGTCAGCGAATATACTCTTCATTAAGGCAGTTTTTTCTCTAGATCATATCTAGGTTAAAAATCCCATTTTTCATTTTCTTTTAAAAATGTTTGTGCTTAATCAAGGAAAACCGATAGAAACATTACAAGGTTAAAAACTGTTCAATATTTTTTTTTTCTAAAATGATGTTAAACTCTCTTTCTTTCACATATTATCGATATGCGATGTTAAAGTAACTTCATATTACTCGACTTTCAATAACGAATTTTAACATGTATATTGGTTTCACTTTCAAGGCAAAAAATCTCTCTTTTTTGCTCATTTTTTTCTTCAAATTATATTTTTATGAGACATTCATCATTGCAAAAAAGAAAAAAAAATATTATTGTGCCAATAGTTAAGGGTTAAATTCTTTGTTGATTATAAAAATGTATATATTATATTTTGTTTCTTGAGAAGCAAAATTAATCTGTATTAAGGAAAGTGTTAAATCCTTCTTTTGTGTTTTGTGCATGTTAGGCGTTTGGCAGACAAACCAACGGATTATGGCAATCAGCTGTGGTAAAACACGTACTTAGCATGTGTTATAATCCTGATGGTTTGGCAGTCAGGCAATCTATGTTTCCTGTAACATGTTTTTATTAAGGCTTAGTCTTTTGGACTCATTTCCTTGTAAGAACATATAAATAGGCGCACAAGAACTCAAGAGGATAGGAACACTAAATGTGTGGAATGACTTTGTGTCAGACAACTTAAACAACTAAATTTAGGACTTATTACTCTGTGTTAAAGACTGTGTGCTAAAAGCATTTCTACTCTTCTTTATGAAATTTGGACTTTGTGTTTTTGAAATTAAGATAATTCAAATCTGTCTTTGTGACTCTATAGAACGTCTTAGAACTTGTATATGTATGTGACTTAATACTATATAATTAATGTTTTATTACATATCACCAAATTGACACTTTTTCCCTCTTGACATTCACCTTCTAACTTGAGCATTTCTACCTTACCAAATAGCATCATGAACTACAACAACAACCACCGAAATCCCTACATTACGGATAGGCTAAAACCCCTTCGTAATAATATACCAAAATTTGACATGAAACCCCGATTTTCTTTTTCATTTCCGAGTGATAGAAGATAATTCTGACTGATTGAGGATGGTTGGTAATGATACATTTGATGTATAAACATCGATGAAGAAAATATATACGTTAAGTCTAAAGGTATAAATCACATAAAAGAGGGGGAGATATTTTTCGGAAAATGTGCAAATACCATCCAAGGGCAGGTAACTCTGGTGCGAAAGCAAGTCTGGAAAGCTATTTGAAAATTTGATATCTCATCAAGGCCATATAAATCTACAACATATGAGAAAAGGAAAAATCATAGAGAAGAATGGGATAACTGTCCAAACCACCTTAAAGACCAACTTGATAAAATACAAAGAGAAGCGTCCAGGATCGTATCTGGTTGCACTAAATTAGTTTCAATAGATGATCTGGATACTGAGATAGGTTGGGAATCTCTTCATGAAAGGAGGCGGAAACATAGGCTTATCTTATATTTTAAAATGGTCAAAGGATTAAGTCCTAGCTACCTGTGTCAATTGGTCCCTCAACTTGTTGAATCCACTTCCTCGTATAATCTTCGCGGTTCGAACAATCATAGAATCCCTTCGTGCAGAACAGAGCTTTTTAAAAGATCGTTTCTACCATCTACTACTGAGGAACCAAGATTCACTTTCACTCTTCAAAAACTTTTTAAATAGGAATAAACCTAACCCAATAGGCTGTACTTCATTGGAGAAAGAAAGCTTCAGGTAATCCACATAAGAATCCGAAATAAATGTAGTTCTCTTAACCACCACTTATTCAATAACAAATTGTTGAAATCGAAACAAGTGAACAATTCTTCTTTAAATGTAATAATTATACCGCGATTAGGAACAATCTTTTTCACAATCTTTCAAATATAACTGAAATTAACATAGATGTTCTTCTATTTGGCAAGGAAGATCTAAACAACGAAAAGGTCTTTTTTGAAGCCCAACGAAATATTAAAGATAGCAAACGCTTTCAAGTTTAATTGTTATAGGAACGAGTGAATTCTAGCAATCAAGCACTAGAACTGAATATTTTATCTGAAAATCATGTGTAAGGCACTCGGTAAACACCCTTGTTGTTTATTGCATCTCTTTGCATTTCTTTTAAGCATTTTCCTAACACCAAAAGTTATTTTTCCAAGATTTTCTCACTGAATTAATCTAAAATCTCAAAATGTCGTATATCTTTTGAATATGTTAAAGGAGAAGAACAATATAAGCTCTGCTTACGTTCTCATCCTTTTTGCATAGAATTAATTAGTAATTGTGAACTGTATTGAACATGTATTAATTTGTGCAAATAAAATATGTTTAAACCAATTTCAGCTATCTTACCTAGACAATACAAAATGAACAATTTTAGACAGGCTTAGACTTAAAGACTTTTAACCATTATTTCAATGTGTATTGAATGTGAAAAGAAACTAAAAACTGTTATAGACAACATGAGCGAAACAGAAATTGCTTAAACAAGCATTTTCTATTTTTTCTTTCACGTTTTCCCTTCTTATTGCGTTCATTAAATATAGAACTCCGTTTTTTGATAAATGGTTACATAAACAGGTACATCTAAGCATCTTTTTTTTGTATTCAAAAAAAACCAAACAAGCAAAAACAAAACATTTTTTGTTATTATGAATAAGAAATGTTGGGGTTTTTCTTGTATAATCATAGAGTATTGTCATTTTTTTTACATTTGGGCAAGTGTTCCTGTTAACGCACCATTGATAGTTTTCAAACAATAGTTTTTTTCCGAAACCTTATTACAATATGTTTACCTATTATTTTGATTACTAGTTTTTATTGTTACATTTTTCATCATCCATATATTGGGACATGAAGTGTCACATTGATTAGTTAAAGCTAATATCGTTAATCGTCACAACAACAAAATTTGACGTCATTTAGAGCGGTATCGTCATCGCGCCAACGTCGATAATCAATCTTCGTTGTTAGACCACAGATGGCGGAGTTGTCTGGGCAACTGTTACTCCACTGCCCCCATGATCCATATAACCCGGTTCCTCTCCCAACCAGAGTGGTACCCTCACTTCCAAGAACAACGTGGAAATTTCGGCAATGGAAAAGGACGTAGTTAGCGGCTGTGTCGTCAACGAAATCACCCTGAAATATTTTTAGAAACCATATTCAAAAATTGTTATAATGGATGGAACCATCAGTTTTTTTTAACAGATGTCAAAGATGAATTTCTTTTTACTTTAGTGCACAAACAACGGAGTTCTAGGTTTTTTTCTTGTGTGGATTATCTCCTTTCAAAGAAAATATCTACATCGATTTCATTAGGAATCCTCGGTCAACTTTGAGAAAGATCATGAGTTTCGAAATGTTGCGGAACTGATACGTGTCCACTACCTTCAACACCTCCACCCCTAAAAAAAACCAAAAAAAAAAAAAACCACACGCACACACCGAGTAGGTTATATCAGGATAACCAATGTTAGAAGGCTTACCCCCGGCCGCTCGACTCTCATTTTAAACGCAGTAAGAAAACGATCACCTCCGTCGCATGTGTAGTTTTGACCCCAGTGTCCCCAATACAGTATAACATAATTCCATTTAGAGCCGTGTCGTCCCCATCTCTTTGATTCCCCTCAAGCTATTCAAAGATTAAGAATAAAAATTAGTAAATTTCATCCAGATTCATGTATTCTGATTGGCTGAAATTTTGGTTTTATTTCCCAATGAAAAAAACACAATACGCAGCTATTCTGTAAGCTTGTGCACGAAGAATACCAGAAGTAGTCCTACAAAAAATCAGATTCATTATTCGTAAATCTTAACATTTTATTTTTTTTTAAATTTAATTAGATATATAAGAGACAAAGAGCGTATTTGTTGATTTTATGTAGGTTTGAAACTTAAAACACCAATAACTCTTCGCAGATTCAAACTTGCATCTATAGTGGTAGTAAAGACTCTGGTCAGACAACGCGAGTGCACCTAGGTGAATGCACTTAACCTTGGTTTGAACTAAAAGAGTTGCCACAAGCAATGCCCATAAGAAATATGGAAGCTAATGGCCAATGTTAAACGGTATATTTAACACAAACTGATAAAGCTATTTTTTTAATAAGCGATCGTACGATAGAATTGTGGTATAACGTTCCCAAGATTTGAATCAAAGCTCACCCAAACCAATCATTTAATCAAATTCCAAAATCTTTCCAATCTTATTCAACTTGTCAATTTGATAATGATCATAATTGGTAACACCAATAATGATGATAAAGATGTCTTAATTCAAATTGTTTAGCAAAGACAACTCAAGATTGTTCGTGTAATGCTCTCGTAGAAATAGGATTTTTTAAAACAAAAATCTAGTAGCTAATAAGAATTATGTTAAAAATTAATACCCTCATTCTATATCCGACTGCATACGATCCTGGGGGACATCCCTCGACCTCCCGCCACCATCCCCGTGGTCCTCCATTTCCGACCGTCAATGTAGCCACAACATTACGTCCGGGAAGCGAACAGATTGACGCACCAGAAATGCTCGATTGTAGTAAAAATATTGCTCCATAAAGTAATAACGAAGTCATGGCGTCGGTTATGCAATATGTGCAATGTACTCCAGCCCTTCGACCAGGGTGACAATACGGCGCAAACTGTTTTCAAATTATACCCAGCTTTGCGTGTGCATTGTGTGTAAAGCGGGGTGTAATTTGCAAACAGTTTTCACCGTTTTGTCCTTTCGAACGCAGGGCGAGTATGAGATTAGTTTGTGACTGATCATGCGAAAGGGGGGTTGGGGGATTTGAGACCTACATAACAAAATGTTATAGTGAATATAGTAAATGTCGATTCGAGAACTTCTTAAGGAATGTTTAGATGTTATAACAGAAATGTCATTCAAGATAACAGGAAGCAGTCTGAGCGATTCGTACAAGCAGACCAGAATGGATTCTTTTTGTACATGCCATTGAGTTATTTTCGGCTGACGGATATTATTCAAGTGATAATTTAATTGATAACTAAGTTTACCCTTTTTCTTGAGATAATGATAGATAATATAAACTGAATGATGTTGTTAAGGGAAAAAAAGATTGACGGATGAAAAACAATCATGTATACTCTTCAAATATAAAGTTATTCAAAATGGTGAAGTAAAGGTATCATTATACCGATTTCTAAACAAACTAACCGTTTTTTTATCTTGAAGACTTGTAAAAGTGACGTGGGATAATGACGTTAAGTCGCACGTGTCCTTTGCCAGCAAACCCGTCCTGTCATTTCTGGTTCCACACTGTCTGACAGGAGTTCCTACACAGACTAGAGACTAAACTTGGTTTTGCAATAAGAGTTCAGGAGGAGGACATTCCGTAACATTTCGGAACGCATTGATGTAACGCAAGATACTGGTGACACTTAACAAAAACGGCGACATTGTTAGCTTCTTTTTTCGATTAAACCCTCGTTTTTTGTCGGAAATTAATGAAATATGCACCAAACTTTGCATCAAATAACATTCTACATGATTATTTGGTAAGATCCGTATTATGTTGAATGTGCATAGAGTATTTTGCCTTCTAAACATATAAAAAGGATGTAAAAACGACGTGAATATGATTAAATGTATTCGCATTTCACATGCTTGATTTGATTTGTACTCGTATTTTAAATTTTATGACACTTGATAATAATACTTATAATAATGATATGTGAATAAAATAAAATGCTCCAAATTTAAGCATGATATATAGAAAAGTAGATGGAGATTCAAACTTCAAACAATACCAAAATAAAATTAACGCAAAATGAAATAAATGAAAATGAATAAATAAAATAAAATGATATTAAAAAAAATCATGATACTGTCAAAAACTGATCTGTTTGAGAACATCCAAAACAGAAAAGCAATTTATCAAACTGAATAAAAAAGAACTAAAAGATCATATTTCTATTCGAAGTAAGATTTCTTCAGTTTTAAGATAGATTGGTTCGGTTAAACGCAATTTCTTCGGAATCAACATTTTATATCTTAATTAAAGTCCTTGATTTGAATAATAAGTTCTAGTCAATAATCACAAAATACATATTACTAGTAAATAAAAATCTTTTTTGAACCGTTAGAAATATTACATATCGGCCGTATATCTTTACTTTGAATGAGTATTTCAAAATCCCACCGAATCAATCATACTCTGCATTAAATCATTGGATCTGCGCCGGAATCTTTGGAAATCAGTGTCCATTTTGTGTCATAAAGATAGCTTAGTAAAAACGAAACGTTATATTACGCCGACGTCAAAACTATTTGTAACAAAAAGGGTCACCAGTATCTTGCGTATCGTCATTATCTTTTACAACGTCAGAAACCGGGGTTTCTTACTGAAATCACTAATTTAGGGAAAAAAAAACTAGTTTAAAACTGTTAAAGTTCGTGTCTTCCGAAATGTTGCGGAACTATGTGTGTGTATTTCTGTTTATCGTCTCTACCGTAGCACATGCCCATATGAGCGTCGCCCCCAGAGTACGGTTAGTTTTTACGGGTGATAGTGCAAGGATACATGATGAAACTACTGCTGAGATCCGCCATGGTTCTTTAACGTGCTCGGTGTAAAGCACCGTCTTACGGGGCCTCGGTTTAACGTCTCTAGACTACTAGTTTTTGTTAGCGTACCAGCCCGGAAATTGTACCCACGCCGTCGAACTTCAACGGTTTTGAAGTTCGGTGCTCTACCAACTGAGCTAATCGGGCTGACTTGCAGAACTATTACGGGTCCACTAACTGAATTATCCAAACTATCGTTACGGTATTCGCTCTCATGGACGAACGTTGAAATCCCGAGGCAGATTAATATGTTTCTTTCCATAAAGCAGGGAGTCACGTTATTGCAGTGCTAGGGGGTGGGAAATGGTCTATTCCGAAACACTGAAGTCATTTGCAACCGCTTGTCTTAAGGCGACTATAGTCCAACCGCGAAAACGCGGGAAAATGAATTATAGCTAGGATTAGTGGTTAACTGAACTGAAATTTAATAAGCGTGAGATAACTGAACTTTATTACAAATATAATCACCTTTAGACTGAGAGAGTAAAGAAACTCATCAAGAACACCTTTTTCTTTCCATCGATATCCAATGCTTTTTGTCGTTTCAATTTTAGTTTCTTCAAAAGGAAGTGGGTTTCGAAAGCATGATACTTCAACGCTATGACACATGACGTATACCGTTGTAATTCAAAGGATGGTAAAAAAGCCAGTAGTTTGCGTTTCTTGATCTTTCAGTATAGTCAGAGATTATTTCGTTGGTCCCAATTTATCTATAACATTATAACTCGTCGAAAGTATGTTTATAAACAATCACATAGCGTGGTTTACCTATAAGAGCATTATGACGTTGTTCCTTCGATCGGTTTTTCGTTTTCATTACAAATGTCAAGACGTTTTATTCCAAAAGCTATGGCATTTCATTCAAAACATATCGGAGACCTACCAAGAGCTTTCAACGAATCTGAAATCGCACGTTGTGTTTGAAAAGACAAAACCCATGAAATTCTTAAATTACACTTACTATAAACAAAACAATCAACAGTCATCGAATAATTTGCATTTTGTTTAGAAAAATCATTTGTTTTATCAGTGTCTAAGAACTTATTTTGTTATGTATTCAATGAGATGACTGTTAAACTCCGACATTTTTCGCAACTGATTATTTTATATTAAATGTTTTCGAGGACGGGCACCTAAAACTTCAGTTATGACGTTGAGGTCACCCTCCGAAGTAAATAATTTGAATATTTGAGGCGTGTTTCATGGCGGGAAACAAAAGGGTGAGGCCAGCAATCCGCCAATTAAGGTAACTGCGGACACATAGAGGGTCATTTTAGGTCCAAATTTTAAAAAGTATGCAAATCTTGCCTAATGCGATCAAATTAAACTTTGAAATATCTGCTTTCATATGTCGGCCATAAAAAGGGATTTCATTACGTAGAAAAGACGTCATGACGTCATTAAGGGGCCGACCCCTTTTTTAGGGACCAAATTTAGTAATTGGCCATTTTTTCTGGAAATAATTAACCGATTTTTATTCCGAAAACACCATTTGCTTCGCAAAAAGACGCCTGATGCTGTGATTTGAATGATATGAAGATATAAATGAAATACATACAATTAGGTGTAACGTATCATTTGTAAATACCTTCTGCGCTGCTGTTTTCTAGTACAGTGACTGAAAATATTGACTTTTTTCTCGAAAATTCGTCCGGTGACCTATGCTGAAATTTTGAGATTTTGCTGCCAAACCATTCCACTGAAGATTTTTTAAATAAAAACAATGTGTCTTCGGGTTAAAGTTTTTGTAAAATTCGATTCCGCGAAGATATCGCAAATCAAAGGATATTTCAACGTCGCGTCAAATATTCAAAAAAGCTGTCTTTTTGAACGGATAAAAAAAATATTTAATTTTTTGCTTTTCTTAAGATCGCATTCAGATACAAAACTTCTGAACCCTATATTTCACAATAAAACCCTTATTTCAAATATTTGATATGCGTTATTGCAGGAAGATTGGCGTCAAATAAACATAGTAACGATGGTTTTGGTGCGACGTCGACTTCGATGAAAAATGTTGCAACAACTTCACTAAATTGAAATTTATGAAAAAAATAACCCGAAAACATATCATTTTTATTTGATATATATGAAGCATATTAATTTCGCTACAACATAACAAAAAATCAGCATAGGTCACCGGACAAAATTTTGAGAAATTTCTATTTATATTCAAAAAATGAAATGAAAAATTGAACGCCAATTCTTAAAAATCGCGAAAAAGATAGCGTTTCAGACCTGTTTTTCTGTTTGAATGTGCACAGAAATTAAACGACTAGCTCTGGCGTTCTTGGATTTTCTAAATGAAACTGTTTTCGTAAAAATCGGCCGGTAAATTAAGAAAATATTTGCAAATACTGATTTTCGCGGGTCGAAAAGGGGCTGGCCCCTTCATGACGTCACGACGTCAAAGGAACGAGCTTCAAACCCTTTTTATTGCATTTTAGCTAATGCCCACACGTCAAAGATAAATCTCAGCAATTATTATGAGATTTTAAGAAAGTCGAAAATTCGACTTTATTATCTGTCCGCAGTTACCTTAAATGATGGGCACGTCCGTGTTGAATACATTTCAAAATTTGAAAACAATATAATTCATGACATTCAATTTCTTATCTTATCTCTTATCTGACAATCTTTCAACTAAATTGAGTGTTTGTTACACGGAAATTAAATGTACGAGAGTTGACCATATAAAAGGTTCCAAAAATCAAGTTCTTACTTCAATTACTGGTTTAATATTCAATTGAACGATTATTCAGATAAGTAGACTTAGATAGATACGGCTATCTGTTATGGATAGTAACGGGTTATTGCGGGGAGGCCAGTTCTTCATAATGTGGTAGGGGGAGCGTGGGTAATCTTCACAATTTAATGTTCTTTCTAAACAACGCCTCAAACAAAGAAAATTACATGTGAGTGACAAATTCAACAAATTTTAAGAAAAATGCTCCTCTTATGTCTTATTTTGGTTTTTATTTATGACTATGTCGTTCAGCAAATCACTCTTCTACCATTTGTTGGGGCTGTTGCGGTCATTAAGCGAATTTTTGGTTCGATAAGAGTGAATTCGTGATCGGCATAAATTGGGTGGGGCTCGTTTGCAAATTTTTGGCGCGTATTTGTATCCTTCTAATTATGTTTTTGCTAGTTAGGTTTTCTTTTCTATTTTCATGCTTCACCTTTACAATGTCGCGGAAGCGTAAAAACACAGGAATGGTAACCCGCAACCAGGACAAGCGCCGTGGGGTTCAGGCTCCTAAAGCAACTCCTGCTTCCAGGGTGATTGACTCTACAGCGGCTGAGAATTTACAGCCTGTTCAGCTACCTACTGAAGTGGATGTACTTATGTTACCTTTAGTGACCAGGCCTGGTGTGCAGGCTGGGGTGTTTGTCAACCAGGAGGCTGAGCAAAGTGTAGCTCCTACACAGCCAGGTATAACGCATTTTTCTCCCGTACCAGAAATTTCTGCTGCTTTGGGGGAACATGTGAGTAATGCATTAAAAGAAAAAATAGTCAATGGAGAATTTATTGACTTATCGTCTTTGCGTCAATCGCCTTTGGCTGACCCAAGCAATTCCAATGGTTTTGTCCGTGTTAGCCCTGTTGGGTATTTAATCCTGAATCAAAAACAAAAACGCACAGATTTGTCAATTGAGTCATGGACTGATCTGTTTGTGATTTTTATGAGCATTTATCTTTCTGCTCATATTGAAAAAACTCAAAGTTTGCTGAAGTATTTAAGTATTATTCGTACTGGTCACAACCGCTTCGGTGGCAACGGTTGGAGTCAGTATGATGAGCAGTTTCGGTATCGTCTATCGCGGGACCCATCAGATAGTTACTTTTGAATACATAAATAAAATCAGTTAAATTTACGAGAGTTGGCTATATAATAGGTTCCAACAATTAATTTTTAACTACAATTACTGGTTTTATATTCAATAAAAAGATTATTTAGATAAGTAGACTTAGATAGTTACTTTTGAAAAAAAAAATAAAATCAGTCGATCACTCCCTACGAGCAGATTGAAAATTAATTAAACAAGAGCGTCGCCTGCAGGTGCCAACGCTCCACGATTTTTTTTCACTGCGCCAGGACGGCAATGGTGATCTTATGAAGACAAATAACAGGTATGGTTCAAGGGCGAAATTACCATCACGCACATTACGCAATACAAATAAATACTATCTCGAAAAATACCGATGATGAATGATCAAAACGTCGAAACAACAGCTTATTAGAGGTGTAGTTCAACTGAATGCTTTGATTATTCACTGAGGTTCAAATCATAGAAAGGGGAGCGGATTGAAGGCATTTATCTTATGTCATAGTCCAAATATCGCATGACGTTCAAATCATAGAAAGGGGAGCGGATTGAATGCATTTATCTTATGTTACAGTTGTCCAAATATCGCCTGACGTTCAAATCATAGAGAGGGGAGCGGATTGAAGGCATTTATCTTATGTTACAGTCCAAATATTACCTTATATGTATATACTTTGGTGGTTGCCTGTGAGAGCGTATTAATTTCAAAATCCTAGTTACGTAGGTAGAAAGGTGGAATAAAAAGCAAGGGGAGTAACTCAAAATATAAACAAAGTATTTTCAACAATCAAGTACGCTAAGTATCTAATATTCATTAATATTATTACACTGGATGCATGTACTTTTTCTGTCTTCCACCCCTATGAAGTCGGGCCAGTGTAGGTTGAGTCACCCAGAAATAGTTCAATAAGATACAAATTGCGAACGTGTTCATACAAAATCACACGGTGCAAAAATATTATCACATGAAGAGTTGGACAGCTGTTTGAGCTTATATTGCTCATGATTACATTGATCGTTTTAAATAGATTTCTGAATTAAGTTAAGGCTAACGGTCGTATTTTCAATGGAACTGCCAGTCTTTTTAGCCATTGCTAATCTTAGTTACCCAATGACATTCGTTTCAATCCTATGCGCTTACTCAGCGCGCCTTCTATTCATTTCAAACACTCACCCAAAACACTCAAAAATCACTAAAAAAAAGAAAAAAAATCAACAGCATCACTAAATAATAACTAGAAAAAAAATACGATTTTACTGTCATAATCGAGATTGTGAGCGTCAGATTGGTTCTTGAAGAAATAGGAAATTGTCTATAGAATTTCTTTGTATATCTTATTAAAGAAAGGTAACAAATATCTCTAATTTTGTTCATCCTGAACATAATTAGCGATATTGGATTACCTCCCTTTTGATTTACTCAAAACTCTGTCATCACAGTCATTCAATTTCATTCCAAAATCATTCACCTTATCAATTTCACGATGGTGTTAACTGTATTGGTATCATTGCACTATTGTAAGTGTCTATGTATTTACCGCACCGGCTTACTAGAATCGAAACTGTTCACACTCGGCTGATTGTTCTTTCTAAATATGGAATAATAATAATAATAATAATAACTTTATTTATAGAAGGTAGCATGTTAAGATACATATACAATCTTATTTTCAACATGGCCCTCTTGAAATAAACAATATTCGAACTTCGTAATCTCTCTCTCTCTCTCTCTCTCTCTCTCTCTCTCTCTCTCTCTCTCTCTCTCTCTCTCTCTCTCTCCTCCCCCCCCCCCCCCTCTCTCTCTCTCTCTCTCTCTCTCTCTCTCTCTCTCTCTCTCTCTCTCTCTCTCTCTCTCTCTCTCTCTCTCTCTCTCTCTCTCTCTCTCTCTCTCTCTCTCTCTCTCTCTCTCTCTCTCTGTCACTCACTCACTCACTCTCTTTCAAACGCACACACACTCACTCAAACTCAAACCACACCGCACAAGCACATAGGCTACCAATTACATGTACTATATATGCATAAAGTACGAAGCAAATAAATTTCAATTTAACTCCTGAAAAAAAAGCAGCATGTAAGACATACACAGATAATATTAGATTTGAAAACAATTGCTGTACAATCAATTTATATGTAATATAACAGTGGAAGAGTGTAGATGCTTAATCAACTGACAATAGAATTCTCCTTAACTTGTGTTTGAAACATCTTAAATTGTCAATAGATCGTATATCTGTTGGAATCGAATTCCAGTATTGCATCCCAATATAGGAAAATGTGCGCTTTTTAAATTCTGTTGTAGGTACTGTGCTTTTGCTCATTATATCATTATTTAATTAAAACCTAAGTAAGTAATGTTGGTTCTTGCAATAATTAAAAGAATTAGACATTTTTAGGGGGTGCCAGACCATAAAGCGTTTTATACACCATGGTGATAGTGAAATATTTTGGCGACCTTTTATGCTTAGCCATTTTAATAAGGTGAAATTCGACTTAGAGGAAGTCTTTCTAGGTTTTTTCAATATTATACATGCAGCTCTTTTTTGTAATTTACTAACTTACGCTGATTTGCATTGCCTCCAGGAAATACAACCATAGTCAAAACAAGGGGCAATGTATGAATTATAAAACAGTTGTTTCATATCAAGCGTGAGAAAACAATTAATTCTCTTGAGTAAATGCACTTTCGATGAAACCTTTGAACAGATCATGTCAACGTGAGTCTTCCAACTAAGTGAATTGTCTATGTATAGATCGAGAACCTTTTGAATACATACATCCGCGATCTTGTTGTTTACCTTTAATTGAAGTTCTGGTAGATTTTTTAATCATCTGTTATTACTTCCTACAATCATACATGTGGTTTTCTTTGGATTTAAAATCATATTGTTATTTTTTACCAAGTATCTATTTTAGACAAATCATTTTGTAAGCATTCATTTATTTCGGATAGAGATTCACTTGATTTATAAAGTGTAGCATCATCTGCATACATGTCGATGTTAGATTGAATTTTTAAAGGCAGATCATTTACGTATAATAAAAACAAAATGGGTCCTAAAATTGATCCTTGGGGAACCCCAGACGATATTTGTTGCATTTTTGATGTGACTGAGCCACTTTTGATGACTTGAAATCTACTGAAAAACTGAAAAGTTTACAAGCATTATCTGTGAAATGATGTAATTTAAGCTTATATAATAAAATTTCATGATCAACAAGGTCGAATGCCTTTTTAAAATCGAGAAAAACCGTTCCAATAATTTTCCCATCATCCATGTCCATTAACCCTGAGTCTATAAGCCTTATAAGAGACGTCTGGCAAGAATGATTTTCTCTAAAGCCAGACTGACATGAGAACAGAATATACGTAATTTTTAAAAAAGACTTTAAGTTGATTTGCAATTTGTCTCTCAAATATTTTTGAAATCGTAGTTAAAACTGAAATCGGCCGATAGTTATTTGGATCAGATTTTTCACCACCTTTGAAAAGTGGTCTTACATTCGCCTTTTTAAGATCAACTGGGAAGATTCCGGTTGATATGCAGCTATTTATAATAACTGATATAGGTTTAGATATAAAATCTTTGCACAATTTTAATACTCTCGGACCTATACCATCAAGTCCAGTGGCTTTATTATTGTCTAACTTTTCAATTATATGCCGTACTTCTAACGCAGTTATGAACTGTATATCAAAGTAGTTGCTTTTTATTTTGTTATGTAAGTCTATTTCAAATTCCTTAAAGTTTTTCGGATCAAGAGGAACTTTAGTTACCATTTTTGAAATATTTACAAAGTGTCTGTTTTATGCATCTATAACGTTTTCTGTACCATTTACTTCAATATCATCAACAACAAGTTTATTGGGCAGTTCATGGTAGTTTTTGTCATTTGACGTAATTTGTTGAAGATTCTTCAAGATATGTTTTGTATCTGTTTTATTTTGAATGGCTTGATTGAAATAATCTTTCTTGTTTTTCTTGATAATCGCAGTGACTTTGTTCCTCCAAATTTTGTACATGGGGAAATTTTGTTTTTTCTTAAAATTGTCTCTGGACCTAATTGCTTGTTTTACTTCTTCGTTGAACCAGTCTGGCTGTCTTAGATGTTTAACCCGTTTCTCTTTGACCGGAATATGTTTTGATAGACACTTATTAAACATTAAGTAAAAATGATCGAGCGCTTTACATGGATCATTAATTGTTTCAACTGAATCAAAATTGGTCTTCGCAAGGTCAAATGATAATTTGTTAATGTCTAAACCGCTAAAAGATCTGTATGTGATTGATTGAATCCTATTTCTTCTTATGGTTCCATTTGAGCATTTATAAGTTAAAGCAACAGGAAAGTGGTCGCTTATGCCTATTTCTGGAACCAATATTTCTTGAACGAAATTTGGACAGGTACTGTAGACATGATCTATAATACTAGAAGAGTTGCTCGTTATTCTTGTGGGATGGGTAATATGTTTATGTATATTAAAATCTTTAACTAATTTATCCCACCAAGTATTACTATAAACATGAAGATGAAAAATTGAAATTGTTATTGTAATCTCCTAATAATAGGAAGTTTGAGTTATTTGTTTCAGCGGATAATAACTGATTCTCATATTTATCTATCCAGTCTTGATTACTATTTGGCGGCCGATATATGAAATTAATCAATAACGGTTTTGAATGCGAAAGTTTTACTTCAATCCAAATACTTTCTAAATCACTCTGCTCTAAATCATTTCTTCTTTTGTAGATAATGTGGTTTGCTATGTATATAAGTAAGCCTCCGCCAAGTTTTCCCAACCTATCTCTTCTTTCAAACACAAAGCCTTTTATATTAAGATTTGGGTTTCTACTTTTTCTGTGAGGAATGTTTCTGATAAACCAAATAAATCCAGCGAGTAAGTCTCACTAAGTATCAACTTGATTTCTTCGAACTTGGGGAATAAATGTTGAATGTTTAGATAACCTACATGCAAGCTCTTTGTTTTTAAGTTAAATGTGCTACTTTCCGTATCATCTTTTGTTTGTAATGTTTTTATTAATCCGGGTCCTGTTTCAAAAATTATTTACCACTGGTGTTTTTTCATTATTTAAGAACGGGTGAAAATTACTGGTGTTTTTACAACCGGAAATCAAAAGCTGATCGCGTTGAGAAACAGTACAGTTATTTGCGGTATTGATATCGTATGAAGTATTTGACACAGATTGAGTACAATTTTCACTTATTAAGCCATCCGGAATTTTAGCACTATCATTTATATTATAATCAATGCATGTACATTCGGTTGTAGAATAATCACAAATTTCGCAAATGTAAGACAGTATATCGTATTGATTTCTACACTCTATAGATTTGTGTATGTCTTGCTTGTCCTATAAAAAACTATATCTACACTCATATGACAAATGATTTGTCAGTCCACAATTCCAACACGTCCTCTTTGTCTTCGTTTTCATTGTACCTCTACTGCGGATTCGATCACTTGAAGTTTGAACTAAGTGTCGGTTGTTTTCGTGTGGTTTATGGTTTCTCAATGTCGATTGTTTCTTGAGAATCGATACGCTTTTATTTATGATCTTCAGTAGCGTACTTGTCCCTTTTTGTACTAAATGGATCCCATCTCTATGAAACAGCAAATCAACGGCTTCACCGTTTCCGAACACAAACGATGGAAAGCAATCAATTAAGGTGGCTGGCGACTGTTCGCAAACTTGCTTTATTGTATCATTTACGGGAGACACATCGACGTCAATTCTTGGACAGACAGTGCAAAAATAAATTTTGCATTCCTTCGATAACTTTCCTAATAAACCCATTAGCTCATCATGAACTGTTTCTTGTGGTGTCCCGTTTGCTGCATCATTGCCTCCTGCGTAAATTATGATTTGTTGAAAGTTATCTAAGTTCATTGTTTGTAGTTTTTTGGAAATATCAATGGCCTTTTTTCCACGACAGGTTATTATCTGTACGTTGTGTCAATCAATCAATCTACCTTGTTTTCATGATGTTTTTTTTTTCGACCTGCTGTTGATTTGTAGCGGAACCTTTTCAAATACTCATTTTACAGGATACCCAGACTGTCCTGCTTTGCGTGACGTTTTACAGTAGATCGAACAACAGCTGGCATGCAAGGGCTGTTTCAAATCAATGTTATAGATATTTACCGGCAGTCGCGACAGCCTGTTATAATCGAGGTGTGCAGTACACTTAAAGTATCCATTTTGATAATTATTAACTTAGACACCATGATGATAATGAAATATTTTTGGGACCTTTTATGCTTCTAGGCCATTTCAATGATGTGGCTTTTTTTTTGTTTTTTTTTTTTGTTCAATATTATACATGCAGCTCGGGTTTTTTTGTTATTTACTGAGTCTTTTTAATGAGTCTTCCAACTAAGTGAATTGTCTATGTATAGACCGAGAACCTTTTGAATACATACATCTCGATCTTGTTGTGTAAGGTAGTGGACCCGTAATAGTTCGGACCCGACTTCGGACCCGATGAACTTTCTCAATGTTGACCGTGGTTTCATAATTAGAATAAATAGGAAACCTCGGTTAACATTGTTAAAGTTAATTACACCTGAAAGCTTGCAAAACTTTTTCGGATCCACTGACTTAATACGTTTAACTAAAGTTCTGGCACAGTTTTCAATTTGTTATTACTTCCTAAAGTATCAAGTGGGTTTCTTTGGATTTCAGATAATATTAGTATTTTTACCAAGTATCTATTTTAGACAAATCATTTTGTTAGCATTCATTTATAATTTGAAAAGTCGGCTTACATTCGCTTTTTAAAGGTCAACTGGGAAGATTCCGGTTGATATGCAATTGTTTATAAGTACTGGTTTAAGTCTAGATATAAAATCTTTTCAAAATTTTGATACTCTCGGACTAATAGATCTACCATCTCGTTCGGTGGCTTTATCATTGTCTAATTTTTGGTGGACGTTTTTACATCTAACAGTGTTACTGCGTGGGAAAATCCGGTCGGATGTTAATAGTTTTAAAAAAAGCTCCAACTTGGGTTTAATTTTTCTTTTCTTCAAAACTTATTTCCGCCAGACAACTGTGCATTTTGAAAATGGCATTATACAAGAATTCTATGCAATTTGAAGATTTTTCAAAGACTGTTTTTTTTAATTCGAAATCAGCTGCTAATCCTAAACCACGCGCTTTAAACTCTAGCGCAATAATGTTATTTAATGACAAGGTGGTGATTCGCCTACTGGATTTCCCCGTAAGGGGGCAAAAACTAAAATGCTGAACTTGTAGCCCTCTGTATGAGAGACAATGTGTCGTAAATAAACATTCCTGCAATCTAATTTGATGATAGAATCTGCGATAGTGTGAGAAGGAGACGACATTTTAGCATGGTGCTATATACACTTAGTTCTTTCACCGTCTATAAGTTCATTTGGTGTGTTCGTTAGGGAAGATGGAAAATCCAGCTAAAATATTTTTTGCTCAATTTGAAAGTATTTTCGATTTTTTTGAGTGAAAGGTTTGTTTTCTCATTCAGAATTTGTAACACTTTTAACCAATCTTCATAGAAAATATGAGAAGAATCAACACAAGCAAAACAGCGTTTTACAATTCAAATATCATGTAACATGCTACATTTATATAAAGAATCTCCTTATGTCGATCAATAAACTTGTCGTTGTTATGAAATTTAGTCAACTAACGCTGACACCTTTCTGTCACTTACACAAGGTAAACTACCGCGAATTCGAACTTACAGGCCTACGATTTGAGATATAAAATTTCGATGATATGATAAACCTTGAAACTGCAGCTGTATTTGCGAGATTTCATTTGTTTCTTATCTATATGGTTTTTTTGTGCTATTTGTGGATGTGGACATTACAGTTACTAATGTATCATTAGCAATCCTTATCACAATCTAAGCCACTTTTAAACTTGGGGTATTTTTTTTTCAAATTACATACGAAGTAAACAGTTCATGCGAAAAAGAGAGTTGGGTGCCCCTAGTTATATATGTGACCCGCCATTCAAAAGGGAACGATCTTTGTTCAGCGTAAAATATTTCTTGAAAAACCGACCTCTGGTTGACAGGTCCTGGAACCAATCTATTTTTAGAATTCTTTTTCGGTGCTCCCTTTTTCGCGTGACGGATCACACATATTTCTTAAAAAAGCTCAGGTGTTAATATTAGATTTCATTCGTTTAATGAATCGTAAACATAGGCTTATCAAAAAAAAAAGAGTTTATAAATTTATATTAATATCTAAACTTGCCAAACTTAGGTCGTAACATTTTACATTTATTGTTTATTTACCAGGATAGTTTCCTTTTCCGTCTAGTTACTTTTACCACGATGCCACTAGAAACTTCCACCTTCAGTACTTTCAGCGCTTTGATTCAATTTTATGCCGAAATTCTTATGCAGTTATGAACTGTATGTCAAAGTAATTGCTTTTGATTTTGTTATCTATGTATTTTCAAAATCCTTAAAGTTTTTCGGATCAAGAGGAACTTTGATTACCGTTTTTGAAATATTTTCTGAGTGTCTGTTTAGTGTATTTATAACGGCTTGTACTTTTACTTTTTACTTTGATATCATCAACGACAAGGTAACTCATGACGATTTTTTTCGTTTGACGTAATTTGTTGAATATTCTACCAGATATTCTTTAGTATCTGTTTTATTTTGAATGGCGTTTTTGAAATAATCTTTCTTGTTTTTATTGGCAATCGCTGAGTGTCGGATCTTTCTTTTACATTGAATTGAATTCCATCAAGGAGTTGAATTTTACCTAGGGAGCGCAAGAAATTGATATGGTAAATTTCTCCCTTTCCCACAATATGGTCCACCCAATACTCATACCCAATTATTTTTTAATTTCTACCCAAGATATATACTAGCAAACCAATCAACTCAACAATTGCAAAAACGCAAGTTGCGCCTATCTGCAAAGCAGTACCGAGAGTAGTTATCTATACCTTGGGAATTAGTTGTTCTGGCGAACTCAGCGCTATAAAGTGAGCATACCGTTCGACATTTATCATTTGAGATGAGTTTGGAATGTGGCTTACGATCCCTATAGGTAAATGGGACCCTTTGTTTTCCTCGCCTAGAAAAGTCCTGCTAAAAAGATTGAAAAATGAGGTTGCATACCTTCACATGTCACCTTGCCTCTTTGTAAACCAGGCATTCAGCGCTTTTAGCGCTTTGATTTACTTTTTCGCAGAAATGTGACTTTATAATTTTGAAAACAAAACAAAGAATTTATTTTCGTTTAGTACTACGTGACAGAAATATGAAATAACTGTAAAAGTCAAGTCTAAATTCTTTATTCTCCAGATTACATACAATGTTTTATTGCCTTTAAAAGGCGGGACATTTAACAACAGCATCAAGAAAAAAATACAAAAGAACATGTATTACAAAATTATAACAATGAGAAAAGCAGACCGAAATTTAGAAAATTGTTCAATTCTTAATCTATAATGAATAACAAAGCTTATGTTGAAAGCAAGATAAATGAATTCTGCAAGTTTGTTTATTACAAATGAAGATGTACTACCGAGCAAATGAATACAGTAAAACTTGTGTTAAGCGACCACAAACGGAACCGCCAAAAAGCAATCGATAAAGAAAATGGCTGCTTAATACACGTCTTGTTTACAAATAAAAAACATATTTTTTATTGAAGACGCAAAATGTTGCGAATTCCTCAATAATGCTATGTTGTTGAAGCTAAATAGAATCGTCTCATTCTGGTGAAATTTATCAACATAGGATTAATTTTCAATAATCTATAGACCAACAATGCCTGCCTTTTAAAATATTTTGATTTAAAGAATGGGATTCTGAAAACGGTTGCTCAATAAAGATGGTCGCTAAATATACGTGGTCGCTAAAACAAGATTGACTGTACACGTTTCCGGATAGGCCGTCTGTAGTTTTAACTCGGAAATAATTCTATTCTCAAATTTCTAGATTTGGATGGATCATGATAAATTTGTATTCATCCTTGATAGGATTCGCCGAGCATAATCTATTTGAACGAGCAACATTGTTATGTCGACCTACAGTTAGTAACATCGTCAAATTAAAATTCACATGGATCAAAACCATATCTCTCGCGCAGCGCTCCATTTTTTTCATTCCAACCTCTCAATAAAACCATTCAAAAGCTCCAGAGTTGTTTAACATGACTTCTCAATTATTCGAAATGATCTCTTTTAATTTCAAATTAATTGAATCATTGCATGATTTTAATGTCTGTTGTCGATTTCAAAGCACCTGATTGTACCGTATTAACTCACAAAATATAAAAAAATCGTATATCTTATTTAAAGGATGTAATAAAATTTCGATAATTTCACCAAATTGAACAAAATTTATCCCCCTCTACTCTCACTCAGAACAGGCTCATCTAACTCATTTCATATCATTTGGAAATCATTCCACAAATGTCAATTTCACGATGTCGATAACTGTAGTTCAGCATTCGGAACACCACTCGGCAAATCTCACGATAAACCTCGGATGTACATAGGCGGACTATTTTTAAAGATTACGGGAAAACCTTGATTACGTCAGTTAAAATGGCGTTATCCCTCGAAACTTTGAGTAAAAACACACGACGTCGCCAACGCTACTCGTTTAAGTCACTGACGTGAAACCAACGTATCATTATATAAATATCTTTAGATTCTTAAATATCAATCGAATCATTCTCAAAATTTAAAATTTTTTGAGCCGTTATTTACTGTAAAAATATCAATCTAAAGATAGCGCCGGTTGTTAGTTTTTCTTACACTGTTTCCGCCTAACAAAATGCACAATTTTGTTACATACCCATCCGCCTTATATACATCCGAGGTCTATTACAGTTTACGGAAATGGCCGAGTGGTGTTCCGAATGGTAGTTCAGGGGAGCTGGTTACAGAGATTCTCATTGCAGTAGTAATAAATCCAGTGACCATCTATTTCCTTGCCGGACTTATGTTTCTCTGATGAACATCCACTGAATCCTTCGTCTGTTTTAAAAAAAAGAAACAAACAAGAGCTGTCCAGGGATCATTCTGGGATGGGCCGAACTGCTTTTTTGGACAAACTATTTGTGATAGGCTAAATCTGATGATAGTTTTGGATGGGCTCTATATATAGACTATTCAAATCTGATGCTTATTTAAATCTAGAATAGGTATTAAGGATTCTTGGGCCCATCAATTTTTCCAGATGGCCCACCAATTTTGAAGATGGCCCATAAAAATCCTAGATTTTACATGTAAATGAAAGGGAAAGGGGACATAGGCCCATTTCGATGACCCACCCTTAAAAATTCCAGAAATATCCCTGCCGTCGTAAACTTACATATACCCCCACAAAGTGCTTTACTCAGGAAGGGCTTTTCTTGAAGTTAAGGTAGTGGACCCGTAATAGTTTTGCAACGTATCAGGAGTAATGAACTTTAACAGTGTTAACCGATGTTTCCTTATGATTTTCATTAGGAAACCTCGGTTAACATTGTGAAAGAACATATGGTCCAAAAGGTTGCGGAACTATTACGGTTCCACTACCTTACGGGGTATGTTGGTTGGTCCTTTCTTTGGGAGAAAAAAAAATAGGGGAATTTACATTCAGCGGCGAATAAGACCTCTAACTGTTACACCTAACCAATTATCAGAATTTCAGATTCTTGTGATCCATACGTGCCGAGAAAAGTGTCGCAAAAATTTCAAAATGTAACCCTTGAATTCAGAAAATAATCTTAAGTTGTATAACATGAAGTGGAAAGTCAACGGATCTGAATTCGGTAAGCGACGTAAAGGACTTTAGAAGGTACATGTGATAAACCATGCCAACCTTCAAGATGGTGTGATTCATGGATTAAAAAAGTGTGACGAAAATTTATCACCGTATTTTATGTTAAGTCCGAAAATAAACTAAAACATAAAGTGGATACTAGTAGTCGACAGAACCGAATTCAATAAGCGACGTATCAAGGACCTCTATCTGGAAAAGAGCGACATTGTACCACGTTAGGTAAGAAAATAAATTAAGTCGTAAAATAGCAAGCAGATACCAAATGGACCAGAATTCTGTAAGCGACATAAAGGACTGATTTGTGAAAGTATTGAAAAAATATAAAAGGGGAAAAAGTTAAAAAAAAAAAAAAAAAAACGAACCAAAGTAAATTTTCAGATTCTTTTGAAATATCGCCCCAGTACTTTTGTGAATCATTAAATATCTATACTTCCCGAAAGGCACAAATTGCTTTTAATTAGACTAATTTGATGTTTTAGGATAAGCGTTATCTTTTTTATACGTGGCATAGACTTTTACATAAAAAAGTTTATGGGTCGATTTGTTACACACACGGTCACAACTTGCCGCAATGGTTATTTTTCAGTACTTTGTGGATAAATCCCATGAACACAGATTAATAAAATGCTTTTACGACGCTTTCATTTTTTCTTACCTATCGGATCACGCATGTCCTGTATTTCCCATGTATTTATTTATAGATAAAAGACCAAGAAAGGCTTTCTCTTAGCCACAATGACACATTATCGTCCAAAATTGGAACATTAGCTGTCGGGGACAGAGAAGCTCGAATATTCATAGTGCTTTTAAGAAACAGAAAATAAATATCGACATTTAAAATTCAATTAAATGAAAGTCAAGAGTAATGAATCTGTGTTTAGAGGATGATATTATGGTCACTTCCACTTAATTCAACATCAGAGTAATAAATCCTTGTATACAGAACGATATTATGATCAGAGAAGCATGTGGAAATTTCCAAGAAAGATATGATATTATGTGATATAATGTGATATGAAATGTCTCCAATAGCGATTGATTGATTGATTGATTGTTTGATTAAATCGAGTTTAACGCCGCTTTCAACATTTTTTCAGTTATATCGCGGCGGCTTGAGAACCTAACAATGAATTCCAGGTATTTCTCTCACCAGTACAACCATCACACTCTTTCCTAGCCTCCAGCTGCTATCTCACATAGGTCTACGATTATCAACCTATTGGTGAGAGAGTCAGAAAGAATGAGTGCCGTCGTTGGGGACCGAACCTCGAATAGCGAATACTCCTCGGAGATATCCTTATCATACACATTTTTAAAATCACTCTCTCAATGAAGGCATCATGAACTCATCTTACGCTCGTTATCGAGGCATTTTCATAAATTAACGAGGCTCAAAAACATGGAGTTTTACGTACAGATATGGTGTTTATGAGAAATAAAATCTAGTATTCGATTTTGTTTAAGACAAGGTGATTTTAACCTCAAGAAAAGAATTTCTACTGTAGACTCGGTTAAGGTCTACGGAAGACTATTATTGCCATTTTAACTTGGAACTTCGCTATTAGAACTTATGACTTATGGCATAACTGGAAAGTACCTCGGACGTAAGTGTAATAATTTTGGGTCATTTTTAAGTAATTCGGCCACTGACAGTACTTCGGTTAATACGCTTGAAGAAAATCACATTTTGTTACTTCTTTCCGATCGTCTGTGAATTTTTTTGGGGCATATTATAATTTGATGACAAAACGCAGTAAATCACTGCGTTTTGTTATCATATTATAATATGCTCACTTTTATTCTTTCTTTGGTTTAGTTTTATGCAACGTTATCCGTAGCCGGATCGTTGATGTTTGTGACGTCATATAGATCACGTGCAAAATGACGCGCTTTCATCTCCCGTATTATTCCCGGGGTCTGTTCCGTAGAATCGCCGAGGGATCCCGAGTACATCTTACCTTGATCAAACTCTAAGGCCATGATGAAACAAGAGCCCTTACATGCAATCATCTTCGGACCAAAGGGCGTAGAAAGCATGCAAAAGATGTCATCATTGGCTAGAAATAAAGAATATAAGTCAATCTGGGCCTCAGATTATAAACATTCTCTCATTCTCAACTCAGAGTTTTCTCGGTTTTTTTATTTATTTTTTTTCTTCATATTGAAGCCAAATATTAATCAGTAATTATGAATAACAATTTATTAATGTTATTTTTCGTGTTCATGCACTCATTTGGATTCTAAATTTTAAAAGATTCTCAGTTGAGCACAAAAAGAATGTTTATAACCCTGGGCCCAGATGTACGCTAATGCATCCTAATGAGTATTACATTTAAACAATTTTATTTGGCTTTCGGCGCTTGAGAAAGGAAGCCTGGACTCATATTTCATTTTTTACGCTATCCTGAAATTAACATAATTATAATTAATACAAATAATAAACGAGGCGATACATATTTCGCTGTGAATCAAGCCGATTTACCCAAATCATTCCATTTATAGTTTCAGTGATAAAAACGATTCTTTTAATTTCATATTTAGTCTGTTTGGCTTGGTATTTATTATGTTTATTATTACTTTTTTGTGATCGCTCTGATAGGATTCAAATCGAGATCACCCGGGCCGAGTCCTGTACATGTTCCTCACCAATAGACCAAGGACCATGTAAGGTCAGATCTCCACTCCCCAGTTTATTATGTAGATATTCTTTGTTCTCTATAAAACCGCATGTTTAATGCTGTTGAACCTTCAGCGATACGGTATTTTGATCTACGTCCGTCGTGCGTCGTGCATCGTCTGTCGTCAACAATCTTAAAAACTTCTTTTTCTCCTGAACTACTAGGCCTATTTCAATATCACTTTACAAGAATGTTCCTTGGGTGACCCTTTTAAAAAATTTAATATGGGCGTGGCAGGCCGGGGCTTATTTTGAGCCCGAAATCTTTAAACGGCATCTCCTCCTGGACCACTGGGCCTATTTAAATATAACTTTACCAGATACTTTCTTTGGCGACCCATTTAGAAAATTGTTCGCGGAAATTTTGATTGGCTTATAGATATGGTCGTTGCAGTGATGGGCTTATTTTGAGCCCGAAATCTTTGAACGGCATCTCCTCCAGAATTATTTGGTCGATTTCAATGAAACTTTGCCAGAATGTTCCTTGGGTGACCCTTTTCAAAATTTATTCGCGAAATTTTGATTGGTCTTTACAATTTTGGCGTGGCAGGGAGGGAATATTTTGAATCTCAGTAGTGAATGGGTGGACAGCGTCTATTCTCACCTTTTAAATCTTGAAATTAAATATCTTTTTCCACAATTAGACAAATGTGAATGAAACTTTGCCAGAAAGTTACTTGGGTGAGTTCCACTGGACCAATAAATTTCAGGTGAGCGATTTAGGGTCCTCTTGTTTTCTAAAAGATCTATTTTTAACTCCGGAAGTAAATTTAAACGGATCACCATGCAACTGTTCGGCGACGGCTAAGAAATTTCATATTTTTGCCTTAAGCCATCGAACCCATTTTTGTGGTTTCTTGTCGGACACATAGTGCAATAACTTTAAGCACATTTTAAAGAAATTCTACATGGTATGGATAACTGTGGCTATTTTCCTTAAGATGGTGAGTTTGCTAGCCACTGTCAACAGGGAGAAGTACATTCCTGTGTTCAGGATGACAAAACGATACAAACTGTTGTCATATTATACTCCGCTTTTCACGATTTGCACGCTTTGACATGCAAAGCGGAGTGTAATTTACAAGCAGTTTGCACCGTTTTGTCGTCCCGAACACAGGGCAGTCAATCTTGCCCGAACTGCGACGTGTATTTAGCAACCAATTTTATCATGCGTTCGTTTCCAAATCCTCATCCTCATTAAAAAATGTCTTACGAAGTAGATATTATTGGTCAAGAAATTATCGTTAATTAATTCTATGTATGTTGATAAAACTCGATGGAAACTCAACGAGAGTTTGTACAACCAAGAATTAATGAGAAATGTTCAATAATATACATTTTTAACCAAAATTGTGCTACTTATTCTTAAACAAAACGTGTTTTTAATGCACCAAGCTTTAGTAGACAGGGCTCGCGTTAGTGTTCGCAATTTAAGGGTCATTGACTCCTTAACCAGGAAATTCTGGGGGTCAAAAAAAAGTTTAAAGGGATTCAAAACTACAAAAGAGCAAATTATGAGTACAACTTTGCAGTCTAGAGAGTCAATGTATAGATATGAAGTAAGCAATTAATTTGTAAAACTAAAGAAAATTTGAAGGATAACATATAGTTTTGAACTTTAGAAATTTCTCTCAAGGAGGCCCGAAATGACCCCTTGTCAATTGAAGGTTTTTACAGATTTTTGAAGGACAAAACTCTGGTTAAAGGGTAAAAACACGAGCCATGGTAGAAAGTACAGGTTAAGATCAGCCTGCATCGACATACTCAGCTTTTTACTTATCTATTCTAGAGAAAACATGATCCATTCGTGAAATATTTCAAAATTGGTAATCGGTTTTAAATAATAAAAATTTTGCCGGATAAATATTATTATTAAAAAATTGATAAGGACCGCTTCTAATATTGTCCATAATTTTTACCCCGAAATGAAGATGAGCATTCAAAATCATGTCATACAGCTAGTCAAGTTTCAAACAGTTGTGCCTTTACCTAAGATTGGAATTGGATAAGTATGTTACTTTTTTTTTATTTCTGGGGAATCCTGGGGCCCGTTTTACTAAACAACTTACGAAAAAACTAATCGTAAGTCAAATTCAATAATCGTATCTGGTGTTTTTATTCTTTGGTGGATTCTGCCTTGCAATATCTCATTGAAATCGTCTTAAGAAGACGATTCCAATGAGATGTTGCATGGCAGAATTCCATATTTAGTTACTACTGTAGAATCAACTTTTAATTTTTGACTTTTCGTCAAAGGAGTATCTGTATCCGTATTCGTTGATGTTCTTAACCCTTGGGTACGGGACAGTGGCGGTAAAGACGAGTTTTAAGAGTGCAATTCAAAACGGACATACGAAACTTTAAAACAGTCACAATAATATATTTCTTATAAACCAATGACTTATTAGATACGTAGGCTCTCCTCTGGAACATAGGGGTCCGAAATAATCCCCCTACCACCATATAGACTAATAAAATAATTTTATTTCACACCTAAACAATTTAGACCAATGACATCGCTTATTTTGCATCACGTGAGAGTGAAATATCTAGATCCATATTGTACAACCAGAACGAGGCTACTGTGCAATACGGATTTTATTCCAAAACGAGACAACCTTTATTGTACGATGAAAGTGAGGCAAGCTATATTGTACGATGAAAGCGAGGCTGCATTCCCGAATATAGATATCACCACTTTTCGCAGCCCTGTAAATGTATCAAACCCTCTGTTCGGAGGTATTGAAATAATGTTGATATTGAGGAGATTCTTCATTTCTTCATTTGTTACATTGTTTAGCAAGTAAAAGAAGAATTCAGTGACATAGAGGGACACAAAATTGTTGTTGTTTCTTGATTTTAGAATTTCAGTTGTTCAGATGAAAATGTACATTTCAAGCGACGACGGGTACCAACCTATTTTATGTTCATTACATATTATAATCAGTAAGCACTTATCGATTTGACACATGAAATAAACATTTCACGTGGAATTCTATTTTTAGAACAAATGTTTGTTTCAATTTCAACATGTTCATAGTGACTTGCATTTGACGCCCTTATCCGGATCATTTTGGATCTATTCCCTTTGTCTCTCTCAAATGCCACAAATCGTTAATTGTGGAACTTTCAGTGTATGGTGTGAAATAAAGATGTCATTTAACATGATCGAGTACAATACTGAATTCATTGGATTCGTACCCTGCAGAACCAGTCTATGTTTTGACTCGGCTATCGCCTCGTCAAATATAGACTGGTTCTGCAGGGTACTCATCCAATAGAATTCAGTATTGTACACGATCATGTTAAATAACCTCTTGATATTATTAGTCTATATGGCGGTAGGAGGGTATTTCGGGCTCCTATGCTCTGGGATTGTTCCCATACGTTGATTTCATTTAGCGCACTAAAATATCCGCGCAAAGAAGGCTGGGGTCAACAAAGAGTAAATGTAGACTGTATTTTAAGAAGCGAATGAATGTCTACCAAAGTTCACGGACCTTAAAATGATTGTTGCTACCTGTAAATGTAATAGGCTGCAATATCTGCCTGTCTAGTAAAGCTAGTCACGATTATGAAAGTGCAGAAAACAATTGAGCCGGTGCGTGATATTACCAACAATTTGAATGTTTGTGAGGTGCATTCTCTGAACAGCGTAGATAGCCCCGACAAACATGTCAAATTAATATATTTCCATAATCAGAGAGAATTTCCGTGCCTTTTTCTCAGGTAATTATAAAAGTACAATCTTCAAAGTGGTCCTTCTCAAATTTTGAGAACATATGTTAATAAATACTATACTAACCTCGTTTGTTTTGAGTATTTTGTTCAAATTCATCGCTTAATTGTTTAAGCTGTAAGGGCTCATTATATTCTGCTATTTTACTCGAACTACTATTTTGGACCAAGGAAGCTTGATTTGACGATTTTGAATTTGCAAATTCTTTAGCAGGCGACCATGATTTTACCACCATTCTATCGGTTCCCTTGCCTAAATGAGAGAGAAAAATAAACAAATGATATTGAATGAGTGGTCATGGAATACCGAATTTATATAACGAGTCGTCTATAAACAGATAAAAACGAGGCTGTGCCGAGTTTTTATCTGTTTAAGATGACGAGGTTAATAAATTCTGTATTTTATGAGCACAAATTTTATATTCTTTTTATAATATGACCCGAATTTTATCGAAAAATCGCCAAAATTCAATATTTCAATTTTCCGCGGAACTGACGTTTAAAACTGACGTCACAAAACATCTGAGTCTGTGCGTGAGATTTCCAACAATTTCAAATATGTGCAAAGCAAGGTCTCTGACCAGCCTGTACATCTGCACAGTCTGACCAGAGTCTTCACTATGCATTTAGTAGATAGATAAGTTCGCAAAGTGTATGTGGACCGATAGGTAACTTTATTTTTACATTATGTGGCTGTCACCGCTTCTCAATGTTTGTACCTCATGAACGTTTCAAAATGATGGAAATGTCACACACAAGCTCATTTATTATGACGTCATTTTCGCGGTGACAAAAAATCATTGCTATTCGCTCTGAGCTCATTTGCATAATTATTTCACTTGTGTAATAACACCCATGTAAAATCAAAAATATTCAACAAGGTTATTTCACTAACGCTACGTTGGTCATATTATAAAGGGTTTACACTAAGCGACCACTTTGGGGACCTACAAATTTGTTTCTATAGATTAGAATCATAATTAGAATAGAATCTGTGTCTATAGATAAGAAACACAATTTTGATTGAAAATGAGAATTCATCAATAAAACGATGTTGTTACAAACTCCGGAGAATCGTCTCGTTGAGATGATTCTGTTGAGTTCTAATATCACAAGATTCGTTTACATTAATTTCAAGATAGATAATATCTGCTTTTTAAGATATTTTGAAGAGGGTTCTGAAAACGGTCGCTCAAAAGACGTGGTCGCTAGATAGACGTGGTCGCTTTCTAGCCTTCCATTTGCCTGACGCTGACGTTATCCTACTAAAAAATCGACTTGTGAAATTGGTTGGTAAGTTTTTTAACATTATTTAGCATAAATTCTATAAAATATTAATGAAGGATTGCCATTTTAGTAATATGAATTACTATCATTACGTTTCTTCATCAGGGTTTCAATGAAAACTGACAGTGAAATAAAACACAAAATCGGTGTAAAACGGACTGTAATACGGTAAAAAAGGTATAATGTGCGGGTCAAGCACGGAGTTTTTACGATAGGAATGACGATGATACGTAATGACGACGTTAATGTGACGTCATATAAAAAGGATCTTAATCTATAACATTCTTAAGGTTTCTTTTTTTTTTAAATTATCGTTTCTAATGTAGGAATAAGTTTTTCTTTTTCGATTTAACTTGGGTTGGAAGTTTTATTTGACCTTGCATGATACTACTGTCATTTTCATTTAAAATATTTGGAAATGTTAAAATAAGCTGAAATTAAGTGAAATAATATCCACGCAGTTCGAGATATGGTCCTTCATTTGAAGGATTCTGAGTATCGATTCTCGTGTTGCTTGTGAACTGTGATCTTTCCCCTTTTTCGTAAATAGTCCACAGTTTTGCCTACGAATTCATCGTTATATCCAGATCACCTCATTACAAAAATCAAAATTGTATAATCGTGAATTCAGTAGGATGAGAGATAAACTGAGCATGTTTAATGGGTTTCAAGGAGGTGTGACACAGTTCCTCTACGTCGCGAGGAGATGAGTCATTTGAATAAACATCAAATGATCCTGTGTGCTAGATTTCCCACAATTTCAAATACACGCAAAGCAAAAACTCTGACCAGCCTGTGCATTCGCACAGTCTGACCAGAGTCTTCGCATGCGTTTAGTAGATAGATAAGGTCTCAAAATATCTGTAGGTCATCAGGTAACTTTATATTTACATTATTTGGTTGCCAACGCTTCTGAATGTTTGCACCTCGCGAACGTTTCAAATTGTTGGAAATGTCACACACAGGCTAAAATGATATAAATAGGGATGAAAAGGTATTTGTTAATTTCATGTAGGCATGAAATTTAAAACATAATCATACTGAATGAATACGCAAAGCGAATTCATACTAAAGTGTTGTTATACACAAGCAGCTCATACTACCACGAAAGCAATAATTAGTATTATCTTCATATCTTAAAAAAATAATATCCTAAAGCAAAGAAGTACTAATTGTCAATTATGAAACGAGGTTCGCACGGAATACTTTTTACGACAGCTTACAAATTAGCTGTGTAATCAAAATTACTTTCATTGAGAACTAAATCAAATTTTAATCCGATTAAAATGTATAAAAATGATGGAATAATGCAAAATTAGATAACTAATGGTCAATTATGAAACGAGATTCGCACGGGTTAATTTTTTCGACAGCTTACAAATTAGCTGTGTATTCAAAATTACTTTCATTGAGAACTAAATCAAATTTTAATCCGATTAAAATGTATAAAAATGATGGAATAATGCAAAATTGGATAACTAATGGTCAATTATAAAACGAGATTCGCACGGGATAACTTTTTACGACAGCTTACAAATTAGCTGTGTAATCAAAATTTCTTTCATTGAGAATTAAATCAAATTTTAATCCGATTAAAATGTATAAAAATGATGGAATTATGCAAAATTAGATTACTAATGGTCAATTATGAAACGAGATTCGCACGGGATAACTTTTTACGACAGCTTACAAATTAGTTGTGTAATCAAAATTACTTTCATTGAGAACTAAACCAAATTTTAATCCGATTAAAATGTATAAAAATGATGGAATTATGCAAAATTAGATAATTTTTTTTTTTTATATACATGTTATTTCGACTGATTTCAGACAAACGTGAATAAATAAAACTGTCGATTTTGTATTACAGTGAGACAAAGAAAAACAAGAGCATCGCCCACAACTGCAAAGCTCGGCTACACATATCAAATGTGACCCGTCACGCGAAAAAGAACCATATGGGCAGTATGTAGAGTGTCGACCCTAGTCAGACTGCGCGGGATAAGAAGACTGACTAGGGTCAAAACTTTTCGCAATCAACTACTTTTCAAAATCTAGACTAATCATTCTATCCTCCTGTGAAAGAATTTTGGAAACGCGACCCCTGGTTGGCCTGTACTAGAACCAATCTTCTTATTTAATTATTATTTTATAAAGTTCCCAAATGGTCCCTTTTCCTGTGACGGGTCGTAAATGCTTTCAGTGGCATTCCCTTTGTTTGTCTGGACAGCTCTTGTGATAGTGAATATAGATACCAAAGTTCAATAACAACAGAAAATTGTCCAAGGTTAAAGTTTGTAACACCAACGCCATCAACAACGCCAATCCGAACAGCGCAAAAATGATGACAATACCTCGACTTTACTCCCATCACAGCCGAGCTAAAAACCGACTTCCAATTGATAAAGGGGTCACAAGTGCCTAAACAATATGTATTGGTCTTATTGTGCTGCAATGCGTTAATATTATTTATCTACAATGACCTGACACTCATTAGATATTCCTTTTGACCCCTATTGATAGTCGGTAAATATGGGCCTACTTATTTCTTGCCCGCTTTCGGGTCGGGTGTAGACTGGTCTCACTGTCGCATATCAGAATAGCCTATTCTAGGCTATTCTGATAGTCAATATGTGGACCAGTCTAGAGCTGGTATCCCGCTTTCTGAGAGATACTCTGATTATGCGGGCAACAGTACCCGCCCAGGGTCAGAAATAAGTTGGCCCAATGTTTCTTGATATAGACTTATACTCGTGAAGTTAAAATGTAAAAATATATATCACATACGGAACTTTGGTGGTGGTGGTAAGGATGCTTCCCCATAACCGGGCGGTCACGCGTTCAAGTCGGACCATGACCAGAAAATTATTCCTATTTAGGGTAACACTTTTTTAAGTACCGATTTTGATACTTTTGATATTTTGAACAGTGTCGCATAAGACTATTGGTATTCGGCACAGTCTCTCCGCCAGCCTCAATTTGACCATTGCACGGTCTTGTCTATAAATTATTGTAAATTACTGAAAATAATTATGAATTTCGAAATGATCTATATTCAAGAGATAAAGAGGCATTTTTTTTATTGATGATGGTATGAAATTAAAAAAAATACAGGGTTCGAAAACGTTAATCAAATTCCTGTTAAAGTGTTATTAGGTTATTAATACAATAATATTGGTTTGTTGCAAACAACCAAAATTGAATGGTGTAAGGATAAAAAATATTAATTGTTACTGACCAAAAAAAACTAATGACAAAATAATGATAGGAAATGTAATTTAAAAAAATGAAAATAATATGCTAATGATTATCACAATATTTAAAATAATTCATCCGTCGGGAATTGAACCCGACCCAACAACTTATCGGTGTACGGGAAGGCGTCTATAACCCCTGTACTACCGCGACTTTGTAAATAGTATGTGAACTAACATAACTAAAACGGTGAAATGAAATTGAGTTACGTTGCGGGAATACTCGAGCACTAACGGAAGTTAATGAGTTCCAGGTCATCTTAGATAAATAATACCAATCAAAGTGCTGTCAGCACTGTAAATCGTACATCATTGAGAGGCTGGGATAGTGCAATAGTTCGCTAATCAAAAGGGCTCAAATTTGGACAATAAAAGTTGGTAAAATCTTTAAATTTGTGAGTTTTTATACCCCCCACAACGAAGTTATGGGGGATATAATTCGGGTTGTCCGTCCGTCCGTCCGTCCGTAGACATAGTTTTGTGTCCTCTTCTCCTCCCACAGTTTTGGACCAATTTTACTGAAATTTTATCAGGTTGTTTCCTATCATATGAAGTTGTGCATCTGCAATTTTCATCCAGATCCGGTCATTAGTTTGAGAGTTATGCCACTTTGAACTTTTTAAAGAGGGGTACATTTCTTCTAATTTTGTGTCCTCTTCTCCTCCCACAGTTTTGGATCAATTTTGCTGAAATTTTATCAGGATGTTTCCCATCAAATGAAGTTGTGCACCTGCAATTTTCATCCTGATCCAGTCATTAGTTTCAGAGTTATGCCATTTTGAACTTTTTATGGAAGGGGGGGAGTAGTCAAAATTTAAAATTGCAAAACTCAGTAACCATAAGGGGAGTAACCAAATTGGGTAATTAATCCTATTATATGAAGTTGTGCACCTGCAATTTTCATTGTTTTGGGGTGACATAGGTCAAAGGTCAAGGTCACAGTAAATTTTTGTTTAATTTTCGTTTCCGGACTCTAAATCGAGAACCAAGCGACCTAGAATCATGAAACTCTATGTAAATATTACTTATGACTCAAGGAAGTACCCTATTGTTTTTAGATCACATAGGTTAAAGGTCAAGGTCACATTAAGTTTTTGTTCAGTTTTCGTTTCCGGACTCTAATTCAAGAACCAAGGGATCTAGAATCATGAAACTTCATGCGATTGCTGTATATGCCCTCAATATTTGTTACAAACACATCTTGCACTTAAAGCACTTACATTTTGACAAAGTGCTGGTGGGGGGTATAAGTCCGCTTTGCGACAGTTCTAGTTTGTCTTAACACTTCATCTTTTCGAGGACATCGCCAGCTAATCCAACCTCGTGGGTCCGATTTTGAAAGTTTGCTGATTCGATAGCCCTCTGCTAGTCTAAATTATTTCTTAGCAGATTTTTACGTTGTTACAATGAGCACGCGCCAAGCTAAAAGCTTGTCTGTTAATATTATTCCTCTCTCTATAGAGTTTAAAAGCCTGTTTAGCAACAAACATTTTTCATTAAACTATTTACAATTTTGATTACCAACATGTTTGTATTTCAAGCATTGGGTTTTCCCAAATACTGTAAATGCATTTTCCCTCAAGAAACACGTGAAATCGCCAACTATGCTATTCATATCTTTGGTTTCTGACCAATCGATTAAATCTAGCAGCATTCTATGATTATTCATGAGTTGTTCTAAAAATAGATCGCTCTTACTGCTATCTTTTACCAGTTTATCGTATGTTTTTGTCGGTTTATTTGTTGTTGAATAATTTTTCTTCATACTCAAATTTGAATTTATTGAAAATAGGATTGGAGCGTGATCAGAGTGCTCATTGAAATCAGATATTTCAAAATTATTTCTATTTGTTAACACATGCGAACAAAAAGTAAACTTCTCACGCTCCCTGATTGAGTGCAGACGACTATTGACTAATGACAAACAAGTTAATTGACACATTTCGAGCAGACGATGTCCATTTACGCGTGGGTTTTGACCCAGTGATAATCATAACAGAATTTGATTGGTTGTCAGCCCTACAACTGGTAAATGACCGTTCGAGAAAGTTCAGAGCAGTAATATTGTAAGTGCTACAAATTAATTATACAGTTAACCTATTGTACGTTTCAACTCCTTTACTCAACCGAAAATCTTGTTATAAACACTGAAACTACAAACTGGTAATTACTAAAAGCTAAAATTACATCAAATTTTGTATTAGCCTCTTCTCTATTTGTCGAAAAGTAAATAAGGTATAAACAAAGTTTGTAGATTGTGACTGAAAAGACCGTTTCTTCGGTGTTTGAAAACACATAATTTGGTTTGAACACATTGCTCAGAAGATAATGGTAAAAATGTAGTGGGTCAAACAGACTGGATTTCTGGAAAACGGTAGATATAAATCTACTGCTTCGCAGTACGATTTAAAAACTGTCGCCAAAATATGAATTCGTTTTTATACGTCTCTCAAACCCGAAGACACGAAAATTTACAGACACGAAATTGGCCCGGTTTACAGTTGGTTTAAGTTCTTGTCTGAATCAAATATATTTTCAAATTATGCTTTACATTTCTTTCAGAATTCTTTTCAGAAATTGTCAGAAAATGCGTGGTTAAACAACGAATTGCCACTGAAGTCAATCTTGATCGAGCTACGGTGTCACTCATCCTTTCCCACTATTTGTCTCCAACTATTGAGTCGATCATCGTAGACTTATGTGGGATAGCAGCTAGAGGCTAGGAAAGGCTGTTATAGTAGTACTGGTGTGAGGAATACCAGGAATTCATCGTTAGGTATCTAGATCCATATTGTACAACCAGAACGAGGCTACTGTGCAATACGGATTTTATTCCAAAACGAGACAACCTTTATTGTACGATGAAAGTGAGGCAAGCTATATTGTACGATGAAAGCGAGGCTGCATTCCCGAATATAGATATCACCACTTTTCGCAGCCCTGTAAATGTATCAAACCCTCTGTTCGGAGGTATTGAAATAGTGTTGATATTGAGGAGATTCTTCATTTCTTCATTTGTTACATTGTTTAGCAAGTAAAAGAAGATTTCAGTGACATAGAGGGACACAAAATTGTTGTTGTTTCTTGATTTTAGAATTTCAGTTGTTCACATGAAAATGTACATTTCAAGCGACGACGGGTACCAACCTATTTTATGTTCATTACATATTATAATCAGTAAGCACTTATCGATTTGACACATGAAATAAACATTTCACGTGGAATTCTATTTTTAGAACAAATGTTTGTTTCAATTTCAACATGTTCATAGTGACTTGCATTTGACGCCCTTATCCGGATCATTTTGGATCTATTCCCTTTGTCTCTCTCAAATGCCACAAATCGTTAATTGTGGAACTTTCAGTGTATGGTGTGAAATAAAGATGTCATTTAACATGATCGAGTACAATACTGAATTCATTGGATTCGTACCCTGCAGAACCAGTCTATATTTTGACTCGGCTATCGCCTCGTCAAATATAGACTGGTTCTGCAGGGTACTCATCCAATAGAATTCAGTATTGTACACGATCATGTTAAATAACCTCTTGATATTATTAGTCTATATGGCGGTAGGAGGGTATTTCGGGCTCCTATGCTCTGGGATTGTTCCCATACGTTGATTTCATTTAGCGCACTAAAATATCCGCGCAAAGAAGGCTGGGGTCAACAAAGAGTAAATGTAGACTGTATTTTAAGAAGCGAATGAATGTCTACCAAAGTTCACGGACCTTAAAATGATTGTTGCTACCTGTAAATGTAATAGGCTGCAATATCTGCCTGTCTAGTAAAGCTAGTCACGATTATGAAAGTGCAGAAAACAATTGAGCCGGTGCGTGATATTACCAACAATTTGAATGTTTGTGAGGTGCATTCTCTGAACAGCGTAGATAGCCCCGACAAACATGTCAAATTAATATATTTCCATAATCAGAGAGAATTTCCGTGCCTTTTTCTCAGGTAATTATAAAAGTACAATCTTCAAAGTGGTCCTTCTCAAATTTTGAGAACATATGTTAATAAATACTATACTAACCTCGTTTGTTTTGAGTATTTTGTTCAAATTCATCGCTTAATTGTTTAAGCTGTAAGGGCTCATTATATTCTGCTATTTTACTCGAACTACTATTTTGGACCAAGGAAGCTTGATTTGACGATTTTGAATTTGCAAATTCTTTAGCAGGCGACCATGATTTTACCACCATTCTATCGGTTCCCTTGCCTAAATGAGAGAGAAAAATAAACAAATGATATTGAATGAGTGGTCATGGAATACCGAATTTATATAACGAGTCGTCTATAAACAGATAAAAACGAGGCTGTGCCGAGTTTTTATCTGTTTAAGATGACGAGGTTAATAAATTCTGTATTTTATGAGCACAAATTTTATATTCTTTTTATAATATGACCCGAATTTTATCGAAAAATCGCCAAAATTCAATATTTCAATTTTCCGCGGAACTGACGTTTAAAACTGACGTCACAAAACATCTGAGTCTGTGCGTGAGATTTCCAACAATTTCAAATATGTGCAAAGCAAGGTCTCTGACCAGCCTGTACATCTGCACAGTCTGACCAGAGTCTTCACTATGCATTTAGTAGATAGATAAGTTCGCAAAGTGTATGTGGACCGATAGGTAACTTTATTTTTACATTATGTGGCTGTCACCGCTTCTCAATGTTTGTACCTCATGAACGTTTCAAAATGATGGAAATGTCACACACAAGCTCATTTATTATGACGTCATTTTCGCGGTGACAAAAAATCATTGCTATTCGCTCTGAGCTCATTTGCATAATTATTTCACTTGTGTAATAACACCCATGTAAAATCAAAAATATTCAACAAGGTTATTTCACTAACGCTACGTTGGTCATATTATAAAGGGTTTACACTAAGCGACCACTTTGGGGACCTACAAATTTGTTTCTATAGATTAGAATCATAATTAGAATAGAATCTGTGTCTATAGATAAGAAACACAATTTTGATTGAAAATGAGAATTCATCAATAAAACGATGTTGTTACAAACTCCGAAGAATCGTCTCGTTGAGATGATTCTGTTGAGTTCTAATATCACAAGATTCGTTTACATTAATTTCAAGATAGATAATATCTGCTTTTTAAGATATTTTGAAGAGGGTTCTGAAAACGGTCGCTCAAAAGACGCGGTCGCTAGATAGACGTGGTCGCTTTCTAGCCTTCCATTTGCCTGACGCTGACGTTATCCTACTAAAAAATCGACTTGTGAAATTGGTTGGTAAGTTTTTTAACATTATTTAGCATAAATTCTATAAAATATTAATGAAGGATTGCCATTTTAGTAATATGAATTACTATCATTACGTTTCTTCATCAGGGTTTCAATGAAAACTGACAGTGAAATAAAACACAAAATCCGTGTAAAACGGACTGTAATACGGTAAAAAAGGTATAATGTGCGGGTCAAGCACGGAGTTTTTACGATAGGAATGACGATGATACGTAATGACGACGTTAATGTGACGTCATATAAAAAGGATCTTAATCTATAACATTCTTAAGGTTTCTTTTTTTTTTTAAATTATCGTTTCTAATGTAGGAATAAGTTTTTCTTTTTCGATTTAACTTGGGTTGGAAGTTTTATTTGACCTTGCATGATACTACTGTCATTTTCATTTAAAATATTTGGAAATGTTAAAATAAGCTGAAATTAAGTGAAATGATATCCACGCAGTTCGAGATATGGTCCTTCATTTGAAGGATTCTGAGTATCGATTCTCGTGTTGCTTGTGAACTGTGATCTTTCCCCTTTTTCGTAAATAGTCCACAGTTTTGCCTACGAATTCATCGTTATATCCAGATCACCTCATTACAAAAATCAAAATTGTATAATCGTGAATTCAGTAGGATGAGAGATAAACTGAGCATGTTTAATGGGTTTCAAGGAGGTGTGACACAGTTCCTCTACGTCGCGAGGAGATGAGTCATTTGAATAAACATCAAATGATCCTGTGTGCTAGATTTCCCACAATTTCAAATACACGCAAAGCAAAAACTCTGACCAGCCTGTGCATTCGCACAGTCTGACCAGAGTCTTCGCATGCGTTTAGTAGATAGATAAGGTCTCAAAATATCTGTAGGTCATCAGGTAACTTTATATTTACATTATTTGGTTGCCAACGCTTCTGAATGTTTGCACCTCGCGAACGTTTCAAATTGTTGGAAATGTCACACACAGGCTAAAATGATATAAATAGGGATGAAAAGGTATTTGTTAATTTCATGTAGGCATGAAATTTAAAACATAATCATACTGAATGAATACGCAAAGCGAATTCATACTAAAGTGTTGTTATACACAAGCAGCTCATACTACCACGAAAGCAATAATTAGTATTATCTTCATATCTTAAAAAAATAATATCCTAAAGCAAAGAAGTACTAATTGTCAATTATGAAACGAGGTTCGCACGGAATACTTTTTACGACAGCTTACAAATTAGCTGTGTAATCAAAATTACTTTCATTGAGAACTAAATCAAATTTTAATCCGATTAAAATGTATAAAAATGATGGAATAATGCAAAATTAGATAACTAATGGTCAATTATGAAACGAGATTCGCACGGGTTAATTTTTTCGACAGCTTACAAATTAGCTGTGTATTCAAAATTACTTTCATTGAGAACTAAATCAAATTTTAATCCGATTAAAATGTATAAAAATGATGGAATAATGCAAAATTAGATAACTAATGGTCAATTATAAAACGAGATTCGCACGGGATAACTTTTTACGACAGCTTACAAATTAGCTGTGTAATCAAAATTTCTTTCATTGAGAATTAAATCAAATTTTAATCCGATTAAAATGTATAAAAATGATGGAATTATGCAAAATTAGATAACTAATGGTCAATTATGAAACGAGATTCGCACGGGATAACTTTTTACGACAGCTTACAAATTAGTTGTGTAATCAAAATTACTTTCATTGAGAACTAAACCAAATTTTAATCCGATTAAAATGTATAAAAATGATGGAATTATGCAAAATTAGATAATTTTTTTTTATATACATGTTATTTCGACTGATTTCAGACAAACGTGAATAAATAAAACTGTCGATTTTGTATTACAGTGAGACAAAGAAAAACAAGAGCATCGCCCACAACTGCAAAGCTCGGCTACACATATCAAATGTGACCCGTCACGCGAAAAAAAAAAAGAACCATATGGGCAGTATGTAGAGTGTCGACCCTAGTCAGACTGCGCGGGATAAGAAGACTGACTAGGGTCAAAACTTTTCGCAATCAACTACTTTTCAAAATCTAGACTAATCATTCTATCCTCCTGTGAAAGAATTTTGGAAACGCGACCCCTGGTTGGCCTGTACTAGAACCAATCTTCTTTTTAAATTATTATTTTATAAAGTTCCCAAATGGTCCCTTTTCCTGTGACGGGTCGTAAATGCTTTCAGTGGTATTCCTTTTGTTTGTCTGGACAGCTCTTGTGATAGTGAATATAGATACCAAAGTTCAATAACAACAGAAAATTGTCCAAGGTTAAAGTTTGTAACACCAACGCCATCAACAACGCCAATCCGAACAGCGCAAAAATGATGACAATACCTCGACTTTACTCCCATCACAGCCGAGCTAAAAACCGACTTCCAATTGATAAAGGGGTCACAAGTGCCTAAACAATATGTATTGGTCTTATTGTGCTGCAATGCGTTAATATTATTTATCTACAATGACCTGACACTCATTAGATATTCCTTTTGACCCCTATTGATAGTCGGTAAATATGGGCCTACTTATTTCTCGCCCGCTTTCGGGTCGGGTGTAGACTGGTCTCACTGTCGCATATCAGAATAGCCTATTCTAGGCTATTCTGATAGTCAATATGTGGACCAGTCTAGAGCTGGTATCCCGCTTTCTGAGAGATACTCTGATTATGCGGGCAACAGTACCCGCCCAGGGTCAGAAATAAGTTGGCCCAATGTTTCTTGATATAGACTTATACTCGTGAAGTTAAAATGTAAAAATATATATCACATACGGAACTTTGGTGGTGGTGGTAAGGATGCTTCCCCATAACCGGGCGGTCACGCGTTCAAGTCGGACCATGACCAGAAAATTATTCCTATTTAGGGTAACACTTTTTTAAGTACCGATTTTGATACTTTTGATATTTTGAACAGTGTCGCATAAGACTATTGGTATTCGGCACAGTCTCTCCGCCAGCCTCAATTTGACCATTGCACGGTCTTGTCTATAAATTATTGTAAATTACTGAAAATAATTATGAATTTCGAAATGATCTATATTCAAGAGATAAAGAGGCATTTTTTTTATTGATGATGGTATGAAATTAAAAAAAATACAGGGTTCGAAAACGTTAATCAAATTCCTGTTAAAGTGTTATTAGGTTATTAATACAATAATATTGGTTTGTTGCAAACAACCAAAATTGAATGGTGTAAGGATAAAAAATATTAATTGTTACTGACCAAAAAAAACTAATGACAAAATAATGATAGGAAATGTAATTTAAAAAAATGAAAATAATATGCTAATGATTATCACAATATTTAAAATAATTCATCCGTCGGGAATTGAACCCGACCCAACAACTTATCGGTGTACGGGAAGGCGTCTATAACCCCTGTACTACCGCGACTTTGTAAATAGTATGTGAACTAACATAACTAAAACGGTGAAATGAAATTGAGTTACGTTGCGGGAATACTCGAGCACTAACGGAAGTTAATGAGTTCCAGGTCATCTTAGATAAATAATACCAATCAAAGTGCTGTCAGCACTGTAAATCGTACATCATTGAGAGGCTGGGATAGTGCAATAGTTCGCTAATCAAAAGGGCTCAAATTTGGACAATAAAAGTTGGTAAAATCTTTAAATTTGTGAGTTTTTATACCCCCCACAACGAAGTTATGGGGGATATAATTCGGGTTGTCCGTCCGTCCGTCCGTCCGTAGACATAATTTTGTGTCCTCTTCTCCTCCCACAGTTTTGGACCAATTTTACTGAAATTTTATCAGGTTGTTTCCTATCATATGAAGTTGTGCATCTGCAATTTTCATCCAGATCCGGTCATTAGTTTGAGAGTTATGCCACTTTGAACTTTTTAAAGAGGGGTACATTTCTTCTAATTTTGTGTCCTCTTCTCCTCCCACAGTTTTGGATCAATTTTGCTGAAATTTTATCAGGATGTTTCCCATCAAATGAAGTTGTGCACCTGCAATTTTCATCCTGATCCAGTCATTAGTTTCAGAGTTATGCCATTTTGAACTTTTTATGGAAGGGGGGGGGGGAGTAGTCAAAATTTAAAATTGCAAAACTCAGTAACCATAAGGGGAGTAACCAAATTGGGTAATTAATCCTATTATATGAAGTTGTGCACCTGCAATTTTCATTGTTTTGGGGTGACATAGGTCAAAGGTCAAGGTCACAGTAAATTTTTGTTTAATTTTCGTTTCCGGACTCTAAATCGAGAACCAAGCGACCTAGAATCATGAAACTCTATGTAAATATTACTTATGACTCAAGGAAGTACCCTATTGTTTTTAGATCACATAGGTTAAAGGTCAAGGTCACATTAAGTTTTTGTTCAGTTTTCGTTTCCGGACTCTAATTCAAGAACCAAGGGATCTAGAATCATGAAACTTCATGCGATTGCTGTATATGCCCTCAATATTTGTTACAAACACATCTTGCACTTAAAGCACTTACATTTTGACAAAGTGCTGGTGGGGGGTATAAGTCCGCTTTGCGACAGTTCTAGTTTGTCTTAACACTTCATCTTTTCGAGGACATCGCCAGCTAATCCAACCTCGTGGGTCCGATTTTGAAAGTTTGCTGATTCGATAGCCCTCTGCTAGTCTAAATTATTTCTTAGCAGATTTTTACGTTGTTACAATGAGCACGCGCCAAGCTAAAAGCTTGTCTGTTAATATTATTCCTCTCTCTATAGAGTTTAAAAGCCTGTTTAGCAACAAACATTTTTCATTAAACTATTTACAATTTTGATTACCAACATGTTTGTATTTCAAGCATTGGGTTTTCCCAAATACTGTAAATGCATTTTCCCTCAAGAAACACGTGAAATCGCCAACTATGCTATTCATATCTTTGGTTTCTGACCAATCGATTAAATCTAGCAGCATTCTATGATTATTCATGAGTTGTTCTAAAAATAGATCGCTCTTACTGCTATCTTTTACCAGTTTATCGTATGTTTTTGTCGGTTTATTTGTTGTTGAATAATTTTTCTTCATACTCAAATTTGAATTTATTGAAAATAGGATTGGAGCGTGATCAGAGTGCTCATTGAAATCAGATATTTCAAAATTATTTCTATTTGTTAACACATGCGAACAAAAAGTAAACTTCTCACGCTCCCTGATTGAGTGCAGACGACTATTGACTAATGACAAACAAGTTAATTGACACATTTCGAGCAGACGATGTCCATTTACGCGTGGGTTTTGACCCAGTGATAATCATAACAGAATTTGATTGGTTGTCAGCCCTACAACTGGTAAATGACCGTTCGAGAAAGTTCAGAGCAGTAATATTGTAAGTGCTACAAATTAATTATACAGTTAACCTATTGTACGTTTCAACTCCTTTACTCAACCGAAAATCTTGTTATAAACACTGAAACTACTAACTGGTAATTACTAAAAGCTAAAATTACATCAAATTTTGTATTAGCCTCTTCTCTATTTGTCGAAAAGTAAATAAGGTATAAACAAAGTTTGTAGATTGTGACTGAAAAGACCGTTTCTTCGGTGTTTGAAAACACATAATTTGGTTTGAACACATTGCTCAGAAGATAATGGTAAAAATGTAGTGGGTCAAACAGACTTCTGGAAAACGGTAGATATAAATCTACTGCTTCGCAGTACGATTTAAAAACTGTCGCCAAAATATGAATTCGTTTTTATACGTCTCTCAAACCCGAAGACACGAAAATTTACAGACACGAAATTGGCCCGGTTTACAGTTGGTTTAAGTTCTTGTCTGAATCAAATATATTTTCAAATTATGCTTTACATTTCTTTCAGAATTCTTTTCAGAAATTGTCAGAAAATGCGTAGTTAAACAACGAATTGCCACTGAAGTCAATCTTGATCGAGCTACGGTGTCACTCATCCTTTCCCACTATTTGTCTCCAACTATTGAGTCGATCATCGTAGACTTATGTGGGATAGCAGCTAGAGGCTAGGAAAGGCTGTTATAGTAGTACTGGTGTGAGGAATACCAGGAATTCATCGTTAGGTATCTAGATCCATATTGTACAACCAGAACGAGGCTACTGTGCAATACGGATTTTATTCCAAAACGAGACAACCTTTATTGTACGATGAAAGTGAGGCAAGCTATATTGTACGATGAAAGCGAGGCTGCATTCCCGAATATAGATATCACCACTTTTCGCAGCCCTGTAAATGTATCAAACCTGAGCTCTGACGTAGGCGTTGAGTCCATTACCATAGGTATATCGGGTAAACTTAAAAAAGCATATGATAGGAATTGAACATGATCCCTCCTTTTTCAATTTTGAAAGTACATGAATGAGTAAACCTTACGATCTTAGACAAGCAATACGTTTGATTTGAATGGTAATTTGTATCATTTTAGGTATTGTTTAAGGTTCATGTAAAGAGTTTGAGACCCAATATTTAGGGCACTTCATTAGCCAAGAAAAAGCACTATGTCCAGGTATATTATATATCAAAATGAAGCTATTCGTGAGCACAAGCAGTTAGGCAACATAAGACCGTCATGGCTATAGCGGTATAGCCAAAACATTGTGGAAAAGGGTCAATTTGTACAGAACAAGCAACTGCATGACGGTTGGATAAAATTGGCTCATATTTTAAGAGAGTCTAGCCTAAAGTACCATCCAGGTAGTGCTACAACCATTGGTATAAAACTCAGTCTCAAAAGGCTATTTTGAAACAATCAATTTCCATTTATTTTGTCAACATACATGTCAAACCGGTTTGGTCTGTTTTCAAAATAGATGTAAGGTATGGTGCAACATCACACCATAATATTGTGAAATATTTTCTGCCATTTATTTCAAATTATAGTTTTATTTAATTCAATGATCTACATTTTACTAAATATTTATCATTCTGTGAAATAGAAATTGATATATTGCTAAACAACCTTACAGGTATATAAACAATAAATGTCTATTTATGTTGTGATAACACACCATACCCTAAAAAGATCTACACGTTTACAAAATTAGAATGGCATATATGACATATGTGTCTATAAAATAAGTCAAAATAAATTACTTGCATAACTACGTTTTGGGGCTGAGTTTTATACCAATGGTTGTAGCACTACCTGGATGGTACTTTAGGCTAGACTTTGTTAAAATATGAACCAATTTTATCCAACCGTCATGCAGTTGCTTGTTCTGTACAAAATGACCCTTTTCCACAATGTTTTGGCTATACCGCTATAGTTATAACAGTCTTATGTTTTTCAACTGCTTGTGCTCATAAATAGCTTCATTTTGATATATAATATTGCTGGACATTCTGCTTTTTCTCGGCAAATGAATGCCCTTAAAATTGGGTCTCAAACACTTTACATGAACCTTAAAACTGTTTTATCTATTTTGAAAGAATAGAACGGGAATTTTACCGTTACAGTAGATTTCACGGCTCACCGCGCAAAATCTACCTATACCTTATTTAAAGTGTGCGTGACATTCCAAAACAATTTCCAATGTGCGAAAAGCATAGCTTCTGTCAGCACTCTGTGTAGCCAGCGCGTTGGGTTTTATTTTTTTTTACTCGAGGATAACACGATAAAGGGTCGAATGACTCTTATTTCCATCGTGGTCCTAACTCATTCCAGATCTTATCCTGCACATTGAGAGAGAGGCAATGGTTTCTAACCACTGCTACCCACTTTTACAGCTGGGTGGACTGGGGCCTTGTCTGTAAAGTGTCCTGCCCAAATACACTACCCACCTCCGGTGGGGCTCGAACCCGCAACCGCCAGGTTACGAGTCGAGCGCGCTAACCACTCGGCCAACGTTAGGCTCTCTGTAGAAAGATAAGGTATAAACCCAACTAAAGGCGGTCAAAAATTATTTTTGTTGAATTGTGAATTGTTTATGCAGCCCATTGCGCTCAAGTGTAACTGTTTAAATGCCAAGCTCCGGCTCATATTTCAGTTCGAATATATTCTGCGTAGTGGTATATAACTCTGAGTATTGACGAGTATTTTGTCATCTGGGGCCCATTTTACTAAACTTCTTACGATCATTTTTTGCGTAAGTCAAAATTTAAAGTTGCTTCTACAGTAGTAAGTAATTATTAAATTCTGCCATGCAACATCGCATTGAAATCGTCTTCTAAAGACGATTTCAATGAGATATTGCAAGGCAGAAATTAACAAGGAATGAAAATACCAGGTACGACTTTTGATTTTGACTAACGATCATTTTTCGTAAGATGTTTAATAATTCGGGCCCTTGGCATATGGGTTAAAGAAATGCTTACTTGCAGTGATAGCGTGAGTAACATGTAACACTAAAATCAGAAACAACACATTAACCGCTATTCCCATTTCTTTCTTATTATATAACACCACTTCTTTATTTCATCGCGGTCTGCACGATTATGGCTGTCACTTTAAATACTTTAGAACTTGTACTTTCAACTCCTTTAGGTGATTAAGCTTTCAAATGAGATAAGGAAAATGGGTGTCTCTGAAATACGTGTAGGTTTTTCCTTAAATACCCACTATGTTTTTTTTGGATCATAGGTATGATTTATTCCCGTGTAAGTTTCAACTAAAACATATACAATCTAAGAATAAATATATATGCGCTCGAACACACACATACGCATTTTAGCGCACGTACACCTATGTACGCACACACGCGTCCGAAAACAAATTAAATTGTAAACCAATGTAGGGCACTTATGAACAGGGACCACGCTGTTAAAACTAAAAACAGTTAAAAAAAAATATTCAATTTGACCGATTTTATGTCATTCAAGATGTAACTAAAATCTAACTGGGTCATGCAAGATTGTAAATTTAAGTAGTAACTTATGCTAATAATTTTATTTATTAGACTGCTTACCGGATTAAGGTTTCGTCAGATCTACTTCCCGTTTAACAATTGAGCTTATTTCCGGACTCAGTATGGTACAACATGAAACTTCTGCGCTTTTTTGTCAGGTATAATTAGTCACAGACAGTGGGTGTCATAATATTTTCTTACTAATGTCGGATATGTTGCTTATACTTTTGACCTATTTTTATATGAAATCCGAAAGGAGGAAAAAAACTTTTATATTTGAAAGCGGAAGTATACTCAGCATTGAATTAATTATTGGAGGAGTTTTGTTAACAAGCAAGCGTATATAAGGGAAAGGTGTAGATGTTGACAAGGATTACTCAAATTTTCACTAAGCACCTTTACTCGTGACGCTTTATAGATCAAACACATTTTCGAAAGGATACTTGTAATGGTCCAATCATTCTGAGCAAGTTTAAAGACAATCGGTTAGTGTTAACAAGGATTACATTTTCACGATTCTTGGTCATTTAGTTCTTGAGTAAGAGTCCAGAAACGGTTTCTGGATAAGGTCATTTGTGACCTTGGTCTTCTTGACCCCTAAACAAGGGTGCGACAATTACTAGTAACAGAAATCACCATCAATATTACCGGAATCGCCCAGAAAATATCATTAAAATTAATAAATTAAATAGTGAATTTATTTTCACAAAGTGGGCTATAGTGGTCCTTAATCGCTCATCCGCGTAAACTGTCTTACACTTGTTTAAAACCGGCTTTGAAAGGATGGTGATAAGGATAAATTGAAACATTGCTGTTGGATTGGTTGATTTAAAAATTTAGCCTCTAGAGAGCACACAGACTTACCAACGTGACCTAGTTTTAGACCCCAGTTGAACAAAAGTTAAACTAGTCCAAGACTTTATCAAGACAATCATTCCGACCAATTAGTAAGTTGATCAGTCAAAAAATTGGACCCTAGAAAGTATACAGTTTTTTTCCCAAAGATTTGACCTGATGACCCAGTTTTGACCATTTCCAACTATTCCAACTTAGTCCAATATGTCTTAAGACAATCCTTCTGACCAATTTTTCAAGTTGTTTGGTAAAAAAATATGGCCTCTAAAGTGCATACAAGGTTGTTCTAAGATTTGACCCTGTGACCTGTTAAATTTCTTAGCAGTGTATCAGTCCCGAGGCCATAAAGCCCAGAGAAGAACACTGTTGATCTGAATAAAATCAGAGAGCATGTCCAAAGGTTCATTCCTGTGAAATTTTGTTAAATCCTACCCAGTACTTTCAGATGGGATCATGTTTAAATGCAAAATTTACGTGCTGAATAAGGGACACATAGACTAAAGATAGACACCACAGTATACGCCATATGAACTTAGTCCAGTATGTCTTAAATTCGAAGCTGCTTATTCAATCAACATTTGGATGCTTTGCACGTAAGTGCTAGTGCAAAGCAGGGTACAATTTGCAAGCAGTTTGCACTGTTTTGCTGTCCTGAATATAGGACTTTTTTGTTCAAGAGCCTATTCATTTACCCTTGATTTGAGAATCCTGGGTGACCAGACCCAAATTGTCAAAGATTTGTTGTCCAGTTAATGATCTAATTTGGGATCGCTATGCAAAAGCCAAGTTTTAAGATTCATATTAGACTTTTTAATTACATTCACAATGATTTGATGTCATATTAATTTTCAGCATCCATTTAAAAAGCAAAGAATTTTTTATGTTTAACAAACACTATCTTACATCGACAAAATATATACCTTTGTCACTCTGTTTTTTTTACTCTACCATATTATTTGGCACCTCTACTTGAAGGATGTACAAGAATCATGTTTCATTCCAATAGCAAGGACCATAAAATGAAATGTCATTTGATGGCCACAACCTTGCAACTCTAGCTCAAATCATTTCATCAATACAAGTGCCTACAGCCTAGGGTTAAGAAGACAGGTAATATATTTCATTACTCTTCTTTACCTCAACATCTTTGATTACATATGATAATAGACTATTCAGTTTGAAACAGATGTTATTACCTTTGTAAATGGCTCAGAGCAAAACAATTGTAACTGCCTATAAATATGAAGACAGTTAAAGCTGATTCGCGATGAACCATCAATGTGTTCATTGGCAGTATCAACTGGTTCATGCTGGCAATCACATCGACATCTAGATGATAGAAGGAATTTCATGCTTATGCACTATTTAGGAACCTTTGTCTTTTAAGTACTCCTCATAACTTTTTTCATGATTCAGAGCAAAACAGTTGTAACTGTCTATATATTTATAGACAGTTACAACCATTTTTCACTGAACTGTCTATTTGATTCTAGGAGTCAACACGATTTCTAGACACTTATATAACTGATCACTTTGCCAACAGTATGAAAGCCTGAGAATATCATCTTTTAAGCCTTAAGGACATCCATTATTCATGTTCTTTTCATATCAATACATCATTTTAAATTTCAAACGTCAAACAAATCTTTCAAGTTAAGGTGCCAACTTGAAAATGTTTTACAAGTTTACAACGCTACACACAAAAATATAAGCAAGAAAATCCAATAACTTGAGAGCCCATCTATTGAAGCCGAACCCTTATCTTAAATTTTGTTCCTCAATTTTTGTGACACAATTACTCAAGCAAAATCATGCAGGATAGCCTAAAATCAGACTGCACATCTCTCATGGCTGATCTTAGTCTATACAGTTTCTAAAAACTTAGTACATGTCATGAACGGCATGAAAGGTGTAAAGAGTTCCAAATATGGACATGGAGTAGATCTTTAGGGAAAAGTTTCCATAAATCAACTCTCAAGGAAAAGTTGACTTTAATACATGTATAGATCTATTATACCACTACAGTGACTATACAGTTTAATACAAGAAAAATACAGCAATATGAGGCAACCCAGCAAAACTACAGTAAATGTATCCAAGGGTGTGTCAGCACAGAACTATTGTAAGTGCCTATACATTTATAGGCACTTACAATAATATTGCACTGACCCTTCACTGTTAGCAATTGATGACTCAGCATGAAACAGTTGTAACTCCCTATATGTTTATAGGGAGTTACAACCGTTTCACTCTGAGCCAAAAAGATACAATACTTTTGCTGAAAACCCCCTCTCAAAATAATGACAATGGATTTACAATATTATGAAAAACATTACAAAACTAATGATTCTGTTCCTAAAATTTACACAAATTCACAAAATGTCAAATCTGCATATGTTACACAACATATTTTTTCAGAAATTTAATTTAGCATACTGTTGATGAAAATCTCAATTTGAATTATTACTTGCTTCTTTCTATTGAAACTTGTTTGTAATTGATATTCACTGGAATTATTTTGAATAGACAATTCCAATGGGTAAAGGCAACATTGGGTTTGGTGGATAAATAATGAAACTTTGAATTCTAAATTACTCCATATGGACCTAAAGTCATCAGACTAAGTATTAAACGAAACTTCAACTATGCTACAAGTCCTTGTTCATTCACTGTTGTTCTTTTTTTTATTGCAATTTCACTTACATTTGAGCCTGTGTGTGACATTTCCCACAATTTGAAATGTTCGTGAATTGCAAACATTGAGTAGCATTGACAGCCACATACTATAAATATACAGTCACCTGATGGTCTGCAGATACTTTGAGACATTATCTATCTACTAAACGCAAAGTAAAGACGCTGGTCAGACTGTGTGGATGAACAGACTGGTCAGAGTCTTTGCTTTGCGCATATTTGAAATTGTTGGAAATCTCACGCACAGGCTCATTTCATAATGAGGAATTTTATTGGCAGTCATAACTTTATTCAAGCTGTAATTACAATTTTTTAGTTGCCCACTGTTAAGTCGCCTCCAAGCAGAACCCTTGACCAATAACCAGATAATGTATCTGTACTGGACAATTACCTGCGACAATGATACTTTAAGTTTTAATCAAAATATTTAGTTCTAAAAAAAATATCTAACTATGTCTAAGTTACAACAAAAAGGCCCTATTAATTTTATAATTTATCAATATATATCTTTATAATGATATGTCAAGAGCTAAATAATTGAACTTTCATTTACCTAAAATAAATAGCTCTGACACATCCACCCCGCATTCAGGATGACAAAGCGGTGCAAACTATTTGCAATTTATATTCAACTTTGCATGTACACTTCTGTGCAAAGTAAAGCACAATTTGCAAACAGTTTGCAAAGTTTTGTCACCCTTAATACTAGGAAAGTTTAGATATACTAAAGCAATTCATGCAAAAATATCAAACTGCATAATTAAGTACATTTCATTACTGTTTAAACAAACTTCAGAGTCAAATCTTTTCTAGATTGTGTGTGTGTGTTTTCACTGAAAACAAGTTTTTTGTGCAACCAATTGTTAATCTAAGTCCAAGGACTAATGATAAAAACTTGTTGGCTAAGTTACCACATGATCGAGGGTAACTTCAGAGAACAAAGGCCTTGTTGACAAATAAGTTTTGAAAGTAACACTATGATTTGTTCATAGTAATACTTCATCATATTCTGATGAAAGTAAGAATTTCTCTTTCAATTGATGATGTCTGTAAAAAATCAATTAATAAAGTCATTTTCCCTACATTTTGAAGTGAGCAAGTTCAATATGATCCTAGACAGGTAGAAAATTAACCTTTACTTGTCCAGGGACAAGTAGAAAAAATCCTATTTCCAAAGCCCTGGTAACCAATGGTCATGAAAATATTTGATACTTTAGCTTTCCCTCTCTTGACATAGCTCAAAGAGACCCTTATTTTAATGACTAGTTATAATCCATGATTTTTACCCTAGCAGAGCAGAGCCTAAATATTGGGTTTTTGCATTTACGATTTAGGTAAATCAGCTCTCATTTATCATGACTCAGTTATATAGAGAGTCAACAAACTTTAAGTCATAGATTAGTAACCAAATCCTCGTAATGTGACAATGAAATGTGTTCACATTTGCTAAGCATGCTAATCCTGCTGGTCTTGGGTAACAGTTATTTACACACCTCAACACAAATACTAACCAATTTTTGACAGGACCTGAAGTATCAAAATTAAACTCGCCAAATTATGTCACAGCTAAGCCATACCCTGCCAGGTGAAAAATAATGCAGAATAGCAATTCATGTATGTCCACAATATATCTACAAAACATAACAAAAACAAGAAAGTGAAGAAATCAAACATCAAGCAGCACAATACCAGAAAAAAAGCCTAAATTTTGGTCAAAAATACACTGTTTATCACACTATGCACCAGATTATGTGAAGAAAATAATATACCTTAAAATACAAAATACTAAACATAACTCTTCCACTGATCAAAGTGCATTATGCAATTAATTCAACCTTTACCTAATGTTTTTTCATAGTATGCCATATTTCTGGCAGGTGCCGTAGGAAAAACATTTCAAGTAATTCACAAGCTTTAAACAAAGGGACACTTGAGTTTTCTCACTAAAATAGGGTATTATTTTGTTTTTGATAATGAAGTTCTCAAAGAATTCTTCTAGTCAAACTTCAGTTTGATAATATACCATCAATTCAAAGTGACTAAAACAAATTCTATTTAGCTTATTCCAAACAAACATGTAAAATGTTCATTTATTCCTTGGTTACGAGTTTTTTCATTTGTGAAAGAGTGTATGAAAACCAACTGCAATGAAACACTGTGACAAAAGAAAAATACTATTTACATCTGTTTTTAAATGTTTAATGCTAACAATTCAGACACACAGATATAAAAGTTGTTATCCTTTAGATTCACTATCACAATTTGAAAACAATAATTTCAAAGAGAAATATCTTAAGGGGGTGGACCCACGATAAATCTGCAACTTTTTCAAACTTGTGATCACATTGATAATAGATGTTTCCTAATGAAATGATTAGGAAACCTCCTTTAAAGGCAGTTACAACTGTTTCATACAGAGCCATTATGTTAACTAGAAAGCCATGAATGGCTTGTGTCGCTCCACAGGCTTGAAATTCTTGTAAAAGCAAATAAAAGTTTTGACCAGATTTTTAGATATTTTGGGTTCTACTGATGTTGAAAATGATTTTCAAAGTTTCAACTATATAACATATAGAGAAATCACCTCCACCCATAAAGGACACATTTTTCATCCAATCAAAATAATTTTTGGCTGCATGATAATGGGTCACCCAAAGATCATACCAAAAATGTTTGTTTGAAATCCATCAATTATATTCTGAGAAAATAATTTTCAAAGTTTCCACTTAATAACATATTGAGAAATGACCTCTGCCCATAAAATATATATTTTTCATCCGATCACAATAATTTTTGGTAGACTGATAAAGGGTCACTCAGGGAATATTTCAGGGAAATTTGGTTTATATCCATCAATTACATTCTGAGAAAATGATTTTTCAAAGTTTCCACTATATAACATATTGAGAAATGACCTCCGCCCATAAAATATATATTTTTCATCCGATCACAATAATATTTGGTGGACTGATAAAGGGTCACTCAGGGAATATTTCAGGGAAATTTTGTTTATATCCATCAATTACATTCTGAGAAAATGATTTTCATAGTTTCCACTATATAACATATAGAGAAATGTCCTCCGCCCATTTAATACATATTTTTCAACCGATCACAATAATTTTTGGAAGACTGATAAAGGGTCACTCAAATATTATTCAAGTAAAATTTAGTTGATATCCATCACTTAGATTCTGAGAAAATGATTTTCAAAGTTTCCACTATATAACATATAGAGAAATGACCTCCGCCCATAAAATGCATATTTTCAATCCTACCACAATAATTTTTTGTAGACTGATAAAGGGTCACCCAAGGATCATTCATGTAAAATTTGATTGGAATCCATCAATTAGAATCTGAGAAAACTCACTTTTTACCATATTTGGAAATTAGCCACGCCCATAAAATCCATGTTTTTCATTGGATCAAAATTTCTTGAACAACTTTGAAAGAGGGTCACCCAAGGATCATTCCTGTGAAGTTTGGTTGAAATTCATCCAGTAGTTTCTGAGGAGAAGATTTTTAAAGAAAAAGTTTACGACCGGACGCACGGACAGACGCACGACGGACACAACGCCATGACAATAGCCCCAGTGGCTTTCAGCCAGTGGAGCTAAAAACACCTATCAATAGATAGGTCCTAAGAATTACATGCAAAACCATTAAATACGCCAATCTAAGATATCAACTATCTCTTTCACAAACTGTTGTTGGAACACCAAAACAAGCTGTAGTTAAGAGGTTTTGATAGTTCAACAACGGTATACAGATACACTTGTTATATCTGGGTGCCTGAATCTTACTTCCCTCCTCTCTCTCAACAAATTCAACGCAACACAATGGGATATTTACCCCATTTCCAAAATAAAATTTCATTACTTATGAAATAATGAGATAGGTTATGAAAGGGACATGTACAGTAGATATTGCTCAAGCGAACATGTCTATTAAGCTACCAATTTTATTAAGCGACCACCATAGAACGTCCCTTCACAGTAAGCAAAATCTCTAAAAAAAAGAGGATATTCTAATGGAAAATTTGTTATTGTTGAATCTTATGTTCGAACCAATTAGAATCGTCTTAATAAGATGATTCTAATTGGTTTGAACAACATAGGATTCGGTATGCCTTGACCGACAATCTATAAATGCTATCAAAACGAACTGTCACATTTATCATAGTATTTCGTAGTAAGAGACCATTCCCATAAACGACCGCTTTTTGGTGGTCCCTTAAGTGGTCGCTTAACACAAGTTTTACTGTACTTCTACTTGTATTGTCCTTTCCTATCTCTATGTTGAAAGCTGCCAAAACACATCTATAGAACTTGATTGAGCAGTAAAAATGTGTTTTGTCAGCCTATTAACAATGTCATCCAGACAGATTTTTTGTCTGTTTTCACACAGCTAAAAATATTCTCCCTTGCAGATTATTTGTCTGCTTTGATAATTCTACTCGCTATTGAATTTCATCTAATAGAAGCCTATTAAATAGTCCTAAATCTCGACATGATTATCTTACTATTTATACAAAATATATACCTATCACTTATTAGAATTTAGGCTATTCAATTGCAACAAATTATAGGAACATCTAAAATGATGTTCAATTTAAACAAAATTTTGTTCAAGAAAAAAAACCAAAAAAAACTTGTAATTTCTTAGGACAAAATTTTTGCATGAAACTCATTGTATTCTATTGGGTTTGTTTGAAAATTGACAAATCCATATTTTAAAAAAACAACAAAAGCTCAAAGAATGGGCCTAAAACTCGAAGAAAAATTTCCATGAATGTACCTTATAGGCTTTTATCTTTGGAAAAGGTGTTTAACAGAAGCAAGAATCTATGGTAGTATCTGAGCATCCAGCTTTCAAGAGCCACATAGTGCATTGGCTGATTTTAAACAGAAACCTTGTTAGTCATTAGCTTTCTATGGATTGCATCAGGGGTCCAGATAAAAGGGTGTAAAGCCAATCTGTAATGTTGATTTCAAAATGAAACCCTATGTTGTTGGTACTCCTTTGAATCGCCTTGTTGAGACATTTCAAATGAGTACAAACAGCAAAGAGTTTATATAAGGGATAATAAAATATCTAAATTTGAAAACCAAAATACCCCCTCTACCTGTACCCCTGTATGGATTGTACAGTAAAGACTCTGATCAGATTGCAAATGCACAGGCTGATCAATACAAACTGGGGAAATTGTTGAAAGTGTCATCCATAGGCTCATTTATTACAAACTTCAATGCTCAAAACTACAATGTCCCACTCTTTGCAAACCCCTTTTCAAAAGAGCTTCGCAAGAAGTCATTAACAAATTGACGACTCAGCCCAAAACTGTTTTAACTCCCTTTATGTTTATAGGGAGTTACAACTGTTTTGCACTGGGCCATTAAAATGTGAATTTTATCCAAGTCCAATTCTTCTTATTCTATCATATCCTAACAAAGGCCTGGATAAGAGGGAGTAATTCATTTATATTTTTTAAACCAATATTGTGTGTACTAATGAAGGTCTCAGAGAGATAATTCCAATCAGAATCAACAATAACAGAATTTTTTTAAGCTAATTTTAGTCCCAGGAAAACAAATTCACCCTCTCTATATAGGACTGAGTACATGCTCATGCTTTCAGTATCTATGTTTTCATCTAGTAGGCACCCCAACTAGAGTTACTGTATGATTTGGGCGTTGTTTTAGACAAGGAGTGAGATCCTGTCTGCTGGCTGCCACGACTCGAAGATGACGTATCCTGTCAAGATAAATAATGAATTATCAATTAATATGGTAATCCCTATATGGATGGCTCCGTGCGAAACAGTTGTAACTGCCTATAAACAAATAGGCAGCCACAACAGTTTCATGCTGAGTCATCAATTTGCAAAAGTAAGCTTTTGTTGAATGACCAAAACAGTTTATACAAACATTATTTTTGCACATTTATTCCAAACTATTTTTTGAATCTAAGCATAAATGAAAGAGACACACACTATAAAAGCTTTATTTCAATGTTTGAAGCAGTGACCTTTGACCTCAGATGTCCAAAAAAATTGTTTCAAATCAGATGGTGATTTTGGGGTTTAAAGCAGCCTTTAATGGTTTTTCAGTCATATTGTGGAAGCTGCAGGCCGATTTTAGTCTACAGGAATGGATACTAACACTAGTCCTCGGGCCATAGGCCTGTGGATTTAAGGGAGGACTGGTAAATCTTACCATGCTGCAGGTGCTTTAGGTCTGTACTTAATGGCAGTACTTAGTTTTTCAGTATTCCAGTTTTGAAAAATAATTGGCTTTCCAATACTTATATTTGCATTTTAAAATAGATAACATTGTAGAAAAAGAAGAAATTGCAATTCATCCCTTAAATTGCTTGAAATCAAACATGGTTTTCATGCAGTACCAGTTGTGTCAGGGAAGACCTGTAATAATTAGGGCTAACAGGTCCTCCAGGCTGGTTGTAAAAAATTGTGGTGAACCGTAGTAGTCTATACTGTCTATCAGTTGATTGATTGATTGATTGAATGGAGCTTTACGCCACTTTCAACACTTTTTCAGTTATATCACGGAAGCTGGAGCCCCTAACAATGGATTCCTGGTATTTCTCTAAAAAGTACAACCATCACATCCTTTCCTAGCCTCCTGCTGCTATCTCACAAAGGATATGATTATCAACCCATTGGTGAGAGATTAAGAGTTGGAAAGAAAGAGTGCCTTTGTCGGGGATTGAACCCGGGACCTCTAGATTACGGTCTATCAAAAGACAACATAAAAGCAGAATAAGGATTAAAATCAACCTACCTGTAGAGCATGGTGCAGCATCTGTGAATGGGGCTGGTGAGTCATCATGGGAACAAATGGGGCTCCATAGGGGCCAGCAGGGGCTCCTAGCGGTCCAGCTTGTGTTCCTGTGGCAAGTTGTCCAGCAGCCATTTGTAAGTTGAAGGGTGGTGGAGTGCTAGCGTGGAATCCTTGCTTTTCAAATGCCTGAAATATAGATTGGCCAAATTTGTAAGTTGAAGGGTGGGGGAGTGCTAGCATGGAATCCTTGCTCATCAAATGCTTGCGAATATGAGAGGAAGATAGTATTTGTTGATTTCATTGAGGTATGAAACTAAAAACCTAATCACATGGTATGAATACACGAAGCGGATTCATATTTGAGTGTGATTAGGTGAATGCGCCGAGCAAATACTCTGGCCAGCCTGTGCATACGCACAGTCTGTCCAGAATCTTCACTTTGCACTTTATAGGTAGACAAGATCTCCAAGTATAGACAGACAACCATCCAATTGCACTATGTGGCTTTCAGGCTGCCCTAAGCTTGAAACTAAGTCATATGTTAAATGTAGTGCACAGGCTCATTTTATAGTCAACTAAAAGGTATAGCGGGTGCATATTAACTTGAACCTGACCTTTATGCAGAATAAACTAGAGGCGCTTGAGCGCCTGATTCACTCCACAGGCCTGAATATCCTGATAATGACTATTAGAGGATGATAAAGCTGTTTAAATGAGAATTGAAGTGAATGAATGAGTGAATGTTTATTTCTAGTAAATAAGGGTCATATGCTGAAATATTTCTGCATAAAAAACTCATGATCAGTGAATAACATTGAAAATTGACCTCTACCTGTTACACAAATATATTTCATTTAATCACAATAATTTTGTGCAGTCTGATAATGGGTAACCCAAGGATCAATCTAGTGGAATTTTGTTTAAATCCAAATGTAAGTATTTCAACACTAATAAAATGTTACTGCACAATATACTGGTACTTTGTCTGCAAAATTTTGATTGTAGATCTTTCCACTTTAAGTTAAACACTACTAAAAGATGTTACTTCACAACAATTGTTTGTCATCAAAACAAAATTCTAACTAATGATAGTAAGAAGTAAAATATTCAATCCAATATATTTATTTTATTTTGCCCAATGCCTTAGTCAGAGAACATCATTTTCACTCTGTGCAGATTCACCCTTCGTTCAACTAAACTCACCAATTCTGAGGGGGTATTCTCAGGCTACTTATTTCAACTAATGTTTATATACATTTGAATTTCAACAAAGCTTTTGTTCCTTCTAATCTACAATCATTACACCTATCAAATTTAACAAGTCTAGAAAAATTCATCATTGAGATGATACCAAAAGGTTGATCAAATATTCACTTTATATGTTATAATACCCTCTGCCAATAAAAAAATATGCTGTTTATCTAATGAAAATATTTTTTTGCAGACTGATACAGACTTCACAGAAATAAAATTTCCATGATATCTAATCCATCTTATTAACCTTTCAGGATAGTTTGTTTTACCCTATAATGGATATTCCACCATATAACCTATCTGAAGAAATGACCTCTACCCATAAAAGACATATTTTTGATCTGATCGCAATATTTTTTCATAGACTGATAAAGGATCACTAAAGAATCATTCTAGTAAAATTTGATTGAAATCCATTGATTAGATTCTGAGAAAATGATTTTCAAAGTTTACACAATATAACAAATAGGGAAATGACCTCCGCCCATGAAATGTATATTTTTCATCCTATCGTTATAATTTTTGCTAGACGGATAAAGGGTCACTCAAGTATCATTCATGTAAAATTTGGTTGATGTCTATCAATTAGATTCTGAGAAAATGATTTTCAAAGCTTTCTCTATATAACATATAGAGAAATGACCTCCGCCCATAAAATACACATTTTTCATCTGATCATAATATTTTTTATAGACTTGTTGATGGTCACTCTAGAATCATTCCAGGGAAATTTGGTTGATATCCATTGGTTAGATTCTGAGAAAATGATCGTTAAAGTTTTCACTATATAACATATAGAGAAATGACCTCCGCCCATAAAATACATAATTTTCATCTGATCACAATGATTTTTTGTAGGCTGATAGAGGGCCACTCAAGGATAATTCATGTGAAGTTTGGTTAATATCCATCTATTAGTTTCTGAGAAAAGCCACATATTACCATATATGGAAATTAGCCACGCCCACTACAGCCATGATTTTCAACCGATTAAAAATCTTTGAAGGAATCTGATAGAGGGTCATCCAAGGAACATTCCTGTGAAATTTGATTGGAATCCATCCAGTACTTTATGAGGAGAAGATTTTTAAAGTAAAAGTTTACAGACGGACGCACAGACGCACGCACGCACGCACAGACGACGGACACCCCGCCATGACAATAGCCCGCTGGCCTTTCGGCCAGTGGAGCTAATAATTAGGCACATGAATAAATTCCGAAGACACTTCGGTACGTGACGATCAAGCATGGACATTCGGTTATACTGCACAAATTACAGGTATGCGTGGAGTTAGTAGTTTAAATACCTATTTACGGGGCTCCTAGTCATGTAGCAGACGATTCGATTTCAAAAACAATTATTGCGACTGAGAGAGGGGATTTCATTTCATTTCCATTCAAAACACATAAATCAAATTGCATTTAAAGAAATTGGAAAATTTGTATTTTTCTCACCCGTATCTAAAGATTTTTATATAAGAAACTCAATTAATCTATTGATTCACTGGTTCGTGAGGGTGACCAAAAATCGCCGTTACAGTGAACAGCATGTGCGATAACAGGTAAACAGAGCTAACACGTGCATTCCAACTTTACGTTTGGATTACGCAGGTAAGTCATGTTTTGCCGAGGAGAAACGACCGGTATTTAATTCATTTAAATCACAAAGGGCAGGTTTAGGTCAATTTGCTTCCACTATAAACAGCCTACCTGTGCATGGGTTTTTCCGTAGCCTGGCATTGGAATATCTGAAGCAGCTGATCCCGTTGTTACTGAACCTGGAATGAAACACCAGTGTGAATTATCATCAATAGAGTTGAATGGTCTTGCAAAATAAATAAAATACTGTTTTTCAAGGGGAAATAAGAAAGTTATTGCTATGTTTTCCTTCTTGTTTGGTTGATCTTTTCTTATCTCTGACAAAAACATAGTTATCGCTAGAAAGATTATTTTGGATTTTGAATGGAAAATTTACTATTATAAGTACATGCTCTTTCTTGAGGTAACCAGAAGGCTGTTTTACTAAACTTCTTGTGAAAAATTGTAAGTCAAAATCACAAATTGTACCTTGTGTTTTCATCCATTTTAGAATCTACCCTGCAATATCTAATTGGAATTGTCTTAAGAAGATAATTCCATTGAGATGATTCATGGCCAAATTCAATGTTTAGTTACTACTGCAGAAGCAACTTATTTTTGATTTACGCAAAAAATTATCGTAAGAGGTTCAGTAAAGCAAGCCCTTCTTGTAATTGTCACTTTCAGACATTTACTATGGGTTTTCACAACATTGGATTCCAGTGAGCAATAACAGTTTTAGACTTCTATTATCTCTCCTCTTATAAACAACTTAAGAAGTATTGAATTGATATGGTGTTTTCTCAATGTATTGGATAAACCAATTTTTAATGCAAGTTCAATACACCTTTACATGCAAAAACCTTTTCAAATCAAATTTGTTCTTTACACTCAATTACTATTTGAAACCTTGTAGTCTAGGCTCTTATGTAAAAATATTGGGTCGATTGTGACACATCAGACGAAAGTGCCAGTTTTTGTCTATGGTAACCTACTATCATGAGATAACTTTTGCACTAGGGGCGCCCGACTTGCTGGGTCTAGATACGACTTTAGAGCGATTTCAAATTTTGGATAGATGTGTATCCGGATACTCTTCCTTTTATTTTCAAATTTGCGAATTCTCTTTGTAAGATGTACAAAGATGACACCAAAGTGCCGTTTTTATCTCTACTTTGATCATTTGATGTCCCGCATCAATTATAACGGTATTTTTTGCCGGTGTCCATGTTGTTGTTTGTCTAACCATCTGTATGCCATAGTATAGCTAAACTGTGTTATATGTGTAATTTGATAACAGTAGTTGAGATTGATTGCACATACTTTTAACCATGCCATTTCCTTTTGTTAAGTATCACTTGATGACGAAGGTAAAAAGGTTATCTGGCATATCTGACCAAGCACAGCCATTACACAGTACCGGGAAGCACATTGCAGAACGGTCCCAGATCGATCCCGGGCCGCGTTGCAAAGGTTTTCGTATTAGTCTCTCAGCAATGAGATGTTTTACGCTCGAAAAGTGACAGTGGTGCCGCCATACCGCATGTGGTAGCGCACAAGACTCTGATTTAAGGTAATTCTAATTCGATCCGCAACGGTGGCACTTAATGTTCTTCCATCAACGGGTTTATACTCGTTAACCTATATTCGATTAGCAGCTATAGAACTGGAAAGGACGCCATAGTAGTACTGGTAAGCCAATATAAAGGAACCCATGGCTAGTAGCTCTAGACTCCGCGTTGTGTTTTAAAAGCTGTTAAAAAATGCGTAAGTCACTCTTCAAAAATGCTAGTTCTAGTGAGACTAATACAAGAGTTAACGGTTAGGTGTTCCAGCAGGCCCAATCAGAATCAGATAGAAATTCATAGAAGTGTTAATACTTCCTAGTGAATATAAAGACCTTTGTGAAACAATGTCTTTACCTAAGAAGAGCAAATTGATTGCCATTATAGTCAGTAACTATCTTCCTGAAAGTCATATACTATCCGTGTAAAAACTTTAATACTCGGTCCTACGATTTATATTAAGGATAGTGCGTCATTTGAAGAATAGACAGGACTTTCAATACATTTCAGGGGTCACAGAATGACATCATATCAAAATGATGACGATATTAAAACAGTTTATAAAGCTGAAACAATTAAGAAAACTAATCAAGAGCACCGTGTGCGGCTTCCAACACTCAGCAGCTCGGTGGTATGTAGTGTATGAAGATATGAAATCATAAAAAAGGAACTTAAAACATGCGAACATGCGTTTAGTTACAGGAACTCTTTGACAGTAAAGATTGCTCTTAGATTTATATTGATCAAATATTCAAAGATTCAATCAAATGCTTTTAGCCGTGCGTTCAAGATTATAATATACAGGCAGAAAGAAAAAAGCCTTCGCATAAAGCCAGTTACTTGATGATGACGAAGCGGTGGTTATAGTCATACGAGGGTTGATCCATAAATTCGTAAAATAGGCCCATAACTTTCGCATTTCTAGCTTGTTCGGTGTACAATTTGTTGAGTGTGTAGTTCAGCATCTTCGCACGGTATAAATGTTATATAATTTTTGAAAACCAATATTTGACAGCCTTAGAATTTCGTTGGCATAGTAACAACCAGGTGCTATGGCGGAGGGAGCTTAAAATCAATGAAAATCTGTTGCATAAATATTTTTTCTGAGAGTAATCGTAAACGTTAAGTGAAATTTCTTGGCAAAAGTAAATAAGATGCAAAAGGAAATCTATTGGTACATTTTAAAATTGGTTTGAAAAGTTTTTTTTACGGACAGGGTTTATTTGAAATAAGACTGATTATTCCAGAGAATAGTGATCTGACTTTAAAACAAATTATAAAATAAGCTTATATTTCGTATAATTTTTCCTCATCCAAGTTATTCACCAACCCAAAAATTCAAAATGATTTAGGGAAAATATAACTATGGGCAAAATGGACCCTTTCTAAAGTTATCCCGGATGTTCAAAGAGGGCCAGGCTTTTAATGGGGATTTAGAAGGGTATACATTGTAATGCAGTTTCAACAAATACACTCGTTGATTTTCATTATTTCCCAAATAAAGGTCCAGCATTATGATCTGCACTTTAATAGAATTAATACGATTCATACAGAAATATTACACAAATTTTGATTCCAAAGGGAGAATGGAAACCTTCTGCAAGTTAGTTTATCGGACACAGAAAGGCATCGGAGTAAACGGAGACTATGTAGAAAGAGTCAACGATGACGTCATATTTAACGTCCTCCGTGTGGGGTGTATGTCTTGGACTTTTTTCTCTTCTCTACAATCGCTATTGATTGCACACATTAAAATCTTTTCACAATTATTATACAAATATTGCATTAAATTATTGTATAGTTTTTATTTTGATAGTCAAGCTTTCTAAGGTTTCATGAGAACCCTATTTTACGAAGTTCTGGATCAATCGTCGTACACTGTTTTTTTTATCATTATTATCTTAAATGTTCATCTGTTGAGTGCTCGATACGCATTTCGAAAGAGTTACATTTTGTGTGTTTTTAGTACTTTTGCAAAAACCTATAAAACCATTTGATGGACATTCAGGTTATGCATGAATATAGTATTATTTTCATGAGTCTAAAAGGTGAAATAAGATTTAACGATTGCAATAACTACTGGAACTGATCAGGAAACTCTCTAATACTTGCTTATATTTATGAAAGCCCCTAAAGCTAGTGTCACATAAACGCTCCGACGAGTTGACGATGCGCATTTATACAGAATCGATGATAAATACGACGACTAGTCGCCGAATCGTTGGCGACTGATCCGTTCATCATCCGAAATAAAGCGGGTCCTTTGTAGATCGGCTAGGCGTCGGTGAGCTTTATCTTCAAGATAAACACTGTCGACTAGTCGACGACGTCTTTTAGATTTGTGGATGACAATATTGTATCGACGACTAATCGCTGTCTTTCCTCCAGGCTCCGGCCGATTTTGTTCACATCGCAGAAGTCTTTTTTGACCATCCACTTAGGGAAGTGATCAGCGACTAGTCGGCCATGCATCACCGGTGCATCACACCGGCGTATTATCAGCATGCTATGTTTATTTGTCCATGATTTCTGGACAAGAAATTAGCCATTGTCAAGTATTTTTGTCCTGGGATAGCAGCCGACGCCCGGTCGACGTTTTTTTTTACTAATCGGCCGTTGAAAAAAAGGAATCGCCGATTTGTCGACGACGCTGACCTTTGTGTGACTTTATCAAAAAAAGACAAAACAGATCATAAAATCGGAAAGGAGACAAACGCGTTTCATTTAAATCAATCACGTGCCTCATTTTCCATTCACCAACAACTTGATTATTTATGAGTATAAGACTACCAATTTCATTTTTAATTAAAATAAAAAACACTAATTTTCATAAAAAGAAAGGTCCGTGTTCCCGTGACTTCTCTTTTTTTGCGACGAATTGGTGGTAATTCGCTGAGATATTCGGCGATTTGTCGATAATACAGCAAAAGCCGTGATGGCATGGAAAAAATCAGTACTTAAAGAGAATTTCTACCAATTCAGCATTGATTGACCCGCGATGAACTTGCTTAGTGTAAGAGACGTGAAAATTAACTACCAACCGGATCGCACTTTCAAGTCTCTTATACGTGATGGGTGTAAAAAATTCTGTCGGCTTAATAGGCATTTTACTTATAGACCTACCCTTAAAGTATCATGAATCAACAATTTAAATCAAGAAGCAAAATTATTGAAAACATTAGATTTTTAATACATAGTTTCATCAAGAATATAATATAGACATTTAATAATCTTAAACCTTGTTATCGCTTTCCTCTCTGTTGGTTACACAACAATATTCTGAGTATTGTCCGGTTGAATTAAATTGTAAAATCTCAAATGGAACGGTATTCGGATAGCAATTTATCCGAATAATTGATCACCGATTTCAAGATTTTAAGGCTTGTAAAATCGGGCACTCCCATTTCAGATTCATGCTGATAGTATAACCTACGATCAGGGCTACCTTTTTGCAACTTCGCAAGCCAAAATCTTTTGAATTATCGATCCCTTAAAATGTTGAAATGCCGATAATACAAAAATGATACTTTGGAAATCATTTTCAATTCCTTTGTGCTTTAAGATTTGAAATTTAATACATTCCAATTGTAAATATAGTTTTAATGCAGTATATATATAGGATTTCGACATAAAAGGACTTTTTTCGTTTAAAAGGAACAGTATTCGGATAGTACATTATCCGAATATTTAATCAACAATTTCTAGTCTGATAGGCCGAAAAATCCGGGCACCCCCGGTGCAAAATATTGCCCATCGAACCCTCCAACTATGAACAAAAAATGGCACTTTCGTCCGACTTGTCACAATTTTTTACCTAAGCGACTCTACTATTGTCATCATTTTGTTTGAAGAATAAGAAGAAAAGGCCTTCATTTGTCAGTTTTCTGTTTACTTTATCAATATCTTTGAAATCAGACCAATTGAAATCCACAACCCCACTGTTGTTGCCTCAAGCTCAGTATCCGGTACCTATCTTACATAAAATTTCAGATAAATTCGACAGATTCATCACAGCAATTTATTTTCATGGTAACATAGTTATGTCTTTGTCAAGTTCTTTATAAGAATTTAAATAGTCCTGCATACTTGAGGATGATTGATTGATTGAATGGAGTTTAACGCAGCTTTCAGCATTCTTTCAATTATATTCCAAAGGCTGGAGCATGAAACAATGGTTTCATGGTATTTCCCTCACCAGTACAACAACCACATCCATTCCTAGCCTCCAGCTGCTATCTCACGTATGTCTACTATTATCAACCCATTGGTGAGAGACAAATAGTCGAAAAGAATGAGTGCCGTCGTCGGTGATCGAACCCGGGACCTCTAGATTGACAGTTCCACGCCCTACCAACTGCGCTATGACGGCGGGTCTACTAAAGGATGAAGTTAGAAGGTCTAACTCTCAACGCTTTACAAGATGCTCTCCACATTTTCATTCTGTGCACAAACTTATAGCAGATAGCATAGACAAGATCAGTCTACACACACATCCAGTCTGATCTGAGCTTACACTACCTGCTTTAGAGTTAAATCAAGCCATATTGGTTTAAATGACCCCCAAATTGAAAGTTTGTTCAGAAATTCAGAACAAAATTTTAAATTTAGCAAGGTTAGGGTTTTACTTATAAATTCATCTTTTTTTCCCTTTTTTAACCAATGAATTAGATTCATACATTATCACTTAATTCCCATTTTAGTATCAATGAATAATCATACCAAGTATATTAACAAAATGTGAAGCACTTATGCATCAAAACCAGTTTGACCTCGAAAGGTAACCTTGACTTTGTCAGATAACCTCCATACTGACCTGAACAGAAGCACATAAATGGGATCTACCTGAAAAAAGTGGAACCATAATGGATCCACAACATTTCGGCACTCAAAACTTTCACAATGTTGACCAAAGTGAAAATAAGTGGAACAATTAGGGGTTCACTACCTTAATGCCACATACAAATATTGTGCTACATACATGTATTGCAAATTTAAAACTTTTGGAAATATGGCTAAATGTCAAGATACCAGTTTTCAATAGACTGATGAACAGAGAGATGTACACCAGGGCCCAAGGTTATAAAACTTTTCCCATTCTCAATTGAAAATATTCTCATAATTTAGCTTGAAATTAAAGTTGTAAGTCTGGTGTCATACTTCATGTTAATGAGATCTATCAACCTATGAAGTTTCATGCTCTTAGCTTTTATACTTTTTGAGATATGCTCCGGACAAAAAAGGTCTAAGGACAGACCAACATGTGCAAAGCAATATACCCCCTCTTCTTCAAAGGAGGCATAAAAACAACTTTTCAAATTATCTTTCATGTTCATATCAACTTATCAATATTTTTCTTTTATGTCAATATACTTATTTGAATTCTAAATTTTAGGAGTTTCCAGTTGAGCATGATAAAGTTTTAAAACCTTGGGCCCTGAATAACAAAATGCTTCCCATCTTAAAGATGAGAGGGAAATAAGTAGCATACTCAGTATCCGGTACTTATCTACATTACAAATTCAGATAAGCAATAAGATTTCATCACAGCAATAAAGAGTAGGCTTTTGTTTACTGTCTAATGTTCATTTGTTTGCTTGAATAAGGTTTAACACTGGTTTTCACAATTTTTCATTAATATCTTGAGGGCTGGCACAAAGAACAATGGATTCCTGGTATGCCTAGCAACACCCTTTCCCAGCCTCCAGCTGTTATCCCACTCAAGTTCACAATTCGATGGTTCAGTGCAAGACTGTATTAAGTGTATATACATTGGATATACACTCGGTATAGTCTTGCGCTTACCCTCAAATTATCTACCCATTGGTGAGAGACCAACTATCCAAGGTTGACAACAAGACATATGCTAACTAACAGTAAAATGCACTAAAAGACACACAGGCCAGAAATTATGTGCTAAGCCATCTATTCGACATGGGAACATAATATGAATTACTAACCATAGCTCAGTATCCGGTACTTATCTACATAAAGAGGTCAGATAAGTAATCAGATTTCATCATAGCTAATTAGAGCTTAATTCTATTTGATATCTAAGGCAGAATGTGAGGCATACGTAACTAACAGTAAAATGAGCTAATAGACCAATCAGCCAAAAACTATGTGCTAAGTCATTTATTTTGACATGGGAACATAATGTATAAGAAATTTTAATCAAAGCTCAGTATCCGGTACTTATCTACATAAAGAATTCAGATAAGTAATCAGATTTCATCACAGCTGAGCTTAATTTTGTGTGATATTTAAGGCAGAATGCGAGGCATAGGAAACTAACAGTCAAATGAAGTGATGCACCAATCAGCCAAAAATTATGTGCTTAGCCATCTATTTTGACATGGAAATGTAAGATATAAGGAAATTAACCCAAGCTCAGTATCCGGTATTTTTCTTCATAAAGAATTCAGAAAAGTTATCAGATTTCATTACAGCTAATAAGAGCTTTGTTTTGTTTGATAACTAAGACAGAATGCGAATCAAAGCAAACTAACAGTCAAATGAACTAATAGACCAATCAGCCAAAAAATTAGGTGCTAAGCCATCTATTTTGCATTAGAAACATAAGAGTTCAGGAAATCAACCCAAGCTCAGTATCCGGTACTTATCTACAAAAGAATTCAGACAAGTTATCAGATTTCATCAGAGCTAATTAGAGCTTAATTTTGTAAAACTTCTGAGGAAGAATGCTAGGTATATGCAAACTAACAGTCAAATGAACTAATATACTAACAGGCCAGAAATTATATGACCTGTTATCTATTGATGCAAGGATGTAAAACTTGAAGAAAAGCATGCTCAGTATCCGGTACTTCTCAACAAAAAACAAGATGTGTTTGTGAAACACGAATACCCCCGACACTGCAATTTTTTTCAAAGTTTGACCTTGACAGGTGACCTTGACCTTGTCACATGACCTTGACTTTGGTACCAGCGGATGCGGATCATTGAGATCTATCATCATGCCAAATATTAGATTTGTATCTTGAATAGGCTTGAAGATATTGGCAAGGTTACGTTTTCGGGTTAAGTTTTTGGACAGACGGACGGACGGACAGACAGACGGACATGAGTAAAACAATATGCCCCCGATCTCTCGATACGGGGGCATAAAAATTCAGACAAGTAATCAGATTTCATCACAGCCAACAAGGACTTTCTCTTATTTGATATCTAAAGTTAATGCAAAGTAATCAGATTTCATAAGAGCAAATATTTTAAAAATTTGAAATATCAAAAGGAATGGCAGGTATATTCAAACTGACTGTCAAAAGAGTTAATAATGGACAGGATGTAAGATCTTTGGAGGGTTACCAAAATATCATATCTAAAGATTGACTCAAGTTGTTTCTCAAAGAAACAAGACTATTGCAAAGCAGACTAATACACCCCTACAAGTACTTGTCAACAATGAAAAGCAATTAACAATCAAAGGGCCATAGCTTTGTCAAAAGTCAATGAATTGTAACCAAAATATCACTAGCACATCTATCTGATACTGATCACATTTGTAAAGTTTCAATGAAATCTACCCATAAGTTGTTAAGAAATCTTCCGGACAAAAAAAGCTACAGACGGACAGGCAGATTGACATACTGTTTCTTTTTGTGTGTGGGGGGTGGGGGGGGGGGTTGCTTTTAATGAGAATTAGTGCTACCAACTACATTTATGACTGTGGCTAGGAGATAAGCTACAAATCCACCAGTGGACTTACAGGTACTGGACCCTTAATACTTACCATTAGCTTTAGGTTGTGTCTCTGAGCTCTTCCCTATGGAGATTTTATGAAGTTTGGGGTCTAGAGATAAGCTTCATATCCACCAATTGACCTACAAGTACTAGACAAATGTTATACACTCAATACTTACTGTTAGTTTTAGGTTGAGGCTGAGCACTTCCATATGGAGATTTTGTGAAGTCTGGTGTCTAGAGATAAGCGTCATATTCACCAATTGACCTACAGGCCTTAGTCAAATGTTATACACTAAATACTAACTGCTAGCTTAAGGTTGTGTTTGAGAACTTCCATACAGAGATTTTGTGAAGTTTGGGGTCTAAGGCCAACCTACAAATCTACCTATTGACCAATAGGTACTGTACAAATGTTATACACTGAATACTTACTGTTAGCTTTAGGTTGAGTCTGAGCACTTCCATATGGAGATTTTGTGAAGTCTGGGGTCTGTTGTGTCAAATCATCATACACTGTAAATAGAGTTATGGCAATGTCAAAAACATCTGCTTTCCATTTCAAAGATGATCTATTTATCCAGGATCTTTCAGAGCTTGTCTCCATAAAAAGTGAATTAATTCTGAGAACAGTGTTTTAAAAAAGACAAGATGTGTTTGTGAAACATAGATGCCCCCATAGCAGCATTTATTATCTTCAAAATGTTGACCTTGACCTTTTAGCATGACCTTGACCTTAAAACCTACAGATATTCATCACTGAGATCTTACATCATGCCAATTATGAGAAAGGGTATCCATAGTATGCTTGAATAAACTGAACAATGGAAGTTTTTTGGGTTATTTTCTTAAGAAGTCTATCCTTGATCTTGTCGCATGACCTTTACTTTGGTACCAGCAGATGAATATTATTGAGGTCTATCATCATGCCAAATACGAGCCTTGTATCTTGAATAGGCTCGAAGATATTGGCAATGTTGATTTTTTTGGTTAAGTTTTTGATTTATTTGACCTTGACAGAGGACCTTGACTTTGTCACAAAACCTTGACTTTGGTACCAGCAAATGTATATTATTGAGATCTATCATCATGCCAAATATGAGCCGTGTATCTTAAATAGGCTTGAGGATACTGGCAATGATCAGTTTTTTGGTTAACTTTTGCAGATAGACAGACAGACAGATGGAGGGACAGAGGGCAAATGGTAAAACAATATGCCTCCAATCTTTCAATACAGGGTCATAAAAATGTCTGAATGTTCTCTTCCCTTTGATATGAAAATTTAGATAATTTATCTCTTTACATATTTAGCCCCATTTCAAATCTTGTCCATGGACAAGTGGTCTGAAAAAAAATGTCTACACCATAAAAAGCCCATGATGGACATGTTGGGCATCGGAATACCATAATTCTGATAACTATTATAATTATTATATATTTAAAAGTATATCCTCAAGTCCTTTCAAAATTTACTTAATCCCAGTATGCTCTTAATTTTAATAATTGTTTGAAGAGTCAAAACTAGGGACTCTGTAATAAATTGACAACTAAAGTCATAAGTTGTCATTTTCACTTTTTTTATCTTCTCTTTAAGGCGTATTCCATAAGTTCCTGTCAAACTACACATTTTAAATATGACTTTTCTTGGACAGATATCATAAAGATGTTGGAATAGAACTTTTCATGGGTAGACAGTATAGAAATTGTAGACTGACTACAGTTTATTTTGTATGTTTTTTCATCCATTTTCCTTTCTTAAAGTACCCTGATGGTCTTATTTAGTTAAATAAAATAGATATATAAATAGTGTACCTTTATTAGTTCCATAAGGTAGATGATGAGAAGTGTAAGTTTTCTGTTGGTACTGGGTGTTAGCAGGGGTCCCTGTGTGGGCAGCATTTGTGACTTGAGGCATCTGAAACAATAGAGGTTAATAGAATGTAACACTTTCTTAGAAAATTCATCCTAAATTTTCACATTTTGTCTCATTTTTGCCTAAAAATATAATTATTTTTTGTTTTTCAAGTAAGATCAATTGGTATTTCATTTCGTGAACAACAAAAGCTATATTTTCACTAGTGGCTCTGCCACTTGTGAAAATATAGCTTTTATTGTTCACTCAGTTAAATATATATCACTGAAATGATAATCCTCTATTTCCACAGAGTTAAGTTATTAGCAGATTATACTTACAATCATGGGTATCTGGAATCCAGCTCCAGGTATAATAGATGGGGGGTATATATAGCTATAGAAGTACGGTTGTTGGTGTGTCTGGCCTGATGCTGACTGTTGGGACGTAGGCAGGCTACCTGTCGGGGACTGGGCTTCCACTCTCGTTAACTTTGTACTATCGCCTGTACCTTAAAACAGAAACATTAATGACAAAAAGATTAATAGTTTGTTCTCTATTTATTTTCCATTTTCCATACTGTTATTTTTCCTTTTTTTAAACTAAACGGGATCACAAGATATGCAAAGTAATAAAATCTCTTTTCATGAGTTAGTTTTTCTTCAAATGATTTACTTTTCTATCTCAGACTAATATATCACATAGCTTGTGTAGCCCCATGGCAATATCAAAAGTTTTAAGGATAGAATTTTATCCTTACAAACTTTTTAAAACAGTTGAAATTCTGAAACCTGTTAAAACCAAAAATAACCTCACATTGGCAGGCCCAAATAACTGACAAGCCAGAGTAAGTGTGTCATCAGGTCCATGTTAAAACTAAAAACTTTTTATCAACATTTGTTATTAAATTCCCCAGCAAGGGTGTAATTACCAATACGCAGCATTACGCGTAGAAAAGGAGAGCAGACAGAGAACTTTCATCTTTTGTCACAGTCAACATATCGCCTTTATCCTATATATTTTATGTTGGTTGCCTTCTGAGTGAGTATTAATTTTAAAACCCTTATTACAACTATGCTCAGCTTACCTGAGTAAGGTACACTAGGTATGGTTTGTTGACTGCTGTTAGAGGGTAATGATGTGGGTGGGATACCAAGCCCTGCCGCCGCTGCTGCACTTGAGTAATCAAACATATTGTTGGCAGGCTGGAAAGAGAAAGGGTCTTGTTTACATTCAATATATCATTCCATCTGACAAAAAATTTCCCAAGACAGGTCAAAATCTAAAGAACTTTGAGACAATTAAATATTGAAGAATTCGTAAAATTATCATTTTTTGTGGTATTAAACATTGCAGGAATCACTTGTTAATGAGCTATGTCTTCATTTCCCACAATGTTTTCCTAACCCTCTTTTCTTCATGGGCATCTAAGACAGACTGTAAGAAAAAGGGTTAAAAAACATGTCATGTCTACATTCCTTCTGTTTTTAAATAATTAAATTCCAAAATCTTCTGTGCAAAGTTGCAGTCTAATCAAATTGTAAATTAACTTGTTACCACCTACCATATACATTGAAACCATAATTGGTCATTGTTACCAAGTAATTTCTAAATAATTCAAACAGAGAAATAGAGTATCCTAGATCCAATTTAAAATTTTTCATTTGATTAAAAAACAACAAGCAAACAATACCTGCTTTCTATTTAATAATTGTGGTAAAAATCAGAGTCGAACTAGTTGGATGCTTGAAAATTGGCAATTTGAAACAAAATTCAAATTCAGCAGGATAAGGGTTAAAATATATGTGACTTGTCACACGAAAAAGGGACCATCTGGGAACTTCGTATTACAAAAATTCTTTCACAGGACGATAGATTGGTCAGAAAATTAGTAAAGAGCAAAAAGTTTTGACCCTAGTCAATCTACCCAATCACTGGAGTCTGACAAGGGTCAACACTTCACGCACTTCCTAGATGATCCCTTTTGCGTGATATGTATATTACTCACAAGAGGTGGCATTCCACGTTGAAAATACTGCAAGTCTTCTAGATTAGCATACATGGGCTGCTGCATTCCATAGAAAGGCAGGGTCCCAGCTTGTCCCATAATGTACTGTTGAGTCATTAATGGTACTCCAGGGGGGAGATTGGGTGGGGCTTTGGATGCTGCAATTGAAATAGAGGCAAAGTTCTTAACATCTTGTATCTTATAACTATACAAATATCCATGTGATAACATCCCGTATGATATTTTTTTATGATATCACACAGTTATTTTTAGAACAATGATAAAATGTGGTTATTTTAAGAAACTTGCATTTCAGTCAGAAACATTGACAAAAACAAGACAAATATAAATTATAAGATAAATATAATACATACTTAGTGTATTTTATAAAAAAATATCTAACTCAGTTGTGAGAATTGGTAATTGCCTCGGCAGAGCCTCGACAATTATCAATTCTCCCAACCTCTTTAGATATTTTTTCTCATACAAAACACTAAGTACGTATTATATATGCAGGGTTTTCATTAAGAAATGAAACAACAGATTGAAACAGCAAAACAACAGGCCGGGGGTGTAGGGGGCCGCCTAGGCCCCCAGTGGGTCCAGGGCAACGCCCTGGTAGGGGGACCAGGGGGGCAAAGCCCCCCCGGCCGAAAATGAATTTAAGGATTTCTAAACCCCCTTAGTAAGCTCTCATTGATAGTAAATCTGCTTATCTCAAGTCATTTTTTTTTGTTTCAAATAATTACTGAGCAGTCTATGCTACTGAAAAATATAAATGGACAAATTTAGATTTATCAAAATGTAAATAAATCAACACTTGTTTCAGCAACAACATACCCTGTATTGCTGTTAACATCATGCAAACACAGCAATTCATCATTGTTAATGTTTTGTGATAATCAATTGTTATGGAAGTAGACAACTCATTGATACACCATAGTTATCTGTTTTCAAATTTGAAAAGAGAATCAAGGTGTATCCTTATTACCCAAATTATATTCTCTTCATATTCTCATACAAACCTTGGCAAAATAATCAACCAGTTGATTGTGGTCAGAACAGGGAAGAAGAAAGCATTTAAGACTACTTTGAATCAAATATTTCTGAAGGAATTGTGATAAAAGATCAATCTTTTCAAATCTTCATGGACCAATTATTATATTAAAAAATATCTATTTCAAAATTTTAAAGGTAGACAAAATTTTTCAAAATAATATTAACGTTAAATGCAAATAGAAATTGACAGTCAATTTCTATTTGCATTTCACGAGAAAAGATTTTTTTAAAAAAAAATTTTCTGCCAGGCTTGACGATGAAATTAGAATTACATGACCAAACCTACACGATCGCCGGTAAAGACGATACAAAACATGTGTTAACTCATCCAAATTTAAATTCAAACCAACCAGAACATTCATCCCTTTTGGATTTCTTAAAACCGAAAGATAATAAACTTTGGTCAATCTTCCTCTTTCCTTTAGCGTCCATGTTTACCACACGAGGAAGAAAAATAAGTATCAGAAGCAACAATTGGATGACTGATCTCAATTATCCAATGAATGATCGCGTTACATCTCGTCGGCCGATAAACCGGTGTCGTTGTAAACAAACGGTGTTGCTGTGAGACTTGTATCGCATAAAATATCAAAACTGTAAACAAAGGGAACGCGATCGATTTTTGAAATTCCGGCGAAATCAACCGATCAAAAGGCGATTTCAACCGATGGTTTCCATCGGCAATCGCCTGTTAATGAAAACCCTGTATATGTATATTGATATAGGCAAACAAGGTGGCCAATCGCCATAATATGGGCCCGTAACAGGGATACGGAATTCTCATGCCCAACTTGGCCGACACAGGCTTTTCCACTTGCGGTCAAGTATGTTTATCTAGGCCACTTGCCTGTGACAAGTAAATACCAGATCAAATCTTGATACAGTACTAAAAGGATCTAGTAGAAAAGTCATCCCATTGTTTGAGAAAACATTGTCTTTAATGAGGTGCTGGGTTACAGCATTTTCTTCATTCAAAACAATTCTTTTTATCAATATTTGTTAATTCATTTTTTTTTGTGGACAATTTCATTTTGATCCTGGACAAGTAGGAAATTGTAGGAAATTGTCTTTTACTGACCATGGACGAGTGGAGGAAAGTTGCATTTCAAAACCTTTTCAAGAATTCTGGTGCCAATGTTGCCTTCACCTGGTAACACTTTTTTACATTTCAGTCAATTACCATGTGCTTGAGAATGATAAGTTGGATTTTAAGTCAAAGATAGATTGTCAAAAAAGAACAAGTAAAATACACACATCCTGTTCCAAAAGGAAGGGTTTAAAGGACAACAAGTACACCGCCTTTAGGTTGTTGGGTGCTGGATAATAGATAAAATTTCTAAGTCGAACAAGATGTGTTTGTGAAACACGAATGCCCCCTGTAACAGCATTTTTTTTTAAAAAAAAAATGACCTTGACAGATGACCTTGACCTTGTCACATGACCTTGACTTTGGTGTACAGCTTTGTATGTCAAATATTTTTGGAGAAAAGGCAAAGGTTAAGTTTTTGGGTTAAGTTTTCGGACAGACAGACGGACAGACAGACAGACGGACATGAGTAAAACAATATGCCCCCGATCTCTCGATACGGGGACATAAAAAGAGCATAATTTGTACAAATTGCATCTAATTATCCCCCTTAAAAGTATAGGACCATAGGTTGCTCTTTGATAGTGAACAAATGCGCCAAGTTTCAAATGAATTCCTGAGAAATACCAGTGATACCAAAAGTGTCAAGGTTTTGCAGAACAAAACAACAAAGACGGACTAAGTTGTCATCAAGGCTATGGAAATTTGTCCGGGAAAACAGCCAAGCTTAAAAACACTAAAGATCTTTCTTACATGCTGATGATATTGTGGGTAATGTTGAGACTTTAGTTGTGTTACTACTGGTTACGGTTGTCACCGAGGATGCTGTCGACGTCACTGTTGTGGCAATTGACGTTAACGATGACATGGCCGTTGTACTGGCTGTACTTTTCGTAGAACTTGTAGTGGTCACCTCAAACTGTTCATAACAAAATGTGTGCTTAAAATACTTAAGCCCCACCCAATGCAGGGCTTGGGTTTGACCCCAAAACCAAGGTTTGATCCAAAAAATATCTGAAAATATTATTGTGACCCCCTTGAAAGAAATTTCTAAGGATCAAAACTAGGTTTTATCCCATTAATTTTCAATGATATATCCTATCTAATATCTGATATTTTATAAACCAATTGTTTACTTAATATCTTAGAAAAGGTCAATTGACCTTTTACCCTACACAAATTTATAAACTCAAGATTTGCTCTTTGCTTTATTTTGACCCCTTCAAATTCAGTTTTGACCCCCAGAATTGAATGGTTTAGGGGTCATTGACTCCCCAATTTCAAATAATACTATAAGCCCTCAAACGTCTTTCTTTGGAAGTTTGAGATTGATAACTAATGTTGAACTTGTAAGATACTCATGGTGTTCAAAGATGTGAATTGATGGTAGGAACCTTGCCTAATAAGAGCATTTAATTTGAATGCTGGTAATATTGCAGAAAAATGTAAGTTTTGCAAGTAAAGTTTTTGTACACTTAGGACAAACTTTAGTAACCAAAGTCGCTTAAAATTTATACCGTCAAAGACTATTCATCAAGGTTAAAACTCAAAATTTAGTACCCCGCATCACTTTAAATTAATGCTGTCAGAGACTTGCCAATATATTTATCAAGGATATAACTAGCATTTAGGGAACTCAATTATTGCCATTAGGTGTAGACAGACATACTGCTCAAAACAAAATGCCCCCCTTCCCAATGTATCTATTTTGCATACAAAGATTTTGGAAAAGGTCCTAAAATTGCAATTGTACATACAAAGTAGAGGAACCTTGATTAAACAAAAAGACAATTAGGGCAGAGAAGATTTTTTTTCACTTCTTATACTATGTTAACAAATGTAAATCAAATGCTTTGAGAGGGAAATCAGTAATACCCTTTTCAAAGTGATTTAAGACTGACCTGTTTGATTTTAAAGTTTCAAGAATCCATTCTATAATATTTGTAGATTTCATTGCAAGGGATAAAACTGTCAAAAACACTAATCATGTCCTTCTAATACTTCTTGCTTCAAATCTCTATTGCTTACTCTTAGTCTTTATTGTAATTCTTCAATGCTTCCTGTCTAAAACTAATATATGTCTAACATTTTCTTCCAAAAACCTCGTAACTACCTTGTTAAAAGCTGTAGTTACGAGATTTTAGCAGAAAACTGACAATGAATATCTAAAGCAAAACAAACCTAGATTTTTTACAAATACAAGAGGGCCATAGTGGCCCTAAATCGCTCACCTGAGTTAACTGTCTGTTACTATTTGGAGAAGGGCTTTGGTTTAATGACAGGGCAGTAACAACAAATATCACAAATTTGAACTTGTCCGAGATTTCATCAAGATAATCATTCTGACCAATTTTCAGGTTGATTGGGCTAAAAATATGGCCTCTAGAGTGTCCACATGGTTTTTTCTAGATTTGAGCCAGTGACCTAGTTTTTGACCCCACTTGACCCAAATTCAAACTTTGTCCGAGATTTCATAAAAAGAATCATTCTGACTAATTTTCAGGTTGATTGGGCTAAAAATATGGCCTCTAAAGTGTACACAATGTTTTTCTAAAGATTTGACTCTGTGACCTAGTTTTTGTCCCCACTTGACCCTAATTGGAACTTGTCCGAGATTTTGGTACGATAATCATTCTGACCAATTTTCAGATTGATTGGGCTGAAAATATAGGCTCTAGATTGACCACAAGATTTTTGTAAGATTTGACTCTGTGACCAAGTTTTTGACCCTACTCGACCCAAACTGTTACTTGTCTGTGATTTCATCAAGATAATCATTCTGACCAATTTTCAGGTTGATTAAGCTAAAAATATTGCCTCTGTAGTGGCCACATGGTTTTTCTAAGATTTGACTGCATGACCTAGTTTTTGACTCCACTTGACCAAAATTCAAACTTGTCCAAGATTTCATCAAGAAAATCATTCTGGCCAATTTTAAGGTTGATTGGGCTAAAGATATAGCCTCTAGAGTGTCCACATGGTTTTTCTGAGATTTGACCATGTGACCTAGTTTTTGACCCCACTTGACCCAAATTCAAACTTTTCTGAGATATCATCAAGATAATCATTCTGACATATTTTAAGGTTGATTGGGCTAGAAATATGGCTTCTAGAGTGCATACAAGATTTTTCTGAGATTTGACCCCGTGACCTAGTTTTTGACCCCAGTTGACCCAAATTCGAACTTGTCAGAGATTTTATCAAGACAATCATTCTGATCAAAATTCTGGTTGATCTAGCAAAAAATGTGGCCTCTAGAGTGCATACAAGGTTTTTCTTAGATTTGACCCCGTGACCTAGTTTTTAACCCCAGTCAACCCAATTTCGAACTTGTCCGAGATTTCATGAAGGCAATCATTCTGACCAAAATTCAGGTTGATTGGGCAAAAAATGTGGCCTCTAGAGTGCATTCAAGGTTTTTCTTAGATTTGACCCTGTGACCTAGTTTTTTACCCCAGTTGACCCAATTTCAAACTAGTCTGAGATTTTATCAAGACAAACATTCTGACCAAATTTCAGGTTGATCAGGAAAAAAATGTGGCTTCTAGACTGCATACAAGGTTTTTCTTAGATTTGACCCTGTGACCTAGTTTTTGATCCCAGTTGACCCAATTTCGAACTCATCCAAGATTTCATCAAGACAATCATTCTGACCAAGATTCAGGTTGATTGGGCAAAAAATGAGGCCTCTAGAGTGCATACAAGGTTTTTCTTAGATTCAACCCTGTGACCTAGTTTTTGACCCCAGTTGACCCAAATTTGAACTTGTCCAAAATTTTATCAAGACAATCATTCTGACCAAAATCCAGGTTGATTGGGCAAAAAATGTGGCCTCTAGAGTGCCTACAAGGTTTTTCTTAGATTTGACCCTGAGACCTAGTTTTTGACCCCAGTTGACCCAATTTCGAACTCGTCCAAGATTTTATCAATCCAATCATTCTGACCAAATTTCAGGTTGATTGGGCAAAAAATGTGGCCTCTATAGTGCATACAAGGTTTCTCTGAGATTTGACCCTGTGACCTAGTTTTTGACCCCAGTTGACCCAATTTCGAACTCGTCCGAGATTTCATCAAGACAATCATTCTGACCAAAATTCAGGTTGAACGGGCAAAAAATGTGGCCTCTAGAGTGCATACAAGGTTTTTCTATGATTTGACCCTGTGACCTAGTTTTTGACCCCAGTTGACCCAATTTCGAACTCGTCTGAGATTTCATCAAGACAATCATTCTCACCAAAATTCAGGTTGATTGGACAAAAAATGTGGCCTCTAGAGTGCATACAAGGTTTTTCTAAGATTTGACCCTGTGACCTAGTTTTTGACCCCATTTGACCCAATTTCAAACTCGTCCGAGATTTTATCAAGACAATCATTCTGACCAAACTTCAGGTTGATTGGGCAAAAAATGTGGCCTCTAGAGTGCATACAAGGTTTTTCTAAGATCTGACCCTGTGACCTAGTTTTTGACCCCAGTTGACCAAACTTCGAACTCGTCCGAGATTTCATCAAGACAATCATTCTGACCAAAATTCAGGTTGATTGGACAAAAAATGTGGCCTCTAGAGTGCATACAAGGTTTTTCTTAGATTTGACCCTGTGACCTAGTTTTTGACCCCAGTTGACCCAATTTCGAACTCGTCCGAGATTTTATCAAGACAATCATTCTGACCAAAATTCAGGTTGATTGGGCAAAAAATGTGGCCTCTAGAGTGCATACAAGGCAAATGTTGACGACGGACGACGGACGTCGCACGACGGACATCCACCTAACCACAATAGCTCACCTTGAGCACTTCGTGCTCAGGTGAGCTAAAAATGTATGACATACATGATCACATTATGAAAAGAAAAGCTAACCATTAAATTGACCACATTTTGGAAAGTATAGCTTAACATTTGAGTATTCTAACCTGTGAACTTGTAGACTGCCTATTTTCAATGCTTGGTTCTTTCACTGTGATCTTTGAGAAGCTATCGGCCAATTTACTCCCAGCCAAGGATGAAGTTTGTAGAGATGTGGACGTCAAGTCCTGGCTGGTCCTAAAGTTTTTAGCACTATAACTAGACTGGTTTTGTGATGCACCAGAGGGTAAACCAGTCTGAGATGAGTCTCTCGTGTACGAATTTGACTGATTTGTAAACGACGATGACCCAGATTGGCCATCACGATATCCTGATGAGGAATTCACGTCCTTATAACTGGAGCTTGTATCTTTGTACGTCTGGCTATCACGCCCCGAACTATATGAACCACCGGTAGACTGAGAGTCTCGTTTGTACGAACTGTTATCTATCACACTTGTTTGAGAATCACGAGGATATGACCCACTCGCAGATTTAGTGTCTCTTTTATAAGAGCTGTTTCCCGAATCACGACTTCCAAATGAATCTCCCACTGACTGACTATCCCTATTATATGCCATTGACTGACTATCACTAAAGCTTGATGCTGATTGGCTGTCTCTACTATAAGCTGAAGATTCTGACTGGCTGTCATTGGTCTTACTTGATGAGACATTATCTCGATACGAACTTGCACCAGATTGGTTGTCCTTGAAGGCTGAGCTAGCTGCTTGAGTTACTGAAGTTTGGTAGGAGTTCCCCACTCCCCCAGAATGATCCCTATTCAAGTAAGACTGATTGCCGTATGAACCTGTATGAGAAGAACTCTGAGAGTATAAGGAATTAGTCTGAGACTGACTGGTATACGGAGTTGATGAATTAGATCCTTGATACAGAATATTCTGTCCTGACTGGTTTGCAGGAAAACTTGACTGGTTTTGGAATGTAGAACCAGACTGAAAATTCTGGAACTGATTTGAGTTTGAAGGATACTGTGATGAATTTGAAGGGTACTGTGATGAATTTGAAGGGTACTGTGACTGACTTGATTGATACACAGTCTGTGAAGATTGATAACCAGTCTGCGACTGGTACCCACTTGGAGGCGATTGATACTGTGAACCAGTCTGGTACTGATTCTGGGATCCGGTCTGATATTGGTTCCCTGCAGCATTAAATTGACTCTGGTTGGTCTGTCTATACTGACTAGAATACTGCCCAGTACCAGCCTGATTGGGATTTGAGCTGGTCTGAAACTGGCTGCCTGGATAGGTTCCCGACTTTGTGGATGAGTAACCAGTGGAGGGTTTGTGGGACTGGTAACCAGCTGGCTGATAAGAGGTGTTGGAGGAATAGTTATTTAGACTTGAATCAATCTTGGTTGTAGACAGGGAGCCTGGAACAGAATAATGTCTTGTAGAATCTCAATAATTTTATATTCCTAAATAGTATACATATGCATCAAATCTACTTCACTCTACACAGTTACAAAATTTAATGTTCCCCTGTCCGCATCAAAATGTATTTTCATACCACTTACAGGATTAACAACAATTTCTTTCTATAAAGAAATTCACTTAGAAACTTTGAGAACATTCAGTTTTTCTGAATCTAGAATGATTGATCCACCTTACTGTGAAAGCACTACTGAATTGCAACCTCTGATTGACCTGTACAGGAACCATCTCTTTTTTCAAAAAAGAGCCGTCAGAGACGGATTATGCTCCCCGAATAAGGCATTGTCACAAAAACAAGAGCAATGTTGGACATGGACATCATCCGCCAAGAAAGCTTGATAGTAAACTGAAGCCTAATAGATAAAAGATTCTATGTACTGTCAAAGATTTGCCTCCTATTTAATCTAAGTAATAAAAATAACAAAGGGCAATAACTCCAAAATTATGCAAGCAAGAGTTGTAGTTCAGGTGTATTGCACTTCTCCTCTAAGAGATCTATCCACCCATAAAGATTCAAGTTGATAGCTATTATACTTTAGGAGATATGCTCCATACAAAATCTAAGTATCAAAAATAACAAAGGGCAATAACTCCAAAATTATGCAAGCAAGAGTTGCCGTTCTTAAACACTGCACTTCTCCTCTATAAGATCTATCCACCCATTAGGTTTCAAGTTGATAGCTATTATACTTAAGGAGATATGCTCCAGACATAATCTAAGTATAAAAAATAACAAAGGGCAATAACTCCAAAATTATGCAAGCAAGAGTTGTAGTTCTTGTGCACTGCACTTCTCCTCCATAAGATCTATCCACCCATAAGGTTTCAAGTTGATAGCTATTATACTTTAGGAGATATGGTCTGTGGTCAGATTGCAAGGACTCAAATAAGATGTTATCTTATACAGCAAACATAAAGGTAACAAACATTAAACTCCCTTTTTGCATGACATATTTTTAGACACAAATATCAAATACCTTATGGTAAAGGGCATCTGATTTGCTACTGAAATGTGAAATTTCATCAAATTCTGAGCATGGGACTAGGAGAAATGAAAGAATAACTGTATTTTACGCGCTAGCGTAAAGGTAACAAACATTTAGCCCCCTTTTTCCATGATATTATTTTTTTACGTTAATTTCAAATTGTTTATAGTAAAGGGCATCTGATTTGCTACTCAAATATGAAATTTCACTAAATTCTGACTGTTAGACTAGGAGAAATTTGGGAAAAACTGTTTTTTACCCTAAGTCCCCTTTTCCTGTGACGAGGCCTCAAATCCAAAAACCGTCACAGATGCATCATCACTATATCATAGGGAGTTCACATGGTAAGTTTCATTTGATTTGGCCCAAGGGTTATGGAGAAATAGGCGGAAATGGACTGACGGACGGAATTACGGACAGACGGACGGACGAAGCGGCGGCTATATGCTCTCCCTTCGGGGAGCATAAAAATCATTCAACATAGTTCCCAGATGGTCACTTTTTGGGTGATTAACCTGTTGGTGGGAGAAAAACATTGGAAAGATCATGTGCCAATACCCTGATATAATTTACATGTAACCCTAGTTAAGGGGTCAATACAAGAATCAAGTAGGTGTCTGTATGTATTGAGATGACCAACCTTGAGGTGACTGTCCGCTGTGTCCGGACATTAGTTGAGTGGATTTCAGATCTGAAGTGGCACTGTGTATTTGTTGTAAAGATTCTGGTGGAGTCATCTGAAAATAAAGTAAACAGAGTTAGAAGAGTTTTGCTGGCTTACTACCATTTTTTCTTGGACATACACTTTTCTAAATTATTCAGGAGACACTACGCACAACGTGATCAACTAGTTCAGTCGCAAAGTGGACTAATACACCCCATCCACCCCACCACCTCCTTGTTCCAGTTCAAGAAATAGTTTCCAGACAAAAATCAATTGTGACCTTGATTTTGGGACCCAATTTTTCAGGTCATAAGCAACAATTGTATTAAGCATGGAATGTTTGCAGTTAAGAGCAGGAAGGATATGCCATTACAAGGGTTAAACAAGAGATGTTTGTAAAACATTTATGTCCCCATAAAAGCAGGCTAATAGACTACACTTTGTCAATCAACAAAGGGCAATAACTCACAAAATATGATGATGGAGTAATGGTTCTTGTGCACTGCACTTCTCCTCAATGAGATCTATCAACCTGTGAAGTTTCATGATTCTAGCTTGTATACTTTTTGAGATATGCTGTAGACAAACAAGACGACCATGATGGTCCTAGATCGCTCACCTGAGTCTCTTTGATCACTGGGACATCACATAAATCAACAAGAGTGCCATCGTCACAAAATACACTGCCACTTTGCTGCTGTTTCACGAAAATAATTGTAGACACTACTTATTTTGACAGAACCAAATTCAAAATGACCAAGTTTCATTTAAATCAAGACAAAAAGTTAGGAGGAGTTGCCTTCACAAGGCTGCAATTTCAATAAGACCCAGACACTAAGTTTTAAGGGGGCATAATTCAGGGAAATAAATGAGCCATAAAATCCTTGATCCATGTACATCTACAAATTATGGTGATGACATTGACAAAGTTTCATTTAAAAAAAAAAAAAAAAAAAAAAGTACGGAGGAGATGCGTTCAAAAGACTGCAATTTCAATAAGCCCTAGATACTAAGTTTTAAGGGGGCATAATTTAGGGTAAAATTAATGAACCATAAAATCCTTACTTCATGCTCATCTACCAATTTCGGTTATAACATCCACCAAGTTTCATCTAGATCCAGCCAGAACTTAGGAAGAGTTGCATTCAAAAGGCTGCAATTTCAATAAGCCCCAGAGACTAAATTTTAAGGGGGCATAACTGAGGCAATAAGCCCCAGAGACTAAGTTTTTAAGGGGCATAACTCAGGCAAAACTCAACGAACCATAAAATCCTTCCTTCATGCACATCTACCAATTGAGGTGATAACATCCACCAAGTTTCATTTAGATCCAGCCAGAAACTTAGGAAGAGTTGCGTTGACAAGAAAAGTGGACCCAGAGACTAAGTTTTTAAGGGGCATAACTCAGGCAAAAATCAACCAACCATAAAATCCTTCCTTCATGCAATTCTACCAATTGAGGTGATAGCATTGACCAAGTTTCAAGAAGATCCAGCCAGAAACTTTGGAGGAGTTGCATTGACAAAAAAAGTGGACCCAGAGACTAAGTTTTTGGTTTAGTTGAAACCTGGGTATCAGATTTTACTGAATATTCGAATTTGTTTCCAGATCATAAATGTTATTTTAAAAATGCTTATAAATTCAATAATAAGGGAAGATACATGGCAGGACTTTGTTTATTTGTCCATAAGTCTTTTGAAAACATGTATGATATTTTGGAAACAAATTCGAATCTATGCATCTTTTTGAAGTTTAAGAAACCAGCTATGAAAAGAGATAAGGACTTCTTAATATGTTTAGCCTATCTTCCACCTGACAATTCTCCATCTTATAAAAATGAACCATTTAAAGGTGTTGAATTATTAGAACATTACCTAAACCAGTTGGATATTGATGTTATGAATGTGGATATGATGATTATGGGAGATCTAAATGCTAGGACTGGTTGTGATAAAGATTATATAGATGAGTCAAAAAGTGTTTTTCATGATGAGATGTCTGAAATGATTTCTACAGATATGTCAGATAGAACTTCATGTGATAAAACTATTAATAATCGAGGTGTTAAACTGTTAGAATTTTGTAAATCATATGGCGTCTGTATTTTAAATGGCAGAAGTGGAAATGACAAAGATATTGGTCATTTCATGTTTGTAAATATGAATGGATCTAGTGTTGTAGATTATGTTTTATTATCTAATGATTGTCATCATAAAATTGAATCTTTCGACGTCGGTCAAAAAACAGAATCGACCCATTTTCCACTTGAAACTGTTATAATTTTTGATAAACATGTAAAAACAGATAAAGTACTCAACGAGGATGTTAAATACAATACACAATTCAAACAGCAAAAGTACATATTTAATGAAACATCGATTGCTGATCTTAGAAACAGCCTTATTAGCATATTAGATAATCAAATGACACAAAAATTAGTAAACATGATTAACAATTATGAAGAAAACATTGATTGCATAACACAAGAAATAGTAACATTGATAGAAAATTCACTCAAAGTCTGCGAAAAAGATAGTCCTAAACATAAAAAGGTTCATAAGATAAACCAACCATGGTTCGATTATGAATGTAAAAATCTAAAAAGGGAAAAAGTGAAAGCACTAAGGAAATACAGATTAACAAGATTTCCACAAGATCTTCAAAATTATTTGAAATTAAAATGTGATTTTAAACAACGATGTCGTTACAAAAAGTCAAATTTAGCTGACAAAAAATTAAATGACCTATTACAAAATGTAAATAATCCAAAAACATTCTGGAAAAAGTTAAAATGTTTTCAAAACACAACAAGTGTTCAAAACGATATCCCTATGGAAAGATGGAAAAAACATTTCGAAACGCTGTTTGAAAGCGTTGATGAAATCAGTGAAGACTATATTTCTCCTGATGATAATTTGACAGAAATTGAACATAGTATATTCAATGCAGAAATTACCGATGAAGAAATTTTACACAGCATTCAATCCCTTAAAAATTTCAAATCCCCTGGCGAAGACGGCATCCCACCAGAATTTTTCAAAAACACTATTGATATTTTGATGCCTATTATGATACGGTTATTCAACAGATTGTTTGAGAAGGGTGAGTTTCCTATTGCATGGAGCAAAGCTATCATCATTCCAATTTTTAAAAAAGGCGACCAAAATGACCCGTCAAACTATCGGGGTATAGCATTGTTAGACATTTTTGGTAAGATTTACACAAGCATTATTGAAAGGAGACTTTCTTTTTTTGCAAACATATTTGACAAAATTGATGAATCACAATCAGGTTTTCGAACTGGCTATTGTACCATAGACAACGCTTTCATCCTGCAATCTCTTATATCTAAAGTCTTGCGTAAAAAGGGGGGCAAAATGTATGTCGCTTTTATTGATTTTAAAACCGCGTTCGACTCGGTAGTAAGAAAAAAGCTATGGGAAGTTCTAATCAAAGTCGAATTAAAAGGTCACTTATTCGAGTCTATCCAAGCAATGTATAAGCAGGTCAAATCGTGCGTCCGATATAATGGCTATATGACTGATTACTTTGATTGTAAAATAGGTTTAAAGCAAGGATGTATGGCCTCGCCAAAGTTATTTGCCATATTTATCAATGAATTAGCAGTGAAAATGAGAGAAGATCCTAAACTAAGAGGAATCCAGCCACAGCCAAATAGTCTAATTGAAATTTTAATCCTGTTATTCGCAGATGACGTAGCATTAATCGCAGAAACAGTTAAGGACCTTCAAAGACAATTAAATTTTTTACATGATTTTTGTCAAAGCAGTTGCTTAAAGGTAAATTCACAGAAAAGCAAAATTATGGTTTTTAAGAAGGGTGGTAAATTGTCAAAATTCGAAAAATGGTCTTTTGGAGGCGAAAGATTAGAAATTGTTTCATCCTTTACCTATGTTGGTATAACATTTACATCAGCACTATCATTAAATTACATGGCAAACGATATGTCAGTCAAAGCTAAAAGAGCACTACTTTCAATTATATCGTCATTAAATTCGTATGGTCAGTTGCCTTACACTGTATTCTTTAAAGTGTTTGACACAAAAGTATTACCAATTTTGATGTATGGCGCCGAAATTTGGGGATTTGTTTCAAGAGAACCATGTGAGAGAGTCCTAAACTATGCATGTAAAAGGTTCCTGAGTGTCAGTATGAATTCAACCAATGTCGCAGTTTTGGGTGATTGTGCCCGCTTCCCTTTATACATAGAAAGTTCTAGACGGTGTATCAAGTATTGGTTGAGGATTTTAAAAATGCCACATGAACGATTTGTAAAACAATGCTACCTCATGCTCCTAAATGATAATTATCAAAGTAGACCTCATTTTAATTGGGCGAGGGAAGTTGAAAAATTACTATGTCAAAACGGTTTTGGACATGTGTGGCATAGTCAAGTTGTTAACGATGAAGTACAATTTTTGAATATTTTTACCCAAAGATTGAAAGATCAATACATACAACATTGGCATGAGTCCGTTGAAAATAGTCCAAAGCTGTGTGTTTATAGATATATTAAACCATCTTTTGAGAAAGAATATTATTTTGATGTACTAACTATTAAAAAATTTAGACATGCCTACTCGCAATTCCGCACTGGAGTTCATTCCTTAGAAATAGAAAGAGGCCGATACGACAATATTTCAAGAGAACAACGTTTATGTAAAGTTTGCTCGTCAAAATTAGTAGAAGACGAATACCATTTTATTTTCCAATGTAGAATATATGCTGACCTTAGACAAGTTTACATACCGGAAAAATATTACAAAAAGCCAAATAAGCATAAGATGAATATGCTACTTAGTAGCAAAAATGACTTGATTATTAGAAACATTTCCCGTTACATCTATCACTCACTACAGAGAAGAAAATTAATTTTGGAACTGTAATATGCACTTATAAATGTTCATAAGCGAGCGCTGAACTAAAGGGGGAGTGTCTCATACTATTGGGACACGTCCCCTATCGTGCAATGCTGGCCAAGAAACATTGAAATGTCGAAAAGAATGTTTTATTTTGACAAAAAAAAAGAACACATTTCCATCTTGTAACCATGTCTAAATACATTATTGTGTTAATTTAACCATCACTGTACACATGTTTATGTAACTTGTTTGTAACATATATGTACAATAGGCTGGAGGCCTGAAATGTATCAATAAACGAATTGAATTGAAGTTTTTAAGGGGCATAACTCAGGCAAAAATCAACCAACCGTAAAATCCTTCCTTCATGCAATTCTACCAATTGAGGTGATAACATTGACCAAGTTTCAAGAAGATCCAGCCAGAAACTTTGGAGGAGTTGCATTGACAAAAAAAGTGGACCCAGAGACTAAGTTTTTAAGGGGCATTACTCAGGCAAAAATCCACGAACCATAAAATCTTTCTTTCATGCACATCTACCAAAATGAGGTGATAACATTGACCAAGTTTCAAGAAGATCCAGCCAGAAACTTAGGAGGAGTTGCGTTGACAAGAAAAGTGGACGAACATATTGACGGACGGACAGACGGAGAAGATGACGCCAATATATGTCCGCCTCTGGCGGCGTATAAAAAGGCAGGTGTTATAAAGAAGATAATTTCTACATAAAAACCAAGTTTCACAAAGTTTGTACCATATGTGTGGCCATAAGTTATTCAAGTAAATTATCTCTAAGGCCCCTTTTCCCATGATATGGCACAAATCCTTCCCATTTTCCATAGAGTTCATCCTCATGACCCAACAGCATTCTGACAAAGTTTCATGATGATTGGACCATATTTGTGGCTTCTCGAACGTGAACATGAAAATTATCATTAGGGCTCCTTTTCCCGTGATATGGCACGGATTATTTTCATTTTAGCAATTTTTACAAGGGACCACTCAAGGAATATTTCTGCCAAGTGTGGTTGATTTTGACTCAGAAGTTTAGGAGGAGATGTTGTTTAAAGAAATTGTTGATGCCGTGACAGACAGACTGACGCTGAACATTGATAGATCACAATAGCTCCTTTGAGCACTTCGTGCTCGGGTGTGCTAAAAACGGTCTACAGACAAATTGACCGACTATTAAGTGCAAAGCAGTATACCCCCTCTTCTTTGAATTCTCTGAAAGGGGGGGGGGAATAATTAGGGATATATATCAGATGTGCAGTATATCTGCCTGCAAGTGAGTAACAGACATACCACTTGTATATCAATGCTACAACAACATACAGACAATAGCCCACATAGAATGGCTAACTTCTGGACCCCTGCACTTTCATCATGTATATATTCAAAGGAATTGCATATCAATGTTACAACAACACAAACACACCACAAACAAAAGCCCATATATACTGAGTGACTATAAAAACGCAATACAGTACACTTTTCCAAAGACGGCACCAAAACTATGAATTATTGACCAGAAATCAAATGGCGTCACGTACATCCTATTTAAATCCTTTTGTAAAACCCCAATGTTGTCCATGTCAATGCGGTTTGACAAGAAAAGCCTTTCCAGGCTTTCTTAACCCTTTACAGACATGTTGTTTAGGACTGATATATTTTAAGTGTAGTAACGGCATGAAGCTAATATCATTTTGAAACAATTCGTCTTTTAATGGACAAGGTCCTGCCGTACAGATATTCAAATCTTGATGGCAAAAATCAATCATTTGTGAGACTTGTTGATTTTTACAGCGCTCCGATTCTAAGGACCAATTGCCATTGTGACTTGCTTTGTGACTTGCTCCATTCAGAGCACAGACTTTTTGAATTGAGAGAGTCAATAACATTTTTATAACAATTTTCGAAATGACTACTGTCCAGTATCCTTCACACTTTTGGTTTAATACAATACAATACAACATTCTTTATTATTCGACTTGAATGCCCTACGATCATCATCGATACAAAGACATTTACATAATAATTACAGCACACATGAACAAAGGGTACATCAAAGGAAACACATATAACATATCAAAGATAACGCAAGAAGAAAGGGGATAATGTGGAAGAGGCTTTCATGTTCTCGTAGTTTGGTTTTGTCATTATATGTTTTTTTTCTTAGTTCGAAACATTTATTGCAATATAAAGCTAGTATATTTAATGTTTTGATATTATTAACATTCAATAGTTCTGTTAATTCAAAAACACTCGGATTGCGATAAGTATTGTTTTATATATTGTTTTCTGATAGCGGTATAAAATGGACAACAAAGAAAGAAATGGTATTTGTCCTCTATGTCATTCAGGTTACTTAATTACAAAATCTTTCATTATGTGGAATATTTCTATGTCTACTGTTTTCAATGTTGAGTGAATGTGATGATAATCTGATATTAGTTTCTCAAATGGGGAATTAATGAAATCAATAAACCTTGAAAATGCAATTACAAAAGAGGATTAACAGTATATTGCTATGCCATAACTAACCAACTAACCAAAGTGTCAGATTGAACAACAATTTATTCAACCTATCAGAACATCATCTTTTAAGTGCTCTAAAATCAACTTTACTCTAATGCACTTTTAAACTCGCTCAGTATAGAATGGCTAACTTCTGGACCCCTGCACTTTCATCAGGTATAGAAACAACAAGAGCTGTCACTGTAAGATGACAATGCCCCCGACACCGCTTTGATTTTAAATTATGGCCAATCTATGTTGAAGGTCAAGGTCATCCAGGGGTCAAGGTCACCAAAGTATGTGCCTACAGAAAGGTAATGTACCAAGGAATGTTGTGGTAAAGTATGATGCGAATATGTTAAGTAATAAGGAAGTTATGGCCAATGTTAAAGTTTTTGGACGGAATGACGGACGGACGGACAGACGGACGGACGGACGGACAAGTCAAATTTATGATGCCTCCCTATCGGGGGCATAAAAACATATCATTTAACAATGGCCTAAATAAGTACAATTTTAATCAAAAATCTATCTAACATAATGAGTTGAGCCCAATTAAAAGTCTTAACCACTTGATCTCAATTTTTCAGTGGACATTCGACAATAACCGTAAGTCATTTTTATCTTATAACTATACAAATATCCGTGTGATAACATCCCGTATGATATTTTTCATGATATCACATAGTTATTTTTAGAACAAAGATATAATGCGGCTATTTTTAGAAACTTGCATTTCAGTTAGAAACATCGACGAAAACAAGACAAATAGAGGTTATAAGATAAATATAATACGTACTTAGTGCATTATATGAAAAAATATCTAACTCTGTTGTGAGAATTGATAATTGTCTCGGCAGAGCCTGGACAATTTTCAATTCTCCCAACCTCGTTAGATATTTTTTTTCATATAATACACTAAGAACGTATTATATATATAGCTCTCTAAAGACACCTTTCTCTTCTGGTATCCACTTCTTTGTCCGAAGCAAAACTGACCTTATATCTGATTGACTTGAAACTTGGCAGTTATTTTTGTCTCAGGATTACAGAATGCAGTGCACAAGAACCATAACTCAACCAAGCTAAGTTTTATAGTTACTTTTCTTTGTTGTTTTTTAGAATTTCAGACATCCATCAGTGTAAGAGGCGTATCTTGTTACAAAAATTTGACACCTTGTTTGGCATGTAATGACCATGTATTGACACCAATACCAGTCCTCGGGCCATAGACCGGAGGATTTTAGGGAGGACTGTTTGAAAATACCATGATAATTGGTCCATCAGGCCTGTAGTGAAAGGCAGCATGTGCATGGATATTTCAAACATGTCCAGTTTTGAAAAATAATGCCTTCCCAATACTAAATTTTGCATTACCAAAAGTAAAACATTGCAGAAGAAAAGACAGAAGAAATCACTTGTCAAAAGCAATTTCTTCTTTTTCCAAAACTGTAGATTTTCCTATTTTCACCCATTGTGCTCAGATGAGCTAAAAGGGGTGTGCCTGGGTGTAGCCCAAATATGACCCTAGGGTCTTGATATGAACAAACTTGGTAAAAGTCCACAAGATGATACTACATACCAAATATGAAAGCTCTCTGCAATCTGGTTTCAGAGAAGACGATTTAAGAAGATTTTCCTTTTTTTACCATTCATGCTCAGATGAGCCAAAAGGTATGCGCCCAGGCAAAGCCAAAATATGACCCTAGGGTCTTGATATGAACCAACTTAGTAGAGGTCCACTGGATGATGCGTCATACCAAATATGAAAACTGTCTGCCATCTGGTTTCAGAGAAGAAGATTTTCGCTCTTTGATACTATGTAAAAAGGGTTGCAGCTGGGCAAAGCTCCAACTGATGACGGACGCCGGAAAATGTACAATCACAATAGCTCACCTTGAGCACTTTGTGCTCAGGTGAGCTAAAAACATCCATGAAATCTTTTTTACAAGAACTCAAGAGCACAACATTAACACAAAATTTATCAAATCCTGATATTTTAAATATAAGTTTCATGATGAGACAGAGTATTAGAGATAAAATGTAATCTAGGTTGAATTTGAGTGCATATCATTTGATTAGATAACAAGCTATAGGGCAATTCTCTAGTAAAATTCAACTTCTTTGCACCTAAAGATTTTACTTTTTTCAAACTCAATGAAAATGTGTTTCTACAAACACCTCCATTTTTTTAACCAGATAGTGTAAACATAAGAGATGTAGAGAAAACTTAATAGAACAAATTATAAATCAGATGTGCAGTATATCTGCATGCATGTGAGTAACAGACATACCACTTGTATATCAATGCTACAACAACATACAGACAATAGCCCACATAGAATGGCTAACTTCTGGACCCCTGCACTTTCATCATGTATAATGGGTAATTCTATTTGTATGGGGATTTCTTAAGGCTTTATATTGTCTTTTGATACATTGAATGATTGGATGAAATCTCATTAATTCTTGACCTTTTACCAGTTATGCTATGCTAAAGTATCTTTCAAAAAACTCTCAAAACTTACTTAACATTGCAAGCAAGCGACCTATAATTTTTAGACATTTAATTAAAAAAGAAAATACAACTATACTATATTTAAGATCTAATCGAAAGCAACACCTGTGTGTATTTCAGAGCTTGATTAATAATGGATAATTTTTTCATATGAAAAATCTTACCCCTGTGTTATTTTCCACTGCTGCTTGTTTGGTGGGTGTGTTGTATGCAGTTTGGTACAGTGATCCATTTCTCGGAGAATTTTGTTCAAGATTGGCCTGAGACATGATAGTTGAGGACATCATGGCATCATTCCCTTTACTTAATGGCACCTGACCGATTTGAGCATTGGCATGATTTATGGTAGATGAGCTGAGGAAAGAACAAATTTAGTTAACACTTTTCTGCATTTTTCAGAGTGTTAGAATTCAGAGTTTTTTGTCCAAATTGAAAAGTTCAAGAAACTATGATTTGTTTGTTGAAATGAGTTTTTTCCACTGCTTTAACACAATCTTTTAGTCATATTATGGTGGCTAGAGCACCTAACAAAGGTTTCCTGGTATTTCTCGAACCAGTTATACCATCATATCATTTCCTAGCCTCCAGCTGCCATCATGCATAGGACTACCATCATCAACCCATTGTTGGGAGACAAATAGTCAAAAAGGATAAGTTCCCCAGCCAGGGATCAATTCAGGGACCTTCAGAATGACAGTCTGTCAGTCCAACATGCTACAAACTGTGCAATGATTGGGGCTCAGAGAACATAATTAAGAGGTAGATAATATTGTAGCAAAAGAAGAAATAGCTGTCACAATCAATTTCTTCTTTTACCACAGTATTTTCTATAGTATAAAAAAGGCTCAATGAAAGTACACTATGGTACAACTAGACTACTGGTGATTCTATTTTCTTCAAATTTATACATTGGTAATTATCTGATATGGTTTAAAATTTCTTGTCCTTGTTGTTTGATAACAGACATTGACAATCACTTGGTATTTATTCTTGAGCATGTCAATGACCTCTGATAGTCCATTCTCAAGGTTGGTTAATAAAAATTGTTTTCTCAAGTTCAAGGATGCTACAAGAAACCCAGACTAGATCATGAGTGACATTTATCTTTCATAACATTTAATTGTTGCCATTAATATGTTACAAACCGATTTATCGATTATGAGATTTTCTTAATCGGTAGCCTTCATTGAAAGCCCACACCAACTGATTATTGATTATATTTAATAATCAGCCTATCATTAACCTTAAAACTAGAACAGTCCAAATTGTACTGGCTAATCTTAGTCTATATTGTGTGCCTAAGCTTTGTGTACAGCAGGAAAATGTTGCAAAAAACTCTGACAGCAACTCTTTGATTTATAATATATGCATTGATTTAATATAGACCTGGTGAATGAATTTAAAAAACTCACCTGCTTGAAGCAGTACTTGAAAACGCACTTGATACAGATTCATTTCCTCCAAAAGAAAACGGAGCATTATCAGTTCCAAACTCCAGGCTTCCAAATTCTACATCAAGAGAGGCCATCATATGACCTGGCATTTCTACTGCTGATGCTGGGATCTGAAAACAGTTTAATAAGTTTATACTTTATATACAGAGGATAAATGGTCTATTTCAGTGTTATTGTTTTACATTTTTGATTGATTGATTGATTGAATGGAGTTTAACGCCGCTTTTTTACATTTTTGAGTGAACAACGAAAAATTTGTTTAAACCTATTTTTCATCGATTGTGAAACAAGTTCTTACAAGTTACATTTATCCCTCTCAATTCTGCTTCCTGGAAAATTCACTAGTACTCACGCTGAATGAGTGGGCCAATGAAAGAACCAAGATTGTTAGCTGCTCTCGGGAATCAAACTTATGACCTTTGGGTCAAGGGGCAGACACTCTACCTCTAGACCACAGAAAACAAACTTTCGAAAATAAGCTTTAAAAAAGGTTAATGACAACTAAGTATCTTGGTTGTCAATAACCTTTTAACATCAGATTCACAAGTGGCTTTGATGACCCCAAACCAGTATTTTGAGCCCATCATCAAGGTTATTCATCTAGGAAATACACAAGGTGGAGAATCACACTGCACAACAATTTTAGGAATCGTCAGTTAATCTCTCAATGTGACCAATTTGAATTCAGTACCAAGCAGAGAAGGTGGAAAAATGTCAAGAAATTGATGGATATGACAGATCATTTAAATTTCTGCTGTTAAAAGATATTGAAGACCAAGTTACTTAGTTGTCAATAAGATTTTTATCAGCTGATTTTCAAAAGATATGCCACATACAGTGGTTGACACTTAGTCCCAAGATTAAGGAGTCAATTGGACTCCTAAAATTAAACAAATGAAATCAAAGAGTGCACACTCCAAGAAAGGAGTTTGAATTTTCATAATGGGACAACATTGTGGTAAAGAAGAAATTGCTTGTTATAAGCAATTTCTTCTTTTCCACAAGGTTCTTCAAAAGAAGATATTTTTTTTCTCAAAACACTACAGGATGCAAGCAAATATTTTCTTTTGTAGTGAAAATCTTCAGGTTTTGCAGGTGTTAGAAAGGATACTGCAATGTGCTTATGTTTATTCAAATATTCACATATGACCCTTGAGTCCATTGGCCTCCTTACTTGCAAATGGAAGGAGTCCCAACTGGTAAACAAGGAGTCTTGGACCCCTGGACTCCCCTTAATCGAAACCTGACACAAAAAATTCCTAGCATTTTTCTGTCTTTTCTGCTTCAAACCATTTGCAAATCGGTCAAGTATTTACAGAAATATTGAAAATTTCATGTCATGTCCACCATTACACAGTTAGTTTACTGTTTTGATCACAGATTTGTCAATAAAACTATCAGATCATAATCTAAACCTGTCAAAAAATCTGGTTATCCAATGAGCTAATTGGGATAAGGCCATTCCTAAAACATCTTTGAAGTTTGTTAACAAGATATTTGACCTACTTTTGAAGGTGGTGGCAGTTTTGATCTTTGTGGCTTTGGTCGCTGTTGCAGCATGGCATTCTGAGACGCTGTCACAGATGGAATACCAGTACTTCCTGCATTGATGGACTGAGAAACTGATGATAAACTATTCCCGGTAAGTGAACCAGTCAGCCCCGCCCCATTTAACCCAGTACCAGTCAAGGAATTTCCAGTCAAATTGTTCACACTGAGACTCGTAGAATTTAATGCACTGCCCGTCAATGTATTCACCGGTAGACTGGTTTGAGTCAGACTACTTCCTAGACTGGTACCCACTAAACCATTGGTTCCCAGACTGGATCCCCCTAGGCCACTACTTCCAAGACTTGGTCCACCCAGTCCACTACTCCCACCAAGTCCACTAGATGGGCCACCCAGACCACTAGTTGGGCCTCCCAGCCCACTACCTGGTCCACCCAAACCACTGCTTGGCCCACCCAGACCGCTACCACCTAGCCCTGAGCCTCCCAGAGTACTGGCTCCCAGACTTGTTCCACCCAAACCATTTCCTACAAGACTATTGGCTGAGAGATCATTAGCAGTTAGACTGCTCCCCATATTTTCTTGTAGGACTGCATTCTGTTGTAAAGATACTAGAGCACTCACATTGGATACAGTCTGAGAGGATAAGGAATTGGATCCAGAACCAATCTGAAATATAAAGTAGTACCATGTTTCTTTTTCTAAAAACAAAATAAAATATTCCATGGACTTAGAGAAAAAGGTTTTTTTATCTTATTTATATTTTGTGTGTGTGTTTCATGCAGTGACAAAAGCTTTTACACCATTATTTTTTTACTTATTTTTATAGTTTTCTTAATCTTGAAGTGTTCTGAATTCTAAAGCTTTTTACATAAATTGCATTCAACTTTATTAAAAAAATTAATGCCCTTTAATGTTCTTAGAACATTAACAATGAAACTTGCATTGAGGCCCTGTACTCATGGATTCTAATTTAAGTACAATGGCGATGTTTTTTTTTTAAATATTTTTTTATTTTCATCTAAATTTGTTGCAGAGAAAACGTGTTATGATATTTAGTCAAAGGGCCATAATTCTATCAAAGTCAATGGACTGTAACTTACATATGACATGCTCATAATTATCTGCTTGGTACTATTTATATATATCCGTTAGGTTTGAATGAAATCTTTTCTTATGTGATTGAGAAATTTTTCAGACCACAAAAAGCGACAGACAGACTGACCCATAAGCTGCCTCCTTTATACCATCAAACAAAGTTTGGGGGTGTGTAAAAAAGACAGTTTTGGGGGGTATGATAAGTTTATTATTAGCATTGGATAAATATTGAAATCAGAGCGTGTAATGAAACTGTCTTAGTCTGATCCATCTTCACTTTGCACTTTGTTTTTTTTTTACCAGTATTCCTGGCTGCTCGCTGATTGCAAATTAAACATACATGTGGAATTCATGGCTCATCTTTGACCCATAAACCAGGGTTTTGGACCCCAAAATATTATCATCTCATTTTGACCCTTAGAAATTTCTTTCAAGGGGGTCATTGTGACCCCCTTCCTAGCATCCAAAAATTGTTCAGATGCATCCAATCGATATAGTACCTAAAATTTTACAAATCAATTACTTACGTCATATCTTTAAAAGCAAAGGTCAAATGACTCTTAAACCTATAAAATTCTACCTTATGATTAGCTCTTTGTCTTTTTACCCTTTAAAATCCATTTTGACCCCCAGAAAAATAGTTAAGAGGTCAATGACTCTGTAATTACAAACACAACTCGAGCACCAGCCCTGGAATAGTAACAAAAGCTCAAATCAAGAGTGAGGACTTACTCCAATGGAATTCTTAATTGACTCGGTAGCTTGTTGGTTAAATTGACTGATGTAGCTAGCCTCTGCGCTTATATCATTTGTGGGATGTTTCTGGTAGAGAACACCTAAATCAAACCTGAAAATGGAGGGATAATTCCTTTAACATCCATCAATATCAATCATACGCCGTTATTCTGATGAGATAAACTGTTCATAAAAAAGATTAGGAGTCTGAAAAAGTCAGAGCTACAAATAACAGGGCATTTCGAACTTTAAGGAGGGCCGTTACAGTTTCGGGGGGTTTCCAGATTTCCGCGAAACAGATGTATGTTTTAGAGCATTCATATGCACAGATATATTGAAAATATCAACATAGCTTTCCACGCATATTTTGAAAATGTTTACATTTTTCTTAGGGTGGCCATGTTTTCGAAAATATCAAAGAAAACTGTTTATTACACCGACCAATCACAATGCTGGTGTGCTAAATCAACATATATTCATAGCCATAGATATGGAAAACATAAAAATATAATAAACTTTCTAGTAAGGGCATAAATAAGTGACAAGTGGGCATTTTGCTTTAAATGCTCCTCGAAGATAAAAAGTGAATATTTTTTTTGAAGGCAAAAAAAGCAAACTCTTTTATTATTTAAACTCGAAATATTTCAATAAAAAATTAGCCCAACTATCGTACAACTGAAATTAATAAAGAAAAGTATATGTATCCAGGCACTTTTAGTCAATTTCATAAGTTTGAAATACAGTACCGCCATAATTTACTACTCTAATTTGATTTTGTTCATGCATTGTTACGTCCCCTGATTTCCCAATCAACAATAAAAACCATTTGTAATTTTAATGCACTTGGTAACGCCTATGGCAGTTGTAGGATTTCTGTAACGAGGTTTAAACTACAATTAAGGGGGGGGGGGTAGTTATTTCACATCATTACCAAAGTTTTGCCGAATTACCCAGTGAAAGACTGAACACCCCATTCCCTCTGGATCCGCCACATGAACAGCCATTATCCTGATCAAAACACGAGGTTTTCCTCTATGAACTCGTTTTCTATATGAGGCAATTACATATAGAGATAATATGTCATTTCAGTTGCCATGGAAGATAAGATGGTTTATTACTCGATTGAAACAAAAAAGAAAGAAAACATGACTTTCGATTAATTTCAAAGATTTGAGAATTCTGTGATTATGTTGATAATTTTAACCTAATTTATTTTACAATGGTTTGGAAACAATTTCCTAAATTTTACATTGATCCCTCTTGATTCTGTGGATTACAGAAGAGTTCAACAGTCTCAGGGCCAAATAAAGGAAAAAGTACAATCGCCGGTATTTATACATGATCTCGGGACTTCTTGGTCAAGGAGCAGACGCAGTAACTCTCGAATACATACACTCTTCGAATAATACGAAAGCTTTTTGAAATCATTGCTTATTGAAATATTCAATGTTGGCAAAGCTATTGATGGAATATTAATAATTGTTATCAAATTATCGTTTTCACTCTTACAAACACACATAAACGGAATCAAATAAAGGTGGAAATTTAGAGAGAAGAAATGAATTTTTTAAAGGTTGAAATTGTCCCTTTTCTGCGATGTCTCCTATTCCGTTTTTACAACGTGTAACATACGTAATGAATGGGATCTTTACAGGCAAAAGTAACATATCATTTTGAAAAATTATAAAAAGAATAGTGAAAAACGAACAGACGGTTAACAGTGCAGAAAAGTAAACTGAAAAGGAGAGAAATCACATCCAAGTGGCAAAATCTTATTATTTTGGGATATGATTCTTCATCCCGTATCAGTTTTTACCGAAGTCGTAAATAAAAAAAACATATGTTTTCTCCTTTTCAAGCAATGTTCAAAAACTGAAAGATGACTACCTTTTATAAGCATCCATTATATGATAGTTTTATACTTACAACGATATGACCCTAACTCAAACATTCCCTTTCGGTGATGAAGAGAACGTGACAGCCCTGCGTTCAGGACAACAAAGCGAAGTAAACGTTTAGCTCATGCACATGCGAGCAATGCAGGGTATAAATAGCAAAAATGTTTGCTCCGTTTTGTCATCCTGAATGCATGGCATGTGATAGGTCTATCAACGTCGCCCGTACTTCGTTGGAATAACAAAGCACAAGTGTGAAACACTCATTAGATATACTTTACACGCTAATGCAGACTACCATCTTTCGGATGATCGTTTGTGATTCGTTATTCTGAACGCATGACCGGGTTTCACTTTGTCCCTCGTAACAATTGCCAAACCCTGCAGTTCAGGATGCAAAAACATTGGCAAACGTTTAGAAAGTGAACCTTTCTTAGCAGTCGTATGTTTCTGAAATGTTTCGCGAACGTTTTTATTTTGAATTCAGGACAATCCTGCGTGTAGGTTGACAAAATTGCGATTGTTTGAAAAAAAGCCTTCCACTGTGCACTTGCAACTTCATATAAAGTGGATTTTAACAAGGCCCCCTCACATGTTTTTCCTAGGCGAGTTGTCTCCCCAAAACTGTAACGTCCCACCTTAAATCAATGTATTTCAATTATTCTAGAACAAACCCTAATTTGTCGGTACTCATTGGATTTGTCTCGTCAAGAAGATTCAAATGAGTGCTAACAACACAGGGTTCCATTGAGAACCTAGAACTGAAGAGTCCAGAAACAAAAATTGAACAAAACTTTACTGTGACCTTTGACCTATGAAACCCAAAAACAATAGGAACATTTGCATCCAGTTTCATGATTGTAGGCCACTTGGTTCTCGAGTTCGAGTCTGGAAACAAAAATTGAACAAAGGCTGACTGTGACCTTATCCTTTGACCTATTTGACCCAAAAACAATAGGGCACTTCCTTCGGTCATAAGGAACATTGGTATAAAGTTTCATGATTGTAGGTCACTTGTTTCTCGAGTTAGAGTCAAGAAACGAAAATTGGACAAAAAATTACTGTGACCTTGACCTTTGTAACCCGAAAACAATTGGGCACTTCCTTGGGTCAAAAGGAACATTTGTATCAAGTTTCATGACTGAAGGCCAGTTGGTTCTTGAATTGGAGTTCAGAAATGAAAATTGAACAAAGGCTGACTGTGACCTTGACCTTTGACCTATATGACCCAAAAACAATAGGGCACTTCCTTGGGTCATACGGAACATTCGTATAAAGTTTCATGATTGTAGGTCATTTGGTTCTTGAGTTAGAGTCTGGAAACGAAAAGGTCTACAAATGGACAGACGGACGGACAGACAGACATGTTGAAACCAATATAACCCCCTCTACTTTGTAGGTGGTGAGTATAATGAGGAATTCAACTAGGCTTTACCCCCACTGTATCTGTACCTCTGAAAGTAATAACTTACATTATTGCAGAAAATGTATGTTTTCGGGTCATTAAAGGAATATATTAGCAAACAAAACCCAGGCGTTAACAAGAGAAAACATGGATTGATTAGTAAATTCATGTGCCGTTAACGCCTGGCTTTTTAATTTTAATATTCTCGGTCTGGGCCTATACACTTAATCAGTTTCCTTGTCCAATATTATTAAAGAGCATACCTAAAGGCATTGCTGTAAATCCCGCTTTTAATTGTATGATGTCATAAATTTAACCATGCAACATTGGTATAAACAAGATGGACGGTGTAATGCATGGTGGCATATAAGTAGGTTTGTAACTGGTTTTAAATTATTTCTATGAAATTATTTTACTCTTATCTTTTTATGCAATAATAGCTTCAATTCACGCTTTTTTGGGCGTAAACATTTATAGAGACCCTCAAAATACTTTAACCCCCTTGTGCTTCGTACTCGGGCGTTAAACCATTTTACGGGTCTCTGCAAATGTTAACACCCTCAAAAACGTAAATTAACTCTATAGTAAACTTGACAAGTGGATATCATGAACGAAGGTGCTTACAGTATCACGGAACACCTGTTAAGGCTTTTTGGATCCACATTTATAACTGTGAAAATGTACAACTACCACTGTGCATCAAGTTATAGAGCACTTGGAATTAGTTTGACCTTCACTTGTCTGAAATACGTCTTTCAGAAAATGCTGAATTTATCATGGAAGTTGTTTACTTTGGCCTATATAAGAATATTCTCTTATCTCTATTTTCTTCCCTGTATCTAGATCAGATTTTTTCAAAGTAAATCATTTATCAAGTCCTCTTATCTGCTTACGTGTTTGATAATGTATTATCCACCGGTGGTAACTGTACTGAATTTGGGGGTTCTGGGACATTGGCAGCACTGGCTGTAAATACTTTTGTTTCTGCCAACTAAAATAAAATAAAGATGAAACCTATTATACTTCAGACATATAGTTGGGTCTTGTGAAGCAGGCGCATGTGAGATCAAAAAGCTTATGTAAAACAAATTCAAACAGAATCTTACATCTATTGGAAGAAGTTGAACCCTTTGCTGTTTTATCCCTGCTTTTTACGTGCCCGTGATTTAATGATTGAGAAAACAATGTGAAAAAAGAAGAAATTGCTTCTGACAAGCAATTTCTTCTTTTCCCACATTATTTTCTACCCTACTGAATGGTTATTTTCCAAATTAAATCCACTTTAAATTTTTGTCTGCAAAACCTTAGAATTTGGACAGGTCCAAAATTTTGTTAAACAGGAAAGTGTTAAAAGAAATTTTTCAACAGGACATCATTTTGAGTAATAATGATGTTCTTTGTATTTGGGTAATTCTTATTTGAATTTTGCAATTTCAATATCCATTGATCCAATACATTTTTTGAGCTAAAAATCAATTTGATTTCAGATATAACCAGTGCCATGATATTTTCTTATCATTCAATCATCTTTACTTTCCATTGACATACGGTTAGCATCGTGAAATTGACATTCATCTCAATCAAGACCATTCTAATTCGCTCACTCAGAGATCCATTCATTCATTCCTAACACAAACTCAAATCATTCAAAAACGCTCTAAATCACATAAAACATAAGACCAACATCTACATTCAAAATAAATGTTGCTAGAAAAGGAATCGTGATTTCAATGAATAAATTGAAATTGTGTCTGATCCATTATTGAAGAAATATGAGTCTATTTACAGAATGTATATGAATTATTTTTAAAGATAGGTAATTAATATCACTAATTTTGTTCACCCTGAAGAAAATTGGAGATATAGGGTTACCTCCCATGATTTCACTCAAACTCACTCATTGAACTCATTCACTTTCATTCCAAAATCATTCCCAAAACATTCAATTTGTCAATGTCACGATGTTGTTAACGGTCCTTTCAATGAGAATACACATCTAAGTAGTACACTGAATCAAAGTTTAAAAGTATATCTGAGGTGCGTTCGTTAGATAAAGGTGAAAAATCCATCTAAATGAGATTTTTAAGACGTTGTAATGAATGATTTTCGATATTTTGAGCGAAAATATTCGACGTCGTCATGAATACTCGTTTTAAGCCAATGCAAAGCCATCTTCCTTTCCTCATTGAGATATCTTAAGATTCTTATTGAGGGGCTTAAAAATCTCGCTCTACCGAACGCCTTATCTTTAAAATCTTAATAAGAATCTTAAGAATCTCGCTCTAACGAACGTACCTCAGATATTTTTGACCACCCTGTACTTACACTTCCTGACCAGCTATCTATATCCTCATTCCAATCATCTTTAGAGTCTCCCCAGTTGGAAACTTAAAAGTAACAAGAATAGAAAATAAGTTCAGCATTTAAATAAAGTGATAGAAGATGCCTTGTTGAAATAAGTACCCCCTTTAATAGGTATTATCCTTGAAGAAAAGTATTATAAAATAATAGAGATACACATACTTTTAATAAGAGGCAAAGACATGTGAGCCTGGTTTTGCAGTAATCTGGAAATCAAGTTTAACCCTTTGCTGTTTAATCCCTGCTTTTTACTCGCCTGTGATTTTATGATTTGAGAAAACATTGTGAAAAAAGAAGAAAATGCTTATGACAAGCAATTTCTTCTTTTTTCACACTATTTTCTACCCTACTGAATGGTTATTTTTCAAATTAAATCCACTTTAAATTTTCGTCTACAAAACCTTTGAATTTGGACAGATCCAAAATTTTGTAAAACAGGAAAGGGTTAAATGGCACATCTACTCATGATGGAGAGCAATTATGCCAAGTACTGGTAATCTTAACAAGACCTATAAATTAATATTTGACCTTGAACTGTGACCTTGACAATGTAGTAATCTGAAAATTTGATCTAAACTCAATAATAACATCTGAATTTGAGCTGTGACTTTAACCTTGGAGCAACATGAAAATGTCTTTAAAATAGCACATTTAACTTTGACAGAAAAATTGTACCAATTTTTTTTGAAATCCATCCTTAAATGAACATGTTACTTCTCTATCAGTTTGGGAATTTCTTTGTTGTGAGGTACAGCTGAATAAGAGATCAAGTGAACCCGTGCACCAAGGTTTACCTTTTTGGACAACTTACTCTTTGGTTCCTTTTCTCCTATCACAGCAGTTTCATTTGTCCATGTATCTATTTGTGGCCCATTGTCAAATGTTGTGTTCTTCTCAAATCGAGGGTTTGATCGGAAATTCCTGTAAAATATGTGCAATCTTATACAGGAGGCCTAAGAAAGTTAGCCATTACACCTTGTAAAGACTATCATAACCTTGAGGCAATCATCATTATGAAAGTATAGTAACTCTAATAAAACTAAGTTACTCTGTAATAATTTACATAGATATGAAAATCAAGGATTTTTTTCACAGAATAAACCTTACATACTATGGACTGATTTTTGCATACCGGTGCTACTTGATTGTAGGCTAAGAGCAGTCATGAATTAACAAAGCTTAAAATACTACTGCAACCAGCTTTGCTATTTTAATAAAAGAATTAACAGATGCTGAAACAATCAATCTTACCCTCCTGTACTAGCTCCTCTGCCTCTGCGTGACCCTCCTCGACCCCTTCCACGCCCCCTTTCTGAAAACCCTCTATCTCTGTCACGATCATCATCCCTATCAGGTCTGTCCCCTGCCCTGTCTGGTCGACCCCTGCCTCGAGACAATCGTGGTGGCTTGTTATCATTTCTCCGCCTTTTGTAGTTGTCTGACTGATCTCTATTTCCACGGTAACTGTCAAAGTCGTCACGTGTTTGTTCAGGACCGTCATTTTCAACCTTTTCCTTGTTGTCTCGTCTGTCAGGTTTACTGTCAACATTATTTTCTACAGCAGGGGGCTGCTCCTGTTTGGGTTTCTTTTTCTTCTTGCCAGATTCTTGCCATTCACTCTGTAAGCAACATTTGCTTATTGTATTATTGTATATAGACCTGTATATTCATCCTAAAAGAATCTTTACTTCTCAGTTCTTGTAGACATGTCAATTTATCCTAAAACAATAATCTTTACTTCTAAGTTCTTGTGATAAAATAGAAACCAGCACTAACATTTTATTTTGTATTTGATACAAACTAGAATTTTCGCAAAGCGGACAAATACCCCCCACCAGCTTTGTCAAAATATAGGTGCTATTAGTGCAGGATGTGTTTGTAAGAAATATTGAGAATTCAAGTTATATGCCTTCGATTTATTGAAGGTAGCCTGGTTCTTAAGTAAGAGTCTGAAACGAAGGTCCAACAAAAACTGACTTTGACCTTGATCTTTCACAAATGTGACCCAAAAACAATTGGGCACTTCCTTGGGTCATAAGAAACATTCCTTGGGTCATTAGCAGCATTCCTTGGGTCATAAGCAGCATTTGCATAAAGTCTCATGATTCTAGGTCACTTTGTTCTTGAGCTAAGAGTCCCAAAACGAAGATTGAATAAGAATTGACTGAGACCTTGACCTATGTGACCCAAACACAATAGGGCGCTTCCTTGGGTCATAAGCAAGATTTGCAAGAAGTTTCGTGAATCTAGGTGACTTAGTTCTTGAGTAAGAGATCGGAAACAAAATTGACAAAGGCTGACTGTGACCTTGACCTTTGACCTACTGTAAACGGGGTTATTTTGGCGGTGGTTTTATTTTGGCTATATTGGCAATCGAGCTAAGAGGCGCCAACATTAATCCACCGTCAATATTTGCCATTGTGAAATGAAAAAATCCTTTACTGTAAGGAAAATGTTATCTTGCGCGATGTACTTTTAAGGTTATATTGGTTAACTTTATTTTAAAAATATTCAGACCATTCTTATTCGAATTGGAATAAATAAATTGGCTGATAACGTTCGTAAATTTCTAATAAAATTAATTCCGAAATTGCAGATTAAAGTTGGTTTAAGTATTGTAACGAAAATCAGGGAAAAAATGTGTAACTAGAAAGCCGTGAATGGCTTGAGTCGCTCCACAGGCTTGAAATTCTTGTAAAAGCAAATAAATGTTTTGACTAGATTTTTAGATATTTGGGGTTCTACTGATGTTGAAAATGATTTTCAAAGTTTCAACTATATAACAGAGAGAGAAATGACCTCTGCTATTAAAAGACATATTTTTCATCAAATCAAAATAATTTTTGGCTGCATGATAATGGGTTACCCAAGGATCATTCCAGTGGAATTTGGTTGATATCCATCAGTTACATTCTGGGAAATGATTTTCAAAGTTTCCATTATTTAACATATTGAGAATTGACCTCCACCCATAAAATGTATATTTTTCATCCAATCAAAACAAATTTTGGTACACTGATAAAGGGTCACTCAAGGATCATTCCAGTGAAATTTAGCTGATATCCAAAAATCAGATTTTGAGAAAATGATTTTCAAATTTTCCACTATATAACATAGAAAGAAATGACCTCCGCCCATAAAATCCAAATTTTTCATCCAATCAAAATAATTTTCAGTACACTGACAAAGGGTCACTCAAGGATCATTTCAGTGAAATTTGGTTGATATCCATCTGTTATATTCTGAGAAAATGATTTTCAAAGTTTCAACTATATTACATATAGAGAAATGACCTCCGCCCATAAAATGCATATTTTTCATCCAATCACAATGATTTTTTGTAGACTGATAAAGGGTCACTCAAGGATCATTCCAGTGAAATTTGGTTGATATCCATCAATTACATTCTGAGAAAATGATTTTCAAAGTTTCCACTATATTACATATAGAGAAATGACCTCCGCCCATAAAATGCATATTTTCCATCCGATCACAATGATTTTTTGTTGACTGATAAAGGGTCACCCAAGGATCATTCATGTAAAATTTAATTGGTATCCATTGATTAGAATCTGAGAAAACTCACTTTTTACCATATTTGGAAATTAGCCACGCCCATTAAATCCATGTTTTTCATTGGATCAAAATTTCTTGAACAACTTTGAAAGAGGGTCACCCAAGGATCATTCCTGTGAAGTTTGGTTGAAATCCATTCAGTAGTTTCTGAGGAGAAGATTTTTAAAGAAAAGTTTACGACCGGACGGACGCACGCACGCACGGACGGACGCACGACGGACACAACACCATGACAATAGCCCCAGTGGCTTTCAGCCAGTGGAGCTATAAAACTGGTACACGAATTATGACTCTTTCGAGAGGTGTGAAAACAAACTATTGTTTAGTTTGTAAAAAAATGACACTACTCTAGAAAATTGGCTTTCTTATACTTTCAAGGTTTAAAACGACGAGAAATGAGAAATAGATAAGACGTTTTATTTTGGCGGTGCATGTAAGATGTGCCAAAATTAATCGCCGCAAATAAATCAAAACTGAAAAACCGCCAAATGTGGACACCGCCAATATAAAGCAGTTTACAGTATGTGACCCAAAAACAATAGGGCACTTCAATTCCTTGGGTCATAAGCAGCATTCGCATGAAGTTTCATTATTCTAGGTCACTTGGTTCTCAAGTGAGAGTCCAGAAACGAAAGTCTACAGAGGGATTGATGGACAGACGGAAGAACTGACAGATGTGGTGAAACCAAAATATCCCTCTACTTTGTAAGTGGTATAATTAAATGTTAGTGGTGTTTTGTTGTTTATTTTTAATGTAATAACTGTAACCAAGCCTTTTCTTCATTTAAGACAATGTTTTCTTACCTTTGATACAAACATAGGGATGACATTTCTCCTAGATCTTTTTAGTACAATTCCAAGATTTGCTCTGGTATTTACTTGTCCACGGACAAGTGAAAGTGGCTTAGAAAAATGTAATTGCCTGCAAGTGGAAAAGCCCTTGTCGGACAAATCAGGGATAGGATTTCCACACCCCTGGCATCTGATAATTTCTCATTTTTTAGTCTCCCTTCATGAAGACCTATGTCAGGACAAAGTTTACACCCACCTCATCTGCCTTCCCCTCCAGTACCATGTTGACAGCTTTATCCATGTCATTCTGGTTATCATGAAGGGCAATCTCTGCTTTGTCTTGTGAACAACTTGTCAATTCCATTATCTGTGAAAACAATACACAATAATGGAAAACAATACACAATAGATAAAAGTATAACTGCGTGTATCTTTGGCAATGTCTATAAACTATCACATGGTTCATGGGGCACATCAATCTGCTCCTTATGCCTATCAATTATCAATTATTTCAAGCTTTGTCATGTTGAACCAGGAAAATTACTGCATTGGCAGGAAGTATAGACAAAGATCAGCCTGAACATATGTGAGTGCTGATCTTAGTCTTTACTATTTGATATTAATTTTTTAACCAGGAAATTTGAAAGACTTAAAATTTTATAGTTAAGACAGAACAATAGAAGACTTGCCCTAACTCTGTCTAGGGGGCAAAACAGGAATAATTTCCCGTGGGTGCCAACTACATATTGCCATTACAAGATTAACCCTTTGCTGTTTAATTCCTGCTTTTTACTTGCCTATGATTTTATGATTGAGAAAACATAGTGAAACAAAATGTGTTTGTGAAACACGATTGCCCCCGTAATGGCATTTTTTTTCAAAGTTTGACCTTGACAGATGACCTTGACCTTGTCACATGACCTTGACTTTGGTACCAGCGGATGCGGATCATTGAGATCTATCATCATGCCAAATATTATCTTCGTATCTTGAATAGGCTTGAAGATATTGGCAAGGTTAGGTTTTCGGACAGACGGACGGACGGATCGACAGACAGATAGTTGGACATGAGTAAAACAATATGCCCTCGATCTCTCGATACGGGGGTATAAAAAGAAGAAATTGCTTCTGACAAGCAATTTCTTCTTTTTCCACACTATTTTCTACCCTGCTGAATGGTTATTTTTCAAATTAAATCCACTTTCAATTTTCATCTACAAAACCTTAGAATTTAGACAGTTGAAAAAGGGGGATAATTCGAACAAAATGCATTCAGAGTATAGGTTGCTCTTTTGATAGTGAACAAGAGTACGAAGTTTCAAAACAATGTCGTTTGTAGAACCAGAGATATCACAAAATGTCAAATTTTTTGCATGACAATAATGATAGTAATACCGCAGGTTTTGTCCTAAAACAGCAAAGATAATAAAATATCATATTGAAAATTCCAATGAATGTCCAAACCATGGGAGTTCCTCAAGGTAAAGTTCACATGTGAATCCCCCTCTTATCAAGACCCCAGTGTCAATCTTGCTTGAGCCACCACGTCTATCAAGCGACCAATTTATTAGGCAACCATTTCAAAATCCCTTCTTTAAATTGAAATATCTGACAAAGTAGTTTTCACTGGTAAAAAAATTGTAAATGAATCTTATGTTGTAACAAGAGCTTCGCAGAGCGGCGCATATACGCCTGATGGGGCTTGTCAGTAACCTTGGCTTGTCAGTAATGTGAGCTTGAATGATAGCTAAAAATATTGCAAACAGACAGACAGACAGACAACTGGTGCCATAATATAGTATGACCTTTTGAGTGTAAATTGAAAATGATTTTATGCACAACTATATGCCAAACAGTTATTTTGCAAGTTTCAGTTGATTCCAATTCAAAGTGTGACGAGTTGCTCCTTAAGGAAATATAGTGAATTTCAATCAATTCAAGGGCAGATAATACAAGAAAGACCCAAGCTTTTTGAATTTCTGAAGTCTTATGCTTAACCAAATATCAGGGTTACATTATGGCAAGATTCATTTCAATCCAATTAAATTTGTAGGAGTTGTGCACACACATGCACAAAAGAAATCTGTAAATTTAAATTATTTTGGGAAGTAAAGGGCAGATAAATCAGGAACTACTTTACAAATGAAAATATATTTAGTCCTAAGCACAAAAAGACAAGCTACAGAGTCATTGTGGCAAGTTTCCTTTCATTCCAATCCAAAATGTAGGAAAAAATGAGCCGACAAGAAATTTTGCTTTTCATCACTCAAGGGCAGATAATCCAAGATAACTCAAGAACAACTGGAGCATTTTGAATTGAAAAGTCTTATGCACAACAAGACATCTTAGAGAGTAATTGTGTCTACTTTCAGCTCATTAGAATTGATAGTAAAGGAAGAGTTGCACACAAAATACAATGATTTTCGTTTAATTCAAGGGCAGATAATTCAAGATTTATCAGGAACAACTGGAGCATTTTGAATTGAAAAGGACTAATGCACAACAAGACATCATAGGGAGTAATTGTGTCTACTTTCAGCTCATTACAATTGATAGTAAAGGAAGAGTTGCACACAAAATACAATGATTTTCGTTTAATTCAAGGGCAGATAATTCAAGATTTATCAGGATTGACTGGAGCGATTTGATTTTCAAAGGTCTAATGCACAAGAAGACATCATAGGGAGAAATTGTGCCTAGTTTCAGCTCATTCCCATAGATAGTTCAGGAGGAGTTGTGCACACAAAAAATAGTGATTTTCGTTAAATTCAAGGGCAGATAATTCAAGATTTAATGGAATGACTAAAGCAATTTGAATTTCAAAGGTCTTATGCACAACTAGACATCATAGAGAGTAATTGGGTCTAGTTTCAGCTCATTCCATTGATAGTTTAGGAGGAGTTGCGCACACAAAAAACAGTGATTTTGGTTATATTCAAGGGCAGATAATTCAAGGTTTCTTAGGAATGACTTGAGCGATTTGAATTTAAAGGGCCTTATGCACAACTAGACATCATAGAGATGAATTGTGTCTAGTTTCAGCTCATTCCCATTGATAGTTTAGGAGGAGTTGCGCACACAAAAACAGTTATTTTGGTTTTATTTAAGGGCAGCTAATAAAGATTTCTCAGGAATGGCTGGAGCGATATGAATTTCAAAGATCTTATGCACAACTAGACATCATAGGGAGTTATTGTGCCAAGTTTCAGCTCATTCCCATTGATAGTTTAGGAGGAGTTGCGCACACACAAAATTGCTAACGGACAGACAGACAGACGGACGGACATACGGACGGACGACCAAGGCCATAACATAATACGACCCTTCGGGTGTATAAAAACTCACCAGAATCATCTCAATGAGACTATTCTTTCTAGTTTAAACAGCATCGGTTTATAGAGAATTTTGCAAATATACATAATCTATCAAAATCATGTTTCTTACTTGTAACCAAAATGTGTAATAAGCGACCATTGCCCTTAACAACTGCTTTTAATGGTCCTATTTGTAGATACTTAATACAAATTTTACTGTACCTGGGAAATCTTTCTCTTCAGTTCCGAATCCTCGGAGTCCTTCTCTTTTCCATGGATGAGATTATTTAGAGCAAGTTGTTCAGCTGTGGCCTGCAATATACAATGTAGTAATGGCTCAATGCATAACAGTTATAACTGCTTATAAATTATGCTTAAAGGCAGTTACAACTGTTTCGCACTGAACCATCCGTATGTCCCGATTAGTTTCAAAGGTTAAGGAGAAAAAGAAATTTAAAATGTAGAGACACAAACACATATTCATCAAGATAATACAATACTTTCCCTCAACATTCAGTAGACAATGAAGCAGGAAGGAATAAGTCTGACTGCAAAGCAAATCTCTACCAAACCAGTGCTCTCAATAAGGGCCAAAATGAGAAATTTTAGTAATTCCATGTTGGAATTTCAGGATTTTTACTAAGGAAATTAAGCCCCCCCCCCTTGCCTACCAAATACACCATGGCACCATCCTTTTCCTGCTCACTTTGTAAATTGCATGTTTCCTTGCTAAAAAAAAGTTTCATTTTTGCTCCTGGCGAGCATTCAAGTGAAGACAAAAAAACTTAGTTTTTTCAAATCTCACCTCGGACATGTTGTTGCAGACAATTTAAATAATGTCATAGGGATTTCCCCGTTTTCTCCGAAGATTGCGTTTATATTGCGTTTGTTTGAATATCAAAGTACCTTTGCAATATGAATCCAACAAAGAAAGGTAACAACGGAAGCAGTAATGATTGTTTAATTGTAGACTGGTTGTTATAGCGACAGTCTTTTACCCGGTATCTTACACGCGACTTGTTTTGGTCAGCTTTATTTGTATGCTAAGATTAAATATTGATATTTTGCATGTGTTGAGATAATTTACACCCTTATTAGGTAAATTTGTAAGATGTCTGGGGTCAAATTACAGGGCTTTTTCCTTGAATTTCGGACGTTTTTTATGTCTGGGTCTGATTTTCCAAGCGTTATTTCTGAAATTCTGGACATGTATTACTTCTACATTTGCTAATTAAGCACTGACCAAACACTGTGTTGTGCATATTCAGAGATCTTTAATATATTGTAAGGTGTAACAGCAATTGATCGATTGAATGAATGAGGTTTTACGCCACTTTCAATAATCTTTGGCTGGAGCACCTTACTAGGATTGTATAAATACAAATTTTCTCCACTTGTCCATGGTCAAGTTAAAGTCAAATTCAAACTTGTCCAGGATGGCCTTGCAAAATGTACTTGTCCGCAGGTAAAAAAGCACATGTCGGACTAGTCGGCCAAAGGATGCTCAACTTTAAAATACTTCAATCTAAATCTAAAGTTGGACGTTGAAAAAAATCTTTCTAAAAACTGAAGCACTTTGATTCAGCTGCATGAGATGATTCCAACAACAATCATAAATATGTGACCCTTCACGTGAAAAGGGACTATCTAGGAAGTGCATTAAGTGTCAAACTTTGTCAGACTGTGCAGATTGCACAGACAGACTAGGGTCAAAACTTTTGCACTTGACTAATTTTCTGAATCTAGAATAATCAATTTACCATCTACTGAAAGAATTTTTGAAATGTGACCGCTGGTTTTCCTGTTCTAAAACCAATCTCTTTTTCAATCATTTATTTTATGAAGATCCCAGATGGTCCCTTGTGTGACAAGTCACATATATGACCTTTTTTTCATTTTAGAATCAAAATCTTTAAAAATTCAGAAAAACAATACTGTCTACATTTCTTGAAAACTCTTGAAATTTCTACTTGTCACACTATATAAGAAATTATAGTGATACATAAGTTTTATAAGTGAAATTTTGCAAAAGCTACTCTTCCTGCTTAAATAGACAAAGAAAGAAAATAGAAAGCCATGAATGGCTTGTGTCGCTCCACAGGCTTTAAATTCTTGTAATGGCAAATCTTAGTTTTGACTAGATATTTAGTTCTACTGATTTTGAAATGATTTTCAAAGTTTCTGCAATATAACATATATAGAAATGACCTCCGCCCAAAAAATACATATCTTTCATCCAATGACAATAATTTTTTGCTGCATGATGAAGGGTCACCCAAGGATCAATCCAGTGAAATGTGGTTGAAATCCATCAATTATCATTATGAGAAAATGATTTTCTGAGTTTCCACTATGTATCATATAGAGAAATGACCTCCGCCCACAAAATACATATTTTTCATCAGATCATAATGATTTTGGCAGACTCATGAGGGTCATCCAAGGATCATTGCATTGAAATCTGGTTGATATCCATTTTTTGCATTCTGAGATAATGATTTTGAAAGCTTCCACTATATAACATATAAAGAAATGACCTCCGCCCATAAAATACATATTTTTCATCCAATCACAATAATTTTTGGTAGACTGATAAAGGGTCACTCACATATAAGCAGTGAAATTTGGTTGATAGGCCTATCTATCTGTTAAGATTCTAAGAAAATGATTTTCAAAGTTTCCAATATATAACATTTAGAGAAATGACCTATGCCCATAAAATACATATTTTTCATCCAATCACAATAATTTTTGGTGGACTGAAAAGGGTCACTCAAGGATAATTCCATTGAAAGTTGGTTGATATCCATTGATTACATTCTGAGAAAATGATTTTCATTGCTTCCACTATAAAACATATAGAGAAATGACCTCCGCCCATAAAATCCATATTTTTCATCCGATCACAATAATTCTTGGCAGACTGATAAAGGCTCACTTTTTACCATATTTGGAAGTTAGCAACACCCATCAAATCCATGTTTTTCATTGGATCAAAATTTCTTGAACTACTTTCAAAGAGGGTCACCTAAGGATCATTCCTGTAAAGTTTGGTTGAAATCCATCCAGTAGTTTCTGAGGTGAAGATTTTTAAAGAAAAAGTTTACGACCTGGCACACGGACAGACGCACGACCAGACACAACGCCATGACAATAGCCCCAGTGGCTTTCAGCCAGTGGAGCTAAAAATCATGCAGGACGAGCAGACAAGTAGAATTTTTAAGCCCTGAGCAGATAAAATCAAGTAAGACACAAGAAAATACCTAAATTTAGTGAATTTGGTGTATACATTTTTCCTTTTTTCATTTACATGTAGTTTTTGGATGGCTAGCCCCTCCCTTTGAGGTACATATTAACCCTTGTCAAGCTAGACATGTAATATTCCTGCTTTGACAGGAGCTATAGACAAACATCAGCCTGCACATAAGTGCAGTCTGTTGTTGGTCTATACCACCTGTTTCTCATTTTCAAATCAGAATTGTCAAAAGATTTAGTTTTTCTTATAAAAATTGATCTTCATTTGGTAATTTTTGTGCTTTTTGCTCTTTGATTTTGATGAAATTTTTTAGCCAAAATTTATTCAGCATGACAAGGGTTAAAACTGTCAGCAAAATATAATGGTCATGGATTCAAATCAGCTTCTTGTTGTTGTGTGACCTTACAATAGTAACTATTCAAGCTGTATTTACAATGTTTAAGTACCACATCCCGACAATGTTCATAACAAAAAGTCACAAAATGACACAGGTGAAGATCACGTATTCATAAATCAGTGGTTTCATTGGTCATTTTATTTTTTTTAACAGATAGCAAAGATGTGTCCAGCTTACTTGTATAGCTTTCAGTGGGGGGCCTTCTGACTTCACTGTGTGTGTGTTCTGTATTGATTTGTTACTTCCTTTGTCCTTGTTGGACTTGCTCCTTGCGGAGCCGCCTGTGTTCCTCATTCTATACAGTATTTACAATACTCTATATACAAAAACAATCTGAAAATGATAATAGATAAAGCATTACTTCTAAATCTTAAAGTGTGGAAGAAATGAAATTCACCCCACTTCCCCCTGTCCACCTTCAATTATGTAAGAAAAGGCTGCAGATTATAAAGTTGCATTGACATTCAAAGAGTTTCAATCATTTTCAATGATCTGCCAAGGTTTTAGAAGCAATGAACAATGTCTCCTGGTCTAAAAAACCTGGAGACATTTTATCAGATTTATGGGTCGAACATTTTAGTTTTAATCTAGTTATTCAGACTTTAGCACCAAGGGGACAGTGTCCCAATGGTCTCAAAGAAGCAGGGACATTCAGGGACATTCGTGGTTAATGCATATGATAATCCAGACCAGTTATCGCTAATCAGCCAGTCACCTATCGTAATTTGATGAGTCATGTGACCACTTAAGGTGATATTAAATGAGTGCAATCCAAACAATTAAAGGTGACTGCCCGCTGCAAATGACAGAATGCCGCTATTCACAGAAACTTTTAAGAGCAAATTAGAGCAGGGCGGAGCTGAGCTGGTTGCTTACAGCAGTATGGACGCTTATTTCGGGTGACCACTCACACAGTTTCGGCTGTATGTACAATTAAACCTGCAAAGTCAAGCCACATACACAATATCTCCTTCTTTTTTGGCTGGTAAGATTAAGTTCCAAGGGTCTCACTGTGGTAAAGCTCAAGTTTATTGAACACACTGTCCTGTAGAAAATTTGGGGCATTTTCGCAAAGACTATGATACAGGCCCTTTTTCCAAAAACACCAAAAGTATAATTATACCAGAAATTTCATTTAACTGGTTTATTTCAATGATGCAATCATGTTTTTTGTTGCTTCATAATAATCATTTTATAACAATAACATTTGCAAAATTTGACAGATCCATAACAACCTTCCTACAAACATGACAAAACAAGCAAAGGTAATTTTGGCTAAATGCAATGGGACTAGTTCGAGGCCGTGCCGGACATTTTGAGGTGATCGAAGATAATCAAGAAGGAACATATTGTTTGATAATTGCATTGTTTGGAATGAACATTCCCAATAAACTCAACCATGTGACGCCATGCTTGTTTTTCCGTCGTAGACAAATCGGGATTTCAGAAAATCACGCGAAAACGACAAACCAGAAAGACCATTGATGCAAGGAATAATGATTGTTCAGTTGTCTTGCTACAATCTTGAAATCGTATAGAAAAGGAGAAGACAAGAATTTTCGATTTACATTAGACAATCGTTACCTGAATGTCGAGCTTCCAATAAGCAAAATGGTCACGTGACCTGCATAGAATTCGCGCCGCCATATAAACATTTTCCGAAAGTGACGTCATTTAGTGGATTTTCCCTCATAAAAATCTATTTTGTAATGCTTTTCACATTTCAAACGCAATATTGTTTGAAATATTTATACATTAACTCGACGGGATCGTTCACATCACGGTAAAAGATTAATAAAACAACAGTTTACCTATCTCTAATTTATTTCCCCGTTGCTACTCCGAAGTTGCCCGATTACTAATCCTGGCGAAGGGAGGTAACCGTTCCTAGTCGCGTGTGTGTACAAGTTACTTGCGTCACTTGGTATTGGGTGTGAAAATCTATTTAATTTATCAGTGCAATAGCATATCCAGAGGGGGTCAGGAGGCGGTGAACCTCATCTGAAGCATTTTTATTGCATTTCCATAGGGAAACCCAATCAAAATATTGGGTAAGTTACGATAGAAAAACTAACCCTGAATTAACGTACCGCGTCAAAAAAAGGGGGGGGGGGTGTCAAGAACTCAATAGTCCTGTTCAAAACGGCTATATATAGAATTCGTTTTAGCTATCCTTATGTTAAGCGCAAATTATTTCTGGATTAGCTTTACAAGCCCGGTCACAACTTGTTAGATTCAAAGATCTATCACAGTTTAGCCGGAATCGGGTCAACCTCTCGAAAGGGGGACCGGAACTCAGTACAAGGATTCATTAAGGTGATGTATGACAATAAAAGTCTTCAACTATTTTCTGAAATTGATTTCCAGAGAGTACTACGGACTTACATCAAACAGTTTTAAGAGTCCTGGCTACTTAGTTTGAGGCTCAGACGCCCGGAATTTGGCCCCAGGCACGGACGCGGGTTCCCGGCCGGGTCCGGTGCAGAAAAGATGATAGGAATGAAAGAATGGCAAAACACATGTATAATAAAAGTCACGATCCCTTTTCTCTGTCAGTAAAGTTTGCGACGCCGGTAGACAAACTCAGTGACTGCCTGTGAAAAGGCCGACCGGCGGAAAACCGTGAACGGACGAAGTATTCAGTCATACTGAAAGTCTGTCTACTGTCATGCGAAATGGGGTCATCTCGACCGATGCAATCCGTGAAGACCGACAAAGGGTCGACACTTTACAATAACTAACTGAAGCCGATACTTCTCTGAATCTACAATGTTTTTTTTTTTTACTTTCTGGTGCGCCGCAAATGATTTTCGCGTCCGAAGGCGAACCGTTCCCGTAGGCCCTACTGGTAGCATTTCGGGTTATCAATGACACTGTGGCTGAATTCCATACGGCTAAGAACAAAAATAGGACATATAGCTGAGGGCACTGAGTAATTCGGTTATTTCATTACGCGAGTAAATAGTTCTATTAATTAAGACTAGAAGACCTGTCCTGGGCTGATACTAGTCATGAATAGGGATCGGTGCTGGCTAATGAATGCAGCCAAAATTCCGACCGTATCTGACGACGTAACTTTAAAAAGATTAAATTTGAGTAAATTCCGTTTATCAAACACAGAACGTCAGTTGTTATTTCCGTAGCTCGCCAATGTATTTAATCTTATTATTTTAACTAAAATGAGATAGATATCTCTTGGTAAGGAACGTGAATACAGCAAATACGATTTCTGTCATGCATGTGCATGTTCATCTATAGGAGGAAACGCAAGTAGATACGACTGGGGTCACTACTTATTAAGGAACTAAATAAGTAGATATGGCTCGGGTCTTTCATCGCAAAGGTAGGTTAATGAATTAGATTCGGTTGGTTCATGTGTTATAAAAGAAATTGAGACGGGCGTCTTTTAGAATAAATGAACGCATGCAAATAGATGCGGCTAGAGTCTTGTATAGTTAAGGAAACGTTAAATAATCCTCATTTATGTATAGTAGAGGAATTTATAGAAGTAGATGCTATGTAATGTTAAGGAAGATGTATAAAGCAGCTAAGGCAAAGGTCCTTTTTAATATAAGGTAAATTAAGAGATACGGATTATTGAAAACAAGTTTATACTTATTTATTTGAGTTCGATTGCGATGAAAGCTTAAGCTTATGGAATATAGAAAAGATACAGTATTGTATAATCACAGTTAAAAATCTTAAATTAAGTAGATACGGCTTAGGTATTGTAAAGTTAAAAGGGTAAAAAAGGTAGATACTGCTTGGTTAATGTATTTTTTATGAAGGTTCAGTAATCAAGTATAGCTACTATCGGGTACTTTTGTATGATGGTAAAATAGATCCGACCAAGGTCTTGTACAGTTAAATAGAAATAAAGAAAATACCACTGACATTATTCAAGTCAGTGAAGTTAAATCAATAAAATAAGTTACGACTGTGTTAATATCAAAACATGGTCTCTATTTAAAGTAGAATGATCTGGGCTCACATATTATAAAGGTAAGTAGATCCGAATATGGTCTGAAAGTACACAGGTAGGTAAAATAGATACAGCCGGGGTATTTTTTAATAAAAGGATATTATATCGTAGATACGGATAAGGTCCAATGTATTTAAAAAAAGATAAAAGGGTAGATACGGATGAGGTCTAATGCGTTCCAGGAGACTACAGGGTAGATACGGACGAGGACAATGTTTCTTAAGGAAATTATAATTAGATTCGGCTGAGGACCTGTGTGGTTAAAAGAGATTATAGGGTAGATACGAATAAAGAATGTCCCTAATGGAGATTTTAAAGTAGATATTGCTGAGAACAATGTCTTAAAAGGAGTTTACAGGATGGAAACAGATAAGGTCATTTATTGTTAAATGAGCTTAAGGGGTAGATACGGCTAAGGTCTAGCGCTATGAAGAGGATTACAGGGAAGATCGGACGAGGACATTGTTTTTTAAGGAGATTATGAGTGGATACGGCTGAGGACATGTGTGGTTTAAAGAGATTAAAGTGTAGATACGTATAAAGACTATGTCGCTTAGGGAGAATATACGGTAGATACGGCTGAGGAAAATGTCTTTAAAGAGATCACAGGATGGATACAGGTAAGGTCATCTATGGTAAATTGAGGTCAAAGATAGATACGGATGGGGTTTAGCGCATTTAAAGACATGACAGGGTAGATACGGACGAGGACTATGTTGTTTAAGGGAGTTTATGAGTAGATACGGCTAAGGACCTATGTGATTAAAAGAAATTATAGGGTAGATACGAATAAAGAATATGTCCCCCATGGAAATTATAAAGTAGATATGGCTGAGAACAATGTCTTGAATGGAGTTTACAGGATGGATACAGGTCAGGTCATTTATTGTTAAATGAGCTTAAGGGGTAGATACGGCTAAGGTCTAGCGCTATGAAGAGGGTTACAGGGTAGATTCGGACGCGGACATTGTTTTTTAGGAGATTATGAGTAGATACGGCTGAGGGCCAGTGTGGTTAAAAGTGTTAATAGGGTAGCTACGGATAAAGACTATGTCACTAAAGGATATAATAAGGTAGATACGGCTGAGGACAATGTCTTTAAAGACATTACAGGATGGATACAGGTAAGGTCATCTATGGTAAATTGAGGTCAAAGGTAGATACGGATGGGGATTATCGCATTTAAAGACATAACAGGGTAGATACGGACGAGGACTATGTTGTTTAAGGAGATTATAAGAAGATACGGCTGAGGGCCAGTGTGGTTAAAAGTGATAATAGGGTGTCACTAAAGGATATAATAAGGTAGGTACGGCTGAGGACAATGCCTTTAAAGAGATTACTGGATGGATACAGTAAAGGTCATCAATGGTAAATTTAGGTCAATGGTAGATACGGATGGGGTTTAGCGCATTTTAAGACTTAACAGGGTAGATACTGACGAGGACTATGCTGTTTAAGGATATTATGAGTAGATACGGCTGAGGGCCAGTGTGGTTAATAGTGATTATAGGGTAGATCCGGATAAAGACTTCGTCACTAAAGGATATAATAAGGTAGATACGGCTGAGGACAATGTCTTTAAAGACATTACAGGATGGATACAGTAAAGGTCATCTATGGTAAGTTGAGGTCAAAGGTAGATACGGATGGGGTTAAGCGCATTTAAAGACATAACAGGGTAAATACGGACGAGGACTATGTTGTTTAAGGAGATTATCGGTAGATACGGCTTAGGACCAGTATGGTTAAAAGTGATAATAGGGTAGATACGGATAAAGACTATGTCATTTAAGAATAAAATAAGGTAGATACGGCTGAGGACAATGTCTTTAAAGAGATTACAGGATGGATACAGTTAAGGTCATCTATGGTAAATTGAGGTCAAAGGTAGATACGGATGGGGTTTAGCGCATTTAAAGACATAACAGGGTAGATACGGACGAGGACTATGTTGTTTAAGGAGATTATGAGTAGATATGGCTGAGGGCCAATGTGGTAAAAAGTGATAATAGGGTAGATCTGGATAAAGACTATGTCACAAAAGGATTTAATAAGGTAGATACGGCTGAGGACAATGTCTTTAAAGACATTACAGGATGGATACAGTTAAGGTCATTTATTGTTAATTGAGATCAAAGTTAGATACGGATGGGGTTTAGCGCATTTAAAGACATAACAGGGTAGATACGGACGAGGAAAATGTTGTTTAAGGAGATTATGAGTAGATATGGCTGAGGGCCAGTGTGGTTAAAAGTGATGATAGGGTAGATTTTGATAAAGACAATGTCACTAAAGGATATAATTAGGTAGATACGGCTGAGGACAATGTCTTTAAAGAGATTACAGGATGGATACAGTTAAGGTCATCTATAGTAAATTGAGGTCAAAGGTGGATGCGGATGGGGTTTTGCGCATTCAAAGACATAACAGGGTAGATACGGACGAGGACTATGTTTAAGGAGATTATCGGTAGATACGGCTTAGGACCAGTATGGTTAAAAGTGATAATAGGGTAGATACGGATAAAGACTATGTCATTTAAAAATAAAATAAGGTAGATACGGCTGAGGACAATGTCTTTAAAGAGATAACAGGATGGATACAGTTAAGGTCATCTATGGTAAATTGAGTTCAAAGGTAGATACGGATGGGGTTTAGCGCATTTAAAGACATAACAGGGTAGATACGGACGAGGACTATGTTGTTTAAGTAGATTATGAGTAGATATGGCTGAGGGCCAGTGTGGTTAAAAGTGATAATAGGGTAGAAACGGATAAAGACTATGTCACTAAAGGATTTAATAAGGTAGATACGGCTGAGGACAATGTCTTTAAAGAGATTACAGGATGGATACAGTTAAGGTCATCTATAGTAAATTGAGGTCAAAGGTAGATGCGGATGGGGTTTAGCGCATTTAAAGACATAACAGGGTAGATACGGACGAGATCTATGTTGTTTAAGGAGATTATGAGTAGGTACGGCTGAGGGCCAGTGTGGTTTAAAGTGATAATAGGGTAGATACGGATAAAGACAATGTCACTAAAGGATATAATAAGGTAGATACGGCTGAGGACAATGTCTTTAAAGAGATTACAGGATGGATACCGGTAAGGTCATCTATGGTAAATTGAGGTCAAAGGTAGATACGGATGGGGTTTAGCGCATTTAAAGACATAACAGGGTAGATACGGACGAGGACTATGTTGTTTAAGTAGATTATGAGTAGATACGGCTAAGGGCCAGTGTGGTAAAAAGTGATAATAGGGTAGATACGGATAAAGACTATGTCACTAAAGGATTTAATAAGGTAGATACGGCTGAGGACAATGTCTTTAAAGACATCACAGGATGGATACAGTAAAGGTCATCTATGGTAAATTGAGGTCAAAGGTAGATACGGATGGGGTTTAGCGCATTTAAAGACATAACAGGGTAGATACGGACGAGGACTATGATGTTTAAGGAGATAATGAGAAGGTACGGCTGAGGGCCAGTGTGGTAAAAAGTGATAATCGGGTAGATACGGATAAAGACTATGTCACTAAAGGATATGATAAGGTAGATACGGCTGTGGACAATGTCTTTAAAGAGATTCCAGGATGGATACAGTAAAGGTCATCTATGGTAAATTGAGGTCAAAGGTAGATACAGATTGGGTTTAGCGCATTTAAAGACATAACAGGGTAGATACGGACGAGGACTATGTTGTTTAAGGAGATTATGAGTAGATATGGCTGAGGGCCAATGTGGTAAAAAGTGATAATAGGGTAGATCTGGATAAAGACTATGTCACTAAAGGATATAATAAGGTAGAAACGGCTGAGGACAATGCCTTTAAAGAGATTATTGGATGGATACAGGTAAGGTCATCAATGGTAAATTGAGGTCAATGGTAGATTCGGATGGGGTTTAGCGCATTTTAAGACATAACACGGTAGATACTGACGAGGACTATGTTGTTTAAGGAGATTATGAGAAGATACGGCTGAGGGCCAGTGTGGTTAATAGTGATTATAGGGTAGATCCGGATAATTACTTCGTCACTAAAGGATATAATAAGGTAGATACGGCTGAGGACAATGTCTTTACAGAGATTACAGACTGGATACAGGTAAGGTCATCTATGGTAAATTGAGGTCAAAGGTAGATACGGATGGGGTTTAGCGCATTTAATGACATAACAGGGTAGATACGGACGAGGACTATGTTGTTTAAGTAGATTATGAGTAGATATGGCTGAGGGCCAGTGTGGTTAAAAGTGATGATAGGGTAGATTTTGATAAAGACAATGTCACTAAAGGATATAATTAGGTAGATACGGATGAGGACAATGTCTTTAAAGAGATTACAGGATGGATACCGGTAAGATCATCAATGGTAAATTGAGGTCAAAGGTAGATACGGATGGGGTTTATCGCATTTAAAGACATAACAGGGTAGATACGGACGAGGACTATGTTTAAGGAGATTATCGGTAGATACGGCTTAGGACCAGTATGGTTAAAAGTGATAATAGGGTAGATACGGATAAAGACTATGTCATTTAAGAATAAAATAAGGTAGATACGGCTGAGGACAATGTCTTTACAGAGATTACAGACTGGATACAGGTAAGGTCATCTATTGTAAATTGAGGTCAAAGGTAGATACGGATGGGGTTTAGCGCATTTAAAGACATAACAAGGTAGATACGGACGAGATCTATGTTGTTAAAGGAGATTATGAGTAGATACGGCTGAGGGCCAATGTGGTAAAAAGTGATAATAGGGTAGATACGGATAAAGACTATGTCACTATAGGATATAATAAGGTAGATACGGCTGAGGACAATGTCTTTAAAGAGATTCCAGGATGGATACAGTTAATGACATCCATGGTAAATTGAGGTCAAAGGTACATACGGATGGGGTTTAGCGCATTTAAAGACATAACAGGGTAGATACGGACGAGGACTATGTTGTTTAAATAGATTATGAGTAGATATGGCTGAGGGCCAGTGTGGTTAAAAGTGATAATAGGGTAGAAACGGATAAAGACTATGTCACTAAAGGATATAATAAGGTAGATACGGCTGAGGACAATGTCTTTAAAGACATTACAGGATGGATACAGGCAAGGTCATCTATGGTAAATTGAGGTCAAAGGTAGATACGGATGGGGATTATCACATTTAAAGACATAACAGGGTAAATACGGACGAAGACTTTGTTGTTTAAGGAGATTATGAGTAGATACGACTGAGAGCCAGAGTGGTTAAAAGTGATAATAGGGTAGATACGGATATAGATTATGATCCTTAAGGATATTATAAGGTAGATACGGCTGAGGACATTGTCTTTAAAGAGATTCCAGGATGGATACAGTTAAGGTCATCTATGGTAAATTGAGGTCAAAGGTACATACGGATTGGGTTCAGCGCATTTAAAGACATAACAGTGTAGATACGGACGAGGACTATGTTGTTTAAGGAGATTATGAGTAGATACGGCTGCGGGCCAGTGTGGTTAAAAGTGATTATAGGGTAGATACGGATAAAGACTATGTCACTAAAGGATTTAATAAGGTAGATACGGCTGAGGACAATGTCTTTAAAGAGATTACAGGATGGATACAGTTAAGGTCATCTATAGTAAATTGAGGTCAAAGGTAGATGCGGATGGGGTTTAGCGCATTTAAAGACATAACATGGTAGATACGGACGAGATCTATGTTGTTTAAGGAGATTATGAGTAGATACGGCTGAGGGCCAGTGTGGTTTAAAGTGATAATAGGGTAGATACGGATAAAGACAATGTCACTAAAGGATAAAATAAGGTAGATACGGCTAAGGACAATGTCTTTAAAGAGATTACAGGATGGATACAGGTAAGGTCATCTATGGTAAATTGAGGTCAAAGGTAGATACGGATGGGGTTTAGCGCATTTAAAGACATGACAGGGTAGATACGGACGAGGACTATGTTGTTTAAGGAGATTATGAGTAGATACGGCTAAGGGCCAGTGTGGTAAAAAGTGATAATAGGGTAGATACGGATAAAGACTATGTCACTAAAGGATATAATAAGGTAGATACGGCTGAGGACAATGTCTTTAAAGACATTACAGGATGGATACAGTTAATGACATCCATGATAAATTGAGGTCAAAGGTACATACGGATTGGGTTCAGCGCATTTAAAGACATAACAGGGTAGATACGGACGAGGACTATGTTGTTTAAGGAGATTATGAGTAGATACGGCTGCGGGCCAGTGTGGTTAAAAGTGATATTAGGGTAGATACGGATAAAGACTATGTCACTAAAGGATTTAATAAGGTAGATACGGCTGAGGACAATGTCTTTAAAGAGATTACAGGATGGATACAGTTAAGGTCATCTATAGTAAATTGAGGTCAAAGGTAGATGCGGATGGGGTTTAGCGCATTTAAAGACATAACAGGGTAGAAACGGACGAGATCTATGTTGTTTAAGGAGATTATGAGTAGATACGGCTGAGGGCCAGTGTGGTTAATAGTAATTATAGGGTAGATCCGGATAAAGACTTCGTCACTAAAGGATATAATAAGGTAGATACGGCTGAGGACAATGTCTTTACAGAGATTACAGACTGGATACAGGTAAGGTCATCTATGGTAAATTGAGATCAAAGGTAGATACGGATGGGGTTTAGCGCATTTAATGACATAACAGGGTAGATACGGACGAGGACTATGTTGTTTAAGTAGATTATGAGTAGATATGGCTGAGGGCCAGTGTGGTTAAAAGTGATGATAGGGTAGATTTTGATAAAGACAATGTCACTAAAGGATATAATTAGGTAGATACGGATGAGGACAATGTCTTTAAAGAGATTACAGGATGGATACCGGTAAGATCATCAATGGTAAATTGAGGTCAAAGGTAGATACGGATGGGGTTTATCGCATTTAAAGACATAACAGGGTAGATACGGACGAGGACTATGTTTAAGGAGATTATCGGTAGATACGGCTTAGGACCAGTATGGTTAAAAGTGATAATAGGGTAGATACGGATAAAGACTATGTCATTTAAGAATAAAATAAGGTAGATACGGCTGAGGACAATGTCTTTAAAGAGATTACAGGATGGATACAGTTAAGGTCATCTATGGTAAATTGAGGTCAAAGGTAGATACGGATGGGGTTTAGCGCATTTAAAGACATAACAGGGTAGATACGGACGAGGACTATGTTGTTTAAGGAGATTATGAGTAGATATGGCTGAGGGCCAATGTGGTAAAAAGTGATAATAGGGTAGATCTGGATAAAGACTATGTCACAAAAGGATTTAATAAGGTAGATACGGCTGAGGACAATGTCTTTAAAGACATTACAGGATGGATACAGTTAAGGTCATTTATTGTTAATTGAGACCAAAGGTAGATACGGATGGGGTTTAGCGCATTTAATGACATAACAGGGTAGATACGGACGAGGACAATGTTGTTTAAGGAGATTATGAGTAGATATGGCTGAGGGCCAGTGTGGTTAAAAGTGATAATAGGGTAGAAACGGATAAAGACTATGTCACTAAAGGATTTAATAAGGTAGATACGGCTGAGGACAATGTCTTTAAAGAGATTACAGGATGGATACAGTTAAGGTCATCTATAGTAAATTGAGGTCAAAGGTAGATGCGGATGGGGTTTAGCGCATTTAAAGACATGACAGGGTAGATACGGACGAGGACTATGATGTTTAAGGAGATAATGAGAAGGTACGGCTGAGGGCCAGTGTGGTTTAAAGTGATAATAGGGTAGATACGGATAAAGACTATGTCACTAAAGGATATGATAAGGTAGATACGGCTGTGGACAATGTCTTTAAAGAGATTCCAGGATGGATACAGTAAAGGTCATCTATGGTAAATTGAGGTCAAAGGTAGATACAGATTGGGTTTAGCGCATTTAAAGACATAACAGGGTAGATACGGACGAGGACTATGTTGTTTAAGGAGATTATCGGTATATACGGCTTAGGACCAGTATGGTTAAAAGTGATAATAGGGTTGATACGGATAAAGACAATGTCACTAAAGGATATAATTAGGTAGATACGGATGAGGACAATGTCTTTAAAGAGATTACAGGATGGATACCGGTAAGATCATCAATGGTAAATTGAGGTCAAAGGTAGATACGGATGGGGTTTATCGCATTTAAAGACATAACAGGGTAGATACGGACGAGGACTATGTTTAAGGAGATTATCGGTAGATACGGCTTAGGACCAGTATGGTTAAAAGTGATAATAGGGTAGATACGGATAAAGACTATGTCATTTAAGAATAAAATAAGGTAGATACGGCTGAGGACAATGTCTTTAAAGACATTACAGGATGGATACAGTTAAGGTCATCTATTGTAAATTGAGGTCAAAGGTAGATACGGATGGGGTTTAGCGCATTTAAAGACATAACAGGGTAGATACGGACGAGATCTATGTTGTTAAAGGAGATTATGAGTAGATACGGCTGAGGGCCAATGTGGTAAAAAGTGATAATAGGGTAGATACGGATAAAGACTATGTCACTTAAGGATTTAATAAGGTAGATACGGCTGAGGACAATGTCTTTAAAGAGATTACAGGATGGATACAGTTAAGGTCATCTATAGTAAATTGAGGTCAAAGGTAGATGCGGATGGGGTTTAGCGCATTTAAAGACATAACAGGGTAGATACGGACGAGGACTATGTTGTTAAAGTAGATTATGAGTGGATACTGCTGAGGGCCAGTGTGGTTAAAAGTGATAATAGGGTAGATACGGATAAAGACTATGTCACTTATGGATATAATAAGGTAGATACGGCTGAGGACAATGTCTTTAAAGACATTACAGGGTGGATACAGGTAAGGTCATCTATGGTAAATTGAGGTCAAAGGTAGATACGAATGGGGTTTAGCCCATTTAAAGACATAACAGGGTAGATACGGACGAGTTCTTTGTTGTTTAAGGAGATTATGAGTAGATACGGCTGAGGGCCAGTGTGGTTAAAAGTGATAATAGGGTAGATACGGATAACAACTACGTCCCTTAAGGAAATAATAAGGTAGATACGGCTGGGGACAATGTCTTTAAAGAGATTCCAGGATGGATACAATTAAGGTCATATATGGTAAATTGAGGTCAAAGGTACATACGGATGAGATTCAGTGCATTTTAAGACATAACAGGGTAGATACGGACGAGGACTATGTTGTTTAAGGAGATTATGAGTAGATACGGCTGAGGGCCAGTGTGGTTAAAAGTGATAATAGGGTAGATACGGATAAAGACTACGTCCCTTAAGGAAATAATAAGGTAGATACGGCTGAGGACAATGTCTTTAAAGAGATTCCAGGATGGATACAATTAAGGTCATATATTGTAAATTGAGGTCAAAGGTACATACGGATGAGGTTCAGTGCATTTTAAGACATAACAGGGTAGATACGGACGAGGACTATGTTGTTTAAGGAGATTATGAGTAGATACGGCTGAGGGCCAGTGTGGTTAAAAGTGATAATAGGGTAGATACGGATAAAGACTAAGTCACTAAAGGATATAATTAGGTAGATAAGGCTGAGGACAATGTCTTTAAAGTGATTAGAGGATGGATACAGGTAAGGTCATTTATGGTTATAGGAGGTTATGTTGTAGATACGGCTGATGTCTGGTGTGTAAAATGAGATTATAGGGTAGATACAGACGGGGACAATGTTGTTAAAGGAGATAATGAGTAGATACTGAGGACCTCAGTGGTTTAAAGAGATAATAGGGAAGATACGGATAAAGACCAAGTCGTTAAAAAAATTATAAGTAAGATACGGCTGAGGTCTATGGCTTCAAAGGTTATTAGAGAATGGATACAGGTAAGGTCATCTGATGTTAAGGGAGGTTATGTTGTAGATACGGCTGATTTCTGGTGCGTAAAAGGTGATTATAGGGTAGATATAGATAAGGACAATGTTGTTAAAGGAGATAATGAGTAGATACGGCTGAGGATCTGTGTGCTTTAAAGAGAGTATAGGGTACAAACGAATAAAGACTATGTCACTTTAGGAGATTATACGGTAGATATAGCTGAGGACAATGTCTTAAAGAGATTACAGGATGGAAACAGCTAAGGTCATCTATAGTAACAGGAGGTTATAGGGTAGACACTGCTGCGGACATCGGAGGTAAAAAGAGTTTAAGGGGTATATCGGACGAGATCAATGATTTTCAAGGATATTATGAGTAGATTCGGCTGAGGACCAGTGTGGTTTAAAATAATTAAAGTGTATATACGAATAAAGGCCATGTCCCAAAAGGAGAGTATAAAGTAGAATTGGCTGAGGACAATTTACTTTAAAGGAGATTACAGGCTAGATACAGGTACGATTATCTATGGTTAAAGGATGTTATAGGGTAGATACGGCTGAGGTCAAGCGCATTAAAGGATTATACAGGGTAGATTCAGACGAAGACAAAATTGATTAAGGAGATTATGAGTAGATACGGCTCAGGAACTGTGATTAAAAGAGATTATAGGGTAGATGCCAATATGGTAGATATAGCTGAGGACAATGTCTTAAAAGGTCATATAGGGTAGATACGAATAAAGACTATGTCCCTAAAGGAGATCATAAGGTAGAAATGGCTGAGGACAAAATCTTAAAAGGAGATTACAGGATAGATACTGATAGATACTGATAAGGTCATCGATGGTTAAAGGAGGTTAAAGGGTAGATACGGCTGATGTCTAGCGCGTAAGAGGAGATTACAGGGTAGATACAGACGTTGATAATGTTGTCTAAGGGGATAAAAAATTGATATGGCTGAGGAACTGAGTGGTTAATCTAGGTACGAATGAGGTTCAGCGAAGACAATGTTGTTTAAGCAAATAAGTAGATACAGCTAAGGACCTGTGCGGCGAAAAGAGATTATTAGGTAGATACGGATAAAGACCATGTTTCTTAAGGAGATTTAAAGGTAGATGCGGCTGAGGACAATTTATTAAAAGCCAAAAGACTTGATGCAGGAAAGGTCATATAAGTAATTTATAAGGTAGATACGGCTGAGGACAATGTTTTTAAAGGATATTACAGAATGGATTCGGGTAAGGTCATCTATGGTTAAAGGAGGTTAAAGGGTAGATACAGCTTGGGTCTAGCGCGTAAAAGGATGTTACAGGGTTGGTCCAGACGAGGACAATGTTGTTTAAGGAAATTATGAGTAGATACGATTGAGGACCAGTGTGGTTTAAAGATATTAAAGTGTAGATACGGATAAGGTCATCTTTGTTTAAAGTAGGTTAAAAGGTAAATACGAAGTCAATGTTGTTTTATGAGATTATGGGTAGATACGGCTGAGGTCCTGTGTGGATTAAAGAGATTAAAGTGTAGATTTGGATAAAGACTATGTCGCTAAAGGAGAATTTAAGGTACATATGGCTGAGGACAATGTCTTTAAAGAGATTTCAGGTTGGATACAGGCTAGGTCATCTATGGTTAAAGAAGGTTATAGGGTAGATACGGATGCGGATATGTCTGTTCAAAAGAGCTAAAAGGGTAGATACGGACGAGGACAATGTTTTAGGAGATCAAGAGTAAATGGGGTGAAAGGAAAGGTGCGGCTGAGGTCTAGCACGTTAAAGAAGAATACAGGGCGTCAAAATACACAATAGGGTAGATACGGACGAGGACAATGTTGCTTAAGCCTGATCATGAGTAGATACGGCTGAGGACCTTTGTGGTGATTATAAAAAAAAAAATATGGCTGAGGACTATATTTTAAAAGAAAATTTCAGGATGGTTTCAGATAAGGTCATCTATGGTTAAAGGCAGGGTTGGCAAGTATTGACCGGGGCGGTTTTAACCGGTTAAAACCGCCCCAGTCAATACTCCTGAAAGTGGTCAATACTGGTCATTACCGGTCAATACTGGTCATTTGCAAAAAATCAGGTGGTTAATACTGGTTAATTGAATAAATTAGTTGGCTGAGTGAGATTGAGTGAGATTGAGTCTTCAATTTAGTGTTTATTACTATATGAAATATAGTATATATCATGCACATACTGTATATATGGATATACTGGTTTATCAATGAGCTGGCCATGATCATTGTAAAGGCTATTATAATGTCACTTTTAATGAAAACCCTGAACTGGCAAAGGTAACTTAATTGACAAGACTTTCACACTTATCAAATTGAAGCACACTGTCACACAATTCAAATTGCAATCAGATGTCAAGCACAATTACTATCATCTCAATGACCAGTTATTGTGTATTGATAAAACCAAGAGTCTATAACACACCAATGTAATCATTAGGTTAGTCCAGACTCAGTTACTATAACATATGTTGGTCCCTGGTAGATTCCAATAAAGTCATTCAGGTTTAACAGAAAAATATTTAGGCCCTTGAAAGACTGTAGCAAATTTTATCTTTTATTTTTCATCATTTCTTTTTTCTTTTACAGTATGGTCATTTAGTTATTCATGAATAGAATAAAGTACAGCAATGAAATTTGTAGTATGAAAGGAAATACATTATAATTTAGTTCAAAAGACCAATTGACCCCCAATCGACCACTGTGTGGACCAGATTGCTTTTAGCCTTTCAAAATCGAATAACTTGTTTCCTTTATTACTATTACTACATCACTAGTTAATATTACTTTAGTCTTTCTTATCATAATAAAAGAATATTGCACTAAATGGAAAGATAATAGGGGATGGTTATTTGAATTGACCAATCGACCACCAATCGACCAGTATTGGCCGGTATTGACCAGTATTGACCGGTTAAAACCGGTATTGACCACCGGTCTGGTCATTACTCCAATCGACCGGTCGATTGCCAACCCTGGTTAAAGGAGGTTAGAGGGTAGGTACGGATAAAGACCATGTCCCTTAAGACAATTAAAAGGTAGATACGGTTGAGGACAATGTATTTAAAAAAAGATTACGGGATGGATACAAGAAAGGTCATCATTGATTAAAGGAGGTTATGGGGTAGGTATGGATGAGGTCTTGCGCGTTAGAGGGGATTACAGGGTTGATACGGACGAGGACAGTGTTGTTAAACAAGATTATGAGTAGAAACGGCTGAGGACCTGTGTTTTTAAAAGAGAAAGACCTCTGCCAAAGTCAGTCTTTTTTTAATTTGATTTCAAAAATGTTCAATAATCTGATTAACAGACACCTGAGGATAATTCAAGTGAAGTATGGTTGATATCCATCAATAGGATTGTGAAAAAGTCTCAAAGTTATCTTTATAATAATATATTGGGGAAATGACTCCTACCATAAATTACATATTTCCATGCTATAACAATATTTTATAAGAGAATGATAAAGGGTAAACCAGGCATCATTCAAGTGACTTTTGGTTGATGTCCATAATTTATTTCCTAGGGAAAAAAAGCTAAATTTCTCACTATATAACATGAACCAAATAAACCTCTGCTACCAAAAGACATACTTTACATCTGGGTTACCCTAGGAACATTAAAGTAACATATAGAGAATTGATCCCCCCCCCCCCAAATTGACTTTGACATTGACATTAATTTTATCCAACACACATCTTTTTGAAGGCTGATAAGAAATCACAAAAGGATCATTAATGTAAAGTTTGCTCAATATCCATTCATTATTTTCTGAGACAGCCACCATATACCATAAATGGAAACTAGCCACTCCCAATTTAAAATCTTTGTATGAATCTGATAGAAGGTCACCTAATGAACATTCCTGTGAATTTTTATCTAAATCCATCTCATATTTAATATGGTGAAAATGTTCAAAGTAGAATTTTTACGGAGGGAAAGACACACAGATGCATGTACAAATGACACTCTCAAATATCAATAGCTCCCTAGCCTTTCAGCCTGAGGAGCTAAAATTATCATTTTCTCTATCACAAACATTCTTTGTTGATTGAAATAAAGTTTTACACATATCACCTAGAATTGATATCAACGCTTTTGTTTCTGGAAAGATGAGTAACATGAGTCCTGTTTGGCAAAATAAACGCCTCACTAAAATTTTTTTTAAAATGAATGCCTACTTTTGTGTGATGCAGTATTATATTTGGACAAACGTTAAATATATGCTCATATTCATATCATGAAGTATATACTTCGAAAGTGTCATCAAAAAACCATCCTTAACGACAGTGTCTATATTGCTGTGACATTTATGTGCTATGATTGTCACAGAACATTTTGTGCAACCTACATACAAATCCAACAATAGTTTGAAGAAAATCCATGCATTGATTGAGAAAGAGTAATGTTTACAAGATTTATTATAACGTAGCTTTTTCCGTGATTTGAAATAGTATCACCAAATGAAGTTGATAACCGCTCATAGTCACATGATGAGGAACTTTCAGTGAAAGTTTCATGCAAATCCATTCTTTAAAGCAAGAATAAAGCGTTGACAAGTAATTTTACATCAAGCCCCCTATTCCGTTACTCGGCATTATATCAGCGATCATCAACAAAATCAGTTTTGTTACATGATGAGGAATATTCTTCGAATGGTCATGAAAATATGCCAATAAATGAAAGAAAAGTTTTGAGGTGAAAAAAAAACCAAAAAAAAACAAGAGGACCATGATGGTCCTAGATCGCTCACCTGTGTCTCTTTGACCCCTGGGACGTCACATTAATTAAATAGGCAGATGTCAAAAAGGAGATGATTTCTACATAAGATCAATACCATGGAATGTTTTCAGCCAAGAGCAAGACAGATATGCCTTTTCGCTCTTTGATTCTATGTAAAGGGATGCACCTGGGTGGAGCCAAAATGTGACCCCAGGGTCTTAATATGGACAAACTTAGTAGAGGTCCATTAGATGATGCTTAAAACTAAACATGAAAGCTGTCTGCCTTCTGGTTTCAGAGAAGAAGATTTTTGAAGATTTACCTACTTTCATCCATCTTGCTCAAATGAGCTAAAAGGGATGCGGTCAGGTGGAGCCAAAATATGACCCCAGGGTCTTGATATGAACAAACTTCTAGGGGCCCACTAGATAATGCTACATACCAAATATGAAAGCTGTGTGCCCTCTGGTTTCGGGAAAAAAGATTAAGATTTTAAAAGATTTTCGCTCTTTGATTCTATGTCAAAAGGGTTCCGCTCGGTTGGAGCCCAAATACGATCCTAGGTTAGTGATATGAACAAACTTGGTAGACGTCCACCAGAGGATGCTACATACCAAATATGCAAGCAGTCTGCCATCTGGTTTCAGAGAAGAAGATTTTTTTAAGATTTTCACTTTTTGATTCTATGTCAAAAGGGTTCCGCCCGGGTGGAGCCAAAATTTGACCCCAGGGTCTTGATATGTACAAACTTTGTAGAGGTCTACTAGATGATGCTGTATACCAAATATGAAAGCTGTCTGTTTTCTGGTTTCAAAAAAGAAGATTTTTGAAGACTTTCCTTTTTTAGCTCACCTGAGCACATCGTGCTCAAGGTGAGCTTTTGTGATCATTGAATGTCCGTCGTCCGTCGTGTGTCGTCCGTCGTCAGGCGTCAACAATTTAAGTGTTTACACTCTAGAGGCCACAAATATTAACCAATCATCATGAAACTTGGTCAGATTAACCATCAGGTCACAAGGATGAACCCTATTGAAAATCGGAAAGATCCGTGCCATATCAAGGGAAAAGGGGCCTAAATGACAATTTTCTTGTTTACACTCTAGAAGGCACAAATATGGTCCAATCTTCATGAAACTTGGTCAGAGTAATTGTTAGGTAGCAAGGATGAACCCTATTGAAAATGGGAAGGATCTTTGTCATATCACAGGAAAAGGGACCTTAATGACAATTTTCTTGTTTACGCTCTAGAGGCCACAAATATGAACCAATCATCATGAAACTTGGCCAGAATGATTGTCAGGTCACAAGGATTAACCCTATTGAAAATGGGAAGGATCTGTGTCATATCACGGGAAAAGGGGCCTTAATGACAATTTTCTTGTTTACGCTCTAGAGGCCCCGAATATGAACCAATCATCGTGAAACTTGGCCAGAATGATTGTCAGGTCACAAGGATTAACCCTATTGAAAATGGGAAGGATCTGTGTCATATCATGGGAAAAGGGGCCTTAATGACAATTTTCTTGTTTACGCTCTAGAGGCCCCAAATATGAACCAATCATCGTGAAACTTGGCCAGAATGATTGTCAGGTCACAAGGATTAACCCTATTGAAAATGGGAAGGATCTGTGTCATATCATGGGAAAAGGGACCTTAATGACAATTTTCTTGTTTACGCTCTAGAGGCCACAAATATGAACCAATCATCATGAAACTTGGCCAGAATGATTGTCAGGTCACAAGGATTAACCCTATTGAAAATGGGAAGGATCTGTGTCATATCACGGGAAAAGGGGCCTTAATGACAATTTTCTTGTTTACGCTCTAGAGGCCCCAAATATGAACCAATCATCGTGAAACTTGGCCAGAATGATTGTCAGGTCACAAGGATTAACCCTATTGAAAATGGGAAGGATCTGTGTCATATCATGGGAAAAGGGGCCTTAATGACAATTTTCTTGTTTACGCTCTAGAGGCCCCAAATATGAACCAATCATCGTGAAACTTGGCCAGAATGATTGTCAGGTCACAAGGATTAACCCTATTGAAAATGGGAAGGATCTTTGTCATATCACTGGAAAAGGGGCCTTAATGACAAATTTTTTGTTTATGCTCTAGAGGCCACAAATATGGTCCAATCTTTATGAAACTTGGTCAGAAAGATTGTAAGGTCACAAGGATGAACCCTATTGAAAATGGGAAGGATCTATATCATATCACTGGAAAAGGGGCCTTTATGACATTTTTCATCTTGAAGCTCAAGAGGTCACATATATGGTCTAATCTTCATGAAACTTGGTCTGAATGTTTGTCAAGTCACAAGGATGAATCCTTTGAAAATTGGAAGGATCTGTGTCATGTCATGGGAAAAAGGAGCTTTCATGATAATTTTCTTGTTACACTCAATAGAGACCAAAAGTCTTAAAAGTACAATTATGACTTTTGCTGGAAAATTTGATACTAGTTAATTTAGACAAAGATACACAGGTGAGCGATATAGGACCATCATGGTCCTCTTGTTTACCCTTTGTGCCAAGGAGAGCTTAAAGGGATGTGCCTGGGTAGAGCCCAAGTATGACTCCAGGGTTTTGATATGAACAAACTTGGTAGGAGCCCACTTAGTGATGCTACATACTAAATATGAAAGCTGTCTGCCATCTGGTTTCTGAGAGGAAGACTTTTAAAGATTTTTGCTCTTTGATTTCACAAAGTAACGAGCAAATTCGTTGAATTGATATCCCCCGCCAAACAAATTTTCATTGTCAATGGAGTTAATATCAAACTTAGGTACAGATTATCTTTGATCTACATCAACCTATAGTTTTCAAGAAATAGTGTGGAAACGAATATCACAATGTATGTATATGGCTTAAACAGTCAGGGGCAGTAACTCTAAATTCGACTGTCAAACCTGGTAACCCCAACGATATGCCAATGTCCTCATTGCAGTGAAGCTGTGTGCCAAGTTTCATTGAAATCCGAACTAAAGTTTTCAAAATATAGCGCCGAATCGAATATCACAATGTACGTATATGGCTTAAACAGTCAGGGGCCAGTAACTCTAAATTCGGCGGTCGAACCGGGTAACCCTGACGATATGCCCATGTCCTCTTTGTAGTGAAGCTGTGTGCTAAGTTTCATTGAAATCCAGTCTACAGTTTTCAAGAAATAGCGTGGAAACGAATATCACTCTGTATGTATATGGCTTAAACAGTCAGGGGCCAGTAACTCTAAATTCGACGGTCGAACCCGGTAACCCCAACGATGTGCCAATGTCCTCATTGTAGTGAAGCTGTGTGCAAAGTTTTATTGAAATCCAGTCTACTGTTTTCAAGAAATAGCGTGGAAAGGAATATCACTCTGTATGTATATGGCTTAAACAGTCAGGGGGCAGTAACTCTAAATTCGACGGTCGTACCTGGTAACCCCGACGATTTGCGCATGTCCTCATTGTAGTGAAGCTGTGTGCCAAGTTTCATTGAAATCCAGTCTATAGTTTTCAAGAAATAGCGCGGAAACGAATATCACTATGTATGTGTATGGCTTAAACAGTCAGGGGCAGTGACTCTAAATTCGACCGTCGAACCCAGTAACCCCGACGATATGCGCATGTCCTCATTGTAGTGAAGCTGTGTGCCAAGTTTCATTGAAATCCGGTCTATAGTTTTGGAGAAATAGCGCGGAAAAGAATATCGGACAGACAGACAGACGGACGGACGGACGGACATGGCAAAAACAATATTGCCCCTGAAAAATTTTTTCGGCGGGGGATAAAAAGGGTTGCGCCTAGGTGGAGTCCAAATATGACTCCATGGTCTTGATAAGAACAAACTTGGTAGAGGTCTACTAGATGATGCTACATACCAAATATGAAAGCTATCTGCCTTCCGGTTTCAGAGAAGAACATTTTTGAAGATTTTCCTTTTTTAGCCTTTGTGCTCAGAAGAGCTTAAAGGCATGTGCCCGGGCAAAGCCCAAATATGACCCCAGGGTCTTTGATATGAACAAACTTGATAAAGGCCCACTGGACGATGCTACATACCAAATATGAAAGCTGTCTGCCATCTGGTTTCAGAGAAGAAGATTTTTTAAAAAATTCGCTCTTTGATTTCAATGTAAAAAGGGTTGCCCCTGGGTGGAGCCCAAATATTACCCTAGGGTCTTTTTGTAAAAAACCCTGATAAAAGTCCACTAGATGATGCTACATACCAAATTTTAAAGCTGTCTGTCTTCTGGTTTCAGAGAAGAAGATTTTGAAAGATTTTCCTATTTTCACCCTTTTTGTTAAGGGTGAAGGGAAAGTTAAAAGTGGATTCCATTTATTTGAACAATTTTGGTAGAGCTTGACCAAAGGAACATCCCTGCCAAGTTTCATCAAGATTGGCCCACCGGTCTAGGAGGAGATGTTTAAAGAAATTGTGGACGACGGTGACTGACAACGGACGACATTGTACAATCACAAGAGCTAAAAACCTTATCACACCATATAAATATCAAAATGTCATGATAATAACAACCATGCATATTGCATGATTGTAATGAAACAATTAACCAGTCACTAGGAAGCAAGTATTTTTTTTTCAACAGTGATGTTGTTTTTTTTCCTTATAATCATATAATTATGTTTCATAACAAAATCATGTGGGACCTCCAGACAATTTGTCCCTTGGTGCACCAGCATTTTATACAGTCTGGGGAAGGAATTGAACCTCCATACATGATTTTGGGTAATAAGAGGCACTAAGACCCTGATTATGAAATAAATCCAAACAGATTCAGAATGATTATTTGAAAGGTACAAAAATAAAGATAAATTGAAAGGTCTCCATGACAATGACATCCTTTTTTATTACTTAACAAGTGACTGATTAATGTCTGGCAGTTTTTTAAACTCTTGTAGCAGTCATAATTATGTCAAATGTGGAAAGTGGATATGTGCCTTCGATGGACATTGAAAAACAGGATTCAATGATCTCAGAGTATACATTTGCACATTTAAAGAAATCCTTGATCTAATTTACAAACAAGACGACCATCTGCATGATTTTCCTATATCCCTCACTTTCATCTCCTTGACTTCTTGCTCATTAGATTGAATTGCCTTAAAAGACAATTAAAGGTCAACTCAGCTTAATCATTATTGTTACCTAATACACTTAAATATATTACAAACTTTTTTTAAAAATATTTTGGCAAGTGCTTTCTTCAAGAAATAAAAGACAGAAATATATAATTACAATAATTTGCATTCTTACTGTTCAGTCAGAAAAATGCTTTGAATGTTGTACAACATAAAATATATTTACATCTGTTCAATAATTCCAAGGAAATTTCTATTACATATCCATATCCATAGGGGTCTTACTTTAGTGCCCAATTAATCTGTCAGATTGATTGTAAAAATGAAATCTAACACAATATTCACATCAGGTCAAGTGGGGTCAAAAACCAGGTCCCCAGGTCAAATGTATGAAAAATTTTGTTGAAAGACATGTAGAATGTTAATTGAGTTCCTTTTCTCCAATGACATACTCGGGAATGCAACCAAAGTCGATTGGGTCCTCCCATGTGACCAGACAAAAAAATTCATCAAGTTTGAGAAAATTTTGGCCCAACTTGTGACCTATAGAAATTAGAATGTCATGAAAGAAATATTCTATAAAGCTCCTTTTTCCAATACATATTTTGAAATGATTCCAAAATCAAGATGGTTCTTCCTTTTGACAAAACAAACATCCTGAGTTAGTCTGAAAAATATCAAGCCAAACATTATCTATAAGGCTCCTTTTCCTGTGACTACTTTGGAATCGTAATGCAATCAAAATCAAATGGGATCTACCTCAAGTATAGTTTCATATAGAACTAGAGGTGCTTTAGTGCCTGATTCACTCCACAGGCTTGAAAATCCTGAATTTCAAAGTTCTCACAATCAAACATAGAGAATTGACCTCTGTCCATGAAAGTCATATTTCTAATCCAATCACATTAATTTTGGGTAGCATGATATAAGGTTATCCTAGGATCATTTCAGTAAAGTTTGGTTGATGTCCATCAATTTGATCATGAAACAAGGGCCAAAGTGTTCCTTAATCGCTCACCTGAATAAACAATCTAAAAAATATTCAAGGTATTTCTAAGATTTAACACAGTGACTTAGTTTTTGTCCCCACATGACCAAATTTCGAACTTGTCCAAGATTTCATCAAGATAATCATTCTGACCAATTTTCAGGTTGATTGGGCAAAAAATATTACCTCTAGAGTGTCCACAAGGTATTTTTAGAATTTGACCCAATGACCTAGTTTTTGACCCATCTTGATCCAATTTCGAATTTGTCCAAGATTTCATCAAGATAATCATTCTGACCAATTTTCAGGTTCTTTGGGCTAAAATTATGGCCTCTAGAGTGTCCACGAGGTTTTTCTAAGATTTGACGCCGTGATCTAGTTTTTGACCCCACTTGACCCAATGATATCTTATTTGACCCTTAGACCCTTAGAAATTTCTCACAGGGGTCATTGAAATCCCAGTCCCCCTTGACTGAATTTTCTAAGAGTCAAAACTTTATGATGAATCCTATAGACTATTTGAAATTTTACAAATCGATTGCTTGCTTCCTATCTTACAAGAAAAGGCCAATTGACTCTTAAACCTACAAAATTCTTTTTATAATTCAGGGCTTTTTTTTCGTTCTTTGACAGAGGCCTATAAAAGGCTACTTCCCAATTAAAAAAGGCCTCTATTTTTCCAATTTGTGCCAAAATTTCCCAAAATGAAAGATATTTTTCGCATTATCATTATTTGTTTGTGTTTAAAATTCATTTTCTTTGATATTTACACGAGTTTATGGCTGTAAGACCTCAAAAGTAGCTGTATATCACAAAATTTTGCAAATAATGCATAAATTGTACTTTTGATACTTTATTTTAGCAATCCTATGTTTCACAATTCATCTGAAAAACACACAGAAATTTCTCAAAATGAACAGGCTAAGGCCTCTCCTCAAATTCTAGAAAAACAAGATGTGTTTGTGAAACACGAATGCCCCCGTAACAGCATTTTTTTTCCAAAGTTTGAACTTGACAGATGACCTTGACCTTGTCACATGACTTTGACTTTGGTACCAGCGGATGTGGATCATTGAGATCTATCATCATGCCAAAATTAGCCTTGTATCTTGAATAGGCTTGAAGATATTGGCATTGTTAAGTTTTTTGGTTATCTTTTGTAGACAGACAGACAGACGGATGGACAGATGGACAACGGTAGAACAATATGCCCCCGATCTTTTGATATTAGGGGTGTAACAATAGGTCGAACTATAGCTGTATCGTGATAGTTTACCTTGCAATAGCAATAGGTCGATAGCATTTTTTCAAGTCAATAGTTATCGCAATAGTTCCTCTGACTATCGATAGTTTACAATAGTTTTTTTGGGAATGAAAGTAGAACAAAATATAGTAACAATACTGCCTTGCTGCATGTTTTCATCAGAGAATGAGGTCAAATCCAATTCTTTTTAAGGGAATATCTGTAATTAACTTATTTGATCATTTGTTTGCCATTGACAAGGTAAACAGCATCTTACAAGAACAACATAAAGTTACTGCCTAATAAAAGGTGGGCGCTTTAAAGTTGGTTATTATCTACTTTTTCTGTAAAAACAACTTTTGTGATAGTATTGCAATAGTTTTCTGACTATTGCAATACTATTCCAATAGCAACTTTACTATTGCAATACTATCGTGATACTAAATTTGAACTCAATAGTCACCCCTATTTGATATGGGGCATAAAAACCCGTAACTTGCTCTTCCTGCTCTTTTGACCCCTTATAAATCTGTTTTGACCCCATGGAGTATAATGGGTAAGGGATCAAACACTCCTTTAATTCAAACACTAGCACAAGCCCTGCTATATCCCGCTATAGCACACTTTGGCGGTGTAATATCATAAGTTTGATTTAATAGAATTTTTAGCTTTTTGTCATCTCTCAATTTATATATCCTTTCCTGAAACTGTACATACTTCCTTATTAGTTGTTTATAAACGAGCCCTACAGTGAAATGATGATTGAGTTACTGAGTGAGTTGGTTAACAGCACTTTCATTCTCGTAATTCAGGAGGATGCTTCAACAAGACCACTAATGCATACAGTTTGCCATGACCCGATCACTTCAGTAAAAAAATCCTGCATACTTTCTAGAATTTTTTTCAGGTGTGTGACCAAAATATTATAAGTTGCTTGTATTGCTATGGCGAGTTACGACATCTGCTCTCTGGACATTGCTCTTATTTTTAATTTGTGGGATGTCAGGGGCAGCCGCCCCCGAACCTCCCCTTTAAATGAACAGACAAAAATATGTACAATAACTGGCAGTCTGGCTGTTAAATTTGGAGGGGTGGGCCACAAAAGGATATGTTAGGCAAATAATTTTTTGAATTATTTCATATTTACTTTAAATCTATGCCAGATCCAGGCTTCAAACTTCAAAATGAGTGTTGTTTTCTTAATTTTAGCACAGTTTCAATCATATTTTTTTTTAAAAATGAAAAAAAATTGGCTAAAAATGAGGTTTATATGGACCCCTGTTGGATCTGCCACAGCTTTAATCCATGTACTGGTTGGAGACCATTTCTCGCCAAGTGCCAGTTCTCGCCAACAGAACATTTTCACAGTAAAGACACAATATTTATTTACAACAAATTATTATATGGATAAAAAACATAATTTGTAATTTAAAGTAGTTTCCTTTCTGTCTTTACTGTGAATTAGGGTGGTCGGCGAGAACAGGTACTTGGTGCATATTGGTATCTAACCAGTAGTCCAGATGCTGCCAACCACTAACCTGTGAAAATAGAAACTTTTCTCATTAGTCTTTCTACAAGGTCACTGTGAAAACCAATCACTTGTCAGTATTGGATATTTAGCCATCTGAACTTAATGCTTGATGCAAGAACTTTCTCATTTTCTCTCAAGTTTTCTATTTAGAACATGTATTGATTCTAGACAATGCTATTTACAGACTTTTAACAATTCTGGGTGTCATCGACTTTGTGTGAGAAATGGTACCCTTTTTGCAAACGTTCGAAAACATTTTTGCATCTTGAACGCACTAGATCGGGCCAATTTGTTTTTAATGCACACTTGATATCAAAGGAGTAGTAGGAGAAAAGTCGATATTCTAGGGATTTTTTTCGAGACGCAAGACAGTTGATACGAGGTGGGTCGACTCGAATAAACTGAAAACGTGAGCAAATGCTCGCGTTTTACAGATTTCTCGAGTTGACCCACCTCGGATCAACTGCCTTTTTTGGCGTAAAATCGGCGTAATCGATATTTCTTCTTTATTCAAATCCATCGATTGCTTACCTTAGTGGGGAAATAATCCAAAGCACAATTTATACACGTCTCACTTCAACGGTTGAATCAACAATGCCGGACACAATATCAAATGTTTGCCTGACGTAATGGATCGGTGACATCATCATCTCTATCAACAGCTTGGGCTGAAACTTTAAACTTAAATATTTCCATAATTAGATTTTTCCTGGGTATGGGATTTTGTAAGGACGTAGATGGAGGTATTCTCTGGCGATTCTGAAAGTTTCAATAAAATCGTACCTTGAGTTTTGGCTGGAATCAAATTGCTGCTATATCCGGCAAAATAGTAAAAATTAGCCACGTTAAATCTTTCGTTCAATAAATAGAAGGTTTCTTTAAATAGAACCTTTATCTATTTATCATCTCTCATTCTATACGGTTTACAGTCAAAATGGCCCGAAGTCATAACGGCCCATAGTCAAAACGGCCTGTAATTTGGTCAAAACGGCCCAAATCAGTTTTGACAATCGGTCAAAACGGCCCAAACAATTAATTCGCTTTATTTTCCTATCTCTACCGATGTAAAATAAGTTTTATTATATATTAAAAAAATACTTTAAACACAATTTAAATGTATATTATATACATAAACACGATTAACTTGACCTAAAAATGACCCTTCCACATGCCAAAAAGTGCAATTTTCCCCAAATCAGGAAAAATCCCCAATTTACAAAGCCGATGATCTTTCTTATAGAAAGTTGATACAATGATATTACAAATAAGACATGATATGTCGTTGTTCAGTTTAAGTTAAAAGGACTGAGGGAGAAACAAAACTTTATTCTGGCACTAAAATATACACGGAACTTAAGGTCTACCCAAAACAACAAAAATAAAGTACATCTCAATTTTTCAGAAATTACACATTTTCCCTAATATGCTCTGTTTCCGATCCGTATTCATAATCCACATAAAAGTACACTGTTAACGATAGAGGTTCGTGATATAGAATTGGCAAACTTCACAAGAAAAAAGTTTGTAAGATTTTGAAGTTTACCAACATTTGATTTCTATTTATCATCAAAACAATTTTACATGAATATTTTCAAGGGGATTTTATATTTTACTGGAGTCTTTTCTGCAATAGCTATGAACAATAAGATTATCATTAGTAATGTTTATAATGAATTGTAACACAATTAAAAAACCTTCACACGTAAGTAGAACTTAGCCCATAAGTTACAACAGTCGAAAAAAATCGATTTTTTAAGGACCCCTTTCTTTCAGTATTCGAGAATTTATATCAAAAATCCGAAGAAGGAAAAAGTGCTAAGTAGGACGAAAACTAGCATTGGCGTAATCGTTGACATCAATCTTTGACGTTATAATATAAGAAAACAAGTTTGCTATATAATTCCAAAAAGTCTATAGAAATAGAGAGAAAATTTCTATTTGGGCCGTTTTGACCGAATGTATAATCTGCTTTGGGCCGTTTTGACCAAATTACGGGCCGTTTTGACCGAAATGCGGGCCGGTTTGACTCTGGGCCCTTTTGACTTGCACCCTTCTATACTAGATGGGCGACACTTCAGGGTTTTTGCAGTAGAGGAATGAAGAGAAGACAAATTAAATGACTGTTTGCGAAAAAGGGGAAACGAAAAAGAATATTGATACAGGGATTGTTTTATCTCCTTTTTTCCGTGTACGATCGATATGCGTTATGTTAAGTAGAGTGAGCTAAATGTATTTCCACAAGTGTTGGGGCTATGAAAGAATATATAGCGTTTGGTGTGCAATAAGTCAAGGATTATTAACCTTACACAAAAATTAAAAAAGGCTATGCCATTCCTTTAAAGCAAAATAACACGAAATGCGGAAATTATAGGATTGTTTCTTGTAAGCGCGTCATTTCGCATGTGATTGCATGGCAACGTCGATCATGACATCATATATATAATGTCTTGCTAAGGTGAGAAATATTCACATTCAGACGTAATTTTCTCTTCAAAACAAATTTTTCCAGAATAACCGACTACCTGTAGACATAGATTTAGAGCTTCTCTACGTGATTTCGTAAATTTTATCAAACTTTATCGTTTAGATTTGTCTGCCCTAAAATCGCGGCTATATCCAGCAAAAATCGTATGTTTTATCGGTGTAAAACATTCCGCTCCGTAGATATCAATAAAGTTCAATTCATTCTTCTGTTCATTCCTCTATTATGAAAATCAGTGATAGAATTTCTTTAATAAACAAGAGCTGTCACTGTAAGATGACAATGCCCCCGACACCGCTTTGATAGTAATAAGGAAGTTATGGCCAATGTTAAAGTTTTTGGACGGAATGACGGACGGACGGACGGACGGACAGACGGACGGACAGACGGACGGACGGACAAGTCAAATTTATGATGCCTCCCTATCGGGGGCATAAAAATACAATCTTATGAATATACAGGTTTCCCGGGGTAATTCCGAGTTACCGGTGTTTCCCGGGGTAAATAGTCAATACCCCGACCAGAAATACATATTTAATAAAGGTGTCCTGTCAACTCGGCCTGTTAAAAACTCGGCCAGCGTAAAACTCGGCCTGTGTAAAACTCGGCCCGTCAACTCGGCCTGTATATAACTTAAATAATGTTTAGTCTAGTAAACGGATATATAAGCACACTTATCAGAGAGTTAATCAATATGTGCAATGTACTTAAAGAGGGTGCAAATTCACAATTGATGACTAAAATCCACGATCTTCATATTAAATACGCATATAACTTGACATCTTCTTTTGTGCCTAGAAAAAAAAAAAAATAATTTGAAAAATAAATTTGAATAAAAGGTGAATTTAGCATTTATTTTTGTCTATTTTATCTCATATTTACACATTTAAATGCAATATAATAGTAAACTAAGATAATTATTATTAAACACTTTTTAAACGAGTGATTATTAAAAAAAGGCACATAAGGTCCCCAAAATATTTACATGCCATATAATAGTAAACTAAGATAATTATTATTAAACACTTTTTAAACGAGTGATTATTAGTGTTAAAACGCACATTAGGTCCCCAAATTATTTAGATTGCATCCGTATACATGTTCTTATACAATATGGTTGATATGCCTAAAGCCGTGGGTTGTCTTTTATCCGTGGCTATCAAAAAGGCTATTGAACGAAGATAGGAAACATTAAATTCCTTCACATATTATTCTGAGAAAGCATTATTCATATATTTTGATCAAATTTGCTTTGAAAAATGAGATTGGTCCATCAAAATTTAACATAATCGATCTTTTATCTAAAATTTTCAAAATTTCTGAATTTAAAAATGGTAGTCTTCTAAAAAGAACAGATTCGTTCGAGTATTCGTTTAAATTTTTTGAAAGTCCAAGTCTAAGGACGAGGCTTAAGACATACTATGCATGTGTAGCATCCAATTTCTTCAGGTGTCATCCCAGTATTGTTCTTAATTTAACCTACTTTTTTGACAGGCCACGGATAAAGGAAAACCGAGTTATTCATATGGTATCTATAGTTCCGTATCAAAATGTTCAATTATTCCTAAAGCAAGGAAGTCACACAAAAGTAGACTGTGTCAACACAAACACAAAATGAGCAAGTTATTTTCTAGCTCCAATTTTCTTTGTTTTGATGACATCATCACAGTTGTCTAGAGCTACTTTTAGAAATACCCACGGAATAAGGCAAATATAGCATATATAAACAGGCCGAGTTGACGGGCCGAGTTATTCACAGGCCGAGTTGACTGTGAACCTAAATAAATGCCATTTTTTATAGATTAATTTCTCGTCTTTAGGTTGAACCTATTGTTATATTAGCTTGTGAAATTTACCTATAACGAGGCCTGTTAGTGATGATTTTAGGGAGATATTTATTTATGTTGTGTTAGACTGGACAAAAATGGCGGCCGTGATGATCATGAAAACCGGAAAGGACCGCTTCTAGTGTATTTCAGGACTATTTTTGGCGCATTAATTTTTTCCTCAGGCGTATCTACTTTTTTCATTTCCGGTGTACCTTAGCCGAATGTGAACTGGTACTCCGATGTCTGTGAGAGACAACGGGTAGTGTATAAATCTTACGGCAATCTGATTGGATGTGTGTTTTTCACGACAAGTAAGTTATTACAAACCGTAAGAATTTTCCCATCATGCATGTCGATATCCGTTGAAATTTGGCGGCATTATTTAAAATGGAAGGACTGAAATTCTGTTGCTTATATAATTATGCTCTTTACGAGATAAACATACGAAAGAAAAACAAACAATCAACTCATTATTTGTTGTTTTTCGCTGCATTCATCGTGCTTTTCGTTCAACTGCATGTCGCAATTCCGCTACCAAACGCTTTACGATTTTCTAGCTTCCATTTAACGTTGATCAAATGACGTCACTACCGGGTCACATGACCTTACGAAAATTTGTAAAATACCTGTCTCTAGTATCGATAGATCTAGGGGCAGTAATCCAGTCAAAGCCGAATGGAATTCAGACATAGCCTATCAATGATTCCACGGCCGGTGAGTCGTACGTTGCACACAATACGTGTTAATTCATACCCGTTAATAGACACATACCTAGCGTAAGGCTTAGCTTGTGAAGACCTGAAGCCTTCTGCTTGACCTCTGCTGGATACAATCCCTGTTTGCCAGTGAAGATGTTCCATTATTGAGTGTCACAAAAGGCTTACAGTCAACTCGTACCCACGGCAACTCGTACCAAAGTCAACTCGTACCCATTTTGGTCAACTCGTACCCAAATTTTGGTCAACTCGTACCCTTTCCAAAAATTATGGAGTCAACTCGTACCCATTTTTTTATTGAAAAAACAAGTCATAAATAGCCACTCCTTCAAAGAAAAATATTATAATTATATTTATGTATAATATATTTTCAGATATTTGGATTAGTTTTTGTTGTGAAGAAAATGTTATAAATTGTAAGGTGATTAAAGAGTGTTACAGGGACGAAGATTTAACCCTTTGTTGTTTAATCCCTGCTTTTTACGTGCCTGAGATTTTACTATTGTGAAAAAAGAAGAAATTGCTTCTGACAAACAATTTCTTCTTTTTCCACACTATTTTGTACCCTACAGAATGGTTATTTTTCAAAGTAAATCCACTTTAAATTTTCGTCTGCAAAACCTTTGAATTTGGACAAGTCCAAAGTTTTGTAAAACAGGAAAGTGTTAATATATAATTGTTGATGTTAATGATTCAGTTAACATGTTTAAAATGTTTGTGTTATTGAGTTTATTTGGTGAATATATTATCTTAATCAGTTCAAAAAACAAATTTAATTTGATTGTCCGATAATTTTGATGGTTAACACCTCAGAAGAACGAACAGTTATTTGTTAGAAGCAGGTAAGTAATAATGGGTTGTATGTAATTGCTCATCTAGAATAAAAATCTCTGTTATTGTAATTATAAATTCTTCAAAAAAAATCTTTAACATTGAATACATGTTATATTTCAATTAAGACAAAAATATCTTTATATAATTAAAGTAAGTCAAAGAAAGTGGAACTCAAGTTTTCTATCCAATGAAATAAAATCAGATTAACCATTTCCTAATTATGCAAGTCACGTATCGTCGGGGTTTTTTTACATAACGTCGTAACGACAGTTGAAGGATACGATGGTTACAACATTTTAAAATTACACAAGTTGTATTATTATACAATATATTGTTTGTATAACTATTTGGTCATTACATCGCAACTACAGTTTAGTCAAGCCCTTATTCTAAACGCCCATCCCATAAAACACTAATTGTCTTTCGGATGAGACGTTAAACCCGTGAGACGGTGCTTTACACCGAGCACATTAAAGAACCATGGCGGATCTCAGCAGTAGTTTCGTCATGTATCCTTGCATTGGATGATTTTAGATTGATTTACGAGATTTATTGAAGATCGGGAATAGCCGCTTTTTATCCTTTTTATGTTAGCAATGGTCGTGACTGCATACATGTAATTTACCTAGATTTTAATAACTTTGCTGCTATGTTTTTATCTAAAACACTGATTATCAAAAATATTTTCAAATCGGATGTCAAAGAGAGATCGCATGCATGATATTAGGTCAGTTGTAGCTTCGAAGTTTTAAGCTACCACAAGACAAACTAAAGTTACCTATTTAAAGTTATTTTTATGCCCCCGATAGGGAGGCATCATAAATTTGACTTGTCCGTCCGTCCGTCTGTCCGTCCGTCTGTCCGTCCGTCCGTCCGTCTGTCCGTCCGTCCGTCATTCCGTCCAAAAACTTTAACATTGGCCATAACTTCTAAATCAAAGCGGTGTCGGGGGCATTGTCATCTTACAGTGACAGCTCTTGTTACTTATTATTATTCATTATCATCAAAGAATAAATACTATCAAATAAAGAATTATTACATCTTTCTTTGCACCTTTTGCCCCACCGTCATTATTCTCAGTCTGCTGAAAAAGGGTTGCAATCGACAAAAGGAAATTGACACTTAATATCTTTATGCATTGATTAGGTGTGAACCATAACCACTCACCGATAAATATACTTTGAATGACAGATTCAGTGTTATTTAAAGGTGACAAGGATTCTTGCTTGATCAGATACCAGCCCAATCAGCTCAGTTGGTAGAGCACCGGACTTCAAAACCATTGGAGTTCGGCGGCGTGGGTTCGATTCCCGGGCTGGTATACTAATAAAAACTAATTGTCTTTCGGATGAGACGTTAAACCCGTGAGACGGTGCTTTACACCGAGCACATTAAAGAACCATGGCGGATCTCAGCAGTAGTTTCGTCATGTATCCTTGCACTATCCCCCGTAACCGGCAACTAACCGTCTTCTGGGGGCGTCGCTCATATGGGCATGTGCTACCGTAGCGACGATAAATAAGCGGAAATACACACGCTTGATCAGATTCAGCATTTTAAAAGCCAAAAGCATGAGATTTCACTCTCTGTAAATGAAGACATATGTAGACAGTGAAATATCGGACTGACTTTGAAAGCATATGCTGTGAAAAAAACTTTGAAACTTTAAAAAAAACAAAAAAAAAAAAAAAAAAAAAAAAAAAAACCAAAAAAAAACAACACACGAATATTTACTTCATGACGATTTTTAAATTCTTTTTTTTTTAATTTAAACCTTTTTTGTCTTTGACCTGGCTAAATAGTGATGTCAAACGTGAAATAATATCGTAAGTAATAAAGTTTTCTTACTTTGACAGCACAAAATAAATTTTAAAAAAAAATGGGTACGAGTTGACTCCATAATTTTCGGAAAGGGTACGAGTTGACAAAAATTCGGGTACGAGTTGACCAAAATGGGTACGAGTTGACTTTGGTACGAGTTGCCGTGGGTACGAGTTGACCTGCTTCCTCACAAAATGTCACAGTATTGAACAGGCACACATCTTTAGAAATGGAAGTCAACATAACTACACTGAGTTGCAAAAGAAAAGCCGCATATTCTTTTAGAGTAAGATGATACAAAGTAACTATGCTGAATATTTTTTTCCCGTAGAACCTATAATAAATTGAGTTTCTTGATGTTTCGAGCAATTTCAGTAGACATAAATTCAAGTTTGTTAATTCGAGGAATGATATGACCACTGAAAACTCAAGTTTTGATAATGCGCTATATTTTATGACTTACTTCACCCTTCCACTAAAATTGTTCCGCATATAAATAAGATCTGACGCCGCTGTTCTTATCCGTTTTCAACATGAATGTTTGCGTCAAAACTTCCACTGAAATTGGAGTGAATAGAATTATTTTTTGATACAGAAAGTTACCAAAACGAGCCACCTTGTTCCGAATTTAGTGTAAAGAATGTTACTGTGGACATGAAAATTACTTCTATTTCATTACATGCAGTATTTAGATATTTTTTGCTGTATTCAGAATTCAGAAACTTAGTTAATAAACGAAGTGTTCTGAACAGCCTCTCTAAGCGCAGGTTCATCAGTGCTACATTTAAAAGTGCACGGAATTATGATAAATGTTGTGTTAATTGTCTTTTTATTTTTTTTATTTTTATTTCTACTGAAGTTTGGCTATAGTGTAAATGAAGCAGTATTACCAGTTTATAGGACTTTGACTCATTTAAGTCTGCAATATGTAAACTGCAGCACTCAAATCCGTTTAAATACAATTCACTCTCAGCTGTTTTTTTTTTTTAAACCTGCTTTAAACCTCAACTTAAATACTTTTTAACCTATCATCTTTTAAATCTAGCGGATCCTACCTTAATTTTTCTAGGATTTTTACTTGCATTGCTCGATAGCACAAACCTCTCAAAACTCGCTAGGGCCACAGGACAGTACAACAAGCTAGATAGAGACATGTCTAGTGCCGCAAATTGAATTAGTTAGATTGTTTATTTTAATGCCGCTTTCAACAATCTTTCAGTTCTATCCGGAGGCTGGAGCACCTTTCTATCCGGAGGCTAGTTCTATCCGGAGGCTGGAGCACCTTTCTATCCGGAGGCTAGATCACCTAACAATTGATTCCTGGTATCATCGTGAACTTATGGTTAACATGGCGGTAATTATATGTTCATCCCTACCGAATCTAGATCCGCCACTGCACACCCTGCGAGACCTGGCAATCTTGCCTTCAGCCTTCACAGTCACTGCCTGGGATTCGTGAAGGGGGGCGTTTCGCTAAGTTGACCTGACCCGTGGTTGACGCCTTGGTCCCGAGTACATCTGCATTCTAGAACTCGTTGTAGCCCTATTTTAACCTGGTGATTTTCATCGGGAAATTCACTGAAAAAAATAATATGGTTATGACAGAAAAGGCGTTCCACCATATTTTTTTTTTAAATCTTAATCCAAAGTTTACAGAACTAGTCCTGGATTCGAGCCTTATTCGAGTACATGTAGTTCATATCTGGAACGAGTTGCCAAATGAGATAGTAAAATCCCCCAGTATAAATGCCTTCAAAAATAGAATAAACAACCATTGACAGTCCTATCACCCCCAAAATTCACATCAGATTGCTTTGACCACGAAGCGAGAAGAACTCAAAGAGACACACCCCAAGAAGCAGTAGGCTTACAAATCGGGCCTGTGAGTTACCGTAGGTACGTCATACACATGATCATTCGGAACATCGCTCGGACTTTTCCGTAAATGAAAAAGTACCTCGGACGTAAGTGTAGTAATTTTGAGTGATTTTTTAGGTAATCCGGCTCCTGATGGTGCTTTGGTTAATACGCTTGTAGAAAAGCAAATTCCTTTAATGCTTTCAGATCGTCTATAGAGTTCATTTTGGCATATAATGAATTGAAAGTAAAACGCAGTAAAACACTGCGTTTTGTTTTCAAATCATAATATCTCCAATTTTTACCTTACGTTGATTTTATTTTTCGCAGCGTCATTCTCAGTTATGTTTGTGACGTCATATAAAATCACGTGCGAAATGACGCGCTTTCATGGAAGCGCCCGTATTATTCCCGAGGTCTATTCCGTAGAATCGCCGAGGGTTCCCGATTGACACATTACGGTTACGCTGGGCAGGCTTACTTCGATCTGACCAATGAGTAGGTGTTTTTACGGCTCCACTGGCCTAGGGCCGGCCAGCTATTGTCATGGCGGTCTGTCTGTTGCGCGATCTTCCGTGCGTATGTGCGTAAGCTTTTTCTTTTAACATATTCTCCTCCTCTCCTATACTAAATCAATCCACCAAGTATGACTTCAAGAGCAATTTAAAGTCGGCAGGAAGTAAAAAAAACAAAGTCATTTGTAGCAGAAGAGCTTGTACAAAAGGACTACTCTGTCCTACTAACAGAAAAGGATCTGTAAGTATCTGTAAGTAACTGTGAGTATACTTATGGGCGTATCACCTATACTAAGGATTGGTCTACAAATTTTTTAACATCTACCACTTCAAGTGAGACAATATGCGTAATTTTGATGAAAGGAATACTCAAAAATGAACAAGCTAATAAGCACCAAAGTCATTTTAAACAAATCAGACAATTTTCGAAAGAGCATCTTGTTTTTGGTGGACGTTTACGTTCACCAATGTTAATACCATGTTTGAATCCTGTGAGATGTTCACATAGGTTTTCAAAACAGTAGTGCTCACTAAGATTCAATTTACTCTTTATCAAGAATTGTATCCGTCTGGTAAATATGCATTTTAAAAATGGAGTGAAACAGGGATTCTACAAAACTTGTTGAAATCTCAAAGACATCTTTTATTACATTATGTTTCAATGGGATTTTAAATTGATATTCATTACACTCGAACACTTGAACTCGAACATAATAACAATTAGTGTTTGAAGCCATTTAACTCTAAGTCATTTAAACTAAAATGAAATGCTGCTTCTTTGAGAAAGATTCAGCAAATATAAAAAGGGTTTTTGTCTTGGGGGATTATGTCCGGGTGGGATTATGTCCGGGAGGGACTTTGTCCCACACTCTGGGGCGATAATGTACATTGCCTCTCGTGTTTTATTTCCTTTTTTAATATATATTTTTTTCTTTTTTTCTTTTTGTTTGTACTCTTTATCGTATATAGACTGTGCTTTGGTAGGTAAACCGATTTAATCATGTGATTATGGCATTTTTAATCCACCATAAAGGAGTGGCGCTCGGCAAATTCCGTTAATCATCGACTGAAAACGGATTATGGTATTTTGTATCTATGACTTTTACCTATTTATTTTTTTTAACAAACTAGTGAGTCTTGTATAGCTCGTTTACTCAGAGCATAACTATTTCGTTTTTTTTCATATTTTTTTACTCTTTTTTCTAGGTATTTTCTGCTTCCGGTTGTCAATAAATGACGTCATTCAACGAAAAGAAAAGGGTTTGTCGTGTATGATAAAAGACTACTGAAAGAAAATGTGAATGATGACAATCAGAGGAGATTTATATACATATCAACAATATTTTGTTAATATATAGATTTAAAATTAGGTTTTAAGTTTACTATAAAACCGATCAATCAAGCCAAAACAATGAACGGCTTGTCCATAAGTGAGTTGTGTTGTCTTTTTTGTTGTCCGCCTTGCCCGTCAAGGATCGCTGCGAAATTGGCCTTCCTGCCTCCAGAACCCACATATTCCCTTGCTCAGGATGAAACAGGAGCGAGATACAGTTTACATTTGACTGACCGAGCCGAGTGGCAATACACACAAAGAGAACTTGATTATATTGAGGTGTTTCAAACTCGTACTTCGAAAGGCAATAGAATTTCATGCATGTTTGTGAGATGTTCTCCAAATGCAAGATACACAATGTTGTTCAGTCATGGGAACGCTGTAGATCTAGGACAAATGAGCAGTTTTTACATTGGACTTGGCTCTAGGATCAACTGCAATATATTCAGTTACGATTATTCAGGATATGGGACTAGCACAGGAAAGCCATCGGAGAAAAATCTCTATGCAGACATTGATGCTGCATGGCAGTCATTGAGGACTCGTTATGGTATCAGTCCACAAAATATCATTTTATATGGACAGAGTATAGGAACTGTGCCAACTGTTGATTTAGCAGCTAGATATGAAGTGGCAGCTGTTGTGTTACATTCACCTCTGATGTCAGGGCTTCGAGTAGCTTTCCCAGAAACTAAAAGAACATGGTTCTTTGATGCCTTTGCAAGGTAATTTGTCGACCAGTGTTCCAAAATATATATCAAAGGCTTAGAGCAAAAACTTAGTATGTGTCTACAGGGTTTTAAGGGATGAAGGTTTTGCAAGTCTGAGACTCTCAAAAAAGCAGCCAGGGCCCTCAAAACTATCTGAGTCCCGAAGACCCAGGGTTTTCAGAGATACAGGTTTTGTGAGTCTGAGATTCTCATATAAGAAACAAAGACCCTCTTTAAAACAGTTCCTTCCTCAAGTTGTGCCCAAATTAGTCAGTATACATGAGTTGACGGATGACGTCACGGGTCACGTGATGTTTACATCCGGGGACTCGCTGTAGGCAGAAAGATCTACCAGTTGCATACACAAATAGTATAATATCCAATATACAAGTTATTCAATCGTACATTTCTAATGATTATTCCCAAGTAACAAAGGTGCCAAAATTTAGATAAATCATTCGACCTTTTGATTATGCAGTTGTCATCACACGACATTGTCTGTGAAAAGAATATTTCTCGTTGAAAGATAACCACCCAGAAATCCAAATGAAAGCAAACAAATCGCTGTTGAGCAACTGATATATCGCGCATTCGACATTAATTAATCTGTATTTACGTTTTTTGTTCGCTCATAAACGAAAAAATAGTATGTCTTACCTATACTGAGCTGGTTCGAGTTTCAATGTCGATTTTTCTTTATCCCATTTCCGTTATTCATCCTGTCACAGAAATTTTAAATATTGGGAAAGGTTTTAATGGCCCTTTTCCCTTATTTACCTAAAAAATATTAATCCAATTATTAGTTAAATCTGTAAATTTTGAGAACACCACCTACTGTTGAAAACCCGCGATTTGCTTCCGTAAAAAGTCCCCTGCACATTTAGAAAATTGGTTAATTTGAGGAATAAACGAATATTGCCAAACACACGATCTTCCGACTTAACAGCTTTTCTTGTTTAGATTGTAAAATCCAATCAAAGAATTTTCATTATGCGACATAAAAATATTAGCCGCTTTAAACAAAAATGTATCATAAAATTCGCTGTTTATAACGCAATGATCCATACTACACGGCCGCGGAATCTCTTTCATCTGACCGTAACCGGATGCGCTTATCTATATTGCCCATGTCATAAAACGGTAGCCGCTAATCACACACCTGCATGTGTCATAAAGACAAACTTCTATAACATGTGCCAAATTTTAATTGATCTGACTGTGACGATGCATACGCCACTGATTGATTGCTTTCATCTGGACACAACTCTTACCCATTCATTAGGCATAAAGTGTGAAGTTTCATTGACACAAATCTTTTAATGCCTTGTCAGTCATAGATGAAATCAATCTTTTGATAAAATATTTCATTTAAGATTCCATTTCAGCGGCGATAAATAAGGCCCACATGATTTTTCAATTCTGAGCCGCGTTCATTTAGAAGATCGATCTTTCGTGTCATGATCAAGCTGTTCGTCCCCAAATTTGAAAAAAAGGCCGGGATAATTTTTAATCAAATATAAGTTAGACCTTCCGCATATCTGTAACGCAGCGTTTGCTTCAGCGGGAAATGGAAGCCGCCAAAAACGAAAATATACTCCGAACCATTTTTCTATTTTGTTTTATGAAGTTCCTAATGAAAATAAGAGGGTAAAAAATCGAATTTTGGCGGGTTGGAAAGGAATTGAAGCATACGTAATTTCCTTATTTGTTAAAGATGAAAAGATGTGATCGTTCTTTGATAAATCTTCATTTTTACCCCGACCAGACGACAAAAAATAATTTTGAAATTGAAAGCGTTGGTGGCGAACGAAACATCGCAATACAGCCTGATTCAAATGGGTTTGCGATGTTCTTTTGCTCAACAACGACTTTAACTACATTTAAAAACAAAAGTATAAAATGAATGTGGGGAATAATAAGTAGAAAGTTCTGAAATTCTGGCGAGTGAACGAATTAACGTTACAAGTCACTTTTTCCCCAAACGTTGTTTAACCCGAGTCATCTTAAACTCGGTAAAATTACTTTATTGGAAAGGGTCAATGAATTTTACTTATTCATATTACGCTTCCCCAATATCATTCAACACGTATGGCCATTTCGTCTGATTTTACCCTTGAAAACGGCGCGACTACGGATACAACAGATCTCGATCGGCTGTAGTTACGAAGATTTATTCTACTTGACTCCGCGAACCGATAAATCTGAGTCAAACTTTTTTTATTTAGTTCAAATCATACAAATTCATTGCGTTATGGAAAGCGGTAAAGAAAGTTAATTTGTTCGAGTGGCCGATGCAAAAAGGGGTTCAAGGGATTCAAACGAGCCTCCATCTGAAGCCTAGTTGTTTCATTTTTAATCGGAAATTCAAACAAAACTTTGTAATACTAGGAAAACGAATCTTCTCTCCCTTAATTGTACATTAGTACCCTTTTTATAGAAATCCTTCATCCACCGCCGTTTTCATCCAACTTTCTATAAAAATCTTAAAATATAACCATTTCTGGGTTTGTTTACAGAAACGGTGCAACTACAGCTTTGTCAAAACTTTCATGAGTGTTGTAGACTGAGTTACGAATGTTTGAAAACCAAAATACATACTATTTTTCATACATAATTTTCAACTTTCTTTATGAATTAATTGAAAATTGACAAAAAAGAAAACATCAAGTTTACAAAGGAAGAATATTTGCGCTAAACCAAGGACACGTGTTTTAGAGTCCCTCGAGCTAAATTGCGCAACTCGAGCGTCTATATAAGACAGACCTTAGGCCATGTTTATTCAAAGATTTTAGGTTACAATCTTTCTAAACAAATACATTATTTAAAGAGACAAAAAACTAATTCTAAAAAGCTTAAAGATCTACCGCCGATGGCATCTTCGTTCAATATGTCGGAAGAAATAGTCTAATCTCGGGAAGCTTAAGGGCTATTACGTAATAGATTCTTTAAATATCGATTTATCACTAACGGGAAACATTCGTACAAATAATATTTAATTTTCTTTTTACCATAAATTTAATTGAACGGTTGATTTGAACCAGTTTTAATTGTCTTCTCGCATAGAGATCTGACTCGTTTTGCCTACCAGTAATGCGCATGTGCGGGAAATTCACAATATAAACAATAACAATCAACTCTCCTATAGATCCAAAATTCTCTATCTTTACCTGGGAATATCTCAGCTCATATACAAACAAGTAAAGTGGCACTGTCCTTTAAAGAAATAGTCTTAATCTTAAACAGGCACCTGCTCCAAAACTTTAAAGAAAGGACCCCTTAGATCCCAATGATCAAGCCCTCTAGTTACCTGTTACCTGTGGATCGAGTCCTTCATAGGCTTGAGCCTCTATGGTCCTTTTCTTTGTTTTCATTTCTTGTACCCCTAGACTCAGGTTTGTTAAAGTTAAACTAAAACCCTGTGTTTATACAGTGTATAGACACATACTATGCTTTTGCTCTAAGCCCTGGAATATTTTTATCGCATTACATGCTAAACTGTACTCTTTTATTCCATGTAAATGTCAGGGTTTTAAACTTCAGTGAGTAAATCAGCAAGAAGTTGGATGGACTTGCAAGATATGAAACCATGGAGTACTTGCTTATAGAAAGGAGTCTGAATTTTCATATTGCAGAGAAAACTGTAAAAATAAAGAAATTTCTTGTTATAGAACTCTGTTAATTGAATATCTCAAAAGAGAGTTGATCCACCAGAAGTGAGTGTTTCAAAGGCAAAAGGGAGTTGATAAGCCATCCTTTTCAGAACTTTAGTTAATTTTATTAACATTTTCGGTGATGAATTCTAGGACAGCTACTAGCAACGGGTTGGCTTCTTAAAGATAATTGTATGCAGCATAACACCAATTATGCAGACAACGTGTTCTCTGCATATTTCCTGCATCAATTTGTCATAACGAGTCAATAATTTAGTGATTACACAATGCCTGTAGTAGCTTTGATTCTTAAACCTTGAAACTTCAGCTTTGAAACTTCTTTAATCATCATACCTTCAGATATCATGTTACTCCAACTACATCTTTCTCCTTTTTGAAAGAAGGTACAGCTCGCAGATTCCATTGAACATCAATCTTTTAACTGTTTCATATATTAGCAACCGTAAATAGATTAAGTTGGCAGAATTTCAAATGATTTACATGAAAAAAATGCAACCAAAGGTACGGAAATAATTTTTAGCTCCACTGGCTGAAAGCCACTGGGGCTATTGTCATGGCGTTTTGTCCGTCGTGCGTCCGTCCGTTCGTGCGTCCGTGCATCCGGTCGTAAACTTTTTCTTTAAAAATCTTCTCCTCAGAAACTACTGGATGGATTTCAACCAAACTTCACAGAAATGATCCTTGGGTGACCCTCTTTCAAAGTTGTTCAAGAAATTTTGATCCAATGAAAAACATGAATTTAATGGGCGTGGCTAATTTCCAAATATGGTAAAAAGTGACTTTTCTCAGGTTATAACAGATGGATATCAACCAAATTTTACATGAATGATCATTGGGTGACCCTTTATCAGTCTACCAAAAATTATTGTGATTGGACGAAAAATATGTATTTTATGGGCGGAGGTCATTTCTCTATATGTTATATAGTGTAAACTTTGAAAATCATTTTCTCAGAATCCAATTGATGGATATCAACCAAATTTTACATGAATGATCCTTGGGTGACCCTTTATCAGTCTATCAAAAATTATTGTGATCAGATGAAAAATATGTATTTTATAGGCGGAGGTCATTTCTCTATATGTTATATAACATATAGAGAAATGACCTCTGCCTATAAAATACATATATATATAGTGTAAACTTTGAAAATTATTTTCTCAGAATCTAAATGATAGATATCAACCAAATTTTACATGAATGATCCTTGGGTGACCCTTTATCAGTCTACCAAAAATTATTGTGATCGGATGAAAAATATGTATTTTATGAGCGGAGGTCATTTCTCTATATGTTATATAGTGCAAACTTTGAAAATCATTTTCTCAGAATCTAAATGATGGATATCAATCAAACTTCATTAGTATGATCCTCGGGTGATCCATTATCATTCAGCCAAAAATTTGACTTGATTTGAAGAAAAATATGTCTTTTATGGGCGGAGGTCATTTCTCTATATATGTTATAATAGTGGAAAATTTGAAAATCTTTTCAACATCAGTAGAAGCCAAAATATCTAAAAATCTTGTCAAAACTTAGATTTGCTATTACAAGAAATTCAAGCCTGTGGAGCGACACAAGCTATTCATGGCTTTCTAGTTAATATATGTCTTGCAAAAAACAAAGATTACGAAATTCCAACTTCTTCTAGCAGAAAATTATAAATTCAAAACTTTGAGTATTTAAACCTTGACAAAAATCAACACATAAAAATAACTAAGTTTCCTCAAGATTTTCTCTACTCGGGGAATGGGTTGCAGGTCTGACTCAGCTGCTTCTCTGATGTCGGTCAACAAGGGCGCTCCTGTGAGGTAGATTGGGAAGTCCAGTGACGTCACTGTGTTTTCTCGACAACACTACAATGTTAGTTGGTTAAAGAAAATGAGAATGTGTGATCCTTCAATCAAGTAGTGTAGATTAATGTCAGTTACAAGACTTAATTTCTGAAAATATATCGCATTGTAAACTACCCCAGTGGTATTGCGGCTTGCATCATTTTGAATTTGATTTGAAATAACTGTGATTTGTCATCACAGATATCGGAAGAACTCAATTGAAAATTAAACATGCTTTGGTGTTTTTTTTGTTGAGGGGGGGGGGGGGAGGGGGAGGGGGGTCAGTCATAGATGTGGTGGAAAGATTCTTGAAATCCCTGAAATTTTTGTCCTATGTCCCGGCAATGCTTGGAGAAATTATGGCATGTCTGTTGTAGATCATTAAAATTAAAATGCAAAGAATTATTTCAGATTTCTTAAGAAAAACTCCTGTAGGGTAGAAAACGTGAAAAAATTGAAATTGTAAAGCTTTAATGAATTACTTGTCTTCCTTATAATATTTTCCGTAGATTTTAAGCCTGCTAATTAGAATAACAATTGTTATTATATGGAAATCAGATAATCAGTAAGTTTAGGTCTATGTCACTTTATAGTTGCTCCAGTTCCTGAGTAATAAGATAATTTTAGGTATTTAGTTTGTGTAAAGATTTACATGTACATGTATTCATGTGATGGATTAAATGTCAAATAGATATAAAGTTAAACTAGGGGTATTTGAGATATTGAACTGTAGGTGACTCACTTCCCATAATTCATTTTGGTACATTTACTCAAATAAATGGGCTGTTTATACATGTCTGTATGACAGATAGCTCAGACAGTGGTTTACTGTAACTGTTTTTCACTGAGGTCCTGAAAAGATCTCTCCACTGATAACCAGAGTTCCTTTTATCCATTACGCAGCATTTTAAAATCAAAGTACTGATAGTACAGTACTATGAAGACATTTTGATTTGATTTTGATCAATTATACTTCATAGATTAGCAAATTTGACATGATGTTCTATAAAAGATTTGTTTGTCTTATACACAGACCTATAACAGACTTCCAAATTCATGCTACACAGTGAAATCATTGAATTATTAGAGCGCTTTTGATTGAATTTAGAGCGTTTTTGAAAGATTTTGGAGAGTTCAATGAATTTCAGCAAATGCCACCAATGGAGCTCTGAGAGAGTGTTTTAGAACGATTTTCAGTTCTATGAGTGTCAATTTCTTGATGTTCTTAAGTATAGCACTCCTTATTTTCGCAACTTAGGAGTCCATTTCTCATGAATATGACATATTTCAATTAGCAAATAAATAGGGCAAGTTTCCTAATCAACCCTTAGATGTTTGGCACAAGTTAAATCTGTTAATTACAAACAAAAGTCAGATAACATCTTCTTGCATCCACTAGTAATTACTAATAAATAGTTATGAAAATTATCGTTTTGGGGGATGAACTTGTGGGAAAAATACAAATTGCTGGTAATTTCTTCTTTTCTGCAATGTTCTCCCATATGTAAAAAATCTGTCCTTTTGAGTTTGATTTTAGTCCCATGTTCTTGACTTCTTGTTTCTCGCAAAAACGACTGTCAAACCTTGTTAGTTACCGGAGTCACCATAATATGACTGAAATTCTTTAAAAGGTGGTGTTACAACCTTTCAAACAAAGTTTTCTTTGATAATAATCAAGGTTTGGGATGATTTGCAACCATCTAGTAAGGCTTGCTGATCATGTGATAGCCATTTTTGCTTTCATTGGTTTGCTTTCTTTGTTAACCCTTTCCTGTATTACAAAATTTTGGACCTGTCCAAATTCAAAGGTTTTGCAGACGAAAATTAAAAGTGGATTTAATTTGAAAAATAACCATTCAGTAGGGTAGAAAATAGTGTGGAAAAAGAAGAAATTGCTTGTCAGAAGCAATTTCTTCTTTTTTCACAATGTTTTCTCAATCATAAAATAACATGCACATAATAAGCAGGGATTAAACAGCAAAGGGTTAATAAGCACCCAAAAACTTTATATGCCATGTAGCCATTATCTTAAACTTTTCATAGAACGTCTTTCATACTGCTGTAAACTTGAGGATGCTTCACCTTACAAGTTGTCTGCATTAAGGAGTTAAATCTAAACAAATATTGACCAGCAAACTTGACCCATTATTCATCTATATACTAAATTATCAGTCTTGGTCATATCCGTAAATAATAAATGACCTTTGTGACTTTTGCCAATAGATCCATAGGTCAGTACACAACTCAAACATCTCTGTTGTAACTAAATATGAAATAGTTAACTTTTTACTAGGATAGTTCATTCTTCAAACATGATACGATATATGATTTACTATTGAGTCTTTCAAGCTTCACCCAATTCCATATTGAACACCTATGTTTATTCTTTTAAAGAATTATTTAACCTCAAAAACTTATCATGTTTTTATTTGGCATATCTGACTCATATACATTTGTTCCATGTAAAGACCCAGACTAGTCTGGGCCTTCAGATACCATATTTCCTCTAATGAGAGGGAGTCTTGTACCTCTCTATTAGTCCCCCTACACTATTTACTTATAAACTGTATTATATTTGATTGAAATTACCTAACTTTTAAGAATTTCAAACAAAATTTATCCATGTTTCCTCTTAAGAAATCATTTGAATGTGTTTTGTTCTTTTTAAGGAAATTAATCACAAACCATGGAAGAAAATTAAAGCAAATAAGACATCAATTTGGAAGATATTCTGCTTCAGAAAGGGGGTACTAAATAAAAGCTCCTTGCCCATGCTCTGTAAAGCACATATCCAATTATCGTATTTCTCCTAATAAACACTCCCGGGAGCTAAACATAACATGGTCCTGGAGCTTTTATTTAGTATGCATTGTTTGATTAAAAATAATCATTAAACTTAAGTCTTTTAGGCCCTTTTCTCTTTAATTTGAGGTAAATTTCCTCTAAACAATCGCAACTCATTTAAATAAAGCTTTTGTTGTTCACTCAATGAAATATGAATCAATCTTAAACTGAAACAAACAATTATCCTCTGTATCTTATAATTTTCTCATTTCAGTATTGATAAAGTACAGAAGATAACCTCACCAGTTTTAGTGATTCATGGAACGGAGGATGAAGTCATTGATTTCTCTCATGGACTTGCAATTTTTGAGCGCTGTCCCCGAACAGTGGAACCGCTATGGGTGGAAGGTGCTGGTCATAATGACATTGAACTGTATGGACAGTATTTAGAGCGTTTAAAGCAATTTATTAGCTCGGATTTAGCTGTCAATTGACAAGAGGCCCAGGAGGGGGGACAAGCCAACAATTTGGGTGATGAACGGTCAGGTATAGAACACATGGGAATCGCTTCAGAAATCGAAACTCTGTTATGACGATAACTGGATTATGTAGCGGAAATTAAGATATGTCCATGTTATGATAGAATGCATGTTTTATCAGAAAAATTAGGGTAAAAAAGTTAGGTTTAATTACAGCTTGGTACTTTGGCATTTCATTAACATGTAAATTATGCATCCTTGATACCCAAATCCATCAGATCTTCAGAAAATGAAATTCATGTAATGTCTAAAAAGATGAAGGGGTATAACTAAAAAACTGTCCATAATACATTATAAATGAAGATGAAGTTCTAATAATTTGAAATTGGATTAATTGCATCATGAATGCCATTTAGCTGAAATTAAAAGAAAAGTTGACTACTACAGAAATACTTTTATCAGCAACTTTCATCTCACATCAATTAAAAAATAGTCTTTCACTTGTCTGCAGAACATTTCTCTTTCAAAGGTTATTTTTGTAAACAGGGATTTTTGTCCTGTAAATGCATAAGCAATTGTTAAAGATTGATTTCGATTGAAAATGTGCCATTTTTGAGTGACATAAAATCTCAGTTTTGATTTTTTAGGGCATCAGAAAAATTAAAGGGGACTGTGTAACTTTCTATGATCTAACTTACTGTGCTTTTTGATTATAATCATAAAAAAACACTCTTGAATGATAACTGGAATATTACTTGATTGCATACCTATTGTAGGATATCAACAAATGATAATTTTTGAATGATTTTGAGGTAGATTTTTATATGAGCCTGTGTGCAACATTTAAAACAATCTTAAGTGTGTTTGATGGACAGACATTGAGCAGTCCGAACAGTAAATTTAGATATTCTCCGATTGTGAGAAGATACTATGAGTCAGAAACTACCCACACTTAAAAAACAGGCCCAGAAGACTCAGATCAGACTGTGAGTCCTTAGGATCCACAGGCTGATTGGAGTCCATAGTACATGTAATATATGCCTGTCCATCAAGACATGAAATTGTTTGAAATAGCACACACAGACTCAATTGGGATACAAGTACTTTCTACTTAGATTGATTGAATTCCAGGAGAATTCATCAGTCCTGCAATCAGGTTCAAAAATAGTTAACAAATCGATGGCTCAATGTGAAGCAGTTGTAACTCCTTATATGTTTATATGGAGTTACAACTGTTTTGCACTGAGCCATTGAAATGTCTTTAAATTGAATCCTGCTTTGTATGTGTCCTCACGTGCGAACCACTAAAGTAGGGTTCAATTTCTCCCATAATTTTACAAACCTTTTCATCTTGATGGCAGAGCAATGTTCACACCATATGTTTTGGCCTAGCCTGGCTCCCAGGCTGTCAGTTAGTGTTAAATTAAATAAGGTACACTACTCATGATTTACTGTTTCAAATTACATGTGTACCTCAAATTCTCAAAAACTGACAGCCTGGTCAACTCTGCAGAGCTTACTCCCAGAAATTCCTGGAAGAATTTGACTGATCAGCCAGTCAGAGGAATATCAGCTGAAAAGAAAATAAATACTTTCTCTAGTTGAATAGCTCATTTCCTAATACTTCAGATCAGTGGGACGGGAGCCAGTCTAGTTTGGGCCTACCATTCATTGAACCATGTATGATTATGATAACTACTATCTCAGCCTGAAATCAAATTTGGGACCTCTAGGTTATGAAGCAGACACTCTACCTCTAGAACACAGGCACCTTTCTTGAGATAATTCTAAAGACTTTTTTCCATACTTGGATGTAATATTGAGAAAATTGTTAAAGAAAAAGCCTTTTCATGCTGTTCACAGCGTATTTCTGGTGTATAAAAAGCTTTGGCAAGCATAGGCTTGATATAGGCTACAGGCTTAGGTGAGCTTGCATTACCTTACAGCCTGATCATATTCTACAATGCCATCTTATTCTAAATTATTGTGAGAAAAAATTGGGCCAGACAAAACAAAATGAATTGTCCCAGGAATTGGAATTTTCACAATTTAAAGGAATAAAAAGGAATAAGTAACTAAGAAAAAGACCCCAGCAGGTTAGGAAACAATGTGAAAAGTTGCTAGTTACAAGTAAATTGGAACAATAATAAACACCTCCCACCCCAAAAACTCATATTATATCTTTGGTCTCTGGGGTAGGAAGGAATGGGATAAGTTTACAGATCCTTTTGGTTACAAAAATTGATAGATTTACTCCAATGATTTCTGACTGCAAAAAAAAGAGGGGTTTTCAAGTTTTGTGCATTTCATATTATAATGTCATATCCAAATTCTTTCAGTTAACACCAATCTACCTTCACATTTTCATATATTTTAAAGAATGCATGAATGTTGTAATTTTGTTGATATTCAGTATTGTTTCCTCCCACAAACTTGCATGTTTGTTGTTATTTTCCTTGTTTGATATACAGCTATGTTCTTAGCCTGGCTCCCAGGCTGTCAGTTAGTTTTAAAATTAATAAGGTAGACCACTCATGTTTTACTATTTTATCTCAAATTACCTCCCATATTCTCAAAAACTGATCGGCACTACAGAGAGATAACAGCCTGTCAGCATAAAATCTATTGAGTTGAATTGTACATATATTGTAATTTCTTCAGATCAGTGGGACGGGAGCCAGTCTACTATGTTCTGGCAAAAGGAATTTCTTGATATTATATTGAAGAAAAAATTAGGACCACTTATGTTGAGGAAAAAGAAAACCAATGGCTCAGCTCAAAATAGTTCTAAATGCATATAAATATGTAGGCAGTTAGAAATGTTTTGCACTGAAACAAAGGAAACTAAATACTACTTAACCCTTTTAATGCTGAATAAAGAATATTGGCAAACTTGCAACATGCTCAAAGAAATGAATGAACTAAACATAATTCAGTATTCACCTGGAAAATTGGAATTTTAAGCTTTTCTGGTTTCAAAAAAAAATATGCAGGTGGTATAGAAAAGATCAGACTGCACATATGTGCAGGCTGATGTTTGCCTATAGCTCCTGTCAAGGCAGGAATATTCCTGGTTCAGCATGACAAGGGTTAATATGATATTTTGCCATACAAATCTTAGTATTGATTTGGTAAAGAAATAAAGCGTTGGAATAAAAACAATAGGTGCTCAAGAACATTTTTTCGTTTTTCCAGTGACTTGAAATTTGATAGATGACTTTTATTTATGAGGCTGAATTTTAATTTTCTTGTGCAGTCCAAGTTATATGAAGTAGATAAAACATTTTCAAAGTTGCATAGAAATTAGAAAACATACTTAAATACAAGTGTTTTAAATGTGAAACACTTCCTTATACATATATAAAAGTGATAACGGTCTTTAGCATGGTAACATTACATTCATTCTCAGAAATACAAATCTTTTCTGTTAAGAATTAGGGTGCATGCAATATTTAATTGAAGGGATAAATGAACTTAGAAAATAAAGTGAAATTAGTCACAAACACCTTTTGCTAGAGCTTGATTGTTAATTATTTTGTTTGTGGTCAATTGCATGAAATTTTACTGCATTTATTAGCATTTTCATGAATGATACATATAGCTTTAAATTAGATTCAGATTCATTTGACTCTTTTTAACATTCACTATGGTTTTAGATGTTTTTGTCAGGATTTGACAATACAGGCACATCCTTTGGACTTATAAATAGTTACTTTATCTTTAGATTTTAACCCTTGTTATGCTGAGCCTGGATTATTCCTGCTTTGGTGGTAGCAGGGCTTGTAGTTAGGGAGTCATTCACAGGTTATTTCAGGGGTCAAAACAGAATTTAAAGGGGCCAAAAGACAAGAAAGAGCTAATGATATGTCAGAATTTTATAGATTTGAGTCATTTGACCCTTTCTTTTAAAGATATGAAGTAAGCAATTGATTTTAAAAAGTTTTGACCCTTGGAAATTTCTCTCAAGGGGAGTAGGTATTCATGGTGGAAAACACAATTTCTACACTAATCTGGTTTCAAACAAAAAATTGTAGTGGGAAAGACTAAGATCAGACTGTACATATGTACAGACTGATCTTTGTCTATATATTCTGCCAAAGCTGGAATATCTTGGTTCAGCAGAATAAGGGGTAAAATGTAAAAAAAACCCTAAACCCCATACATATGACTTCCTCAATTCTCTTTTCATAGTAATGAAGAGGGAATGTTTCAAATGATTCTGGAAGGGGAACTCCAAATTGGATGTAAACTAGATTTAAACAGTGTTTTCTCAAGTTAGTATAGTAGCACCATTCATAAATCAATTGCCAAGGGCAAAACTTTTGCAACTGCCTACTTATATGTTTAAAGGCAGTTACAACTGTTTCATACTGAGCCATCAGTTTTTTTTGCCATTTATTGGTACATGTATTATCTTTTTTAATTAACATAAAATTAACCCAGAAGAATATTTAAAGTTTAAGTTTGGTTATTTTCATTGAAGTTAGAATGATAGCGAGAAAGATAGGACAGAACGAAATTTTATGACATACATATTCACATGACTTTACACATCAATACCAAATCATTGAAATGCAAGCCAGGTGCCTTTGGCTAGCATATCACTTAGAATTACAACTCTCACAGGTACCTACCGTATTTCTCCTCATAAATGCTCCCTGGAGCTATGCATAACATGGTATGGGAGCTTTTATTTAGTATGCCTATTCTTATTGAAAAAAAAAAAAAACATTCAAATTGATGTCTTTTTGGCCATTTTCTCTCTAATTTGAGGTGAATTACCTCTAAACAATCATATGATTGTTTAGAGGAAATTCATCTCAAAAGAGAAGAAGTCAGAAAAAGTCTTTAAAATTTAGGCATTTGAAGTAGGTTTTCTTAGTAAAAAATGTAGGTGTGCTACATTTAGGGAGGGCCCTATTATTAGGGGAACTACAGTATTCATACACTTGGGCTGGGAGGAGCAAAGTAGGGTTAACTTTTTACTCAGAAAAATTCCATTGACCTGGGCGGGTTTTGATCCTGGGACAATCTGATCTCAAAGCCACCTTCCTAACTAATAGGCCAGGGACTCCTCAACAAATAAGGGAAAAAAGAAAAATAATAAATTAAAAAAATAAGAAATGTGCTTTGAATTGATGCTGGTAAATGCCCACTCTTTGTCATTCAGATTATGCCAGCAAAAGTAATTCCATGAAAAATGTATCAGCAATCCAAACTAATCAAGTAATATAGTTGGAACAAGGAACAAACTGTGATGTCAAAAAGTCAGTAAACTGCTGGTGACCTGTCCAATAGACTTTCCCATAGTGTTAACCATTTACCATTTAAGGATATTTTCATTATAAAAGGTTTCCTTGAGGACAACAGGAAAACTGTTCTTGTCATTCTTCTCAGCATTTATAGTTCCTGATAGAGATGGGAAATTCTAACCTAGAACAAAATTTTGAATTAGTTAAAATTGGAAGGTACAGCAGAAATCAGTTAAATTGAGACAAGAGATCAAAAAAGGAAAAGTTTTAGAATGTCTGTTGAAAGATGAGGGCCCGTATTATGTTATCATCTCTGGTGTCTGGCAGGATGGGAGGGTTCACCTCTTTGTCTGGAGCATTTCTCTGTCACCTTAAGTTCAATTTCCTTAAAACTTGGCAGTATTGTCAAATGATTGTATTTGGATTATTGGTGAATAAGGAAGGTCTGATTAATTTGCGTAAAATACTGCGTTATTCATATATTTTGTCTTAGAAAGGCAATTCTGAATAGCTGAAACATTTGGAAATGATTTGAAAGACAATTGAGAAGTGCTAAATGAAATTACTCCATACCAAACTCTAAACATATATTAATATTATTTTTTCTCACATAGCTATCCTTGTTTTCTATTGCCCGAGCCTTAAACATGTAAGATCAGTCTTTAAATAATGTCATCTAAACAAAAGTTAACAGATCATTTCTTTTGTGACAAGTTACTGTTTAAAAATAATCTTTCCCATGTTTTAGACAAACTAATCTAAACTTGGTGTAGAAAAAAAAAATGATTAAGCCCAGCAAGGCTCACATAATAACTTTTTCAATTGAAGACTAGGTTAAGGTCAGTTTGTTGAAAAAAAACAAACAAACCCTCTCCATTAAACTCTGTCATGCTGAAAAAATTTTGGCTAAAAATTTTCATCAAAATCAAAGGGAAAAAAGCACTGAAAGTACCAACTGTAGGTCAATTTTTATTTGAAAAACTAAATCTATTGACAATTCTGGTTTGAAAGTGAGAAACAGGTGGTGTAGACTGACATCAGACTGCACATATGTGCAGGCTGCTGTTTGTCTATAGCTCCTACCAAAGCAGGAATATTCTGGGCTCAGCATGACAAGGGTTAAATTTTGTCCTTCAATGCCCTGAACATCTTCACTATTTTTTTCCTTCATTGCACTGAACTTGTTCACTATTTGTGAGACATCACTTTCATTCGATAATAAAATTGTTCTCATCAAGTTTAAAGCATTTATAAACATGTTACTCAATTCTCTGAGAGAATGACCTGTTACAAGATTTTTATGGTTTATGTATGTATGTTTGTCTTTTGCACAAAATCTACCCAGCGCATGTGAATGAACTACATGTATATGCAATGAAATTGTTGCACATGCTTCTGTAAGGTCTCTGCAAAGTTTACAAGAAAATACATTAATTAACCCTTGTCATGCTGGAACCGGAATATTCCTGCTTTAGCAGGAGCTATAGACGAACATCAGCCTGCACATATGTGCAGTCTGATGTTTGTCTGCACCACCTGTTTCTCACTTTCAAACCAGAATTGTCAATAGATATAGTTTTTAGCTCACCTGAGCACGAAGTGCTCAAGGGAGCTATTGTGATCGATCGTTGTCCGGCGTCCGTCTGTCCATCTGTCCGTCTGTCCGTCTGTCCGTCACGGCGTCAACTTTTTCTTTATACGACATCTCCTCCTAAACTTATGGGTCAAAATCAACCAAACTTGGCAGAAATATTCCTTGGGTGGTCCCTTATGAAAATTGCTCAAATGGAAAGGATCCGTGCCATATCACGGGAAAAGGGGCCTTAATGACAAATTTCTTGTTTTCACTCTAGAAGCCACAAATACGGTCCAATCTTCATGAAACTTGGTCAGAATGTTTGTTAGGTCATGAGGATGAAGTCTATTGAAAATGAGAAGGATCCGTGCCATTTCACAGAAAAAGCCGCCTTAATGACAATTTTGTCAACAATATCTTTAAACGACATCTCCTCCTAAACTTATGGGTCAAAATCAACCAAACTTTGCAGAAATATTCCTTGGGTGGTCCCTTATGAAAATTGCTCAAATGGAAAGGATCCGTGCCATATCAGGGGAAAAGGAGCCTTAATGACAAATTTCTTGTTTCCACTCTAAAAGCCACAAATGTAGTAAAATCTTCATGAAACTTGGTCAGAATATTTGTTAGGTCATGAGGATGAAGTCTATTGAAAATGGGAAGGATCCGTGCCATTTCACAGAAAAAGCCGCCTTAATGACAATTTTGTCAACAATATCTTTAAACGACATCTCCTCCTAAACTTATGGGTCAAAATCAACCAAACTTGGCAGAAATATTCCTTGGGTGGTCCCTTATGAAAATTGCTCAAATGGAAAGGATCCGTGCCATATCACAGGAAAAGGGGCCTTAATGACAAATTTCTTGTTTTCACTCTAGAAGCCACAAATATGGTCCAATCTTCATGAAACTTAGTCAGAATGTTTGTTAGGTCATGAGGATGGAGTCTATCGAAAATCGGAAGGATCCATGCCATATCACGGAAAAAGGCGCCTTAATGATAATTTTGTCAACAATATCTTTAAACGACATCTCCTAATGTTATGGGTCAAAATCAACCAAACTTTGCAGAAATATTCCTTGGGTGGTCCCTTATGAAAATTGCTCAAATGAAAAGGATCCATGCCATATCACAGGAAAAGGAGCCTTAATGACAAATTTCTTTTTTTCACTCTAGAAGCCACAAATATAGCCCAATCTTCATGAAACTTGGTCAGAATATTTGTTAGGTCATGAGGATGAAGCCTATTGAAAATGGGAAGGATCCATGCCATATCACGGAAAAAGGCGCTTTAATGACAATTTTGTCAACAATATCTTTAAACGACATCTCCTCCTAAACTTATGGGTCAAAATCAACCAAACTTGGCAGAAATATTCCTTGGGTTGTCCCTTATGAAAATTGCTCAAATGGAAAGGATCTGTGCCATATCACGGGAAAAGGGGCCTTTATGACAAATTTCTTGTTTAGACTCTAGAAGCCACAAATATGGTCCAATTTTCATGAAACTTTGTCAGAATGTTTGTTAGGTCATGAGGATGAAGTCTATTGAAAATGGGAAGGATCGGTGCCATATCACAGGAAAAGGCATCTTAATGACAATTTTTTTGTTTACTCTCTAGAAGCCACAAATATGGTCCAATCATCATGAAACTTTGTCAGAATGTTTGTTATGTCATGAGGATGAACTCATTTGAAAATGGGAAGTATGTGTGCCATATCACGGGAATAGGGGCCTTAATGAAATTTTCTCGTAAGAGCTCCAAACGCCACAAATATAGTCCAATCTTCATGAAACTTGATCAAAATGTTTGCCAGGTCACAAAAATGAACTCTGTTGAAAATTGGAAGGTTCATGCCATATCATAGGAAATGGAGTCTTAATGATAATTTACTTGAAATATCAGGTGAGCGATTTAGGGCCCTCAGGGTCCTCTTGTTTCAAATAAAAATTGACCTTCAGTATGTACTTTTAGTGCTTTTTGCCCTTTGATTTTGATGAAAATTTTCGATTAAAATTTTTATTCAGCATGACAAGGGTTAATGTCTTGGTAATCAAATTAACTTCTGCAGATATGTATTTCCCTTAAAAAAAATCTGTAAATACCAGTTCTTTACATGTTGAGGGGTTAGTGAAACGCTATTGTATGTGCCTATATATTTATAGACCCTTACAATAGTGTTGCACTGAACCCTCAGTGTAATTTCAAGCCATTAATTAAGATTGGGAAAAAGTTAGGATAGTACATTGTGCCGCAATTTTGTTGTATACAGTTTAAGGTAATCTATCTTTTATGAAGAAAATGGAGAGCTTCGAAAGACATTCTTTTATATGAGCCTGTGCATGATATTTCCAACAATTTGAAATGACAGTAAGGTGCAATTATTGGGTAGCGTAGACAGCCACAAACTATAAATATAAAGTTATCTGATGGTCTACTGATACTTTTAGACCTTATCTATCTCGACTTAACGCATAGTGAAGACTCTGTTTAGACTGTGCAGATGCACAGGCTGGTCAGAGTCTTTGCTTTGTGCATATCTAAAATTGTTAGAAATCTCACGCACAGGCTCATATATCAGTTTAACCATACATTTAAGGTCAAACTTGTCCTTTAACACAATGAAGATTTTGGCATCACCATAGCAGTGTGTATTGTATATTAAAGTGTGTTTACAGACACTTATGCCATTTGAGCACTGCTTTGATATAATAAATTGCAAAATTACTTTGTCTTTATCTTCTGCAAGCAGTCTGAAAAGAAAAGATGTTGTCTGAAGAAACACGAGCCTAGCCAATTTAATTTTTTTCATTGGGGATAACTACCTTAACTGTTTTGTTGTTTTCCATTTATTTTTCGTTGTAGTAAATTTGCTTTGAATGTCCTTTCGGAAATACATTGCATGTATATATCATCTATTTTGCCTTTGTATTTATTTTCCTTCATCTATCCCTTTGGTCAAAATTTTGTATTGTCTATGGGAGAAATTATTGTAAGTGCCTATATCTATATAGGCACTTACAATAGTCCTGCACTGAACCCTCGAATGATTATTCTGTTACATTAAAAAAATGTAAGTCCCATCCAAAACAATCCCTACCCAAACTGTCCTTGATATTTTCAATCATTTTCTTTAATCAAAACGTAGGTCAATAGGGGTTTAAATTGTTGTCTAATGGGAACCATTTCGATGGCTCAATGCAAAACAGTTGTAACTGCCTATTAATATATAGGCAGTTACAAATATTTTGCATTGAACCATCAATTGTTGTACTCATTTAAATGGAATTGATGAGACAATTTAAATGATTTCCAACAAAACTTGGTCTGGTTGTGTATGGATGAATTTATCACAAAAGCACCCAACCCCTCCCTCCCCTGCACAGTACCAGGATTTTACATTCCTGTGATTTTATGCTCTAGAAAATATTTTGGTATAAGAAAGCAAATTTTCTATTTTCCACAATAATTTCTATCACATAGGATGGTTTCATTGTAAATTGCACCTACTTTATTTGTTGTTTGCCAGCTCCTTGAATTTGGAATAGTCAAGAATTAACAAAATTTACAATATGTGATCTGTCACACGAAAAAACCATCTGGGTAGTGCGCAAAGTATCAACACTAGCGGCCTGCGCAGACTGACTAGTGTCAAACCTTTCGCATTTTGCTAATTAAAATTTCTAAATCTAGAATGATCAATCTACCTGCCTGTGAAAGAATTTTTGAAATGTGACACCTAGTTTCCCTATGCCTGACCAAATATCTGATTCAAGTATTTATTTTACAAAGTTCCCAGATGGTCCCTTTTCACGTGATGGGTCACATATAAAGAATACTGATAACATATTTCCCTTCATATATCTGATCTTTGTCAGTGTTTCCTGCATGACAAGGTCATACACATTTCTGACTGTTAAAGCTGCTCTTTCACAGTTTTTCATAGAAAAAATACAAAACTTGTTCTATGTTTTGGAAATGTGTGTATTTTTAGACTATTATGAATGACCCAAAGCACTGGCACTAGAAATAACATATTTCAATAATTTTGTAACTTTTTTTTTTCGAAGTGGCAAGCTCAGTAAGGTATCCAGTCTATTTATTTCTAGTCTATTTATTACAAAATCGTTAATTTCTGTGAATAACCTTTCATTTTTTGCTTGTATTGATATGAAGTTTCCAGTTGTCAAATACTTTAACCTTAATCTTTGATTGAATAAGACAAACATGCTGAATGTCAAGCGAAAATAGTTAGCTCGAAATTGAAGAATAATTTTTTTAGCGTTAGTAGTCACTTTATTTTTCAGAATGAAATTAACCTAAATTCGGGTATATCGGTCTTTCTTTCGATGCATTACCAGATTGAATCTTGTTATTTTAAAGGCTTCAACATGATGAGGTAGTTTATTCCGATTGATTCTACGAAAAATGTTAAAATTCAAATTTTCCCAATCTGTGCAAGAGCAGCTTTAAACCCCAGACTGAATGAGTCGCCCTTGATTTAATTCTACTATTTCAACATATGCAGTCTCATGCATCCTTTAAATTACTGCCTCAGTGGCCAGGTGGTTAATGCACTTGACCTGTGACCTGAAGGTCTGTGGTTCGAGCTTAACCATCATAGAGGTCTGTTTATGGGAAAAACACAAAATAGCCAGCTCCAGTTCACCCAGCTGTAGAATTGGATAGCAGTGGGTTTAAATCACTTCCTCTCTCTCAGGGAGGTGAAAACATCGGGATTGAGTGTTCGAGAACAATTCTATAAGCTTAAGATTTTGTGGCAATTGAATTATGAAAAATTTGTACAAACAAAACCTTTAAATTATGGTCTTATAATGCCCCAATATACAAGTTTACAACTTTTTATGGCAAATACATTATGTTTTTTCCACATCATATCTTAGTGCTAAACTGCTTTTTCAACCAATTGACAAAATGTTGCAGTCAACTTATTGTGGTATTGATGAGCAGAGACGTCATATTCGAGGAAATGCCATATACCCCGCCTTTTGTCATGGCCAGATTGTGAATGAGGGAAGTTGATTGTTTGCAGTGGGCTGTTGCAAATTTTATAGATATCAGTTTTCTATCTATGCCTGTAATGAGCTTGTTTGTCAATATCGTTTTCTATGCATGCACTGTTTATCTTTACCTTGCCTGCAATATTTCCGTCCCATAATCTGCCCTGTATTCAGCTCTGTTTTCAGTGTGACAGAATGGTTCTGTGTGCAAGTTATACCCGACTTTACATGCAAGTGCACATGCAAAGTGGGGAATAATTTGCAAACAGTTTATCATCCTGAACACAGGGCTGAATAATGGGCTCACAAGCTTCCCAATCTTGATTTTAGATTCACTGGGTAATGCAGGGTGCCATTCCCTTGGGTCACTCACAGGTGCTTAGTTATCCTGAATGTACTGGCTGCTCTCAATCAGGTTTTATGCAGACTTATGCATACACATTTATGCTAAATTACAAAAAAAATTATCCACTGTTGGTAGTCTGACGAGTGATGCTCTTCATCAACATATCTGAAAGAAGCTTCATTATTTTACCCCCAAAGCTATGGTCGAGAAAAAGGTAGGGGGGGGGGGAGAGAGAGGGGGGTAATAAGAGTCAGCTTGTCAGTCTGTCCATCAATCTGTCTTTAGCTTTTTTTGTGTCTACTAAATTTTCAGTAACTTAAATGGACAGATTTCTTTCATAATTTACAGATTTGATCAGTATCAAGCACAGATGTGCATGTCCTATTTTAGTTATGGTCCATTGTGTTATGACAGAGTTATGGCCCTTTGACCTGAAATTGCATAGGTTTTTTTTTTGGGCGGGGGGGGGGGGGGGTGGTTATAGCCCTTTTTGCCACAATCTGGTTGCAGCTTGTTTCGATTGTTTATCAAAGTATCTAGATTGAAGAGTTTTAGATGGGTATTAACACTACTGCATTTCATGGCATGTTCCCACTGAACACAGGGTGGTATAGACTAAGATCATCCTAAACAGATGTAAACCTTCTTTCTCTTACATGTGACCCATCATGCAAAAAGGGACTACCTGGAAAATCTGTAAAATGAATATTTAAAGAAGAGATTGGGTCCAGCATAGGTCGACCAGAAGTTGCATTTAAGAAATTCTTTCACAGGGAGATAGATTGGTTATTCTAGATTCAGAATATTAGCATAGTGCAAAGAGTTTGGACCCTAGTCAGTCTGTGCAATCCATGCAGTCTGACTAGGGTCTAAACTTTGTGCACTACCCATCTGGTCCTTTTTAGCTCACCTGAGCACATCATGCTCAAGGTGAGCTTTTGTGATCATTTAATGTCTGCCGTGCGGTGTGCGTCGTCCATCGCCATGTGTCAACAATTTAAGTGTTAACACTCTAGAGGTCACAAATATGATCCAATCTTCATGAAACTTGGTCAGAATGTTGGTCCCGTCTCAAGGGTGAACCCTATTGAAAATGGAAAAGATCCATGCCAGATCACAGGAGAAGGAGTCTTAATGATAATTTTCTTGTTATAACTAAAAGCCACAATTTTGGCCCAAACTTCATGAAGCAAATGATTTTTGTGTAGAAATTATCTCCTTTATGACATCTGCCTATTTAATTGGTGTGATCTCCCAGGGGTCAAAGAGATTCAGGTGAGCGATGACAGGTCACAAATATTTATGGGAAAATCTTGAGCTAGACTGTTTGAAATGTCCCACATTTTATCAATTTCTTTGAAACAAACTTTAAATTCAGCTGGATCAGGGTTAACGTTAATGTGCATTCAGTGTTACAAAACATCCATAATTCCAATTTCAGTGTTGTACAAATCAATCACCAAACCCTTCTGGAAGAACCCTACAGAATACATACATCTGCAGTCTATTTGTTGATCTGACTGTGACAGATTCCATCCAATTACCAATACAGTTCTTAATCCATTACCAGACCTCAATTTTATCCATTTCAGGGCAATAGCAGATAACAGTTCTGCCACAAGGTACCACCCATTTTTGTCATGGATTTGTATTTAATCCATGTCTGTCTGCTCTAAAAATGTTTCTTTCAAGTCCATATGAAACCAATGAAATATGTGACTTTTTAAGGAGAATTTTCTGCAAAGTCCCGTTTGCTCAGCTGGCAACACATTGGTCTCTTTATCCTAAGGTTGTGAGTTTGATGCAAGGCTTAGCCTTCTATCATAATTTAACTGACATAAGTCATTTTAACATGGGGCATTTATATGTCTCAGCATATAAAAGTTTGGGGTAAATTGTTTTTATACGCCTTCTGAAGGTGGACGTATATTGGTATCTTCTCCGTCTATCAATCCCGATGTCAGAATGTATTTACGTCCATCCGTCTGTACCAATCTTGTGAACGCAACTCCTCCTTCAATTATGGACAGATTTGGATGAAGCTTTCACAAAATATTCCTAGTCACCTGACCCTGTGCATATTATTGCAATTTGGTGAGTTTCAGCCACATCATGGAAAAAGGAGTCTTCTTGTTAAAAGTCTAGTGAACGCAATTCCTCCTCCAATTATTGACTAATTTTGCTGACACTTTCACCAAATATTTCTAGTCACCTGACCTTGTGCACATTGTTGCGGTTTGGTGAATTTCAGCTGTGTCATGGAAAAAGGGGCATTCTTGTTAAGTTCTTGTGAACGCAACTCCTTCATATATGGACAGATTTGGATGAAACTGCCGCCGTCATAGCGCAGTTGGTAGCGCGTCGGACTGTCAATCCCGAGGTCACGGGTTCGATCCCCGACGGCGGCACTCATTCTTTCCGACTATTTGTCTCTCACCAATGGGTTGATAATCGTAGACCTATGTGAGATAGCAGCTGGAGGCTAGGAAAGGATGTGGTGGTTGTACTGGTTAGAGAAATACCAGGAAACCATTGTTAGGTGCTCCAGCCGCCGCGATATAACTGAAATAATGTTGAAAGCGGCGTAAAACTCCATTCAATCAATTGGATGAAACTAACAAAAAATGCTCCTATTGACCTGACCTTGTGCATCCGGCCAGCTGTCGAGGCAAATATAATTTGCTAATTGATAGCATAATGCCACTGGATGGATCATCGAAACAGTAGATCTAGTATTAAAAGTACTGTATTCCACTCAAAATCAGCGATAGAAGACCTGTAACAATGTTAATACAACATGAATAAGCAGTATTTACTATGTTTTGGTCATTCAGACTCAGTATCAATGTTTTCACCTTGGGAATATTTATTCTTTAAGAGCAACAGCATATGTAGCCGAGTTGCATTTTGTCACAGGGTCCAGAAAAGGATAAAATAATCTTCATGTACTAAACATGGTGAATAAGATTTTGGCACTGATTATTTTCCTGCTTAGTTCAAATACTGTAAATTAATATAATGATATGGCCTTATTTAGCTTTTTAAAAGAAGTACACTTTCATGCATGCAAGTATACCTTTGAAAAACATTTAAATGAATTGATAACTGTTATTTGAATGTTTTTAAACCTCATTGAAAAACAATCCCTTCAAAGATCCTTTCCTCTAGTACATAAAGCATAGTGTGGTTTCCATGGTCTGGATGTAAAGTGTCGGCTTCCTGATCAAGAGGTCCTAAGTTTGAATCCTAAGAGCAGCTATTGATATTGGTTCTTTCCTTGGAAAATACATCCAGTGCAAGCACTAGTTCATTCCCAGGAAGCAGAATCAAGAAGGATTTATTCTTGTAAGTTGTAAGACCATGTATCCCAATCATTGTAAGATAAATTCTGTATTTCTCCTAATACACGCTCCCGGGAGCTATACATTGTGTGGTCAGGGTATTTTTTTTAGTCTGATTTTAAGAACCATTAAATTGATGTCTTTTAGGCCTTTTTCCCTTGAATTTGATGTAAATTTCCTCTAAACAATCATATAAATGATTGTTTAGAGGAAATTCACATAAAATTAGAGAAGAAGTCTCAAAAAGTTCTTAATATAGTGGGATTTCTTTGTAAAAAAATGTAGGGGAGATACTATTAAGGAGGCTCTATAATTAGGAGAAAGAAATGCTGCAGATTTAAACCAAACTATAAAGGATCTGCATTAGTTTATTCACTTCATTATCATCATTTTTCTGAAAGACTAAACTTCTGTCATTGTCCTTATCAAGAAACCACCTTTTCGACAATTGATAAGTTAATTCTGAAAATCTTAAAATGCATTTTATATGAGCATAATTATGCATGATTTTCCCAGCAATTTCAGATGTACACAGAGAAAACCCTCTGGAAAGCATAAGTGTTAGCACCGTCTTGCTAATCTCAGTCCTTTTTTGTCCATGTCAGTAAAAGGTGGAGTCCACTAACCATTCAGCCAATGAGTCAAAACTTGACTTCTCTGTAGATTGACAAGGTTTAATTCTTTGCCAGTCTGCCAGCGAATATACTAACTGAGCAGTGTGGTTATCAAGGCAGCTCATTGTTTGTGCCTTATATATGCACATGTGAAATTGTTGGAAATGTCACCTACAGGCTCATAATGATATACCCATATGTAATTCAAAAATCCCACTGTGTTTACGATTTGGTCTCTTTCTAAGGGGAAGTCTTTCAACTGAGTACCATTACATTTTCAACATTCAGTGTAAGAGTGTACTAAGTGTATATACATTGTATATACACTTAGTACACTCTTGCACTGAACCCTCAATTTATTCATGTGCATATCTTATGTGTCCAGTCTGTTGTTGAAAAATAAGACAGTCGTTCTATACCTGATTGTGTTGGCTTGCTCAACCTCCTGGTTGATATATATTTGGTATTAATATTTCAAGATAATATGATGGGTTAGGGTAAGACTGTAATAATTGGTTATAAATTGAGTAGTCAATACAAAACTATTGTAAGTGCCAATAACTATATAGCGATTTACAATAGTTTTGTTCTGACTCCTCTAATGATTTGGGGTCAGTGCAAATCAATTTTACTTGTAAGTTCCTATATATTTATAGGTACTTATTGTATTTCTCTTAATGTCATTTAGGCCCATTTCCCTTAAATTTGAGGTGAATTTTCTATAGTTTAGAGGAAACTTATCTCAAATTAGAGAACAAGTATCAAAAAGTTCCTAAAATTTAGGCATTTGAAGTGGGTTTTCTTAGTAAAACAATGTAGGGTTGCTACTATTAGGGAGGGCACTATCATTTGAGGAAATACAGTAGAAGGTTTGAGCTTACTCCTAAAATACGTAAAAGTTTTAATGTCCAAGTGCTATAAGGGTCATTGTGTATGATACATATAATTCAATTTCAGTTGTGTCCATCAAAATCCATGCATTCTAATTGGCTAAAAATTGGTTTCATGTCTTAATTTTAGCACGCAACAACAATGAAAGCTTCCATATAAAGTATTCCCAAAAGTATGGAGAAATTGCTACTCTCTTGGTTCATGAGATATTTTGTTGATTTCACGGATGTTTGTCACTAAAAAACCTAATCTCATATATGTTTGAATCTGTTATGCATATCCATTCAGTGTAATTATGTTCTTTTTAGTTTCATACATTCATATCAATATATAATCTCTTTAGGTAATTGACCCGTAACAGTTTCACAACATTTTTGATGTAATGAACTTAAACAGTGTTACACAGGTTTTCCAATGATTTTCATTAGGGATCCTTGGTCAACATTCTGAAAGATCATACGCTCAAAATGTCATGGAACTATTAAAGGTTTACTACCTTAAATGCAATGATACTATTTAGATTCATGACCTTTATGTACTTGGACATGAAAATTAGTGTAAAGTTTTGCGCTAACTCATCAAATAGTTATTTATGTGCAATTGTTTATAAATATGTAATTATGTAAAGTGAATGTATTTTGTATATAAATTGTGTGTTTAATTAATTATAGGAATTATAAAAAAAGTTTTTTTTTCCAAAGGAAAATATTGATTAACAAGTTCTTTGAAGTAATGATGAATGGAAGGCGACATTATTACATTTAGTTGTTTTACAAAATGAGACAAAATGTATTAACCCTTGTCATGCTGAGCCCGTAATATTCCTGCTTTGGCAGGAGCTATAGACAAACATCAGCCTGCACATATGTGCAGACTGATGTTAGTATACACAACCTGTTTCTCACTGCAAACCAGAATTGTAAATAGATTTATTCTTTCAAATAAAAATTGACCTACAGTTTGGACTTTCATTGCTTTTTGCCCTTTGATTTTGATGAAAATTTTAAGCCAAAATTTATTCAGCATGACAAGGGTAAAATAACCCTTCGCATGCTGTTCATGACATAGCCCTACTGTACAAAAATCTCTGGTGGACTGTAAAGCTTAAGGTAGTGGACCCAAAATAGTTCCGCAACTTTTCCGAATTCATGATCTTTCACAATGATGACCGAGGTTTCTTAATGAAAATCGTTAGAAAACCTCAGTTAACACTGTTAAAGATTATTACTCCCCAAATGTTGCGGAACTATAATGGGTCTACTATCTTAAGCACTGTCTGCAATGACATGCACTCTGATCTTAGCCTTTACTGCCTGGGTCTATATTATGATTGACGGGAAAATGTAAGCAAAACTAGTTAAAAATTATTCTTTTGACAAATTAAAGAAATATTAAACTTTGAATGGAAATATTGGATATTGAATTTTGTAGGGTCAGGGTAAAACTATTGTAAGTACCTATGTTTAGGCACTTACAATAGATTTACAATTACCCTACAATTCAACTTCATGAGGCTATGATGTTCAGCTAGTGTATGACATTTCTTTAATTGAAATATGAGCATGGAGCATAGACTAGCTGGCAATTCCAGCTTCTGCATCTATGTTGTCAGACCAAATAAGCTTTTACCATATTTAGGGGAGGCAGTCTATGTTATATAGCGAGGTACCAATACTTTGATAGCTGCAATTTTTAGTGGCATGTATGACATAATTAAGAAATATGGGAAATCTTGACCTTGAAAATGAAAAAAAAGGCAGTCAAAAACATGTGCTTGGTTAAATAGGTTGTCACCCTTGTTTATATGGTAAAATCAGGTTCTTGAGGGTGTATGTTAACATTTGCAGAGTACAGAAAAATGAATGCTTGATAGTTTTTTGTGCAATTTCTCTTGTCAATTATGCATGACCTCTTCAAAATCAAACCCCTACATTCTTTTCAACATATCTATCTAATTCTATTTTACAAATTCTAACAAATAAACACTGCAAAAAAAAAGGGATCAGTATCACATCTTATTAACTATGGTCAGGGAAATTAACATACATATAGCCTGTCATTAACTGCATGTGAATTAAAATGATATATCCACTGTTTCTCCTGTTACCACCTTGATGGGTCAGTGCAACACTATTGTAAGTGCCTATGAATATTTAGGCACTTACAATAGTGTTGTTCTGATCCCTCAACCTGGATTTAGTCTGTTAATGAACAACCACATGTATATTCAACCTTATAACATACATTTTATGAAAAAAAATGAAAAAATAAAAGATTAAATACTGTGCAATGGTATTAAATGTTTTTCTTAGACTTCTGTTAAATATTCAAAATTCATCTTTTCATAATCAATTTGTTGGAAATATGTCATGAATCAGCTCTCTCTGGGCATTAGTGCAAAGCTTGGGTAAGTGCCTGATATATCAGGTTTTACACCAGTTTTGCATTGGCTCCTAGATTTATTTTGATTTAAGATATCAACATATTATATGAGTACTGAGGCAGTATATATGTGTGTTTCCTGATTATATTAAGGCATTAATATGAGGTATGACAAATTGTTTATGTTGTGGTATGTATATAGGAAGGGGGGGAGTTTATTGTCTTTGTTTAATTTTTCACTGTGAAAACAAAAGAAAGTAATAGCACTATTTTTAGAGAGAATGCTCATCAAAAATTATTCTTAATTAAGATGTATTATTGAAATTGAATTTATACAGTAAGTTATTAATTGTAACTGATTCATTAAACATTTCATGCATTAACCCTTGTCATGGTGAACCCTGGAATATTCCTGCTTTGGCAGGAGCTATAGACAAACATCAGCCTGCACAAATGTGCAGTCTGAGGTTAGTCTATACCAGTCCTTTTTCTCTCTTTCAAACCAGAATTGTCAATAGATTTAGTTTTTCAAATAAAAATTAACCTGCAGTTGGAACTTTCAGTTCTTGTTGCCCTTTGACTTTGATGCAAATTTTTAGCCAAAATTTATTCAGCATGACAAGGGTTAAAAAGCTTTTAATTGTATGAATACATGTAGTGCATTAAGTTCAACTCGGGCTAAATTCAGGGGTCATCAGAAAACTATTGTACTGTGAAAGTTATAAAGAAAAAAAATAGATATTGTGTTTTGGGAAGTTAGTGCAAAACTATTGTAAATACATGTAGATATACAGACAGTTACAATAATTTTTCACAGACCCTTTAAAATTAATTTTCTTTGGCCGTATTTCTCCTAATAAATGCTCCAGGGATCTATACATATATCAGGGAGCTTTTATTTAGTAAGCATTTTCTGATTTAAAAAAAAATCGTTGATGTCTTTTAGGCCCTTTTCCTTTTAATGTGATATGAATTTCCTCTAAACAATCATATAAATGATTGTTTAGAGGAAAATCATCTCAAATTAGAGAAGAAGTCTCAAAAAGCTCCTAATATTTAGGCATTTGAAGCAGGTTTTTGGAGTAAACAATGTAGGGGTGCTTCTATTAGGGAGGGCGCTATTATTAGAAGAAATACAGTAATTCCTATTAGTAGAGCGACCAGAAAAAACACCCATTTGTCTTTTGGTAACTGTTGCAGGTTAAATTTGATGGACTATAACTTTAATGCATCTGCAGTATGCATTTTGTTTTGTGCTTGGTAATTTAATCCTTGTCATACTGAATAAAAATCTTTTGCCAAATAAATGTAAAATCAAAGTGCTACAAGCACTGGAAGTTACCAAATGTGAGTGAGTATTGATTTTATAAAGGCATTGTTTTACACCTTTCTGGTTTAAAAATGCAATTCAGGTGGTATGAACTAAGATCAGACTGCACATATGTGCAGGCTGATCTTTGTTTATACCTCCTGTCAGCATGACAAGGATTACAATAGATGCCCTGGCAACAGTGATTAATTTACCTGTAGTTATTTAATAATTTGCTGTAGAGCGAGATACAATTTTCATAAAAATAGTTTGGTGCGTCCGTCTATCCTTTCATCAAAGGTCAAAGTCACAGGCCAAGGTCAAATGTTGAAATAAATTCGTCCAGAGCCAAATTATCGCTTACATTTATGGATGGAACAAAAAGGGGTAAGCTTAAATTTTCTCCTTTATGTTCTCATAAGTATAAAAGTGAAAAGACTTATTATCATGTAAAGGAAATAGTTTGATTCTGATGAAAAAGACAAAATTTTAGTACATTTTTATGTACAACTCTGGTCAAAGTAGCACATGTTCTGCTTGTAATACAAAATCAGCATATCAAGTTCTTATTTGAGTTTGTTAATATCATTATGTAATTAGTTTCTTGCATTTTTTGTGTATGTCTTGTACGATACTTTTTAGAATTTTAATTTGGTATTATATATTTACATGGTATTTATGTGTGATTTTCCAGTAATATGTAAGAATGTAACAGTTTGGGTTATCCTGAGCTCGGGTTACATAGCACTCTCTTTGATAAAGTGATGGAGCACCAACCGCTTGTCAGAGAGATAGCTAGGTTATTAAAGCTACTGTAGGTGACATATCCTATGAAAAACTCCCCTGTCTAAGCTTCAAGTCTTTGGCATATTCCTTTGTACACTTTAATTTGAGCAAGCTTCACCCTTGGATTTTATATAAGTTAGTTTTCATGTTTTCTTTCCACTATATTTGTATCACTTTTCATATATACTTCATCCATTTATAAATTTTCCTGAAAAAAAAGTTTGTACATTGTACCTTCCTTTGTGAACAAAATATTCTTGTGCTGGGGCCTGTTTTACTTAACATCTTACAAAAAAAATAATTGTAAGTAAAATCCAAATTTGTACCTGGTGTTTTCATTCATTGTTAGAATCTACCTTGCAATATCTCATTGGAATCGTCTTTAGAAGATGATTCCAATGAGATTATGCAGGGTAGAATTCCATATTCAGTTACTACTGTAGAAGCAACTTTGATTTTTGACTACGGCAAAACATTATTGTAAGATCACAAAACAGGCCCCAGATCTCTTGACAAACAAGATCCTGAGTTCAGTTCCTGGGATAGGCTATCCATCTTGATTCTTTCAATTTCTAACACACTTGGCTCTAGTACTGGTCAATCTTCCAGGACTCAAAGCAAGAATTTGAAAGATTTTGTTTACCAATGGATGTAAATCAGGTTTACATCAACTTCAGATAGCTGCTGCATTTAGGTTGTTTATTAACAATTTGGGTCAATTTTCTTGACAAAATTAATGAGGTACTGTAAAAGGCTTTATAATGGCAGTGTCCACATTTGGCGTTTTTTCGGTAACAATTTATTGGCGGTGATTTATTTTGGCACCTCTTACATGTAATGCCAAAATAAAACCCCTAATCTATGTTTTTAGGCATTTACAAATCTAGGGTCAGTGCAATACTATTGTAAGTGCCTATAATATATAGGCACTTACAATAGGAGTGCGCTACCACCTCAAAATTTAATCATTGTCAGCATATTTTCTTATTCTAAATTGACTAAGTATGGTCTGCATATCTTTCAAATAAAGTTAACATTGACTAAAATGTACATCACAAACAATTACATTTCCATAACAAAGGAATTTCTCATTTAATTGTGACAAAATTGATATTGGCCGTAGATTAAATTTGGCACATTTTAGCTTGACTGTCAATATATCCAAAATAAAACCACCGCCAAAATTACCGGTTACAGTATTCTCAAATATCTGAGGTGGTGTACCACATCCCAGGTTAATTGAGTTCTGATTGTTTTAACATTTAAACTTAAACATTATTATACCACGGCCTACAAAGAAGAGGGGGGTATATTGGATTCACCATGTCTGTCTGTCTGTCCCTCAATCTGTCTGTCTGTCCCTCAATCCGTCCGTCTGTATTTTTTTGTTTCAGGACTATAGCTCTAGAACAAGTTGACCTATAATCATGAAACTTAATATATTTGTTACCCTTGGCCAAAGGAAGTGCCCTATTGTTTTTGAGCTACACAGGTCAAGGTCACAATTGAACTTTGTCCAAAAACTGTTTACAGATTCTTACTCAAGAACCAATTGACCTAGAATCATGAAATTTTATACAATTGTTGCCCATCACCATAAGAAGTGCCCTATTGTTTGGGCTGTATGGGTCAAGGTCATAATTTAACTTTTTCAAGAAAAAAATGTTTCCAGACACCCTTGAACTTTTGAAGCAATATACTTATAGCACTTTGACAGGGACACATTACACAGTAATGACACTTGTAATGGGACAAAGAGCTTGTTGTTGTTGATTTACCTCCCTTTAACTTGAAAATTTTACTAAATTTTTTAATTATGTATGTTGCAAATAAATCATATACTCATTGCACTTAAAAAAAGCGCTGGTAGGACAAAGCCCTGATGGGGGGTGCATGTATTGGTCTACTTTGAGACAATTCTAGTTCAGACTTGAGCTGCAACTTTAACTTTGAATAAGCTAGTCAGACATCCATTATCAACTATTAAAATGAGGGTCATCTGGTTTCTGAAAAATTATTACCGGTATTTGTGTTAATTACCAAAATCAAAATATTTATGTATTGAAAGGGATGTAAGAATGATTTCAAACATTTATTGGTGTATTTTGTGTAAGTACATTGTATTTTGTTCAATATTTTTGTCAACCCCACCTGCAGTCAGCCAGTCTGTTGTCACAATGATGGCTTGGTGTGGTTGCAGTAGTGAATCTGTCTGTCTGATATTGGTTATTTTCATCAATGGATTTTGAAATAAATTGGCACAATTGTTCTCCATCATAACTAAAATGTGCTATTTGAAGTACCTTGTTAAAAGCTTCAAGTTCAAGGTCAAATGTAAAAAAATGAGGTTGTCCAGAACTTCTCATTTATGGATCCTTTTCAAATATCAGGGCCGAATCGTTTTCTATTATGAATATACATTGTATAAGCAGTTATCCTGTGACAACCACCTAGTTTTGTGACATTTTCTTTTACCTATGTATATATGAATTAACAGTATGCGATATTGTTCTATGGTTATTTCATGAATTTGCAGTATATGATTCAAGGTACTTTAAACTGGAGACAGAGCTTAAGATAAAGGGAGTGAGCTCACTTTCAAAATGGAAAAAAAAAAAATTTATACATCAATCAGATCCTATGTTTTTGGTATGGTACTCATTTGAATTGTCACAGCATAGGGTTGTCTTCAATAGCAAACAACCATCAGAGATATCCTTGTCTTAGACAAATTAAAGAGCACACTTTCTTTTTTGCTTTTCGGTGGTTTATAGAGAAATAACAGTAGGTTATCACCCGATAATCTCACCACAAAAGCAGTGAAATTATCAAAAACTTATACCCTGCTTTTTGTGCTTTTCATCCTATCTGACGTCATCTATGTGGGGCTAAATAAGTGACATCACAATGATTGTTGCATAGCAATCACATGAAAAATGACGTGCTTTACAAAAATTTGTCCTAGAAATTTTACATTTTGACACATTTTTGCAATAAAGAAATAGAATAATCATTTCTTTCAGTGCAAGATGGATTTATATTTCGCTTCGTGAACATCAAAAGCTATATTTTCACTCATGGCTCCACCACTCGTGAAAATATAGCTTTGGTTGTTCACTCAATGAATATAAATCGATCTTGCACTGAAACAAACGATTATCCTCTATCTAAATGATGTCATCATGATGCCATTAAAACAAATCAATAGCTCAGCACAAAACAATTATAACTGCCTGTAAATAAACAGGCAGTTACAACTGTTTTGCACTTACTCAGTATTTCTTTGGTTATGGAGATAAAAATACATTTTGAAATCATAAAACTAGTGTTTAATGTGAGAAAAAGAGTCTGTTTAGAGTCACTTAATTTTGAGACAAGCTGATCTTTGGTAATCTAGTCTAGAAATGAAAAAGAATTTAGCGAGCTTTTCTTTTTTTTATTCTAGATGAGATAATACAAGTATTACTATATCTCCTACAAAATCTTGAGACAGATATTATATAAAGCTTATTTGTTTGTGCATGCAGTGGTTTTGTGGGCTAGTTGTTTGATATTATTTGATTTAGTTTGTAAGCAGTGAGTGAAAGATATAATTATATTCAAAACTGATTTCATATAAAAAACAAAAAACTGTTGTTCTGAATTTGTATCCCAGATGAGCCTATTCATGGCTTAATTAGCCCGATGAGACACAGAGCCATCCATTTCATTTATTTTGGAGCCTGCTTGTATTGAGCAAGAAGTACTTGTTATAATGACGGCAAGTTGTTGGTGTATTGTGTGTCTGTCTGTCCAATTTCGTTTGAACCATTACACCTGCATTTATTGATAGATTTAAAAGATAAATTGGCACAATTGTTCTCCATCATGAGTAGATGTGCCATTTGAAAGAAATTTTCAGATAGCTCCAAGGTCAAGGGTCAAATGTAAAAATTTAGCTTGTCTGCAGTATAGCAGGTTATTTTGATAGCACATACAGATTATCGCATACCGATGGGTCAGTGCAACACTATTGTAAGGGCCTATTAATACATGAGGCACTTAGAATGGTGTTGCACTGACCCCTCGGATTAAGTCTGACTGCATCCTACATACTTATTGATGAATGCTTAACTCTTGTCAAGCTGAACCCAGAATATTCCTGCTTTGGCAGGAGCTATAGACAAACATCAGCCTGCACATATGTGCAGTCTGATGTTAGTCTACTCCACTCGTTTCTCACTTTCAAACCAGAATTGTTAATAGATTTAGTTTTTCAAATAAAAACTGACCTACAGATGGTACTTTCAGTGTTTTTATACGCCCGTCGAAGACGGGACATATTATGGGATCACCCGTGGCGTCCGGGCGTCCGGCGGCGTCCACTTCTTTGTCCGGAGCATAACTCTGTCACTTGAAGTCCGATGGACTTCAAACTTGGCAATTATATTCTTCTCATCATTGCGGAGTGCAGTATATCTGTAAAAGTATAATAGCTAGGATCATGAAACTTCATGGGTGTATAGATCTCACCAAGGGGGAGTGCAGTGCACAAGAACCACAACTCTACCTGGCCTATTTATTGAGTTAATCCCCTTTGTTGTATTTCATACTAGAATCTTGTCCGGAGTATATCTCTAAAAGTATAATAGCTAGGATCATGACACTTCATGGGTGTATAGATCTCACCAAGGGGGAGTGCCTTGCACAAGAATCATAACTCTACCTGGCCTATTTTTGAGTAAATGCCCTTTGTCGTTTTTCAGACTTGAATCTTGTCCTGAGTATATCTCTTAGAGTATAACAGCTAGGATCATGAAACCTCATGGGTGTATAGATGCCACCAAGGGGGAGTGCAGTGCACAAGAACCATAACTCTACCTTGACTTTTTTTTTAGTTATTGCCCTTTGTTAATTTTCAGACTTGAATCTTGTCCGGAGTATATCTCTTAAAGTATAATAGCTAGGATCATGAAACTTCATGGGTGTATAGATCTCACCAAGGGGGAGTGCAGTGCACAAGAACCATTACTCTACCTGACCTATTTTTTGAGTTATTGCCCTTTGTTGTTTTTCAGACTTGAATCTTGTCCGGGGTATATCCCTAAAAGTATAATAGCTAGGATCATGAAACCTCATGGGTGTATAGATCTCACCAAGGGGGGGTGCAGTGTAAAATAACCATAATTCTATCTGACCTTTTTTTTGAGTTATTGCCCTTTGTCGTTTTTCAGACTTGAATCTTGTCCGGAGTATATCTCTTAAAGTATAACAGCTAGGATCATGAAATCTCATGGATGTATAGATGCCATCAAGGGGGAGTGCAGTGTACAAGAACCATAATTCTACCTGGCCTATTTTTTGAGTTATTGCCCATTGTTTTTTTTCATGCTAGAATCTTGTCTGGAGTATATCTCTAAAAGTATTATAGCTAGGATCATGAAACTTCATGGGTGCAAAAAATATTCATTCAAAATAACCTCAGTTCTATTCAAACCCCCAGTTAATACTAAGCAGTGTGACGGGCGTATCTTGTGACAATTTGGCACCTTGTTTACTCTTTGATTTTGATTAAAAATTTTAGCCAAAATTTAATCAGCATGGTCGACATGGGTTAATGATAGAGTTTGCTTGGTCTTTGTTACTTTTGAAGTTGGCTGATAATTCACAAATGTGGTATTATAATAGTAAAGGGAGAATATACAAACACAATACATGTGTTACATTCAAGTTTAATTAATGAACTAATTAACTTGACCACATCTGGGTCTGGCATATATTCAGAATATACGGACATGCGCACTTAACAATATATACAGTATGTAAACAATGTGTAACACTCATTCAAGCAGTTTGTCAACTGTACTCTATTGTTTAAGGAAACATAGTTTAAAGGTCAAGGTCACAATTGAAGTTCGAAGACACAATTGAATTTTTGTCTGAAAACCTAGTGACCTACAATCATGAAACTTTATGCAAGCTCTAAGAACAACTAATCCCTTTAGAAATTGCTTTCTACAAAATTCACTAGTAAAGCTTGCCCTTAAAAATGTGGGCCACACAATCATGAGATAGGTCAAGGTGATGATTTTTTAGTCCCCCACCGGTTACTGGTTGGGGGACTAAAGGTTTGCTCGATTCCGTATGTCCGTCTGTCTGTCCGTCACACTTTTGTCCGGGCTATATCATCTAAACCATATGTGCTAGCAACTTCAAACTTGGTACACTTATAGATCTCATTGAGGAGAAGTGTCATGTTCAAGAACCTTTACTCTGCCACGCCCACTTTTTGAGTTATTGCCCTTTGTTGTATTTACCCTTACATTCTTGTCTGAAACATATCTCCTTAACTATGTGTGCTAGCAACTTCAAACTTTGTACACTTATAGATCTCATTGTAGACAAGTGTCATGTTCAAGAACCGTTACTCTGCCAGGCTCACTTTTTGAGTTATTGTCCTTTGTTGTTTTTAGCCTTACATTCTTGTCCGGAACATATCTCCTAAACTATAAGTGCTAGCAACTTCAAACTTTGTACAATTAAAGATCTCATTGAGGAGAAGTGTCATGTTTAAGATCCATAACTCTGCCACACCCACTTTTTGACTTATTGCCCTTTGTTGTTTTTAGCGTTACTTTCTTGTCCGGATCATATCTCCTAAACTATAAGTGCTAGCAACTTCAAACTTGGTACACTTATAGATCTCATTGAGGAGAAGTGTCATGTTCAAGAACCTTTACTCTGCCACGCCCTCTTTTTGAGTTATTGCCCTTTGTTGTTTTTACCCTTAAAATTTTTGTCCGGATCATATCTCCTAAATCATAAGTGCTAGCAACTTCAAACTTTGTACACTGATAGATCTTATCGAGGACAAGTGTCATGTACAAGAACTGTTACTGTGCCATGTCCACTTTTTGAGTTATTGCCCTTTGTTGTTTTTAGTCTTACATTCTTGTCCGGATCATAGCTCCGAAACTATAAGTGCTAGCAACTTTAAACTTTGTACAAGTATAGATCTCATTGAGGACAAGTGTCATGTACAAGAACTGTAACTGTGCCATGTCCACTTTTTGAGTTATTGCCCTTTGTTGTTTTTACCTTTACATTTTTGTCCGGAACATATCTTCTAAACCATAAGTGCTAGAAACTTCAAACTTGCTACACTTATAGATATCATTGAGGACAAGTGTCATGTACAAGAACTGTCACTCTGCCATGTCCACTTTTTGAGTTATTGCCCTTTGTTGTTTTTACCTTTACATTTTTGTCCGGAACATATCTTCTAAACCATAAGTGCTAGAAACTTCAAACTTGCTACACTTATAGATATCATTGAGGACAAGTGTCATGTACAAGAACTGTCACTCTGCCATGTCCACTTTTTGAGTTATTGCCCTTTGTTGTTTATATCCTTACATTTTTGTCCCATACTTATCTCCTAAACCATAAGCCCTAGCAACTTAAAACTTTGTACACTGGTAGATCTCAGTGAGAAGAAGTGTAATGCACAAGAACTGTTACTCTGCCATATCCACTTTTTCAGTTATTGTCCGTTGTTGTTTCTTATCCTGACATTTTTGTCCGGACCATATCTCCTGAGCCATCGGTGCTAGCAACTTCAACCTTGGTACACTTATAGATCTCATTGAGGACAAGTGGCATGTACAAGAATAATTCTTCTCCCCCCAGTTTTTGAGTTTTTGCCAATGGTTGTTTTTAATCTTATATTTTTGTATGGGACATTTTGTTCAAAACCTAATGTGCTAGCAACTTCAAATTTTGTATACAGTTATAGATCTAGTAAGTAGGAGATATATTATATGAAAGGATTTTTTGTTATCCCGTGGGGGACTCCTGTATTGCATCGCAATACGACATGCACTTGTTTGTTGTTGTTGTAAATGCATTATATAATGACCGATGGATCACCAGCCAATGTAAACTACTATACTGTTGAAAGTGCCATTAAACCTCATACAAAATAAGAGCACCGCCTACGGGTGCCTACGCTTGGCTGTTGAGTGCTGGATGGAGGAAAAAAAAAAATCAAAAAAGGGGAACCAGAGATATCACAAAATCTCAAAGTTTTGCAGGACGACAATGACAACGACGACATCAAGGCTATAGTAATAACTCGGGTTTTCTCCTAAAACAGCTTAGCTAAAAATCAAATTTTCTTGAATTAATAAAATTATACCTAAAACCTTGGGTCTGTACAGGTAGTGGCTTTCCTTCAGTGGCATGTAAAAATTCATGAAATGAAGAGGATATGAAAATTTTTGCTCTGTACCGAATCTCTTTCTGTCAAATTTGAAACAACTCAGCTACAGATGAGGGGGTATAATGAGTTTCAGATCAAAGTTTTTCAATCATAATATATAAACCTATATTGTTGGTACTGATTGGAATTGTCTCATCAAGACAATTCCAATTAGTACCACAACATAGGGTTTTACATTGGGAAATAAAACTTTTGAACTTTCTTTACCCCGTCTTATCTGTAACTCTGCTTGATTCTTTGATCATGAGGGTTATATAAGAAATCTACACATTCAGATGTCAATGTCTAGCAAGGAGACACATTATTTCATGTAAATCTAGGTAATAAATAGGAATCACGAATTCTATTTCCTCAGAACAATTCACTGTCTAAGCATGAAACAGTTGTAACTGCCTATATGTTTATAGGCAGTTACAACTGTCTCATGCTAAGCAATTGAATTGCAGTAGATTGCCTTCACACCATGACATGGCTCTATTGTTTCCACTAGTAACAATATCATTTACTCAATAATGTGGGGGTGAACACAGACAATACCCCATTGTCTCAATTGTAGGGCAATACTGGTCCGATATTTCCTGGTGACAACATTTTAGACTGGGAATATTGAAAATGATTAACATATTTCAGAATTCATTGTAAAAGGAGAAGAAAATGATGCCCCTTGATTGCTCAACTAACTCATAGAAATTAGTTCTGTACATAATTTGTTCAAAGAAATAAAGGAATGAGCAAGATTTTTAACATATCTTTTTGCCATAGTATTGCACAGAATTCGATTTCTTGAATATTTTTAGAAAAACACTACTCAATCAAATTTCTCAACAGTTTCATTGAAATCTGACAGAAAGTTTTAGTTTATACTTAATTATTTTAGTTTGATTGTGATGAAAGCTTACGCTTATGGCATCACTCTCGAGCACTCATTCCAGATTTTTTCATGCAGTTGTAATGCCTGGCTTAAGGTGCTTGCTTGCAAAAAAATCTTTAGTTGAAAAGGGGAATAATTTATTTAACAAGAAATACTTCAGGCCCAGGTATTGCTCTACCGGAATTGCCCCAAGGAAACCAGAAGAAACATTTATTTGCTTTAAGTGAAATTTAAGTAAATGATGATTTTAGAAAACAGGTCAAGGAATGTGATTAAGTGAGTTAGAAAATGAGCCATCTAGTATGTGAGAAGGAGTAGTAAGTGAGAGGGCTAGAGATGGGGATTCAGAGAAGGCAACAGCGTAAACAAGAGGACAAAGATGGTCCTAGATCTCTCTCCTGAATCTCTTTGATCCCTGGGACATCACATCAATTAACATGGCAGATGTTATAGAAGGAGATATTTTCGATATAAAACCAACTTTCATGAAGTTTGGACCAAAATTGCAGCCCCTACAGTTATATCAAGAAAATTATCATTAAGACCCCTTTTCCTGTGACATGGCATGGATCCTGCCAATTTTCAATAGGCTTCATCCTTCTGCTCTGACCAACATTATGACCAAGTTTCATGAAGATTGTGCAATATTTGTGGCCTCTAGAGTGTAAGATGAAAATTGTCATTATGATCCTTTTTCCTATGATATGGCATAGATCCTTCCAATTTTCAATAGGTTTCATCCTTGTGACCTGACAAACATTCTGACCAAGCTTCATGATGATTGGGCCATATTTGTGGCCTCTAGAGTGTTAACAAGAAAATTGTCTTTAAGACCCCTTTTTCCGTGATATGGTATGGATCCTTCCCATTTTCAATAGGCTTCATCCTTGTAAACTGACAAACATTTTGACTAAGTTTCATGATGATTGGTCCATATTTATGGCCTCTAGAGTGTAATCAAGAAAATTGTCTTTTAGGACCCTTTTTCCGTGATATTGCATGGATCCGTCCCGTTTTAAATAGGATTTATCCTTGTGATCTGGAGTACATTCTGACAAAGTTTCATGATGATTGGGCCATATTTGTGGCCTCTAGAGTGGTAACACTTAAATTGTTGACGACGGACGACACACGGCGGATGACAGAAATCCATTGATCACAAAAGCTCACCTTGAGCACGATGTACTCAGGTGAACTTAAAAGACATTTCTCTATCTCATTGTTGATTGAATTTGATGTCTTTATATTTAATCTTCTTGAAATAAAAATATTATAATTATAATGTGAAAATGTAAATCTTAAACCCTATTATTTGTAATTTAAGGAAGTAGGTCAAAGGTCATGGTCAGGGGTTCTACAGGATGCCAGCCCCCAACATTTATCAATGGACCCCTACCAAAGTTTGATCATATCAAGGCCCTTCGGGTCACATTTGGGCTCCACCCGGGTGCATCACTTTCTACTTAGAATCAAGAGCAAAAAGGCATATCCTTCTTACTCTTGACTGAAAACAGTCCATAGTATTGATCTTATATAGAAATTATCTCCTTGTTGACATCTGTCCTTTAATTAATGTGATGTCCCAGGGGTCAAAGAGACTCAGGTGAGCGATCTAGGACCATCATGGTCCTCTTGTTACTTAATTCAGTCCCACATGAAATAATTCATTTCCTTTGCCGAGTTTTAGACAGCATTGGGCCAGAATGGCCCTAAACCTCCTAAAAACCTCCTAAACTGCCTGAATCTCATTGGACCAGTGGATCTTACCTAGGTAACTTTCTGATAAATTTTCATTCACATTTGCCTATTTATTTATATTCTACACAATTGCATGGGCAGGATGCAACACTGAAAACTGAGCCCCTCCCTGTTTGGGGGGGTAATCAAAATTCCACGAACAAGTTTTGAGAAGGGCCACCCAAGGAACATTTCTGCCAGGTTTGCTTGTAATCCGCTCATTGGTTATCAAGAAGACGTTTAAAGATTTCTGACTCAAAATAAGCCCACCCTGCCAAGCCCATATTTGAGGGTCATACAAAGTTCTACGAACAATTTTTTCAGAGGGGTGATCCATGGAACATTTCTGCCAAGTTTGGTTGAATTCTGCCCATTGGTTACTGAGGAGAAGATGTTAGATTTGGGATCAAAATAAGCCCCCTCCCTTTGCCCATATTTGGGGGTCAATCAAAATTTTGAAAATGGTCACCTAAGGAACATTTCTGCCAAGTTCGATTGAAATCCACACATTGGTTACTGAGGAGAACATGTTCAAAGATTTCAGGCCCAATATAAGCCATGCCCTACTCACCCATATTTACAAACAAATTTAAAAAAGAAATGATCACCATAGGTACATTCTGGTAAAATTTCATTGAAATCGACCAAGTGGTTCAGATGTCCTTCAAAGATTTCGGGCTCAAAAAAGGCCCCGCCCATATTTATGGGCCAAACAAAATATCATGAACAATTTTCGAAACAATTTTTGAAAAAGGTCACCAAAGAACATTTTGTTAAAGCTAAATTGAAATTGGCCCAGTGATTAGATGATGTTGTTCAAAGATTTCAAGCTTTAAATAAGCCACGCCCTGCCATTCCCCTTTTAATCAGCGAACAATTTTTTGAAGAGGGTCACCCAAGGAACATTCTGGTAGAGTTTCATTGAAATCGGCCCAGTGGTTCAGGAGGAGACGTCGTCCAAAGATTTCAAAGTGAAAAAATGCTACATCCTGCCACACCCATATTTATGGGCCAATCAGAATTTGGCGAACAATTGTTAAAGAGGGTCACCCAAGGAACATTCTGGCAAATTCTTATTGAAATCAGCCCAATGGTTCAGGAGAAAAAAAAGGTTTAAAGGATGTTGACGAGCACTAAGGACGATGGACTCAGGGTGATGGTGAAAGCTCCCCTTGAGCAAGAAAGAAAAAAATGAAAAAAGGCTTTGTGCAGATTCAGACTGCCAAAAGTATGCATCATATGACTGAGACCTACACCTTTAAACTACAGATCCCTCGATTAATGTGAGCAAATTTATTCAATCAAATGAAAACAAAGTCCCCTGGATTAAGACGCAGCTATCCATAACCACCAATCTCCATCCATTGTAAATGTATTAATCGATTAATTCATTCATTGCATAAAGATCAAATCATCTCAATAATTTCAAGTTATAGAAGCAGAAATAATCTAGGGAAATGCTCCAGGTAATAACAAATTATCAAAATTTTAGAAGCTTAAGGGGAGATAATTCAGCATCTAATTTTTTTGCATACTAAAAAATTTCAGAAGCTCAAGCTAACATTATCAGCTACATTGTGTAATGCTCAGGACAACAATAATTTATTGAAAATTACATTTTCTAGAGGAGATAATTCAGCAACCAACAAGAGTAGGGGCTTGAAAATAACAGGTGCACAACTTCTTATGTAGATACACATTATGTATAAATTTCAAAGCTGTAGCAATAATAGTCACTATGGATGGATGGACAGAGGCACAACCAGCAACGGCGAATCCAGTATACCCCCCTCTACTTAGTAATAAGTTTATGATCTAGGATAAATACCTCCACACTAACACTAATATCAAAGACGCCAAGGTAATGAAAATATCAAGATCATCTGCTCCAAAATAGCTATTCTAATAACAAGAATAATCCTTACATAGGGCAAATGCCAATAATATTATATTTCGTCTTTTCAAAATATCAACATTTTTTCTAGATAAATTTGCATAGTTTAACAAAAAGGGTGCTAAAGCCAGAGATATAGAACCCAATAATTTAGTGCAAATCGTGACAAAAGAACAAAATGTCAGAGGCTGTCAGATATTTAGCACAATCAAACACCAATTAGCACCATTGTCGGGACTTGTGTGACTCTTCACCTCATGACATTTTTCAGACAGAGCCCCACAGAATGTTTCTTTGTCGAGTTTGATGCTAATCTAACTTTTTTAATTCTTTTCCAAGACCTTTGTTGTGGGTATTCATAGAAAAGTCTGACAAAATCTGACGATTCCAAAGAGTACACACAACATAGGATCTGGTGAATGAGTAAAGAAATTTTACAATTTCATATCAAAATCACTCTCTCTATCTGGAGGTCTGGCTTTTTGGCATTTCTGATTCTTAGATGTTATGGTTCATATCAACGGCTCAGAGCAAAACAGTTGTAACTGCCTATAACCATATAGGCAGTTACAACTGTTTTGTGGTGACCCATCCATGTGTATAAGACACAGAAGCCCCTGCAAATATTGCTATCTGTTCAAGTGACTTTGAAAATAAAATAATTTTCAAGGTCATTTAATTGTTCTTTTGACCCCAGACCAATGGTTTGACAATTAAGACATCACACTCAGACTGAAACTTGTCAAATTCATGAACTGAACAAAATTAGATTATATTACATTGCATTTTAACAGTGCCTTAGGCTTAGGCTAAAATTAATGTTGTCACTTGATATTGAATTTAACTTTGACCTTGTATGTATTGCAATTTGTTACCTATTGCAATTACCATTATTTTCAGATTCATGTAGATTTCAGACAAGTTCAATTCCAATAATAATTAACTCAAACCAATTGATCACACAATCAATATAGATCATTTTTACTCGGCAATAAATGTCGCAAATAACAATAAATTCCCTGTATAGTTTTCATGTGAACATATTCTTTAATATATAATAATATGTTGAATGCCAATGGCCTTGACCTTTAGTCAATTGACCTCAAAGTCTGAAGACGTCATCTACATTATTACACTACGAGGGAATTTATGCCAAATCATTCATCTTAAGGTTAATTTAAAGCAAAGTTACCTACAAGATAATATTTTTTTGAATAAATTTAACAGGGCTTGTGCTAGCTTTTTAAATTTGGGAGTCATTGACCCCTTGGCCAAAAAATTCTGGGGTCAAAACTAGTTTTAAAGGGGTCAAAAACACAAAACATGAGAACTAATCAGTCTTTTAAGTAATCAATATAATTGAAACAACATGAACAATAAAGTGTAGACACATTTTATTGTTTATGTTGTTTCAATTTTATAGACTTTTTGTAATACTATGAAAACAGTTGATCTATATAATCTTTTATATTGCATAGGTTGCATCATTGGAAAATCAGTGAGTCAAAATGACCCCCTGCGGAAAAATTTAGAGGGTCAAAATGGAACTTTTGGGAGTGAAACCCTCGTTTATGGGTCAAACAGAAGCCCTGTTGCAGGTCACAATAACCTTGACCTTTGGATAATCCTGACCTCCATTATCAGAAACAAACTGTCACTACACGGACATGACAAATACCAGTTGTTAATCTCTTTCAAATTTATCAATATACTTATGTCCTAATGGTCATTATTGTTCAGCTTCTTGACCTACGTCTTGATTTATCTCTACTCCTAGATCTTCTTTCAGATTTTGACCTTGACCTCCTTTTTCTATCTCTTGACCTTGACCGTCTTTTCTTCTCCCTTGATCTTGACCTCTGGCCTCTATCCCTTTGACTAGTGTCCTGGTTAAATTTACCACCTAAATATTTATTCTTATTGTAACGATCAAAACTACCTCTGCCTCCTCTCCATTGAGCTTGTTTACCTTCATCTCTTTCTATATTTCTAAACCTCTCTCTAAATGTATCACCTTCAGGCTTCGAAACATTGTCAATATTAAAGGGTTTTCTGAAGGGTCTGTTTTTGCCCCCAAATCTTAATTGCCCAGATTCCTTTTGACCACCAATTCCACCGCCTAATCGTCTTGGAATCCAACCAGGCAAAGTTCTTTCACATTCAAAGTCAACATATATCTCTTTTTCATCCAAGATAGTTTTATCAAGGTGTTTTTGAGTCCTATATGCAATATTTTCATCATGATACTCAATGAATGCATAACACTTTGAAATACCTGTAACAATATCCCTAACAAGCCTGAGCCTTTTAATCTCTCCATATTCACTGAAGTGTTTTTCTAGCATATCTTCATCTGTGTGTGGACTAAGCCTGCCAATAAAGACAGTACATTCTTGTTTTCCGACCACACCTTTGTTGGGTTTGTACTTGGCACTCATAGCCCGAAATACAGCATGATCATGTGGATATTCATCTGTTCCATCAATGCTTCCAGCCTTGAGTGGATCATACGTTGTTGCTATTGCTTCCCACTTTTCCATCCTTATCTGAAACAAATGAATAGATTGTTAGACTGGTACTACTGTCAACTATCAATATAACAGTTTAACTTGACAGTGGGAGCAGTCTAATAGAATATACAAGAGGACCATAATGGTCCTAGATTGCTCACCTGAGTCTCTTTGACCCCTTGGACATCACATCATTTAAATAGGCAGATGTCAACTAGGAGATAATTTCTAAATAAGACCAATACCATGGAATGTTTTCAGCAAAGAGTAAAAAGGATATGCCTGGCTATAGCTCTTACATGAACATGGGCATGCAATAAACAATCTTCATGAAATACAATTAAATAAGATTATTTACCTTCTGGTTTCAGATACAAAGTTTTTAAATGTCTATGTAAAATAGGGTGGGTTCATTCAGAGCCAAAATATAACCCCAGGAGCATGACATGAAAACATTGGTAGAAGTCCACTATATAATATTACAAACCAAATATGAAAGATATCTGCCGCTTGGTTTCAGAGAAGAAGATTTTGGAAGTTTTTTGCTATTTGAATCTATGCACCCAGGTGGAGCCCAAATATCATCCCAGGGTCTTGATATAAACAATTTGTTAGAGGTCTACTTGATGATTCTACATACAAAATATGTTAGCTGTCTGCTTTCTTGTTTCAGAGAAGAAGATTTTTAAAGATCTTTTTTTTATTCTAGACAAGAAGATTTTTGAAGATTTTCCTATTTTCACCCATTTTGTTAAGGATAAAGGGAGAGCTCAGGGTGGAATTCATTTATTTGAACAACTTGGTAGAGCTTGATCCAAGGAACATCCTTACCAAGTTGCATCATGATTGGGTCATCGGTTTAGGAGAAAATATGTTTAAAGATATTCTGGATGTCAGGGGTTGACACTAACTTCTGAGATTATGGAGTTCATTTGACTCATAACACATGAGATCAAGGAGTCCAAGCTCAAAGTAAGGAGTCCAAATTTTCATAAATGAAAAAATTGTGGAAAAGAAGAAATTGCTTGTTATAAGCAATTTCTTCTTTTCCACATAGTTCTTCCAAAGAAGAGTTTATCAAAACATTACAGGATGCAAGAAAATGTTTTCTTCAACAACTTTTGTAGTGAAAAGATCTACTGTTTTGGCAAGTGTTAGAAAGGACAGTGTTCCGTGCATTTGTTTTCCAAATATTCTAATAGAACCCTTGTAGTCCATCAGACTCCTTACTTGCAAATAGAAGGAGTCCAACTGGTAAACAAGGAGTCTCGGACTCCTGCACTCCCCTTAGTGTCGAACCCTTGATGTCACGCGACTGACAACAGACATGGCATCATCAAATTATATTCATGGTGAGTGATCACATGACACATGGAAAGTACAGCTTTACTAAACTTTAGTTACAATGTTGATATGATCAGACAACAACAATTATTTATTTCTATTTGCCACTAAAAGTGGATGCATATTGGTATCACCTTCTCCATCTTTCCATTCATCCAAGAAAAGTAATACATATGTACGTATGTACGTATGTACGTACGTATGTACGTATGTACGTATGTATGTATGTATGTATGTATGTATGTATGTATGTATGTATGTATGTATGTATGTATGTATGTATGTATGTATGTATGTATGTATGTATGTATGTATGTATATATGCATGTATGTATGTATGTATGTATATATGTGCGTCCCAATCTAGTAAACGCAACTCCTCCTTCATTTATGAAACAATTTGGATGAAACATTCGCAAAATATCCCTAGTCACCTGACCTTATGTGTGTTAATGCTTATCTCAGTTTGGAAAAAGGGCCTTCATGTTTAATTTTTGGTGAATGTGACTCCTAAATCATGGATTGATTTGGTTGAAACTTGCAAACTAGAGGTGCTTGAGCGCCTGATTCGCTCCACAGGCCTGAATATCCTGATAATAATTATTAGAGGATGATAAAGATGTATAAAACAAGGATCATTACAGTGAAATTTGTTTGAAATCCAAAAACAAAAATTTCAACACTAACAGAATGTTACTGCACAATATACTGGTACTTTATCCACAAGATTTTCATTGTAGATCTTTCCACTTTTCATTAAACACCACTATCAGGGTGTTACGTATACTTCACAATAAATGTCATCAAAACAAAATTATAACTACCGATGATAATAAGAAGTAAAATATTAAATCCAATATATTTATTCTGCCCAATGCTTTAGAGTGCAGTCAACACAGCTCTTTTTTTCCCCCGACTCTGAACCTCAGTAGGCCACTTTACACCACTTGTCCTCTTTGTGCAGTCACCCTTCGTTCAACTAAACTAACCAATTCTCAGGGGGTATCTCAGGCTCCTTATTTCACCTAATGTTTCTACAAATTTTGATTCCAACAAAGCTTATGTTCCTTCTAAGCTACATTCTTTACACCTTTTTAATTAAATGAGTCTTTACCATGTGTAACGTATGTTTCAAAAAAGGATAATTTTGAAATATTTGTAGTGAATTAGCTCATTGTGTATGAATCATTTTAAATATACAAAACACCTATTAAGACACATACACGAATAAAGTCAACTTTTGCATTCTTATTCTATTTATATCACCCTGATGATAAAGAAACCAACTTGATATATTGCAAGTCCAAATATTTCATAATTATGATTAACATAAGGTTATACCAATTTTCATTCTATAAAAAGGAGCTCAAAAAACGATATTAACCACTTTGAAACGGTTTTAAAATCTGATTTATTGTAACATTGATTAGGCTGATGAAACATACGTTACCAACTAAAACTTGAGTCGATTTATGTTTATGATAAAGTTAATTGATGTTCAAAATATTTCAGAATGCAAACATTAACAGGGAAAAAGACAAGCAGGGGCCCAGTCGCTCATGGCCCCTAGTTTTTGGACTGGGCCCCTAGATTTTTTGGGAAAATGCCTATACCTCTTACCGGTATGTAAAATATTTTATTTTTGAAGTCTGGGCCCAAAAGTCAAATTGTTTGTCATTTTCCCTGCATTAATCTCTGACACAAAACATTAAAAGATAAAAGTTGAGAAAGTCAATTTTCCACTTTTTCTTATGTCTGGAATGTTCCCTTTTATTGAGAATGGGCGATTGCCTGATTGGGGAATTCTATCTATTGAATTGATTGTTTTCACACTCGATACCTAGTCAATGGCTGATCCAGTCTTCAATTCCTTTCTTAAGTTGATCCCTAAAGGTAAGCATCTATCAAATACCTTGTGTGTAGCTAATACTGGAAATATTCCAATACTCACACAACAACATGAGATGAGGATAGTATAAGCAAGATAGTCTACATTTAAAGCAAAACCTTATGGGCCATCCTAACCAGTCCTTGGAACTTTTTATTGTTCAATTTGTACAGAAATGAAAGTAAAGAAAAGGGCCGTATAGGCAGCAGTCTAACAGTGGTCTTGATGAACAGGTAACAGAAACTCAGGGCCAGTTCATACTTTTAATCCAATTTTGATCAATTTTCCCAAGATAATGACACCTCTCAATCCTCCCAACCTTTCCGATCCGCCACTGCTAGCATGATTTATTTACAAAAATCTTTTATATTCTGATGTGGTCAAGAAATTATAGGGCTATATTTTGCAAGATACTGTATCTTGAATTATTTTAAAGAACACGCGTAAATCCAAAAGTATGAAGAACGACTGGAAAAACTAGAAAGAATCATATCGAAAGTACCAGACACTGAGACGGTTCAAAAAATGATAAATGAGGCAGGGTCAAAGAGCGAAACTAAGCCTGAGTCGAATGCAGAAGTGGCAAGTGATCTAGAGGAATACAAAGAAAGCATGTCAAGAAGAAATAATGTTATTGTCTTCAGAGCAGAAGAATCAGAAAGTTCAAGTATAGAAGAGAGAAAGTCACATGACAGTGACATAGTTGACAATCTCTGTTCAATAACAGAAATCAGCAGATGTAGTGTGAAAAATATCACCAGACTTGGACGTAAAGCACATGCTAAACAGAACCGCCCGTTAAGACTTATATTAGAAGATGAAAGGACCAAGAACAAATTCATGCAAAACCTGAAAAAACTGTCAACAGCAGAAGAAAAATACAAAAACATGAGCATAACCCATGACATGACCATTAGAGAGAGGCAGCTGAATAAAGAGAAAATCATGGAAGCAAAGACCAAAAATGAAGATCTCAAGTCGGGGGACTTCAAGTTCATTGTCAAAGGGCCACCATGGGACAGACGGCTGGTCAGGACAAAATTACCAAAACCAATGTAAATGAAAATAAAGCTGTAAATAGTTTTAACAAAAAGAAAGTTCATACAGTTCCAGTTGAAGAGGTGATGGTTTTTAAACATTTGAACTGTTTTTATACAAATGCCGATAGCTTACCAAACAAATATAGTGAATTGATTTCTAGAATACAAGAAGATGAAAATAAGCTGGATGTAATCGGAATCACAGAAACCAATCCAAAGAACTGTAGATTTGTACCGACAAAGGCAGAATTTCAAATACCAGGTTATAACTTATTTACTAACGAGGCCTGTAAGGAAAATAGAGGAATTGCCTTGTACATAGGTGATAATCTACCGGCAGAAGAGATAAACTTCAATACTGATTTCAAAGAAAGCATATGGGTTAAGATAAACCTGAAAGGGCACAAGTCAATTCTAGTCGGGTTGGTTTACAGAAGTCCAAACAGTACCAACGAAAATTCTTCTTCTTTAAATAGTTTAATCAGTAACATATATGACTCTAGGATATACTCACAAATACTTATTATGGGGGATTTTAATTATCCAAAAATTGACTGGAACCTGATGTCAAATAATGGAGATGGGACCAGCGAGCAATTTCTTGAGTGCATTAAAGAGAATTACATACATCAACATGTGGATAAATTTAACAGGACAAGGAAGGACTGTGAGCCGAGTATCCTAGACCTTATTATAACTAACGAGGCTGACATAATTCAAAAGATAGACTATGATAGTCCCCTAGGAAACAGCGATCATTGTGTGATGAGATTCAAAATAAATTGCAACTTTGAAGTCAAGAAATCTAAAGTAGAAAAATGGAACTTTTTTAAAGCTGATTACCAAAATATGTCAAATTGCCTGGAAATAGACTGGAACCAAACTCTCCACAACAAGAACACTGATAATCAATTTGAAGCATTTCTTAGCATATTTGACCAGGCTAAGCAAAAACATGTCCCATTAATTAACAACAAAGCAGCAAATAAAGCCAAAAAACACAACTATCTACCACTAGATGAAAAAACAACAAAACTAATTAAAAAGAAACACAGAACTTGGCAAAGGTACATGGATAAAAGAGACGAAAAGAAATTCAATGAATATGCCAAAATCAGAAATCAGGTAAAATCAGCAGTCCGCAAAGCAAAACTACATATGGAAAGAGAAATAGCAAAAAATGCAAAATATAACCCCAAAAAATTCTGGCAATATGCCAACTCCAAAAGAAAAATCAAAAGTGGTATTTCCGAGCTCAAAACCAAGGATGAAAATGGTCTTGAAAAAGTAGCAGATACGGATAAAGCAAAAGCAGAGGTATTGGCTGATTTTTTCACGAGCGTTTTCACTTGTGAGCCAAAAACAGACCTCCCGATTGTAGAAGATATAGAAGTTGAAAATGAGTGCAAATGTGAGCAAATCACTGAAGAAGAGGTGCTCAAATTATTAAGCAACCTTGACCCTAATAAGTCAACAGGACCAGATGGCCTTCATCCAAAAGCTTTGAAAGAACTGCGAAATGTGCTATGCAAACCAATAACCACAATTTTTAATAGTTCACTTCAATCGGGAGTAGTACCAAAAATTTGGAAGACAGGCAATATCACTGCTTTATTTAAAAAGGGAGACAAATCAGACCCAGGCAACTACCGACCTGTCAGCCTCACTAGCATCATGTGCAAAACCATGGAGAAATTAATAAGGGAAAAAATAGTAAATCATTTTAATAATAATAAATTATTCAGCGATAAGCAGTTCGGTTTTATCAGCGGCAGATCCACTACACTCCAACTACTCAAAGTTATAGATAACTGGACCGAGATCCTAGATAAAGGGGGTAGCATTGACGCAGTCTACATGGACTTCATGAAAGCATTTGATAAAGTCCCGCACAAAAGGCTGATTCTGAAATTAAAAAAATATAAAGTGAATGAAAAGATAATTAAGTGGATTGAAGACTTCCTCAGTAACAGAGTACAAAAGGTAATCGTAAATGGAGAACAATCATCGACAAGACCTGTTACAAGTGGAATACCTCAAGGCAGTGTATTAGGGCCAATTCTATTTGTTATATACATAAATGATATGCCAGACTGTGTCAGAGCACCGACTTTCCTGTTTGCTGACGATACGAAAATCTTTAAGGAAATAAGAACTAGCCAAGACAAAATTGACATGCAAAAGGATCTTGACAATCTGCAAAAATGGTCTGACACATGGTTGTTGAAATTTCACCCAAACAAATGTAAAGTCATGAATATATGTACCAAAAAGCAAAAAAACAACTTGGACTTTCACTATCATTTATATGATGACAATGGAAACAAAGTCATATTGGAGTCGACAGTAGCAGAGAAAGATATTGGGGTTACAGTGGATGATAAGCTCAACTTCAGCTGCCATCTACAACTTCAGACTAACAAAGCCAATAACATCATGGCCCTTGTCAGACGCACATTTAATCACCTGGACGAACAAAATTTTAAATACCTATTCCAAGCTCTCGTGAGACCTCACATTGAATACGCCCAATCAGTCTGGGCACCATACAACATGGGCGATATTGAAAAAATAGAGGGGGTACAAAGAAGAGCAACTAAGCAAATTCCATCTCTAAAAAGCTTAGATTACGAAGATAGATTAAAGAAACTAAGGCTACCAACTCTTAAATACAGAAGAATCCGTGGGGATATGATCGAAGTCTTTAAAATAACATCTGGGATTTACGACACTGAAGTTACGAAAGATTTTCTAAAACTAAACAGTAGTGGAATAACTAGAGGTCATAGCAAAAAATTAGCAAAAGCAAATTGCAGCTCAAATATAAGGAAATTTACCTTCACTCAAAGAGTAATTGAACTATGGAATAGCCTACCAGAGGAAGTTGTAGCATGCGACAAAGTTAAAGATTTCGAAATCAAGTTAGATAAGCATTGGAGCAATCAAGAGGTGAAATTTAATTTTAAAGCAGAAATCAACACTAAACAAAAAACCGGAAGTCACAAAGAAGTCAACAAAAGTAATTATACTCAAGAAGAGGTGGATACAGTGGCACCAAAGCCAGCGTCCACAGAGGGTCCTAAGGTATCCTAAGGTAAATCCTTACATCATTACCATAACCCTTATCTAATTTATACAGTAATACAAAATGGTAAACGGATTTTATGGCCAATCCTCAAAATCTTGTCGATATTGAGTTATTTGTAAATATTATCACCTCTCTAGTATACAATCTGATCCTGACATGATCCTTAACAATCGAGTGACTGAAATACAGTCCACATTTGTAATGTTATTGAATACGACAATTGATTTCAGAAAATTTAATTTCAATTGGGCCAACTTATTTCACACCCGGGCGGGGCCCGTTTTACAGCTTGAATCCAGCCCTGCGTTCTGGATGACAAACCGGTTCAAGTCGTGTCCCGCTTTACCCGTATACTTGCGTGTAAAGCGGGGTATAATTTGAAAACGGTTTGCAACCTTTTTCAGTCTGAATGCAGGGCGGGTTTCAAGCCGAAAATCGGGCCACGATAGGGCGAGAAATAAGTAGGCCCAATAGAAATTATTCAAAATCTATTAATTTGATTAACTTTAATAGATTTTTGTTCTAAAATGTTTCATAAAGAATTATAGAATGAATAAAACGCAGAATCAATGTCATAAAAAACCTTTTTTACGGTTTTTGATAGGGATTTCCTTGTAAACAACCAATCAAATTGAAGCAAAGTAGAACAATCGAAAGATCGCTTTACGATAACAACAAACCGAAAGCACACGACAATATTTGTCAAATCTTAAATAAATAAAATAAAAAGAGGAAAACACTTAGAATCGACGCGAAAGATTGCAAATGTAAGTGTTTCTTTTTTTGTTCATTTATTCCATGTTCAAAATATTCATTGTATGGTCATTGGCGAAATTTTCTTGCATCAAAAATGTACGACCGGCCTCTTTCATCCTTGGAAGATTTTATGGGTTTTCTAGAAAATGTGCCAGTAAAAATTTCTTTTTTTGTTTGAATGATTTATTTTGTTTATGAAGTAGCAACATTTACAAAAGAATTGAGAGCTGTTTAAAATTTTCAAGGACGGTTTCAAAATATTCTATCTATCTCTGGATACTGTCCACCCCTCTCTCGAGTGTTACAGACAGGAAAAATGTGCGCGTTGGACTGTTAGTAAAGTGAAAGAAATAAAAGTAAAGATCTGACATGTCAGATAAGTGAAAGTAGATAAAAGTAAAGTATTGGTTTGAAATGTTAGTAAGTGAGAGTGGAGTAAAAGATCTAGTTAAAAACAATCACCTCCAGACTAATATTGAATACCTGCCACAGCTCTCTTAAACTGATCTAACTCAGAGAGTGTGGCGATATGACAGGGTAACTGGTTCCAAAGGCTAATAGAGTGAGGGTAGAATGAATATTTGATGTAATCAGAGTTAACCTGGATTTGTCGTAGAGAGAGAGGGTGCATATGTCTAGTTAATCTGGTTGGGGCATGGATATACAACGGAAGTTTAATTGCAACAATGTTGTGATATATACGATAAAACATGATAAGTCTGGCGTCAATCCTGCGATGCTCATTCTTGCATCATTTTGAATTTTGACCTTTGAATTTTCAGATGTCAGAAGAAACTGACAGTGTCACTAGGAATCAGGTGTTGGAGACTAAGGGAGATGAATCCGAAAATAATATAGAGCAGGTATGTAAATCTTCTTGGCTGTTGAAAAAAAAGAGAAGACATAATTTTAGTTGCGGTAAGGTACCCCCATCCCTTTTGATAAATTGATAGTCTGAAATGGGATGCCTCATCATCAAAATATCAGAGAGAGAGGGCTACATTATTGCAGCTAACATAACTTGTGTGTTCAGTTTCCCAATTGACATAGGATTGATGAACAGAGCTACAGATAGAGGGGGTATTTTGGATTTCAGATCAAAGTAGGATGGTACTCCACTGTACTTATGAAAAGATAATTGCAATGATCAGGGTTTTGGTTCAATTATGGTACTTTCACCTGTAATCAATAATTAATTCATTACTTGGGAAAATTGTGTGTAATCAATAACTGATTACTCTAATTTTAAGGCTGTAATCAATTATAACCAATTATGTTGGCTAAAGCAATCGTTCTGAAATAAGCTGCCCGAGTTGTCCATTAAGCTGCACAGACAAGCAGATTTTCTCTGCTAAGTTGTACGTGGACAAGTGAAAAATCTCAAGAAAAAAATTGTAAAATGGTTTTTGTTTTTGGTAAAAGTTAGCTGTTTTCTTAAAATAAATGCCATAATACTGATGTTAACAGTAAGTGAGACTATTTTACGGATGATTATTAGTGTTGGGCAATCAGTTTCAAATCACAAATTGTGAATCGTTAATTGGTTTTTAGTTGGAAGAGTAAATCAACGAAAGATCGATTGTACAATCGTTTTAAAATTCTAACTGCACACCCAGTATCATTCCTTTGAAAATTGAATATGAAAGGTTAGTTAAGACGCATGACCTAAAGACTGTTTCTGCAGATTTTTCTACTAACTTCATGGATCAACATGAAACAGTTGTAACATATAGGCAGTTACAACTGTTTCACGCTGAGCCATCAAAATGTCGGTTTTGAAAACAATATATAATGGCTTTTGTTATTTCTGTGTTAGGAACTGATTATGAAATTTCTTAGTCGATAATCACAATCGGAAGCCCAAACCAACTGATTATCGATTATTAGTCCCCCATCGGTTACCAGTTGGGGGACTATAGGTTTGCTCGATTCCGTCTGTCCGTCCATCCGTCTGTCTTTCAGTCCCTCTGTCCGTCACTATTTTATGGGCAAAATGCTTTTTTAACTGAAAACTCATTTTGATGTTTATGAAGACACTAAAAAGGTCAACTTTCTCACGAAATCCGAACATCAATCTTAAGATTGACAATCAGTAAACAGTTTCTCTACGACTTTCGGCACCGCTAGAAAAAGCAATTTCTATTTTACAAGTTGCATCAATTAGGATGCCTTAGAACTGATTTCAGAATCAAATTTTTAAAGAATAACTGGTAGCAAGTCTTATTTTAACTGATTTTTTTGTATTTTTCCAGTTTCAAAAGCACATAGACAATGATAATTTTCTGCTTATTCATACCCAAGAATGTTCAACCCATCAAATTATTTCTGTTATTTTTATGAAAATCCCAAGTGCCTGTATTCTTCTGACTTGAAAAGACATTTCTTTTTCAACTCTTGTAGATCTTATTTCAGCTTTTAAATCAAAGCACTAACAACACTGACAGATTGAGAGAAATTTTACCACCTACCTAGGCCTGAAATGTTATTGCTACAAAGTTAAAAGTTTTCTCCCTCAAGTTATAGCCAAAATATGCAAAAAGGCATACACAAATAAAGATAAGTCAACACCTGATTGTCTAACGACTTGCTAGTAGCTACAGTAGATTGTTCAGTTCAATTTAGGTTCCGAATTTTTTTTACATGATACAGGGTTGCATCCAGAGCGCGGGATTGCGGGATTCCCGCTAAAATAATCATAATCCCGCATAATCAACATTTCTATGCGTACCGTATTCCCGCAATAAAATCAATTGGCCTGCAAAAATTACATTGCCGTGCGTGATTAATTTTTTTAGCTCACCTGAGCACATCGTGCTCAAGGTGAGCTTTAGTGATCATTGAATGTCCGTCGTCCGTCGTCCGTCGTGCGTCGTGTGTCGTCCGGCGTCAACAATCTTAGTGTTTACACTCTAGAGGCCACAAATATGGCCCAATCTTCATGAAACTTGGTCAGAATGTTGGCCAGGTCACAAGGATGAACCCTAAAATGGGAAGGATCCATGCCATATCACGGGAAAAGGGGCCATAATGACAATTTTCTTGTTTACACTCTAGAGGCCACAAATATAGCCCAATCTTCATGAAACTTGGTCAGAATGCTGGCCAGGTCACAAGGATTAACCCTATGGAAAATGGGAAGGATCTGTGCCATATCACGGGAAAAGGGGCCTTAATGACAATTTTCTTGTTTACACTCTAGAGGCCACAAATATAGCCCAATCTTTATGAAATTTGGTCAGAAGGTTGGCCGGGTCACAAGGATTAACCCTATTGAAATTGGGAAGGATCTGTGCCATATCACGGGAAAAGGGGCCTTAATGACAATTTTCTTGTTTACACTCTAGAGGCCACAAATATGGCCCAATCTTCATGAAACTTGGTCAGAAGGTTGGCCAGGTCACAAGGATGAACCCTATTGAAAATGGGAAGGATCCGTGCCATATCACGGGGAAAAGGGGCCTTAATGACAATTTTCTTGTTTACACTCTAGAGGCCACAAATATAGCCCAATCTTCATGAAACTTGGTCAGAATGTTGGCCAGGTCACAAAGATGAACCCTTACGAAAATGGGAAGGATCTGTGCCATATCACGGGAAAAGGGGCCTTAATGACAATTTTTTTGTTTACACTCTAGAGACCACAAATATGGCCCAATCTTCATGAAACTTGGTCAGAATGTTGGGCAGGTCACAAAGATGAACCCTAACGAAAATGGGAAGGATCCGTGCGATATCACAGGAAAAGGTGCCTTAATGACAATTTTCTTGTTTACGCTCTTGAAGCCACAAATACAATTCAATTTTCATGAAACATGATCAGAATAATGGCTAGGTCACAAGGATGAACCCTATTTAAAATGGGAACGATCCATGTCATATCACGGGAAAAGGGGCATAAATGACTATTTTCTTTTTAGAGGCCACAAATATTACCCAATCTTTATGAAACTTGGTCAGAATGTTGGCCAGGTCACATGAAACTTGTTGAGAAAAGGATAGAAATTTATGCAGCGATCATAGAAATAGAGTTATGTTTTTCTTTGAATGATCTTTCAAGTATTTAATTTTGCTAAGGGAGAAGTCAAAGAGACAAAGGTGAGCGATCTAGGACCATCATGGTCCTCTTGTTTGAAGGTAGGATAACAAGTCAATTGGACCAGAATTTCTACAATTATACTAGTAAAATGCGATTTTGATTCTTCTTTCATAGTATAAGGATTGTTTTTTAATTTGAAACGAGCGGGTGATGATGGTAACCACGGGCGACGAATTTCTACACTTGAATAGTTTTCGTCTTCCAAATTTAGACTGGAAGAAAATAAAATTTAATTTTCTTATAATTCTGTATATCGCAAACTACGAACATTTTCATGATCTTTGGTCAAGAAAACACACATAGGACTCACGATTCTTTTGATAATTTAGCGAGAAAACGAGCTCCTGGGCATTTTAGCGAGATAGAAAAAGATCGGAGTTTCCAGTTTAATTAACAGACGGGGTTCAAGCCTAAAATGACGTACCGGAAATCGTCTGAACAACATGGCTGAACTGTACGCAAATCGGTCTTGTCAATCGCAAATTTCCTATTTTCGGAAAGCAAATGTGAGATTTGGAAAATAAAAACGGAAAATAGGACTGATGATTACACCTCAGGTATCGGTGACAGTGTTACTATAGTGAATTCGAGTGATAATCCGTTTGAAAACGGCGAAGAACAAGATCGGATCACTAAACAGAAAACCCCTCATGTTGATTTGGACTCTTGCCGAACAAACAGACCATGGCGTTACACATACAACTAAAAGGAAATTAAATGTTTATTCTGTACTGGCATCGGAAAAAATAATTTTAGAACTGGAAATACAAACTTCAGAACATCAACTTTACTGGTTAGCATGAGACCAATTCTCGCTGATTTCATGGTAAATACAGAAAGGAAATCCTTCTTATGACAAGAATGGGTCTCCAACCAGTAGAGCACTATTTAAGAATGAAATCTGTAGTTGAAAGTTATTTAAAAGTTAACAGATGTTGAGATATAAACAGTTAAGTTGATCTGTTATAGTAAAATATAAGTTTTATACTTTCCCAAGGTTAACAAATAAACTTACTGTGACTACAATGAATCCTTACACCCCCCCCCCCCCCATTATTTCAAATTGGCCCCCCTTTTTCTGACTGTAATGGGGGACAGCCCCCCATTTTGAAAATTTCTAGATGCAACCCTGATGATGGTGTCTCAATTATAAATATATATAAATGATGCATGTAATTTTGGAATAATTATTGATGTCAGCAATTGTAAAATACTTAATAATAATAATGATGATAACAGGGAAAAAGACTAACAATTTTAACTCAGGGGCCCAGACTTCAATAATTTGATATTTATCGTTAGGGGTATAGGCATTTTCCAAAAAAAACTCTAGGGGCCCAGCTCATAATCTAGGGGCCATGGGCAACTTGGCCCCTGCTAGTCTTTTTCCCTGTGATAATGATACTTTTAATAATACTTGTAATATTTGTGACACATCCAGGATTCAGCTTAGTACTAATTCAGCAAATCAAATTATCTATTTTGAATCAGATTACCAATCAATTAACTTGTTGAGACAAGGCAATGATAATTATGATCATATCAAATTTGTTTCTAGATAGTAGTTTTGTCAGCAACTTATTTTTAAATCAAAAGATGAACTGTTGTTGTCACAAATTTTAGTTTTAATCTTCAAATGCATGTGACTTTTTAACCTTAATATCTTTAAACTACTGTGATCATACTTAAGCCACTGACCTGCAACTTTATCCTTTAGTTATTTTCTTATTTTCTCATAATATCTTTTCTAAGTTTGTATTTTCATTTCAAAAACAGATTTATAAAGTTACAGTGTTAAAGTGTTATTTTTTGATAAGAGCCAAATGCTATTTTTCGTAATTTTTGTTGTTGTTCTTATTTTAGACTAACAAGAAGTTAGTGAACAATTAAGGTTTAAAAAAAATGTTAATTATTCTTGGTTTATATAACTATCAAAGTGCATTAATCATCATTTTCTGAAACAAAAAATCACCAACTTGGAAGTAACTTGATACTTTGTTATCCCATCTTAGTATGATTGCAATAGAGATTACATTAAAGAACTTAAATTTGAAGGCTCTAATGATTTTCTGACTCAAATATATTTATCCCCAATATTTTTTATCTTTATTATTTACTTGTACAGTTGATTTGAATTCCATTTTTTGCTTGAATAACACTTACTGTCGATACTTGACAACAGATGACAAACTTGAGCCTTTGGAGGTACTAAACAACTGCATCAGTCAACAAAGAAGTACTTATCTAACAAAAATGAAGTTTCGATTCTAAAATCGATAATTGAATCAAAAACAGTTTCCAATTCAATTCGATTATCGATTCTGATCTGGGTCCGACTTTACAACACTACACTTATAGATCTCATTGAGGAGAAGTGTCATGTCTGAGAACCGTTACTCTGCCACGCCGACTTTTTGAGTTATTGCCATTGGTTGTTTTTACCCTTACATTCTTGTCTGGAAGGTATTTCCTAAACTATGTGTGCTAGCAACTTCAAACTTTGTACACTTATAGATCTCATTGAGGACAAGTGTCATGTTTGAGAACCATAACTCTGCCACACCCACTTTTTGAGTTATTGCCATTGGTTGTTTTTACCCTTACATTCTTGTCCGGATCATATCTCCTAAACTATAAGTGCTAGCAACTTCAAGCTTGGTACACTTATAGATCTTATTGAGGACAAGTGTCATGTTCAAGAACTGTTATTCTGCCATGCCCACTTTGTGAGTTATTGCCCTTTGTTGTTTTTACCCTTACATTTTTGTCCGGACTATATCTCCTAAATTATAAGTGCTAGCAACTTCAAACTTTGTACACTGATAGATCTTATCGAGGACAAGTGTCATGTACAAGAACTGTTACTCTGCCATGACCACTTTTTGAGTTATTGCCTTTTGTTGTTTTTAGTCTTACATTATTGTCCGGATCATATCTCCTAAACTATAAGTGCTAGCAACTTTAAACTTTGTACAGGTTTAGATCTCATTGAGGACAATAGTCATGTACAGGAACTGTTACTCTGCAACACCCACTTTATGCGTTATTGTCCTTTGTTGTTAGCTCCACTGACCGAAGGTGTGCGTCTGTCCATGCGTAAACTTTTCTTTAAACATCTTCTCCTCATTCTTCTTCTTCTTCTTCCTGAAAAGTGCAGGGCTCCTCTGGAGCATCAACGCACTGTGAAACTGTACAAGGTCGGCGTGAGGCAAAACAAAGTGCAGTTAAAACGGATAAAAACAGTGTCTGTACATTAACTTGATGTCAGGCCATCTTTGAACAGTTCCAGGGTCCCTGTTGCGATGGTCTCAACTTCACCGTCTGGGCTGGGAGCTTGTTCCATAGGCGAATGGCTACTGGGAAGAAGGTGTTCCTATACAGGTCTGTGCGGCAGAATGGTATGAGGTAGCTCACATTTCTACCTCGCTGTAGGGTGACTGCAGCTGGATGTAGGTACTGGTCTGCTGGTATATCTATTGGGTGGTAGACAATCCTATACATCATTACCAGTCTAGCGTCAGTACGTCGCTGTTGGAGAGAAGGCCAGCCTAGAGTGGCAATCATCTGACTAGTACTGCTAATTGTCCTGTAATCACCTTTCACGAACCTGGCTGCTCTTCTCTGTACTGCCTCAAGCTTGGCAATGTTGGACTCAGTGTACGGGTCCCAGACAGGTGCAGCGTATTCTAGGATTGGACGTACTAGCGTCTTGTAGCATTGGGCCTTTACATCCTGGGGGCAGCTAGAGATGTTCCTCCTCAGAAATGCGAGAGAGTTGTTGGCTTTTTTAGTTATGTTGTCTACATGTTTGTTCCAGAGAAGCTTCTCATGTAGGGTAACCCCAAGGTATTTTCCATCTGTAGAATTTTTAAGCTGATGGCCATGCAACAAGTATGTTCGTTTGATGGGGTTGCGCTTCCTGGAAAAGTGGATGGTCTCACATTTTGATGGATTAAACTGCATCTGCCAGTCTCTTTCCCATTGTTCTAGTTTGGTAAGGTCTTCTTGCAGGATGTCTGTATCCTGGATCTGGCGGATTTTTCTGTAGAGCAAGCTGTCATCGGCGAAAAGGTGAGTTGTGGAGGCTACTCTTCCTGGCATGTCATTGATGTAAAGCAGGAAGAGTAGAGGGCCGAGGACAGAGCCCTTGGGGACGCCAGATGTGACAGGGACGGAATCGGATTTGTGGCCCTCGACAACCACCTCTTGGCTGCGGTTACTAAGGAAGCTCTCTATCCATGAGAGGAGGCTGCTTCGTATGCCATAATGGTCCAGTTTGACAGAGAGTCGTTTATGTGGGACCTTGTCAAAGGCTTTGCTAAAGTCCAGGAGCACAGCATCTATCTGGTCTCCATCATCCATACTGGAGGCGATGTCTTGGATGGTAAGGAGCAGCTGACTTTCGCAAGATCGTCGTTTTCTAAAGCCATGTTGACTGTCAGTTAGAATCTTATGCTCACCGAGGTGTTTCATAACTTGGCTGTGGACAATATGCTCAAGTGTTTTGCAGCAAATGGATGTAAGAGATATCGGTCTGTAATTTGCAGGTGAAGTTCGATCTCCCTTCTTAAATATGGGGCTGACGAGTGCATGTTTCCAGTCATCTGGGACTTTACCTTGGGCTAGGGATGCTTGGAACAGAAGGGTTAGGGCTGGCGAGATCTCATTTGCAAAGTCTCTGAGAAATCTTGGTGACAGGCCGTCTGATCCTTGGGCTTTATCAGGGTTCAGCTTCAAAAGTAACTTCTTAACACCCTCTAAGGTGACATCAAAATGGTCCATTGTTGGATATTTGTCTGTACCCATGGGCGGAATGTTTGATAAGTCTTCTTCTGTGAAGACATCAGCAAATTGTCTGTTGAGGATCTCTGCCTTCCTTTTGGGATCACTATGCCCAACTCCATTCTCCTTGAGGATTTGAACACCAGAACTTTCTTGTTTCTTGCTGTTGATGAAGGAGTAAAGCTTCTTAGGGTTTTTGTCACCACTGCAGGGCTTGAAAATTCTTGAAATTTCTACTTGTCCTGCTATACAAGAAAATATAGTAATACATTGATTTCAAAAGTGAAATTTTGCAAAATCCACTCGTCCTGCTCATATAGACAAAGAAGGAAAAAATCATGCAGGACGAGCGGACGAGTAGAATTTTCAAGCCCTGCACTGACAAGATCTTTCACATATGTGTTGTAGGCAGATTTGCAAGCATGCTGAGAGTCTTTCTGTAGTTTCTTGTATTTCGCAATATTGTCAGGATTGCTGTTACACTTGGCCTGTTTATAAGCTTTTTTCTTTCTCCTTGACAGGCGCTTCACCTTTCTATTTATCCAGGGTTGGTTAAAACTGCTGGAAGTAAGCTTGGTTGGTATTTTATCTCTCATAATAGTTGTACACTGATCCTTGAAGTTAGTCCAGAGAGAATTGACATCTGAGTCAAGTGAGTTTTCGCTAGTATAAGTGGAGCTAAAGGTGGTGATTGCCGATCTGTTATCTTCTGTGTCCATTTCGTTCCAGAGCATGATCTTGCGCTTGGAAAGGCGCTTCCTAATTGCCTTGGTTGCCACCTCCAGAAAGACTATGTCATGGTCACTTACTCCTGGCAATGGTTTGCTTCTTGTCACAAGTGATGGTCTGTTTGTTACAAATAAGTCCAATATGTTATTTTGTCTCGTTGGGAATCTGATCATCTGCTCTGAGCCAGTGTCGTAAAGAAGGTCAAGGAAGTTTTGATTTATACTGTGACTGTAGGTATTTGAAGATATGGAATTGTTTTCCCAGTCAATATCAGGGAGGTTAGCATCCCCTGCTATCCAAACAGTCGCCTTTGGGTGTTGGGCATGTAGGTTCTGAAGTGAATCTCTCATATTATGCATGTATTCTAGGCTGCTGTTTGGGGGCCTGTAAATTGCAGCGATGATAAGCTCATTATTGCCTGGGCACTTGATACTGGCTGCTGTTAATTCAGTTGTTGTCTGTATTTGAAGGTCACATCCAGAGATTTGCTCTTTGGCTGCTATGATGACACCGCCATGGGGATCACGGTTTCTGTCCTTCCTAGAGAGTATGTGATAGCCGGCTGGTATGATTTCTCTTTCAAAGATACCGCTATGGAGCCAGGTCTCACTTCCAATGATGATGTCGGGATCTAACTCAGACAGTAGTAACCAAAAGGGTTGCTTCTTAGCCCTGATGCTTTGGAAGTTAACCACCATTTCTCTAAATGTAGATTGCTGGGGCTTTGGTTTTTGCATTAGACCTGGTTTGTTTGGTGATGAGCAGAGTAATGGGGAGCCGAATGATGTGTTGATGGATGATAAGCTGCTATCACTTCTGACAGGTGAAGTAATGTGTTCCGGTTCCGGTGTCCCAGGGTAACCTATCCCCTGGGTAACGTGTCCCCGGGGACAGGTTACCCCGGGGTAACGTGTCCCCGGGGACAGGTTACCCTGGGGTACAGCCGGGGTAACCTGTCCCCCCCTGGGGTAACCTGTCCCCCCCTACAGATATTGTAAACCAATATTAAGTCACATTTCTTTTACCAAGATATTTTTATTCTATCCGTTTCAAGTCTCTTTCTTTGATCTATATGTAATTTTGATCTGTTTTGCGAACTGTTTCAGTTCTGAAGGATTTTTATATTTTCCATGATAAGTATTATAACAATTAAACTTTTTTTTTTTTTTTTTTAGAAAAATAATTGTTAAATGTCATCATGACTATGGACATAACTATGAATGATCTTGTCTTTAGAAAAATTATTCAAAGCATGAATTATTTCTTTGTGTGAATTGGGGGGGGGGGGGGGGGAGGGTCACGTTACCCAAGCTGGGGTAACCTGTCCCACCCCAAGAAATGCTGACAGTAATGATATTTGAAAAAATAAATTCATATGTTTTCAATTATTTAATAATATTTCAAATTGTTTGGGGGTAAGGTTTCCAAAGCTGTGGTAGCTTGACTCTGTAACATGTTACCCGGGCCTGTTAACCCAGTGAAAACACACAAAAAAAGGTTGTTAATGAGGATTTTTTTTTAAAAAAACCATTGCAAATACATTTTTATTTATTTTAAAACTGCGTGATAGTCTCATTTATATAAAAACTGTTATACAAATTAGTTATTCACTTATTAGAAAATCTATTGCGAGTGTATGTGTATGTCTGGGGGGGACAGGTTACCCAAGCTGGGGTAACCTGTCCCCAGGGACGTTACCCAGGCCTGGGTAACCTGTCCCACCTCTAACAAGGTTGTCAACAATGATTTGTGCACAAATTTACCAAAATACTTTCTTTTTCTTATTTATTCTAAATTGTTTTGGGTACATGTAAGATTTTCCAATCTGTGGTAACTTGTCTCTAAAAAAATAGTACCCTAGCCTGGGAAAACATTGCTAACATGTTAACCAGAATTTTCACAAAAGTTTACAAAACAATTTCTTTTCTTTGAAAGTTATTTTATAGTCTCAATTATATCACAACTGTTCTAACTACAAAAATAATCCACTTATTAAAAAATTCATTGAGAGTGTATGTGTATGTATTTTGGGGGTGGGACAGGTTACCCAAGCTGGGGTAACCTGTCCCCGGGGACACGTTACCCAGGCCTGGGTAACCTGTCCCACCCCCAAAAATGCTGTCAACAATGATTCATGCAAAAATAAACCCATCTGTTTTTCAAATATTTAATGATATTTCAAATTGTTTGGGGGTAAGATTTCCAAGGCGGTGGTCACTTGTCTCTGAAACATGTTACCCAGGCCTGTTAACCACGTGAAAACACAAAAAAATGGTTCTTAATGAGGATTTATTAAAAAAAAACTTGCAAATACATTTTTCTTTATTTGAAAACTGTTTGATAGTCTTATCTATATCAAAACTGTTATACAAATAAGTTATTCACTTATTAGAAAATTTATTGCGAGTGTATGTGTATGTCTGGGGGGGGGGGGACAGGTTACCCAAGCTGGGGTAACCTGTCCCCGGGGACATGTTACCCAGGCCTGGGTAACCTGTCCCACCTCTAAAAAGGTTGTCAACAATGATCTGTGCACAAATTTACCAAAAAATTTTCTTTTTCTTATTTATTCTAAATTGTTTTGGGTACATGTAAGATTTTCCAATCTGTGGTTACTTAAAATTGTCTCTTAAAAAAAATGTTACCCCAGACTGGGAAATCATTGCTAACATGTTAACCAGGAATTTTCACAAAAATTTACAAAAACAATTTCTTTTCTTTGAAAGTTATTTTATAGTCTTACTACAAAAATTATTCATTTATTAGAAAATTCATTGAGAGTGTATGTATTTTGGGGGTGGGACAGGTTACCCAAGCTGGGGTAACCTGTCCCCGGGGACACGTTATCCAGGCCTGGGTAACCTGTCCCACCCCCTAAAATGCTGTCAGCAATGATGTATGCAAAAATAAACCCATATGTTTTCAATTATTCAATAATATTTCAAATTGTTTGGGTGTATGGTTTCCAAACCTGTGGTCACTTGTCTCTGAAACATGTTACCCAGGCCTGTTAACCCAGTTAAAACACACACAAAAAAAGGTTGTTAATGAGGATTTATTCAAATAAACTTGCAAATACATTTTTTCATTTGAAAACTGTTTGATAGTCTCATTTATATCAAAACTGTTATACAAATTATATATTCACTTAATAGAAAATTTATTGTGAGTGTATGTGTATGTCTGGGGGGTGGGACAGGTTACCCAAGCTGGGGTAACCTGTCCCCGGGGACACGTTACCCAGGCCTGGGTAACCTGTCCAACCCAAAAACGCTGTCAACAATGATTTGTGTAGGAATAAAACTATACATTTTCAATCATTTATTGATATTTCAAATTGTTAAGGCCTTTAGGGTAAGCTCTACCAAGCTGTGGTCTCTTGTCACTGAAACATGTAACCCAGGCCTTTTAACCCAGTGAAAACACATACAAAAAAGATTGGTAATGAGGATTTATTCAACAAAAATTGCAAAAAAAAAAAGAACAAATGGAAGGTGATATCTTTAATGAAAAATAGCATTTGCAATAGGGGGACAGGTTACCCCGGGGTAACATGTCCCCCGGGGACAAGTTACCCAGGCTTGGGTAACCTGTCCCCCTTTCCAAAATACAAGATTTAAACAATTTGTCAATTGACATGTTGTTTTGGAATCAAAACTGCAATACCGACATGATAATTGTGTTTTTAAAAGCTATTATTCAATCTAATAACTGACTCTGAAAAATTGAAATGATGCAATGATAAAAAAATATTCAAGTGCTAAGATTTTTCTTTAAAAAGGTACAAAAAAAAAGAAATATAAACATACATTGCCATTGAGGAAATTTTCTAAGAATATCTTTCTTAATGAAAAAGAATGACTGGAAGGTGATATCTTTAATGAAAAAAGTATTTTGAATAGGGGGACAGGTTACCCCAGGGTAACCTGTCCCCCTTTCAAAAGAAGAAGTATTAAATGAATTTGTCATGTTGCTTTCTTATGAAATCTGCAATATTAACATGATATGTTAATTTATGCTATTTATCAATCTAGATATGGACTTGAAAAAAATTTAGATATTGCAAAAGTAATATTGCAAAAAAATTAAAACATGCAAGCGCTTACCCCGTAGATTTTTCTTTTAAAAAAGCATCAATTTTTTTAAAAAAAAATGAATGAAATATTTGCAAAGAATATCATATGATAATTTCTTAAGAAAATGAATGACTGGAAGGTGAAATCAAATGAATAAAAGCATTTTGAATAGGGGGGACAGGTTACCCCGGGGTAATGTGTCCCCGGGGACAGGTTACCCCGGGGTAACATGTCCCCCCACTAAAGTTTTATTTTTTTTCTATTTTTTTCATTACACTTTCAAATATTTGCACAAAATACCAATATTGATAACTATAATAAAAAAAGAGGAAAAGAAAGGAAAATTGATTTGATAAGAAAATTATAGTAAGCAAATCATATTTTGGTTTGAGGAATTGAAAACCACCCAAAAATTACAGATATACTTTTTATATGTCTTTTTTAAATTGATTTAGAGATATACAAATAGCATGAATGGAAAATTAAAATTTTGATAAGAAATAATGTTTTCCATGGGGGGGGACACGTTACCCCGGGGTAACCTGTCCCCGGGGACACGTTACCCCAGGGGGGGACAGGTTACCCCGGGGTAACCTGTCCCCGGGGACACGTTACCCAGGGGGACACGTTACACTGTTACACCGGTTCTGATTTTGATTGACTGAGTATACTATAGGAGTTCACTGTGGCAATAGACGTGCCTACTTAGCTAGCCATAGTAGTATCAAAGAGTGTTGTGGAGAAGTTTGGCACTCCACAGGCAAAGCAGATCCAGGACACATTATGTGTTAAACCTTTGTACACTTCTAAGGGCATACTGATACATTTTGTGTGAAACCAGGCATCACAGTTATCACAAGCAAGTCCATGTTGGTTTGATTTCACAGGGAGGGTGCATATCTTGCATGGAAAACGATAATTTGGTCCGGGGTTGGGATGGCAATCTCCTGAGATTTGTATCCGAAAATATGTCGTGTCCGGATTTTGGATTACTATGTTTAGCAGATAGATAAACAATACCAGGGCATGTTCAATTTATACAGGGTCTAGGCAATGAGTTTTCATTTTGGAGTGGTTATAGTATGTGTTACCAGAGTTGTTATATGTGGGTGTCCACAAAGAACTGTTCAGGTTTCATCCTTCTTCTCAGTCTGAATACCGGAAGTAAACAACAGCTGAGATCGGAAGAGGAAGGGGGGGGAGGTTAGAATTTGTTTTGCCAGATTTGTCAATCAAATGAATCGATCGTGATTTCTTGCTATAGTATTCTGTTCAGGGCGTTATTCTCCGTATTTGTGGTCCGTTTTGTGGTACAATCTGAGCTGGATCTTGCAGAACACAATTTTTTTATCGGTCTCGTACTGAAATCATTGTTCGCGCCTCACAACGACCTTGACCTTCTCCTCCCAAACCAATGGGCAGATTTTAACAAAACTTGGTAGAAATGATCCTTGGGTGGCCCCCTTCTTAAATTATTCAAAGAATTTTGACTGGCCCCCCCCCAAATATGGGGGTGGCAGGACGTGGCATTTTTTCACTTTGAAATCTTTAAAATTTTGAATAGCCCATACATATGGGCGTGGCAGGGCGGGGCTTTTTTCGAGCCCGAAATCTTTGAACGACATCTCCTCCTGAACCACTGGGCCGATTTCAATGGAACTTTAACAGAATGTTCCTTGGGTGACCCTTTACTTAAATTGTTCAAGAAATTTTGATTGGTCTATAAATATGGGCGTGGCAGGGCGGGGCTTATTTTGAGCCTGAAATCTTTGAATGATATCTCCTCCTGAACTACTGGGACAATTTCAATGAAACTTTATCAGAATGTTCCTTGGGTCACCCTTTACTGAAATTTTTCAAGAAATTTTGATTAGTCCATAAATATGGGCGTTGCAGGGCAGGGCTATTTTGAGCCCAAAACTTTGAATGACATCTCCTCCTGAACCACTGGGCTGATTTCAATAAAACTTTAACAGAATGTTCCTTTGGTGACCCTTTACTTAAGTTAAATTGTTCAAGAAATTTTGATTGGACTAAAAATTTGGGCATGGCAGGGCGGGGCCTATTTTGAGCCTGAAATTTTCAAATGACATTTTACCTGAACCACTTGGCTGATTTCAATGAAACTACACCAGAATGTTCCCTGAGTGTCTCTTTTCAAAAATTATTTGCTTAATTTTGATAGGCCTATAAATTTGGGCGTGGCAGGGTGGGGCATATATTGAGGCCAAAATCTTTGAACGATATCTCCTCCAGAGCCACTCAGCCAATTTCAATGACTGTTTTAGAATGTTTCTTGGGTGACTATTTACTTAAATTGTTCAAGAAATTTTGTTTGGTCCATAAATATGGGCATGTCAGGTAGGGCCTATTTTGAGCCCAAAATCTTTGAACGACATCTTCTGAACCTTATGTTTTAATAAGATTGGTCAAGGGTTGTAGGTTCATTGTGCTTGAGTATTTTGGTGCGATATGGACCAGAACCATTTTATCATTACTAAATAGGCAGACATGTGATATCTCCCGATCTCGGCGTATTCTCCCGATATTTTACCCTTACTCCCGCTCTCCCGATCGGGAGACCATTTCTCCCGACCTGAAGAAATTTGAGCCTGAAAAAAAATCGGGGAGCCAAAAATGCAAAATCTCCGGGATGAAGGCTCGAATTGCGAGGGAGAAAGCCAATATCGGATAAAGCGATGTTTATCTGTCTGGAAGTGTCATCGTTTATCGTCGTCGGGTAGATCAACCATTGCCGACAAACAGGTGCTACTGTACCTATCACCCTTCACACTATATACGGTATGAAAAATGACGATCAGCAATATTGGCCTTTCTTAGAAACAAGGTCTAATCCGGGTGAAACGTCGTGACCCGAATTTACTTGAAAACATAAAAATGGAGTGGATGCGAGTTCAGCTGTGATTAGATTTTTATCACCTATTTTGAAAAATTAAAATGGCTGTAAACACAGTAATTTTCCGCCGTACTTTAATATCCTATTCCAAAAAGTTTCCACTGTACGCGTAAGCGTCATGAAGGAAAAGGTCGAACATGATATGCAAAGCGACGCGTCACGCGACCTTGGTAAAAAAAAAGGCGGCATCGCAGAAAAACCCTCGTGTTGTAACGCATGTAACGCGTGATTGAGTAAAACAAGATGCGGTCATGCTTTAATTTTGACGCAGATATATATTCAGTAAATCTACGTATGTTTTATCAATTTATTAAAGAAATAAAAAGTGAAAACTGCTTCATGCATTCTCGGATTGTTATTCAAATTTAATATTTGATATTGAAATTAAAGAAACATCGGACATTCATTTCTTAAATGCCACGGCGATTTCACCGGATCCTCGCTGGGGTCGTTAAGAGTTTACACACAATTAATAAATCTGCGACCGTCTTTGAAATTGGAAGCGAATGGTCTATTCAAGTCATTTGTCAACACATGTGTTGCAGATTTGAGAATAAAAAATTGTGGACTGGCTCGATCTTTACTGCTAACACAGAGCTTTTCATAAAGCTATTCAACATGGATTAATTTGCCGAGAGGTAGCTCTTCATTTTCCGACTTCTACCGTGTACGTCTTTAACGTTCGCGAACTCCGTATGCTGTCCGTAATTTCATCTTTAATCGTCATTTTGCTATCAAAAACATTTATTTTTTAGCGTAGTTCAATAGCAGTTAGTGCCAATTACGATTAATTGATCTGTCTCTTCGTCCATCCATGCATCCATCCGTCAACAAGTATAAAAATCACCTAATCTAGTCATCGGCTTTCATACACAAACTACACAGAGGTGATCCTTAGGACAAGGCCATTCAAAATATTTCACAAAATATTGTAAATCATGAAGAACTCTGGTTGCCATGGCAACCATGACGTGAAAAAACGTCTCCTTGTAATATAACAAGGCCTTAAATTTCATACTTTACAAAAAGATGTATTGCATAAATACAGTATTACCTAATTCTTTTACTATCAAACCACTTGAAGTTCTCTCCAATAAAAATAAGCTTTGTGTTTTGGGCTTAAAGATTACTAAAAAAAAAAATAAAGAAAAACTTTAACAATCTCCTCCTAAATTGCAAGGCTTACATCTTTCTAAATTTGGTAATATTATTTTTTACTGATTATCTACAAAAAAAACCCCTATATTGTGGGATCCTGAACTTGGTATAGAAAAAAAATAAATTTGTAGCATCTATTTCTCTTAAATTATGAGACTGAATTCTGTAGCATTGCAATACTTTCCTCTGTCAAAATACTTTCAATGATAAACTTCTGTTAGTAAAAAAAACCAACCTTTTATGGAAGGTACTATAATCATTTTTCAGTGTATATGTGCATTGCGAAACCCCTCTTTTTTAACCATAATGCGCGTTACGCAAAATCTCCCTATTTGAGACACAATCTCCCTACGAAAAGGTCTTAATCTCCCTATGAGAGCCCATGGAAATATCACATGTATGAATAGGTCTTAGGAGATTTTGGAGTGTTAATGTATTCATTTAAAGTAAGCTTTATTTAATGAAAGTCTAAAGATTTTAAAGCCAGTGGAGCGATACAGGCCCTCTTGGGCCTCTTGTTTTTACCCTTACATTTTTGTCTGGAACATATCTTCTAAACCATAAGTGCTAGAAACTTCAAACTTGCTACACTTATAGATATCATTGAGGACAAGTGTCATGTACAAGAACTTTCACTCTGCCATGTCCACTTTTTGAGTTATTGCCCTTTGTTGTTTCTATCTTAACATTTTTGTCCCGTACTTATCTCCTAAACCATAAGCCCTCGCAACTTCAAACTTTGTACACTGGTAGATCTCATTGAGAAGAAGTGTAATGCACAAGAACTGTTACTCTGCCACATCCACTTTTTTAGTTATTGTCCGTTGTTGTTTTTTATCCTGACATTTTTGTCCGGACCATATCTCCTGAGCCATCAGTGCTAGCAACTTCAACCTTGGTACACTTATAGATCTCATTGAGGACAAGTGTCATGTACAAGAATCATTATTCTCCGCGCACTTTTGGAGTTTTTGCCATTGGTTGTTTTTACTCTTTATTTTTGTTTGGGACATTTTGTTTAAAACCAAATGTGCTATCAACTTCAAATTTTGTATACAGTTATAGATCTAGTAAGTAGGAGATATATTATAAGAAAGGATTTTTTGTTATCTGGTGGGGGACTCCTGTATTGCATCGCAATACAACATGCACTTGTTATCGATTAATCTGCCAATCACTAATGATTATTATAGCAAAACCAAAGTTTCTTCAACGTCAGAAAACATAAGACTATTTATTTCGGAAAAAAATGTTTTATGATAAAGAACGGACAAATAAAGTGTTTCATACGGACAAGCCAGATTGAGATTGTCATTTGTCTGTTGACAAGTTGACTTTCAAAATATTTCAGAACACCTGGCTAAAGTAATAGTAATTACAGAATGATCACATTTGATAAATTGCTTTGAAAGAAATGGTGAAGGAAACTTGACAGTGTGATTATGCTAGCTCTGAAAAAAATGTATATAATTTAATGTCATTTCAATGCAACTTAGTAAACTTTAAAAGTCATCATTTTTGTAAAGCACAAGATCATATATGTTTAAAAACAGAATAATAATGATTTTTTCCAGTTTCAAAAGAAGTTTTCTAAACTTTTACCCTTGTCATGCTGAATAAATTTTGGCTATAAATTTTCATAAAAATCAAAGGGCAAAAAGCACTGAAAGTCCCAACTTTATGTCAATTTTTATTGGCTCCACTGGCCGAAGGCCAGCGAGCTATTGTCAACTCATGGCGGAGTGTCCGTCTTGCGTCTGTGCCTCTGTCCGTCGATCTGTGCGTAAACTTTTTCTTTAAACATCTTCTCCTCCCAAACAAATTGGCGGATTTTATCAAAACTTGGTAGAAATGATCCTTGGGTGGCCCTCTTCTTAAATTGTTCAAAGAATTTTGATTGGCTCCCAAATATGGGGGTGGCAGGGCGTGGCATTTTTTCACTTTGGAATCTTTAAAAATCTTCTTCTCCTGAACCACTGGGCCAATTTCAATGAAACTTGGCATGCATGTTCCTTTGGTGACCCTTTCCTTAAATTGTTCAAGAAATTTTGATTGGCCATTAAGTATGGGCGTGGCAGGGCGGGGCTTATTTTGAACCCAAAATCTTTGAACGATATCTCCTCCGGAACCACTCAGCCAATTTCAATAAAACTTTACCAGAATGTTTCCTGGGTGACCATTTACTTAAATCTTTTGAGCACTAAGGGTGAAATTCTTCTTCTCTAAAACCAGATGGCTGACAGCTTTAATATTTGGTATGTAGCATCATCTAGTTGACCTCTACCAAGTTTGTTCATATCAAGACCATTGGGTCATATTTAAGCTCCACCCTGCACAACCCTTTTTAGCTCACCTGAGCACAACATGCTCAAGGGGAGCTTTTAGGGTGGTTCTGAGTCTGTTGTATGTCGTGCGTCGTCCATCGTCCCTGGTCAACAATCTTAAAAACTTCTTCTTCTCCTGAACCACTGGGCCAATTTCAATGAAACTTTGCTAGAATGTTCCTTGAGTGACCCTCTTTTAAAATTGTTCAATAAAATTCTGATTGGTCCATAAATATGGGCATGGCAGGGCGGGGCATTTTTATGCCCCCGCATCGATAGATCGGGGGCATATTGTTTTACTCATGTCCGTCTGTCTGTCCGTCCGTCTGGCTGTCTGTCCGTCCGTCTGTCCGTCCGTCTGTCCGAAAACTTAACCTGAAAACTTAACCTTGCCAATATCTTCAAGCCTATTCAAGCTACAAAGCTAATATTTGGCATGATGATAGATCTCAATGATCTGCATCCCCTGGTACCAAAGTCAAGGTCACATGACAAGGTCAAGGTCATCTGTCAAGGTCAAACTTTGAAAAAAAATGCCGTTACGGGGGCATTCGTGTTTCACAAACACATCTTGTTTCACTTTGAAATCTTTGAACGACATCTCCTCCTGTACCACTGGGCTGATTTCAATGAAACTTTACCAGAATGTTCCTTGGGTGACCCTTTTCTTAAATTGTTTGCTAAATTTTGATTGGCCCCCAAATATGGGCGTGGCAGGGTGAAGCTTATTTTGAGCTAAAAAAAATATGGGTGTGGCAGGGCAGGGCTTAATTTGTGCCTGAAATCTTTGAACGTCATCTCCTCATAAAACACTGGGCCGATTTCAATGAAACCTTAGCAGAATGTTCTTTTGGAAGCTCTTTTCAAAAATTGTTCGCGAACTATTGATTAGCCCATAAGTATGGGCATGGTAGGGGGCTTATTTTGAGTGGCCACTCAGTAACAAAAGGGTGGACATGGCAACTTTAAATTCTTGGAATAACATCTCCTCATCGGCAAATGTGAATGAAACTTTGTCGGAAAGTTACGTGGATGGGTTCCACTGGACCAATAAAATTCAGGTGGGCGATTTAGGGCCTTTATGGCCCTTTTGCTACATAGAATCAAAGAGCGAAAATCTTTAAAAATCTTCTTCTCTTATACTAGATGGCAAACAGCTTTCATTAAGTATGTAGCATCATCTAGTGGACCTCTACCAAGGTTCATATCAAGGCCCTGGGGTCATATTAGGGCTTTGCTCGTGAGCATCCTTCATAGCTTTTCTTAGCACAAAGGGTAAAAATAGGAAATTCTTCAAAATTCTTCTTCTCTAAAACCAGATGGCTGACAGCTTTCATATTTGGTATGTAGCATCATCTAGTTGACCTCTACCATGTTTGTTCATATCAAGACCCTCTGGATCATATTTGGGCTCCAACAGGGCACATCCTGTTTAGCACATCTGAGAACGATGGGTGAAAATAGGAAATCTCCAAAAATCTTCTTCTCTGAAACCAGATGGCAAACAGCTTTCATATTTAGTATGTAGCATCATCTATTGGACCTCTACCAATTTTGTTCATATCAAGACCCTGGGGTCATATTTTGGCTTCACCCAGGTGCATCCCTTTTTATATAGAATCACAGAGCGAAAAGGCATATTTTTCTTGCTCTTGACTGAAAACATTCCATGGTATTGATCTTATGTAGAAATTATCTTCTTGTTGACATCTGCCTATTTAATTAATGTGATGTCCCAGGTGTCAAAGAGACTCAGGTGAGCAATCTAGGACCATCATGGTCCTCTTGTTTAAAACAAGATGATGCAACAAGTTGTATTTTTAGCAGTATGCATAATTTTGTAGTTTATTCTTATTAGGAAATTTCAAAGTGAAATTTTCAACTATCAAAAGATAAGATAAATTTTCAAAGTTAATTGTTGAAGAGCCCCCAAATTTGTTGTTACTGCAGCTATATTGAAATAGCTAAGATAGAGCAAGGGTACATTGACTTTCCCCTGATGCAGAATACATAATTAGGCTCATGAGTTTCAATTTAGAGATACTTATGCATGTGTTGCCAAAGTAAGGGAGGTCTGTGATTCTCTACAAATTTATGTAGATTTGGGTGTGGACTTGAAAGTAAAGCAAGATAAATAGTGCACTTTTGCTTATATGCTCAGGTGAGCTTAAATCAATATCTATGCCCTTAATCTTGGAGTGTGAGTTTTGATCCCATTTTCTTTTCAATCAAATGCAATAACTGTATTAAATCAAATTTTAATTTATTTAAGTCACAAATGTCGGGTTCAGCTCAATATGGTACCACTATAGTTCGGCCTCCCAATGACAAAAGGCTATATTTCTAGATATGGCACAAAATATGACCAATAGAACATTATCTGTGTTGCCATCTTGAATCCATTGATAGCAAAATATTTAACAAGCTCCATCATTATAGATAGTTTTAGTCGGTGATTCCATCATAATAAAGTACTTCCCAATTATCTCAGAAAGAACAACAACAGAACTTTCTAAATTATATAAACCAACTTGTTTTCTAATTCAATTTATTTAGGAGTTATGCAACAAAAGTATTTTGATAGATTTCTGTGCACCAGCATATAAAGTAAAACTTTTATTTTTAGCTCGGCTGTTTTCGGGGAAAACCCGAAGTATTGCTATAGCCTTCGATGCGAAAACTTTGACATTTCGTGATATCTCTGGTTCTATTGAAAGCATTTACTTGAAACTTGGCACACATGTTCACCATCAAAAGAGCAACCTAAACAATCAAGGGGGATAACTCTAGGTGCATTTTGAACGAATTATGCCCCTTTTTTCCCACCATCCAGCACTCAACAGCCGAGCGTAGGCATCTGTAGGCAGTGCTCTTGTTGAATTTTGTCTTGTTTTAGAGGTTCTATTTCAATCCATATACTTTTCCCCTAAGTCAACTTTAGGGGATCAACAATTTCAACACCTTTATCTGTAAAAGTAGGATAAGTTAAGTCCATTATTTAAGGTGTCATATGTATTGTTCTGTTGCACCAAATAAAAGTAATTATCATGGGGCCATGACATTTCAAATGCCAATTCGTCAAATTCAATTTTTGTTGATTGTCATATTTGTCTAATGCAACATTTTGTTGAATTGATGCTTTGCCGAAAATGGCACATATTAATGGGCAGTGGCCATTAAAAGCGACACTGTGCTGGGCATGAATTTAGATTAATGGGCAAGAATTTTTTTTCACTGCTATACCGTGCCCATTATCCATAAACCCTGAAATAAATGTAATGGGCATTAAAAATAAAATGCCAAAGTAATGGTAAAAATATCTGCTAAGTAATGGCCATAAAAAAGTACTATTTTTTTTTAATAGACAAATTATGCCCATTAAAGTTTACCCCTTAAATGATGTAAATGGGCATTGATTTTCTAATGGCCAAAAGATAGGGAGAAAATACCAGTCATGGACCAAAAATGATGGCCATGGAAAATGTTAATGCTTATTATTTTAATGCCCATTAATACAAATCATTCCCATTATTGTTAACCATAAATTTGTTCATTAGGCTTTATTTTTCTAATGGCCAAACAAGGGGGAAAATCCCAGTACTGGGCCAAAAAAAAGATAGGCATTGAAAATTCTAATGCCCATTATTCTTATGCCCCTTAATCCACATCATGCCCATTATATGTTGGTCATCTTTAGTTTCCTATAGGGTTGAAAAGGGTCCATCCTATCTTATATAGACACAAAGGAGGAAATCTTAAAAACTTGATCTCTGAAACTAGAAGGCAGGGACTTTTCATTATAGTTTCATCTAATTGAATTGTATCAAGTTTGTTCTTCCATGCCCCTATGTTCAAATAAGGGTTGTGCAAAGGCATAACCATTTTACAAATAGAAGCAGGAAACAATTCAACCATATTTTTTTATGAAAACATTCCATGGTATAGATCTTGTGTAGAAGTTATATCTCCTTGTTGACATCTGCCTATTTATGGATGTCCAAGGGATCAATGAGAGTCAGGTGAGCGATCTAGGACCATCACTGTCCTCTTGTTAAAAATACCTCTATAGATCAAATGAAAAAAAAACAACACCACACTTCTTTTTGGAATTTAGATAACAGTAGCAGTGATCATTTTTGACTGTGCCATATGTGAATTTTTAAGCTCCACTGTACAAAGACCAATGGGGCTATTGTCATGGCCTGAGTGTATGTGTCGGTCCTTCTGTTAACTTTTTTCTTTAAAAAATTTCTTCTCTGAAACTACTGGGCAGATTTGAACAAAACTTCACAGGAATAATCCTTGGTACATGCTCATGTCACTGAAAAATGGTCCTGTAAGATGAAATATAAAAAAACTTCTTCTCAGAAACTAATGCTCCGAATTCAACCAAACTTCATGGGAATGATGCTGAGGACATGCTGTTAGTGATTTGTTTGTAAAATTATGATCAGGCTGATGACATGGGCTCCATAGGCAGTTACATCACTGAAAAATGGTCCTATAAGATGAAATATAAAAAATCTTCTTCTCTAAATTTATTGTTAAAAATTTAACCAAACTTCATAGGAATGATGCGGGGGATAAGCTGTTTCAGATTTGTTTGTAAAATGCTGATCACTTGATCAGGCTGTTGACATAGGCTTCACAGGCATTGGTGTAATGGTGAAATATGAAAAAGCTTCTTCTCTAAACTACTGGTCATGATTCAACCAAACTTCACTGGAATGATGTGGAGGACATCCTGTGTTAGATTTGTTGGTAAAATGCTGATCAGGCTGATGACATAGGCTTTAGGAGCAGTTGTGTCACTTAAATTTTTGGTAATGCTGAAATATGAAAAAGCTTCTCTGAAACTACTGGTCATGATTCAACCAAACTTCACAGGAATGAGGCTGTGTTCCTCATTATTGCACCATGCTCTTATTGAAGATGCATGGAAATATGATGCAATGTCACAGAAAAAGGAGTCTATATGATGTTAAGTTCTGTTATCACAACTCCTAGTACACTGAATTAATTTCAATTAAACTTTCACAGTATCAATGACTATCATTTTGTTACCCTTTCCAAAATATCTTGGTTTTATGACATGTCTTAACTTTCACCAAGATCTTTAAGGATAAGCTCCTTACAAAAAAACTATTAGCTTATAACTTTCTGCAGCAATTTAATATCACTGGTCACAGATTTTTCTAATCAGAGTGATACAGGCCCTCCTGGGCCTCATGTTATTTTTCCGCACAGGAAAAATCTCACTAAGTGAATAATAAGCCCATAAAATTCAAGTTCACACAAACTATTGAGCTGCTTGCAGGGATATTTTTGGACCAATTTCATGAAAGGCCATTGAAATGGGCCAATGGCCCATGCCCCATTAATTTACATGTAAAATCTTAGATTTTAATGGGCCATCTGCAAAATTGATTGGCCATTAGGAAAAAGTGGTGGGCCCAAGAATCCTTAATACCTATCCTAGATCAAATAAGCATCAGATTTGAATAGTTTATATATGGGGCCGATCCAAAACTGTAATCAGATTTAGTCTAAAACAAATAGTTTGTCCTCAAAATCAGTACGGCCCATCCAAAATTAATCCCTGTGCTTGTTCAACTTAAATAAAAGAGGATAAAAATCAATCTGTCAACTATAGCTGGAATGATAATTTTGGAGAATTTCGAAACAGTGACCTGGCTTGTTGATTTGGAATGGGCAGGATTCAAAATTATGCTCATTAGGCCAATGCACCAATCAAAGGAGTTTCAACAAGGGTTGGCAAGCACTGACCGGGGCGGTTTTAACCAGGTAGTTTTAACCAGTTAAAACTGCCTTGGTCAATACCCCTTGAACTGGTCAATACCGGTCAATTTTGGTCAATGACAAATGATGACAGGTGATCAATACTGATTAGTTGAATGTTTAAGTTGGCCGAGTTTGATTGAGTTGTCAATTTAGTATTTATTACTGTCTGAAATATAGTGTAGGTTGTGCATGTATATATACAGATATACTGGTTTATCAAAATGCTGGCCATGATCATTGTTATGATCATAATGACCATAATGTCACTTTTAACAAAAACCCTGGACTGTTATGTAATTGTAACGTAATTGACCAGACTTTCACACATATCAAATTGGAAGCACACTTTCACTCATATCACATTACAATCAGAGGTCAAGCAAAATTACAATCATCTCTAAGACCATTGATCGTATATTGATTATTCTCAGATTCTAAAACACACCAATGCAATCATTACACCAATTCACTACCATAATAGAAAGATAGTAGAGAATGGTAATATGGATGACCACTTCACCTCCAATTGACCAGTATTGACTCGTTTGGACTTTTCAGAAAATAAAGACCCATGTGAGATAGCAGCTGGAGGCTAGGAAAGAATGTGATGGTTGTACTTGTGAGAGAAATACCAGGAATCCATTGCTATGTGCTCCAGCATCCACGATATAGCTGAAATAATGTTGAAAGTGGCATTTAACTCCAATCAATCAATCAATCAATCTGAAAATACAGAAAAAGAATTAATGGGCCTGACTTCTCTCCAGTGTACAGTGGTCTCGCGATATCTCGAACACGCACGGGACAGACCAATTTGCTCGGGTCATTGCATGTCATCGATTCGAGTTAATGCCAGTACGCAGAATTTTCCTCTACGAAGACATTTCACTGCGTTTTAAACTTACCTTTGCATATTTGACCTTCAAAATATGCAGTACCTATGTAAAATACTCCTAGAGGAATAGTTTTATGAAGTACCAATGATATCATGATGATAAACAATTTGTTAATTTGGTCAAATAGTCAGCGTTTAAAATAGAGTGAAAAAAAAGGAGATTGAGGAGACGGCGTCAATGTTAGTGGTGTCTGTTCTCTGTACATGTAGCAATTTAAATGAAAGGCATTATAATATGCATTTTCTTTCTTCCCTATAATATTTTCGTAGCTTTTGTTTCTCTATGACAAAATTTTAGACGTTTAATCAGTCAGAAGAAAGGCGAGGTTGCAAGCGATTCCTTCGTTTCTCACAATGTTTTCTTTGGAGCTAACTTCCTTCAAGACTTTTCTGTAACTAGGTTTTTGTGCCTAACACTATCGATGGGTGACCGAAACATTGAAACTTCAGCTGAAAAAGTTTAGTTATGATGGGCAATCGACAATATCTTTCATTATAAAGGTGAATAATTTGCTATATTACTCACGAGGATGATTTTCGAAAGACTTTCAAAATGATGATTAGCATTGATTCGACAAAAATGCCTATTTGTTTTATTGTTGTTTCAAAGTCTCAAAATTTTTTTCTGATCATTAAATTCCCGTCATTTACACTCTAAAATTGAATAGTTGTGGCATACAAAGAGGTGTGAAAACAAGTCGTCTGACTTGTCGAAACCCCGTGAAAAAGTCCTAAAGGTATCTTGACGATGAGCCGAAATAACAAATACGCGCTGTATGTTAATTTTGAAGGAAAACAATTGAAATCAGAAAGATGCTAGTCCTTTTGCTTGAGTGAATGCAATAAAACTTGACCAGGGGACTAAGATTGCTGCTCAAGAGATAGAGCTATCGCGCATTTGAGTAAGTGCAGTATTAACCAACAAGAAAATATAGTAAGACGTGTCGTTACTGCAAGGCGAGCTCGAGGTTATGCACAAATTTGACTTTTCGCCCTCTCGAGATAACACGAGACCACTGTATTTGAACACGGAGACAGTCATGAATTTACTTCCCGGTAGCAAATTTCTGATTCAAAATTGTCCAGAAAGAAATTCCTTTAGGGTCTTGATTAACCATGGGGATCACTAAACAGGGACACTCAAAACTGTATATTAAGGGTCTGTGGATTTACAAATTACCAGAACACAAAATTTTAAAGTTAGTCTACATTAAAAGAATATATGCAAACGATATTTTATCAGATGATACTTTGAATATCTTTATCTTCTTCATGAAAAGACATTTGGAAAAATGAAGAAGGTGTAACCCCTTCTTTATTTCATTGAAGTATATCTTGATAATTCAGCCAACTGACATTTAATGGATTAGATTATCGAATTAGTATATTGTAAACCAATACTCAATTTTCCTTATAAATTAAATTTGACTTTAGGAAATTTTGTTTTGATAAAGAAAAAATGGAAGAAAGGAAACTTTTGATTTGGTAGGTGAAATATACTACAGACTTGTTATTTAGCTCCAATTGTCATGGTGGTGTTTCTGATGTTTGTGTGTGTGCGTAAACTATTCTACTCCTAAACAAATGGGCTGATTTTGACGAAACTTGGCAAAAAAGTTCATTGGGTGACTCCCTTTTAAAGTTTTTGAAGAAATTTGGATTGACACCCAAATATGGGCATGGCAGGGCAGGACTTATTTTCACTATGAAATCTTAAAAATCTTCTCCTCCCGTACCATTGGCTTGATTTCAAAGTTATTCAAGAAACTTGGATTGACCCCCAAATATTTCCGATGTAGGGCGGGGCTTATTTTCACCATGAAATCTTTAAAATATTTTATCCAAACCATTGGCCCAATTTAAATGGAACTTGGCATAAATGATTCTTGGGTGACCCTCTCCTAAGGATGTTCAAGAAACTTGGATTGACTGCCAATCATTGGCATGTCAGGGCAGGGCTAATTTTCACTAAGAAATAATTAAAAATCTTCTCCTCCCAAACATTAGGCCTGATTTCATTGAAACTTGGCATAAATGTTCCTTTGGTAATCCTCTTCTAAAGTTGTTCAAGAATTTTGGATTGAACTCAGAATATGGGTGTGGTAGGGTGTAAGAGCTTACTTTCACTTAAAGATTTTTAAAAATCTTGTCTTCCCAAACCATTGGTCCAATTTCAATGAAACTAGGCATAAATGATCCTTGGTTTACCCTCTTCTACAGTTGTTCAAGAAATTTTGGTTGACCTCCAAATATTGGAGTTCCTTATTTTCACAAAAAAATTCCTCCCAAACTATTCAACCAATTTCAAGCAAACTTTAAAAGATAATATTCCTTTGGTAAAGGTCCCCCTAGCAGATAATGGTATATGGGGCATTTGTTCACAAAAATGATTGTCATTTTTCCATGCTATATAGAGTATTTTTTATTGGTTAAAGATCCATGAAGACATATCTATCTTTTGCTATTTAAAATCAATTTTAATTTATTTTTTGCAAAACGGCTTTCCATATAAGGTCTAGTCTACACTAAATTTGGCTATTCTTTCCATCTTTTGGCCTCTTTACAAAATTTCCTATTATAATCCATATCTGACTGAGCTTCCCATTGATAGATATTTGAAAAACAATGCAGCGATACAGGCCTCTTGGGCTTCTTGTTTTTTGTCTACCAAATGAAGTGTTGGTGACTGATGTCCATCCATAAAATTCATTTGAGATGTCTTTTTATGATTTGATTTTTTGTGTGAATTTCTTACATGTTGACTATTCATTATTTTTATAAAAACCTTGGCATAAACATTTGTAATAAAAAAACATACTGATTAACTATAATGATGAAAAGAACGTAAGGCAACCAAATTTGAATTCTATACAGATATAAATTTAAAGTGTTGAAATAAAAGACAGATATATTTAGGTATAATTTTAGAAAATGTAGAAAAAATTCCACACATTTGTTACCGGTATGTCTTAATGATCCAAGTTAATGCATGTTCGTATATCACAAATTATTATTTATTTTTTCTCTCACTTCAGTCATATTTCATGAGTGCCTTATCATTAAAAATAAGCAGGAAATATCATTTGCATTCAGCAGGGGTGTGGAAATATGACTTTCCTCCACTTGTCTATGGACAAGTTAAAGTAGATTTCCTACTTGTCCAGGATCAAAATGATCTTGCCTGCGAAAAATGAATTCATAAATATTAAGAAAATATATTTTTTAATGAAGGAAATGCTGTATCCCAGCATTTTCTTCATTAAAGACAATGTTTTTCCCCTTTGATACGACATAAGGATGACTTTTCTCCTAGACTGATCTAGTAGATCAATTTTGTACTGAATCAAAATTTGCTTTGGTATTCACTTGTCAACGGACAAGTGGCATAGTTAAATGCGCCGCGCCGTGAAAAGTCTGTGTCGGACAAGTTGGGCATTGGGAGTCCACACCTCTGTTCAGTGTCTAATGTATGCCCAGCCCTTTCTATTTGACACTTTAATTTAACAAGTATACAACAAAGGCAAAATGAAACTTTTGTACAGTGCTGCAAGTGGCTCGTGCTGAATAAAACTGCTTATGATTCTGAATAAATATTTCATGCATGACCCCTATATCAGAAAGAATTTGAAACCAATATTAACCTAGTCTGACGCATCAATGCAATTTTCAGTCAAGCTGATACTTATTTTTGTTCCATACGCAGTGTCAACATTTATTGTGCCAAAACATATCACTGTTGTGAGAATAAACTTTGCACACAAAGAAATGTAAATGAAAAATGTGTGGTCAAAATATCACAAATGCTAACATGTCCATAAACATGCTTCATTAACTGAAAGATCGCAAATACTTAACATCAGTGACATCATGATGTTCATCTGTACTAACGCACCGGAGGTTCACTCAGGAAATGAGGACCAGCCGTATACAATTTGATCAAAACTTGGATGGTCTGTACCTGTTGGAAATGCAAGGTTGGCTCCTCCAGCAAGCGTAAATTTCTAGCAATTAAGTGACAATTTGTTGCAAGAACAATTAGAAAGACTTAAGACGACAGATTTCAAGGATGGAATCATGACAGAAAAGGAATGCATGTTAGTGGAAGTTATCAAGGCACTAGATAAGATGAAATCATCTATTGTTCTCGAGGATGGACATTATAAGATGGATCTTCCATGGAGAGGCAAAAGTATCCCATTACCAAATGATTAACCCTTTTCGTAGGCTAGACTTACCCAGTTGAAGCGTAAACTATCACATGATCCATAACTGCACGAGATGTATTTTACGGCAGTGAATAACTACAGTTAAACTTCATTGGCTCGAACACCTTGGGGACTTGATAATTTGTTCGAGAGATCAGTTGTTCGACCATTCCAAAAAACTATAAAGGTACCTGAAGATTGGAATGCGCCACATTCGGTAATACATCGTATCCAAATATACATATACTTATTTGGTTCTTCAATTTCACTTTTAATTCACTGGTTTCTAAGTTTCTAATGATTGATCCACAGGATTTGTGTTTGAAAATGAATAAAGAAAAAAAAAGTGATGAAATAACTTTCGACTAAAGAGTCTTATTGTTGCATTCCCTTTGTTTACAAAAAAGGCTACCGTATTATTATTCCTGTTACTAACGCCACCTCAATTGCAAGTGAAATAAATGTATTAGAGTCAAATTTAAACACCGTTCAAACGTTGAACTTTAGCCCTTTGTCGAGTATAAAAATTTTCGTCAGTCTTTGAGAAAATGTAGATCTATCTAAATTTAAAAGCCAAATTTCTACATGAGTCATTTGTTTGGACCCTTCTTGTCATACTTTCAAGCAGACGTTACATATCTGTATGTTTTTTGACATCGCTAAGTCAACTAGTCGCCAAAATATCAATAAGAGATAATATATAGTAATGAATGTAAACAGCAGATTGCAAAACAACAACTTAATTCTATTGAATAAAGCAGTGTATTTTTCACGGAAAAGGTAATTGTGATGCATGGTGCGTAATTGACAATAAGGTGTCCAAAAAGGATTACGAGTTGAAAAGTGTGAAAATCACCTAAATCTGACATCTTGATAATAGCCATAGACACTTTGTACAAATTTTTCCAGGTGAAATATAAAGCATTTTAAACTTCCAGACTGAAGAATGTGTTCGAGAGTTCGAACGTCCTGGTGTGTGAGTTTTCCCAAGGTCGAACACTATGAAATATGAGCGAGATCCGCCCGGACTGAGATCCTTGTTTGAATTTTCCCTAGTGTTTGAGATTACCCCTGTTCGAGAGACCAAAGTTTGACTGTATATTGAAAATAGCTATGCTATGGAGGTTGACAAGCCCTCAATTATGTCCAGTAAAACTTAGTTTTTACCCCATCACCCCATTTAGAACGCAGATAAGCCTGGAAAAGTGAGAGTTATGTTTGGTTGCACCACACAATTTAAAGTAATATCACTGAACTGTCAACTTCTTCAGGGCCCAGACTTATTGAACAATTTAATAGGTGTAGTTATAAGGTTTAGACAGGAGAAAAAAGCCTTAGCCACGGACATTGAAGCTATGTTTCATCAAGTGAAAGTTACAGAAAAGGACTTGATTCATTGAGATTTTTATGGTGGCCTAATGGGGACATGAACAAACCAATAAAAACATACTGTATGGGTGTATATTTGTTTGGTGCTTCTTTTCTCTGAGTTGTAGGGTGTTTGCATTGAAAGAGAACAGCTAGTGATAATTGCGATTCTTACAAAGAAGAGGTTATAAAAACAGTCGAGCAAAATTTCTATGAAGATGACTGCCTGAAGTCTGTTTCAACAGAATTCAATATCAGAATAGGAGAGGGCATCATTTGTTGAAAATTGATGAAAATTTACCGTGTGACCAAGCCTTAGGTGTAGGCTTGGGTGAAATTTAGTGCGAAAGTCACTGAGAACCCACTCACAAGATGGGGATTTCTATCTGTTGCGAGTTCAATCTTTGATCCCCTTGGATTCGTTGCTCCTATCACTTTGTGCACAAAAGCCATAATACAGGGTCTATGACGTAAAGGAATCAGTTGGGATGAGGACATTCCTGCACCAGATAGGTCAGATTGGTATCGCTGGACATCTTCTCTTCCATCAATTGAACAGTTCAAATTAAGAAAGTTCGCTCGGCTTTTTTCTACTATTAAACTTTTCTTTAAACCTGATTTTTTAGAAAGATCTAAATGTTTTATTTCGATTTTTGAAAAGAAAAAATGGGGTCACTGTGCTCATGTTTTCTTCTCAGAGCCGTATATAAATAGGTACCAAAAACATTTAGTGCACTTTAGTTCTTGCCTTTGAATTTCTTTGAAAATTACCGTATTTATTCTAATAATCGCCCATATTCTAATAATCGCCCATCCCCCAAAATACCCCTCAAAATCGGCCATTATTCGACCGGTTTTCGGAAAAAATAGGTTACCTCCAATAATCGCCCACCCCCAACTGCGTCGATCATGACTTTTTCTAATAATCGCCCGGGCGATTATTAGAATAAATACGGTACACCCTAGATTTGAAGTTATTATTTTTAGACAAATAAATATTCTGAAAGCAATTGAATTATGTTTTATTTAAAAACGACAACTCATTCCACTAATTTATTAAAGAAATATAGAAATCTTATGAAGCAAAAGGAAATTATGACATCTTTATTCGGTCATTAATAAAAGTATATTTCCTTTAATATTAAGGGCTACTTATACATGCTTCACAGTAAAATAAATAAAGCTCTACTATTAAACTTTTTCTTATACTCTCAATATAAATTTGTGACATAATGATATTTTTACAAGAAAAAATGTTGGGGTCACAGTCTTACTTTTTTAGATATTTTAACTCATTTGTTACAATAAAGGGTAGTAATTCACTAAAATTAATTAAATTTCAAAACACATTTTTCAATATTGGAAATAATAGATTTGATGGTATTTTGGTTCAGGAATATGAGGTAGGGGTTCTTTTTACTATATTCATAAGTTTTATTTGCTTACTATCCGAAAAATAAGCAAGGAGTAACATTGAATACTTGCTTATCGTTTTCTCAGGATACTCTAAAATCGGGAAAAATGGCCCCAGAAATTTGGAAAAAAATGAATTTTTGCATTTATACAAATTTTTATGTGTCTTGACATCCTTTATACAGCTCTATCCAAAAACAGAATTTGAATTTCGATTCATAGTTTTATAACATCTACAGACACCCAAATGTTTTTTATGCCCCCGATAGGGAGGCATAATAAATTTGACTTGTCCGTCCGTCCGTCTGTCCGTCCGTCTGTCCGTCTGTCCGTCCGTCATTCCGTCCAAAAACTTTAACATTGGCCATAACTTCCTTATTACTATCAAAGCGGTGTCGGGGGCATTGTCATCTTACAGTGACAGCTCTTGTTTAATGACGGAAAATCCGAAACCGGATGTGCGGACGTCCTTAATCGCTGCTTTCAGCCAACCCACTTCCAAAAAGTAAAGAGTAAACAAGTATATTTATTCTGTGACCAGTTGGAAACTGGATATGGCTCATTCGTGTGTCTATGCATAGACCATATGGAGGGAAATGTCATCGGAAAATCCTGTCTGGCTCCAATAAAACAGATGTCGACCAAGGGCTTGAACTTTCAGTTGCTACCCTTGCTTGTCAACTAAACAGCATGTTGTCAGAGGAGCTTGAAGTAGATGTAGAATCAGCAACATTCTGGACAGATTCAATAATAGTACTTGGCTATATCAAAACACGTCATATGCTACTAAAGCTAGTCAATAAAGACATGTAGAAACCACTTTGAACCAAGTTGATATGGCGCCTTGGGGAGTGAGTGGGGATAACACCAAAAAACTTCATGAATGGTTTTACAGACCATAATTTTTAATGAAGTCTCAAACGGCTTCAAAACACGTGTGAATACAGGATCCTGGAGGGTGACTGTGAACATAAAAGACATAACAGTAAATGTGACCGTAACAGAACAGACTAAGCAAAATTATTGACTGATGACTAAGCTTTTCTGATGTGTTGCTTGGTTTTCCTGTATTAAAATGTACTATGTTAACAAATACTTAGACAGTGATGTTACAGTGAAAAAGGGAGAACTGACTGTCGAGGATGTTAGGGAGGCAGAACGTACCTTGATTGTAAACACAAGTATAGTTTCAACATTTCCAGGGAGAGATTGAAGATCTTGGTACTGGGAATCATGTGAAAAAGAATAGCAAACTTGCTTCACTGAATCCTATTATTGGAAATGGACTTATCTGTGTACAGGGACAAAGACTAGCAATAGATGTGAAAGCTTGCCAAATTATCATACCACAGTCCGATCATATAACGAAACTGATTACACCAAATATTCATGAAACACACAATATGCTAGCAGAGAGCAAGTACTTGCTATTCTAAGACAACAGTGTTGGGTTATATGAGGACCAAGTCATAAAACATATGCTTGAAAGGTGTATAGAGAATGTTAATGTGCATATTATGCTCCTGTACTCAGACAAAAAATGGCTCTTCATTAGAGGAAAAAATAACCCCTTACACACCAACTTTCACTTAAGTTGGTATAGATTATTTTGGCCCCCTAATAGTCAAGACACAAGATATGACCACAAAAAGATACAGATGTCTATTTACGTGTTGAACCACAAGAGCTGTGCACTTGGAAATGGCACATACCTTGATAAACAGAATTGTTTTTAGCGGCTTTTCAATGTTTTGTCAGTAGAAGAGGCTTACCGGAAAAGGTATTTAGTGATAATGCGACAAATCACATAAGTGGTAATTAAGAGATGTTTCAATGACTGCAATCACCCCAAGATAGGACATGAAATGATGAAACAGGATATTGAGTAGCATTTCAATCCACTGAGTGCAAGTCATATGGGCAGATTTATGGAAAGACTTGATTCGATCTACAAGGACAATATTAAAGGCACTAAACAATGAACAGTTATTGAATTATGAACAATTTGTTGGGCTGTTTCCCTGAATTATTTTACCATCCAGTTCTGGTCTACTCCAATCAAACAAGAAATCTCAAACTCACACTGGTTAGTAATTGGATGCACTCACCCAATCCCATTCCAATCTGTAAGCATGGCTGCTTGTCTCTGTGGTTGTATATGTAGAGGTTTGGCTATCGTTGGAACAATGAGCATGTCAAGTTTTTCTTTCTCTTTGCTATCTATAATAAGGTTAATCTAAGCTCTACCTAAATGTCAAAGTGTCAGGTTTTGGTCTTTGCTTCTGAGCAATGATAGTTAACACTACAAACTACTACCAACACTACTAACTTTCAAATCATCTGACACCTTTTGCATTATGAAATTTCTCTGTGCCCCCTCATCTGACTGACATTTATTGAAATTGCGGATTGGGAGACAGTTGTAAACAAGTTTTTTTTGCTACACCTTATCAACTCTCAAGTCTAAACTTGCGAATTCTCTGCACTCATTACTGGGGTGGTTCTTGTAACAGTACGCACACTTAATATCCTTTTCAGTATACATCTCATAATTGGTGTCTTTAACTGTATTTTGAGTCGACATATAGAACATGGCTGTCATGTGATTTGCACCTATTTTAGCGTTGCCTGAACATTCGGCCTCATTATATTTATCTCTTTGCTGATGGCCTTTCGTAAGTTCATTTATGTCCTTTCATTGATTGCATTTGGTAGTTTCTCTAATATTAAATGTAGGAACTAATAGGCTTTTGTAGGTCTCCTGGCTCTGGATTAACGATTCTAATTCTCGAATATAACCTTTCAGCTTATTGTAAAAATGTCTCAGGCTAGGAATAGTAAGGGTTGCGCTGGGTAACTAGAGAAGGGCTGACACTGTCCCTTGAGTTATTTTGTGTTTCTGTCCATAGTGTTCACAAAACAGTTCCACTGCCTTTGAATCACGGCTACTCCTTCTACTCCTTTAGCAGGGACCTTAAGTAACTGAATTTCTCAATAGTACTCAGACTAGGGTTTGTGTGTACGCTCTTCTCAAAATTGTCCCAAAATATCTACCTCTGGAGGACCCATGTCAAAATTAGGGAGCATTAACTTAGGTAACTTATGACTTTGTGAGGAAGTTGATTAAAAAGATTTGTTACTTACTCTTAAATAACTTCATGTGCTTGACTTACACTGATATGTGGAATGGGCTGTTTTCACTCAACTGACTTGACCTGGATTACTCGCTTGGTCAAATAATAACATGTAGATGTAGTTCCTCTGAATTCCCTTAACTCGTCCAAATGTAAACTCAAGTCCATCGTGTTCTCGTCAGTGTTAAAGATCTCTTCCTTGATCCCATCCTTGTCCATTTGGGCTTCAATTTTCTGGTTCAAAGATTCTAGTATTGTCCACTTAGACTCCAAGGTTTCCAACATTTTGTTGAACTCTGATTTTCTAATCGTTTTATGTGGTTTCAATGTTTTCCAATAATCCCTTCATGGTATTATGCGGTTTGCTGAATAATCAGCTTGCTCAAAGTTTGTTAAGACATCTTGTTCCTCTTATATCTGCAATTTATCTCATGTGGTTTGGTCACAGTACCAAAATGTTTCAGTTTCAAATTGGGCAAGTCAAGTCAAAAACTAGGTGATAGGGTCAAATCTAGATGTTTAAGTTGTAGAATTAAATAAGTACTATGTTTGTTTTCTGATTTGATCCTTTAATACAACTGACAGACAAATCAAACTGTAATACTTACAATAATAAACAAGCATGTATCTAATAAATAATGTAACATCAAGACAACACATATAAATACAGGAACCTATAAAGGCAATACGAGGTTAACATTATTTGGGAACAACATACAGACGTTGACGTGTCCAAAACACTAAGATAAAGCTTGTGTGCACTCTGAAAGACCACATTACCCTGAAAATTGGTTGGAAAGATAATCTTAATTCTTGATAAAATCCCTGATAAGTTTGAATTGGGTCAAGTTTGGTAAAAAGCTAGGTAACCAGGAAAGATCCTGTAAAAACCTTGTGGACACTCTAGAGGCCACATTTATTTTCAGCCTAATCAACACGAAAATTGGTCAGAATGATCATCTTGAAGAAATCTCCAGGCTATTAAAAGTTCTGTTTGTTTTGCACAATTTCTGGATTTTTTTTTTCAAAAATAGCCAAGCTATCAAATTGATAGAAGATGGAAAATAATTGTTCATAATAATAATAATAAATGAAAAATAATTATACACAAATTCTATTGAAACAAAACACATTCTTTCTGTTTTGATCCCTAAACAAAAATTGAGTAGTATATTTTGTGACATATCCTGATTAGAATTGTACCTATAGAATAGCCCTTATAATGTGGCGTAGGGTGTCATCCCTGTAGATACTTAGGTTTTGAACTACCTTTCTTTGTTGTAGACTGGTCTTGAAGCAGACTGTTCAAGAGAAGACTCAGCTGCTGATCATGGAAACCATGAATTCAATGATGCCAACGATGATGATGTGAAGGAAGATGATAACATTGATGATGAATATGAGGATGATAATGATGATGATGAAGGGATAGATGTATCCAATAATGCCAGGGTAAGGAAGATTTTGATGCCGATAAGTTATTCAGTGGGGTCACTTCAAATTATGGGCACTTAACATACCTGACCCCTTGATTTGACGTATCACATGTATCAAACTTTCTTTTTGTATGTGGTGTAGCGGAAGCATTTTGACTTGAACCTGACTTTGTAATTTATATGAAATAAATACGGGTCATTTCCCTTTAGCAAAATGTGACTTGCCTGCATTATCTAGTCTTAAAGTTGGAGTGCATGGGTTAGTTCTGTTACTAAACCTGTAACTGTAACAATGTTGTATGGTCACTCACATGTGAGTTTTCTTTTTACCAACGTATTTGAGCCAAATTTTCATGAAACTTGTTGAGGATAACAATGAATGTCAGACTCTGGTCTCAAGGATGAACCACATTGAAAATGGTAATATTCCTCTTGAAAGACAGAAAAGGGGCCTTAATGACAAGTTCTTTGTTTACACCTTAGAGTACACAAATTTGGCCCAATCCTAATGACTTTTGTCTGGAATGTTAGTCTCAAATACCAGTAGTAACATTGAGTTGGCAAAAAAGAGAAAAGTAACATTTATGATAACAATTTGTGTTTCCACTTAGTGTAGATTTGGTCAGTCATAAACTTGAATTTAAGTCTTCTTAAATGTATGGCCTTAAAGCTAAAGTCCTAGATAAATATAATAAGGTACTAATTCTTTATGCTACTGGTTTTTCAAATTTAAGATAGGTTTGGACATTTTATTTCATTTTCTCAGCCCAAATAAAAAACAGGTGTGATATAGGGCCCACTGTCCTTTTGTTTTAAATAGTAGTAGGAAAAGTTTTATTCATTATGAAAAAGGATTAGGGAGACAAATAAATTCTTGTTTTGTGTATAAATGTAGCAGAAGAAGGGCAAGCAGACCAAGAAGAAACCATCTAAGGAAAAGGAAGATAAGGAAGAGTACATGGATATTCTGGGAAATAAAACATTGATGAAAAAGGTAATCAGATCTCTTTTTGTATCATAATTTGACAAAATACCATCTTGTTTAATGATGTACTTTCTATAAACCACTGAAATAGAAAAAAAAAAATCCATGTTCAGTAATGTGCAGCCAAAATCAAGCTTTGCATTCAGGATGAAAATGTTTGTGAAACATATGGCAAATCCCTGCATTAAACATATGTGCATAAAGCAGAGTACAGATTTCAAATATTTGAAAACATGATTGCATCCTGTTCACATGACTGGTCACAAAGTGGAATCGTAGTAAAACCTTACAGGCTTTCCTGATAAAGGAAGTGGACCCGTGATAGTTCCACAATATTTTGGAAGTAATAAACTTTAACAGTGTTAACTGAGGTTTCCTAATGATTTTCATTAGGAAAACTCTTTCAACATTGTGAAAATTCATGAGTGCTGAAATGTTGCAGATCTATAAGGGTTCGACTTCTTTAAGCAAAAATGTCATAATCTGAGGTCAGATTGATTGTCTGGCCGAAAGCATGTTGGATTTTGGTATGTGCAGCCAGAAGTGGAAAAAATGCATTTTGTTCACTCATACCTGAACAAGTAGAGGGAGAATTTGAAAAAGTCCTGGATGAAAATGAACTTGTCTGTAAAAACAGCATGAAAAAGAGAATGAAGGCTTGGAATTTTTAAAACATGCTTCTGAACAATCCACAAATTATTCTTTCAACAATGAAACTCTGTTAACTTCATTTTAATCAATTGTAGACAAAATCTGGAAGGTTTATGGTGCAACTTGATTAAACCCACATCCTGATTAATCTAAATTTTGTTTCAAACTCTTTTGGGGACTTTTTTACCTAGCAGAAGGTTTTTTCCAACAATGATCAAGTAGGCAGTGTTACATCATAGATTAGCCTTTAATACAGGGATTGACACTTACACTAGTCCTCAGGCCTGAGACATGTGGATTTTAGTGAGGACTGGTAGATGTAACCATGCTGCAGGTCCTTCAAGCCTGTAAATAATGGCAATACTTAGTATTTTAAATCTGTCATGTTTTGAAAAATAATAGTTTTTCCAGTACTAAAATTTGCATTACCAAATGGAAAACATTGTAGAAAAAGAAGAAATTCCTTGTCAAAAGCAATTTCTTCTTTTCCAACAATGTTTTCCTTGCAACTTATCCCCTAAATCAAACATGGTTTTCATGATTATGATTTAATACCATGAGGCAAAGGTGAAAGAATTTCTCCATAATATGACAGATTTCTTTCAGGAGTTCTTTGTACGCAAGATGAGAAATTAGATGCATACTCAAAACCGTTTTCTTTGAGAAATAAAACCAATGTTTCAACCAAAGTGCATCAGAAAGCATGAAAGATAATAGACATAAAAATATTAAACTACATGTACTTTGTATAAAATTTCAGATTGTTGAGCCAGGGGATGGTGAGAACCCCAAAATGGGTGAAAGAGTGACTATTGAGCTTCAGAAATCCATGCCAGAAACAAAGACAAACTTTCCAGCTGAACAAATAACATTTACTTTGGGTGATTGTGATGTAGAACAAGGTAAGATATCTCAAATCTTATCATTGAGCCTATTTGTGACATTTCCGCCAGTTTTAGTCATGCAAAATTTTCAATTATTGAGTTACCTAGTCAATTAAACAGTGTACTAAGAAGATTGTGTGACTGTATGAAAGCACATTGAGACCTTATCCATCTACAAGATGCAAACCTAAAATCCTGGATAGACTGTGTAGATGCACAAGCTGGCTATAGTGTCTGCCTCATTCGGAAACACCATTTGGCCAATCTCATGATCAACCTCGGATATACATAGACAGACTATTTTTCAAAATTACGGAATAACCTTGAAAAAACTCAATGACATCAGTTAAAATGGCGTTAGCCCTCGAAACTTTGAGTGAAAACATTCTACGTCGTCAACACTACTAGTTTAAGACACTGATATGAAACTATCCATATCCTTATATAAATTTCTTTAGATTCTTAAATATCGACCGAAAAAATCTTAATTTATGAGAATGATTCATCATTCTCAAAAATTAAGATTTTTCAGCCGTTAATTATTGTGAAAGATATAAGTCTACAGTGCTAGTTTTCTTACACTGTTTCCGCCTAACAAAATGCACAATTTTGTTACATACCCACCCGCCTTACATACATCCGAGGTCTGTTGCAGTTTACGGAAATGGCCGAGTGATTTTCCGAATGGTGTCTACCTGGCACACAATTGATGGAATTGTCCTTCACAGGCTTATTGAACAGATCGCTGATGTAAATTGATAAACTGATTGACCTATCAAAGCACCCATTTTTAATGAGACGACTGTTGAACTCCTCTATTTCCTGACTAACATTTTGGTGTCTAAATCTTTGTAGTTACAGCTTGAATAAGCTTGCTCATCTTGTGATCTGATGGTTGTGTTTTAGAGCCCCATCAAAGGTGGATAGTGTATTTTGGGTAGGATAGTCCATCCACTTGTAAATGTGGGTGGCAGTGTTTGGAAGTTATCGCCTCTTTATGTGCTTGATAAGATCTTGTATGAGTAAGGTCCATTATGGAAAGAAGAGTCTTTCTAACCCTATATCTTAAGATCCCCAAGAAACAAAAATTGATAATGAAATAAATAATTTGCCATTCCACTAGTCCAACATTATGATAATAATCTATAAAGTGTTGGGAGTAAAAATTAGGATTTAACCCCCTTCCACCCAACGGACTAATAACAAATTGCTTGTATATGGGGTGGAGAGGGTAAAATTCGGGAACCCTTTTGTTTATATGACTACATAATTGTGAGCTGACACGTTAAAAGGGACCAAACTCCACACTTAACTAATTATCTGAATCTAGAATAATCAATCTACCTTCCTAAGTATTTCGGAAATGCTACCTCTGGTTGGTCTGAACAAGAATCAATCTCTTTTTCAATTGTTAATTTTACCAAGTTCCAAGATGGTCCCTTGGCATGTGACGGGTCACAATTTATTTTCCTTCAACAGCTTTGGACCTGTCTGTAGCCCTGATGAAGTTTGGAGAGAAGGCAACAATTATTGCCGGATACAAGTACATGTACGGAGACGAGGGACTGTAAGTACATGATCACATTTACATGTACTGGGGTTTAGTTTAAATTTATTGTACTTTAATTGCAATCGATTTATTTAAAAAATTCTGATTGGTTTAAATCGCATCATGTGGGGAATTCCATTGTACTTTATTTCCTTAATAAATGCAAAAGGTCTTTTGGGAAACCCTGACCTTCAATCTGCAAGTCTTGTGTTTTAGGAACTCAAATAACCCTCATTCCCGATCCACATCGCAACATTGCTATTTAACCTATTAGAAATTAAGATATTTTCGAAAGAATTTAGGATTACAAACATCCAGTACTTATTCTGAACTGATTTTTACAAACAGCAAGTCAACGAAGACCATCAAGCAACCCGCCCAACCAATACGGACCACGCCATTTTCGTTTAAATTTACAGACTTACTTGGCAGAAAAAAGTTTTTGGTCAAAAGTACCTCTTAGAATTTCAAAATTGTCATTTATTTGTGTGTCAACTGTTTAATTTTATGCTTTTCAACTTTGATAGCGAGATAAAAAAAACCACACAATCTAAAAAAAGATTGTGTAATCTTTACACGCAGAGAGTATACTTGAAGCTTTAAAATGTTTGACCGAGTACTTTATAAGTTTCTTCGATCTAGAGAATTGCAATTAAAAGGGCCCAGTGTCTTTTTCTCTGTGTTCATTGGAGTATAAAGTGCAATTGCCTTAGCACATATCTTAAACATAACGCCCTACGGGCATTATTTACCTTGTGCTAAGGCAATTGTGCTTTATACTCCAATGAATGCAGTGAAAAAGACACTCATCCCTATAGTGTTTATGTTAATAAATGCTTACAGGAGCTATGCAAAACATGGATAGGGACACTTATTAGAGAACTTGCAGACACATTGATTAATGAGAAAGAATTATTCTTCTCAAAATTTTATAAGCATTTATTTCTGATATTCAGACATCGAAATTTTGCATAAAATTATGAAATAATGTCTTTCTCACAATATTTTTACACCACAGTATGAATGAGTGTGCAAATGATTTTAATAATAAAGTAGTCTGGAACTGGAAAGGGGCAAAAGTTTGTAGAAAAAAGGAACAGTCAACTTGTCAAATATTTTCCTAAAACAAGGCCTGGTGCCCAGATTTCTTTTAGTTTTGAGAGTGGTTGCCATTTTAGTGAATATCTTCTCGGGGATGCCTATTCAGATTAATGAAAAAGCCCTCAAAAGCTTTCTTCTTAGTATTTCAATTGACTGATTCCTTCTTGCATGCTGTACCTCATGGACTGTGGTCACATTGGTTGAGTGGTATGATATTGATGTCTGCAACATGTCTCACTGGTATACAAGTGTATAAAGGTCACCAAACTTTAGAAAACTGGTCTTTCTGCGAATAAACAGTGACCTTATGGGCTCCTTTAAGGCACTTTCTTCGTTTTAAGAGACACAGTCATCCATTAGAGAGAAATCTGAACCTAAACTACTGTCTTAACCCTTTCCTGTTTTACAAAATTTTGGACCTGTCCAAATTCAAAGGTTTTGCAGACAAAAATTTAGTGTGAATTTAATTTGAAAAATAACCATTCAGTAGAGTAGAAAATAGTGTGGAAAAAGAAGAAATTGCTTGTCAGAAGCAATTTCTTCTTTTTCACAATGTTTCTCAATCATAAAATCACAGGCACGTAAAAAGCAGGGATTAAACAGTAAAGGGTTAAAATGGAAACTTTACACAAAAGATTACATTTGATCCACGTCTGAGACAAAATTGTGTATTTTTAAAAGAATACATACAGGTCCCTAGATAAAACAATTTTTTTACCTCACCTACACAACACCTTAAACTCTGTTTCTCTGTTACCCAGGTTGAATCTTGATTAATTGTTTTTCCTTAACCTCCATGTCAATGAAACAACATATTGTGGTGTTAAAAGAACAATTCAATTCATCTGTGAATAGAAATACCAACTTGATTTTTGAAGAAAAAATGAATACTCAATTGAGAATGCTTGATTAAACTGTTATGAATAGCTTATCATAGTGTTTGAATGCTGTGGACACTTGATCAATCTTTCAAAATAAAATATACCTTCAAAATTGAGCTAAAATTTAGATGTTTGTCATGATGTATTAAAAACATTAAAAAAATATTGCCCATACTGAGTTTCCATCAATGTTAAGCTTAAGCAGTTTCTCTTTTTTATTGAATTTGTTTTCGAATAAACAACCTTGTAATTTACCTATCTTGCACAACAAATAGACTCCTTATAAAAAGTGATGCTTATCAAATTTTAAGCAGTATATATGGACATCTTTACACCAAAAATCAAGATAAACATGATCAAATATGTTAACCATGTAGAAAAGATTCAGAATAGTGTCAGTAAATAAGATAGATGTACATAATTGATATGAAATTTATATTTGACACTTCACACAAAAGGGACAATCTTGGAACTCTATAAAGTGCTTGTGTCCAACATAGGTTGACCAGACATTGCATTTAAAAAGACCTTGCAGCCTGTCTTGGGTTGACACTCGTCGGATTTTCAAGATGATCCCTTTTTGCCTGAAGGGTCTTATCTTCAAAATGGAGAGATTGGTGCAAAACTATTGTAAATACATATCTTTATAGACTTCAACAATCATGCGTTGTCCATTGTCCACAATTTCTTTAAACATATTCTCCTCCTAAATTGGTGGGCCAATCTTGATGAAACTTTGCAGGGATGTTCCTTGGGTCAAGCCCTTCCTAAGTTGTTCAAATAAATGAAATCCACCCTAAACTCTCCCTTAACCCTGAACAAAAAGGGTGAAATAGGAAAATCTTCAAAAATCTTCTTCTCAGAAACCAGAAGGCAGACAGTTTTCATATTTCATATGCATCATCTAGTGGACCTCCACTAATTATTTTGCTCATATCAAGACCCTGGGGTTATATTTGGGCTCCAACCAGGCATGTCCCTTTTTAAATATAATCAAAGAGGGAAAATCTTCAAAAACAATTTCTTCTCTGAAACCAGAAGGCAGTCAGCTTTTTAAAATTTATATTTGGTATGTGGCATCATCTAGTGGACCTTTACAAAGTTTTTTCATATTTAACCCCTAGGGTCATATTTGGGCTCGACCTGGGTGTACCCCTTTTTTAAATAGAAACTGAAAGAGTGACAAGTTTAAATCCTCTTCTTCTCCGAAACCAGATGGCTGACAGCTATTGTATTTAGCATGTAGCATCATCTAGTGGACCATTATGAAGTTTGTTCATATCAAGACCCTGAGGTCATATTTGGGCTCTTTCTGGGCGAATACTATTTACATAGGAGCAAACTACAAAATCTGAAAAAAATATTTTTCTCTGAAACCAGAAGGTGGAAAGCTTCATATTTTGTAGGTAGCATTATCTAGTGGACTTTAATCAATTTGCTCATATCAAACCCATGGGGTCATTTTGGACTCCATCTAGGTGTACCCCATTTTACATAGAAATAAAGTGCGAATTTTTTAGAAATCTTCTATGAAACTAGAAGGCGAAGAACCTTTATACTTGGTATGTAGCATAATCTACTGGGCCTTCACAAAGGAGCAGGTTCACTAACTACAGAATTTGGCCCTAAAAATACATGATTTTTTAATTTGATTCAATAATTGATATTGATGTATCATACATGCAAGTAGAGATTGAACTTCAAAATACTAGCACCGAAGTGTATGTCAAGCGTCTCCGTCTTGTAGAAAATGGAAGAGAAACACGTGCAAATTATGCAAATTCCTAGAAAAAAGGTGAACATCTCAACTTCAGACCTAGTAAAACCATGGGCGCCACTGCACAACCAACTTTATTTCATTGATAGTGAAGTTCTTACAATTTTTAAAAACTAAAACTTACAAGCAATTTTTGGTTGTCGGGTGGCTCCCAGCTTAAAAATTAACTTTTTGCCCTCAGAGGTCAAAGGTCAAAATTCGGGTATGATATTCGTTTTTGGTCAATATCACAGGCATTTGACAATGGATTTCCACGTTAGTTGGCAAAGTTGTACATAGGCATAAGACGTTTTGTTTTTCCTGAACCTCCTGTTTTCATTTCAAGGGTCAAGGTCACAGCAAGAGGTCAAAGGTCAAAATTAGGGTATAATATTGATTTTTGGTGGTTTACCCTCCCATCTGTGGATGGATTTTCACATAAGTTGGCAAAATTGTCCACGAAAAAATTATTTGTGAACATCGTGTTTTGTTTTCAATGAACCTCGTGTTTTGGTTTCAAAGGTCAAGGTCACAGCAAGAGGTCGAAGGTCAAAATTGGGGTATTATATTGATTTTTGGTCATTTACTCTCCCATCTATGAATAGATTTTCACAATATAGTCCAGTCAAAATAGCGAAATATGGCCTCAACCCAAAACAAATTGCAACAAAATCGTTCTTGGCTTTTTTGAATAGCTTGACCCTCCCTAGATGACATACTAAAAGTAGGACAAAATCGGAAGATACGTATTTTGATTTTTCAATACATTTTGATACCCACTAGTAATGCCTGTAGTACAACCAATTTGATGAGAATATTGTGTGATATACCTGGAAAAAAACTGATTTTTGCAAGCAAAACTTATCAAATATTCTTTGAATTACCTCTAGAAATTTAGCCATAAGTTTAATTTATAGTTTGAGTAAAATGTATGGCATTTTAAACATACAAAAAAACACATTTTGATTAATCTTACCCCACCCACTTTATTTAACCTTAGAATGGATAGAAAAATAGCTTTTGGCACTGGAAACGTTTTTTTTATACACCCTTATCAACAAGTTAAAAAAAATATTGTTTTATTGGATTGATCTGTTTGTATGTCTGCCCACAGGCAATTGTTTCATGACAAAAGACCATGTATCTAACATCTGCTCATGTAAACTCTCCCAGTAGTCACTAAATTCAAATTAAAATAAATGATTCCCTAGTCTCAAAATTATTTTGACAACATTGTCATCAGCTTATTTTTTCTTGATAATTTTCCTTTTCATTGTCACCAGATTGTGTAAAATATGCCGGAAATGGTGAGAGTTGGTGAGGTACAGGACAAGTTTGACATCTTGTCTTATATAATAACGCACATTTGTGTATTTGACAAAAATTGGATTATAAAATTGCCTGTCTAAGAATAATTTTCTGAAACTTCAATTCAAAAACAATTCAAACAATTCAAAATGAAGTTATATATGTCACCAATCTAGTGCTACATTTCTTTTTAATTCAGTATAACTATGACACATAGAAACTTTTAAAATTCTGAAATTACCTTACCTAAAACTTTCAAAGATGCTTTGCAAAAGTAAGATACGACACTGAAACCCTGGTCATTTGATAAACTTAAAGGGGGCTATTTATATATAATCTTTTGGTTTTCGGTTGCACAAACTTGTCTAATTTTTGTACGAATATGTCTTAATCTTTTTACAATTGAAGCTTAAAAAAGACACTAAATTATGTGTCTTCGATGGCATTCTAATAAAATTTAACCCAAATTGTTCTCCAGGTTCCCTATGTAAATGATTGATTTTGTTAAAATTTTAAAATTTTCATAATTAAAAAATTAAAAATCATAATTATCCATCTTTTTTTTATTACATTAATTACAACCAAGGAATAATTTGGTAGAAATTGGAAATGGTTTCTTACAACACCTAATTAAAATTATTTCATTCATATCAATACAAGTTATTGCAAGTTTTGTTTGTTTGATTGGGGATTTACGCCGTTTTCAACAATCTTTCATTTATATCGCGGCGGCAGCAGCACTTTACAATGGATTCCTGGTATTCTCACACCAGTACCATCATTAAATCCTTTCTAGCCTACAGCTTACTATTCCTCATAGGTTTACGATTTGTGAACATTCACTTTGTGAAATTTAGCATAAGCTTGCTATCATTTGTTCTTATTTCATTTTTAAAGGAAAGGCTGGCATAACATTCTGAAAAGGTTATGAATCATTTCATAATTTTGCTACTATTAAAGCATCTCTAAAGACTCTCTTCGTTTAAGTGTTTTAATTGATGACGAATACTTATCCACATCACAAATAGCTTATTGAGTTTTGTTTAAAATAAAAATCAAAATTTCAAATGAATTGGCAATGGGAGCACTTTATTTCCAATTCATTCCTATGCCATTCTTCAATTTGATACATTATTCTTTGAAGAATGTTTTCGAAACTCCTCAAATGACAAACAAAACCTGTTTCCTAAGTCATTACTGTGATGCACCTGTTTAAAAATTTCAATTTAAACTTTCTTAACGCCTAATATGAAAATCTCAAAATCCAAAACGTTTGACATTCACAGTTTACCTTACTTTGTCAATTAACTTTAAAAATAAGCATTGAATGGGGCATGTATCACATTGCATTCGAAAGAACCAGTACCAGACAGTTCCATTGTCGTCACAGCGCAGATGATTGTGCACTGGGTTTCAAATTACGGGTTTCAAGGTTTGATCCCTGGCAGCAGCCTACCCTGTCTGACACTTCTCTCCAACCAACTGGTAGACAGGTAACTATTTTTCAGGAGACCTCTAGAAATCACTTTAGGGAGGCCCGAAATGTAATGCAAAGTTATATAGTGGAAACTGTTCAACAACCTTTGCCAAACAAAATCTGCCCTGTCTGCAGTCCAGGAAATGTATATAATGCAAATTACGGAGGTCAAAGGTCATCAAGTGCAATTACGCTATTACGGAAATATATCATTCTAAACTGACTGTTATGCAGCTTTGTTCGATGAATAATTGACTGATATGGTTTGAAAATATTTCAATTCTATAAAACAAATTTTTACACAAATGAAATTTAGGACTTTGAAGCTTTTTTTGAAATCAAAGTACTGAAAGTACTGACATTTTAGGCATGGAAGTTTGTTTGCGTTTTGTGTGTAGCAAAACTGACTCCAAATACATTTATTCATTATGTTTACTGAGAGTATAAGTATTAAAGATGATTTGAATTGGTTTTTATCCTAATTTATAATAATAACTATGATCGTTTTTAGTTCATACTTATGTATACATGTATATGTAATAGTCCTTATATATATAACTATTGACATTGATTCCGACGACGTCAGAATATCACCCTAGAATATTTTTGAAACATGTTTAGTAAAAATTTAAAAAAAAACACACAAAAAAAAAACATATAAACGTGACCCGTCACGCGCTATGGGCACATCTTGGAATTGTGTATAATATTCATTTGAAAAAAAAGATTGATTCCATTACAGGTCAAACAGAGCTTAGATTTCAAAATTTCTTTCACGGTAAGGTAGAGTGACTATTCTAGATTCAGAAAATAATGAGAGTGCGATAACTTTCTATCCTAGTTAGACTGCCCAGTTTAAATGGGATTAACATTTTACGAATTTCCTAGATTGACCCTTTACGCATGAAGGGTCACACATCATAATCTGTTTTTTCCGACACATTATATATAAACATCAATTGTACGCAAATAGTGAGTAGTTTAGATTATTGTTTGAAGCATAAATGACCTGAGCACTTTGGAAACTTAATATTTCTTCATCAAAAAAGCCTAATGTTGTAAATATACATTCATTTGTAATAGGTACTCCTGACAACCTCCGTAAAATTGAATCAAAACCATTCTAAGGGTTATGTTATTGGTTTCCAAGGAAGAGACATCACTCAACACCAATTTACCATATAAAGTTGTCATTGCAGCATGCAAAGAAGTTTGAAGCACAAGGGATGTCAAAGATTTGCCAACAGACGACTTGGAAGAATTTAAACACTAATCCTTTAAGGCAAACGCAATTAAGGGATGCACCACATAGCGATAAATTATAAGGATGAGTGTATTTTTCACTGCGTATATTAGAGTATTAAGTGCAATTGCCTTAGCACATCGTAAATAACGCCCATAAGGCGTTCAGTTTTAGCCATGTACTGAGGCAATTGAACTTTATGCTCCAATAAAAGCAGTGAAAAATACACTCGGCCCTTACAATTGCAATCCATTAGATCTACATGTAAGAAACAATCAAAATACTCGGCCAAATAATAAAAGGTTTGAAAGTCTACTTTCTGTGCGTATATATCACAAGATCTATTTTTAAGTCGCATAACCAGATTTTTTCTGCCTATTACTGCTTCATTTCAAAACGAAATCAGCTCGACCGAGCGTGACTGAAAACGTTGCCTGATGATCTTCGTCGACTCGCTGTAAATCAGAAGTGAAAGATTATTTTGCAAATATTTCATTTCTAAACTGATAAAATAGCGATGAGGTCTTATGAAAGGGGAACAAGGAATTTTTGAGTTCCTTCAACACTGGACTTGCAGATCGATGGTTAGGGTTTCCCGAAATAGCTATTGCAATTTATACAGAAAAAATTGCCACGGAATTCACAAAGTGATACGATTTAAACCAATCAAAATTCTTGATTGTGTTGGATTGCATTTTTTTTAATTAAGGAACATAACTCAAATTGTTCTAAAATTGAAATAATTGTGAAACTTTACTGATAATTTCCCGCCAGCTTGACATCATTAGACATGTAGTTGCTACACAACATCGAAACGTTGTTTGGCAAAAGGCTCAATTTTACAGCTTAAGGTAGAGTTTAATAATATGACAGAGTCTTTTAGAAGTAAATGCTGCTGAAATAAGGCCTCCATGCTGACTCTTTCTTGTAATAGACTTTTAATCAATCAATCAATGAGTAAACGGTTAATGCTAATTGAATATGAAGAAAAGCAAGTCAATCTAAAGCATAACAGGTTTGATGCTTACATATATATTTGAAAATCTTATGTAAGATGAATCGTTATGTTTGCGGTTCCCGTAAAACCTCGCGATGATCGCATTGACATCGTACTGTCATTGAGGACATGGTGAAATTGACCCCACTCAAATTTTTTAATCACTTGCTCAGCGCTTCGTCCTTGGTGTTCCAAACCATAAAACATAAAAGCACTTCGAAATAATTTCCAATGTTCCGGAATTGCTCGCAATCAATTCGAAATTATAAGCACTCAATTCATTCAATGATTTCATTGATCAACGTGAATTTTCAAAAGTCTGATTTGTATGTGAAACCACACAGATCTATTGATGTAAGAATACGTCATTAGATATATATAATCACTTTATTCAGGAAATAAAGGCAATATTGCCTATCAAACCACATATTTACAAGCAAAACATCATAAGTGCAGTCAATGGTGAACAGATTTAAGCTCGAGTGATTGAAATATGAAAACGATTTTTTTCCACATTTTGTGATGATTGTGATGGTTACGTAACATTAGAAACGTTTGATAGAAATACGAGAGAAGGCCCTTTTTTGACGATTTGAAATACAACCTTTGTAGATGAGGCTGTGCTGACGCATATATTTCTTTGTTTTTTTTGATAGGATAGACCAGTTTCAACCAAAAACGTTGAATTCATTTAAAAGTCGCTCATTCAATTTATTTCAATTCTATATCATTCCTTATGTCAATTTCACGATGGACCGTACAGACTCCGTAAGGCAAGTGTAAGCTAGGCTAAATGGAAGGTTTATAATCAACTTAATCACCTTCAAAAGAGCGTATACAGATCAAACTTTATTGACTTATTCATTTAATTTTATCATTTTATCACCATTTTAATTTTTTGAAACCATCAACTAAGAAAAAATGTGTGAACTACACACAATTACTGTTTTCCTTATGTCGGCAATACTATAGGCTTACCACAATGAATTATTTTGTTTAATCGTCTTCTTATGTCAAACACTTATTAATACAGCCAAAGCTGTATTTCCAATGTTTTGGTTGTCCTTTGACAAAATAATCCATGTTTCCCTGTTTTGCTTGCTAAATCCAGATCTTCATTCGCCTTTTTCAATTATTTGTATTTTATCTATCGTAAAGTGCTCATGTTCTTTTAAATTGAATTAGAATTGTTACATGCTTCTCACAAAATTGATCTTATAGACACATAAAATATGTATTCTATAACTGACATAAATAGTCCCATACTTTACTTATTTTCTGAAATTCAAGAAAGAACCCATTCTTCTTTTTTTTTAATTCTAGTCACATCCTCTTGCCTGTTTGTGACTAAAAATATTGAAAGTGTCACAAACTTATTTTGAAAGTTTGGATTTCAAAAAATTAAAATGTTTCTAAAAAAGTACAAGAACACATTTACCTTGCTTAAATAAACTACTTTGGTCTATAAAGGTCATTTTATTACGGCGATACAAAGCTGCAAAAAGTGTGACCGACGTGAAATATTTAAGCACGAAGTGTCATTGATGCGAATAAACAAGATACGATATTGTCAATTGTCTTATTTTTTGTTAGCGTTTTGGATCCCTACAGTTGCCTAAAAAACGGGGAAATGCTATTTAGCATAATGACGCATACTTTGTCATACGAACTAGATTTGATTTGAATGCACTAAAAAGTGCGTGAAAATTTGTAAGAAAGTTTTAGAACATTTTCTTTATTTATCTTTAAAATTTAGTACAAAAACTTACGCTAAATTTGGGGAAAATATCTTTTTTCTAAGCCTGCTCGCAGGTTTTCTCATCGGTTCATGGAGAGAATTTAAACAAAGCTTGAAAAGGGTATCAAACGATAATGTAATATCATCCATAATGACTTATATTATTTGATTTAAAAATAATATCCAATCCCTTGCAGCCGGAACCTTCGGATTCTAAGTCATTTCGAGACATTCTTGTTAAAGCAAAATTAAGGACTGCTTCTACCAATGACTCTCTCAGAAATTCTGTGTGTTGTAAAACATCAATGTGTCAAATGTGCATTATCATGGAAGGCATGCAGACATTCATATCGCATCATGGCAATGTAACTTCACTTTGACGTTCACACAATTGCAAAACTTCAATTGCTGTGCACCTCATCACATGTATGATACGTCGCAAACTTTTGTGAAACCTAGCAGCATATCGACAAGCGCATGAATTCGCACCGAACCGACTGGGGAAAAAAAACTGTAAGCTCAATAGGTCTAAAATTGCAGAACCTTTCAACGAAATCGACCACTCATTCTACGATGTTGTCCTGTGTTGCATTGAAGCCATCTACAAATGACAAATGATTCTCATATCTGTGCTATGAATAAATCATCTTTTCAGATTGAAGTGCGCCAAAATTGGTTTGTTCCATTGCTTGATTCCTGGCAAAAATGTTGATTTTTTTTCTCCAACTTACTAGAGTTCAAAGTTATGTTCGAGAAATAGACCAAATGGACAGCCTTATATAAATTTATATTGGAGTGTTGAATATGTAAGATGTATCACGCGAATTTATCCGTATGCTAAAGTTATATTATATGTTGCCTTTACCCAAATATTCTCCGTTTGTAACTCAGTACTTTCAGTACTTTGATCTTTTATTTATGACTTATTTGCTGCCATTTTTCAAGTATACAATCATTTGAATATTATTTGCATATTTACAGTTTTAAAATACCAAAAGCCTGATTTTATTTTGATCATATCATAAAATATAGGTGCATTTATACGAATTTTTACTGTTTTGCACTCCATGACCTTTGACCTCTGTAATGACCTACAGAAGGGATCGTGAGTCTGCAGACAAGCCTAGGGCTGTTCCTCAGATATTGGGCAAGCAAAATATCATTGTCTGCATCCATTACAAAGCGGGCCTCACAGGTCTCAAAATTTGAGATTTGATCACTAGTCTATGGTAGATACTGGTAAAAAATATCTAGGATTAGAAAGATGTAGCCTGGAAAGGAATTTCAAATGATAAAAATACAAGGAACCATGGTTATGTGCTCTGTTTGCAGCGTTATGAAATTGTTAATAGAGATGTTAAATCCTTTCCAAACAAAACAGGTGATCATTTATCGGCTTTGAATTTAAAAAAAATATTGAAAATAGTGAATCTTATACTTTTGAAAATATAAAACAGCTTCAAGGTTAAAATTTGTGAAAATAACTAAGATTATTTTTTAAAAAAATAGCTCATACAACGCATTCAGGCCTAAAGTTTCAGCATATCAAATTGTTTTTAAACGTAAGGTCAAACTAGTGTGTCCTTGCAGCATGTTTTCACATAATACTAGCATTGTCCCTAGCAGGCTCTTTTTGGGGTGAAAACTGGGATTTTTTATCATATAGTTACCCCCCTCCAAGTTTCATAAATATGAATGTCTTTGAGTTTTGTATAGTAGATGTAGCTCCGATTCCATAATAGGGTGACACAATAATACAAATCTATGGCTCTTGGAAAGTTACAACTAAGCCAATTGGCTATGTAAAACTTTTTCTCTGAGAAAATTGATTTATTTTCAAAATTCAATTAAACTCTTATGTACAACAGACAGACAACCCATCAAATACGTCATTCTTGTCATTTCTTTATATATATTCTAAAGAACATGTCAACCCAAGAATATATCTAAGGGTTAAGATAAAAATTTAATGTAAATTTTGCAACATTTTTTTTTTTTGATTTGCTATTTGACTGGTGAATATATTACAACTATTCCTAAAATTGTGTACAGGGGTGTGGAGGGGCTAAAATAGGTTCAAATCTACATTGACTTGTACATTGAAAAGACCTTGGACTATTAAAAATGTTTCAGACCTATTTCTTGAAACCGATGTCCCTTTTTTGCCAAAGCGACCATTTTCTACTACTTTGCAATGTTAAAGTGGGTGGGTGGGGTAAGATGGTAAGATGTTTTATAAATTATCTCTAAAACTGACCAAATAACAAGGAATATCATATTTTCAATTAGCGAATAACTTGTTACAATCCACTACATGGCTTTTGATATGCCAACAACTTCTAGATTTAAGCATGTTTTCTGTCAAAAAGTCTTTACATGTTTAGTTGGGAAAAATCTATGATAAAAACCGCGAAATAATCAAAATACGTATCTTCCAATTTTGTCCTACTTTATATATGTTAAATGGGTATGTCTATGGATGTCAAAAAACACAACATTGTTTTTGTTGCAATTTGTTTCTTATATTTGGTCCTTCCATAATTTGACTGGACTAATAGGTTGGCAAGATTGTCCATAAAAAAGTTAAGATTATCGTGTCTTGACTACAAAGGTCAAGGTTACACTAAGGGGCAAGGCCAAATCTTGTTTTAGCACTAGAGGGTACTACTTTGGCTCGATCTTTCTCAAACTTGCTCAGAATGTTTGTCTAGTCGAAATGTTGCTTGTGGTGGCACTCCGACATATGTTACAAGAAAAGGAGCCTTAAAGACGATTTTCTTCTTACAATTTTAGATCAATCTTTCTTAACCTTGCTTAGGATGTTTGTCATTGTATAAGGAAGGACCCTACTGATTATGGTTTCATTCTGAGGCACCGCTTTATTATGGGAATAGAAGCCTTATATACTATTTCTTTTGTGCCATGCCAGAGGTTACAAGTTTGTTCCAATCTTTCTCAAAATTTCTGTAAATATTTGTCTGTATGGAATGATCTGATTGATTTGATATACCGGTATTCCCAGGTATGTCATGGGAAAAGAGTCTTAAGGACATTCTCTTTGTTACCACTTTTGAGGTCTTTCAATTTCAATTTTTCTTATATTTGACTGGAGATAAAGTTTTTGAACCCACTCGACCCATTTTGAATATGTGTAAAATTTCATTTTGATACTTGATCTGATAGGTTAGTTGGGAAAAAAAATTGGCATGTAGAGTATCCATATTTTTATCCGCAATAATTTGACCTCAAGACCTTGCTTTTAACCCCATTTGACCAACTTGTCCAAGATTTTATGAATACAGTTCCTGTTCAAACAGCTTCAAGATCTTGTTATGTTTTTGTGTGTTAGATAACAAGAACCATTTTGCTGAAAATGAGCATTTAGTTGTCGTTTAATTGTGTTTAAAGGTTATTCATCTATATACAACATGCGAGTCAGGATGCATATGTGAGCAGTATAGGGCAATAGACGTAATAGTCCTCTTGTAATGACTGATATATATTTATATACGAAGTAGATGGGGGTATATTGGTTTCACCATGTCTGTCTGTCTGTCTGTCCATCTGTCCATCCGTCCGTCCAACCGTAGACCTTTTCGTTTCCGGACTCTAACTCAAGAACAAAGTGACCTAAAATCACGAAACTTTATACAAATGTTGCTTATGACCCAAGGAAGTGTCCTATTGTTTTTGGGTCGAATAGGTCAAAGGTCTAGGTCATAGTCAATTTTTGTTCAAGAACCAAGCAACCTAGAATCATAAAACTTCATGCAAATGCTGCACATGACCTCAATATTTGTTACAAATACATCCTATACTAATAGCACTTGCATTTTGATAATGTGCCTGTTGAGGGTATAAGTCCGCTTGCGACAGTTCTAGTTTCTTGCAAAACTGATGTATGCGACTTCAAAAACTCCTGAAATGAGTTATTTTCACTATCACAAGTCGTTTTCCATGGCAACCAATAGTAATTTGGATATTTTTATCGCAATTCATTACTTTAGACCCACCATTTTCAAGTTTTTCTTGAAATCAAGGACATGCCATGCAAAATGTCCTACTTAAAAAATTGAAAGGTGAATCACTATTAACTCTTGATTAACCTGTAAGCAGTTGCCATGGTAACATATTTCCTTTCGTTAGAATAATAGAATTATCTATCTAACATCTAATAAATGGATATAAATATATGTATGAATCCAAAAAAAAAGATAATAATAATAAAATAAAATATAAATAAATAAATATAAAGGTTCTGTCATTCAATAGAATATTGTCAAATGTGCCTCATTTTTTTTTTACCAAATTCTGATATTATCAAAGTAAATTTGGTTGTGTTTCCATTGAAATATGTCTCATCATGTTTTGATGTAAAAATACAATCTTTTTATAGCCTGGTCAAAGTTATTCAAACATTTTATACATAACTCAATCTATATTATATCAAGAAGGGTGAAAATGGATAAATTTGTAGATCCAAGGTTTATGGTTGCCATGGCAACGCAAGATAGAACTATCATGTTTTCGGCTTGCGTTTTACATATCATAGATCATAAACAAACTGATGAGCACATTTTTAGCTCGGCTGTTTTCAGAGAAAACCCGAGGTATTGCCATAGCCTCCGTGTCGTCGTCGTTGGCGTCGTTGTCGTCGTCGTTGTCGTCGTCGTCGTGCGAAAACTTTGACATTTTGTTATATCTCTGGTTCTACTGAAGGCATTCACTTGAAACTTGTTCACAATTAAAAGAGCAAGCTATACTATCAAGGGGGATAACTCTAGATGCATTTTGTGCAAATTATGCCCCTTTTTCGACTTAGATTTTTTCCCACCATCCAGCACTCAACAGCCGAGCGTAGGCACCCGTAGGCGGTGCTCTTGTTATTAAAATTTGTAACAGGGCCAAAAATGCTGCTTTCTGAACCTGCCCCTTTTGTTCATATCATACCCCTGGAATCAGATTTGGGCTCAGCTCTGGTGCATCCTGTTTATGTAGAAACAAAGTGAGAAATATTGGAAAAACTTGGTCTCTGAAACCAAAAGGCAGACATCTTTCATTATGTTATATATAATATTATATAGTGGACGGTGTGGACCTTTACCCATGTTGTTCATGTCATGTTTCTGGAGTAATATTTAGGCTCTGAATGGGCTCATCCTATCTTATATAGACACAAAGGAGGAAATCTTCAAAACTAGATCTCTGATACCAGAAGGCAGGGACTTTTCATTATAGTTTCATCTAATTGAACTGTATCAAGTTTGTTCTTCCATGCCCCTATGTTCAAATAAGGGTTGTGCCCAGGCATATTATTTTTACAAAAAATAACAAAGCAGGAAACAATTCAATCATAATCTTTGCTGAAAACATTCCATGGTATTGATCTTGTGTAGAAATGATCCCCTTGTTGATTTCTGCCTTTTTATGGACGTCCAAGGGGTCAAAGAGACTCAGGTGAGCGATCTAGGACTATCATGGTCCACTTGTTTTACTAACTGCTAAAAAATCAAATGTTTATCATACAATCAAAGATCCTCCAATAATATATATATATGGGATGAGCAGCTGGGGCTCAAAATGGATATTTTGTAGTACATGTTGGAAAAATACCAGGAATCCAGCATTAAACCCTTTTCAAACAAACAAACAAAAGATTCTCTGATATTTATCATATTATTTGTTATAATCAACTGAAGTATTCCAATAACTTGAGTTCACTTTCTCTCCACAAGCAATTAAACTTATGATAATTCATTCAGTTGTTTGTTATTGGAGACAAACATAATCTTTTAAAATCAGTTATATGTTTGAATTTCAGACCACCAAAAATTCCTCCATTTGCCAACTTCAAATTAGATGTTCACCTTTTGTCTAATCATGGACTACCTGATTATAGCAGCTTAGAACTACATGAGAGAATTGATGAGGCGTAAGTACTTCTTGTTAGATTCTTTTTATAAACAAATAATTACTGATACAAATAATTTAATGGTAAAATATAAATCAAAATTTATGATTTTCACTGTAAAAAAAGACCTTTCTGAAGAATCAAGGAACTAGAAGTGTATATTAAAGGAATTCGGTTAACCACATGAAATTTATTTAAGTTCAACCTACCTTTAGAGCTATTTGTGTAACTGTCTGGAATTCAAAGTCAACATAAATTCATCTCTACATTTATTACTTGTTACAGGAAAAAGAAAAAAGAGAGGGGTAACTTCTTCTTCAGACGGAAAGATTTCAGTCAAGCTGTCTATGTCTACACAAAGTAAGTTATGATCTTTTCAGTTTCAGAGCCCCAGAATTATGAATGTGTAAGTTGTATTTATGATATGACCTATGTAGCAGGAGTGAAATAACTCTGTTGAATAATTTTGATATTGCACAGGTGTTACTACACTAGTTGAATAATATGCAAATAAGCTCAGAACAAATAGCAATGCTATTTTATAACCTCGAAAATGAATAAATTGTAACATCAGTTTTAAACAGCGTAATAAGTTTGGAGGAAAATTGAAAAGTTGAATTTCAAGAATTATGATGACTTTTCTCAAAAATTTTGGTCATATTATAAATAGAATATAAAATTTGTGCTCATAAAATACAGAATTTATTAACCATGTCATCATAAACAGAAAAAAACTTGGGGTAGCCTTGTTTTAATCTGTTAATATTTGACTTATTTAATAAATTCAGTATTCCATGACCACTCACTCAATATCCTTCATAAATATTTTATGCATATCATGGAATGAGTGCAAAACTATTGTAAGACCCAAACATTTATAGACACTAGACATAAAAATGCTTTAGCGTGACACTGCATAACATGGGAATAAGATCAGCATCTTCAGTATTGATTTATATTTGTGACCTGTCACATGAAAAGGGATCCTTTGGGTAGTGCATAAAGTGTAGACCCTAGTAACACTACGAAGACTGTGCAGACAAACTAAGGTCGAACCTTTCTTGCACCATGCTGATTTCCGGAATCTAAAATCTTTTTTCCAGTAAAATAGTTTTTGAAATGCAACCTCTGGTTGGCATGTACTAGAACCAATCTCTTTTTCAAATATTTATTCTACAGAGTGCTCAAGTGGTCCCTTTTTGTGTGACGGGTCATATTTATGCTAGGCATTATTTTCTTCTTGCTTGTTGTTACTTATCATTGCATCAACTTTTTAAAATCAAATCCATGTAGTAATTTCAACAGAATACATAAATTCCATTTTGAGGGAAAAACAAATATTGCAGAAAAAGGTTGGTATCATTTTAAACTGTTTAAAGTGCATTGACCCGGGTTGAGGATATTTATGTAAAACAAAAAACAAACACAAAATCATGCGTTTAAAGCACATAAATTTATTGACTTTTGTTAGCTCAACTATTCGTAGAATAGGGAGGCTATTCCTGTCACCCGGGCGTCGGCGTAATGCATTGGTTAAGTTTTTACGTGCAAATGTTGTATATCTCTGTTTCTACTAAAGCTCTTGCTTTTAAACTTTGCACATGCTTCTGTGACCATAATATCAGCCTCTAGACAAAGATTCAATACTCTGATATTGAATTAAATGGAATTTTAACCCTTTTCGGACTTAGAATTTCCTGGTTAAGTTTTTACGTGCAAATATTGTATATCTGTAATATCTCTATTTCTTCCTTAGCTATTGCTTGGAAACTTTGCACATGCTTCTGTGGCCATTACATCAGCCTCTAGACAAAGGTTCAATACTCTGATATTGAATTTAATGGAATTTTAACCCTTTTCAGACGTACAAATTCCTGGTTAAGTTTTTACGTGCAAATGTTGTATATCAGTTATAGCTCTATTTCTACCTAGGCTTTTTCTTTGAACTTTGCACATGCTTCTGTTACTATGATATTAGCTTCTTGACAAAGATTCATTTCTCTATTTTCAATTTAGTGGAATTTTAACCCTTGTTGGACTTAAAAATTCCTGGTTAAGTTTTTACGTGCAAATGTTGTATTTAGTATACAGTTATAATTCTTTTTCTACTTAAGCTTATGCTTGGAAACTTTACACATGCTTCTGTTACCATAATATTAGCCCACAGAAAAAGGAATTATTACTCTGATATTGAATTTAGTGGAATTTTAACAGTTTTCGGACTTAGAAATCTTGGTTAAGTTTTTACGTGCAAATGATGTATATCAGTTATATCTCAATTTTTTCTTAAGCTATTGCTTGGAAACTTTGCACATGCTCCTGTGACCATAAAGTCAGCCTCTAGACAAAAATTCTGTTCTCTGATACTGAATTTTGTTGATTTTTAACCCTTTTTGGACTTGGAAATCTTGGTTACGTTTTTATGTTCAACTGTTTTTATGCTCCCCGAAGGGAGAGCATATAGCCGCCGCTTCGTCTGTCCGTCCGTCCGTAATACCGTCCGTAATTCAGTCCGTCCGTCCATCCGTCCGTCTGTCCATTTCCACCTATTTCTCCATAACCCTTGAGCCAAATCAAATGAAACTTACCATGTGAACTCCCTACTATGATATAGTGATGATGCATCTGTGATGGTTTTTGGATTTGAGGCCTCGTCATGGGAAAAGGGGACTTAGGGTAAAAAACAGTTTTTCCCAAATTTCTCCTAGTCCAACAGTCAGAATTTAGTGAAATTTCATATTTGAGTAGCAAATCAGATGCCCTTTACTATAAACAATTTGAAATTAACGTAAAAAAAAAATATCATGGAAAAGGGGGCTAAATGTTTGTTACCTTACGTTAGCATGTAAAATAGTAATTACGTCCGTCCGTCTCCGTCCGTCCCCACCTATTTCTCCATAACCCTTGGGCCAAATCAAATTAAACTTACCATGTGAACTCCCTATGATATAGTGATGATTCATCTGTGACGGTTTTTGGTTTATTTGAAATAAACATAAAAAAAAATATCATGGAAAAAGGGGGCTAATTGTTTGTTACCTTTACGCTAGCGCGTAAAATACAGTTATTCTTTCATTTCTCCTAGTCTCATGCTCAGAATTTGATGAAATTTCACATTTCAGTAGCAAATCAGATGCCCTTTATCATAAGGTATTTGATATTTGTGTCTAAAAATATGTCATGCAAAAAGGGAGTTTAATGTTTGTTACCTTTATGTTTGCTGTATAAGATAACATCTTATTTGAGTCCTTGCAATCTGACCACAGAGCATATCTCCTAAAGTATAATAGCTATCAACTTGAAACCTTATGGGTGGATAGATCTTATGGAGGAGAAGTGCAGTGCACAAGAACTGCAACTCTTGCTTGCATAATTTTGGAGTTATTGCCCTTTGTTATTTTTTATACTTAGATTATGTCTGGAGCATATCTCCTAAAGTATAATAGCTATCAACTTGAATCTTTATGGGTGGATAGATCTCTTAGAGGAGAAGTGCAATACACCTGAACTACAACTCTTGCTTGCATAATTTTGGAGTTATTGCCCTTTGTTATTTTTATTACTTAGATTTTATAGGAGGCAAATCTTTGACAGTACATAGAATCTTTTATCTATTAGGCTTCAGTTTACTATCAAGCTTTCTTGGCGGGGGATGTCCATGTCCAACATGGCTCTTGTTTTTGTGACAATGCCTTATTCGGGGAGCATAATCCGTCTCTAACGGCTCTTGTATATTAGTTGTATCTGATTCTACTTAAACTATTGCTTTAAACTTTGCACATGCTTCTGTGACCATAATATCAGCCTCTAGACAAAAATTCTTTGCTCTTGACTTTCATCTAATTAAATTTCAATTGTAGATATTGATTTGCTGCTACTATCCAGCACTGGGAATAGTCGAGCTTGGCTGTCCTCCGACAGCTCTTGTTAATCCATATTTTCTCTCTCTAAATGCTGAATTTTGTAGTGTTTCACACTTATAAAGATCTGAAAACATACATTTAATACAATAATCTTTGTTATTGTAGAGCAAGTAAAATAGTAGACCCAGATGAAGGTTGTGTTTACCCTGATGCCTCGCCAGAAAGGCTTCAAGAATTGTTAGAGTTCAGAGGAGTTATTCTAACCAATACCAGTATTGCTCAATTAAAGGTATAAAATTTTTATATGTTTCCTCTGAATCTGGTTTTGTACCTCTGTTACCCTGATAAATTGTTATTTAAGGTAGTGGACCTGTAATAGTTCCGTAGTATTAAGGAACTCATGATCTGTGAAAATGTTGAACAAGGTTGCCTTATAAAAATCATAAGAAAACTTCAGTTAACATTGTTAAAGTGATTAATTCCAAAATCATTGTGGAACTATTACGGGTCCACTACCTTAATAAGAACCTACCAAGACCATCTCTACTGTATGATGACTGGATGACAAAACAATCAAACTATTTATAAATAGTTTCCCTTTTTGCATTGAAGAGTTTATGCAGAGAGTGGTGCCATTTCTCAAAAGTTTTTAGATAGGTTGTATCCTTTATATAGGGCTGGTCATGAGGGTATCAAACTGTTGATGATGTGGATAATCTGAATATTAACCCTTGTCATGCTAAATAAATTTTGGTTAAAAATGTTCATCGAAATACAAGGGCAAAAAGCACTGAAATTACCAACTGAAGGTCAATTTTTATTTAAAAAACTAAATCTATTGACAATTCTGGTTTGAAAGTGGGAAACAGGTGGTGTAGACTAACATCAGACTGCACATATGTGCAGGCTGATGTTGGTCTATAGCTCCTTCCAAAGCAGGAATATTCCGGTTTCCGCATGTTCATCCAACTTTAATCTCTTAAATGCATGGTTAAAGGACAAACAACCTAAGTTCCTAATTGCTTTCTACTTCCTTTGAAAAATCTAGTGAGGCCTATGACATAGTGTGCTGACCTTGAGTTGTATTTACAACTGTCTTCTTTTAATATTCTTGTGAACATCTCTTTATCTGGTATAATTATGTCAATTTCTGTGGGTCGCTCTAATAGATTTATTTAAGGTAGTGGACCTGTAAAAGATCCATTACTCATTTAGAAGTTATGAATTTAAACAGTGTTAACCAAGGCTTCCGAATGATTTCTCTTCTTAGGTAACCTTGTTTAACATTTTGAAAGATGATGAATTCCAAAATGTTGCAGAACTTTTACAAGTCCACCACCTTAAAAAGCTTTGATCAGATGAAAAGAATTTATTGTTAATTGATTTACAAACAGCTTTCTGTTGCACTGAAATTTATTAGCACCACTGGCAAAAGGACACTGGGGCTATTGTCATGGCACTGTGTCCGTCATGCATGTGTCAGTGTGTCCAGGAATAAACTGTTTCTTTAGAAATCTTGTGATTAGAAACTCAAGGAAGAATTTTAACTGAACATCACAGGAATGATCCTTGGACCCTCTTTCAATATTGTTCAAGGATTTTTGATCCAATGGAAAACAAGGCTTTAATGGGCATGGCTATTCATTCCTTTTATGGTAAACTATATTTGATTTTTTTTCTTAGAATGTAACTGATGGATATCAAGCAAATTTTACTTAAGTGATCCTTGAGTGACCTTTTATCAGTCTACAAAGAATTATTGTAATCATGATAAATATGTCTTTTGTTGGCAGAGGTCATTTCTCTATATGTTATTTAGTGGAAACTTTGAAAATCATTTTCCCAGAACCTTATAGATGAATATCTAACAAATTTCACTGGAATTTTCCTTTAGTAACCCTTTATCAGACTATTCAAAATATTTGTATTAAACAGGCGGAAGTCAATTTTCTATTTGTTATTCATAGATCATGGATTTTTCTTTGAAGAAATATTTCAGCATGTGACTTATCATTCTTTTAGAAAAAAGAAAGGGGAAAACACTCAATATCTCATTTAATTAAATCAATAGATTCAGGCCTGTGGAGCGAATCAGCTGCACAAGTAGCTCTAGTTTTTAAGCATCATTTAGATTGACAGAGATTGATTGAATAAAAAGCTCAACCTAGATATGGTGAACTATATCTAAGTCTGTTGTTTCAGAATGAGAGCAATTAACATTTCATTTCATGAACAACAAAAGCTATGTTTTCATGACCCCTGCCACAAGTGAAATTATAGCTTTAGTTGTTCATGAAATAAATTATCAATTTTACTCAAATAATAATTGAAAACTATTTCTTTGATAATATCCTTACAGTCAGGATTGGTATCTGAGCACAGTCAGGAAAATTGCAGTAAGCTAAATTCCTTTTCTTGACACAGATTGATTGTTTACAGAATTTCAATTTACTCTTTGTATTTTAGATCGGTGCTGTTGATGCTGCCATCAAATCAGCAACAGAGGCCACAAAACTATGTCCATCTTACAGCAAAGCTTACTTCAGATTAGGCCAGGTACATTTTTTACCCCTCCCTTTTGATTTTGAGTTTTGTTTCAAACAAATTGTGAATTTGCGGGAAATTTAATAAGTATTTTTCAGTAGGAATATGCTTTGAACTGAATGAGAAGAATTAAGAACAAAATAGATGAAAGACTCTAGAGGTTTTTATTTATCTTACAGCTAAATACCTTCAACCTTGCCTGTAGTGTTTATCTACACTAAATTTCTGGATTTAACCAAATAAACAATTATTAAATGTTTCATTCATTTAATTCAGCCGGCATGACCGGAAACCCAAAAAGAAGAACAACAGCTCACAATCAATCAAAGTACTGCAAGTGTCTATCAAAGTACTTATGGTATTCAAATACTACATTGCCTTTTAAGCTAACCAGAGGACCAAGTGCTCAAGGTGAGCTATTGTGATCGTCCAATGTCCTTCGTGCACTGTCCACAATTTCTTTTCCTGCCAAAACTGGCATGCTAATCTTTATGAAACTTGGTAGGGATATTCCTTGGGTCAAGCTCTACCAAATGTGTTCAAATAAATGAAATCCACCCTTAACTCTCCATTTACCCTTAACAAAAGGGTAAAAATAGGAAAATCTTCAAAAATCTTCTTCTCTTAAAACAGAAGGCAGACAGCTTTCATATGTAGCATCATTTAGTGGGCCTCTACCAAGTTTCTGCATATCAAGACCCTGGGATCATATTTTGACTCTACCTGGGCACAACCCTTTTTACATAGACCTAAAAGGCGAAAATCTTAAGAAATCTTCTTCTCTGAAACCAGAAGGCAGACAGCTTTCATATTAGGTATGTAGCATCATTAGTGGATGTCTACCAAGTTAGTTCATATCAAGACCCTGGGGTCATATAAACATTCCATGCAGGATGTTCCCTTTATGTTCAAAACTGAGGATCATTTTGCCCCATTATGACCCCCTTTAAACTAGATAAAGAATGTTTCTTTGACAATTTTGGGGGTCATTTAAAAAAAAGGGGGTCCAAATTCAAAGAAACAGGGAGTCAAGGAAAACCCTGTTCCATGGTATTGATCTTATTTAGAAGTTGTCTTCTTGTTGACATCTACCTATTTAATTGATGTGATGTCCCAGGGCAGGGGTCTAAGAGATTCGGGTGATCAACCTAGGATCATTACACTAGGTACACATTTTCAGTATGGAAGACTATTTGTTAGTTAACAAATGAATTAAAATGGAAGCCATTATGTTGTAACTGAAAGTTTTTAAAACATTATCTAATTAAATACAAAAAACAATCTTGGTCATGAATGTAAAGTACCCATCTTTCACAAATGCTTTTTTTTTCTTTCCTAACTAGGCATATGAACAGAAAGGTTTGATAGATGAAGCCATTAAAGCTCATAAAACTGCATTAAAGAATGACCCAGAAAATAGCAAGGTATGTATCTTGGCATGAAGAACTCAAACTTGTTTGTTACCTATAAAATGTTGTGACCACTTCGAAATAATAAGTTGGGTGAAAAAATCTTATAGTCAAATATCCAACTGGGATAATTAAGGACCATACGGGATGTGGAAAGGTGTGGATTTATCCGACATGGGCTTTTCCAGTGATTGACACTATCTTCTTTGAGTAAGGAGTCCACTAGACTCCCAACTTCTGAAATTAAGGAGTCCTTGATCAAAGAGACTCCAAGATCAGAGTCCGAATTTTTATAATGGGAGAACGTTGTGGAAAAGAATAAATTGCTTTTTAAAAGCAATTTCTTCTTTTCCAAAATGATCTTCCCTAGAGAAAATGGTTTATTTTTCAAAATACAACTAGATGTAATCAAATGTTATTTTCCATGAGGTTTGAAGTGGAAAAATCTACAGTTTGACAATGGTTGTCCTTAAACAGAAAACAGCTGTATGAACTTTGTCAAAATATTCTCATTATGATCCTGGGAGTCCACTGGACTTCTTACTTGAGAGATGAGGGAGTCCCAACTGATAAACAAGGAGTCTCAGACTACTGGACCCCCCTAAGTGTTGCACCCTATTTTCTACCTGCCGACAGGTCCATTGTTCTAGGCCTCTTGTCTTTAGACAAGTGAATACAAGGAAAAATCTTTGAATGTCATATATCTTTGGACACATCAAGGTCACAGTTCAATAGAGCGTGTCCAGAGCATAGTTTTTGGATAATTCCTGCATAATCTGCACAGTCTGACTAGTGTCCATACTTTATGCAATACCCTGATAGTCACCTTTTTCTAAGGGGAACATATAAGTAAATCGAGGTACACTGCTTGGAAGGGCCTAGTAATTGACTATAATACTACATACTTAAGGTAGTGGACCCGTAATGGTTTTGCAACATCTCAGAAGTAATGAACTTTAACAGTGTTAACCGAGGTTTCCTAATGATTTTCATTAGGAAACCTCGGTTAATGTTGTGAAAGAATATGTGGTCAGAAATGTTGTGGAACTATTACGGGTCCACTACCTTAAACATGATCATGGATCTGTTTTGTTGCATAAAATAGTTTGGAATTTGTTTCTGTCTCTTTATTTCTGTCTACATAAAACATATGAGTCTGTGGGTGACATTTCCAACAATTTCATGTGTGCGTGATGGAAAGACATTGAGTAGGCTGCACGTAGTGCATTAAAATTAATTTTGGATTTGTGAATAGCGATTTTAGGTCCGCAGCCATTTATTGAGAGCAAAGTTAAGACTCTGATCAGACTGTGTGACCGCACAGACTGATCTGAGTCTCAATGTTGCGCATATTTTAAATTGTTGGAAATATCATGCACTGGCTCATATGTTATTGTCATCCTTATGTACCTTAGTAGCTTTCTTTAACTTTCTATCTATCTCCTATCTATCCCTCTTTCTTTTCTCTCTCTCTCTGTTGATTCATCACTATAAGGAGGCTGACTCCCGACAGGTTATCCACAACGAGTTGTCACGACTGACGAAATTGAACAAAGAGGCAAAACAGTCACAGAAAGATATGTATAGTAAGATGTTCTGGGGCTCAAAACCACCGGATGTGTCTAGGAAATCACGACAAAGAGATGTTCCATTATGGGTAAGTGCTTTTTATATACACTATCTTGTAAGGAAAAGAGATAACCCTCGTCATACTGAATAAATCTTTTGCAAAATTGCACTAAAATCAAATGCTGATAGTATTGAATGCATTATTGGCTTGTTGATATTTGTATAAGAAAGTAGAATGTTTAGATTTTTCTTATTTAACAGTGTTTCTGTTATATTGCTATGGCTGCAGCAACTATCCAAGATTCCCAGTAATTCTCACACCAAATCTACCACATTACCTTTTCCTTGCCTCCATGTACCCATCACACATAGGGTTAGGATGGACACTTAACTGTTTTAAAAAGAGAATCGCCCATTGTTATGGCAGGGATCCCCCCAGATTATCAAATATCACTTTTTCCATTAAACAGCTAGAAGTATAAAGAAAGAGCAAGAAAAAACACATGCTTATGATGTTGTATTTTTTATCCAATCAAAGGCTCTATATTTCTACTTTGTTCCTTACATTTTCAAGAAACAATGTGGAGTTATAGAACCTTGGCTTTGAAATGCTGGATCTCGATATAAAGAACTTCTTAAATAAAAAAAATGTAGAAGGATCCTGAAGGAATCCTTTGCTTGAGCTAACAGGATCCCACCTGATATTCTGGGATCCTGGAATACCAGGTCACTGTTAGTGTCAAACCCTATTATCTGTCTACTGGTGAGACAATTTGCAAAGGATGTTTGCTGTGTCAGGGGGTCAAACTCAGACCTAATGATTAAGAGTACAATGCTAGCCAACTGGGTTTTGATCACAGAAGTGAAAAAGGAGATATTTCTTAGCCCTTGTCAAGCTAAATAAAAATCTTGACAAAAATGAATTACAATCAAAGGACTGAAGGCATTGGTAGTTCCATTTGTAAGAAAGTATTTAATTTGGAAATACAAATTTAAAACTTTTCTTGTTAAAAAAGGAAAATCAGATGGTATTGACATGGATCAGACTGTGCATATCTGCGGGCTGGTCTCTGTCTATACCACTGCCTGATCCAGAATAATCTAGGCTCAGCATGACAAGGGTTAAGACTCCCAGAACTATAGTGATGGCATATATAGCTCGACTTTTCATAGAATAAGGGGGCTATTTCGATCACCCAGGCATCGGCGTCAGGGTCGTTGTGGTGCTTTGGTTTTACGTGCAAGTTTTTTAGATCTCTGTTTGTACTAAAGCTATTGTTTTGAAACTTTTCACATGCTTTTGTGACCATTATACAAGCCTCTTGACAAAGATTCATTTTTTCTGATATTGAATTTAGTGGAATTTTAACCGTTTACAGACTTAGAAATCTTGGTTAAGTTTTTATGTGCAATTGATATAAATCTGTAATATTTATGTATCTATTAAAGCTATTGCTTGGAAACTTTGCACATGCTTCTGTGACCATAATATGAGCCTGCCTCTAGACAAATTTTTATAACTCTGAAATTGAATTTAGTGGAATTTTAACCCATTTAGAACTTATAAATTCCTGGTTAAGTTTTTACATGCAAATGTTGTATATAAGTTATATCTATTTCAACCTAAGCTATTGCTAGGACATATTGCACATGCTTCTGTTACCATGATATCAGCCTCTAGACAAAGATTCATAAATGTGATTTTGAATTTTATGAAATTTTAACTCTTTTCAGACTTAGAAATTCTTGGTTAAGATTTTACTTGCAAATGTTTTGTTTTAGTTATATTCCTATTTCTACCTAAGAAATTCTTGGTTAAGTTTATATTTGCAAGTATAGTATAGCAGTTAATTCTTGGTAAAGTTTTTATGTGCAAGTATTGTATATCAGTAATAATTCTATTTCTATTTAGGCTATTGCTTGGAAACTTTGCACATGCTTCTTTGACCATAGATGATAACATTAGCCTCTAGACAAGGATTCTTTTCTATTGACTTTCATATAATTCAATTTCCAATGTCGATATTGATTTGCTGCGACTATCCAGCACTAGGAACAATCAAGCTTCGCTGTCCTCTGACAGCTCTTGTTTCCTACTATACCATCTATCTATGCTTCAAGAATTGCTTACCACACCTTAGCACAACTTGATTATTTGAGACAATTTTTATGTGCATTATTTATTGTCAAGAATAGAGTATTTACATTTTACAACATTTTTTTCTTATTGATTGTGAAAGGTACTCAAAATGATTATCTAGATGTTGTGTAGATCAAGTTTAGATATGGGTCTTGCAGATAGCTTAAGTTAAAAAGTTCTAATGTTCAAAATATCTGCAAAATTTTAAAAATATCATTTGTGGTTAGTTTAAGGTAGTGGAACCATCATAGATCCGCAACATTTTGGTCCGCATGTTCTTTCACAATGTTAACCGAGGTTTCCTAATGAAAATCATTAGGAAACCTTGGTTAACATTGTGAAAGTTCATGATGTCTGAAATGTTGTGGAACTATCATGGGTCCCCTAGCTTAAATGAAGTGGTGTTACATCTATGCTGTGGCATTGCTGAAATGAATTGCTTTTCATTTGTCCCTCCCCCCAATAGATTGTCATGCAAGAATGCCAAAAAGCAGCCGGGGCCCTTAATGAATTACTTGTGTTGATTATCAAAGCTAGCTGCAATAATAGGCTTCCAATATGTGTAGACAGCTGTAACAGCTTACTTACTTGCAAAAGTCTTTTAAAGAATGTCCATTTATGGACTCATTCACGAGTCTTGTAAATAGCCATTAAATAAGTTTACAAAGATTCATATAATTAACAAAGATTGAGGGAAAATATTTTAAAATGTTTCTCCTATTTATCTACTATTTAAGAAAATTATAACATCTAATTATTTCTTAATTTGTCTGGTGGATGTATGAAAATAAATTTTTTACTCTTTAATTTTTAGCTCACCTGAGCACGAAGTGCTCAAGGGAGCTATTGTGATCGATCGTTGTCCGGCGTCCGTCTGTCCGTCACGGCGTCAACTTTTTCTTTAAACGACATCTCCTCCTAAACTTATTGGTCAAAATCAACCAAACCTGGCAGAAATATTCCTTGGGTGGTCCCTTATGAAAATTGCTCAAATGGAAAGGATCCGTGCCATATCACGGGAAAAGGGGCCTTAATGACAAATTTCTTGTTTTCACTCTAGAAGCCACAAATATGGTCCAATCTTCATGAAACTTGGTCAGAATCTTTGTTAGGTCATGAGGATGAAGTCTAATGAAAATGGGAAGGATCTGTGCCATTTCACAGAAAAAGGTGCCTTAATGACAATTTTGTCAACAATATCTTTAACGACATCTCCTCCTAAACTTATGGGTCAAAATCAACCAAACTTGGCAGAAATATTTCTTGGGTGGTCCCTTATGAAAATTGCTCAAATGGAAAGGATCCGTGCCATATCACGGGAAAAGGGGCCTTAATGACAATTTTGGCAACAATATCTTTAAACGACATCTCCTCCTAAACTTATGGGTCAAAATCAACCAAACTTGGCAGAAATATTCCTTGGGTGGTCCCTTATGAAAATTGCTCAAATGGAAAGATCCGTGCCATATCACAGGAAAAGGGGCCTTAATGACAAATTTCTTGTTTTCACTCTAGAAGCCACACATATGGTCCAATTTTCATGAAACTTGATCAGAATGTTTGTAAGGTCATGAGGATGAAGTCTATTGAAAATTCGGAAGGATCGGTGCCATATCACAGGAAAAGGCGTCTTAATGACAATTTTTTTTTTTACTCTCTAGAAGCCACAAATATGGTCCAATCACCATGAAACTTTGTCAGAATGTTTGTTAGGTCATGAGGATGAACTCATTTGAAAATGGGAAGTATACATGCCATATCACGGGAAAAGGGGCCTTAATAACAATTTTCTCGTAAGAGCTCCAAACGCCACAAATATAGTCCAATCTTCAAGAAACTTGATCAAAATGTTTGCCAGGTCACAAGAATGAACTCTGTGAAAATGGGAAGGTTTATGCCATATCATAGGAAATGGAGTCATAATGATAATTTACTTGAAATATCAGGTGAGCAATTTAGGGCCCTCAGGGTCCTCTTGTTTTATATGTTAGTTGAAAGATGAAACATATTCTGTGATCACTATTGTCTTCTAGTGGGGCTGAGGGACTGACAGCATCAACTTGTTTGTCTGTAAGGTTATGTCCAATTGATTTGAAACTTGGCAATTATGTCCCTATCATAATTGAAGAGTGCACAAGAATTGTCACTCTACTTATTTTGATTTTTGAGTTATTTTCCCTATGATGTTTTTCATTCTTAGACATCAAAGCAAAGTAAAAAGCATTTCTTATGACAAAATTTCCTATTGGTCACTTTGTCAAACCCTGGAAAAATGTAAGGCACATAGAGGCCACATGCTTGCTTATTCTACCAGAAAATTGCATAGAATGTTTACATGTTGGTCAAAAGGACTTGATCCTTATAAACTCGTCAAAAAATGTTCTTTGACATTGATTCAAAGTCAATTTTTTCTTTATTAAGGCTAAATCTTCAGTTTGTTGTTTTGTTAACAGTGAGTGTATTTCTAGTTTCTCTTTTGATAATCACTTGATAGTGTTTCTGTATAATGACATCAACATCTAAGAACTAAAAATCTGCTCATCTTAAACAGCATGTCCACCTTCAGACTCATTAGATAGTCCCAAAGATTCTTCATTATGTTGCGAAAGAAATGCCATTATCTGATTGTTAGCTCCACTGGCTGAAAGCCATTGGGGCTATTGTCATAGCGTTGTATCCAAATATGGTAAAAAGTGAGTTTTCTCCGATTCTAATTGATGGATACCAATTTGATTTTACATGAATGATCCTTGGGTGACCCTTTATCAGTCTACCAAAAATTATTGTGATCAGATGACATATATGTATGGGTGGAGGTCATTTCTCTAAATGTTATATAGTGAAAACTTTGAAAATCATTTCTCAGAATGTAATTGATGGATATCAACAAAATTTCACTGGAATGATCCTTGAGTGACCCTTTATCAGTCTCCTAAAATATATTGTGATCAGATGAAAAATATGTATTTTATGGGCAGAGGTAATTTCTCTATATGTATTATAGTGGAAACTTTGAAAATCATTTTCTCAGAATGTAATTGATGGATATCAACAAAATTTCACTGGAATGATCCTTGAGTTACCCTTTATCAGTCTATCAAAATTTATTGTGATCAGATGAAAAATATGTATTTTATGGGTGGAGGTCATTTCTCTATATGTTATATAGTGGGAACTTTGAAAATCATTTTCTCAGAATGTATCTGATGGATATCAATCAACATTCATTGGTATGATCTAGGGTTGACCCATTATCATGCAGCCAAAAATTATTGTCATTGGATGAAAAATGTGTCTTTTATGGGTGGAGGTCATTTCTCTATATGATATTAAGTGGAAACTTTGAAATTCATTTCACCATCTGTAGAACCAAAAATATCTTAAAACCTAGTCAAAACCTAGAATTGCTATTACAAGAATTTCAAGCCTGTGGAGCGACTCAAGCCATTCATGGCTTTCTAGTTTTTGTAATTTAACATCTTTGCACACATTTGAAATGAAAAGTGGTTAAATGTACAGACGAATAATGTCATAGTGTTACAGGTTGCAAAAAGGCAAGTTTCATAAGATAAGCCGTTGTTATGACTTTTTTGTTTCTGGATCCACTATCTCCAACCTCTTACACCATTTTAACTTAACTCGCTAATTAGTGTATAGAGTCAGATAAGTTTGTCTCGTAAAATAAATGGTCATCCAGCACAGCACTTACTGCGATGATTTTAGGTAAATTTCACTCCTACCACAACTTCAAAGACAAGTTTTGTTTTGAGATGGTGTACAATCTCTGGTTGGAAAGTGTGGACTAGATTTGAGAGGTTACACTTTTGTCTTTGCCTTTCTAATAGCCATCAACATTGCAAATCTTTGATGGTTTTTTAGGCTTTTGTGTATTAATTCAGTGAAAAGACCCATGAGCTCCAACTTCTTTATTATACTCAAGTTACTCTAAATATATAAAGATTTTTTTTTCTAAGTTAATATATGAACTCAATGTCAAAGAACTTTTTTTTGAAGAATATATTTGAATGAAACATTTCCTCACTTACAACTCAATTTATTACTTCTTGATAATCTTTCTCTCTTTTCTCAATTCTTTCTCTCTTCTTCTCTTTGACTTACCTTTAGAACTATGCTTCTGCTGCCAAAAACCCCTTTGCTGCTTGCTTCAATCAATCTCTACCTAAATGGCTTGATCCTAACATTATGATGAATAATCCAATGTTTCAAGCTGGAGTTGCAGCTGGACAGGAAAGCCTTGCATCTGATGCAGACTTGGAAACCTCTTTGCGACAGGCATCTGAATTCGTGGAAAAAATGTCTAGTGGTGAAATCACCAATCCGAATGAGCTCATGGAAATGGCTGGTCGTATACGGGCTGCAATCCCACCAGAATTGGATGCATTCATGAAAAGTCAGTTTGAAATGAAAATGCAGAACTTATCTAATGAGGAAGTTGCTAGGGCACAGGAGCACTTACTAAATGCATTCCCTTGTCAGCTTCAAAATATGTTCAATGAGTCCACTAAAGAACCTTCAGATGGAATGAATGATCAGCTGGATCAACTTAATGGGAAAAGTTTAGATGAATATAGCAAATCCTGTACAGCTTCAGAACAAGATGGGACTGATCCATATCCTAATCATCTAGTGATAGATGACAATGAATGTTCAAGTCTAAACCAGAATGACATATCTCAAGATGGAACTCGGGCAAAGGATGAGAAGGATGTATCTTGTATTGAGAGGGCTGACGTGGTTTCTAGAGAAACTACAATTGAACAAATAAAGTCTGATGATGACAAATTGAGATCTTCCGAGCATGAACCTAGGGAAGAAACAAAGTTGGTTAAAGAATTTGACCTCGAATTAAATGATCCTACTAGACAAGATGAAGTTCATGGAAAATCAGCTCAAACAGGAGATGAATCTATTAGTGATGAAATTATATTTTCTACACCTGAGAAAATGTCTGATGATATGACAACTTTCACAAGAGAAGAAACAGGATCTTCTAAGAGCCAAATCATCCCATCAGAACCAGAGGATATTCATTCACACAGTTCCAAACAATTTGAAGATGGTCAAGAAGAGTTGATACCTGTCAATGGTATTAAGAAAGGTCAACATGAAACCACTGAAAAGAAACCTGAAGTCTTTACATCTTCAGACCTCGGTGAAAGGGACAATCAGTCGAGCAAAGCAGACAAGACTGGAGAAGAGAACAAACTTGACAGTGCTGATAAAACCACTGATACCTGCAGATTGGCTGATAGGATGGCCTGTATGAATTTCGATTCTTTTCTTGCTGAAGTAAATGTTCCAAAGAGATTTGATGTTCTTTCCCTTAAAAGAAGTGTTTCCTCTGAGAAGTTGTACAAAGAAGTAGCTGTATATGATGTCAGAAAGTCAAAAAGTGCTGTTGATGTCCTTTATTTTGATTCAGATAAAATTAGAGCTAACTTCAAAATGTCAGCTGGAATATCACCAAGGGATACAAATGAAAAGAAGTTGATGGTTGAAAACAAAACCACTAGGGAGCAGAATGTAGGTCAAAGCCCCTCAGAAAGTACATCTGCAGAGAGCATAGATCTAGATTTAAAGAACAAAGCTAACACGGAAGCTCTACATAGTATCCGAACCCAGTTGATAGATGAAGAAAGAATATGGTATGACTCTTACATGGGAAGATGTCCTGAACTGAAGTGTAAGCCATCCTATTATGTGTCCAAAGAAAGCCTTGATTTAGTACTAATGAATGAAGAAAATACATTCGCATTGGATCCAATTAAAGATGAGCTAAATGAAGAAGAAATAAAATGGTATGACAACTTTAAAAATGGTCTTGATGCTGAAAGCCAACAACCTAAAGAAAAAGTCAAACCAAGTTTTGGTCTAGATCCAAGCCTTGATGAATATTCCTGTATGATAAGGTGCCATATTGTCTATCAAGATGTTATCAAGGAAATTCAGAAAAAGTTGAATATATGTAGTGAAACAGCAGAAGGTCTTAACCTTCAAGAAGAAATCAACAAATCTAAAGTAGATCTTAATACAGAATCTAAGGATTACAAGTATGAAAGGAAATGTGTTGAAAAGGAAAAAGAGCAAAATAATGTTCGATGCACAAGCCTAGCTATGGACACTGCATCAACTAAAGAAGTAGTTAAAAGCCAAGCCTTCAAGAAAAGTAAATGGCACAAGCTAGTTGAGCAGGAAGAAATTGAGTATTCTCACCATGCAAACAAAGGCTCTTCTGAAATAGCAACAGAAATTGGTCGAGATGGAATTGATAACAAAGAAGTAGGTAATGAGGAGGATGAGAAAGCAATTGGAATACAAGAAAATACATCTGAAAGCATGATGTTGAATCTAACAGATGACTTAGATATAGATAAAGAGTCAGTAAATCAAATGTTAGCTGAGAGTTCCATGGCTCCTTTGGTGGAGGAAGGGTATGAAATGAGGATGAAGAATACATATTTAGATGCAATTGAAGAAATTAAAAAGAACCAAAATTCTAATGAAGCACACACTCATGGTCACCACTCTTTTTACCAAGAGAATGAAATCAAAAGTGAATATGATGTAGAAAGAGCAACAAAATGGCATGAGATTGCCAATGAAATTGAGAGAATTTCTACTCAAACAAACAGCATTGACACTGAAGAAAATCAATTGCTTGAGGAAAAAATGAAAGCTCATATGATGAGAATGGCATATGGGAAAAGAATAAAAAACCAATACATGGAAGTGCTTGAAGAACTTAAAAGAAAGTATGGTTCAAATAATGTCAAAGGTGGTCACTGCTCTGTTTACCAAGAGATTAGAAATTGTCTGACAACAGAAGATATCAATATGGAAGAACAAGATAGAGTAAGGAAATGGCGTGAGGTTGTTAATGAAATTCAGAGGATGTCTGCTCAAATTGATGATTGTAATGGAGAAGGTAATGCGGAATGCTCCAAAGTTCTTGATGAAAGAATCAAAGCACAACAGATGATGACAGAGAACAAGAAAAGGGTTAGAGATCAATATAAGGATGTTTTGACAGAGCTAAGAAGAAAGCACTTTGAAAATGAAAGAAGAGCCGCTAATGAAGTAGGCAAGGATTTGATAGCAGCACAATCATCACACATCAATGACGAAAATTGCTTCAGAGTTTACAAGCTAATGGAAACCAGGGAGGAAGAAGCATTAGAAAATCATAATTTAGAGATGGAATTTTACCAGAGAAAAGCTAAACAATGCTTCAGCTCATGGGAGTCAGATGTTGATACTGGATATGCATATGAATGTCATATAGAAGATGACCCTAACGTTCTTGGAGATATTGATGATGACAATCAGGAGAGACAAGATGAAGGGGTAAATCAATCAAGTTTTGATCAAATCTAAAATCTTGTTGCCAAACAAAGAATCAGTTTTGAAATAATCAATCCAAACAAGATGTGTTTGTGAAACACGAATGCCCCCGGAACGGCATTTTTTTTTTCAAAGTTTGACCTTGACAGATGACCTTGACCTTGTCACATGACCTTGACTTTGGTACCAGCGGATGCGGATCATTGAGATCTATCATCATGCCAAATATTAGCTTTGTATCTTGAATAGGCATGAAGATATTGCCAAGGTTAAGTTTTCGGACACACAGACAGATAGGCGGACGGACAGACAGACGGACAGACAGACAGACAGACGGACACAAGTAAAACAATATGCCCCCGATCTCTCGATACGGGCATAAGAACAAATTGGAATTGTTTATTCTAATTAAACTCTGTTGTATTCCTATTTATTTCCTCTGTCTTCTTGAAAATGAAGATTATAGTGTGTATACACCCACAAAATGAATGTTTCAAGTAATACTGGAATGAATCAGTCTGTCTGTTCATGTTTCAGTCTATCTGTGTGCAATATCTATTTTGTGTGGCAATCTCTTCCTATAGGTAAGCTTCAATATTAATGAACCATACATAAAATTGATCAAATGTTGAAATTACACAGAAAGAGAAAAAAATCTATAATCTTTGACTTCTTTTTCTTTGTACATACAGTTTTGTATCAGTTTTTTTTTTAAAAATACTAATACTTATATACTAATAAATACTTAAGGTAGTGGAGGCTTAATAGTTCTACGACATTTCGGAATACTTGATCTTTCATAATATTAACCAAGATTTCCTAATGAAAATCTTTATGAAACCTCTGTAAATACTGATAAAATTAATGACTTCCAAAAGGTTTTCATACTTTTACAGCTCCACTACCTTAAGATGTACATACTGATTATTATAGATGAACTTTGTGCATATGGAAAATTTGCAAGGAGCACCTTTGAAGTCTCATCTCCCCTTGGTTGAAGAATTATCTTTCCTTAAACTTCGACTGCATCTCCTTTTTTTGGATGATTTATTGACAACTTACCACCCTGAATTTGACTGCTGATTATTTTTTTACTAGTTTGAAAATTAAGGCTGTTGTCAGGCTTTTGATTGTTTTATATAACTCATCACATTATTAATTTCTATTTCAGTATTCCTGGTTGAGAAATCCAATGTTGTTGGGGACCATAGGTGCAGGAGTAGCAGGCGCTGTGAGCTTTGGCTTGTATCGCTTTTACAACTCCCATTAATCTAGTCATTTTTTTAAAAACAATTTTAAATCATGTACTGATTATTTTGGCTAAGAAAAATTTTGGTGCTTTATCTCGAAATTTACTTCATAAAAGACATTCTTCTAAATATGGTTAAACTGTTTGGCTAAATATGGAAAATATCACATGTCAATCAAAATATATGTTTAAGAATAATCATTATTAATTATATTTTTTAAAAAGAGTGAAATCATTTAGAACTGAGATGTAAAATTTAAAATTCTGTATGAGAAAATAAATGGAACCTTTTTGCAAAAATGTACAAAAGTTATACTACATTAAATGTACTAAGACTATATGATAACAAAATAAACAGGATTAGATCATTGAATTTAGAATTTTGCAAGACTTTTAAACAGCATTTGGAAAACTATTTCAGAACACAAAAAAATGTACTTTTTCAACTGTATGGATTATAAAAAATCATTTATATTGTGAGTTTCAACATTACGTGGTAACTTTAAATTTAAATTAATTTCAATTTCTTTTTACATAACTGTAAGAAAAATGACATTGCTGCATTAATCTTGAAAAAATTCTCAATTAAGATTTTTTCTCTATTTTGGACATTCATTTGCAAATGTGACTTGAAATATGCATTCATTAAGTTGAAAGGAAAAGATATAAACATTTGGCTGCATAGTTTATTATACAAATTTGGTGTTAAAAATAAAAGAATCCTTTAACTTTTTACTTGTATGTATTTATATTTTGATGTATTTAGAAGGACACATTATGCTATAAATAAGAGATGTATGTATGGTAGACATGAATTTGTAGCATGAGCTTGAAATAGGCTTTTTTTTTATAAATTTGAGACGGCAAATGCTTGCTTCTTTTTCCTTTATAGAATCCCTTTTCAGTTATCATATTTCTGCTTTATTTTTTTGTGTTTTTCCCTTCTTTCATTTTGATCCTTTAAATTTTTCTTTTCATTGTGTAGGATTTTAGATTAAGCTTTTTAAGTTTCTTTTGTTTGAGAGCTAGTTATTAGTGCGTTTCATTTAGAGAGAGAGAAAGAGAGAGAAAGAGACAGAGAGAGAGACAGGGAGAGACAGAAAGAGAGAGAGAGAGAGAGAGAGAGAGAGAGAGAGAGAGAGAGAGAGAGAGAGAGAGAGAGAGAGAGAGATATCAAATATATCAAGACAGACTAGTTTTATTGTTTATGTGCATGCAGAGAGAGAGAGGGAGCAAGGTAAATTTATGTAGACATGTGTGTGCTTGTGTGTATGCCTGTGTGTGTATTATGGTTATGCTGAGAGTGGCAATAATAAAGTGTACTGCATGTGAGAGGGATAGAGAGTCTCCTTAGTTTGAGGGGAATTGGTAGTCACCTGAGAGTGAGAGAAATGGAGTTTTTTTTGAGTGTGAGAGGAATTGGAGACTCTCCTGAATGTGAGAGGAATGCGGAGTTTCCTAAGTGTGAGTAGACTGAACTAGTGTGAGAAGAATGGGAGACTGAATTGAATGTCACAGAACATTTAGGAGACTACTTTAAAGTTGAATGGAGAAAAAAGATGACTTGGCACACTTTATACAAACGGAAAAGACAGTGACTAGCAAATATGGGAATATATATTTGCAAGAGGGAAAGAGGGGAAGAATTGACAATGAGAGACAGACTAACAAACTGACTAACAAACACTATTATTAAAAGCAAAAGTCTGAATTCCATACAGATACCTTTGATTGTAAAGTCATGCACTTTGTCATTTGTTAGAAGCCACAATATATTATACAAGAGAGTGACAAATGAGAAGTCATGCTATCATTTGATTAAACACAAAAAACAAAGCTCCTGCACTTATCTATATTTCTATGAAGTTCTATCAAATCTTTAATCCTGAAAGCGCAATTAAATGAAGTGATATCTAGAGTAAAGAGTAGGAAGAAAAAATTAATGGTATTTGAAGCCAAATCTTCCCTTATTCAGTGCAGATTCATATTGCCCCCACAGTAGCCCTCATCCATTCCAACTATTATTCTTTCACTAATGGGTTGATAATTGTAGACCTATGTGGGATAGCAGCTGGAGGCTAGGGAAGGATGTAATGGTGGTACTAGTGTGAGAAATGCCAGGAATCTATTGTTAGGTGCTCCCACGTCCCCAATATAACTGAATTATTGTTGAAGTCGTTAAACCCCATGCAAACAAAGAAATCAGATTCATACTTCATTACAAGCAATGTTTTCTTCTCTTTCATACAAACATTAGACTTATTTATATCCCAGATCTATTTGTACCATACCAAGATTTTCCTCTGTTACAAATGTGCCCTTATACAAATTCCACCACAAAATACTTGTTGGCAGGTAGAAAAGTAAGACAAGTTAGGCCTGGGATTTCCACACCCCTGAAGACTTATGAAAATTCACAATCTCATTTTTCTTTTGGATGAGAACCAGTTCAAAAACATTTGCAAATTATCTTAGGGAAAATATATTTTTTTTATTTCACTCTCTTCAGATTTTACTTGAAGTTGTGTATTTATGAGCTTTTTTATTTTTTTACAAAAGTATTGTTTTAAGTTCTAAATTAAATCCAATTCAAAATCAATGTCATATGATAGAAAGGAAGCATGCATTTGCCGTCTCTATTTTTGTCAGATCTAGTGGTATTGGGGTTACAGATGAAATTATGCTTTTAAAAAAAGTGTTTTTAAATTATTAAGAAAACAAGTATTTGTACAGAAAAGTATTGACATGTGATAATTTGTATAAGAGATGAGTATGAAACAGAAAAATTCAGAATAAAGCCTGATATTATTAATTCAATTTTCAAATAAAATCAAAAACTTTTTTTCTTGAACTGGTTTTTTAAATGAGGTTGTACAAAGGTAAGTGAAATGCTTGTGAAATTGCCTATCAGAATAGTTGTTAACAATAATATTTTTGCAAAAATTTAAAACCTTGGATGCTGGATTCTTGAAGCAGTTTGTTTCAAATTGTTTTGAAAAATTAGATAAACTGCTAGGAACTGCCAGTGACCTGTTTTCCTTTTAAAGCTTTTTTCTACCATTTTTGTTAGGAAAGGCAGCTTTTTGGAACAAAAGCACATAACAAGCAAATCATGGTTTAGAATGAGGTTTTCTTTCATTGGAAATAGAAAATATTTCAATAGAAAAGGGGAGATGGTGATACTAGCTTTTTACCTTTGTGAAGCAATTGATTAAACAGTGACTTTTAAAATAGGTTATTTCTATATCTAGGAAAGAGTTCAAATTCATGATAATAATTGTCTACATTATGACCCTTATTCATAGGTATAATCACTATTAAAGGAACTTGAAATACTAAGAAATATTTTGATGTAAAAAAATTAGGGTGTTTGGCCAGTTGATAATTTCATGAAAATTCCAATAGCTGAAGTACTGTACCTAGTCTTCTTCTGAGAAATCACAAAATGAGTGAACTTAACTATTATAATTTGGCTAAAACATTCTCTACAAAGCATATTATATATTCTTGATTTGAGTGCATTTATCTAACTGCAATTAAAGAAGCAGACAAGCATGATAAGACATCTCGGAAAGTAAGTTAATGAATAAAGGTATTATTAGAATATAAAAGGTAAAAAATATCAAGCAAAATTTTTTTTTCTTGACCTCTGAGAATGTTGTTGCAAATTTCCTTGCAAAATTAGATAAAATGCTAGGACCAACCAGTGTCCTGATTTCCAATAAGGCTTTTCTACCATTTTTGTTAGGATAAAAAAGCTTTCCAGCCACATTGAATCTTTTAATTGTAAATGCTCTAAGTTCTTCTAGTGTGACTTAGAAATGGTTGTCAATTTAAGTTGAAAAGTAAGGGTTCAAAATCTTGATTACATTTGTCTTCATTTTATCTCTAATTCATGGATCTTATCATTTGAAAATGAATTTTGAAATACTAAGAAAAGTTTAGATGTAAAAAAAAAACCTTAAAGTGTTTTGGTGGGTTGATTATTTCACGAAAACTTTATTTTTATCATTTGGCAAATAAATTCTCTATAGAGCATATGAAATACTTTGGATTTGAGTGCATTTATCTAACTGTAATTAAAGAAGCTAACCATCATGGAAAGACACCTTGGAGATTGAGTAAGTTCATGAATATAGGTAGGATAAATATATAAAAGATAAAATAATCAAGCCAAATAATGTTTGTAAGAGGGCTGAGAATGTTGTTGTTAATTTTGTTACAAATTTGATAAAATGCTAGACAAAACCAGTGTCCTGATTTCCAATAAAGCGTTTTCACCTTTTTTGTTAGGATAAAAAAGCTGTCCCACCACATTGAATCTGTTACATGCAAATGCTCTAAATTTGGATATGTCATAAAATTGCTGCTTTTTGTTTGAGACTTAGTATTGGCTTAGAAAAAAGAATGTATATACATGTGTAAAAGATCAAGATTCTAAAAGTATCACTTTGAAACAGTTTGTACATTCATCTCTGGGATAGACCTTTGCTGAATGTAAATAACTGGGTCATTGTGTGTGTTGGGATTCTGGCTCTAAATCTCACCTCTAGAAATAAGACTTGGGAATCAGCATTGTACAATGATACAGTGTATGCATTCATCATTGGGATAGACCATTGCTGAATGTAGTACCTGTATCATTATATGTGCTCAGTTTCTGTCCGTATGACACCAATTAAAAGAATGAAATAAAAGTAAAGGGTACTAGATATAGGCATTGATACATTGTTGACATTCTCGACTGGGATAGACCTTTGGGGAATGTATGCAACTGAATCATTGTTTTGGCTGGTATTCTGGCTTTATGTTAGCCATAAAAGAGGATGGCAATATTTATGACACATTCAAATTCTGAACATGAGCATGTAACAAGAATCTCTAGATTGAAAAACGAGGTTTTCGTTCATTGGAGACAGAAATTATTTTATAGAAAAGGGGAAACACTGACAACTAGCATTTTACCTTTTTGTAGCAATTGATTCAAGTGTGACTTTTAGGACAGGTTATTTCTAAAATTCTCTATGGAGCATATTTAATATTTTGGATCTGAGTGCTCTTATCTAACTGTTATTAAAGAAGCTGACAAGCATGAAAAGACACCATGGAGATTGAGTAAGTTCATAAATAAAGGTAGGATAAATATATAAAAGATAGAAAATATCAAGCAAAATTATGTGTTTAAGAAGGCTGAGAATGTTGTTTTAAATTTTATTGCAAAATTGATAAATACTAGGAAAAAAACAGTGTCATGAATGAAATAACAAAAAAAAAAAAAAAGGACAATTGATTCAAATGTGACTTTTAGGAAAGGTTATTTCTAAATTTAAGTTGAAAGGAAAGGGTTCAAAAACTTGATTACATTTGTCTTCATTATATCTCTAATTCATAGATCTTATCATTTGAAAATGAATTTTGAAATACTAAAAAAAGTTTAGATGTAAAAAAAACTTAAAGTGTTTTGGTGGGTTGATTATTTCACGAAAACTTTATTATTATCATTTGGCAAATAAATTCTCTATAGAGCATATGAAATACTTTGGATTTGAGTGCATTTATCTAACTGTAATTAAAGAAGCTAACCATCATGGAAAGACACCTAGGAGATTGAGTAAGTTCATGAATATAGGTAGGATAAATATATAAAAGATAAAATAATCAAGCCAAATAATGTTTGTAAGAGGGCTGAAATGTTGTTGATAATTTTGTTACAAATTTGATAAAATGCTAGACAAAACCAGTGTCCTGATTTCCAATAAAGCGTTTTCACCTTTTTTGTTAGGATAAAAAAGCTGTCCCACCACATTGAATCTGTTACATGCAAATGCTCTAAATTTGGATATGTCATAAAATTGCTGCTTTTTGTTTGAGACTTAGTATTGGCTTAGAAAAAAGAATGAATCTACATGTGTAAAAGATCAAGATTCTAAAAGTATCACTTTGAAACAGTTTGTACATTCATCTCTGGGATAGACCTTTGCTGAATGTAAATTACTGGGTCATTGTGTGTTTTGGGATTCTGGCTCTAAATCTCACCTCTAGAAATAAGACTTGGGAATCAGCATTGTACAATGATACAGTGTATGCATTCATCATTGGGATAGACCATTGCTGAATGTAGTACCTGTATCATTATATGTGCTCAGTTTCTGTCCCTATGACCCCAATTAAAAGAATGAAATAAAAGTAAAGGGTACTAGATATAGGCATTGATACATTGTTGACATTCTCGACTGGGATAGACCTTTGGGGAATGTATGCAACTGAATCATTGTTTTGGCTGGTATTCTGGCTTTATGTTAGCCATAAAAGAGGATGGCAATATTTATGACACATTCAAATTTTGAACATGAGCATGTAACAAGAAACTCTAGATTGAAAAACGAGGTTTTCTTTCTTTGGAGACAGAAATTATTTTATAGAAAAGGGGAAACACTGACAACTAGCATTTTACCTTTTTGTAGCAATTGATTCAAGTGTGACTTTTAGGACAGGTTATTTCTAAAATTCTCTATAGAGCATATTTAATATTTTGGATCTGAGTGCTCTTATCTAACTGTTATTAAAGAAGCTGACAAGCATGAAAAGACACCATGGAGATTGAGTAAGTTCATAAATAAAGGTACAATAAATATATGAAAGATAGAAAATATCAAGCAAAATTATGTGTTTAAGAAGGCTGAGAATGTTGTTTTAAATTTTATTGCAAAATTGATAAATACTAGGAAAAAACAGTGTCATGAATGAAATAACAAAAGAAAAAAAAAAAAAAAAAAAAAAAGGACAATTGATTCAAATGTGACTTTTAGGAAAGGTTATTTCTAAATTTAAGTTGAAAAGAAAGGGTTCAAAATCTTGATTACATTTGTCATCATTATATCTCTAATTCATAGATCTTATCATTTGAAAATGAATTTTGAAATACTAAGAAAAGTTTAGATGTAAAAAAAAAACTTAAAGTGTTTTGGTGGGTTGATTATTTCACGAAAACTTTATTATTATCATTTGGCAAATAAATTCTCTATAGAGCATATGAACTACTTTGGATTTGAGTGCATTTATCTAACTGTAATTAAAGAAGCTAACCATCATGGAAAGACACCTTGGAGATTGAGTAAGTTCATGAATATAGGTAGGATAAATATATAAAAGATAAAATAATCAAGCCAAATAATGTTTGTAAGAGGGCTGAAATGTTGTTGATAATTTTGTTACAAATTTGATAAAATGCTAGACAAAACCAGTGTCCTGATTTCCAATAAAGCGTTTTCACCTTTTTTGTTAGGATAAAAAAGCTGTCCCACCACATTGAATCTGTTACATGCAAATGCTCTAAATTTGGATATGTCATAAAATTGCTGCTTTTTGTTTGAGACTTAGTATTGGCTTAAAAAAAAAGAATGTATATACATGTGTAAAAGATCAAGATTCTAAAAGTATCACTTTGAAACAGTTTGTACATTCATCTCTGGGATAGACCTTTGCTGAATGTAAAGAACTGGGTCATTGTGTGTTTTGGGATTCTGGCTCTAAATCTCACCTCTAGAAATAAGACTTGGGAATCAGCATTGTACAATGATACAGTGTATGCATTCATCATTGGGATAGACCATTGCTGAATGTAGTACCTGTATCATTATATGTGCTCAGTTTCTGTCCGTATTACACCAATTAAAAGAATGAAATAAAAGTAAAGGGTACTATATATAGGCATTGATACATTGTTGACATTCTCGACTGGGATAGACCTTTGGGGAATGTATGCAACTGAATCATTGTTTTGGCTGGTATTCTGGCTTTATGTTAGCCATAAAAGAGGATGGCAATATTTATGACACATTCAAATTTTGAACATGAGCATGTAACAAGAAACTCTAGATTGAAAAACGAGGTTTTCTTTCTTTGGAGACAGAAATTATTTTATAGAAAAGGGGAAACACTGACAACTAGCATTTTACCTTTTTGTAGCAATTGATTCAAGTGTGACTTTTAGGACAGGTTATTTCTAAAATTCTCTATAGAGCATATTTAATATTTTGGATTTGAGTGCATTTATCTAACTGTTATTAAAGAAGCTGACAAGCATGAAAAGACACCTTGGAGATTGAGTAAGTTCATAAATAAAGGTACAATAAATATATGAAAGATAGAAAATATCAAGCAAAATTATGTGTTTAAGAAGGCTGAGAATGTTGTTTTAAATTTTATTGCAAAATTGATAAATACTAGGAAAAAACAGTGTCATGAATGAAATAACAAAAAAAAAAAAAAAAAAAAAAAAAAAAAGGACAATTGATTCAAATGTGACTTTTAGGAAAGGTTATTTCTAAATTTAAGTTGTAAAGAGAGGGTTCAAAATCTTGATTACATTTGTCTTCATTATATCTCTAATTCATAGATCTTATCATTTGAAAATGAATTTTGAAATACTAAGAAAAGTTTAGATGTAAAAAAAAAACTTAAAGTGTTTTGGTGGGTTGATTATTTCACGAAACATTTATTATTATCATTTGTCAAATAAATTCTCTATAGAGCATATGAAATACTTTGGATTTGAGTGCATTTATCTAACTGTAATTAAAGAAGCTAACCATCATGGAAAGACACCTTGGAGATTGAGTAAGTTCATGAATATAGGTAGGATAAATATATAAAAGATAAAATAATCAAGCCAAATAATGTTTTTAAGAGGGCTGAGAATGTTGTTGTTAATTTTGTTACAAATTTGATAAAATGCTAGACAAAACCAGCGTCCTGATTTCCAATAAAGCGTTTTCACCTTTTTTGTTAGGATAAAAAAGCTGTCCCACCACATTGAATCTGTTACATGCAAATGCTCTAAATTTGGATATGTCATAAAATTGCTGCTTTTTGTTTGAGACTTAGTATTGGCTTAGAAAAAAGAATGTATATACATGTGTAAAAGATCAAGATTCTAAAAGTATCACTTTGAAACAGTTTGTACATTCATCTCTGGGATAGACCTTTGCTGAATGTAAATAACTGGGTCATTGTGTGAGTTGGGATTCTGGCTCTAAATCTCACCTCTAGAAATAAGACTTGGGAATCAGCATTGTACAATGATACAGTGTATGCATTCATCATTGGGATAGACCATTGATGAATGTAGTACCTGTATCATTATATGTGCTCAGTTTCTGTCCGTATGACACCAATTAAAAGAATGAAATAAAAGTAAAGGGTACTAGATATAGGCATTGATACATTGTTGACATTCTCGACTGGGATAGACCTTTGGGGAATGTATGCAACTGAATCATTGTTTATGCTGGTATTCTGGCTTTATGTTAGCCATAAAAGAGGATGGCAATATTTATGACACATTCAAATTTTTAACATGAGCATGTAACAAGAATCTCTAGATTGAATAACGAGGTTTTCTTTCATTCGAGACAGAAATTATTTTATAGAAAAGGGGAAACACTGACAACTAGCATTTTACCTTTTTGTAGCAATTGATTCAAGTGTGACTTTTAGGACAGGTTATTTCTAAAATTCTCTATGGGGCATATTTAATATTTTGGATCTGAGTGCTCTTATCTAACTGTTATTAAAGAAGCTGACAAGCATGAAAAGACACCTTGGAGATTGAGTAAGTATCTATAAATAAAGGTAGGATAAATATATAAAAGATAGAAAATATCAAGCAAAATTATGTGTTTAAGAAGGCTGAGAATGTTGTTTTAAATTTTGTTGCAAAATTGATAAATACTAGGAAAAAAACAGTGTCATGAATGAAATAACAAAAAAAAAAAAAAAAAAAAAAAAAAGAAGGACAACTGATTCAAATGTGACTTTTGGGAAAGGTTATTTCTAAATTCAAGTTGAAAAGAAAGGGTTCAAAATCTTGATTACATTTGTCTTCATTATATCTCTAATTCATAGATCTTATCATTTGAAAATGAATTTTGAAATACTAAGAAAAGTTTAGATGTAAAAAAAAAAAACCTTAAAGTGTTTTGGTGGGTTGATTATTTCACGAAACATTTATTATTATCATTTGTCAAATAAATTCTCTATAGAGCATATGAAATACTTTGGATTTGAGTGCATTTATCTAACTGTAATTAAAGAAGCTAACCATCATGGAAAGACACCTTGGAGATTGAGTAAGTTCATGAATATAGGTAGGATGAATATATAAAAGATAAAATAATCAAGCCAAATAATGTTTGTAAGAGGGCTGAGAATGTTGTTGTTAATTTTGTTACAAATTTGATAAAATGCTAGACAAAACCAGTGTCCTGATTTCCAATAAAGCGTTTTCACCTTTTTTGTTAGGATAAAAAAGCTGTCCCACCACATTGAATCTGTTACATGCAAATGCTCAAAATTTGGATATGTAATGAAATTGCTGCTTTTTGTTTGAGACTTATTTTCGGCTTAGAAAAAAGAATGAATCTACATGTGTAAAAGATCAAGATTCTAAAAGTACCACTTTGAAACAGTTTGTACATTCATCTCTGGGATAGACCTTTGCTGAATGTAAATAACTGGGTCATTGTGTGAGTTGGGATTCTGGCTCTAAATCTCACCTCTAGAAATAAGACTTGGGAATCAGCATTGTACAATGATACAGTGTATGCATTCATCATTGGGATAGACCATTGATGAATGTAGTACCTGTATCATTATATGTGCTCAGTTTCTGTCCGTATGACACCAATTAAAAGAATGAAATAAAAGTAAAGGGTACTAGATATAGGCATTGATACATTGTTGACATTCTCGACTGGGATAGACCTTTGGGGAATGTATGCAACTGAATCATTGTTTATGCTGGTATTCTGGCTTTATGTTAGCCATAAAAGAGGATGGCAATATTTATGACACATTCAAATTTTTAACATGAGCATGTAACAAGAATCTCTAGATTGAATAACGAGGTTTTCTTTCATTCGAGACAGAAATTATTTTATAGAAAAGGGGAAACACTGACAACTAGCATTTTACCTTTTTGTAGCAATTGATTCAAGTGTGACTTTTAGGACAGGTTATTTCTAAAATTCTCTATGGGGCATATTTAATATTTTGGATCTGAGTGCTCTTATCTAACTGTTATTAAAGAAGCTGACAAGCATGAAAAGACACCTTGGAGATTGAGTAAGTATCTATAAATAAAGGTAGGATAAATATATAAAAGATAGAAAATATCAAGCAAAATTATGTGTTTAAGAAGGCTGAGAATGTTGTTTTAAATTTTGTTGCAAAATTGATAAATACTAGGAAAAAAACAGTGTCATGAATGAAATAACAAAAAAAAAAAAAAAAAAAAAAAAAGAAGGACAACTGATTCAAATGTGACTTTTGGGAAAGGTTATTTCTAAATTTAAGTTGAAAAGAAAGGGTTCAAAATCTTGATTACATTTGTCTTCATTATATCTCTAATTCATAGATCTTATCATTTGAAAATGAATTTTGAAATACTAAGAAAAGTTTAGATGTAAAAAAAAAAAACCTTAAAGTGTTTTGGTGGGTTGATTATTTCACGAAACATTTATTATTATCATTTGTCAAATAAATTCTCTATAGAGCATATGAAATACTTTGGATTTGAGTGCATTTATCTAACTGTAATTAAAGAAGCTAACCATCATGGAAAGACACCTTGGAGATTGAGTAAGTTCATGAATAAAGGTAGGATAAATATATAAAAGATAAAATAATCAAGCCAAATAATGTTTGTAAGAGGGCTGAGAATGTTGTTGTTAATTTTGTTACAAATTTGATAAAATGCTAGACAAAACCAGTGTCCTGATTTCCAATAAAGCGTTTTCACCTTTTTTGTTAGGATAAAAAAGCTGTCCCACCACATTGAATCTGTTACATGCAAATGCTCTAAATTTGGATATGTCATAAAATTGCTGCTTTTTGTTTGAGACTTAGTATGGGCTTAGAAAAAAGAATGTATCTACATGTGTAAAAGATCAAGATTCTAAAAGTACCACTTTGAAACAGTTTGTACATTCATCTCTGGGATAGACCTTTGCTGAATGTAAATAACTGGGTCATTGTGTGTGTTGGGATTCTGGCTCTAAATCTCACCTCTAGAAATAAGACTTGGGAATCAGCATTGTACAATGATACAGTGTATGCATTCATCATTGGGATAGACCATTGCTGAATGTAGTACCTGTATAATTATATGTGCTCAGTTTCTGTCCCTATGACACCAATTAAAAGAATGAAATAAAAGTAAAGGGTACTATATATAGGCATTGATACATTGTTGACATTCTCGACTGGGATAGACCTTTGGGGAATGAATCCAACTGAATCATTTTTTTGGCTGGTATTCTGGCTTTATGTTAGCCATAAAAGAGGATGGCAATATTTATGACACATTCAAATTTTTAACATGAGCATGTAACAAGAATCTCTAGATTGATAAACGAGGTTTTCTTTCATTCGAGACAGAAATTATTTTATAGAAAAGGGGAAACACTGACAACTAGCATTTTACCTTTTTGTAGCAATTGATTCAAGTGTGACTTTTAGGACAGGTTATTTCTAAAATTCTCTATGGAGCATATTTAATATTTTGGATCTGAGTGCTCTTATCTAACTGTTATTAAAGAAGCTGACAAGCATGAAAAGACACCTTGGAGATTGAGTAAGTATCTATAAATAAAGGTAAGATAAATATATAAAAGATAGAAAATATGAAGCAAAAATTCAAAAAATAAAACCCTTAAAGTGTTTTGGTCGGTTGATGAATTCATGAATGAAATTACAAAAAAAAGAAAGGACAGAGCTCAGGCTTCAGTTACAAGGAATTTGCCATTGAACTTATGAATTGAAAAATGAATAATCTATTTCAATAATGTGTGTTACAAAGTCATACTTGGGGCCTACAATTAAAATGAAGAGGTTCATGAAGCGTTCTAGAAAAGGTGCCTTTCTTTCTAATGGACTTGCATGAAAATGGGACTACCTTGCAGTGAGCAATTTTTTACATTCAGAATGCAAGGCAGGATTGTCAGGAAAAAGGTTAAACATAAATATTTCAACAAAATATTTAAGGTGTCATTCATGTTTCAGTTTGGTTAAAATGAATTTCACTAAGCTGTCTAAAGTTAGTAATCCAAAATAACTGTTCAATTCTAGGTGAAACTGATGTTCTTGCGAGTGTGAGAAAAAATGTAGCATTTTGAATGTATATCTAGGAAACTATAATGTGGAAAATATGTCAATATTAACAAACAGATGATCTGCAATAAATGAAAAAATATATTTGCAATTCTAAAAGGAAAATGGTAAAAAAATCTCATTTGGAAAAACTTTGAAAGTTAAACCCATAAGAAAATAATTTCTGAAAAGTTAAAATTTGATACCTTTTAATCATAAGTGAAGATTATTTGAGCCTGTGCATGACAAAACCAACCATGTCATGTGTAATGATGAGAGAGACACAAAGCTCTCTAGACAGCAACACTGTGCATTGAAAATATCCTCGGTTTTGAAAAGAAACCATGGACCATGGCTAACTATTGAGAGTGTAGGGAAGACTTAAATCAGACTGTGCGGATCAGAGTTTTAGCGTTATGCTGAGGTGAAATTGTTGTAATTGCCATGCACAGGCTCATTTAAACTTGACAACACCAATATTATTTTCAAATGAGCTCTTTTGATAATTTGAAGCTGCATATTTTTTGGCTCATGTTACAAATTCCTGTCTTGATTACATTGTACTTTGTATTGTGTGCCTCCAAGCTGCATTCCAGTAAACCATGTTTCTGATTGGATAACAGGACAACAAAGATGTGTTAACCTATCAAAATTGGCGTTGATAACAAAGGGGGATTTATTTGGAAGCATATTTTTATTTAATTGAGTACGCTAATTGTATTGAAATGAGCCTGTGTGTGTCATTTTCGACAATTTTGTTTAAGAATGTGTGAAGTGAAAACAGAGAGCAGTATAGACAGCCACCACTAATTATAAGATTCGTTGTCTATCTAAAGACACTTTGACTTGATCTTTAGATTGCACAGTAAGGACAGCAGATGCACAGGCCAGTCAGTGTTTGCTTAGAACACATTTGAAATTGTGGGAAATGTCACACACAGGGTCAAGTCATACAATTTTCTACTCAGTCTAAAAGCTTGGTCCTATAACAGCCGAGTGATAAGTCCTTTCAAAATCCATTGCTCAGGATGAAACAGTTTTTGTTACCTTATCACATATAGGCAGTTAAAACTGTTTCATGCTGAGCCATTTAAGTGCTGTTTAAGCTTACCAATATGTTTTGTAAATAAGCATGAGCAAGGCAATGAGGGAAATTGATACCACAGGAAATGGATGTCTCAAAAAAGTTAGAAATAAGAGATTTTAAATGCCACAAGTCTCTCTTGTCTAGTAATCTTGGGTAATGATTTTCCCTGCTTTCATGATTTTGAAGCACTAGCCAGCTTCCAGTGTTTAGAGTTTGCATTTGATACATTTGATATCATATCTTGTTATCCTAAATACAGAGTTGATGTCAATTGCACCAATACAAAGCCACACATTCTTATAACCATAGCCATTTCATACATGTCCGGCTTATTTAAAATTAGAATGATGTAAAACTTTAAAAAACAGAACAAAAATTCATCTATCTTTGAAGCAAAATTGTCACCTCCTATAAAATTAATAGACATCAAAGTGGACAATGTGATACACTCTTAGTAGGTTTAATGTGGAATTAATTCAAAGTTAAATGACAACTGATTTTATTGGCTGAAATATAATTGAGAATGCCTTTGAGAAATTACCTATATTTTATTAGAGATATATTCCTTTGAGAATAGATTGCAGATGTGTATGAAGGGCTTACATGATAGTTTTTAAGTCATGTATCATACATCTTTTAATTATAGCATAATGTGTCCAATGAATGTTGTCATATGTTTTAAATTTGTTATGTATTCTGATCTGCTAAAATATGTTTAGAAATCCTTCAGAATTACTCTTGCTATACTTATTACATTTGTTAAACTTTTCTAAACTAAAATTGTTAATCAATTGTTAAACAAACCAGTAATTTTATTTTATACTGTAAATTGGATGCTTAAAGATCATTCAAATGTTGTAAAATTACTTCTACTGATAATTAACATGTATTTTGTGAAAAATTAATACACATAAAGGGTTTAAAGTAATTTTGGATAAAAAGTTAGTATTGCAACTTGGTATTTCGATGTTTGTCACTCTCCCAATGAGAATGATACAGATTGGCTTCTAGCAAACATCGAGGTATGTCAGGTGGCTTACTAAAAGTGGTGGAACAAAATTGACAAAAAGAATGATCATTTTTTACTAAAATTATGCTTTCATGAAATGAACTGATGAGAATTTGTAGTTAAATCTGTGAATTATGATAGATTACTAGAGGATGGAAGTATTTAGCCAAAATTTTCATTAACCATAGGAAGAAGAATGTTTGTGACAAGTGTTTTCATAAAATTTTCTTAGTTTGAATATTGCCAAATTAATCATGCATGAGTATAAAATTGTTTTTGTGATAAAGACATTATATTATTGACAGTTATGACTGGATCATGAACATAATTACACATGAGTAAATGAAAGAACTGCATAATTGATCACTTTTTGTAAATACTTGCATAGAACACAGTAAAATCATTATTGTTATTGTATATGTGGATTTACCTTTTTATAAAAAATTTAGAATTCTCTGGTTGTGTTCTACTTTATATTATCTTCCACAGGCCTTAGATCCTGACAAATCTATTCCACCATTACTCAACCGTAATCCTGCTGAAAATAAATACAGTCAATCTTGCCCAAGTGACCACGTCTATTAAGCAACCATTCTTAAAATTTCATTCTATAAGTCAAAATATCTAAAAAGGTAGATATTATTGGTCTAAAAATAATTTAAAATGAATTCTATGTGGTTAAAACCCATTAGAATGATGTAAATGAGACAATTCTTTTGAGTTTTTACCGGATTATTGGCAAAAACATACATACTCAATCAAATTAATGTCTGTAATTTGTAAACTAAATGTTTAATATGCAACCATTCTCTTTAAAGACGGGTTTTTAGTGGTCCCGTTAGTGGTCACTTAATACACATTTTTATGATCATAATATAGCCGCTGCTTCGTCCGTCCGTCCCAGCAATTTCTCCATAACCCTTGGGTCAAATCAAACTTTTTCTTCTTCTCCTGAGAAACTACAGGATGAATTTCAACCAAACTTCACAGGAATGATCCTTGCGTGACCTTCTTTCAAAGTTGCTCAAGAAATTTTGATCCAATGAAATACATGGATTTATTGGGCATTCCAAATATGGTAAAAAGTGATTTATCTCAGTTTCTTATTGATGGATACCAATGAAATTTACATGAATGATCCTAGGGTGACCCTTTATCAGTCTTTAAAAAATTATTGTGATCGGATGAAAAATATGTATGTTTATGTTTAGCTCCACTGGCCAAAGGCCAGCTAGCTATTGTCATGGTGGTGTGTCCATCGTGCGTGCGTCAGAATGTCCGTCTGTCCGTACATAAACTGTTTCTTTAAACATCTTCTCCTCCCAAACCAATGGGCGGATTTTCATGAAACTTGGTAGAAATGCTCCTTGGGTGACCCTCTTCAAAAATTGTTAAAGAAATTTTGATTGGCCAACAAATATGGGCGTGGCAGTGCGTGGCATTTTTTCAATTTGAAATCTTTAAAGATCTTCTTCTACAAAACCATTGGGCTAATTTCATTGAAACTTGATATGGATTTTTATTTTGAGCCCGAAATCTTTGACATTCTCTCCTGAACCACTGGGCCGATTTCAACCAAACTTTAACAGAATTTTCCTTGAGTGACCCTGTTTAAGAAATTTTGATTGATTCCCAAATATGGGCATGGCAGGGAGGGGCTTATTTTGAGCCTGAACACTTTGAACTACATCTCCTCCTGAACCATTAGGCCGATTTCAATGAAACTTTACCAGAATGTTCCTTGAATTAATTTCTTCTAAGGTTGTTCAAGAAATTTTGATTGACCCCCAAATATGGGCGTGGCAGGGCGGGGCTTTTTTTGAGCCCAAAATCTTTGAACAACTTTGCCTCCTGAACCACTGGGCCGATTTCAATGAAACTCTACCAGAATGTTCCTTGGGGGACCCTTTCCAAAATTAGCTCACAAAATTTTGATAGGCCAATAATAATGGGCGTGGCAGGGCGGGCTTATTTTGAGCCTAAAATCTTTGAACTACATCAACTGATGAACCGATGGGCCGATATCAATGAAACTAGAGAATTTTGGTGGAATGTGGGCCATATCCAGTTAATTATTATAAAATAGGTTTTAAGAGATTTCAAAGTGTTGTTTCCATTCAAAGAAAGCTTCATTTAATGAAAGCCTAAAGATTTTAAACCCAGTGAAGCGATACAGGCCCTCTTGGGCCTCTTGTTCTGTAGTAGAACTTTGAAAATCATTTTCTCAGAATGTAACTGATGGGTATCAACCAAATTTCACTGAGATGGTACTTGAGTGACCCTTTATCAGTCTACTAAAAATTGTTGTAATTGGATGAGAAATATGTATTTTATGGGCAAAGGTCATTTTCTCTATATGTTGTGTAGTGGAAACTTTAAAAATCATTTTCTCAGAATGTAACAGATGGATATCAACCAAATTTCACTGAAATGATCCTTGAAAAACCCTTCATCAGTCTACCAAAAATTATTGTGATCGGATGAAAATATGCATTTTATGGGCAGAGGTCATTTCTCAATTTGTTATACATGTATAGTGGAAACTTTAAAAATCATTTTCTCAGAATGTAACAAATGGATATCAATTAAACTTCATTGGTATGATCCTTGGGTGACCCATTATCATTCAGCTAAAAACTATTGTGATTGGATAAAAATTTGTCTTTTATGGGTGGAGGTCATTTCTCTATATGTTATATAGTGGAAACTTTGAAAATCATTTTCAACGTCAGTAGAATCTAAAATATCTAAAAATCTAGTTATTTGCTATTACAAGAATTTCAAGTCTGTGGAGCAACTCAAGCCATTCATGGCTTTCCTGTTCTCAAATTTAACCTAGTCTTATTGTCAAAATTTAATGAAATTTCATATTTGAGTAGCAAATCAGATGCCATTTACTATATAAACAACTATAAACATTTTGAAATATTCGTACAAGAAATATATCATGGAAAAAGGGGGCTGAATGTTTGTTATCTTTACCTTAGCTTGTATATACAGTTATTCTTTCATTTCTCCTAATCTTATGTTCAGAATTTGAGAAATTTCACATTTGAGTAGCAAATCAGATGCCCTTTACGATAAACTATTTGAAATTTGTGTCTTAAAATATGTCCTGCATAAAGGGGGTTAAGTGTTTGTTACCTTTATGTAAGCTCTCTGGGTCTCATATTACAGTACTTTCTTCATGACTCTTTGGCCTTATCAAATTCAATCTTGCCATGTGAACTCCCAATGCTGATGATTGTGTCTTTCCCCGATTTTTAGATTTGTGGCATCATCATGGGTAAAGGGGACTTAGGGTAAAATACAGATTTTATATGCCCAAAGGGTCTTATAATGTTATGGCCTCAGTCGTCTGTCCGTCTGTCTGTCTGTCTGTCCATCTGTTGGCAATTTTTGTGAGCGCAACTCCTCCTAAACTATCAATGGGAATGAGCTGAAACTTGGCACAATTACTCCCTATGATGCCTAGTTGTGCATAAGACCTATATAATTCAAATTGCTCCAGTCATTACTGAGAAATCTTGAATTATCTGCCCTTGAATTGAACAATAATCACTGTTTTTGTGTGCACAACTCTTCCTAAACTATCATAAGACTTTTAATCCCCCGCCGAAAAATTTTTCAAGGGGGATATTGTTTTTGCCATGTCTGTCTGTCCATCCGTCCTTCCTTCCATCTGTCCGTCCGTCAAATTCAGAGTTACTGCCCCTGACTGTTTAAGCCATATACATACATAGTGATATTCGTTTCCGCGCTATTTCTTGAAAACTATAGACTGGATTTCAATGAAACTTGGCACACAGCTTCACTACAATGAGGACATGCGCATATCCTCTGGACCCGGTTCAACCGTCGAATTTAGAGTTACTGCCCCTGACTGTTTAAGCCATAAACATACATATTGATATTCGTTTCCGAGCTATTTCTTGAAAACTATTGACCTGATTTCAATGAAACTTGGCACACTGCTTCACTACAATGAGGACATGTGCATATCAGCGGGGTTACTCGGTTCGACCGTCGAATTTAGAGTTACTGCCCCTGACTGTTTAAGCCATATACATACATAGTGATATTCGTTTCCGCGCTATTTCTTGAAAACTATTGACCGGATTTCAATGAAACTTGGCACACTGCTTCACTACAATGAGGACATGCGCACATTGTCGGGGTTACCCGGTTGGACCATCAAATTCAGAGTTACTGCCCCTGACGGTTTAAGCCATATACATACATAGTGATATTTGTTTCCGCGCTATTTCTTGAAAACTTTAGACCGGATTTCAATGAAACTTAGCACACATCTTCACTACAATGCGGACATGCGCATATTGTCAGGGTTACCTGGTTCGACCGTCAAATTCAGAGTTACTTCCCCTGACTGTTTAAGCCATATACATACATAGTGATATTCGTTTCCACACTATTTCTTGAAAACTATAGACTGGATTTCAATGAAACTTGGCACACTGCTTCACTACAATGCGGACATGCGCATATTGTCGGGGTTATCCCGTTCGACCGTCGAATTTAGAGTAACTGCCCCTGACTGTTTAAGCCATATACATATATAGTGATATTCATTCCACACTATTTCTTGAAAACTGTAGACTGGATTTCAATGAAACTTGGCACATAGCTTCACTACAAAGAGGACATGCGCATATCGTCGGGGTTACTCGGTTCGACTGTGGAATTTAGAGTTACTGCCCCTGACTGTTTAAGCCATATACATACATAGTAATATTCGTTTCCACGCTATTTCTTGAAACTTATAGGTTGGTGTAGATAAAAGATAACCTGTACCTAAGTTTGTTATTAACTCCATTGACAATGAAAATATGTTCGGCGGGGGATATCAATTCAACAAATTTGCTTGTTAAATTCAAAAATCTCATGTCATTCCTGAGAAATCTTGAATAGTCCTCCCTTGAATTAACAAAAACCTCTGGTTTTTTGCGTGTGCAACTCCTCCTAAACTATCAATGGGAAAGAGCTGAAACTACACACAATTACTCTCTATGATGTCTAGTTGTGCATAAGACTTTTGAAATTCAAATTGCTCCAGTCATTACTGAGAAATCTTGAATTATCTGCACTTGAATTAAACGAAAATTTTGTGTGCAACTCCTCCTTAACTATCAATTGAAATGAGCTGATACTAGACACAATTACTCTCAATGGTGTCTAGTTGTGCATAAGACTTTCCATTTCAAAATGCTCCAGTCATTCTTGAGTTAGCTTGGATTATCTGCCCTTGAGTTAATGAAAAACAAAATTTCTTGTCAGCTCATTTTCTCCTACATTTTGGATGGGAATGAAAGGAAACTTGCCATAATGACTCTGTAGGTTTTCTATTTGTGCTTAGGACTCAATAATTATATTTTCATATTCGATTAGTTCCTGATTTATCTGCCCTTTACTTCACAAAATAGTTTAAATTTACAGATTTTTTGTGTGTGTGTGTGTGCACAACTCCTACAAATTTAATTGGATTGAAATGAATCTTGTCATAATGTAATCCTGATATTTGGTTAAGCATAAGACTTCAGAAATTCAAAAAGCTTGGGTCTTTCTTGAATTATCTGCCCTTCAATCAATTGAAATTCACTATATTTCTTTTGTGAGCAACTCATCACACTTTCATATGGAATTAACTGAAACTTGCAAAATAACTGTTCGGCAAATAGTTGTGCATAGAATCATTTTCAATTTACACTCAAAAGGTCATACTATGTTATGGCACCAGTTGTTTGTCTGTCTGTTTAAAATATTTTTAGCTATCATTCAAGCTCACGTTACTGACAAGCCAAGGTTACTGACAAGCCCCATTGGGCGTATATGCGCCGCTCTGCAAAGCTCTTGTTCTTTCATTTCTCTTGGTCTTCTGTTCAGAATTTGATGAAATTTCACATTTGAGTAGCAAATCAGATACCCTTGACCATAAACTATTTGAAAATTTCGCCTGATGGGTCACATCTCCCATTAGCAAATCCCAAAACCTATAGAAGCAATCATTAGCAAACTTTTTCCATTGATTGCATACTTTTTTTGTGACAATGCCTTATTTGGGGAGCATAATCCGTCTCTGACGGCTCTTGTACTGTACTGTTACAAATTGCCAACTTTTAGAACATCTCACCCAGTCTTGCTATAGTTTTTTTTTACAAAAATTCAATAGAAACATCGCTGGCTCAGCACAAAACAGTTGTAACTGCCTTTTAACATACAGGCAGTTACAACTGTTTGGCGCTGAGACATCGACATGTAGTGTAGTCTTACATTAAGCTACATCAGTATTAGTCCCTGGGCCAGGATGGGTCACCGTGCACCCCCCTAAGGGCTCTCCAAGAGTGGTATGGAAATGTTCATAGGACCTCCCTGAGTGAGAATCACAATGTTAACAGGTGGTAATTTGGGTCCCGACTGCCATTCCGAGTGTTTTTCTAGATGGCAGCCAAGAATAAATTCATTTTATCTTTGAATCACTATAGAGGGATTTTGTTCATTTTAAATATTTTTTGAGAGTCTAAAACATGTATATTTTGCGTTCTGGTAAAACCCTTATTTACTTAAAATGATTTTAAAGATCCCAACTTCCAAAATGAGAGATGGCAGTCAGTTCTAGATAAGATTTTTACTATTTTTTCGATGAATGCAGTGAGATACAATTGTTCACCATGTACTACACCATAGATCATACTGCAAAGTGCTATGATATTGTTGATATGACCTTCCCGAGTTCAAATCAAGTTGTTAACAGTCCATTTTTTGGGTCCTGACTGCCTTTCTCGGCGTTTTTCTAAATGGCAGCCACTAAAAATACATATTAACCAGGAGGCTTTTTATAGGCTTTCTTTGATTTTTAAACATATTTAAAGACCAAAACATGTATATTTTGCGTTCTTGGTACGATACTTATTAGTTAAAGATAATTTGGATATCCAAACATCCTTTTAGGGAGATGGCAGCCAGTTTAAGATAGGAATTTTGTTATTTTTGCTGCAAGCTGTGAAATATGAGGGGTGATTGTGAATTTTGCCAATCAAACCTCTCTGATTGTACCACAAAATTGTTACTTCAACATTCCAAAGGTTGAATCAAGTTGTTTACAGTAGATGTTTTGAGTCCCAACTGCCTTTTTGGGATGTTTTTTCTAGATGGCAGCCAATGTAAATACAAGTAAATAAATTGGAACAACTTGTATATGAGCAACCTATGTTTTTTATTATCTTTAATGACAAGAAACATAAATATTCAGTGTTCTTGCTACATGCTGAAAAAGCTAATGTCTTTTTAAAGATCAAACATCCTGAATGGTAGATGGCAGCCAGTTTTGAATATGAAATTTGCCTGGTTTTTTTTTTCAGTCCATCATCATCATTAAAGTCATCTCTGGCAGGACAAAGGAAAAGTTTAACCGATATTTCTCAGTGAGAAGCAAAAAAGTATCAATGGATGTTTTTGGTGTTCTGACTGCCTTTCCGAAAGTTTCTTTTAGATGGCAGCCAAGAAAAAGAATATATTACATAAGAATCCTTTTGCTAACATTGGTCTATTTTTTTTAGGACCAAATCATCTAAGTAAAGCGCAGTTCTAATTATTTCTTCAATTAAGTGTCTAATCTAAAAACCGAACATACTGAAATGAAGATGGCAGCCAACTTTAGACACGTACTTTTGCTTACTTAACTGTAATAGTCTCTGAAACTAGTTGGGTGGGCATGTCACTCCTGTGGAAGGGGGGGTGTATCAAATTGTTCACCATATATCCCTGATATCAATATTCTGTCTCTTTCGTTTCACCTGACAGAATAGGGTAGTTTTAAATTGTCTCCGAGAAAATACGTGATAAAATAAAATCTGAAATATGAGATGGCAGTCAGGTCATAATTAGAATTCACCTTATTTCTGTAAAAACATCTTTATATGTAGATGTTTCTGTCGAAGATTGATGCATAATGGTATCATTTTCTCCTTCTGTCAGTCTGTGTGTTTATACATAGGTTAGTTCATTTCTTGTTTCGATTAAGTACATCGTGGATTGACAAGGGCTCGTAGTATAAGCGACTTTTTATCGAACTTGAGCATAATTATACAATATAATGACGTATTGTTCTATTAGAAGATATGTTTGTAGTCAGGACCAACAAGAAGCTTCCAAATCCACCCAAGCTAATGGAATTATTGAATAATTTGAAAATTTTGAATGATTTCGGAGTGGTTAAAATGCGTCGATTCAATGGGGTTTTTTTATGATTTTGGGGCATTTTGAGTTAATGCTTAAAAAATGCCATAAATGGAACGCTGAGTAAATGATAAAGAATGGTTTTGACTAGACTTAGTGTCAAGTACAGAATGTTTTTTTTACCTCAAAACATTTACTTCATTTATAGACTGAAACTTTCACAGAATAAAACAAAACTCATTTTGTTGATGATTGCTTATATAATGCCGAGTAACGGAAAAGGGGGCTTGATGTAAAACTTCTTGTCCACACATTCGTCTTGCATTTAATGATGGGTTTGCGTGAAACTTTCACAGAATGTTCCTAATCATGTGACTATGTGTGCTTATCAACTCCGTTGGATGACATTATTCCAAATCACGAAAAATCTGCATAATTATCAATTGTCTTGTAAATGTAACTCCTTCTATCTCAATGCATTGATTTCATCAAACTATTGATGGATTTGTAAGAAGGTTTCACATAATGTTCCTGATCATGGGACAATCATAGCACATAATTGTCAATGCTATATAGTCACTGTCATTCAGGGTTTTTTGATGACATTTTCGAAGTATACTTTATGATATGAATATGAGCATACATTAAACGTTTGTCCATATATAACGCTGCGTCACAAAAAAGGAGCCATTCGTTCTAAGAATGTTTTATTGAGGCGTTTATTTTGTCAAACAGGGCGCATGTTTTTAATTTAAAACAGATAAATCCAGATTTACATTTCCATACAATAATAAGGATATATTTTGGAAAAGTTGATATAGGAAAACTTCCATATGGTCAAATGGCGGCCAAGATTGTTTTAAGAATTAAATAAATTAATACTAGGTAAAACATCCTAAACAAACTGATATATGAATTTCTAAATGTATGAGCTACGTAGGAATTAGCACTGCTGAGCCCTTCAAGAGAAATATGAATGAAACAGACTTAAGCAAATTTAAGACATTGAAATAAGCAATATTGATGGATTTGATTCGGATTCTTTTACATTTATTTAATTTGGCGGACATTTTTTGTCGCAATTTGAAAGTATTCCTTTATCGAACTAAATGAATATGGCGTATTCGTAAAAATATGTGGCTGCCATCTCGCTTTGAGAATTTGGGGAACATCAAATTAGCCCTAGATAATCAAGAAGAAAATTTAAAAAAAATCAAATATTTTTCCCTTTCAGTTTGAAAACGATTATTAGAAGGTGAAACCAAAGATACCTAATGTTAATATTAATACATGATTTTACCGCGGAGGGTCTTGTGAACAATTAATTTGATAAATCTTTTTCAGAACCCCTCCCACCCCCCCCACCCCCACTCGTATTAAATTCATATTTAAAATTCAGTATTTTGGGGATTTCAATTTCGACATTAATTGATAGAACGTTGGTTTAAACCCCAGATATGGGTGACTGGCCCTAAATGTGAAGCAATGTTTGCATAGGGATTCTAATGTAATTCAAGCATCTTCTTGGCTGCCATCTAGAAAATACCCGTAAAGGCAGTCGGGAAACAAAATGTCAATTAAAAGAGGTCGGCGAAACATTCCTTTGCACTCTCAGAAAGGGTTTTTAGGATTGTTCGTCTCCTCTTGTCTTATGCTCTGCAGCAAAAATTGGCAAATTTCATATTCAAGATTAGCTGCCATCTACGAAACAGGATGTTTGATCTTCAGATAGAATTTAGTTTTTTTTCAGTTTGTAGCTAGAACACCAAATAGCTATGTTTTGGACCCTTAAATATCAAAAATAAAGGTTGCTCGTATACAAGTTGTTCCAATTTATTTACTTGTATTTACATTGGCTGCCATGTAGACACCCCAAAAGGCTGTCGGGACCCAAAATATCGACTATAATCAACTTGATTCAACCTTTGTGATGTTGCATGAACAATTTAATGGCACAGTTAGAGGGGATTTTTGGCAAAGATACATGGTGACCCTTCATCTTTCATAGACTGAAACAGTAAATAGGAAAATTTTTATCTTAAACTGGCTGCCATCTCTCTTAAAGGATATTTGGATATCCAAATTATCTTTAACTAATAGGTATTGTACCAAGAACGCAAAATATACATGTTTTGGTCTTTAAATATGATTAAAGATATAAGGAAGCCTATAAAAAGCCTCCTGGTTAATTTGTATTTTTAGTGGCTGCCATTTAGAAAAACGCCGAGAAAGGCAGTCAGGACCCAAAAAATGGACTGTTAACAACTTGATTTGAACTCGGGAAGGTCATATCAACAATATCATAGCACTTTGCAGTATGATCTATGGTGTAGTACATGGTGAACAATTGTATCTCACTGCATTCATCGAAAAAATAGCAAAAATCTTATCTAGAACTGGCTGCCATCTCCCATTTCGGAAGTTGGGATCTTTAAAATCATTTTAAGTAAATAAGGGTTTTACCAGAACGCAAAATATACATGTTTTAGACTCTCAAAAAATATTTAAAATGAACAAAATCCCTCTATAGTGTACCAAGGGTAAATTGAATTTATTCTTGGCTGCCATCCAGAAAAACACTCGGAATGGCAGTCGGGACCCAAATTACCACCTGTTAACATCGTGATTCTCACTCAGGAACGTCCTATGAACATTTCCATACCACTCTGGGAGAGCCCTTAGGGGGGTGCACGGTGACCCCTCCTGGCCCACGGACTATATAGGTTGATCTTCATCTATACTGTCTGCCAAAGCTTTGAATAATGCCGTAATATTTGTGACCCATCACACAAAAGGGATCATCTGGCTAATGCATTTAGTGTTGGCCCTGGCCAGGCTGCGCCATAAGTGCAACCTGACTAGGGTTGACACTTTTCACACTTTGCCTTTTTTCTGAATCTAGCATCTACCTTTGTGTGAAATAACTTTTGAAATTTGACCTCTGGTTAACCTATGCTGAATCTCTTTTTCTAATATTTGTTCTACAGAGTTCCCAAATGGTCCATTTTTGCATAACGGGTCTCATATGAAAAGCATGAGAAGTTTTAACAACACATATCAAGACTGGTCCCTATTGTAAGAAATAACAGTGAGAATTTTTAACATAAAAGGATTGATAAAGCCTCTTGCCCCTTTGTTGATAAGATTGGAAGGTTATCAGTAGTCTCCCACTGGCTTCTGGTTTAGAAACTACATGTAAAAGTTTGCTCAATTCAATCTGTCTGTCCATCACACCTTTCTGAACCATATCTCCTAAACCAAAAGCTACCACTGAAAACTTTATACACTTATACAAGGGTTGTCCAATTTGTTTGAATGATTTTTTTTAACACCTCTTTCAACAATCTTTTAGTTATATTCCAGAGGCTGGAGCACATAACAAAGAATTCCTGGTATTTCTCACACAAGTACCTCCATTTCTTCCTTTTGCTGGCCTCAATCTGTTATCCCACATAGGACTATGATTATTAACCCATTGGTTGAAGACTAATTATCTGAAAGGGTCAGTGCTGCCATTGGACAGGGTCAGTGCTGCCGTTGCCTGTTGCACTGCTGGAAATTCAAGTATTAAGGTAGTGGAACCGTAATAGTTCCGCAACATTTTGGACCTTGTGTTCTTTCACAATGTTAACCGAGGTTTCCTAATGAAAATCATTAGGAAACCTTGGTTAACACTGTTAAAGTTCATTACTCCTGATCCATTGCAAAACTATAACGGGTCTACTACCTTAAAAGCAAAGATTTCGATAACAGTGAAGGGATTTAATATGACGTCACATGATTCAATGATAAACATTTTTTTGTTTAAGAATGTCCACTTTTTCGGAGAATACACTACCAGTGAAGGGACGGTCACTAAATAAAAGTGATTGCTTCATAGAGCTGATTGCTCGACCAATATTGACTGTAGTTTTCCATGATCACTCTGCACGCAGGTGAGCTCAAAGCTGGTGGAATTATGAAGGGGAAATGTTTAGTTAACAGGTTAAACTTTGATCACGTAAATATAAGTAAACAAGGTGGAGAATTGTCACAAGATACGCCCGTTGCAGCTCTGGATGCAATATATGGGAAAAACTTAACTAGAGCTGCTTGAGCTGCTAATTTGTTCCACAGACCTGAATCTACTGATATGCTTAGACGAGGGTCTTTCTTTTTTCTATAAGAACAATAAATCACATGCTAAAATATTTCTGCAACGAAAAATTCATGATCAATGAATAACATATAGAAAATTGACCTCCACCTGTTAAATACATTTTTTTTCCAGACACAATTATTACATTTCCAGACACAATTATTACAATCATTCTAATAAAGGAATACCAAAGGAACATTCCAGTGAAATTTGGTTGATATCAATCAATCAGGTTTTGAGAAAATAATTTTCGAAGTTTCCACTTTATAACATATAGAGATATTGCCTCGCCCATTAAAGACATATTTCTCATCTGGTCATCTGATTTTTTTAAATACTGATTAAGGATCATGAGGATCATTTAAGTGAATTTTGGGTTGGTACCCATCAATCAGGTTCTTATGAAATGATTTTCAAAGTTTCCACTATATATCATTTAGTGAAATGACCTCTGCCCATAAAAGACATATCACAATATTTTTCTTTTTTTTTTTTGACTGATAAAAAGTCACCCAAGGATCATTCAATTCAATTTTAGTTGATATCCATCCATTAATTTTGAGAAAAGTCACATATAACCATATATGGAAATTAACCACGCCCTTTACAGCCTTGTTTTTAATTGGATGAAAAACCTTTGAACAACTTTTAAAGGCACCCATAGACCATTCCTGTAAAGTTTGGTTAAAATCAATCCTTTAGTTTCTTAGAAGATTTTAAAGAAAAAGTTTACGTTAGGACGCACAATTGACACAGCGCAACGACAATAGCCTCAGTGGCCTTCAGCCAGTGGGGCTAAAAATTAAGCTAAGTAGAGTTATAATTCTTGCACAATGTATAGTGTAATCATGAAAGGAACATAACTGCCAAGTTTCAAGTCATCAGACATAAGTGGACAAGGTTTTGCTCCAGACAAAGAAGATGAAGCTGCCCAGATGCAGTCGCCAAGGGTCATCCAATTTTACATTCCATTTTTGGAGGGGCGTTTACATTTGAAACACAACTCGGCCAATCTCATGATCAACCTAGGATGTACATAGACAGGCTATTTTCAAAAGTTACGGGAAAACCCTGGAAAAACTTGATGACGTCAGTTAAAATGGCGTTAGCCCTCGAAACTGTGAATGAAAACATTTGACGTCGCCAACGCTACTGGTTTAAGTCACAGATGTTAAACCATCATATCCTTATATAAATATCTTTAGATTCTTAAATAAGGCTGGAAAAATCTTAATTTTTGAGAATGATTCGTCATTCTCAAAAATAAAGTTTTTTTCAGTCATTATTTACTGTAAAAGATATAAATCTACAGTGCTAGATTTTCTTACACTGTTTCCGCCTAACAAATTGCACCATTTTGTTACATACCCATCCGCCTTACATACATACGAGGTCTGTTGCAGTTTACGGATTTGGCCAAGTGATGTTCCGAATGGGGCGTTTAATGATATGCCTGTCCTACACGGGAGATTTGTTTGTTGGTCAGTTCAGCCACAGTTTGATTCCCAGGGTTTAGCTAACAATCTTAATTGTTTCATTGGCAAACACAATCTACATGACAGTGTGCTGCTGCTTCAGGAAGTAGAAACAAGAGTGATTAAACTATGGTGTAAACTTGTTTCCCATTCTATATAAAATACATAGAAGATTATTTGTGCGAGATAAATTTAAATTTCATTGAGTGAACAACAAAAACTATTTTCATGAGTGGCTGTGCAACACTTTTGTTGTTCACAAGGTAAAATATGAATCATTCTTACTCCAAAACAAATGATTGTTCTATTTCTTTAATGCAAAATTGAGACAAGATGTGAAAATTTTAGAACAAATATTCTTGAAGCATGTCACTTTGCAAGTGATTGCTATGCAATGTTCATAATGTTGCTTAGTGAGCCTTCTAAGATAACGTCAGATAGGGTGAAATGAATGAGAGCACAGTACAAATTTGCAATGATTTTACTTATTGTGCAGTGAGTTTATCAAATGATGATCTACCATTTTTTCTTGATACCCCACTAAACAGCATTAGAGAATAGAGTTCAAACACGATAATATCTGATTAGGCACAAATAATGGTTACAGACACCCCCAATATAAAGCTGTTTACAGTATCTCGGAAAAAAAGGCCAAGCCAAAAACTTGTTCAGCAGATATCAGAACATTGAGATTCAGTATAGTATATTTTACAATCTTGTTACTCCAGCATTAAAATTTCACCATTTATATGGGATTCAGGTCAAAAATTCACGTTAATGTGTTAGTGGAATGAGCTCCTTCAGCTTGAAATAAACAACACTAAAATATATCATAATTTTACTTCACATAATTCTTATTTAAATGCAATTTGTTAGGCACAGGTATTATATTTCAAACAAAAAATTAATTATGAGAAGTTAAAACATTTCCAAATATGAGTCTTTCTTGAATATGAGAACTGGTATTTCCTGAAATAGATAGGAATGATAGGAATTAGTGTTGGGCAGGTGGTTTCAAACCATAATTAATAATCAGTATTCAGTGGAAAGAGTACAGTCAACTAATGATTGATACTACAATCAGTTTCTTAGAAATCATTACAATTCCCAATGAAAGTACAGTATGGCATAACAAGATATGTCTTAAAACTTCTTATCTTTGTTTTTGATATAGATAATGAAAAACAATGATATATGCTGTACCCTTTAGCATATCTGGAATTGACGCACCACCCATTCTCGAGTGTAATCCAATCTCAATGTTGAGTTAAAATAAATTCTTTTCTCAAGTAAAAGGATGTTACCAGAAAATAAGAAGTAACCTAGACTAAATAAGTGATATTAAGTTTTCAAAATATTAAATTGCTGCAATCTACACATTAATATCAGATTAAAGAAGTTTATGACCTGACACACAGACGCACACACATATGGACGGAGGACAGACACAGCGCCATTAAATAGCCACAGTGGCCTTCCACCAATTGAGCTAAAAATTTCATTTTCATGTAAGACAAAGCATTGTTTCTAATCTTCTATTATGTTTTTTTTCTTTCATTTAATATCTAATGCAAATTAACAGATGAGTATATCAGAATGTTGAAAATACACACAATTTCATATCATTCTAAGTAAGAGCCAAGGATTCATGCTACAAGGGCGTAGCTCCCATTACACAAATTACACAAGTACATAATAGAAATAAATCCACTTTCAAAAAATACCATTGATGAATGATCATAGCATCGCAACTACAGCTTATTTAAGCTGTAGTTACGGTGTTTTGATTATTCGACAACGCTCAGATCATAATAAGGGAGGGAGTGGCGGGCATTCATCTTTTGTCACAGTCCATTAATGGCCTTTATCCCTTTTATTTGGTTGTCACCTTCTGAGTGCGTAAAAATTTCAACGTCCTAGAAACGCCCATGTGCTATACCTTATTTCTTTGGATGTCTGGGTCTGGTATAAAAAGAGTGGTTGGTTCTATCTGATATAGACACAATATTAATACCAGCTTGTTGTATACCGATCAAAGCGGGCTGAAACACATCAAATATACAGAGGTCAGAGTAAAACTTGTGTAAGGGCCTATATGTTTATAGGCACTTACAACAGTTTTGCAAAGGACCCTTGATTAAGTGGGCTGAAATACACCAACATTTACAGGGGTCAAAGCAAAACTTGTGTAAGAGCGTATGTTTATAGGCACTATAAATAGTTATGCATTTAACCCTTGATCAATATCTAAAGAAATTTATAGTGCATTAAAAATACTTAGGAACTGAAAGGTTTTTCCAATTCAAGGCTTTTTGTTGAACAAAATTTGTTGAAAATTATTGTCTCCACAAAAACTATACTTTAGTACATGATCCTATATATTGTGACTTTTCTTTTCTCACAATAGCATTTAATGCTAGAATAACCCCATCCATCAATATTAATTTTTGAGCAAAATCCGGCAAAATTACCATTTTACTTAACATTTTTATATCAAGCTTGGTGAAAGTTTCTTCTTATAAGAATTCACTAGCATACATCGACATTTGTTTGTTTCAATTACCAGATGAAAAGTTACTTTTAGAGTAAAATCCAAGTGGTTGTTTATCAGCTCCTTTCAGTGTATGTAGACTAACTAAAACATTAATTCACCAAAAACAGTGATTTTTTTCAACATCCTGACCTTGATATGTTTCTATAAACGCTTCTTTGATATAAAATCAAGAGGATCATAATTATCCAATATGGTCATCTGAGTCTTTTGGAACCCTAGGATTTAAGTCAGATATCTAGATCTCTGAAAGAATTTTCCAAAGAATTATGCCCTGAATAAATTTTTGTAAGAGGAATGAATCTTAACAGAGATCCTTGACATGGGGTCTTGAGCTTGTTATAAACAGATATCAATAAGAGGTATTTGTTCTGAAATATGCTTTATAATATCAAAGATAGTTTTGATGGACAAGAGGACCATGATGGTCCTATAAGCTCACCTTCTTGTCCATTACTCCTACCTTATCAAATTGAATTGTCTTGAAAGATAATCAAATGACAATCATGGGCCCTCTTTCAGCAAAATCATTATTGTCACCTACTAAACTATAACATTATAAACTCTTTTTCAACAATAATAACTCTGTATTTTCGCGGACGTCATATTTTCGCGGAAATAGAATTTTAGCGAAACCCTTGCTCTGTTTGATGTGAATTGCACATTTTTTAAAAAAAACCTACACATATCTACCAAATACAGAAGATCAACAATGTCTTGAATTTCAATATGCAATTAATAAATATATCAATACATTCAAAATCGGCACCATTTTTCATCATTCAGCCGCCCCTTTCCAAATAACCTCCATTTTTTTGTTTTTAAATTGTAAACACAATGCAACTTTGACAAATAAATGGTGCATAGACACCAAGGAGGAATGTAAAAAAATACAAAAGTCAAATGTTTGGATCTTAATAAATACTTTCAAGATAGATTTTGTCAACTACCGTGTAAATATTACATCCTAACTCAATATGGTGTTTGTGACAGTGGTCAATATCCAGAAGCATTATCAGCGAATAGCGTTCTAGCAAGACCCTTAAAATTTTGCTGATTGACAGATTAAGGAACAGGCTTGCAATGCATATTTTTTATGTTCTTGATTTGTTTTTTATTTGAAGCTCATTAATAATTGACTAGTTTGTACCTTGAAAATACGAAGCCATGGTACATTCATACTGTGCAGCCATATTGATAAATGCTTTAAATGTTTTGTAACCATATATACATGCATACAGCAGTTAAATGATTACAAGGAAATGGCTTTTACAGCTCCTTTTCCACAGAGACCTTTCTCTATGTCCAATAAACTGTATCCAATTGATTGTCATGATGAAATCTTAAATAAAATACCAATGGGGTCAAAATCTGGGTCTACAGATCAAAGAAAAGGTTGTGGCTATATAATCTTCAAGGCTCCTTTTCCCTTGACATACAAAGGAATGCATCTAAAATCAGTAAGACCCTCCCTTAAGACCAGAAAATCATCTTGAATAAGTTTGGGAGAGATTGAGCAAAAGTTGTAACCTCAATAATGGTAAAAATGACATTGTCAATAAGGCTCCTTTTCCAATGACCTATCTCAGAATGCAATAAAAATTAAAATGGGTTTTTTCTTATTACCCGACAAATATCCTGAAAAATTTTGGGAGAGACAGCGCCAAAGTTGTGACCTCAAGAATGGTAAAAATGATCCCATTTTGACCCGATTTAAAATCTTTGAAACAATTCAATACAGCATGACTCAAGGATCATAATTGTGAAGTTTGGTGTAATTCTCTCCAGAAGTTTCAGAGGAGAAGAATTTTTTGTAAGAATTATTTACAGACGGACAATAGACATTCAACAGTGACCTTGAGCACTCTGCGCTCAGATGAGCTAAAAGGGTTGGTAAACAGACAAAGGAGACAAATTTGCTTCTAATACCATACACAGCCAAAAAACCAAATATATAGATTCAAGGACAAGAAAAAATTGTATATAAAAACAAACTCACCAGACGAGACATAGTAGTCCCAACCAACTCAACTCTACAGTGTTTAATCTTTTTTCTAACCATATCCTGAGGAAGAGAAAATCATCCATTAAATTATTCAGCTGTTAGAAATTAACATAATCTTTGTGAATTTCAGAATCAGCAATAGCATCTCATAAAAGCCCCACATACTGTTGAATTTGAACTCTATTTCAAACAAATTGAATTATCAATCAGTCTGAAGTTTTTCACACAGTGTAGGTTAGGGTCAGACTGCAAATCTATGCAGGCTAACCTTAGTCTTAAATAATAATATCTGTCAAAGCTATGCATACAGTAACAATTCTATGTTCCATGCTCTTGTTAAACCCCATCCCCCTATTCGGAGGTTGAAACTGACCATTTTTTATTTGATTTTACAAAATATGCAAGTCTATAATAAAGGCCCACACTCACAAAATCAACATCACAAAAAAGAAAACGGATGTTTAATGCACCTTTTTTCCCAATCAATTGTTAATAATTTTCATGGATTATGTCTATTTTTGGCCATTTTTCAACAACTTTACAAATATCGATGACTCAGTGCAAAACAGTTGTAACTGCCTACAAATGTATAGATGTTTGTGCATCTTTTCCACAATCAAATTTTACTAATCTGCAAGAATCATGCTTATTTTTGGTTTCTTTTTCACCATCTTAACAAATATTGATGACTGTGCAAAACAGTTGTTGATTGATTGATTGATTGAATGGAGTTTAACGCCGCTTTCAACATTATTTCAGTTATATCGCGACGGCTGGAGCACCTAACAATGGTTTCCTGGTATTTCTCTTACCAGTACAACCACCACATTCTTTCCTAGCCTCCAGCTACTATCTCACATAGGTCTACGATTATCAACCCATTGGTGAGAGACAAATAGTCGGAAAGAATGAGTGCCGCCGTCGGGCAAAACAGTTGTAACTGCCTATAAATGTATAGGAAGTTACAACTGTTTTGCACCGAGCCATCAATATGTAGCATAGCCTCTAATTAAAGCCCATCCCTTTCTAATGGAAATGCGAGGTTCTAGTAGAAGCGTGAGATTCTATTAGAGTTCTTACAGTATATCGATGGCTCAGTGCGAAACAGTTGTAACTCCCTATATATTTATAGGGAGTTACAACCGTTTCTTGCTAAGCCCTCAATTATGAAGGGAACAGCATCAGAAGGGTAAAAAGGTCATAAGAACCTACATCACTCATTGAGACCCTACGTTGTGGGAACTCATTTGAAATGCCTTATCAAGCATTTCAAATGAGTTCCCACAAGGTAGAGTTTGAGAAAGGACAAGTGAAATAATTAAATTTGAAATCCCCTCTAAATCCCAAAATTTCCCCTCTATCCATAGCTCGGCTTTCATGACAAACTATGATAACTATTGTAAGTCAAAATCCTTTGATTGCTTTGTTCATCAATTTGCAACACCATTGTGAAGTAGATGTCATGCAAGAAATATTGTAACATCACAACATTTATACATGTACAGCCTTTTCTACTAGAATTTTTTACCCCCAATTGACTATCTGCAATCTATACTGTTCACAAAAAGTAGAGGATATTGTAAATTTGATTTGTGGTATTCTGGTCAGCTTGGGCATCCATACATCTTCAGGGTCCCGTTTTTTGAATCATCATCAAAGAAGCCAATTGTTTGATTTTGTGATAAATAGCTGATTGTGAGACACAGGGTTTGACAGCAGTCTGGACTCTGGTTCTTCTGGTTTTCAGCATACCATTGACTCACTTACGGTGAGCTTTCATTATACCTCACATTAATCCAGCAAAATGTGATGCGAATACATGAGAAAGATAAATACCAAATAATTTTTCCTGAAGTTATGCTCAACTAAAGTAAGAATTTCCATTTCAACATACGCCATGTTAAAATAAGCGCTACACCCCTCTCTTCTTAAACGCTGAATTGTAGGACATGTTTGGCACAAAAGGGAATTACCCAACTACCATATTAGCATGAGACAACTGCTAGTTGGCAAAGAATAAGTTAGATTGTCCTTAATTGTTTGCAACCACAATAACCTTATGGATTAATAGATTATCCCCTACTTTTTGTGAATTGTATATTTCTGAATAGTCATATGCAAATTCTTTTACTTACATTCTAATGTTAATACTTGTACATGTTTGGTTTTATCAAAGAAAATATTTGTGAGTCATAAAAAGATTATCCCAACAGAATCTCATGCTGGACTTTTGATAGCTATGATTTACTAAACATTATTGAGAAGTTTCCAATAGTTACCTCCCCTAGAGAAAATCCGGTGGACTGTGCAGCTACGGTTGATCTTTTTTCCGAGTGTTTGAAGCCCATGTTTCCCTATAATAAATTTTTGGAGAGGTTTAGGAAGGAGGATGATGTAGAGCCATTCTATATTTGTTTTCGAATGAAACCCTTCATAATTTTTTAACTAAGAAAACAGGTATTCTTTTCTCATTTTTGTTTAATTCAATTTTCTCTCAATTTTATTCGTTGAAGCCTTTTCTAAATCAAGCTTCTGTACAGTGTTGTTGAATTATTGTTGATCGCCAATGCTTGAAGTAACTGCCTATTGAGTAAAGTTACATTGTTTGACCATCTGTATTGAACTTGGTGTCAACAGTAAGGTCATACTAAAGAGAAGCTTGTTTTGTTGTTGTTTATTTCCTCGTTTGAGGATTTTTTGTCATTATAAAGGAATTAACATACATTTAGGTATATACAAGAATTAGTTTGGCTAATAACCATGGCCTATCAATATGTTGCAATGTGTAGAAATGTGTTTGGATATGACTGAGATATATCATATGTACTTATTGTTTTGTATGAACAACTAGAAAGCCATGAATGGCTTGAGTCGCTCCACAGGCTTGAAATTTTTGTAAAGCAATAAAAGTTTTGACTAGACTTTTAGATATTTTGGATTCTACTGATGTTGAAAATGATTTTCAAAGTTTCAACTATATAACATATAGAGAAATGACATCCGTCCATAAAATGCATATTTTCATCTGATCACAATAATTTTTTGTAGACTGATTAAGGGTCACTCAAGGATCATTCCAGTAAAATTTGGTTGATATCCATTGGTTAGATTCTGAGAAAATGATTTCCAAAGTTTCCACTATATAACATATAGAGAAATGACCTCCGCCCATAAAATGCATAATTTTCATCCAATCACTATAATTTTTGGTAGACTGATAGAGGGTCACTCAAGGATTATTCCAGTAAAATTTGGTTGATATCTATTGGTTGGATTCTGAGAAACTGATTTCCAAAGTTTCCACTATATAACATATAGAGAAATGACCTCCGCCCATAAAAAGCATTTTTTTCATCCGATCTCAATAATCTTTTGTAAACTGATAAAGGGTCACCCAAGGATCATTCATATAAAATTTCATTGGTATCCATTCATTAGATTCTGAGAAAACTCACTTTTTACCATATTTGGAAATAAGCCACGCCCATCAAATCCATGTTTTTCATTGGATCAAAATTTCTTGAACACATTTGAAAGAGGGTCACCCAAGGATCATTCCTGTGAAGTTTGGTTGAAATTCATCCAGTAGTTTCTGAGGAGAAGATTTTTAAAGAAAAAGTTTACGACCGCACGCACGGACGGACGGACGGACGGACGGACGCACGACGGACACAACGCCATGACAATAGCCCCAGTGGCTTTCAGCCAGTGGAGCTAAAAATATCTAACAAGGTTGGGAGAACTGAAAATTGTCAAGGCTCTGCCGAGACAATAATCAATTATCTCAACCAAATTAGAATTTTTTTTCATACAATACACTAAGTATGTATTATATCTTTTCTTAACCTCTATTTGCCTTTTTTTGTCGAAGTTTCTAACTGCAAAGCAAGTTTCTAAAAATAACCACATTATGTCATTGTTCTAAAAATATCCATGTGATATCATAACAAGAGGACCATGATGGTCCTATATCGCTCACCTGTGTATCTTTGTCTAAATTACCTAGTATCAAATTTTTCAGCAAAAGTCGTAATAGTACTGTTAAGACTTTTGGTCTCTATAGAGTGTAACAAGAAAATTATCATGAAAGCTCCTTTTTCCCGTGACATGACACAGATCCTTCCAATTTTCACAGGATTCATCCTTGTGACTTTACAAACATTTAGACCAAGTTTCATGAAGATTAGACCATATGTGTGGCCTCTTGAGCTTTAAGATGAAAAATGTCATTAAGGCCCCTTTTCCTGTGATATGATATGGATCCTTCCCATTTTAGGTAGGGTTCATCCTTGTGACCTTACAATCTTTCTGACCAAGTTTCATGAAGATTGGACCATATTTGTGGCATCTAGAGCATAAACAAGAAAATTGTCATTAAGGCCCCTTTTTCCGTGATATGACACAGATCCTTCCCATTTTCAATAGGGTTAATCCTTGTGACCTTACAATCATTCTGACCAAGTTTCATGATGATTGATTAATATTTGTGGCTTCTAGAGTGTAAACAAGAAAATTGTCATTTAGGCCCCTTTTCCCTTGATATGGCATGGATCTTTCCCATTTTCAATAGGGTTAATCCTTGTGACCTGACAATCATTCTGGCCAAGTTTCATGATGATTGGTTAACATTTGTGGCCTCTAGAGCGTAAACAAGAAAATTGTTATTATGGCCCCTTTTCCTGTGATATGACACAGATCCTTCCCATTTTCAATAGGGTTCATCCTTGAGACCTAACAATTACTCTGACAAAGTTTCATGAAGATTGGACCATATTTGTGGCTTCTAGAGTGTAAACAAGAAAATTGTCATTTAGGCCCCTTTTCCCTTGATATGGCACGGATCTTTCCCATTTTCAATAGGGTTCATCCTTGTGACCTGATGGTTAATCTGACCAAGTTTCATGATGATTGGTTAATATTTGTGGCCTCTAGAGTGTAAACACTTAAATTGTTGACGCCTGACGACGGACGACGGACGACACACGACGGACGACGGACATTCAATGATCACAAAAGCTCACCTTGAGCACGATGTGCTCAGGTGAGCTAAAAAAATATCATATGGGATGTGATCACATAGACATTTGTATAGTTATAAGATAAAATACTTACACAAGTTTTTGTGCCATAAGTAATATTTCCTGAAAGAAAAATAAGAGCAATAAGTATGGGTGCAGAGCTCCTCTGCATGTTCTAGACTCAAAAATTAACAAGGTGGCAAATTGTCACAAGATATGCCTGTAACACTGCTAGAGGAAAAATAGCAAAGGGCATTAAACATCTATTCAGAGTAAAGGTTTTTGTAAACTGCACTCCATAATCGTGAGTGGAATATAACTGCCATTGGACCCATGATAGTTCTGCAACATATTGATACTCATGAACTTTTACAACATTGACCAAGGTTTCCAAATGAAATTAATCAGGAAACCTCGGTTAACTCTGCTAAAGTTCATTACTTCAAAACGTTGCAGAACTATTACAGGTCCACCACTAGGGATGGGCACCGGTACTTTGGTATCGGTTACTCCCGGTGTAACAGTGTAACGTGTCCCCCTGGGTAACGTGTCCCCGGGGACAGGTTACCCCGGGGTAACCTGTCCCCCCCTGGGGTAACATGTCCCCGGGGACAGGTTACCCCGGGGTAACATGTCCCCCCCATGGAAAACATTATTTCTTATCAAAATTTTAATTTTTCATTCATGATATTTTGTTTATCTCTAAATCAATTTAAAAAAGACATATAAAAAGTATATCTGTATTTTTGAGTGGTTTTCGATTCCTCAAACCAAAATATAATTTGCTTACTATGATTTTTTTATCAAATCAATTTTCCTTTTTTTTATTTTTTATTACTATAGTAGTCAATCTTGGTATTTTATACAAATATTTTAAAGTTTAATGAAAAATATATAAAAAAAAAAAATTAGTGGGGGGGACACGTTACCCCGGGGTAACCTGTCCCCCTATTCAAAATGCTTTTATTCATTTGATTTGCACCTTCCAGTCATTCATTTTTCTTAAGAAATTATCACATGATATTCATTAAAAAATATTTCATTCATTTTTTAAAAAAAAATTGATGCTTTTTTAAAAGAAAAATCTTAGCGCTTACATGTTTTAATTTTTTGCAATATTACTTTTGCAATATTTGAATTTTTTTACAAGTCCATATTTAGATTGATAAATAGCATTTATAAACATATCATGTTAATATTGCAGTTTTCATAAGAAAGCAACATATGACAAATTCATTCAATACTTCTCTTTTGAAAGGGGGACAGGTTACCCAAGCCAGGGTAACATGTCCCCGGGGGACAGGTTACCCCAGGGTAACCTTCCCCTTATTCCAAATACTTTTTTCATTAAAGATATCACCTTCCAGTCATTCTTTTTATCACGAAAGATATTCTTAGAAAATTTCCTCAATGGCTATGTATGTTTATATTTCTTTTTTTTGTACCTTTTTAAAGAAAAATCTAAGCACTTGAATATTTTTTTATTATTGCATCATTTCAATTTTTTCAGAGTCTGTTATTAGAATGAATAATAGCTTTTAAAAAGACAATTTTCATGTCAGTATTGCAGTTTTGATGTCAATTAACAAGCCTGGGGTAACCTGTCCCCTTTTTCCAAATGCTTTTTTCATTAAAGATATCACCTTCCATTCGTTCTTTTTTTGGATAAGAATGTATGGTTCGATATACTTTGAACTTTCCCTCGAAGAATATGTATTTTAAAATGTATTTTGAAATGTGTTCCTTTTCACGAGGATTCTTAGCCAGTACAATTTTCTTATTATTTGCATCATTTCAATAATTCCAAGTCCATGGTTTGAATGATACGATGCTTTATGAACATATAATGTTAATATGGCAGTTTTGATAAGAAAACAACATGACAAATAAATCAGAACTTCTTTTGAAAGGGGACAGGTTACCCTGGTCACTGGGGTAACATGTTTCAGAGACAAGTGACCACAGCTTTGGAAACCTTACCCCCCAAAAATTTGAAATATTATTAAATAATTGAAAACATATGGGTTTATTTTTGCATATACCATTTATCATTGCTGACAGCATTATTGGGGGTGGGACAGGCCTGGGTAACATGTCCCCGGGGACAGGTTACCCCAGCTTGGGTAACGTGTCCCCCCCCCCCCCCAATACATACACATACACTCTCAATGAATTTTCTAATAAGTGAATAATTTTTGTAGTAAGAACAGTTGTGATATAATTAAGACAATAAAATAACTTTCAAAGAAAAGAAATTGTTTTTGTTAAGTTTTGTGAAAATTCCTGGTTAACATGTTAGCAATGTTTTCTCAGGCTGGGGTAACATTTTTTAGAGACAAGTGACCACAGATTGGAAAATCTTACATGTACCCAAAACAATTCAGAATAAATAAGAAAAAGAAAATATTTTGGTAAATTTGTGCACAGATCATTGTTGACAACCTTTTTAGAGGTGGGACAGGTTACCCAGGCCCGGGTAACGTGTCCCCGGGGACAGGTTACCCCAGCTTGGGTAACCTGTCCCCCCCAGACATATACATACACTCTAAAAAAAATTTCTAATAAGTGAATCACTAATTTGTGAAACAGTTTTGATATAAAAGAGACTATCATACAGTTTTCAAATAAAGAAAAATGTATTTGCAAGTATTTTTGAATAAATCCTCATTAACAACCTTTTTTTGTGTTTTCACTGGATTAACAGGCCTGGGTAACATGTTTCAGAGTCAAGTGACCACAGCTTTGGAAACCGTACCCCCAAACAATTTGAAATGTTATTAAATAATTGAAAACATATGGGTTTATTTTTGCATATATCATTGCTGACAGAATTTTTGGGGGTGGGACAGGTTACCCAGGCCTGGGTAACGTGTCCCCGGGGACAGGTTACCCCAGCTTGGGTAACGTGTCCCCCCCCCCCCAATACACACAAAGAAAAAAATCATGCTTTGAATAATAAGACAAGATCATTCATAGATATGTCCATAGTCATGATGACATTTAACAATTATTTTTCTAAAAAAAGAAGAAAGTTTAATTGTTATAATACTTCTAATGAAAAATATAAAAATCCTTCAGAACTGAAACAGTTTGCAAAACAGATTAAAATTACATACAGATAAAAGAAAGAGACTTGAAACGCATAGAATATATTTATCTTCGTAAAAGAAATGTGGCTATATATTGGTTTACAATATCTGTAGGGGGGGACAGGTTACCCCAGGGGGGGACAGGTTACCCCGGCTGATTTCTAGGGTAACGTGTCCCCGGGGACAGGTTACCCCGGGGTAACCTGTCCCCGGGGACACGTTACCCAGGGGACAGGTTACCCTGGGACACCGGTACCATGACATCCTGAGTAATTGGTATCGGTTCATTTTGAAAGTACCGGTTCCTACTTCCGGTACCTATGCAATTTAAGAAAATTTCATAACAGCTTTGCAATATTTGTAACAAAGTTATTTACTCGCAAAATACCAATGTAACAATGCGGACGATCTTACTGATTTGTTCGTGTTTGACCTCTGTGTAATATAGAAGGAAGTTTATACCAGACGATCGTGTAATGCCAATTATAATAATTGATACTGATTTTTTTTTCATTTTGCCAAACGCATATTTCGGATGAAGAACAAGTATTCTGAAGTATTGCATGGCAATACCAAGTCCCCTACCGGATTTATATATATATATATCCTTAGAGCAGTATCTTTTTTGGGTGGTAAAGGTATTACTACCTCTCCAAAATATTACAGTTGTAACAGATTTTATGTATCAGCTCAATATCTCCAAGGATAAAGATAAAAAAAATCCGGATATTTCCTGGTAATTTTCTAAGTCCAGCATCCGTATCTTCCACAAAAATCAATGGACCGGAACCAAACTCGAACTTGATCTGTAACTCATTGATGCGGACTCACATACCAAAAATCAGCTCAATATCTCCAAGGGTTAAGATAAAAAGTCCGGAAAACTGAAATTTCCAGGTAATTTTCTAAGTCCAGCATCCGTATCTTCCACAAAAATCAATGGACCAGAATCAAACTCGAACTTGTTCTGTAACTCATTGATGCGGACTTACATACCGAAAATCAGCTCAATATCTCCAAGGGTTAAGAAAAAAAGTCCGGAAAACTGAAATTTCCTGGTAATTTTCTAAGTCCAGCATCCGTATCTTCCACAAAAATCAATGGACCAGAACCAAACTCGAACTTGTTCTGTAACTCATTGATGCGGACTCACATACCAAAAATCAGCTCAATATCTCCAAGGGTTAAGAAAAAAGTCCGGAAAACTGAAATTTCCTGGTAATTTTCTAAGTCCAGCATCCGTATCTTCCACAAAAATCAATGGACCAGAACCAAACTCGAACTTGTTCTGTAACTCATTGATGCGGACTCACATACCAAAAATCAGCTCAAAATCTCCAAGGGTTAAGAAAAAAAGTCCGGAAAACTGAAATTTCCTGGTAATTTTCTAAGTCCAGAATCCGTATCTTCCACAAAAATCATTGGACCAGAATCAAATTCAAACTTGATCTGTAACTCATTGATGCAGACTCACATACCAAAAATCAGCTCAATATCTCCAAGGCTTAAGAAAAAAAGTCCGGAAAACTGAAATTTCCTGGTAATTTTCTAAGTCCAGCATCCGTATCTTCCACAAAAATCAATGGACCGGAACCAAACTCGAACTTGATCTGTAACTCATTGATGCGGACTCACATACAAAAAATCAGCTCAATATCTCTAAGGGTTAAGAAAAAAAGTCCGGAAAATTGAAATCCGGACTGACAGACGGACGGACAGACGGACAGATGGACGGAGCGCAAACCTATAGTCCCCTTCGGCTTTCGCCGGTAGGGGACTAATTAATTGTTTGATTAATTTTAGTGAAATAAATGTTTCCTGAGTCTCAGAAAATTGCATAATTTTGTGTTTTCAAAGATTTTAAAGTCTCGCATGTGCCGCTTTGTCGTCAAATGATTGTACCGAGTGTCGATCTAAGCTCCTGTTACGACTTTATCACAATCAATTGATGAGTAATGAAGACGGAAACTGCCGAGAAATTCAAGCTCTTATCGCAAATTATAATCATGGTATCAAGAATTCATACTCGCATACCCCGCTTGATCGGAAAGGGAGAAAAAGTTTTTTACATTGTCTTCAGTTTTTTATTTTTTTTTTTTGATAAAGTCCTACCTGCCGTGAAAATATAAAATTATCTCATTTCTCCATATTAAATCCAACAATAGAGTCAAATAAAGCAAATAAATATATCCTCTTGAAAGAAAGGGTTTTATATCTCACGAGGATTTACATGCGTGCGCCGCGTGCCAAGTCTAGATGCAGCCCCAAAAATAGCCAAACACCTGTTGTCGGCGCCTTTGATGACCCGTTCTCCCTCCTCGAAAAATAAACTGATCTGGACGCTTTACTCGATTACAAAAGGTTTTGTAGATTCGCCAGATAGCCTCGTGGACTTAATGTCGGATTATTGGAACAAAACATAAATACCGGTAATTTCTTTCTTTGGTTATAATTGCACAAATCTTCCGTATTTTTTGGATACAAAAAATAAAATCGTATTTCAGACAAAATTTAGATCATGATTCTGTTGCCGCTGTTACACAAAACAACATAATCACAACTAGAGCTTCGGTATACGTTTATTGTTTCATCATTATTGTAAGTTGTTTCCGTCGCCTACGGTATTGTATAGTCCGAGTTAATTTGCGATGTTGGACATGCCGAAGCTACTGTTTTGAAGATAAGGCCTAATATAGCTGCTGAGGGTTATGTTATCACAAGTAGGCTATGAATTGACAGGTGTTTCCTACATTCGAAAGAGCTCTAAACGATATTTGACAGAGTACTTATTGCTTATTAACTGTCACACTGTTCACACACAAGAGTGCTTCTCCAGTGTGAAGTAATTGGTATTGGAATCGTTAGAAATCGGTATCGTTTAAAAAGTATCGAATAGGTACCGGAATCGGTTAAATTCTAACGGTGCCCATCCCTATCCACCACCTTAACACAGATAATCACATGTCTGGCTTGTTGGGCCAGTGGTTAATATGCTCGACTGGTAACCTAGTGGTTGCGGGTTCGAGCCCCATCTGTAGTGTAGGGTAGTGTATTTGGGCAGGACACTTCACAGACAAGGCCCAAGTCCACCCAGCTGTAAAAGTGGGTAGCAGTGGTTAGAACCCATGGCCTCTCTCTCAATGTGTAGGATAGTATCTAGAATGCATTAGGACCACAATGGAAATCAGAGTCATTAGACTCTTTATAGTGTTATCCTCGGGTAACAAAAAAGGCAAAATTCATACAAACACAACTTTTTACATAAAGGATTGCCATAATGAAGGTGAAAACACGAATGCCATTCAATGTAAATATCTTCAGTAACCAATTATGGCCAAAGTTAAGGTTTGTAAGACTAACAACAACAAAATCAACAAAGAAAATGTAAATTATCTCATCCAGCCTATTCAAACAAATACCAACAACATAAGGGTTTTTGGACATAGGACATTAGCCCCTCTTTTTTGTACCTAATCTTATAATTACAGTAAAACCCCTCTATTAAGACCACTTGGGGTACTTTTTGAAAGTGGTCTTAATAGCGGGGTGGTCTTAATTCTGAGGTTTGGTCGGATGCGTTCAAACTTCCTAAACTAATTATTGCTAATAGAAGAGACTAAGTAATTCGGTTTATTTTACGATTTAAACTGAATCGTGTTTTTTTTTTTTTTTTTTTTTTTTTTTTTTACATTACGTAATTAAATCTATAAAATAGCAATTACATGTAAAATTTGTTGTTGTTGTTGTTGTTGTTGCTGTTTCAAGCCTATCCAAATTATTCATTTCGAAAAGGGAGAAAGTGATTCTTTGAATTTGCTCATTTCAATGGTACAAATCTTCTTCAATTCGAGAGTATAAACTAAGTTAAATTCTTATTGCTTATGCAATTCTAAGACAAAGGCCCTATTATAGAAGATACTTTTCTGCTGCAAAAAATTGTCTTAAATTTTTTGTTTTGCTTTCAATTCATAATTTAGGACCTCTTTTTCCCTTCCCCAAAACTCTCGGTGAGTAGGCGTAGTGACCTCGCTTTCTTTGCAAAGTTATTTTTTCTTTCGATATAGCTCTTTTCTCCTTTACGTTTTTTTATTTGATCTGGTTTGAAAACCTACCTCGGATTATTTATATTAAAATAAGAGCAATTATTGTCGAACTGTAAATGTAGCGCATACATTCAGTAAAATCCTAAACAATGATAAGCAAATTTACAATCGGTCAGCAGATCGCCGAAAACAATTTCCTGTAGGTTTCCATAATTTTTTCGGTTTCTTTACTCCAGTTAACCAGGTAACATCTTTAATTGATAGACGTATGCAATGTATCAAAACAATTGACCACTTAAAGTTGTTTGTTTAAAAATAACACCAAAACACAATAGAGGTTTAATCACATTATCGAAAAATTCGATAATCCATTGTTGATCCATTCGTACCCAATTAGTGTCGTAGTTACTAAGCGTGAAATTCGGATGGTCGATCCTGAGGTGTGAAGTTACTGGTCTGTTTAGCGAGGTTCATAATAGTGTAATATACGGCGTTTTTACTGAAATTAGTGGTCGTAATTCGGAATAGCGGGGTGCTCGCATTAGAGGGGTTCGCGACCATTAAAATAAAGAACAAATAATTCTGTTCTGTCGAAAATCGTTCGTAATAGCGGGGTGCCCGTTTTTCCGGGGTGGTCGGAAGGAGGGGTTTTACTGTATTTTATATTTTTACACTAGCTATCTGCGGCACAGCCACCTTCAGGTGAATCATGTGAATTGAATTGTTATATATGATGTCTAGGTATCGTAATCTTGACATCTTACATAGTGATTAAATTCGCAGGATTGACCTGATGAAGGCAGCTATGCTGCCGAAAGCTAGTGTAAAAATATATTAACCCTTGCCATGCTGAACCGGGAATATTCCTGCTTTGGCAGGAGCTATAGACAAACATCAGCCTGCACATATTTGCAGTCTGATGTTAGTCTACTCCACCTGTTTCTCACTTTCAAACCAGAATTGTCAATAGATTTAGTTTTTCAAATGGAAAAGGACCTACAGTTAGTACTTTCAGTGCTTTTTGCCCTTTGATTTTGATGAAAAATTTTTGCCAAAATTTATTCAGCATGACAAGGGTTAATATTAAAAGTATTTATCTCAAGAAGAGAACTTTTTATCCGTTCCTATGAATACATTAATTAGTCTTACCATCAGCAGAGTGTGCTCCCATTTTAACGTTATTTCTAGTTAACACAATTCTCACATAGGGTAAATCTTCATATTTAATTCCGTCATAGGTAGTCTCAAAAATGTCTAGCGTAGGAAAGTACACTCCTGGCCTAAAACAATACATAGAGAATAATGGTTTGTTTCAGTGCAAAATTGATTTATCTTTGTGAGTGAACAGCAAAAGGTATACATTGTATTTTCACAAGTGAAAATATACCTTTTGTTGTTTACAAATGAAAGATTAATCGACCCGAGACAAACTGCCGGCAACAATTATTCTATATCATAAATGCAAAATAAAGTATGAAATGTGAAAAATTTAGGAAATGAAACACGAATGCCCCCGGAACAGCATTTTTTTTAAAGTTTGACCTTGACAGATGACCTTGACCTTGTCACATGACCTTGACCTTGTCACATGACCTTGACTTTGGTGTACAGCTTTGTATGTCAAATACTTTTGGAGAAAAGGCAAAGGTTAAGTTTTCGGGTTAAGTTTTCGGACAGACGGACGGACAGACAGACAGATTTATTCTAAAGGGGTCAAAAGAACAGAAAAGGTGAATTCAAGTTTTGATGTGAATTGACCTTTTCTTGCATAAAATATAAAGGAAAAAGAAAAATAAGTAAAGTTTTAAATGCATGTAGTATACAAGATACATCATTGAAAATTTGAGGGATAAAACCCAGTTTTGACCCTTTGAATTCTCTTTCAATGGGGTCAAAATGACCTCATTCAGAGAAATTTGAAAGGGTTAAAAGAGGATGTTTACAGATCTTTAAGGGTCAAACCCTTGTTTAAGTGTCAAATATGAGCCCTGTGATATCTTTTTTTTAATAGACTACAATCAGATAATGTCAAATAGGGACCATAAAAAAGGGGCTTTTAATCCCAAGTTAAGTACATCAAGTAACTATTTTTTTGACACAGGACTGAAGGACCTACATCCCCAAAGTATTACAGAACCTCACTGATAACAACAGGTCATGCATGAAAACCATAATTGAATTCTAGCTATTTAAGCAATAAATTTCAAATAAAACATTGTTGAAAAAAAAGAAATTGCTTTTGACAAGCAATTTCTTCTTTTCTAGAATGTTTCCATTTGGTTATGCACATTTAAGTATTGAAAGGCACCGGTTTTTCAAAACTGGACAGATTTTAAATACAAAGTGCTGCCATTATTTACAGGTCTGAAAGACTTGCAACATTGGTAATATCCACCAGTCCTCCCTAAAATTCACAGGTCTCGGGCCGGAGGACCTGTGCTAGTCTCAATCCCTGTTCATGTACCTGATAGTATGGATTAATTATAATTATGACCATAATACATATATTGTTATGGAAGACCACTCTCATCACTGTCCTGCATAGCTTCGTAGGGTTAGATACAATGTCTGACACCTGCGTCAGGGAAGATCTTCTTTGGCTCAGTGGTTAGCTCATTTGACTAGTAAACCAAAAATTTGAATGTTAATTGTCCAGGTTAGAGGCCGGCTCACAACAAATATTTTTCAGCTATGCTTCCGTTGAGGACAGTTTGTTTATAACATATGTAAGGTTGCAAAGTGTGTCTAGTAAAATCTAGATTAAGGGAATAAAAAGTTAAATTTTGTCACACTAATGTCTATCCAAGACACGATAGTGAGATTACAAAAGCTGGATTTTTGCCCCAAAACACCTGGGCTAGTAAAGCAGTTATTCATAAGAATATTTACTTGAAAATTTCATCTTGATTCAGTCTGTTGTAGTTTATTTCTTGGTCCTCTATAACAATATCCCCTTTCTCTGAGGTCTGTTCTTCTCCCTGTGTTTCTATTTCTTCTATATTTCTCTCAGTGGCTAATAGTCTTCTCCCAATTACACCTTGAATTTAAAATATCAATGGCTAAATGCAAAACAGTTGTAACTGCCTATATGTTTATAGGTGGTTACAACTGTTTTACACTGAGCCATTGACATACTCTTTCTGGCATATTTTTCAATTTCAATGTTTCAACATACGACAGACACCAGGCCATGACAATAGCCCCACTGGACTATGGAGTCCTGTGGAGCTAAAAAACAATCAAAAGACCTATCATAAAACTCATTTATAATGAAATACCTGTGGAAGTTTGTCATTTTTCACCACTTTCTTTTAACCTTTTCTTGGTTGGGGGATGACAGGTCCAAACTACAGCTTAAACAAGCTGTAGTTACAACGTTTAGGTTGCCCTGAACAATTTGCCCTATGCTTAATGTCCATTACTGTATTTCTTACAGATAAATAGCCATTAAATCTTAAGGTATATCTTCATGACTGAGATCATAGGACATAGACAGCAATCTGTTAATATTGTCTCAATAAGCACAAACAATATCAAGGGGTGAGGAAAAACAGATTTTTTCTACTTGTCTCCTGACAAGATAAAAATGAGCTGTTCCTTAAAAATTGAATAGATGATTTTTTTTAAGAAAAAAACAAACACTGTTAATGGAGGAACCCAGCTTTTTCTTCATTTTAAAAATACACAGTAAGATAAATTGTTAGATCGTTTTCTTCTTTCTATTTTTTTCAACATTATATTAAGCCTTGTATTTGCTTTTTCTCTTACAAATTACCTTGAAAAATGCACTTGTTCCCAAGTAAAAAAACAAATCACATTGGACAAGTCAAGTAAGAAGGTAATGCAGTTCTTCTTAGGAACAAAATGACTTCCTTTTTTCAGCTACTCTGAAAACTAGCTCACCTTGGTATTTCGGGATCACAAGGCAAGTAATTTGGTTAAGCCTGTTTGTAATGATGCTGCGTAACAGGGACATTTTTCACGGATCAAATCTGAAAGAACAAAACAAGGAGGCTACAGTGGCCTGAGTTAACTGTCTTAAGGTCTGACCTCTTAACCTAGTATTTAACCACACTTGATCCAAATTCGAACCAGACTGAGAATTCACAAAGACAATCCATCTGACAAATTTTCAGGATGATTGGGCAGAAATGGCCTGAAGAGTGTCTACAAGGTTTTTCTAAGGTTTGACCCCATGACCTCATTTTTAAACCCACTTGACAAAATTTAGATCTTGACCTAGATTTCATCAGGACAATCATTCTGGCCAATCTTTAGGGTTAATGAATAATAAAACAAGAGCACCTCCTACGGGTGCCTACGCTCGGCTGTAAGTGCTGGATGGTAAAAAAACTAATGGATGGTGAAAAAAACTAAGTAGACAAAGGGGCATAATTTGCAGAAAATATTTCAAAAGTTATCCCCCTTGAAAAAAAGGTTGTCCTTTGGATGGTGAATAAGTGTGCCAAGTTTCATGTGAATGCCTTCAGTAGAACCAGAGATATCACAAAAATGTCAAAGTTTTCGCATTTTTTTCACACATTTGACCTTGAAAAATGACCTTGACTGATGACCATGAATTTGGTACCAACAGAAAGTGCTTGTCCCAGGCAATCATCATGTGAAATATGAAGACCCTATCACTTACCATTCAATGTATTTGCAATATGTCAAAGTTTTTGCATTTTTTTCACAAGTCTGACCTTAAAAAATGACCTTGAACTTGACTGATGGCCTTGAACTTGGTACCAACAGAAAGGTCTTGTCCCAGGCAAAAATCATGAGAAATATAAAGGCCCTATCATTAACCATTCAAAAGTTATCACAAAATGTCAAAGTTTTTTTGTTTTTTTTTTCTCACAAATTTGACCTTGAAAAATGACCTTGACCTTGACTGATGACCTTGAATTTGGTACCAACAGAAAGTGCTTGTCCAAGGCAATCATCATGTGAAATATGAAGACCCTATCACTTAATTTTCAAAAGTTATGGCAATTTGTCAAAAATTTTGCATTTTTTTCACAAGTTTGACCTTGAAAAATGACCTTGAACTTGACTGATGACCTTGAACTTGGTACCAACAGAAAGGTCTTGTCCCAGGCAATCATCATGTGGAATATGAAAGCCCTATCACTTACCATTCAAAAGTTATCACAAAATGTCAAAGTTTTCGCACGACGAGGACAACGACGATGACGACGACAACGACACCAAGGCTATAGCAATACCTCGGGTTTTCTCCGAAAACAGCCGAGCTTAAAATATGTCTTCTAGAGTGTCTACAAAGTTTACTAAGATTTGACCCCTTGACCTCATTTTAGACCCCCTTTGACCCAAATGCAAGCTTGACCTCAATTTCATCAAGATAATCAATCAGATCAAATTTAAAGTTAACTGAGCATAAATATGGCTTCTTGAGTGTCAAAAGGGTGTGTTTTTTGTGTGTTGTTTTTTTTTTAAATTTGACCTGATGACCTCATTTTTTACCCAACTTGACCCAATGTCAAACTTGACCTAGATTTCATCCAGAAACTCATTCTGACCAATTTTCAGGATGATTGAGGAAAAAATACAGCTTCTGGATTATTTACAAGGTTTATCCAATATTTGACCCCTTGACCTAATATTTGACACCACTTGACCCAATTTCGAATTTGACCATGATTTTATTTAGATTATCATTCTGAAAAATTTCCAGGTTGATTTCACAAAAAACATGGCCTCTAGAGGGTCTACAAGGTAAATGTTAAAGACACACAACGGAAATCATGCGACGACAAAGCTCATCTTGAGCACCTTGTGGTCAGGTGAGCAAAAAGCATCAGAATATCTTCTTTACAAAACATAATTCCTACTCATGTTAAACCTTTCCCATTTTTCAAAATTTGAGGCTTTTTCATCTTGTAAGAGGTTGAAGACAACAATAAAAATTGGGTAAAATTTGAAATGAACCTATCCTTTGTAGTAAGAAATATTTTACTAAAAAGAATTTCTACTTCTCCTACATTATTTTCTTAGATTATATGATTAAATGAGTTTCGAGGAAATTGGTCTTAAATTAGAGGAGAAGCCTTTAAAATTTCCTAAAATTTAGACATTTAAAGAGGGTTTTCTTAATGAAAAATGTAGTAGTGCTACTATTAGGGAGGGAGCTATTATAAGACAAAATACAGTATCTGACAAAATACAGTATCTATAGGGTAAATTGCTCCAATTTGGATAAAATACCCTGAAAATGACAAATTGTTTGAAACTAAATTTAAATTCAGCAGGATAAGGGTCAAGAAGAGACCATGATAAGAAGACATTCCCAAACAAATCAGAGTCAATTATCCAAATTTTAATCGTTTAATTTGACATGTCCTGAAGGAAATTTTACAGTTTTACATCTATTGGCACAACAAATTTTCACTTAAATTCAGACACAATATTGAAAAGCTCTAAAGTATAGTACTTTTGAAATCTACTACTACTAAAGAACAAAAGTGCTGTTGAAACATGCTTGTTTTGCAATCAGTCAGGGCTTCCTAGCTGCAAATCCCCTACTCCTCTCCCTAATATGCTGACATCTCACATCAGAATATCAAAGGACGGATACACATACAAAATATTTTCCAAAGGCGTTCAAGTGGCAAAATTATACAAATGATACTCTGCTTTGCATATAAATGGCCATGCACTATTTCTCCACTGAGTATATTTTCAAAACTTGATCATGTATATGCATGTCACTTACAATATCACAATCAGTGTTGCGTGAATGACATGAAGTCATCTGCATTGCATAACCTATTGATAACCAATAAACCCTTGATTAACCATCACAGGACTTCCCATTTCTGATTAGATATAAAAATAGACTTTATCTAATTAAAACTATAAAAGATTATACAAAATTAAGTAAATAACAAAAATTGCAACAAAAATACACATACTTATTATTTGAAC